>CM076263.1:748207-2178207 GCA_038380795.1 Pyrocephalus nanus | reverse complement strand
TATTAGTTTTCAGGGCCGCTCTGTGGATGCTGCATCCAGGCCTGGCATGCCTGGGACTCAGTACAGCAGTGCCACCGTGGAGATGGCTTCCCATGGGGATGGGTGTCCTGGGGACAGCTGTCCACTCTGCCCTGGGAAAAGGGATTTGGGGGGTGAAGGGAGCAGGGTGGACTTGACAAGGAGGCCCTAGTGAGCCCTGTCTGGGCACAAACCACCAAGGCCGGCTTGGGGCTGACCACCACAGGCTGCTGGGGACGTGGCACCTCACATGATGGTGGGAGGCACCCGGTGCCTGACCTGGCCGTGAGGAATTCACAGCGCCTAGGCAGGAATCAGGAGTACCTGACATGGTGAGACCCGCCTATTTCCCCCACCCAGGGGACCCCTCCCGCCCCGGTTTCAGTAGCCAAAAACACGGGAAGGTGCCTGTCAGGACATTTACATCCTTGTAGAGGGGCTGCTCCTCTGGCGCCGGGAGGTGCGCGGGGCTGCTGCCGCCACTGCCCGCCCGCGGGGCGCCGGGAGGCGGCTGCGAGGTGGCTTGGCCATCCCCCGGCTTCTCCTCGACGGGCGGCCGGGGGAAGGGGCCGGCGGCAGGGCGCTCCCGGCCCCCCTTCTCCGGCAGCCCCCGGGCGGGCGGGAAGCGGCCGCCGGCCGCCAAAGGGTCTCCGCCGCGGGGCTCTTCCTCGCCCTCCTCCTCCTCTTCCTCCTCCTCCTCCTCGGGGGGCTTGTGCCCTTCGACGTCCACCTCGGGCTCGTCCTCCTCCTCCTCGTCTTCCTCCTCCTCGCTGCTCTCCTCGCTGGCGAAGCTGCAGCTGGTGCCCCCGGGGGAGAGCAGGCGGTGCGCGGCGTGCGGGGGATGCGGGTGCCTCTCGCACCCCGCGTCCTCGGGGGGCGGCGGCGGCGGCGGCGGCAGCAGCAGCTGCAGGGGCGAGGCAGAGCGCGGGGGGCCGCCGCCGCCGTGCAGCTTGGCCAAGCTCTCCGAGTCCTCCTTGCCGCCCACCGGGCGGAAGGCGCTGGAGTGGTGGTACCCCCCGCCCGCCTTGCGCCCGCCCGCCGCCTCCAGCAGGTGCGGGTGGTGCGGGGGGACCCGCCCGGCCCCGCCGCCGCCGCTGCCCCCGTCGGAGGCGGCGGGCGAGGCGGGCTCGGCGCTGCCACCGGGGGGCGACTCGAACAGCGGGTCCCGGGCGGCGGCGGCGGGGGCGGCCGGGGGGGCGGCGGCGGGCGGGGTGCCCAGCCCCGCCGGTGCCGTGCCCAGCCCCGCCGGTCCCGCCTCGCCGCCGGGCTCCGACAGGTCCAGGAAAGCCTGGCGCAGCAAGCCCGCCCCGTCCCCCCCCAGCGAGCATCCCAGGGCTCCGGGGGGCTGAGGCGGCGGCTGCAGGTAGGTGGGGACCGGCAGCCCGCCCGGCGTGCGGGGCGGCCAGAACATGCAGAAGGGCGGGTAGAACGCAGCATCCTTCCTGCCCGGCCAGAAGAGCCCCGAGAGCCCGCCGCCCGCCGCCGCCCCGCCGGCCTTGTGCGCGGCCGCCCCGCCGAGGGCATCGCCGCCGCCGCCCTCCTCCTTCTTGTGACAGAGCCCGAAGGCGGCGGCGGGGAAGCCGTAGGGGTGCGGGAAGAGCCCCCCGCAGCCCGGGAACTTCTGGAGCATGCCGCCGAAGGAGCCCTTGCTGGGCACCGGGATGACGGGGTAGCTCCGCGGGCTCTTGCCGCCGTGCGCCGCCGCCACCGCCTCCTGCAGCTCCTCGTCTTCCTCGAAGCGGGGCCGCTTCTGGTGCAGGTCGGGCGGGGCGGCCAGGAGGTGCGGGCTCAGCAGCCCGCCGCCCACCACGGCCGCCGCCTTCACCGAGCCCAGCGGGTGGCAGGCGGCGGGGGCGGCGGCGGCGGGGGCCGGCGGGGCGGGCGGCAGGGCTCGTTTGCGGCTGCCGCCGTTGAACATGGCCTTGACGTCCTCCCAGGCGAAGACCAGCTCGTCCTGGGGGTTCTTGTCGGTCAGCTTCAGGTGGCGGCGCCAGGAGTTGAAGTTGGCGGCGTCGGGCTGGGTGTACTTGGCGTCGGGGGTGCGGTGGGAGTGGAAGATGAACTTGTTGGGGGAGAAGTACATGCTGCAGTAGCTGCACTTGATGCACTTGGCCCGGGAGCTGTTGTAGCGGGCGGGAATGAAGCTCCCGCGGCAGCCCCAGGCGCACTCGTGGGACACGTCGAAGGCGAAGTTATCCGGCAGTTTGGGGGGCCGGTTCTCGCCCAAGAAGGACTTGCAGAGCCGCTCCGCCTCCCGCTTGGTGATCATGCCGCAGCGGCGAGAGGAGATGGGCATGGCCCCGGCCCGCCGCAGGATCTCCAGCTGCACCGGCGTGCACTGCACGCAGGTGATGCCCAGGGCCACCCGCCGGTTGTGGATCTCGTTGTAGCTGAAGTTTTTGAGGAGGGTGTTGGAGATCTGCGCCAGGCACAACCGCTCCTGCCCGTCGATCACCAGGGAGACGATGGGGATGCCGTAGAGGATCACCTGCCCCACCTGGTTGGGCTTCATGGCGGCGTGGCCGGCCCTCGGCTGGTTCATGGGGTCCGGCGGGTACGCGCTGGATGGCGACGGCAGCAAGATATCGGTGGGGCCGGGCAGCGGGCTGGTCGCCATCGTCTCAGCGCCGGGGGGGCTGCTCTGCTCCAGCTGCGGGAGGGGAGAGGGAGAGAGACACAGCGCCGTCAGCCGGGGACTCACGGGGATGGGGGGCGGGGGTCTCCGCTGCGCGCAGGGCATCCTCCCCGGTCCCCCTCCGAGTCTAACGGCATGGGGAGGCGCTACCCGAGGGCACGATTGCTCAGCGATCCCGACCCCCCCAAAGCTCCCCTGGCCTCGCCGGGGATGTCCGCGGAGCTGTCTGCCCCCACGCAACCCGCTTCTCCGACGTGCGCGTCCCACCGCGGTTGCGGAGATGACGGAACACGAGCGAACCGCGCCCGCTTGGAATAATCCCCGACCCGCGGGCGGCTTATCCCGAAACACGCGTCTCCACCTCCTCGTCCTGGGAACCCGCCACTACACCCCGGCAAGGCGCTCCGCGGAGCCTCCGCGGGCAGCCGCCGTGCACCGCGGACGCAGGACGGGCCAACCGCGCGGAGACGAATTGAAAAAAAAAAAAAAAACAACCCACAAATAAACCCAAACCCCAAAGTTTCGGCGCTCCCCGCGGCTGCCGGGGCATCCTCCCCGCCCGGAGCCCGTTACCTCCGCGGCCGCGGTCCAGCCGTGCCTCGCCGGTCCCTCCTCCTCCACCTCCTCCTGCAGCGGCGGCCGGGAGGGAGGGAAGCGCATCCCCGCGCCCTCCGCCGCGGAGCCGCGCGGCCCGGCAGAGCCCCCCGCCCCCGGCGCGGCCCCCCGTGGGCTCCGTGACGTCACGGCCCGGGGGGGCGGGCGGGGCCGGACCCACCGAACGAGCCCCCCCTTCCCACCCCCCCCCCCGATGGTGGGTGGTGAGAGGGGCTGGGGGCGGCTCCCCCATCCCTTCCCTCCCTCCCTCCCTCCTTCCCCTCCCCTCCCCGCACCGCCAGGGGTTGCGGGCGCCCCGTCGGGGCCCGGCCTCCCGCCGCCGCCCCCCGACTCCGCTCACGGTTTCCCGGCGAGCGGCCGGAACGGTTGAGGGTGAAATGGGCTTTTTCTTTTTTTTTTTTTTTTTTCACCTTTTTTTTACCTTCTTCTCCCCGTCCGTCCCCCTCCCCCCACTGTCTGAGCCCAAGCGCTTCCAAGAAAATGAATATTCTCGTTACAAATCCAGCGTCTTTTCGGAAACTGTATTTTTAAACGGATCTGGAGAAATTACAGGGTGAGGGAGGAGGCAGAGATAAAGCTGACTTCTTTCCACAGGCATGTCCTCATGGGCACGGTCAGCTGCTGGGTCCGCACTGCCATTCCCAAGCACACCAGAGCCATTCGCCAAAACTACTTTCAGAACCACACGGACCCAGTTTCTCTCTCCCACAAAGACCAACACGGCGCAAATCTGTTACTCTGGGGAGGGGTGGGGTTGGGTTGGTTTGAAGGGTTTTTTTTTGTTTTGTTTTGGGAGCTTTTGTATTTGGTTTGTGGTGTTTTGTGGGTTTTTTTTCGTATTTGTTTTATGCCCCCGATTAAGGCAAAAAACCCCAAAGCAGCAAACAGACTGCAGCACTGGAGCGCTGCTATATATATGTATTCAATAAAGTGAAACCAGTGCACGAGGAATGTAAATTTTTCCAAGATCTAGCTCCGAAGGGTTGTGGGTCCTAACTGCCTCTCCGTGGAGCGCAGGGTGAGGACGGAGTGACCCCCGCCGCAACCTCATCGCCCCAAGGCAGGAAGCTAATACCGCTCAGCTCCGGCGCTTTCCAGTCAGAAAAACTACGGAAACGGCTAAAACCCTGGAAAATTAAAAACTCATTTCTAGCTAAAACGGGGAGACATATGGACCATCAGGTGTTTTCTAATAACCTTCTGATTTATTAAAAAAAAAAAAAATGCTTGAAGGTTTGCCTCTTTTTCTCTCCATGCACATGACCGGTACTACGTATTTCTGCACATTTAGCTATGAGAACCTGGTGTTTGGTGGTTTGGTTTTTTTGGGTGGTTTTTTTTTGTTTTGTTTGTTTGTTTGTTTTTTCCCCCGGGCATCACAGATCCAGGCGAAAATCTCTGCACCGACCTTTCCCAGTACTTTCACACTAAAGCTCACCCGCTTTCTCTCTATCCAGGTATTGCTCGGGTCCTCGCTAACTTTAATAGTAACAATAATATTATTATTACTAATATTACTAATAGTAGTAATATCACACTTCTCGTTATTACTTCCATCACTTCTTATTAAACCTTGCTTGCCCCCGTGTCGCCACTGTCACACGGAGACTCCCCCCTTTCCCCTCCCTCCTACTTTTTCCCGATCCTCTCCTGCACGGAGCCTGCTGCTTTCGTGTGAGCGATGGCTATAAGCCTCACATTGGTGACATTTTAATCAATGCTTCCTAGCCAGGCTGACATGAATTTTACACTTCAAAACTCTCCTCCGTCAGCTAATTGATTCAAATTGTTTTATTGGTTAAACCTGTGTCACACACTGTATGATCTATCACCACGCCACGGAGAAAATCTCCCTTCCTGTCTTCGCTCCCAGGTCGGCACCTGGAGGGACAGGGGTTTTTAGGGAGAAAGCGGCTGATCCTGCGGGATGCTCAGTGCCTGCATCCCCGCAGCCGCCGCTGGGCACACCGTTCCCCTCTCCCTCGGCCACCCGGTGGCTTTTCCCCGGCAGTTCCCGGGAGAACCGGGGATGGGCAACCTGGCCCCAGGCTCTCAGCCCGGCGTTGGAAGAAGAGGAAAAGCGGTTGCAGAAGGCGAAAAGTGGTAAGAGGGTTTTGCAAAGCACCTTCAACGAAGCAACCGACAGAACTCCGTCCTCGCAGCCTGAGAGAGGCGGAAGAGTCAGGCTCGGGACGGGGGCGTCACTGGCCGGCGTCTGCGTTTTATTTTGTTGTGACTAAACGAAAAGCAAAACTAAACTGTTTCTTTTTTCACCTGCTCTGCGCTGTGGACCCCCTTGAATTCCACTGTAAAAACTGAGTGGCTTCTTCAATTCTATTTATAGTGAAAACCGAAACCTACGGGTCAGGAAGTCCTAGTCCCCCACGGTGGCAGGAGAAGGTGAAAGACCCTGCGTGTCGCAGGGGCACTGCCCTGCAGCCGCGCCAAGGGCCCTCGGCTCGGTGGAGCTCACCGAATTTGGGGCAGACACTGACCCACACCACCACTGTAGAGAAGAGGGGCAAGAACACACCGTTCCCTCCTTTTTCCCTACTTAAGACTGTTGGGAAACCTCGTGGGGTAGCACGACCCCAGTACGGGCATGGAGGGGAGGGTGAGTTTGGCTTTACGGAGAAAGGTCGGTCCACCCAGGGGTCGGGCGGATCCCGCAGGTGTTGCCCAGGTGGGGGAGGCCCGGCGGGGCTGCTTCGGCCGCCGCCGACCCCATCAGTGTCTCCGCGGGCCGGCTGGAGCCTATCCTGGACCCTGGCGAGAGGGAGTCCTGACTTGAGGTGGGGTGTCCACACTCCCTGCCACGGGTAGGTGCAGCCCTGGGCTCCTCTCCTGTTGTCGACTCCAATTTCTTCCGTTCGTTATTTGGCTTGGAATCACCTCGTTAAGAGAGGAGCGGGGGAGGTGGACAAACTTCTCACAGAAGGCTGAAAGAGCTAATACGAGTCCTGGCTCCTTTTCCCTCTTCTCTATCGCGATTCAGCCTTGGAGCGGCCGAGCAGGAGGCGACAGCAGCTCATCGTCTCGCTGCGGGTCGCTCCGTGCAGAAACGAGCAGCTGGGAAAAGCGGCCAAGTTCAAACCACCCCAAACCACCCTCACGGCCTTTATTTACTTCCACAGCGCTTAAATATTGTAGCAGAGAGGCCACGGGGAGCAAGATTACCTTGGCGCGTTTAAAAAAACCACAAAACAAAAAACCAACCCCAAAGCGGATCCATTCCCTCCTCCCACCCCTCCGCATCTCATTGAAACTTGCAGCCGTGTAAGTCGCCGACACATAAGGTATCGTTGTAGAATCTCCTAACAAAATTTAGGCAGCAAAAGCGTTTGTTTTTTTCTTTTTCTATTTTTTTTTTTAATAATATTTTTGTGTAGATTTCGCTTGCGCTGCTTGGTCTAGAGCAAAGCTCTTTTCTAAGTACTATTTTTTTTTTTAATCGTAGTTTATTATGTTAAGCAGAAAGGGCATTTGGAATAGAGGTGGTCCCATCTGGAAAACCCCGGAGCTCATTTAGATCACATCACTTCGGGCTTTTGTCTCTGCTCCTGAATAACCCAGCTAGACACAACAAAAGGGCAGAGATCTCTACGTGGAGTTTTTCAGTGGCAGGAGGACGCTTCGGAAAGATACTTCTATAATCGTAATAACGAGCGGGGGAAACGACTCAACGCGATCTTCTCCTGGCTCTCTAAAGATACCGGGGAGAGTTCAGGGATGGGACATTTCTAGGTAGTTTGTTATCCCTCCGGTAGCTGAAAACCAGCACGGCGGCTGAAGGGAAGGAACCGGAACGGCATCTTTTGTCTGATGGAGCTCTCTTAAACTCTCAATTTAATATGCTCCGAGCGATCCAAACCCGAGGTGGTCCTCGCCGAAGGTACGTGCAGACCTTACCCAGGAGATGCGGATACCCCCTCAGGGGGAAGGCTGCCCGCCAGCCCCCCCAGCGTCACCCACCCGAATAGAAACAGCACCCAAAACCATGCGATTTGTCATTTTATTTCATCCTAGGGGAAGCGACTGGCAAGCCGGGAGGAGACGGGTGCTTCATAATCCGCCCCTGAGCGCTTAAAAACACCAGGGTGGTTATTTCAGTCCTGCCTGGGAATGGGGTGGCAGGGAGGAAAAGAGATTCAAGTTTAGGTGTGCGTGAATTAACGCCCGGAGGAGTGGGGTGGACTAAGAAGGAAAGAAAAATAACCTAAACGAAAAAAACCACCTCAGCTATTGATTTTTTTTTTTTTTTTTTAACGCATAAATTAAAGCGCCCTGAACATGAGAAACATGCCTGCTCCAAAGTATTTAAACGAGCAACAAGGAGAAGCGGGGCCCCAATCAGGCTGGGATGGGGAGCAGCTATCCCAAACTTCCAAGAGAAACGTGACGAAGAGTCATCAACTCAGTAAATAATTCAATTTTGCGTCTTTCAGAACCCAGTAACCTTGGGTGTCTTAGAAAGCAGATTGTACAAACAGGCAATTAAGATGAGCACAGAGACTTTCAGAGGAGATATAATGAACCAACTTTAATTACTATCTTGAAATTAAAAATGTAATATACAGATTTAAATTTATTTTCACCTAAATTGTGTGTAAAATTATATGGCGCTTCCCACCCCCCCCTCCTTTCCCAGGCTAAGAAACGAATTGCCACCAAGCTTGCCACTAAAAAGTCTGAAGTACTTTCCAAACCCTGTTCCCCAACACGCAGTAATAATGGTACATTTATCATTACTGATGACCGCCCACTGGTTTATTATTGCTTTGTTGCAACTATTACAATCAAGAGATTTCTTTATTTACTGTTAACATTCACTTAAAGCTGAATGTTAATGACTCTTCTGAATTCACCAAAGACTTTTCCGTTATATTTCAGAAGTAGTTACGGTTTGGGTTTCAAAAACGGCAGAAAAAGAGGAGAGATACTGTGTGGTGGTTTGCTACTGGTTTTTAATTTTTTTTTTATTCTTTTTTTCCCCTTCTTAAAAGGCTGTTTAAGAGGATTTATCTAAGTCGGATTTTCAACAAAGAGTTGCAAAAGCCTTAGCATAATGTACGTAGTTGACTGTAGCTAATTATGAGTGTATTTTATTACAGGAGATTCATTCATTATTGATAAATGTTTGCAGTAACTTCCTGCTATGTAGAGTTGTATTTTATGACGAATAAACAACCTATGGGGATTGGGATTGTTTGGCATTTACGCTTCTGCACTCTTTGACAGTTCCCATTACCCACTTCGGGGTCTGGCTTGTCACCTTCTCCCTCTGTACACCTAAAGGCAACTTTTTTTTTTTCCTTTTTCCCTCACCACCACATCCCCCTCGTTTCCCTGTCCCTCGCCATGATTTCAAGATTATTATAGAAAAAGAAGTGATTTGAATAGTATTTTAGTACAGGCACGTTTCCCTAAAGCCAGGTCCATATAGGTTTCTCCAAAGGGTTGTATAGACGGTGATGAGCTCCCGCTCCGGGGCAGCCGATGAGCAGGAGCTGTGCAACAAGCAGGCAGCACACCGAAGAAGGGCTTGGAAGGCGGGGATAAGGGGTTTCCCGAGGGTTCCCCGCTTCTGCTCCCGCTCTCAGACCCCCAAATCCTTGGGGGTGTAACCGGTAAAAAAAATAATAATGAATAATAATTTAAAATACCTATCGCTTTCCTCCGGCTTTTAAACATCGAAACCACTAATTAAGCGGAGCAGACGCCTCTCACAGGCTGGTGGTCGCCTCTTATCCCACCTCCTTCCCAAAATTAGCCCCGTCCCGGGCAAGGACGATCGTTCCAGGGGAGAGAAGCCGAGCTGTCCGGGGGAGAGGCGCAGCGCTACAAACACACACACCCCTCATCCCACTGCCGGCAGGACTCGGGATGCCGCGCGGGCGCGGAGAGCTCCGCGCATCCCCCTCCCCACGGGGCCAGGACGTCTCCGCTTTGCACTTGGGGACAAACCAGCCCTCCTCGTCCCTTCCGATCCCTAAATCGGGCCCAAACTTGACGATTTAGCAGGAAAATAAAACCCAACGTGTATATATATGCACGCATACGAGACAGGAGAACAAGGACCCGCGCCGCTCCAAGCGCGGATCCAAACCATCGCCCCTTCCCTCCGCCGCAGCCCAAACTTGCGGGGGGCTCCTCTCCCCCACCGGGGCTCTCTCAGCCAGACCTCACCAAGCACCCTACACCCGCCTTTCCACTCGCTCCCCTCCCCGCGACGGGCGGCACGACCCCGCGACCTATCGCGACAGCAAAACGACACCGACCGCTATTTATTCCTGGCGGGGACGAGCGCACCCGAATCGAGAGGTCCCCATGTACCCCCATCCCGGCCCCAGCCCCACGCTCACCTGGATGCCCGGGCTCCATGGGCTCCCCGGGGCCGCGGCCGGCGCGGGGCCGTTCTCGCTCCGCGGCGGCTCCGCGGCGCGATAAGTTTGGCTCCCGCCTCTGCCGCGGCGGCTGTGCCGCGGGTGGGTCGGGTCTCGGACGCCTTCTAGCAGCCAGGCAGCGCCTTGCAAGCGGTGCGGGGAAGCCGCCCCCTTCCCCTGGCCCCCACCCCTCGCCGCGGGGGGAACGGGCGGCCGCCCCCGCCCCGCCGCTGCCCCGGGGCAGGTCCGCCCCGACGGCCGCGGAGGATGGGAGGAGGGTACCCCCCGCACCCTCCCCGCCTAGAGGGGGGGCAAGAGGGACCCTGTTGCAGAGCAGGGCTCTGCTCCCCCAAATTCTCTCCCTCCCCCCGCCCTAAATTTCTCCTCCTCGCCCCCCAGTTTTTCCTTTGCTCCTTCCCCGCTTCCTTTGGCTTTCCCCGCTAAAAGGAATGCGAGCACCCCCAAACCGTGAGCGCTTTGCGGGACGGCAGAAGAGGGGGTGTCGCTCCCTTCCCTCCCCCCCCCCGCAGCACAAGCCCCTGAGGAGGATAAAGGGATGGGGGAGGCACTGCCGCCTCCCGCAGCCCCCACACACCCCTGCAGAGCCCCCGTCCCCAGCAAAAAACCTCCCGCAGATCACTCGACGTGCGGAACAAGGCGGCTGCTTAAAAACACAAAGCCGACGCCCTAATGAGTTCAATTACAATGTGGTAAACACATTGCCTCTACGCTTTAATTAAGCCGGCTGTCCAATTTTAACTCATTAGTAATTCATTAAAAGAACAGCCTTTAGCTGGCTGCAAGGAGAGGAGTTCCGAAGCCTGTGCGGTTACGCGTCTCGCACATCCCAAGGTATTTGAGGATGGGAGAGCAATGTGTGTCCGCCCTCCCACGGCAAAAGGGGTTCCTAGACCCCAAACGGGGATCACCTGTTGTCCTGGCTGCTGTAGGGGCCCCCTCGGAGGAGAAAAGAACCCGAGGATGTTGGGCTGGGTAGGAGGAGTGGAGTACTGGGATTACCTGGGAACTCCCCGACCCCCTTCCCTGGGGAGAAGCCGGACAAATTTACGGGTAGGGGGAGCGACCGCGGAGTCCTCGCGCCCCGTCTTAAAATAAATTAATTAAAAAAAAAAAAAAAATAAACGGAGGAAGTGTTTGAAACGTATCTGGGCCAAGAAACAGGTCAAATTTGCCCGAGAAGCAAATTTGGTTTGATGAGCGAACCCAGGGGTCGGCAGGGCCGGGTCCTGCCTCTGCGCCCCGCGGAGCTGGAGCCTCGGGGGGCCGGGGCGATGCGAGATGCCGGGTGTGGGGGTGAGAGGTGCCCCCCAAAACACCCTTGCGGGAGCTCCCCCTGCCCGGCTGGGCGCACCCCGGCACCGCCGCGGTTTGGGGGCTGCTGCGGGGTCACGGCGACAAAAGGGTTTGGGGGAGCCCGCTCTTCCTGACACTTTTCTCCCGAGGAGCGACGAGCCGCGGTGTCCCGCGTGTTCCCGCAGTGTCCCGGCTGTCCCCGCACCGTCCCCGAGCCCCGGGGTGACCGTGGCGGAGCAGGAATTTAGGGTTTCCCGCTGCAGCTGCTGCCCCGTTGAGGATTAAGCGATTTTTCCTTCAAATGCCTGTGGGGCGGTTCTGAGGGAGTCCGGGCTGTACAGCCCCCAACCCTTCCCCAAATCCCATCCCGCTGGAATCGCTGCTGTTCGAGTGTTTACATTACGAGCGCAGTTAACGTTGTAGGTCCAATAGGCAGGAGGTTGCACTTATTTTTCCAGACGGGTTGAAAGCCGCTATTCTTTCGTTCTTTATTTATAGCTATCTTTGACATTTAAAATCTGAATGTGCAAAAGGATTTAGCAGACAGGAACCGCTTTCAGTCTCATCCCCCTTTACTGGTGCCAGGTGCTTCAGAGAAAGCCGCTCAACATTACAAAAATCCTTTCAGAAATAAGTTTGGGTGTGTTTTTTATTGTTTGGAGTTTTTGCTTGTTTATTTGTCTGCTTGACCGCAGCCATTTGTCTCTGACCCCAGGCAGATTCGGAAGCCCTGATTTTTTTTTTCTTTTTTTTTTTTTTTCTTCCCTGTTTGTTCGGGCTCCTTGCAGTGTCCCCAAGTGCTGGGGGGCACTTGTCACCTCTGCTGCCCCCCCACCAGGCTTAGGTCCAGGTCAGCAGAAGGAGACAGGGGCAGGACCTCTGGGCTACCGTGCAGTGAAAGGGGGGCTTCAAACTCCAGGTCTGAGTTGTAAACGACTAAATCCCTTCTGAAGAAGCCTTTAGGCAGACATCTCAAGAAGAAACCCTTAATAAGAGTCGTCTCCTTTGGGGAGTAGATTGGGAGCAGTTATCTCTTTAAAGCAGTTTTTCCTTTTTTTCACATCGCAGGCCCTCTCTGCTGTAGTCTTGATTTTCATTTGGCTCCAGGCTTGCAAAATCGGATTGTCTGGAATTAGGAGATTTGGATATTGCTCCTCTTGATGTCAAAGAATTTCTCTTTTTCCCGCCAAGAAAGGATATCATAGATGCAGGATCAGGCCCCAGAGGAAAGCAAATCTGTGGGCACCTTACTCGGGGCTCAAAAGCAGTGATATTTAACCTGTTGCTGTGTTGCCATTGCCACCTTCTTTTTATTACTAGATTTTTAAAGAACTTGCCCCCAAAGTGAAAAGAAAATGGCTTATCTATGCCCAGTAACATTCTCCACTCCTTCATCTTTACTTGCAAAGCACTGGCTTCTGGACACACAGGGGACAGTCTTTCTCTAGAGCCTCCTAGTATAAATCTAAAAATCATCTTGAAGCCAGTGGGCTACAATTCATTTTATTACCCCAGTGTTAATCTAGAATAGGTACATAAAAACTGTTAGGACAATTAATCTGAATTAATTTCCAAAGTGAATTAAATTAAATTGAATGAAGACCACCTGAATTCTGAATAAGAACAACCTTCACAGGGGTTTCACGCAGTTTAATTAATCCCCTTTTAAATTCTCACCTTCAGCTAATTTGGGTTATTTTCCTGAGTGTCCCCACGTAGGCAAAAATCTTAGAGGTAAAAGTGGCTCAGGGGAATTCCTCTGGATTTACCCAGATGTAATTTAGAACAGAAATGTATCCTCTAATACTCTTTGACCACGGCACAGAAATGATGCAGAAATAAAGGATATATAAATTGTGCTGCTGCACGAAGCTCAACTTTATGAAGGAAGCCTTTCCCAAAAATTTATTTTCTTACTGTTTTTCCGTTTCCCCTCTCCTTGTACCTCTGTGTGTACACGTGTATTTATGGGTGTATATTCTGTTTGACTTTGCTCTACTTGTTTAATCCAGTAAAGGTTCTCCTCTGTACACCTGAGACTCCCATGGAAGTTAAACTGGGAGCTAAAGAAACAGCAGGATCAGCTGGCTGGGGGACAGCAGAGCTCTGCACCTTCAAAGCTGAAATAGGACGACAAATCCGAAAGCCACGGCCACTCAGGGCCCAGCAATCTAGGACAAATTTACAAAAAGCAAGGCTGTCTTTCAAGGAGCAAAGGTTGTAGGTATGTTTTCCAAGTGATGTCACAATATTATCACAATATTGCAGTACTGTGAAGATAGTAGTCCTTTGTTTTTAATGGTCCTTGATGAATTAAGGAGAGCAACTGGAGCAGGCACGGGAAGGTTTCAGTTCTGCCCTCCCCAAAAGCTGTTTCAAGCAGCTGAATTGCTATTTCAGCATATCAGGTGCCGCACCAGGTACTTGCTCTTTTTTAAACAGTTATTTTAAATACAAAGGAAATTATTCCTCTTTCTGAAATCGATGGTTGTAGGACTCGTGGGTTAAAGCTCCCTACCTCACATTTCATAGCCAGTGGCATAGAATCATACAATGGTTTGGGTTGGAAAGGACCTGAAAGGTGGTCTGTTTCTAAGCCCTCTGACACAGGGACATAATGAGTCACTTTTTGGTTCCTCTGAGATCAGGTTCCCTAGGTCAGCGGGGTCTGCTTCAAGCAGGTACTTGAGCCAAACACCCCAGGTTGTCACAATAACAGCATCAATGAAATAACTCTTCAAATAACCACATTAGTGGGGTAAAGGCATAGTGGTGTGATCATGCCAGAGCCCACGCAGAAACCTGGACTTTCGCTCCTTTGCACAATGAATTACTGCGTGACCTTGCAGAGAGCCATTTATAGACCAGCGTTTCAAAGATAAGCTCTCAAATAAGAGTGCCCTGTGAGTAATCTGGTGTGCTGCCCATCTGTCCAGACGGGGCATTTCTGAAAATCAATCTCCTTTGGATTGGGATTTCTCAGTTGACATACCTAAGTTGGAAAAATATGACCTATTCTCCGAGCCTCAATTTATGCACCTGGAAAGGATGTGCGAGTGTGTGTGAATGTATTTAGGGAGCATCATTCATTTACCAGCATCTCAGAGAGATTTTATAAAAGGTAGTTGAGTTAAAAACTCACTCATAGCTCACCTTTCACTCTCACTTCTTCGTAGTGCAGTTGAAAATAAATAAATAAATACCACAGCTGAAAGCATAATTGAAAAGCTACGTGAAAATGAAAGATTCCCAAGAATACAGAGACTACATAGTAATTCCATTTGACTCAGGTATTTCCAGACTTATTAGGACAGTGGATTGCTGCCAATCTTTTCTTCTCACCATCCAAATTTTAATTTCGTTCACCATAAGGATGCTGTGAAAGAGGTGCTAGTTATTAGCCCATGGACAGCTCTGTACTGGCTCTCGTGGTCCCTGTGGTCTATTGGAGCCAACTGGAAGCTACTGGCTCAGTACAGAACCTGGTCCCACAGTTACTGAAATGAATAGGACATTTTCATAGTTTTGAAAGCATTTCTGGAAAAATTCAAGGCCAGGTTGGGTAAAACTTTGAGAAACCTGGGGTAGTGGAAG
Source organism: Pyrocephalus nanus (assembly GCA_038380795.1). Lineage (NCBI taxonomy): Eukaryota > Metazoa > Chordata > Aves > Passeriformes > Tyrannidae > Pyrocephalus > Pyrocephalus nanus. The sequence goes on along the minus strand of CM076263.1, from coordinate 2,163,648 downwards.
GTGTCCCTGCCCATGGCAGGGGTTTGGAACAAGATGTTTAGTGTCCCTTCCAACTCAAGCCATTTGATGATTCTATCATTTAAAGGAAAATGCTCCTACCAATTCGTTTGCCAAATTTAAACTCAGAGCAACAACCCAATGGAGTCAGTCTTTACCATGGACACAGGGGGTTTTCAAAATAGGCAGTAGCAAATTTCATGGTACCCACATCTATTATAAAAGATGAGGAAATGGCCTCAAGTTGTGCAAGGGGAGGCTTAGATTCTTTAGGGAACAGTTTCTTTATGGAAAGGGTTATGTGGTATGTGCCAGCCCTGGCACAGCTGCCCAGGGGAGAGATTTAAACACTCTGTGGATGTGGCAGTTTTTGGTGTGGATTAATGGTGGCCCTGGCAGTGCTGGGGGAACACTTGGAGTTGGTGATCTTAGAGGGCTTTTCCAACCTAAATGATTCTGTGTTTCAGAAGGTGATCCTTCTGCCTGATCCCTTCACCACCTCCCCTCTGGATTTAGGACCACTCACTTTGGCAAGCTGATGGCTTCTGCCTTGCCATCAGCTCACCTGATCACCTCTGCTTCTGCCTCGCCCACTCATTTGTTGCTTATATATTATAACTCAGGTGTTTCCAGAGCCCAGGACTCGAGTCGTGTAACAACAATTTCAAGGGGTGGTGAGTTTTCACCAGTGGCAGAACCAGTTCAATTCCCACCTTCCCTTTCCTCACGCTCCGCCGACATTCCCAGTTTCTCCGCTGTGGTTTAGCTTCCCTTTATCTGTGATAACACATCTGTCTGCAGGGTCACCTTTCAGCCTCAAATAGCGAGATGCTCCAGGGCAAACAAAATTTCCTACGTCCACAAAAGGAGTGTTCCTCATCTCAACACAGAAATACAGAGAAGAGGCTTAAAAAAACCCCCTTCAGCCTGTTTTGCCATCAGGAAGAAATACGACAAGGATTTGTCCCTAACATTCTTGTGAGTAAGTCCCTATATAAGGTACCCTAAATAAGGTCTTTTATTTCACAGCATTGCTAACATACTTTAGTGAAATGATGTTTAGAAATCAAGCAATCATATAAGTGATTTCAAAGAAGCACCATTACCGACTAGTTTGGCACAGAAATGAAAGTCTTTCTCCTCTGCTTTTGTTCATGATTGTTAATTAACTGGTAGGTAATAAACATGGACACCAGTTTTGACGGCTCTGCAACAGTAGAAATGCAAGGATATTATAGACTGGCTTTTCTGTTGTTGTGTTATTAAGTCACAGTCCAATTCCCAGGAAAAAGCCCCTGTAGAGAAGATGTGAGAGGTGTTTTTGAAGTGGTGCCTACAAGCCCTCTGCAGTCCAACTGCTTTTTGTTCAGCAGGGTGCCCTCCTTTGAGCCTGACCTTGTTGGTTTGTCTCTTTCACAGTCACAGCCCCAAACTGAGGTGCATGGTTGAAGTCCTTGGCCAGGGCTGGAGTACAAACCAGACCTGCAAGGCAGTCCCAGTCAGCTCCTTACTTTGCTACCAGCTGCTACTCATGGTCATGTGCAAGCCATGCAAGTGGTTTTGTCTCTCTTTGTATGAATTCACAGAAATCCAGAAGGGTTTGGGTTGGAAGGGATCTTAAAGCTCGTCTCATTCCACCCCCTGCCGTGGGCTGGGACACCTTTCACTATCCCGGGTTGCTCCAAGCCCTGTCTAATCTGACTTTGAACATTCCAGTGATGGGGCAGCCACAGCTTCTCTGGGCAATCTGTTCTGCGGCCTCACCACCCTCACAGGGAAGAATTCCTTCTCAATATCCGATCCAAACCTACTTCCTATCAGTTTAAAGTGATTCTCCCTTGTCCTACCAAGTTCCTCCCAGAACAATCCTTAAGTGCCCCTCATTGCAGGGATTGAGGAGGGCTCTCTGGTGCCTGGTTCACTGCTGGATTATGCAACAAGACCTTTGCACAACTAAATTTGGGGGATATGGATTAATTCATAGGACAAATCCTCAGGAGAATCTTTGGAAATAGTGTAACAATTTTGGAGGATCAGTGCCCTAGTTCCGCTGCATTCCAGTCACACTAAGTGCACTAACAAGTGGGTAACTGATTAATAGTGATGATAAATAAGCAGAAAAGTGCAATAAAGGTTATTGGGGCACTGGGATGCAGTGAGGATACAGATGCCTGCACCACGCATTGTACTTTTACCTCATGAATTCCTGTCCTAGGAAATAAACCCATAACACTACATGGTGAGACACCCCTCCACAACCCACTCTCCCCCAAGCTCTCTGGTCCCTGCTCTACCAAGTGCCACTTCTCCTGCAGATAAGGCAGACACGTGTACCCCTTGGGAAGCCAGGAAAGGCAATTTCCAGTCCCCCAGGGACAAATAAAGAGAAGGCTTCCAGGACATTCAGTCAGCCACTTCTCGCTTGAAAGGGTGTCAGTTTCCCAAACCTCAGTAACAGAGGAAACATTATAAATGTGTTCCTTTGGCTGAGTTTGAGGAAGGGAGGAGTTAGAGCATTTACTTTGCCTATTTATATTTGCTGCTGCCAAAGGAACAGAAAGGCCATTAGCAGCTCAACTGGTCTTTTACCAGTGGAGCTAAACACCTTTAACCCCAGAGGGCTTCACAGCAGTAGGAAAAAAAACCCCATGCTTGCAAGGTCTCCAGCCCTTTATTACTTTTTTCCATCATGATTACCTTGGCTCCAGAAAGTTTTAATACCGTTCAAAATTCAATCCAGTTTTATTGACATCTCTAGTTTTGCCAAACAGTTAAACTGAAGCAGACAGCATGAATTTCAGTCAATCAATATTCATTTAAAACTGGACACCCATATGTAAGCATACTCTCTCCTTGGCAATGAGTAAGGAGGCTGAACAATCAATCCACACTTGTATTTAAACACGGCGACTGTATTTTCAAAAACCCCCACATAAGGCAAAATTGAATGGTTGAATAAGGCAACATGTGATTTCTGTTATGTTATTATTAATAATTAATAATTCACTTAATAACACAGCAGGAGCCTAATCCAAAACCCACTGATGTCAATAGATTTCTTTACAGTGCTCTCAAGTAGCACTGAAACAGACACAAAAGCTCGGGTTTTTTGCAGTATTTAAGCACCCACATCCCGTGCTGAACACAGACACCTTCTGCCTCATGGCCCCTTGGCTCAGAACAAGGCAGTAAAGTGTTTGTGATGTGGTGAAGTAGTATGGTGAATAATGGGGTATGGCGAATGTATGGTGAGTGATGGAGAGTGTATCAAGAACAGTCTGCATGTGAGGGGCTAGATGTAAATTTTGGCCTTGCTGCACTGATTGTGTCCACCTCTTCTACTATGAATATACACACCTTTATATAGATGTGTGCACACATACATATGTAAGACTTGTGTTTATTCTGTCATACTTCAGTATAACAAGCAGAGTGCATGAATTATTGACAGGCTCAGCGTGTTCAGCCTGGAGAAGAGAAGGCTCCAGGGAGACCTTAGAGTCCCTTTCAGTTCCTAAAGGGGCTCCAAGAGAGCTGGAGAGGGACTTTGGACAAGGGCCTGGAGGGGCAGGACATGGGGGAATGGCTTCCCGCTGCCAGAGGGCAGGGTTAGATGGGATATTGGGAAGAAATTCTTGTCTGTGAGGGTGAGGAGGCCCTGGCACAGGTTGCCCAGAGAAGCTGTGGCTGCCCCATCCCTGGAAGTGTCCAAGGCCAGGTTGGACAGGGCTTGGAGCAACCTGGGATAGTGGAAGATGTCCCTGCCCATGGCAGAGGGATGGAATGAGATGGTCTTAAAGGACCCTTACAACCCAAAGGATTCTGTGATTCTGTAATTAATAGCTATCATACCTTTTCTGCAACCCCATTTTAGGCTATGGCTCTGTGCAGTCAAGAGTCTGATGTGTAAAAGATAAGAAGATCCAGGAAACAGCAAGCTGTTAAGTTTACTTAAAACTTTCCCTAGCCTTTTCCTGGCTGCCATCAACATCTTTAAGGGCAGTTTCTGAGAAGTCCTGTGGCAGCAGACACCCAGGCCCTGGACAGCTGGACCTTAAAGCAAATATTGTGGTTGTTATTATTACCGTTTTGCCTCCCTAATTAACCAGTTGGGCACTTGCCAGTTCTTTCTATCTGTATTGCAAGGGTTGTTTCCATTGGGTTTAGGCAGACAGTCTTACTTTAAGATCCCTATTGATCAGCTGCCATTCTCCCATGGTTAAAGCACTCCTCTTGGGGAACTCTCTCATGTTTTAAGTGCACGCAGTTACTCTCATGACTGGCTTGTAAACAGGTTTTAATGGGGCTATTAGTGTAAAAGGACAGGAAACTTTCAAAAACAGCCTTTTAAGTATTCATGAAGATGTTTAATCTGGTGCTTAATCACCACTGTTTGCATATCACAGAAGTGGGGGGCAGCAGTGCTTCGCTGTTGACTCCAACAGGACATTAATAAACGCTTTACGACCCACAATTAAAGCCCAAATGGCAGCCAAACCCTTAGCAAAGCAGGCTCCACCTTTTACAGAAGAACTTTCCAAAACTGGTGTCCAAAGAGAGCATCAGCTTCCAAGAAAGGACTTTCAGGGCTGGGCTCTTCTCTTGAGCATAGCATGATCTGCACCTTCTGCACTGGCTGCATCCCCCTGGGTCACAGGGGCATCAGAGCGGTCATCTCTGCCTGTGTGTGGGGTCCAGAGCCCCAGGGGACCTCCCAAAAGCAGCCGTGCCCAGGGGAGATGCGTCGTGTCCTGTGGCTGTCCCTCCCTGGGGCTGGGTGGACCCTCCAGGAGATGCCAGCGTCTCCCCACTCGTAAAACTGGGTTTCTTCACCCATGTTTTCTTTCCAGGAAAGCATCTAGCTCAGACTTCCAGCTGGTGTACACTGGCTGAATTGGTGCAGGGGCGTGAAAGACCCCGTATTTAAGTGGTATGACCAGTGATTTCATCCCAGTGTCCCATTCTCTCTAACCCCTCCTGACCTTTCCTGATCGTCCTTGTGGACATACCCATTCACTCTCTACTCTGGTCTGCCCCAGCAGCCTCAGGACTTGGGAAGAGTGAGCCAAACACTAGAATTTCAGCCTACCTCCTGTGTCACTTTGGGGGTGGGTTTTAGCCATTTCTTCCGTAATTTTTGTAATACATGTTTTATTTTCGTTTAAAAAAGTAAAGGCGGAAAGGATAGCATTTCCCCAGTGGGAGAGACTTCATGCAATTTTAAAAACGTGCATTATTTAATCCAACAGGCATTAAGATGCCTTGAGCTGTTAACACCTGTTGTGGAAATCCATAACACACAGGCTTAAAAAACCAACAACCCTGAGAGACCCATAAAGGTTCCTGCAGAGCTGTCATCGCCTCTTGTGTCAATGAGTACTTAAGGACCCTGAAATCTGTGGCTGAGCTCACTTACTGAGCACGTGTTTTCTCTTCAGTTCCAAAAAAAAAAAAAAAAAAAATTCCTTAGGATAATTTCATTGAAAAAAAAAACCCGAATATGAAACACCAGTGAACTGCATTTCTTACACAAACCTCTCATGAATTTTTCATACGTTTCCCCACCCAGGCGCCTAAATGCACCAGCTTATAGTCTATGTTACTACCTTGTAAAACTCCACATAAAATTCCAGCCAACATATTTTTTTTTAATGCTTTGACATGCTGTCATTTTAACATATGTCAAACCCAGGCAGCCTGCCCTCAGCTGGGGAGGTCAACTTTGTCTTCCACAAAAGTAGATTTAAAAAAAAAATAAAATAAATATTAACCAATAGAAAATGCAAGGGGAAAGCAAAATTCCTTGTGAAAAGCGTGGGAGAAACTCTTAATGTAATTTTGCATTATAGAGACCTGTGCTCACTTTTATCTTCATAAGCAATAGAAACTATTCACTGCTGTGAAGTCCTGGCTGGGCTGAATCCAGTGGAAGATTTGTCAGCAATTTAATGATGGGACCACCTAAAATTTAGATGTTTGCCTTGAACAAGGAGGTAAGAGTCTGGTGCCATTTGAACGCCTCCAGGGTGTGCTTCTTGGCCTGTCAGCTGCCTTGTCGGCCCATGTCAGATTCTTGACCCCACTTGGATGCTTCTCCCATCCTGGGGTGTCTGGGAAGTCCCAGGTGGGTGGAAAAAGGGAAGAAAGAACGACCCTGGGAACTACTGACTTGTCAGCCAGCCTCAGCTCTGTGTCTGGGAAGATCTTGGCCATCCAGAGGGGCCTGGACAAGCTCGAGAAGTGGCCCATGGGAATCTCACACAGTTTAAAAGGAGCAAGCGCTGGTGCTGCACTCCAGCTCTGGGTCCCCCCAGCACAGGTACCTGTTGGAGTGATTCCAGAGAGGGCACCAAGTTCATCAGTGATGGAGCAGCTCTGCTGAGGAAAAGCTGAGGGAACTGGGACTTTTTGGCCTGGAAAAGAAAAGTCTTCGTGGTTATCTAATTGTGGCCTTCCAGTACCTGAAGGGAACCTACATAAAAGACGGAGAGAGAGACTATTTACAAGATCCTGGAGTGGCAGGACAAGGGGGAATGGGTTCAAATTGAAAGTGAACAGGTTCAGATTAGACGTTAAAAAGAAGTTCTTTACTCTGAGGGTGGTGAGGCCCAGCCCCAGAGAAACTGTGACTACCCCATCCCTGGAAGTGTCCAAGGTCGTGTTGGACAGGGTTTGGAGCAACCTGGGATAGTGGAAGGTGTCCCTGCCCATAGAAGGGGGGTTGGACTAGATAGTCCCCTTGCAACCCAACTCATTCTGTGATTCCATCTAGCACCACTCCCGCCCTTTAGACAGCTGAATCAAGCCTGAGGAATCTGGGCTACATCTGTACTGAGGAACATTTTTGAAGGGATGCACCTAAGGCAGGAAGTGTGATCTGTGGTTGAAGGATATGTGCCATCCTTGCCTGTACTCGGTGTTTGGATGAGGCAGAGGGGTGTCCTAGTGGCTGGGGGGGCACACACAGGTGTCTGCATGTGCACTGGTGTCCCAGCTCCCAGCAGAACCTGGAGCTTGGGGTGGACCAAGCAATTGATCTGGACAATAAAACAGAAATGTCTTATTGCCATGTGAAATGCCCAGGGCTGTCTGGGGTGTCCTGTGCAGGGCCAAGAGCTGGGCTTCGATGATCCTCGTGGGTTGCTTCCAACTCAGGACATTCTGTGATTCCATGGTTCTGGGACTTGTGCTAAGGCAGCTGGACTGAGTCCCACGTGTTTACAGCCAAAATCCCACCCACCAGGCTGATCCTGCACAGCCTCGGCTACAGGGGACGCGTCCCACCTTGCTGCAGGGTAAGACAAACCCTACAGCTGCAGGAGAGTTTCGTGGTAGGGGTAATTAGGAACTTTCCTACCTGCCTTTATTAACTAAATAATTTTATAATTAGTTTGCGGCACTCGAGCCATTTCAGCAGCAGCCGTAGAAATCCACGGGGAAGGCAGGGAATACCGGGATTGTTTGTTCATGGATCCTAGGAAATTTTTCTTCGTGACTGTCTCCTGTGGTGGACTCCTTGGGGAGAAGCGAGAATTTCAGCAATTTTATGAAATTTAGTTAACAGTCTGCTGATGTTCAGATAAGGAGCACAGTAGGCAGGAGGGCAGGTGACACTGTCTGAAGGAAGGCAAAGGGCAAAGCTTTCAGGGATGTGAGGAAAGCCATGATCTGGCTCAGACTGGGGACTCGTGCTGGTTGTGGTTATATGCCTAGCACATGATCTGGGGAGAGATTACTTGAGGTCCAATTAAAGTTTTCCTCTCTTCCTATGTTGAAATCAGAGGATTTTTTTACATCATCACATAAATTAGATTTTTTTTGACCTTATTCTTGATTTCCAAATATCTCTGTCTCAGCAACGCACAGATTAAGTCCCACTTTTTTTGTTTGATTTTTACTCCTGGCACTTGGGAGATTCCTTTCTTGAAAAGATCTCATAGTATTTGCAGAATAAGGCTTTTGGATTGACAGCACAATTAGACAGGACATTGTCTTCAAGTAAAGCTGCTCAAAATTATTATTCAGGCAGAAAATCTGAAGCTGAAAACATAGCTGCTAATTCTGTTTTGTAAACCATACATAGCATATTTTTTAAACAACATTAATTGAAAAAAATTTTTTTTTTCTTAAAATACTTATCTCTCCCTCATTTTGATAAATTTCAATGAATTGCTTTGGGAAATATTTCAGTAACAAATGTAGGAATGCCTTGAACTAGAAGGGTCCTTAGAGATCATCTCATTCCAACACCCCTGCCCCTTCCACTAGACCAAGTTGCTCCAAGCCTCTTCCAGCCTGGCCTTGGCTACCACTCCTCAGAGATTTTCTTTCCAGCATCATTTCTTTGGCCTCTCTGGTCATTTCTGACTGATAATGATGGGGTTGAGATTAAATCTTTGTTGACCAACCTTGTTTTCTCCATCCCACATTCTTTGGGGTAAATCCATGACCCACTGTCCTAACTCTTCCTCTTTAAATGAGACCAGCAGCTCATCAAAAAGTCTGCACAAGAAATGACAACCCTTGGTATTTTTTGGGAGGAAACAAAATAACTCAAATGACAGGACAGCCTCATGGTAGTCCTTGCACCCACAGTGGCACAAGGCACTACTGGATGAAATGAACCCTTAAAGAATAGACCACTTCTGGGGACATCCCTAAATAGATGTTTATTTTTAACTCTCACACCCAAGCCTGGAAGATCCTGATCTTTCTGCAGGAGTCCTGTATTAGTGCTCCAGCTGAGGAACATGCATTAACAACTCTTAGTCTCTTGTACTGAGCATTATGTCTCATCTTTGAAGTCAGATTAATGGAGATTAGTGGGTACCACTTAAGAGTTTAAACATCATTCTGACCCAAATTGGTTGTGCAGGCCCAATGTATAACGCTGAACATGCAAGGCTCTTAATGTCCAGAAAGTGATTTCACTAATTGTTTCAGAGAAGAAAGCTTGTGTTACTTTCTGCTCTAATCCAGAGGTACTGCCCCCCATGCTTTTCACATCCACTGTCAAACACATCTGGTTATCCATCTACGTAAGTATCCATTTAATAATCAAAGATCATTTTGTTATAGCTCCAGTTGGCCTGTCTGCTTGCGTTCTGTGAGCGATTTCATTCATGCCTCTGATCTGTGGGATGTCTGCTCCAGTTCCCACTAGGAGTGACACTGGACTTGAGGAAAACAGACAAAAAATAAACAGGCACAGCGCTGCAGAAACTGTTGCTTTGTATTAAAACAAATGGTTTTAATTATTTAAAATGAGATGCCTTGGCATAAGCCATGCAGAAACTAAAAACAGAGGAAGCAAAAATAATGTTGTTTAAGACTACAGAAGTGGAATTGATCCTAATAAGTCAAGTTTATTTTTGTGAAATAATTAAAGAAAACCTCTTGCATTTCTCTGGCTGTGTGACCAAAACCAATTTGGAAACATGCTGAACTCTTCAAGAAATCATTCACTTGGTTGGATTTGGTCCTGGTGCTATAAAAAATACAAAAGAAAAAGAGAAAAACACTTTCCCAGTGTTGCTTTTAGCATTTCCCATGGGACTGTCAACTGATGTCAGCTGTTTTTTGGATGGAGCACTAAGAACTCTCGTTTCCCTGCTCATGGGCCTGGCAGCCCTTGGGAGTCTTTGTTCTACGTCGAGGGCCTGCAGAAACAAGTGGGACCAAGACCCAATTTATGCCTGTGTTTCAGTGCAGTGGTTGTCCTGATGTATGGGACCAGGTTCTCCACCCAGTCAGTGGAAGGACATGGATGTCTCTGCACGAGATTGAGCACCCAGGTTAGGCCAACATTTTCCGCCTTGGTTGGCTTTCAAGAGCACCTCCACGTGGCAGAAGAGGAATTTATGTGCCTATTTTAAGAAGAATCCCCCCTTCCCTAAATAATGAAGATGGAGGTATCTGAGTTAGGCAGGCTAAATCAGCAGAGTGACACGTCTCCTGGCTCTGCTGAAGAGCAGCAAGCGTCAGCGTGCCATGGTTTACTGTCTCCTCCCGGTGACTGGCCAGGTGTGTGCTCTACTCGAAATTAAATTAACCCAAGTCCAGGAGACAAATTCCCACCTCTCTCAAGAACTGCTCAGGCAGCACTTTCAATAACTTACGTCCATCTCTCCCCTAGCGTGCTAAAGACACTGCACCTCCAACACAAGGAGCAAGGAGAGCGCTACCCATTAACCACCACCCCTTCCTTCAGCACCCAGCTTTCTCCCTTGGGGTTTCTCATCGAAACACTGACCCACCCTGACCCTGTTTAGCTGTTGAGATCTGACAAGATCACAGCCTGAGGTTGTATGGCTGAATTTACATGTACTTAACAAATTGCCTGTTCACTCAATTACATTTTATTTAATCATCTGTAATCATATAAATTATGCCTGATGGTAGTAAATGTTCATGTCAGTTCCTAATTACAGATTGATTAATTGACTGTGGTGATTTGTATTACTTATATAAGAATATATGAAGATGATGATAAATTATGATTAGTATGCAACATTTCATATGAAACATAGCCAGAACTGGGGGAAACTTTCCCATCTTTGACACTTACATTCAGTGTATCAAAGATGTTTTGCATTATCCCATGCCCCAAAAAGGGACGCTTTCCCTACATTAAAAAAAAAGAACAAAGGAAGGACAAATATGGTGTGTGTTGCTTGGGGTCTTAGATGAGACTTCAATCAAGTAAAAAGCTCTTGAAGATTCCACCCACAAAGAATTTGCCTGTTGCTTTCCACTCACTTTAGTGTTGATGAGTAGACTCACGGATGCACTCAGGTTTTACCTCTCAGTCACTCCCAGAAGGTACCTGGATTTTTTGACTTGCCTGCCACCTCTGCCACTCCGTGTCTGTTAATCCAGTTCTCAAGGTCACCTGGCTCCTCCTGCACAGCGTGTCAGTCCTCCACAAACCGATGCCTTTCACGTTTTCAGAAAACATCAGTAGAAAATGTATACTTTTGTGCCAAGGTCGCTCACAGACATCTTAAATATGACTACTGAAAAAAACCCAATCCCTGAGGAGCCCCACTAACAAACTATCCCCCGTCCAGCACTTCTTCTGTCACTAGAGACTCTTATTTCCCCTACAGGTAAGCACCTCACAATTTTCTTTTTAAGCCTCTATTTCTCCAGCTTCACTAATCCAGTTAATCCCTCTCTGAAGCAAGGATAAGTGACACCTTTTTCATTCCCTTTTCTAAAAGTTAGGTCTGTTATCAAAGGAATATGCTAAACACAAGTGACACTTTCTGTCTCTGGAAAACCCAAGTTATATTTAAGATCACAGCTCTACATCCGTGGCCATTCTCCCCTCCAAATTTTGTTCAGGTTTTGCTACCTTATTGAGGTTAAAGTACTTATTAAACTGCAAAATTAAAGATCTAATTTATTTATGTTCTGCCAGTGGAGATTCTCCAGTGCCTTCACCTAGACTGCATTAAGATCTCCATCATTTTCTTACGTCTCAGAAGTGCTAATTTTGAGGTTTTTCTGCCTTCTTCCTCGGTGTCCAGCCTGCCTGTGCTGTCCTGCTCAGCTGCATCCCCTCCCTGAACCCTGCACCATGGTGTATGGGTGGGTGTGGAGAAGTAAAACCAGTGTGTGTCTGACAGTCCTCCCATAAGAAGCTTTTCTTTAAAAATGTCTCCACTCCCCTGTACCGTCCAGAAACCCACGGACACCGACTTGCATTGGTCTTTCCCTGTGTTTTGTCAAAGTGGGTGTCTATCCTTAGTTCCACAGGATGAGTGACCACATTTTGGCCATTGCCTATTCATGGAACCATTCTCTAAGCTGTTACTGCAACGATTTGCTACCCTTGGGAGTAACATCCAGATAATTGTCTTTCTACAGTCCCTTCCAAGAGGAGACTCTGAGCTACCCACAAAGCATAAGAATTGGAACCCGTCTCAACCCCCTAATTCCCTAGAGCCAAATAACTTCAGCATTTTCTTGTTCTCCTTATATTCGACAAATCTAGAAATTTTGGTTAATATTAGCATGCGTGACGAAAGCAACCTGTTTCTTACACCAGAATTTTGTCCCGCAAAACGAACGTGTTATTGGTTCAAACAGGGTGGGTAACCATAAGTCAGTTACCCAGAGAGTAAGGCTTTTAGGTGGATCTATCTGCTCATCTTCCTGTCTGTCAGTGCTGTCAGGTGTGAGAGATCCTACCTTTTACCTGGGATATGTCTCAGCATCCCTCTGTTTTGACAGAAGACCTTTCTGAAAGGATGGGTGCTCCCGCAGCATGGGCTTTCTCTTCCCCAAGTCCATGAGTTGTGCAGGTGTCACTATTATGATTTCTCTCCCAAAAGCAGAAATTATCTTGGGATTTTTTTTTTTTTTTTTTTTTGCTATTTGTATCCCTTTCCCTGTTAACAACACTGTGGCTTTTTCTCGGGTGCTTTTGTAGCCCCCCTGCAGAAACTGTCCTGGTGGGTGCCTGAATCTCACTGGGACCTCTCACTGCAGGAGGAACGCTCATTCTGCTGCCCACGAGGATGTGATCTTGGATAAATTACCTACCCATCACTGCCTTGGCTTCCCTACCAGAAAAATCGGTACAAAACCGATTACGCAGTGAGGTCTATTTAGCTAATGCTGATAAAGAGCCGAGGGACCGGGCACGGAGCACGCAATAGAAATATCTACCCATGCTGCTGTTAACGTGGTCACTTACATTCCTGTGTGTAAATAAATCTTGAAGGTGGAAAGCCTTTGGGATGACCAGGAAACACACAAATGCTGGAAATGTCTCATCCATTTATGGTGATCTGAGTTTCTAAGCCGGAGAGCGAGTGGAGTTGTTCCGTTTTATTTTCACTCAGGACTTTAGGTTTTATATTCAGGCTTGACCGTGTTCATTTTGGGGCAGAGAGAATCTTTTTTGCTCTGTGCTCCTGCCATGCAGCCTGTCCCAAGTGTTGCTGCTGGAAAAAGTTGTGCCTGGGAGGGACTGGGAGATTCCTCCACTCGTCCATCCACCTCCCCATCCTTTCACCTCTTGGTTGATATGCCCGCTCATGTGCAACACACTGATCCTAACAAAGCTCAAAAACCACCCCCCAAACGTATGTTTCCCACCATCTTTGAGTCTTTTCAGCTCAGGACCTGCCAACACACTTGCCATAATTAACAGGATCCCACTCTTCTTTTTTTTGACAACCCTCTAATGCTTTCCATGAACAGGGCGGAAAATGCTACCCGGCAGCTCAATAGACATTTCCATAACCAGCTGTTTAAATCATGATAATTGTTTTTACAAAACTAATCTGTGTGGCCTAAGAAGCAGAACTATGCTGGTGCTTTTTAAAAATGCAGTAGGTCTGCAGTTGATGCGTTAGTATCAGTTAATTCTCATGAAAGGTCATTAATGGTGCGTGCAGCGAAGTGGAGGACTGGGCAGGCTGGGTCGGAGAGAGATGGTATCTGCATGACTGATGTGCAATGCTCAGGGGTCAGAGCATTACAAAATTATTCTCTTCAATTATTTACGTCCCTCCATCTATTGTGTGGTGGGCCTGGTCCTGTGCAAGGAGTTTCTGCCGCGCTTGCGCCGCTCTGCAGGGTTTTTCCTTAGGAGTGGCATTCATTTAAATGAAAATCATCTGGTGCAGTCCTGTCCTGTGTCCTGTGACTGGCAAAAATTCAGGGAGGAGAGTGGGTGGTACTGCTGCAGCCGTTCAGGGCTGGGGAACCCTGTGCTCCCTGGCATCGCAACCTGCGTGTAAATCCTGCGAGTCCACCCTGCATGAGCGCCTCGAGAGGAGATCCCACGGTGAGGTATAAAAATGAGGCTGGGGAGAAGGAGTAAGGCTGCCAGTTTCATAACAGATGATCTACTCTTGTTATCACCATCATCAGCAACAAACAAGAAGTTTAAATGCTTCTCTCTCCCTTTCTTGCTCCCCCCCCCAAACATTCCACAAAAGAAATGCAATCTAATTTTTTTATTTTTTTATTTTTTTATTTTTTTTTTGCTGATGGCAACAGCATCAGGCAAGCTATATATCAGCCATGATATATAGCCCTACGAGCTGACTGTTGACAACTTATGGCTCTTTTGTCTGGGTTTGCCTACTTGGCTGTTTAATTACGTGAAGTGCCTGTTTTCTGTGTGACATTCACACCAGTGGCTGCTGGAATTCATGGGTGATGCTACGCTTACATCAGCCATCAGGCTGATACTCAAACACATTAGCATGACCACAGTGTAAAATACATGGTAGGTGGGAGCTGCTATTGCAGTTCTTTGGTTCATCTGCGCGAGCTAAATTAGCCAGAAGAATGTTTCTTAGAATAAAATGATAGAACTCTGTGATTCTGGGAAAATGTGTCTCTTCAAACTTCCTTGCATACTTTTTACTTTTTTTTTTTTTTTTTTTTTTTTTTTTTAATGTTAATGGAATTTAAATTATTGACCATAGCAATTTAACTTTTGATGAAAATAGCAATTAATAGAGAAGACATTAGGAGAAGAATCCTGAGACTTTATGAGTATAGATTACTGTAAGGCTACGTAATAAAATGATTACAGCATGCATAAAAGGTCATTATTGCTGTAATAATGCTGTCCCAAAGTACATTTTTCATTCTGCAGGACTGGAACTTGTTACCAAACCTAAAAGAAAAGCAAAAAGTTATATCACAGACCTCTGTTATTGGGAAATTTAAAAAATTAACCCAGAAGTCTGGCATCCATTTTTGTTAATATTGTCCAGGAAGCTATTTTCCCATCCCTTTATCTCCTCAAAGATGAAAATTTAAACATGGAAAGGGGCAGAATTTTTAAAGGAGGAAATCTGGAATATGAGATACAAGTGTCACTGATGTTTTTAACAAACTTTATACAACGACAGCCAGAGGCCCTTAATGGGATTTGTGTTTTCTACTATCTGAAGTAATTAAAGAAGCCTAGACCAGAGGATCTATTCCATGTTTTGTTCTCTTTAATCTACAGATGGTGCTTGTGAAATAATACCAGCTGAGTGGACATCTTGTCTGCTGAAGAGCTGAATGAAGTGTTGTCTTATGTCTACTTGAATGAACATGTTTCCTTTTTTTTTTTTTTTCCGTTTTTGAACCAAAATAAAATTTCTAGTTTGGCTTTGTATCTTTGCATACTTTTCTGAAATGAAAGGGAAGCAGTTGAAATGAAAACTGAGAGAAAATAATCCAAGGCCTGCTAACTCCACCTGAAAAGTGAAATGCTTTCTTGCTGAAATTTTGGGCTGGGTCTTTCTTGTGTCTGAAGCAGTCACTCAAATTCACTGTGAGTGTGCTGGCAGTCTTGGTTGCCTTCCAGTGGTGCTATTTTGGTATCAGGTCTTTAAAGAAACTCTTTCTGCTCCGTCTAGGATGCAAATCTGTCCCATTCTACTTCCCTTTAATAATTCTGGTCCATCCTCCCTCGTGTCCCTCCAGCTCAAACCTCTCAGTGGCTGAAGGTGATGGCCTTTCATCAGCCATCCTCATGGTGGCACTTCTGGCAAGGCCAAAAGTTTGTTCCCCACTTTGGGACATCCCTTTGCCATCCCTTTGCCACACTCTAGTGGATTTAGAAACCCAATTCCTATTACCCTGTAATAGGATTTAGGCCCTTAAATCTCTTTACCCTAAAAAAACTTAGGAGGAACTCCACTGAACATTGCAGAACTTGAGAAATTTTCCTTTTGTAGGACTCATAGGTGCTATAGACTTGTGTTAGAGAAAAGGAATGTGATGTAAATCCCAATAGCCTTATTCATCTTCAGGGGCTTGGTTCAGGCCTCGCAGTTCTAAACAAAGTGATGCTTGCAGACTGTCAGAAAAATCCCACCTTTTATTCTCACCTATGTAGATACAAATGCTCATGTCCCATTTTAATCTCTGTCTGGAGGATGAGCAGCCATAAGGCATGTAATTTCAATTAATCTGAGATCTGACAGTATAAGAAGCTATAAAAGAGCTTATTATTATTTATTTCTCCAGGCATTTTTATTCTTCTGCCATTACAGATATATAGCTAAATATACCTCCTTTGTCAATGATGGTACTCTGTGAAATGGCAAACATTAAAAACCCATAGGAGGGGTTATTGTGTTAACACTGGATGGAGGCTTCAGTAAACTCTTTGGGTGGTGTTTCATCTGGATGCCAGAGAGCTCTGTACAGGCACACAGCTAGAGAGACCTTCATCTTCCCCTGTGCTGACCCTGCTGAGGCTCCTCCAGTGCTGGGGCAGTTCTGGGCCCTCAGACAGGAGAGACCCTGAGGGGCTGGAGAGTGTGCAGGGAAGGGAACGGAGCTGGGGAAGGGGCTGGAGCAGCAGGAGCGGCTGAGGGAGCTGGGGGGGCTCATCCTGGAGAAAAGGAGGCTCAGGGGGGACCTTCTGGCTCTGCAACTCCCTGACAGGAGGATGGAGCCAGGGGGGGATCGGGCTCTGCTCCCAGGGAACGAGGGACAGGAGGAGAGGAAACAGCCTCAAGTTGCCTCAGGGTCAGCTTAGGTTGAACAAAAGGAAAAGTTTCTTCAGCAAAAGAGTTGTCCATCCCTGGCAGAGCTGCCCAGGGCAGTGTTGGAGTCCCCATCCCTGGAGAGATTTAAAAGCCCTGTGGATGTGGCACTTGGGGACATGGGTGAGTGGTGGCCTTGGCAGCACTGGGGGAATGGTTGGATTTGATGATCTGAGAGGGCTTTTCCAACCTAAGCAATTCTATGGTTCTACCCATAATATGGGGCATGGTTGGGCTTTTAAGATGAGCATCAACTCTGTGCACTGATGTATTCAGTACCTAAAGTGCTGCCATCTCACTGGATCCAGTGTGGCTTGAAGATGCTCTACCTGTCTGTTGGTGGAGGTGGAAAACTGTCAGATGTGTTGCCTTTTTCTTTAACCTTTGCCACACTGTACTTGGTTAACTGGAGCTGTTTAGTTTTGTGTTGGCAAAGGCCCTGAAGACTGTGTAGAAAATTAGGAAAGTGAAAGGGGAGGGAAAGCACATGCGGAAGGGCAAGCAGATGGTTGCAGTTTTCCTCCTGCAGCTGTAGATCGCAGAACTGGCAGGATCACTCAGCAGGATAATTCTCCTCGCTCTTCCCTGGGTTTGCTCTCCATCATTGTGTGCCACAGGTACTCAACACAGCACTTTTGGCACTTACTTGAGCTTCCCTATATTATCACTTACACACATACACAATGCACAAACTGTATTATCCCCGTGCTTGGGCTTGTGTACACTGAACAAAGGCTTGCTGGGCTAAAGATTTGAGGTAGGAAAGGCCTCATCCCTGTTTGACTTGGAAGAGTATGTTACTAATGATAATAGGTTACACATTACAAACTCTGCTAACTGTTTGATGCCATCCCATGGTTCCCCACGCTTGTGTGCTTTGTATCTTCAGGTCTTCCTGCTCACTCCATTGTCTTCTGTGTGTGAGAAGCCAGTTGTTGCTTAATAGGCTGGTGCTAATGTCATGGCTCCAGGGAAATCTTAGAGCCCCTTCCAGTGCCAAAAGGGGCTCCAGGAGAGCAGAGAGCAACTTCTGACAAGGGCCTCTAGCAACAGGACAAGGGGGAAGGGTTTTAAAGTAAGAGAGTAAAGATTCATACTAGATTTAAGAAGAAATGTTTTGCACTGAGGGTGGTAAAGCACTGTCAGAGGTCACCCAGGGTGGTGGTAGTTGCCCTTTTCCTGGAAACATTCAAGGCCAGGTTGGATGGGGCTCTGAGCAACCTGATATGGTGGGAGGTGTTCCTGCTCATTGCAATGTGGTTGGACCAGATGGCCTTCAAAAGTGCCTTCCAATACAAACTATCCTGTCATTTTGTGATCTCCTCCACAACTCAGCTCTTCAGGAGCAGCATCACCTCTCCCCAGCCAGCTGATACTGTTTAGGCAGCCTGGGCACCCCAGTGGTCCAGCATTGATGATCCATGGGACTTCCACATGGCTCTGGCTCCACAGTCACAGCAATCCCAGCAATGGTGGGGACCTGCTGATGGGTCCTCCTGACTGAAGTGAGCTAAGGAAGAGCTGCCAACCCTTTACATGCACCAGAGCTCACATTTGCCAAGCCCAGGTTTGACCAGTCTGTCTCACGAGGTCAGATTTTAAGTGACGGTCCCAAACTGCTCTGTCAGACCCCATGAGCTGAGCTTACCAGCATGAAGGCTAAAGCCCTAACCTGGTGCAGACGTAAGAACATGATAACAGGCTTTACTAGGCTGGACCAAAGGCCTTGCCCAGAGTTGTGTCACAAACTGTGGCCATAAAAACATGCCAAGAGAGAGGCATGCGCACCGCCACCAGTGGCTCTCCTACTCCCCAGTCATTTCCTGAGCACTAGGATGTGCCAGATACAATTTCTCTGCCCTGTGTAGCACTCCATGGAAGTTTCATCATTTTTCAGTCCCCTATGGAGCACTCCATAGGGTAGATGTTGCATAATAGGCTGGTGGAGATTTTAGCTGTCGTGGGTTTATTCTGGAGCCTTCTCTTCTCCAGGCTGAACACCCTCAGCTCTCCCAGCCTGTCCCCAGAGAAGAGGGGCTCCAACTGAAAGAGCTGCTGAGTCAGGTTGTCTAGAGACCTGGCAGGGCCCCCTAAACATGGGGCATTGGAGGAGGGAAGGATCCCGAGTACAGGGAGGTTGGGGAGTTCCTTGGGGAGTGGGAGGGAGGCACATGGCCATCAGCAGCACCTTGCATTGTACAAGAGTGACAGCCAGAGTGATGCTTCATTCCTGGAGACTCACTTGGATGTTTCAGTAGCTGCTGCCACCCTTCATCACGTTTTCCAGCCCCTGTCCCCACCCCCCACCCCCCGTTTTTAATGATTAAATGACTGCATTTGGTAAAGGCAAAATAGGAAAAAAAAAAAAATTAATAGAGGCTCTTTCCTCTCCTCCTGAGGGGGGGCAATGGCACAGAGGCATCTGTGTGCTGTGTTTAATGGGTTCAATTTCCTTTCCCTGCCATGGTTTGGTGGCTGACAGGGGAATGCAGCAAGATGGTGGTTACTGCTGCTATATTGAACGGGACTCCACGAACACTCACTTGGGTATAACGTGAGCCATGCCCAGGCTCCTCTCTCCTCAGCATCTGTGCACGTGGCCAAGGGCAAGTGTGTCTTTGAGAAGGACCATCCCCCTTTTCTCTCCTCTCCCCCTCCAAAGTAGCCAAACTGACACAAAGGATGCTGGCGAGCTGGATGTGCTGGAAAAGCAGAGCTCCTGGAACGCTCCTCGGAGCGCCATAAACGTGTGCCGAAGGAAATTAATTGAGTGCTGTGTATCAAAGGAAATAACAATAATCGTGCACATCCCTAGCAACTAGAGAGGGAAAAGATCTATGTGGTTCTTTCATCTCTCCTCTGCCAAGGAATGATTGCTCTCTTCCCCAGTTAATCCCACAGCCAGATATTTTTAAGAAGGGGGGGTGGGGTGTTTTTTGAAGGGCAGGTAGGTGCTAACATCAGGAGAGGGGTCATGATCTTTTTGCAGGTTTTAGAGGAGAAGCTGGAGGCCTCACTGTGGTGCCCACTATTAGAGCCAGCAGTCCTGATGCACAGTGGCCATGAGGGCCAGGAAGGAGGACAGGGAGCTCCACCACCATGTGTGGGCAGCACAGCAGACAGAATCCCAGAATGATCTGGGTTGGAAGGGACCTTTAGAAGTCATCTAGTCCAAGCCCCTGCCATGGTCAGGGACACCTTCCCCTGGACCAGGTGGCTCCAACTGCAAAGTTGGGGTGGATCTGCTGGCAAAGACTGAGGTCATGTGCTAACTCTCTACTCGGGGTGGCTTTGAGGGAAATGTGATCATTGTTCATAAAGGAATTTCAGATCCCAAATACATGCAGATTTTCACGCATTGGTCGAGCTGCTGTCCTCGAATTTGTCTTCTCTGATGCTCTGATACACCCAGCTTATACTGGGATGTGAAGAAACAAAGATGTTTCCCCAGCATCTAGGAAGGGACTGGCAGCCACACATGGTTTTCCTCTCCTTCCCTTGCCAGATACCTTCTTCACACAAGACCCCAGGCAAGCCCTGAGCTGAAATATCTCTGCCACGTTCAGGAGCTGGCGAGTGGTCCTTCTACCCCTGGGGAGGGAGGATTGGAGAAAACTGATGTCCACTGTCACAGCAGGAGACTCTGGAACACACTTGGAAGAGCTGTGCAGACTGGGGACGGGATCTGATCCACAGGATGGTCTTCAAGGATATAACTGAGGAGCGGGAGGTGTCTGGCTGAACAAGTGCCTGTGAGTCGGATGGACTGAAAAACCCCGACAGCTGCTTTGCCTCGCTGCACCTTCGTTCCCCATTAATAAAGAGCTGATGAGAATATGCTTCTGCCTTCTCTCACACCGAGGCTTCATTCATTAATACTTACAAAAGGTTCTGAGATCCTCAGATGGCCAGTGCAAGAGAAGTAATTATTTATTAACAGCCTCCGTGAAGGTGCGGGCAGCCATATTACATCTCTCCTGGGTATTTAATTTAGGTGCTGAGCATTTATTGTGAGTCTGAGAAAGTAATTGCTGATCTGGGCTGCTGGAGGAGGTAAGTGGTTTTTTTATTTTTTTTTTTCCCTTTTCTTTTGTACCTGAATGAAACGCCTCTAAATGCAGATCATATTTCTCACAACGGAGATAAAGAGTTGGGATACCTAGGGACCAAGAGTCCTTGAGACTTTAGCTGAGGCTGAGACGTGCCTTTGTTCAGCTCCCTTTTGGAGGGCGCTCAGGGATGGCTGGAGTGATGGAGGCAGGGGTGCAGTGCTGCTCCCTACATCGGGCATCCTTCAGGTGTTGGGGACGACTTGCTTTGAGCCGAGAGGGGAATGGACGAGCACAGCCAAGAATCTCCTCACAGATTTCCCCTGGGCTGGCGTTCACCCGCCCCTGCCCTCCCTCCTGGGGCAGACACCCTCCCCCTGCCCAAAGCTCCCTGTCCCCTCCGCAGGTGTGTGGGGACACAGCTCACCTCTCTCCCTTCTCACAGGGGAGAGGCGGCACAACACGGGCCTTTTGCCATTAAGCATCTTCCGTCTCCTTTTCTTTTGTTAAAGCCAAATGGAACAATGTAATTAGCTTGTTACAATTAAAGTGACTCGACTGGATAAATTGTAATCACCCAGACTCAAGTTAGGCATCCCTGCAGGTCCCGGCCAGAGCAGCTGAGCTGCCTCATTTGCATAATTAAAATATACAAATGATAATGGATTTTGTACTCAATTTCCAGCGGCTGTAAATTCGAGAAACTATGAAATTAGAATAACTGAGATGGAACCCGCCTTGAGGTAATGAGGATGACAAGTTTTGACAGTAGGGGTGTTTATAACACTAGTTTCTCGCTGCAAAATAAATAAGTACAAAAAAGATTAGACAGTGATATTAGTTAATAGTTCCACGGACAGTGGGGAAAGGAGATAGACTGGTGATTACCTCTGCAAATTTACGCTGCCTTTTTGACAAGCTCACTCCTAACCTTAGGGGACACCTTTCTCCTGATTATGAGAAATTGAGAATGAATTAAATGCATAAAAAGGGTTGTCACAGATAGACAAACTAAAGGAAAAGAAATGAAATTAGTCTTGCCATTTTAGCTTGCTGCAGGAGGAGGGGGGAGAGAGAAGGGGAAGAGGCTGGGAGAGAGGTTTCAGCGCTTCTGCGAGGAGGAAATGAAGAGACCAAGTGGTCCAGGATCAAGGTTGATTGCACAAAAAATGGAAAGTCCTTGGAATCCTAGGTGAAAATAGCAAAGAGAAAAAAAAAAAAAAGGTGTAGATAAAATCTTGGCCAGGTTCTATCTGGCAGTAAATTGTGTTTGTCCATGAATGGCTTTATTTTATTATTATTTTTTTTAAATTTCTCTGAAAATATTTTCTGCCTCCATTTTTAAGCTTCTAGGTCTCCTGAGAACTTCTCAGAGCTGCAAATCCAGGGTGAGCCAGGAGTGGGCAGGTTGCCTGCCATGTCTGACTTCTCTTTACGGACACATCCAAAATCAGTGCAGTTTTAGGAATATACTCGCAAACATGAGGTTGTTCACAATTCTTCTGCAAAGCCAATAAAAAAAATGACGGTTTCTGTTCTCCTCAACTTTTCCCCTTTGTCCTAAAGAATTAATTAACATTTGAATGTGGTTACTAATGGTTATTTGCAACTTTTCTCTCTCTCTCTCTTTCTCAGTAGGACATGGAAGAGCATAAGGAGAACTGTACCTGGTAAGACCAAGTGTTGAGCAGCAGATGACCCTGGAAGGGTAATGAAAATAGGGAGCAGAGGGTTGGACCTTCTGGTGGGCAGGACTTACCTGCTTCCAACTCCTGTAAACCACCCCTGGGATATGCTGATTTTGCATTTTTCCGCCTTTTCCACTCTGATGGGAACTGCAGTGGTCAGCTCAGGTGGAAATCCCAATCTGATAGGCTTTCCTAGGGATAAAAAGACCGACATTTCCTTGGTCTGGAATGAGGAAACCAGTGCAGAGCTGGTTGAAGGAAAGCTGGCACAGTGCTGGTGCTGTTTTCCCAGTGCCCACGGGGAGGTTAGGATGGGACCATGGATGGGCAGGAGCACTGAGGACCAGACCTGCCTTGCAGATGGGTTTGGAAAGGATGATAATAGCTCCACTATCCATCCTCCTTCTCCAGGATCCCTAGGAGCTGAGGGCATGGACCCACATGCTCAGAAGCATTTAAATCCTCTGTACTACAAGGAAGTTCTAATGGTAGCATTGATAGCCTGTAAAGAAGGGGGAAGAAGATGAGGAAGGCAAGAGAGAGGGAAAAGGGATATAAACAGGGAAGAGAGGAAGCAGAAGAGTAGAGGTAAGATGGGAGGGTACGGAGTGTCCATAAAGCAGAGGGTACAGAGGGGCCAAGAGGGCTGCAGGGGATCCAGAGGGTCCCATCCTCCCCCACAAGCAGCAGCAGGAGCTCCTTCTCACCCTTTTATTTTTGAATATTTTTGAAGCAACTGCATGTTCCCCTCTACTTGCCCTGTATAGCCATGGGTCAAAACAGTCCAGTGCTCTGTATTTATCCTTTTAAATGTTACCTGAATGAATCCTGCGCTCCTCCAAAGGGTGCTGCTTGTTTTCAGGCACACTGGGTACAGCTTCCTCTCCTCTCTCCCCCCTTTTCCTAGCCTCCAGTGTGTTTTCAGCTCAGGTACAGCCGTCATTTACGTTTTATAGTTTGCTTTACAGCATCTTGTTATGGTGTTATCTGTTAAAGAATGTATTTTTAATGTGTTTTATAGCATGCTTTATAAATAAGTTATTAAAGAATGTACCTGCAGCTAGTGATCACTTAATAAATATTAATAAAGCAATTCCAGATGAGGCCATCATTAAGAGTGTTGCAGAACACCCGCTCTAGTTACCTAGAAAGAGTTTCTGTGCTGGTTACCAAAAAGTTCACAAGGGCTGTGATGGGAAGGGTTGGGAAACAGAGGGGGGAAAGAACAGATTACCCAGAGAATCTGTGGATGCCCAGCCCCTGGAAGTGTTCAAGGCCAGGCTGGATGGGGCTTGGAGCAACCTGGTCTAGTGGAAGGTGGGTTGGAAAAAGATGATGTTTAAAGTCCCTTCCAACCCAAACCATTCTGTGATTCGAAGTTCCTATGAAGGACACAGTTTTGCAAAGTCTTTTTGGCCTTGAACTTCAGAGTGAGGTGTTTTGGGGGGGGGGGTTGGTGCTTTTTTTTGCTTTTTTTTTTTCCATCGGGGGGTGTTGGGTTTTTTTCCTTCTTTTTTTTTTTTTTTTTTTTTTTTTTTTTTTTAAAGAAATACCAGTTGCAGGTGGGGAAGGTAAAAAAAGGGGGAGAGGACTCTGAAGATAGACCTGGGTTTGTGTCAGTTCCAAGGGAGGAACTCAAAGGTGGCTTCATGGGAAGACAGGGTTTTTCTCACTTCACTGGCTTTTCCTCTCCTACCTAAAATGTTATCTTAGCCCTGAGAAATGTGGAAATTTAGTGAATCCTATTTCTGTTTCCATATGAATGAATCTGTATTTTTTGGTATTTCCATTTTGGACCTGGAGCAGCCAAACCACCTGAAGCCCCACAGTAAATACAGTCACTGCTTTCCATTGTGTAAACCTATTTTGTTTTTAGCTAGAGGAGGCTTAAAAGCATCCATGGATGGGAGATCTAATGACACTGGCCTTTTCTGTGGAAAAAAACACACCCAAATCCAGTCAATTCATGTGCTTATTTAATGTATAAAAATGAATTTATTGTGAGCAGCAGTTGAATTAGTCACACCACCAGATGGAGGAGACCCAGGGGAGGTTTAGTTTGGATATTAGGGAAAATATCTTCACCAATAGGGTTGTCCAGTCCTGGCACAGGCTGCCCAGGGCAGTGGTGGAGTCCCCATACTTGAAGGGGTTTAAGAGCCATGTGGATATGGCACCTGGGGACATGGGTTAGGAATGGCCTTGGCTGTGCTGGGGAATGGTTGGACTTTGAGGTCTTTTCCAGCCTAAATGATTCCATGGTTCTATGAATCCTAGGACCTTTGGAGCACTCTTCAGAACTCCCTATCCACACTCCTTGAGCAGCAAACCTCTGAGAAACATCTCTGCCAGCTATTAATATCTGCCATGTGATTTTTACCTATGGTGCCAGAGTTAATTATGACCAATGTGGGTGCATTTTTGTCTCCATCAACATCCACCTCCTTCTCAAATCATGTGTGAGGTTCCTCCCACCCTCCTTTCCCTGTCCTACTCCATGACTCTTACTCAGGGCAGCGTTTCCAGCACATCACAGATGCTCTGAAAGGGGAAAAAGTGCTTCATAAAGGAAGAGGCAGCAAAGACGACTTCCTCCTTCCACCCCCCCCCCCTTCTTTGCTCTCATGACGGGCCAGGTATTCCTCTCCCACAGCCCAGAAAGCAAAGGATGGGTTTGAAAGTTCCCTTTTCTCCCTGCAGCTCCCATAATTGCCTTTGACACTGTTTATCATCTGTGATAATACAGCTGTGCCCTGTTACCTCCAGCTGCCCTAATTCGTGTTATCAGTCTGGCACCGGGGAGAGGGAGGTGAGAGGAACAGAGGAGAGGTGAAGCCATTACAGAGCTGACAGGGCAGTGAGAATGGAGCGTGGTGATGGACTAGCCATCACTTGACCTGAATGCAAACATACATCCTATTGGATTGACCTTTCCCTGAGAGTAATGGATCTCCTTGTGCATCATTTTTGCTACATTGCTGGCCATTCCAAGGAGATAGTTTCTGGTAATTAAGATAGATCCCTCATATAATCCACCCACAGCGACAATCAATAGGCGCCTCCAGAGGGATATTTCCAGATTATTGCTGTGTCAGCGCAACTTTTGGAAGCTTTGTGGATCTAATCACGAGAAGCAGAGTCAGGAAAGCAGCGCAGGGGCAACTTCTGGGGAGGCAAGGTGTCTGCAGGAGCCATGCAGGTGTTTGTGGGTGCACACGGGTGGCTGTGCCCTCCCTTGTTTGGGATGAGAAGTTCGCAAGAGTTGTAAACCCTAATACTCGGGTCATGAAACGTCACTGAAGAAACTCTGCGGTCCTGCATGATCACAAAGCTCATTACAGCAACAAAACAGGTCCTTATATTCAGGATGGAATGAGTGCAGCAGCTGTGCCCAGGGGGGCAGAAGGGCAATGCCCCCGGGGCTGTCCCAGCCGTGGGGTGGCAGCAGGGCCAGGGCAGTGCCCGTCCCTGTGCTGGCCCTGCTGAGGCACCTCCAGTGCTGGGGCAGTTCTGGGCCCTCAGACAGGAGAGACCCTGAGGGGCTGGAGCGTGTGCAGGGAAGGGAACGGAGCTGGGGAAGGGGCTGGAGCAGCAGGAGCGGCTGAGGGAGCTGGGGGGGCTCATCCTGGAGAGAAGGAGGCTCAGGGGGGACCTTCTGGCTCTGCAACTCCCTGACAGGAGGGGGGAGCCAGGGGGAGTTGGGCTCTGCTCCCAGGGAACGAGGGACAGGATGAGAGGAAACGGCCTCCAGCTGTGCCAGGGGAGGCTCAAGTTGGATATCAGAAGAAATTTTTTCCTGGAATGGGTTGTCAGGCATTAAAAGGTGGTGGATCCCCATCCCTGGAGGTTTCCAAGGAACAACTGGACGTGGCATTCAGTGTTCTGGACTGGGGGACGAGGTGGGGATCGGGCACAGGTTGGACTGGATGACCTGGAGGTCTTTTCCAACCGGAATGATTCCATGATTCTGTAAATCAGACTCTTTCTCTCACTCTGTTCAGAAGGTACTTTCTCACTCATGGTTGCTCCTTCTCATGGGGTTTCTGAGCAGCTGAAAAACAGGGAACAAAGGTCTCCACCACTATCTACAGGTGCAAAGCTACAGGTACCAGGTACAGACACTTGCAAAGGTGGGACTAAGAGAAAAGTTTTCTTCATTTGCCAGCTGAGCACATTTGATGAGATGGCCTTCCAGGAGCAGACATGCAGAGGACACAAGGGCCTCTTATTGCTCTTGATTCAGCCACTTTTCTAGTTTTTTTTAGCCAAAGGTAATACCACAGTGTCTTCAAAATGCAAATATGGATCTAGGAATGAAACTCCTGCATGTTACAGTTGTGTAAAGCAAGCTATCCAGTTTTTGCTGTCCCCTTTAGTGGTACAAAATCTGTCAGTGGACTGGGGAAATTCAGAATTTTAGGTGCACTTCAATTCCCTGGTACTTGAACCAGGTAAGTGAGGACACCCCCTTTGACTTCAAGTCTATTATAATTTAAGGGAAGACCTGGGATCCATGGAGTCTCTGCGCTGGATCCTTGAATTATCCACCAATTCCTGGCATTCTGAAGAATGTCCTTTTGCTTCTTTGTGACTCAGTTTGAGCAAGTCTGACTGCATCACTTATATTCACACCCCACCATGGAGTCTGGAAGAGAAATGCTAATTCTAAAGAAACACTCTGAGGTTCCGAAATATCAGAGATGACAATATACAGCATATTTTACGACTCTCGGTCTGTGAACCTGTAAAATCAAGAGTGAAAGACACGGTTTTGAATAGCTGGGTCTGCCCTAGCATGTGTTCTGGGGTTCAGCAACCCATCTAATTGGGGAGACACTTCAGCAGCGTTGGTGTTCTGGAGCTCCAGAGTGAGGGTTGGCTTTGCAGCTCTTGAATTGTGTGGTAAAACCGGTCCTGATGACAAGAGGCCCTGAAATGGGTTCCCTTAGCCGTATTGATCTAAGAAATGCAGCCAAACACGAGTTGGGATATGTGCCGTAAAAATGTCAAGGGAAAATTATTTCAAGGTCTGAATATATATGAAGTTAATAACTTGGCTCTTCCCATTTCCCTTTTTAGCTTTTATTCTGGATCGGTGACCTGATTTTTCCGGAAAGGGATATTTGGTGGGTCAGTGGGTAGGGAGGGATGCAAATGATTCCCTGTAAGCTTCAGGCACCATTTTTTTGCAGCCAGAACCTAGTCTTCTTGCCCAGTCCTCTGAGGGTTTCTGGCTTTATGAGAAACCTCCAGAGTATGACTTTTTTTTTTTTTTTTTCTTACTGAGCATTTTACATTTACCTGATGTACATTTTTCCTCTGAGTCATCTCCTAATTTGTCTTTGTTCTGGAAACAGCATCTCTGGATGTTCTGGTGCAAGGGAAATGTAGGAAAACCCCCTTTCAAGGAAAAATCTCTTATGGAGGTCCCTGACCTTTGAATTACATTTCAAACATTGAGACACAGAGATACTGTCTCTCGTCTCCAGATTTTGTTGTTAATGTTTATATGAATTTGTGGAACATTTCTGCTCTCTGTCCCTCCTAATCTTTTAAATCAGCTTTACATACCTTCTATGCCCACTTTGATCTTCACGGCTTTTCATGTTCGGTTTTTTTTTTCATTACAGCTTTCCATTTCATGTTAGCACATAAAGAAAAATGCATTTTATTGGAATAGCTATGTCACAGCAAAGATTATTTTTCTCCCTGTGGATGAAACCAGATAGTGTTGTGCCATGTGGCTCACGTTATAACAATCTCACTCTGGCTGTATGGCCAAAACCTAATCGAAGTATTTTGAGAGGAAATTCTTATTATTTAAATGCAGTTTCACCCATGATACATTTTAGAGCCATAAAAGAACATTAACTGGTTCTTATTTTATTTGTTTCATAATACTAAAGGTTTATATGAATTGATAAAGCTCTTAAAAAGTCGATTATATTTGTACCTCTCCACACTACTGCGTGTAAAATTTGTAAACAAGAATAAAAAGAGATCTGTCCACCACTCAGAGAATGTAATACCCTTATTAAAAGGTATAGGTGATTTTCTGGTTGGAGTTAAAAAAAAAAAAAAAGGCATCTGATGGATGATTTCTCTTAGCCCAAATCAACACTGTCCCTTGGGGGGGTACAGCAGCAAACACCACAGTGCAAACGGGCAAGGCATTAAATATAGATAAATCCTGGGTTTTCATTTGGGTGAAGTTATGTAATACCAAAACATAGCTATATTGGAGAAAGCATGTGACTGAAGTTTTTAACGAGCAACTTGAGTTTTTAAGACTTCAAAGTTTCCCAATGATTTTTTTTTTTTTACCTCTTAACAATTCCCTAAAAATCACAGAATCGTGGAATGGCTGGGGTTGGAAGGGACCTTGAAGATAGCGCTGTTCCAACCCCCTGCCATGGGCAGGGACACTTTCCACTATCCCAGGCTGCTCCAAGCCTCGTCCAACCTGGCCTTGGACACATCCAGGGTTGCCACAGCTTCTCTGGGCAACCTGTGCCAGGGCATCACCACCCTCACAGAAAAGAATTCCTTCCCAATATCCCATCTCACCCTGTCCTCTGGCAGCGGGAAGCCATTCCCCCTTGTCCTGTCACTCCAGGCTCTTGCAAATAGTATCTCTCCATCTTTCCTGTAGGCTCACTTCAGGGGCTGGAAGGCCACAATTAGGTGACCCCAAAGCTTTTCTTCTCCAGGGTGAACCATCCCAACTCTTTCAGCTTTTCCTCATAGCAGAGATGCTCCATCCCCCTGATCATCTCGATGTCCCTGTGAGAAGCTGCTGCCAGCTCACCCGGCTGTAGGAATAGTAGCTCCCCACTAATTCATGGTTCAATTCACATTACAAAGTCACTGACCTGCCATCCCAGGCTACTGCCAGCAGGCACCCGATCATCAGATCATGCAGCCCATCAGATCAACCACTGGCTGCACATAAGGATTGGCTTTGGAATAAAATCCCCAACATCTTCTGTAACTCACCTAATCTGATCTTGAAAATAATTCCTAATAAATAAAAGATCATGGATATCTTAAGATCCTGAGAAACAATCCTTGTGTGTGTGTGTGTGTGTGTGTGATTGTGGATTAGTATCTTTCTGAGCTCCAGTGAAAGGGGCCATTATAAAAATGAGGTTGGCTAAGATGATTAAATGTTATTTACAGAAAGGACATGGGTCTGATTAAATCACAAGGAGGGGGGTCTCTTTTATGGTGACAGGAAAAATACACATCATTCAACAGAGGTGCTTGCTTCATTTCAGTAATTAGGGACTAAAGTAACTTGGACAGTCTGTCAGCTTCGATATGGTGGAGTTAAATAGTGGATCATGTAAATAAAAGCTGTGTGATTAGATCAAAAATTAAAGACCCATAATTTTTCCTGTTATCTCGCCATGTACTGTTGAGGTCTGTTGAAATGCTCACACCAAGCACAGACCTCCAACATCAACTACTTATAGGCCTACATTTTTCAAACCTATTTTAATAGTTTCCGTCTAGAACCTGGATAAGCGACCAAATTTTGGGATGC
The DNA here is from genome assembly GCA_038380795.1 of Pyrocephalus nanus. NCBI lineage: Eukaryota > Metazoa > Chordata > Aves > Passeriformes > Tyrannidae > Pyrocephalus > Pyrocephalus nanus. The sequence goes on along the minus strand of CM076263.1, from coordinate 2,133,851 downwards.
TCTGGCTAGACAGCTCCACAAAAAGATCCGACAGTAGCAGGGCTCAGCATCTGAGGTTCCTATTAACTGCTCTTTTCAAAATCAGACCCTAAAAATTTCTGCTATAAATATTTTTTTTTTTTTACCCAGTCTTGGTTCCAAGTTTATTTTATTAGTGTAGACAAGACAGAAGGAGATTTTAGTGGTTTTCCAATAAACTCCTTGGCATGACAGAGGTATAAAATGCAGCTATCCCACCCTCTGTGTATCCTGCCCAAGGTTTGGGCTACACTTGAATCATATTGAAATGCAGCATGGGGTAAGAGGGGTTGGAAACCCTTGTCAAGCACCTTACTGAGGGCAAGTATTAGTAAATCAAGGGAGCTGCAGAGAGAGGAGGAACCTTTAAATTGCTAAGCATTCACAGAATCGTGGAATACTTTGAGCTGGAAGGTACCTTTCAAAGGTCATCTATTAAACACCTGCTTCTTCCAGGGTGACTTCCACCTGGGGGACACCAGGCTGTTTTTGGATGCCTCACGTCCGAATCACTGTCGGGCTGTGGAGAGAAGCAAGCAATCTGTTTCACCCTTGCACAGATGCTAAGAACAAGTTGGACAAGTTTCACCCAAACAGGACACATTTCTCCTGCCCATCCAGCAGGTCAAGGATCTCCCCACACCCTCAGGCAGATGGTCAGTGTATGGCCTGGTGAGCTTGATACTCTGAAGAAGCAGCCTTTGAAACCCACTGGGCCTCTCCCACTGACAGCTGTGACTTTGCCATCTCTCTTAGCCTTTCTGCTCTGGGCAGCCACAGCTTTGTCTGTGCTTGCAGCCAGCACCAGCATCATCAGCCCAAGACACGCCTTTTCCAGGAGTGTGGTCTAGGCAGAAACCAAGCTCCTGCAGTTTACACAGCCTGAGGTGTTTAGGATGCAGCTCCAGGGTCTTTCTGGCCCTTGGAAAAGACAGAAAAACCAACCTGATGGCCGGGGTCTCTTTCTCTGGGAGGTCTGTCGGGACACTGCCTCTGGCTCTTTCCAAAGGGGCAAAATAATTTCCAAAGCTTTTCCAGTGGTTTTGTATTTACACTCCTCCCCACATTAAAACAGTTGCCTGGTTGCACTTAGTTTTGGGCGCGCTCTCAATGTCTGTTTAATCAATACCTGAAGCGTTGCTGTATTTGTCTGCATTCTGCTTCCAGAGCCAACATGGATACTGGCAATGGGGAAAGGCAAGGCAGGTGTGTGCCTGTCTATCATCAGGGGGTTCATACCAGCTACTTTTTATCCTGCTTTTTTTCCCTTTTGTGGCACATAAAAGAATTTTGAATAAGTTGATGAGGTTTAGTGGTCTCCCGTGTCGCAATGAGGTACTTTTTCAAACCCATAAAAACCAGAATAGGATTAAAACCGGCACTCTAGCAATGCCATTCCTGGCAATGGCACAAGTTCTTTGCTTTCCAGGACTCTTTTGTTATTTTTTATTTATTATGCGTACTGTAGTTGCATCTAAAAGTGCCATTTGGAGACCGCTGCACAAAGTGCTGTGCATGAATACATATCAAAATAACCACTTTTTTCTTTTTTTTTTTTTTGGCAAATATAACTTAAAGACTTTTTTTTTTTTTTTCCCACTTACAAATTTCATTGCTGTTTCCACCACGCTTTCCAGCGGGGTACGGCACTGACTCAAAATGCCTTTTGCTGTATGCAAATTGCCACTTATATTCCCCGTTCACGTTGAAGGGGACTGCTCCTGCCCTCCTGCCTCTCTGGGAGCGGGGAGTCGCAGGTGCTGTTGGGGCCAGGGCAGCTCTCCTGTGCCAGAGGGGCGAAGCACACGGTGCCCTGCAGGAACTGCAGGCCTGCAGTCCTGCTGCATCCTCAGCACATCCCCCCCGAGAGGAGACGGGGTGAGACCCATCTGTCCCGACCCCCCCAGGCTGTTGTTGACAGTGAGTAGCAGATATGAACAAATTTTTTTAATTTTTTTTTTTTTTTCCTTTCCAGTAGATAGATCCAAAGACCAGGCTGGGCTACACTGATGCAGCAAGATGCCAAAAGATAGTGAGAATGTGGACAGAAAAAAGATGACAGTCAGGGTATACCCATTCCAAATTTACCCAATGATCGTATGTCAATTATACTTCCTCTTATAAGCACAGCTATTGATTAGGACCCTGACACCTTTGCTTTATTCTACTTGACCCACCAATAGAAACCCCTATGAGGACAACAAGCATGAAAGCATAGGAAGAAGTCAAGAAAAGTTCTTCCTCTATTCATACTGATGTCAAGCCATCTGCTCATGTTCAGAGCCCACACAACCATATGGAAAATTGCTTTCTCATACCTGTAATTATTTTTTTTGCTATGAAAATGAAGGGTAAGGGAAAATTTTGTATTTTATTGAGTGACAAACTTGCTTTGCTTACTCCTGTTTGACACAACCAGTGCTTCCAAAACTCTGTAGTTAATGGCTGTGGTTGCATTTATTACACTCTGTACAAGAAAAGTCGAGACACACACTTGGCACCTGGCTTTTAGTTTTATTCAAGGTAAGAAGGTGCTGTCCGTGGCATTATGAACGAGGGTGTGCACTTCCCTAAACTACTTAGGAAGAGATCAACTACTTCCAGGGTTACCAAGTCCAAGCATTTCCCAGCGCTTTTCCCTGGGCACACCTGGGTCGTGTCCCCCTCGTGTCACCAGCACCCACGGGAGTTCCCAGCCACTCAGCCCCCAGCCTGGAGCACTGCGTGGGATTGCTGTGACCGTGCAAAGGAACTTGGGTTTCTACTTTTCAGGTCTTGACTCTGGCCCCCATGGGCTTGCTGTAGCTATTTACTTCACCTTAAAATTGCCATTTAATCTCCGTGCTGTTGTTTCCCCACTGGTGAGATGAGATCAGGACCAACGATTTGTTAATGTTTCTAAACGAAAGCGAGGAAAAGAGCTGAGTGTAATTTTAATAAATGGCAGTGTGAAAGTTTTCTCTGCTCCGCTGCTCTCTCTCGCAGATGATATAAACCACTCAAACTATCTGCTCTCCTTCTAACGCTCCCTTCACTCCAGCGGAGTTAATTTGATTTAATGCATTTACCATCCCGGCAGTTACATTTTAAGTGGCGCGGTTTCTGTTGCAAAAGATAACCTTTTAGCGACATTTCCCCCCAAAGTGCGGGTGGCTGCAGCTCCCTTGGCACCTCCCTTTCTCCCTCGGGAAAAGAGAGCTCAGCCACTGCCTCGGCTGAATTGAGGCTTTAGGCCTGATGGCAGGAGTTGCACATCCCACCAGGTCACGTTTTTCCTGCTGTGGGGACTCTGGGTTTGAATCCCACGACCAAGTTTGCAGCCCAGGGTCTGGGAAAGGGGGTGCTCTCTGCCAGAGGACTCTCTGCTGTGTTAGCAGGCTCTGTGCTGTGCACGTTGGGCTTTTCTCCTGCTGCAGTTACAGTTGGCACCATTAAACTCTCGGTGTTCACTGCCTGGGGATGTGCAATTATTGTGGAGCCTTCTCCTAGTTACAGTAGGAGACACTGCGCTACTGCAGTCACTACGGAGTGACAAATGAGGTTTTAATGACACCTACTCTACCTGGAATTATCTGTAAACTACAATTAAGGAAGTAGCTGCTCAAGGAATTAAAGATCAGAGAAAAATGACATGCTTTTACGGTGACTTACGGGGAGATCTGTGAATTCGTGATGGTTTTCCGTGGAACAGGTTGAAAGATGCAACAGAATACAATAACTTTAGGTGATGTTTTCTCCATCATCACTGCAGCGTGCCAGCAATGCTGTTAGTGCTTATCAGGCAGCTCACTGCTGGTGCAAATCTGCAGGGGCTCCGCTGGAGTCAGTGGTCTACATAAGACTTGGCTGAGCCACAATTGTGGATTTTGAAGGGCTAATGAGAGTTTTGGTGGACTGGTTAATTTGAATGGCTCTGCCATCACTGCCTGAATTTGTAGACTCGTCAAGGCGTCTGCAAGGGACCCTGAAAGGGAACATTGTGAGGCTGAAGGATCGAGACCAAATTAACTGTTAATTAGGTGGTGATACAAAGTGGCTGCAGCAACCTGGAAGTTGTTTCAGGGGTCCCAAAACTGGGAGGTGCCCAGTGCAGCTTGCAGAGTGGCTGTGAATCAGGTATTCATCCTGTTTTTGTGGTGGTGGTATCCACATCTGTGGTCTTCCCTTGCAAACGTGTCCGTGTGGAGGAATAGTCCCACTGTTTTGCAAGGAAATAAAAGAGCAAATGAGGAGCAAACCAGATTAAAAATCATAGAATCTTTAAGGTTGGGAAAGACCTACAAGATCACTGAGTCCAACCTTTAGACCATCAGGTCCAACCCCTAATATAAAATATACAAATCATATAATTTACTGAGTCTGTCTTCAGTCAGATCTTCTGCTGTAGTCACATCTGGGGCTAAACAAACTCCCTAGGATTTCACCCTACAAAAGCATCCAGCTACGGGCGAGCCTTCAAAAATATTGACTGTCTCTGAGGTGATTTTATCATGGGAAATCACTCTGACAGCAAATCTTCAGAGATGACCCAGGAAAGAGTTGCCAAGTATTAAAAATAGAATTACCCTAAGCAATGCCTTTTTACTTAGTCATCTTTCCTTTTCTGTGGTATTTTATTATTGCTATTCCAACGTGCTGGTTATTGAGTATATGATTATTCTTTCAAATGAGTTTGGACAGCGTCTATAGCTTTGTAGCAATTAAGAGGCCACAGACTTTAGCAGCTGAGGAGAAATGGAGTAAGCTTTAATAGCTTTATTTATCTTTAGCTTCTGCAGAGCTGTTTGGACTTCCTCAATGGTGGGCAGTTTTCTATCAATAAAAGGATGCTGGAACTTATTTCTTGTAAATGCAAGTAGGTCATTATCAATGGCATGGGGAGCCTTGCACAGCGCTCGAGAGAGACACTTTCTGTCTTAACTCTGTCATCAATTACAAGTCTGCCAATGAATCTTGGAAAATGTGAACAAAAGCATTTTATGACCTGCCTCAGTAAAAGTCTGGCAGGCTGTGATGCTTCCTTGCTGCTGTTAATTGTCTTCCTCACAGTGCCTGCTGCCAGCTTTTAATGCCCAGTACCTACATTTACCTGAGGGCAATGCAGTGGAGTCTTGCCACGTAAATCAGGTAGCTGGTGCTGTTAAATTAACTCTTCTTAGTTAATTTTCTAATCTTATAATTAATTAAATTAGCTCTCAGACATATGGTATGATTCTTGGGGCTGTCCTTTGCAGGGCCAGAAGTCGGACTTGTTGGTTCCTTCCACCTCAGGGCATTCCATGATTCTTGCTTTATCTGTTGTGAATAGATATTTTACACATAACCAAAGTTACATGTCAAGAGCCCTTCATGTGTGCTAATTACTCATGCAGGTTTGGGAAAGGATGAGGGGTGACTACTGTTCTCAGCATCCCAGCTTTTCTTCCTCTTTTAAATGATGAGAAATCAGCCCTGTGGTGCAATCATACAGTCCATCACCTTCATCATCCTGCTGCTGTCAGTAGATTTCGTGCCTGCCTCTGGCACTTGTGTTTGAAAGGTTGGTTGCAGTCTGATGGACAGCCAGAAAACAAAGCCTCTGTTTATTTTGAAGAACCTATGTTATTGACTGAAGCTCAAACATTGTGATTAACTTATCACTAAAAGCTGAAATTGTGTAGGAAGAATGGGAACTGGTCCATTAGGGGGAATCTGCATCCAGCTCTATTTTATTAGCTCCTTTCCTTGTCAGGTGATTAAGAATCTTATTTTCCTGGTCACCACTGATCTATGGTTCTCTCAGCACTGCACACTTTGTGCCATGAGTTCTTGCTCAGTGTTCATTTATGGAAGTTCCCACTGGAGCTGTCAAGCAACTTCAGCAGCCCACAGAAATCAAATCCATGCTAAGCAGTGTTCGAGTTCAAACTTAAAACACCATCAGAGAATTTTGTTGTACAACTTCTGTTGTACTTTAATGAGCGAGTCCAAGAAATTTCAGCATCCTCAGGTGTTTTCTGTCTCCTGGCAGCATACCAGAGAGATCAGAATAGCACTGAATAATGGTGCACAATGAGGGAGCTTTTCCAGTCCTGCCAACTGACTCATGGCCTGGTTCCTGACAAGTCTCTTGAATTGCATGAAATGCAGTAATTTCTTGCACAAAACAAGGCATTTAAGGAACTTCTCCCTTACTGGTGTCCTATAACTCATGCCAAACCAAGTCCTCCAACACCTGTGATTCAATTGGCACTGGTAAACCTGTGCATTAATGACAGATACTTGAGTCACTATGAGTGCAACTGATGTTTAGGGATCTATTCAAAGTGTCATTTTCCTTTGCTGAGCTGTTATTTTTCAGTTTCACTTTCACTTTTTAAAAATAATGGAGTTCTTACTGCTCTCAAATTCTTACTGCCTAATTGCCCTTTTCTTTAGTGCAAACCTAGGGGCACTTAATACTGTATATCTATCTATCTATACATATATATTAATAAATTAATAATATAATTGGGAGTGTAAAATCAACATTTTGAGAAAAAAAAATTCAGCTAGGCATTTTTGGTCTAGATAAAACACACTGCTGTGTTGCAAGGACAGAGATGGGGAGTTAAAGTTCAGCATGAAGTTGTCAAGCCCGTCTGGCAAGATGCAAACCCAAATTTCTCACCTGATTGCTCCTTACTGCCTACAGGGTAAATGCTCCAAATGATGCACAGGAGGTGTGTGGACAAAACCTATTAATAAGTAATTGGTTTTGTACCCGTGCCTCCTGCACACTTTTTTGAAAATTCCCTTCTCTTTCTTGCCTCCAAGAGTCATTCACAGGAGTCTATAGAAAATCAGACTGAAGAGTAAATGCAGGGTAGGAAGCAGTGCTTAAGGGAAGAGCTCTCAGCTGTATTCCCCTCCATCTGAGGTTATGAAGGCAGATAGGATATTTCCTCACACTGAAGGACATTTCTGCTGAATGCATATTCCACATCACGTAGCACTTTCCTTATCATCGCACAGTAACAGTCCCTGGGAAGAGCAATATGGCCCTCAGGCCTCATAATATCATCCTTTATTAGAAATAAGAACAAAGAATGCAATTAAAATACAAATATTTCACGTCCCAGAGGTCTAGATGCTGTTTGGCAGTTCCCAGGTGGTTCTGTCTTCAAAGAAGCGTCATGGATGTGGATGCTCGCGAGGGGAGGCACCGCTGCAGTGGGAATGGGAATGTGGCTAAAGAGGCACAGATATGCTGGTGGGGAAGAAAAGGGAGGAAACCTTTTAAGGACATTTTCTCTAGACAGTTAGAGATCTCCTGAAGGCAGTGCCTGAAGCCCCAGGTGCTGGGGATTTTTTGGGTTTGTGTTGATCTGGGCAGGCGGGGGATAGATTATCTTGAAGGTCACAGCCTTTCCCTGTGTGTCTCTGCTCTTTGTGCTGCAGCCTTGCTGAAGAAGAGTCTGTGAAGCTCCTGGATAGACAGACGCTGTCCTCAGCTGTGATTTTACAGTACTGAATAACTCCCCTTTGATTTGAAAACCCCTTCTGGGTGTAACTTAAGAATAACCATTTACCACTAGATTTTTTTTTTTTTTAAAAATGTTCTTAAGTTCATAACAAAAAAAAAAAATAAAATCCCAAACCCAGATCTGAGTTGTGCTTTGCCAAAAATAAATGGACAAAGTACCAGTTGAGTTCTTGTTTTTTGCAACTCCAAGAAATCAGCAATGTCATTGCATGAAGCGTTATTGATAAATCACCTTGCTTGGCAACGTTGCATGTATTATTTTTTAAAAGCTCATCCATATCAGCTGACTTCTGCCCCACTGAGTATTCAAACCCAGGTGAACAGCAGTTTTTCACTCAGATCTCTTTAAAAGTGCTGGTTAAAGATGCTCCAGTGCCCAAAGAAATCAGGTGCATTTCTGGAGATTGCTATCCCAACAGATCCCTGATATATTTGTCCATGTCAGTCCACAGGGGGGGAAGACTCACCTTGGACACATCTACTGCTGCACTCTGCAATAACAAGGCTCTGATTTTGCCTGGCATATGTGACAAACTTCACCCAAGCTTCCTGTTGGGAAAGAAAGGGAGGATTTGTGTACTTTCCCTTCACAGAGCTTGGTGCTGTGAGTGCATCCTGGCCTAGGATCTCCCTGTGTTGTTCGTCCACCACTGCAAACATGGGGTTGCTCCTGCCTGTGGCTTCGTGTTCCCATAAAATTCAAGATTTATCATCCCTTGACAATCGATTGGCCATTCCCGAATCAATACTTACCACTTGGGTCAATTAATCTTGATATTCACTTTAAGAGTAGTCAGTATCTACTTATTGATTTTAAGAATAATGAAAAGTAAGTACATGGGACCCAATCCCTGGGCTCCTGACTGGGGCAAAGCCTCCCACCACAGTCAGGCTTTGGCAGACATTGGAGCCAACTCCCTGAGGGCTACAATTCCCATTTTGCTTTTTAAGTTCTTGACTCTTTGTCCCTTCCAAAAGGTGTCAGTCACTCACAGGCATGAGGTGCCCTTGTGACACACCCAAAGCATACAAGGAATGGTTGAACAGTGGCAAACTGAGACAGCACCTTCGGAGCTCGGAGCTCGTGTGAGCTTTCTTTGACACCAGCCTCAGGAGGCATTCCCAAAACAAAAGATTAAAGAATGCCATTGCCAAACTAGGTTCTTTATGGTTCAGACCTCCCAGCATTTCCGCCTGGAACAATCCAAGAGGCACCGTGAACTCACAGATGGTGCTTAACCAACAAAATTAAATCAAACAACTCATAAAAATAAATCTATTTCAACATTTTTAAGCAGTTCGTGATTGCCTATGAGAATTTAACCTGAAAAAGCTCTAAGAGCCACAAAATCTGGGCCTCTATTATTAATTGATGTGTTTGCAGCAGAGCATTGCATACAATTTTACGCATGAAATGTAAGAGTGTATTTCTTTGACTTGAAAACAAAACAATGATGTATCAGTAAATTCTTCCATGACTACAAATTTATATCCTGGAAAGTGTTCATGACACGTGTAGCTATTTGTATTCTCTGTAGTATTATTTCTGTATCTTTAGAATGCTCTGAGAATAACAAATGAGCTGCCAGTTTAGAGTGACAATATGTTCAATAAGATGGAAATGGGCTATCTAATATTTGCAAAAATAAAATAAAGAATTACTCCCTGGAGGTAATTTTTAATTTTTAGAGTTTTGTGTAAAATAATACAGCAGACCAAACCATCATTGTAACCAAAATGCATTTTTCTTCAATTAGTTGTCAGAATGAGATTTTTGTTCTTATAGAGTGTAAAGATTTTTTCTTTCTTTCTTTCTTTCTTTCTTTCTTTCTTTCTTTCTTTCTTTCTTTCTTTCTTTCTTTCTTTCTTTCTTTCTTTCTTTCTTTCTTTCTTTCTTTCTTTCTTTCTTTCTTTCTTTCTTTCTTTCTTTCTTTCTTTCTTTCTTTCTTTCTTTCTTTCTTTCTTTCTTTCTTTCTTTCTTTCTTTCTTTCTTTCTTTCTTTCCTTCTTTCTTTCCTTCTTCCTTTCCCTCTTCCTTTCCTCTTCCTTTCCCTCTTCCTTTCCCTCTTCCTTTCCCTCTTCCTTTCCCTCTTCCTTTCCCTCTTCCTTTCCCTCTTCCTTTCTTTCTTTCTTTCTTTCTTTCTTTCTTTCTTTCTTTCTTTCTTTCTTTCTTTCTTTCTTTCTTTCTTTCTTTCTTTCTTTCTTTCTTTCTTTCTTTCTTTCTTTCTTTCTTTCTTTCTTTCTTTCTTTCTTTCTTTCTTTCTTTCTTTCTTTCTTTCTTTCTTTCTTTCTTTCTTTCTCTCTTTCTTTCTCTCTTTCTTTCTCTCTTTCTTTCTCTCTTTCTTTCTCTCTTTCTTTCTCTCTTTCTTTCTCTCTTTCTTTCTCTCTTTCTTTCTCTCTTTCTCTCTCTCTCTCTCTCTCTTTCTCTCTTTCTCTCTCTCTCTCTTTCTCTCTCTCTCTCCTTCCTTCCTTCCTTCCTTCCTTCCTTCCTTCCTTCCTTCCTTCCTTCCTTCCTTCCTTCCTTCCTTCCTTCCTTCCTTCCTTCCTTCCTTCCTTCCTTCCTTCCTTCCTTCCTTCCTTCCTTCCTCCCTCCCTCCCTCCCACCCTCCCTCCCACCCTCCCACCCTCCCTCCCACCCTCCCGCCCTCCTCTTTTCTTCCTTTCTTTCTTCCTTTCTTTTTTTTCCTTTCTTCCTTTCTTTCCTTCTTTCTGTATTTCTCCCTTCCCCTTCCCCTTCTCCTTCCCCTCCCTTCCCTTCCCTTCCCCTGTTCATATTACTAAGAATACCACCATATCCACATAAAGAAATAAAATTGCCCTTCCAAATAGGGTGACAATCAATTACAAAAAAATTAGCCATCAGTGCATAAAGGAGCAGAAGAGGAAGCTGAGTGCAGCCCAGCAATGGTTTGTTAGTCTAAGGGATTAATTATTCAACAGTTGCCGTCATGATGAGAGTGTGCACACCAGACCGAGACTGGCACAGAGGTTAATTGGTATCTAAGGGCTGTCTCTAAGTCACCCGATACTCTTAAGTAGCATGGTTGCTATTTTAGTATCTTTCTGGACTTCAGAAAGAACCCACAAAAGAACCCTAAGTCACACGTGAGGAGGAGGAGGAGGAGGAGGCATGATTTCCTGGCATGAGGAGTTCGGGAAATTGGTACCCAGCATCAGCTTACCCAGCGAGGAGGGAGAGATCTTGTGTGCTTGCTGCAGCTGAAAAATGGATTCCCCATTGCTGCTGGTTTAAGCCTTATGGGTGCTATTTAAACTTGGCATGTCATAAATCCAGTATCTACCAGAGCGTTTGTTCTCCATCCCATTTTATTTGAGAGCGTGTGCAGAGAACTGCAGTGGTGCAAACAAAGATGTGTCATTCCAGCCAAAACCAAGCAAGCCCCAAACTTTGCTTCCTCACGAGGGGCAGAGGAGGGGCAGGCACTGAGCTCTCTGGTGACCAGGGACGTGACCCGAGTGAACAGCTGGAGCTGTGCCAGGAGAGGTTTGGGTTGGATCTCAGGAAAAGGTTCTTCCCCCAGAGGTTGGTTGGCACTGAACAGGCTTCCTAGGGCAGTGGGCACGGCCCCAAGGCTGCCACAGCTCAAGGAGTATTTGGACAATGCTCTCAGGGACAGGGTGGGATTGTTAGGGTGTCCTGTGCAGGGCTAGGACTTGGTGATCCTTGTGAGTCCCTTCCAGCTCAGGATATTCTAAGATCCCATGATTTGCCAAGGGCCTTCTTTGGTTAAGATTTTGGAGGAGCTCCACAAGACTGCCAAACCCACTCTGTCTGACAAGATATGGATTTTGTGTGCACAGGTCTGAGAGTCTTCAGGCTTGTGACCTGATGAACCCTCAGTAATTATCAGAGCAGCGGGGCAAGCCAGCACGTCCTGCTGTGCTTGGAAATGACCCTGGCTTCATATTCCTGATTGTCTATTGGGAAGTTCTGGTTCTGGTTCAGAAGACTGTCCTGGACCTGGTGTCCCAAGATGTCTGCCCTTTTCTTCACTGCCTGCTTTGGAAATTGGGATATTATCCCCTTTGGCTGTTGCCTCCTGCATGGAGGAGGATATCTGCAAATCCCCTGGTAGACAAGGCAGTGATGGTTCCAAGCCAGAATGCAAACCACGTGCAAGCATCTGGCTGTGCCACAGCCCCTGCTGCCATGACATCTGTGTGTGTGTACAGAAAATTTTTGGCAATTGACAAGTGCCCAGTGGACGTGGAGATTTTGAATCCTTTCAGGGCTAGGAAGTGGAATTATTTTTAATGTCTTATAAAGACTTTTGGAAAGGGAAACTAATGCTCATCCGTGGCTTACCTGATAACAGAAAAGTGGGAGACACTGGGAGCTGTGCACAAGATGGATCAGACTGAAGGAGGGATGTAGGTAAAATCTTTGCAGGAAATAACAGGAGCCACTTGAACTTGCAATGAGAGAATGTGGTGAAGTGAGCCAGGGCGTTCAGGAATTTAGAGAGAGATGCTGTTTGTTTTTTTTCTAAATTCTAGTGATGCACAAATGATCATGTCCTCTGTTAGGGAAATGGGGAAGTAAAGCAGTCAGTGTCAAGTAAGAAGAAGAAATTATATTTAATGAAATTGGATTCGGAAATGTTTTTGTGCCAGCTACTTTAAAACACCACTGGCATCATAACTGAGGAACTGCCAGGAAGATAATCTTTTCTTCTGCTGTGGTAGCTTTTCTCCCCCCTCCCCTGGCTTTCTTCTTGGGCACATTTTGGCAAGTGATAAATCATGTGCTGGAAGAGTGCATGTCTCTTCTATTTGTCTTTAACACTGACCTCAGCCTTAGGGGAGCCTCAAACAACAAAACCTGTCTTGGCCCCAGATTGTCTTCCGGGTTACATCAGAGTTTCTGCACAGTGAGAGGAGGGACTTCACCTTAGAAATCACGTAGACATCTTAAACTCAAACAGTGGGGCTCAAACACCAATAATACTAAAACCTCAAGTGTGTTGCTGAGTCAATTCAAAGGGAAAAAGATGTCCAGATAATATTTCTAGCTATTTACATCAGATATTATAGTGAGCTAAAAGAGGCAAATGCTCTCTAAAATACTCTTCTTGCACAGGCCCTGAGCTATTAAAAAGCTGAATGGACAGTCGCAAAGAAAACAGAACACCTCTGGGTGAAAAAGGAGGTTATTTTCAGCATCTTTGGTATCAGTATACTCAGCTTAGCACATGCAAATCCTGAAAATCCTATTTTGCAAAGGGAATAGCCATTGCTTCTGCGTGCTCACCTCCGACCATCTGCAGAGCGTCACGCCCACCTCCCATGGTGAACATCACATCAACATCCCATTTCCCACATCTGTTTCGTGTGTCAAGAGCAGCAGGCTTGGTCCTGCAGCTCCCAGGACCATGCATTGATGCAGATCTCAGGCCAAGGATGGAGCTTTCCTGGTGTCACGCCGCGAATCCCTCCGGTGAACCCGTCGGGGATGAACCCCCTTCTTGGGTGTCACGACAGGAATCCTATTTAGCAGCACCGTCGTGGAGGAAGAAATTGAAAAATCTTTTGTTGAACAAAGCACCTTTCACTTAAAAAATCCAGGCAAGATAAAATGACATGTGTGCTAATGATGTATTTTATGAACCACCATCTGTCTCGGGAAAGGTCAGAGAAAAATGGCAACCGCTGCTCAGGTGATTGGTGGTGGAGGGGGGAAAATGGCCTCATCTGAACGTGACAAGAAGCTTCAGTGACATCATATAAATGCCATAATTGGGAAGTGGTAAATTGAACAGGGCTGCCTTCGGAATTTGATGTGTCAATAAACAAGTTCAAGGTGACACGTTGGATCAATACGGCACGACAAGAATCATCCGACAAATTTACTGCAAAGTAATTGGGTGCAAAATGACTCAACTCAACCTTCACACTGCAGAAAATCAAACAAACAGGCAACCTACAGGCAACAGTTTGTATATGTCAGATGCTGCTTAAGGTAGCTTGCGCAGTACTAATAGAGTTGTTTTAAAGAGAGATGGGGAAAAAAAAATAAAAGTGAGGTTCCCATTATTATGAGTGTGACCTGAGGCATTGCTATAACCCTCTATGCACCTTGAGGGTGTATAAATAGAAAAACAAAACACACAATTGCTAGAGGTAGTCTTAAATATTGATATTTTTCTTCCTGTCTGTGTTGAGATGACAAATAAAATAAACTATAAACTAGGAATACCTTTTTTTTTTTTTTTTTCCCTCCAAAACAAGAGGCTTTTCATCTAATAGGTTTCTCACCTCTTATTCCCCTTATTTTTTTATAAAGGAAGGTGTTACAAGTCACTTCTAGTACAAAAACCCGTTTCCCACATTACACGGAGCTACTGAATGCAAATTTCTGGCTACCATCAGAATTAACCATCCCCACTTACTGCTAAACCTGAAAAGAGTCACTCAGAGAAGTCTCTTCAGTGCATTAATTTGTTGACAGCGAGTTTGATGCTTGATTTGTCCCCATGCGACAACCTTTAATCCTGAGTTTCTCCGAGGGGAAAAGTCGAGAGCTTATTTTTTTTCCCAAGAAATCTGGGCTCTCGCCAAGGCTACAAGAGGAGCCGGTGCACTGACTGCACACTTTGGAAATGTCACAGAGATTGATTGTGTTTTAATTGTACATTCATTCTGGAGAGAGAAAAGAGAGAAGATGAGTGGAAAGTCACAGCCAAGGAGAAAGATGCTGCTCATGTTTTTGTCCCCTCCCTGCCGGGCTGAGTTTTAGCACAGGCCACTGCTTTTTTTTTTTTTTTTTTTTTTTTTTGTTTTTTTTTTTTTTTTTTTTTTTTGTTTTGTTTTGTTTTTGTGGTTTTTTTTGTTTTTGTTTTTGTTTTTGCCAGTGGTGGCTTTGTATGTCCCTGGAAGTGATGGGAAAGCCTTACTTCTGCCTCATTCCTGGTGTTGCTGGAGCACAGGGGATCCAGCGCAGACCTCAGGACCTGGCACTGACACATCGGCATCGCTGGCTCCAGCATCCACATAATTTACAATAATCCGAAAATGCAGGAGAGCAGACAAACCCAACAGCTGAGCTTTATTGATGGACTGACGCCACTGGATAAAGCACTGTGCCGTATTGGTAAGCTTTGGGCACACTGAGAATTTAATGGATGTCAAAATGTGGACAGGGAAAAAAATAGGAAGATTGAGACAGAAGATTTGTGCCAGGGATGGGATTAGTATGAAGAATTATGAGTGCACTAGTTACGTTAAAAAAAACCCATCCATATATTTATATACATATATATATATAGTATAGAGATTTGCCCCTGGTTTCCCTCTTGGAGTCCTTGGGCTCCCTTGGGCAGGGACATCCCTGGGAGAACTTCCCAGGGCCAGGGGCTTTGCAGCCTCCTCAAACCCAAGAGTCTCTTGATGTTGGTAATTGCTGCCAAGACAAATGGGTTGTGTCCCGTGCAATTAAGGAAACCTGAGTGAAAAAAAGCCCAGTGGTCCATCCTTAGGGGGGAAAAATACTTCCACATCTAGTCAGTGACCTGATGCTGAGGTGTGGAACCAAGTGTGTAACAAAGAAGGGCCCAGCTCTCCCCCTTTGCCTGCTGCCTATCTCAAAGCTATCCTGCTATGCAGTAGAAAGGGAAAAATGCCCATTTTTTAACCCAGCAGTAGTCTGTGATGTCCTTAAAGCCCAATACACGAAGATAAAGGGCTTGCAAGCAGAGAGCTGCCACCAGAATTAAGGACAAGGCTATTCACTTATCAGAGGATTTCTTTGTCTCTCAAGAATGACTTGAAAAATCAGCTGGAAAGTGGGAACCATCTTACCATGTAAGATTAGGCAGGTCCTTCTACAGACCTGACATTTCTACAGGGATATTTTTCTCCCCTCACTCTAGCTGAATCACAGAGGAGTCACAGGAGAACATTACCACTGGACAGCCTTGGCTGGAGGAAGCTATGTGGTGCAAACCATCTCTCAGTAAGGCTAAACTGAGCTCAGAAGTTCAAAATAGGTCTTGTATCACCTCTCCAAAAGGTATCTTGAGGTAGTGTTACTGTTTGATCGGCCTGTTTGCTGGTTTAACACATTTTTTTCTTTTTTTTTTTTTTTCCCCCTGAAGTATTTGCATCCAAGTCAACTCTGGCTGTGGAAGGAATCCCGCAGGATAGATGGAAAGCTGGGAAAGTAAAAAATGCGAGGATTTTTTTTTTTTTTTTTAATTTCAAGTTTTTGGGGAATATTTGGACTATGAAATTGTTGCTAATTTAACCCCATTGCCCTCTGGGCAGAAAAAGTTCCGCTTGGTAAAGCTGAAAGCAACACATCTCCCAGGAGTGTCACATGAGACAACATGGTATTTCCAAAGCATGAAGGAAACAAGTAAGTTCCACGAGAACTGCCAGACATTTTAGATTTCTACAGCAGTAGCTGTAGGTGCCCATCTGCCTCTGCACCCTTCTTTAGTTTGAAGCACCTTGCACATCTGAAAACATCACCCCTACACCTGAGAGAGGCATCGGGGATGCTCATTTCCCATTAATTAAAGTGGGAATCAGATATCCAGTCTCTCAGGTTGCTGTGCAAACAACACCACGGGGGAATCACACTTTGCAGGGCTCAAATGGAGAGTTGACAGACCGGTGGCACCCGAGTTCATCGAGGACATGGCTCCTCAGTTCGGGGTTTCCACCACCCAAAGAGTAGTGGAAAACCCCCAGCCAACAGTTCTTTGCATTAATTTTGCTGAATCTCTTATCCCTGAACTGAACTCAACTGATTTTCTCTCCTTGAATGATATTGATTTCCAGTGTTGTCCTAGTTTATTCTTTACCGTCTTTGTTTACTTGTAATGATTATTTTGTTGTTAATTGATACTTCTGTTGTGCTCCTTAAAAGCCTGATTGAAAATCAATCCAAGTCATTGGTAAGTCTGTAGCTGATTTCAGTGCATTTTCAGATTATAATTGTTATTTTTGCTCTCTTTTAGTGTATCAAAAAAGGAAGAACACCCAAATAAAACAGCCCTTTAAACTGTGTAGCTCTTCCTAGAAATACTCTGTATGTATGGTACCTTCCCTAAATCCTTAACACTTTGATTGTCTTTGGGTTATCAATCACACCAGTTATTTTCTTTTCTGACTTAAGAGGATTATTGGGACTGGATTTTGTACTTTGTCAGTATTACAGAGTGACACCTCCACACTCGGGGCTGGGCTGTATCTTGGCAGTAAGCCTGCCTGTCTTCCCTGATGGAATCATCTGGAGATGCCACCCACCTTGCCGGTGACAGTGTCTAAGAAACCTGCCCAGCCCAAGCAGAAAATTCAAATTAAAGTCCCTGGAAGGCAGGGAGAGGGTGAAAGGGACAGATTTCAACCTAAGGAGCAAGTGATAAAGCGTGATTTTTCTTTCTGGGATCCTGGCAGAAATCAGATGCCTACAGCACAGCAGCTTTGATACCACCTTAACTCAGGCGAGCAGGTTGAAACAAAAAAGGTATTTCATTGTGTGTCGAACCGAGGAATGAATCTGACCCCATTACTCCTCTACAGAGGAGCTGGTGGGCTGTTTCTCAAAGAAACATATTATTTCAAAGATTTCTTTGCTCCATAGGTAAGCCCACTTTTCCCTCCCAGTTGTCTCTCGTTTTGTTTACCTGTAGGGACTCATGATGGATTTCAGCAGCCCTCTGGACCAAGCCTTGCCTGAGGGGGATGCCTGAGGCATCACGGACTCTTTGGCTTCTGCGTTTGGCCCCGGGTTGTTTCCCTGTTAAGCCAACAGGAGCAGAAAGAGGCGTGGATGAGGTTGTCTGGGGCTGTGGGAGCACTGCCACTGGGCATCCTGCAGCCCTCTACGTGCTCCCTTTCTCTTTCCAAGTGGAGAGGAACTGAGAGGCTGCTGAGCCCCCTTAAAGCTCCTTCAGTGAGGATCACAGTGAGGATCACGCTGTTGCCCATCGTGTGATCTCACCAAGGGCCTGATGTTGCCATCCACGTCTGCAGGTCTGGTCCATCCGCCCAGGAGCTCCAGCTACCTGGAACAAATGTTGCAGCTTTTTTTTTCATTTAAAACCATCCTGCCATGCCTGGGCCGGCTTGCGCTAATTGAGCTGCAATTGCCGGGCCCTGAAAGGCAGCAGGATATGGATACATCTTGTTTAGGGTTGCTATTAGTTTTTTTCTGGGTTGCAGAGAAGCCTTTCATGGAAATTGAGCCCATTATGTATTTGGGTCTTGCTTAACGAGATGCAGTGCAAAAGGCAGTCCATTACTTTGGAACTAGAGGCTTTGCCTCCTTCCCAAGATTGATTTTTATTTCACAAATTATTACTGCATGGATTAATGATCCCTCTGCATGCAAACGCTCTCGGCTGCTACCCAGGTGCATTAACCTTTCGTAGAACAAAGAATTCCTCCTCCTCAATGTTGCTTTGACCAAAGCATTTCTCTTAGAGAGGCTGAATATTAAATACACAGGCGTCACATCCCTGCTGTTACCAACCACACAGGTTCGGGACTCAGAAATCACAGACCTGTGTGTGGGGAAGCTGTGACCTCCTCCAAGTGTTTTCTTCTTCATTGGGCCTCTACAGGCCGCTAATGCTCAAGGGCAAAGATGTAGCCTCTAATTGATAGGACAACACTTCACACTGACAAAAGTGTTTTTGGAGCACAGATGCAGAAATCAGGCATCCCAAAACAGGCAAACTTTCACTGAACCCCGGTGTCCTCAGGCTTGCACAAGGATGTGCTCAGCACGTAAACTCATGACAAAGGGCTCAATCCTGCAACAGCTTCTGCAATGAGGACGATCCTATGTACCAGGAAAATACGATAGGACAAAGGGGAATGGCCTTAAACTGGAAGAGGGCAGGGTGAGATGGGATGTTGGGAAGAAATTCTTGGCTGTGAGGGTGGGGAGGCCCTGGCACAGGTTGCCCAGAGAAGCTGTGGCTGCCTCTGGATCCCTGGAAGTGTCCAAGGCCAGGTTGGAGGGGGCTTGGAGCAACCTGGGATAGTGGAAGGTGTCCCTGCCTCTGGCAGGGGATGGGACTGGATGACCTTTAAGGTCCCTTCGAGCCCAAACCATTCTGAGATTCAATAATTCTATTTAAACTGTTGTAGGACTGGGGATTCTTTGACAATTTAGGTTGGCCAACATCCTTAATCCAGTTCCCTCCTGGTCATTCTGTCCTGGCAGCATGCTCATTTAGATGTGAGAAGTCTGCTCTGCTGGCAGATTGCTGCCTACTCTCAGTAAATAGCATGAAATGTAGCCAGCTTTGCTGTGTTTGCTAAACTTTCCCCACAGCTCTAATTATGCCTGGGTAGTACTAACATTTAGTCAGCTTAAATTATTAAACTCTTGCAGCCCCCGCAGGTAAAAACCTGTTTAATTAATGACTGATTAGTTAAATCATTATGTGTTCTGATATGAATCGCAATAATTTTTATAGTCCATATTATCATTTTAAAGGCATGCTAATTTATTGAAGGATTCTTTTTCCTAAAAGGAACAGAAATAGGCATACCTTGGAGTTTAGGAGAAACCACTTCCTTTGTAAAGGACAAAAGATATCAGCAGAAATCTAGTGTAGAAGGATGCTCCCTAGATGATCTCAAATCCTCTTTAATCCATCTGGAATGTGAACATGCTCAGACTCTTGAGTAAGAGTCCTTCAAACCTGGACATTTATGCATTTAAACCTGAATTTCTAACAATTTCACGTCTGGTGGCAAATCCCGGCACAACTGCACAATCTTCTGCAGCTGCTTCCAGCACTGCCAGCAGGTGTAGGGACCATGTCCCCTTTTCACCACTGTCTTTCCCCCCTGTTGGTATCTGCTGCTCACCAGAACCACCCCTCTCAGGTAACAAAAGTCCCACGTACAGCAGCAGTGGATTTCAGTGTTGGTTTGGACTAAAATGAGGCATCACCGTTTGAATGGATTCAGCCAGATGGCTTTTAGTTCTTGCCAAAACACCATTTCAGAGCATTGCTGACCCTTGTTTTGAGGCTGGCAGCACTCTGTTGGTCCGTGGCACCACAATATCTTACAGGGAGAAGGACTGACATGTCCAGAGACACATAAATAAACCCCAAACCTCTTTTTCTTAAGGATGTCTCAAGGAAACCCTGATAGTTCTATCACGCCATTGCCACCAGATCATATTCAGGCACAAAGACACCTGAAGTCTCTGACTTGCTGCTGAAGGTATTATCAGACATCAGAAATTTCTACATATTGTCTGTGGCAACAATAATTTCTGTAAGAACCACACATTTTTTTCAGAAGACTTCATTTGGCTCAGCTTTGGCATCTCACAGCAAAGTGGTAGTGGCAGTATCTGTGAAACTTTGGTACCTGAGCTAAACTTGCTGGGATGAACTTCTTTTACAGGAGGCAAATGAACATATTTGACTGTTGGGAAGCAGAGTTACACAAGAAATTGTACATCAAATTTGGACGTTGCTATCCAAACAGGAAAGACTGTGGCCACACTCTTTCAGGAGCTGACAGAAGCATTCATTTTTTTTTTTTGAGTGGGAATAGCGGGCACAAACAGCAAACTTTCCATCTCCAAAACCCCACAACCCCTACCAGGAAATGG
Organism: Pyrocephalus nanus; assembly: GCA_038380795.1. Lineage (NCBI taxonomy): Eukaryota > Metazoa > Chordata > Aves > Passeriformes > Tyrannidae > Pyrocephalus > Pyrocephalus nanus. Next base: position 2,113,720 of record CM076263.1, on the reverse strand, counting down.
AAACCATCCACTGACACTCCTGTTTTCCAAGGCACAGCTATGTTTGGACTCTCATGGGCTGTAACAGCCAGATTTGCAAACTCAGGTGAAATTATGTTGTTTCCTGATCATGTAGAGGTAGGGTTCAGGCTCTCATTTGAACCTGGGTTGTCTTCAGCATAGCAAAGTGACGACCCTCCAGTGTTACGGCCTTGGAAGGACTCTGGGAGGGGGCCTGCAATCAGGGTTCACACAAGTCGTGGTTGCAGGGTTGGCTGCAAAGGCAAATTCAGAGGAATTTCACCTCTTTGCCCAGCTGAAGTCATCCCTGCATCCCCCAACTCCACTGGGATCCAGCAGGAGGAGTCAGCTCTTGCTGCTGTCCAGGTTGACCGGCTGGGTGGACATCCTTCACAATGTATATATGTATAATACAGCGTTGCCTCACTGCGGGAATCTGGGACAACACTTGCAAAAAAGGAAAAAAAGAAGGGGAAAAAAATATGTTATTTTGAGCTAAATTCTCACACAGAAGCATAATGCACTGCAAACCATTGCTCACTCTGCTTTGGTTTACCTAAGCTCTGCAGCCAAGCAGTGCGACGAACACACTCCAAAGAGGAGAGATGGCTTTTTTTTTTTTTTTTTTTTTTTTTTTTTTTTTTTAGCTCTCCCCTTTTCTCTCCCTCTTTCCTATCATATTGAATCATCAGGGTGTGAAATATAATAAAGCACTGTACCATTCAATCTGTCGGCTGTACCTTACAGGTGTACTCCAGGTAAATATCCCCTTGGCTGGTGAAAAATGAGCTTACCTGAAACAGATGACTTTGATGAACTTCGGTAGCTGGGCCTCTATCACTCTTTTCCAATTGGCTTCCCCAGCAAAGCATGGTTACCCAACACAAATTTGTCTTACTGAAGGAAAGATATTCTCTAATTCACTTTGTTCCCAGCGACTCGCCCCCCTCGCTGACGTCTTCACTTCATCTGGCGTTCCATAAAAGTACAAATGGCAGGGCCTGTCATCTCTTCCACCGGGCGACTTTGGGAAATAAATTAATTATTTACCAGCCTATCGCACGCCCCATTGCTTTGATAAAACTGGAATATAAGTAAAAATGACCACGTATTAAAAGGTGCCATTTGCTGGATGCAGCAGTGGCAGGTACGGCATCACAGCAGAAGCTCCTGCTTCCCCCCCCCACTGCCCTCCCCAAGCTGTCCCTTGGTCATCACCAAGCAGGGGCTAATAGCAGCAGGAAGGCAGACACGTATGCAGATGAGTTCCCTGCACCTGCAAGGGCTTTCAGCACTGACCATTTTAATTTTAGGTAAGTGCCGAATGCCTCTTTGCTCTCAGAAACGGGAACATCTAGAAGATTAAGTCCTGCCTGACTAGTAATAACCCAGGGAAGCCATTCCAGAGGGTTTGGAGGTTTGTTTTCTCCTGTGGCTCTACGCTTGTTTCTAATTGTATTTGTTAGTTTTTTGATTCTTTTCTCGGACAGACCTCTCAAGAGGCAGGGAGAGGCCAGGAGATGCCTTGAGAGTCGCTTTGTTAGCAGAGAGATGCTGCTGCAGGCAGTGGTGTTGGCTGGATCCTCAGTGGAAAGGCTTCTGCAAGCCCAGCAGGTGCAGGCCAGAGAGCAGAGTAAGGCATTTCTCTCAGTTTTTCCTTCAGCAACTCATTTGGGTGAAAGAGCACTCTGATTACCTGAGTTAGGCTGTGATTTGTGTAACGCAGGAGGAGTTTTCCCTTTTTGTCTGAGTATCTGTTTGATCAGTACAGAAAACCCCACACGTGACAAGAGGGACTGGCTGGTTGGGTGGCAGGGAATGACCTTTCCACTGAAGAACCACTTCTGTGCATCATTAATTGTCAGTTTGCAGTAGCATGTACTGCTTTTCCTCTTTAAACAGGTAAGAAAAGTTAAATACTCCATCCTTAGAGGCCTTTAATAGGGATGTATATAATATTTCCTGATGCTGACTGGAGAAAGTGAAGGTGATGCAAGACCTGTCTGCAGTCATGCAACCAAGAGTTTTAAACCCTTCAGTAATTGCATTGATCACATCACCCATCCTGACTCTATGTCTGTATTTCCCTCTTAATTCTGTGTTGCTGTTGTTGGGTCTCATCTCCCACAGAATAAATAACCTTTATGGATTTTACTCATTTGTTTCTCTCTCCCATATGGACAAGAGAAAAAACTTGAAACTGGGAGTGTCTAAATTTCCTTCTTTCCCAAAATGGAGTAGTTTTGGGATAGCGCAGTGGATTTTCTGGTGGTGTGGAGATGCTGAGAGAACCAGACAGGCTGGGTCAAAAGACGAGGCAGATTGGGGTGGGAGACCCCTCTTACCCTCCTCTTTTCTGGATTTGCAAACAGCCAAAGACTGTTTCACAGAGTGGTTGAAAAGGCAGAGCAACAAGGCTGTTAATGGGACTCCACAGGAATTCTTGCATGAGGACAGCAATTTATTTTGGAAGATACAACAAGGGCAGGACGCAGAAGGATGCCCAGAGGAGAACTTCCTAAAATCATCAGAGCATAAGCAAGGTTATTATATCTACTTAAAAGTTAAGTGATCTGTAAGGTGGCCAGAGAGGATATTTCCCGTCCCTTTATATGCTTGCGCAAAGCCCCAGTAGACCCAAACCATTAAACAGAGCTTCCCCAGGACCAGAAATAACCTCACTAATCTCAGAAACCTTCCTTCTCACTGAATCCAGTTCTGCCATGGGCATACGTCAACATCTTACTTCATGTCTTACTGTTTTTCATTCTGCAAAGCAACAGGCAGGGAGCAGAAGCCACAAACTCTATTCAAACTTGAATGATTACAGCAAAACTCTCTTCTGGTTTGGGTTCCTTTTTTTTTTTTTTTTTTTTGTTTCTCCCTTTAACTATCATGGAATGGATTAATCTCAAACCACAGTCCCAACTAGGATATGTTTTAAAAGCCTTCAGAGCAGAATTGCACTCATGTTCAGCAGCTCAGCTTTCTGTTTCAGGCCAGGTTTTATTTGTGTCTTCCTCCTTCTTCCTCCTTTTTTTTTTTTTTTTTTTTCCTAAATGGTACCACCAAGTAGTAAAAGCACCATCCATGTTTCAGATGCATGCAAAATAAACTGTGGAGGGAAAGTGGCAGATAAATTTAACGAGCATTAAAGTTATATATAATTTAAATATGTATAAAATTATTTGGTGTATCGATTAGAAAATGGGCTGTTGACCATTTAAAGGCAACAATCAATTTCATAGTTCACAGGTCAGGTCAAGTTTCGTTCTAATGATCTAAAAAAGCAAATAGCATTAGGAGATAATGAACTCCACAGGATTACAGATGTGATCTATAGCTCTGCTGTGGCACAAGACCCAGCAAATGAGAGAGGGCATCATCTGAAGTGCCCTGGCCTCCACAGACTAAAACCATGATTTTATATCTTGGCAAGGTGTCAATTTATGATGTAATCAAAGGCAGACAATGGAATTACTTTGCTCCTAAAACACCACATGGTTAGGGCTCAATGTCATCAATGAGCAAGGGGAGGTAGATCCCCATTAATGTGGTCTACAAAGTTATCTTCCCTGTTCTGGTGAGTGAATAGCCGAGCATACCCACCCTGTTAATCAAAGGGAGTTGATAGCTCTCTCTGCTCCCACCGAGGGCTTGGGTTACATGAGGGAAATACTGCAGGGCTGCCATAGGGTTGTTCCTGGTGCACTGCTGTGCAGCAGAGAGGCAGCTTCCCTAAATCTCAGGGAGGAAAGCAAGAAAAAGAAATCTGTTTCTACAGAGGGAGGATGAATTTGTATCCATGTCCATGAAAATATACACTTTTTTTTCCCCTGTGTGTATGTGTAAAATACGAAAAACCATATTTTCATTGGGACATAGAAGAGAGAGTTAGGCCACTTCGACTTTTAAGCAGAGAAAAGGAAAGGGCAGTGACTTTTGAAGAGCCTGGTATATGTTTTCACAGAATCACAGAATTGTTGAGGTTGGAAGGGACCTCTGGAGATCATCCAGTTCCCCCCCTCTGCCAAGGCAGGGTCATGTGGAGCAGGTCACACAGGAACACGTCCATGTGGGTTTGGAATGTCTCCAGAGAGGGAGTCTCCACCTCCTCCCTGGGCATCCTGTTCCAGTGCTCTGCCACCCTCAGTGAAGAGAAGTTCTTCCTCATGTTGAGGGGGAACATCTCATATTTTAGTTTATGGCTGTTTTGAGCATATTTAGCTGTTATTTTGTGAAAATTGATGCAACCAGTTTTCTGAGGAACCACCAACTTCTGGCCTGGGTCTTAAACATTCAAATTCATTTAGCCTGGAGAAAAGGAGACTCAGGGAAGACTTCATCACTCTCTACAGCTACCTGAAAGGAGATTGTAGCCAGGTGAGGGTCACCCTCTTCTTCCAGGCAACCGATGATAAGACAAGAGGAAACGACCTCAAGCTGCACCAGGGGAGGCTCAGTTGGACTTCTGGAAAAATTTCTTCAAAGAAAGGGTGATCAGACATTGGCAGGGGCTGTCTAGGGAGGTGGTGGAGTCTCTATCCCTGGATGTGTTTAAGGAACGACGGGGCGTGGCACTCAGTGCTCTGGGATGGGTGACAAGGTGGGGATCACGCACAGGTTTGACTCAGTAGTCTTGGAGGTGTTTTCCAGCTTGAGTGATTCCATGGTTACATAAATCTCCAGTCCATATTTTCTGAATGATATGACCAGTGTTTTTGAGTCCCTACTTTTTGCTTTGCCTCAAAACTTGGAAGGAATATCAAATCCACCTCGATTTGGGGTTAGGATCAACCGGACTTAAATCCAGGCATGCTAATTAATGTCACATTTCCAGCTCTGGTTTGGATGCAGAATAAATTTTACAGTTTGTGCGTGGGAGCCTGAAATGTGAGGAAAGCTTGAAGAGGGATGAGACAAGATTCCTCTGAGCATCCATTAGAGGGGAGCAAGGGAAGAAACTCCAGCTTTGTCAAGTGGACATGAGAAAGGTTTTACACCTTCCGTTTTCACTCATGAAGGTGCTTTGAACACCCCTGACCGTGCTGAATGGCAGGCAGTTGCCTGCATTAAGCATCCCACTCTGAATGTTTATGCAGATTCTATTGGCTGGGCATATGACTTGGAATTCTGTCTCTGTGCAGCACACCAGCCGACATCCCTGCCTTGAGCTTCTTTAAACAGCATCCACTTCCACACCGCTGTGTCTGCTCGGCTGTTTCGGTGTTAATGGGCTTACTTGGATTATTAATTGGGCTCATTAGACTTATTTTCTTTTTTTAATATAATGAGTGTGTAAGCACTAAACGAAGAGGCATAAAACTTTGATAAATGAGAAAAGTGGGTAATTGCAGAGCATCAGCGCTGTGCTGGTAGGAGCCTTCTTAAAAAAAATGGAAGAGGCAGAAAGGCAGATCAAGAGCAGGTAAGGCAGAGAAAGAAAAGTATCCAGACTGAGGACTGAGCATCATCATATGTTCTTTTTGCAGATCAGAATGAGTGAGTTTGGCTTGGCTAGGATTCAGGCTCCTGAAAGAACACTCCGAGGCATTTACACTGAGGGAGGTGAGACAGTGGTCAGAAAGGCTGCCAAGAGAGAGGTGGTGGATTCCACTTCCCTGGAAATATTCAAGATCAGGCTGGACAGGGCTTGGAGCAACCAGGCCTACTGAAAGGTTTCTCTGCACGCTTGTCTAAATGACCTTCAGAGGTCCCTCCCAATCCCCACCATTCTCTGATTCTGTGATTTCAACCCAGTTTCCAACTCTTTTAGTGGCAACAACACACAGGCTGTGACTGCAAATGTCTGCTATAATTCAGCATGTCACATAAGCATGTATTCAATAACTAAGCATGGATGTTCTCACACATGTACCCAGTAGGGTCCAGTTCAGCATGGGGTTTGCACTTGGTGACCTTTACAGATCCCTTCCAACACAAACCATTCTATGAGTATGATCCTATGTCTCATACATCCAGAATTCCCACAGACCCTAAAGTAAATGGATAAACGAAGAATCAACCCTGAACTCTTTTGTTTACAAAAGCAAAAGATGTAAAGGTCACAATAATCCCAAAGGCAAAGAGAAAGCAAAGAAACAGAATATGGTAAACCAACAGGACTGAAAACAGTGTTCTCAGAACCAATCTCTCTATGAATGATCCTGCCAGAAATCTTAGACACAAATGTGTTTCAGCTTATTGCAGCACAATGGCAAAAACAGTCCCGTGAAGCTGTGCTGTTCACTGCAGTCCTGGATCATTGCTTATCTATTTTAATAGGCGAGAAATATAACAGCTAAATTATAATTATGTACAGTACACAGCAGTGTTAACAAAATAACATGATGTTTGGTACATTTCCCATCATCTTCTTAGGAGGTACAGCAAGCTGCAGGTTTGTAACAATCTTCTGTTTCCTCACCTCATTAATCTCCCGAAGCGGAGAGAGAGCAATACAAGCAGAGGGAGCCCAGAAATGTACGTACATTACTGAATTAACCAGGCATGTAATTAGTGCTCAGGTGCTTAGTCAAGGAAGAAACATGCAGGATTATTTAGATTTGGATTTAACACCCCAAAGTTTGAACAGTGGAGGTAGGTTGTATGAGTTTTTCAATCAGCCACTCCAGCTGCTTGAGAAATAGGGATCTTTGTGTGTCCCCCCCCCAACCCCCCATTTTGCTGACTTTGGCACTGTGTGGTTTTCTAACCTTGTTACTATTTATGGGAATATATGAAAGTGAAGCATTCAGTATGTCATGGTCCACCCTAGGAGCTGGGAGACACCTCTGTCTGCTGAGGAACATGGACAGTGCTGCTCACCCCAACAACAGAGCCTGGCAAGACCCATGATACCTGCAATACTTGAGTCCTTCTCTCCTGACAAAAAGTTCAGTGCAGGTGAGGCTGGGGTTCACTTTCTCATGCTCTCGAGGGCTTCTGCTTTGTCACAGTGGATTATCTCCATCGTGGTCCTCTCTGATTGACATCTCCTGAAAGTCTCCCACTAGAAGTGCATTTATTGTCCACAGGGACCTGAAGGCAAATGAGTTCTGTTTGTTCCACGGGTCACCCACATAAATCCTGAAGTGTCCCTTGGGATGCTGGATGTGTGATCCAGCTTGACACAAAGTACTGCCCTGCTGTGAAGTGCATTTTGGGCTCAGCAGCACCCTCTTTTTCTACCTCGCATCTGGTGAGCCTTTTGCAGCCTTAACCTGAACCATACTGAGTAGAGCTGGCTGAAGAGTGCATCCCAGTCAACAGAAACCATGAAAAGCAGGGAATCTTAGAATAGTTTGGGTTGGAAGGGCCCTTTAAAGGTTGTCTAGTCCAACACCCCTGCCATGGGCAGGGATACCTTCCACTAGAAGAGGTTGCTTCAAGCTCCATCCAACCTGGCCTTGGACACTTTCAGGGATGGGGCAGCCACAGCTTCTCTGGGCAACCTGTGCCAGGGCATCACCACTCTCAGTCCAAAAAACTTCCCCCTTATATCTAATCTAAATCAACACTCCATCTAAAACCATCACCTCTTCTCCTACTGCAACAGGCTCTGCTAAAAGGTTTGTCCCTGTCTTTCTTGTAGGGCCGCTTTAAGTACTGAAAGATCCCAACAAGATCTCCCCAGAGCCTTCTCTTCTCCAGGTGAACCCCCCCAGCTCTCCCAGCCTGGCTCCAGAGCAGAGGGGCTCCAGCCCTGGCAGCATCTCCGTGGCCTCCTCTGGACTCTCTCCAGCAGCTCCACGTCCCTGTGCTGTTGCTCCCCAGAGTTGGAGGCAGCTCTGCGGGTGGGGTCTTATCTGAAGGGGGGCAGAGGGGCAGAATCCCCCTCCTTGACCTGCTACCCACAGTTGAATGATCAACTTTTCCCTATTAACTCATTTCCAAACCTTTTCAAGCCCAACTTTCACTACTTCCAAGCCATCTCCTCAATCCATCCCCTTGATCCCTACATATCTACACCATCCCATGGCAGCCACGGGGCTCCGCATTGCATTTTCATCCTGGCCTGGATAAGCACAGCGAGAAGCTGAATTGCAAATGGTAGCCCTGAGTTACATTTATCTAAACACCACCCAGAAGCTGAGATAAAGGGATGAGGCACATTCCTGTGCCTGAGCTCACTGGGGTTATTTGCTGCTTTAGCTGGTGAATGAGAGAGAGAGAGGGCTCCCCGGTACAGCAGCACGATGATAAAATTGTGATGAAAATACTTTCTGTATTGCTTTTCATTGAAATATTGCCCCTTGGCGGGAAGCAGATTGGTAACAGCAGCGAGCAGAAGTAGAGAGTGGGTCTTAACATCCTGTAAGCTCATCATGGCAAACTCAGGCCGTGATGTGTTGAAGCGAACAGCCCTCATGTGCTTAATTTTGAAAGTTCAGAGTGAGGTTTGGCTAGAATAGTAAAGGAAGTGTATATGAGTGAAATGCAGAATTTGTGGGAACGGGCTCTTGCTACGCAAAACACACCCAGGATTGTCAAGAAAATAAGCTAAAACCCACTCAAAAAAATAGCTTAAATATTTCTCCCGCAAAACCAGTATATTCCCAGAGGTGTCCATGGAAAACTTCTGGGGATTGTTCTAACTCCATAGCTGGGAATTCAGTTACATAGTTGGGAAAAAGTAATGTTAGTGCCAAATCTCGAAGCAAAACTTTAATCCTTGTCTGGTGCAGGATTTGTTATGACTTCCACATGCATCTGATATCTGTGCACACATATGCCCATGTACATACACCCATTCTCCACAATGACCTGATAAAAATCCTTCAAAGCAGCTACATTAAGTAGGGCCTAAAGAAATCATTATTTTTTGTGAATATGGCTAAGCTTCCACAGTCCGTAACTTTGTTTACAGTCACAAAACAGCTACTTTCCTTCGCCTGCCTTGTATCAGAAATAGTTCAGCTGGAGTAAGGTCCAGTTTTAATTTTAATTCGCATTTTATTTTTATTCTTATTTTTATTTGTGTTTCTCATGCAGACATGAGGCAGTGGGGGGGCTCACAGGGTGTAATTCCAGGGCAAAACCCCTGCTTCATGCTTATGCTCTCAAATCTTGTCTCCTCTGCTGGTAAAACAAGCAGGATTAGCACACGATAAGACCAGTGGAGATAATAATTACACTGGCTATGAGCAAACTGCAGAACCACGGAATAAATCCCCAAACAATTATTAAAATGGCTCAATGCATTACACAAATTGGAAAAGACTGGGACATTTTTGGGAGGGGCGAAGGGAGGCAAGACACATTATTTAAGTGTTCTTGTAAGCCTTCTAAGATATTAATGTTGCAAAGCTTCTTATGAATATTTAAGAACATAAAATGGAGATACACTTCAGCCCAGCATTACCACAGAAGCCTGTAATACAGTTGAGTCCACTTAAGAAGGCAATATCTGACATCCATGACAGATTTAAACATGATAAGGCAAAGGTCATGTTTATAGCTGAAAAGTCCATGCAAACTAGTTAAATATTACTGCAGTTAGCTCTGTTATAGTTATTTTTATGTATTGATGTATGCATTCATGGAATTTCCTTACAGATTCAGCTTTGCCTTCAGGTGCCTGTGCTTTTGGAAACACTTTAGAAAAAAAATACTCATTATTAAATTGTTTGATGTTTTCTGGAGAAAGAACAAGTACCTTAGTGTTGAGAAGGAAAAGAGCTTTGTTTCTTCCTCTTTAAAGCGCTGCCTGGGAGATATTCCCTAATGTTGGTACCTGACACAGATCAATCTTCACGAGGACCTGTCTTCAACAGAACTTTTTATAGGAAAAGGTTTTACTTGGGTGAAAGGAATGGGTGCAGAACTCTTTTCTTAAGAGACATCGTAACATTCATAGCATTTAAGACAAATATTTTTACCTCATGTCACAGTTTTTCCTCAGTTCTTAAAGACAATATTTTCATAGGATCACAAACTCATAGAATGTGATTAAACAAATTATTTTATCAATTTTGTGTTTTGAATAATTTTTTTCCTTTTTCAGTCACTTTCTACCCTGAGATAAATAACACCTTTTTCCAACTAACTGTGATATTCACTGTGTTTGTTTAAAGTGACTAAATCACTGTGCCTATTTAAAATAGCCACCAGGATATTCCTGTCCTTAAAGCTGAATGAAAACTTTTGTGATTATGAAAATTTTTATATTTCCTCTAGCAAAAGTGATTCTAAATGCCCAAGGAAAATTGGATGACCTTTTTTTTTAAGGCAGAATAAACCTCAAAGTGAAACTAAAGGATCAAAATCAAAATTGGCCTCTGAAAAAGAGCAAAATTACCAATAAAGCTGCTGTATTTTACAGGAAACTTGACTGTAAGAGAGCTTTATAAACAGCAGATGGCTCCCATATAGAAGAGGCTGAGCAATCTGAGCAAACAATAATCAACATGAAAAAGCTAAGCTGAGTTTGACACACGGGGAAATTTAAGACGGGGAAATTAAAAGATATATTGGAACATACTGTAAAGAAAGACAGAAATGTCTCTGTTTTGGTCGTTTGGGCCTTGGTAGCTTGTGAGGTTGATGTGAGTATTTAAGTGGTGAAAATCTTTGTGGTGGTGGACTCTACCTGATACCCACATAGGTCATGGAATCTCAGGGCCCTGCTTTTATATTTTTGTCACCTGTGCTTATACAGATTATATACAGAGATGACTGCTAAGCAGTCACAGTTTAGGACAGCCCTGATGCTCTTGCTGGGATATAGATCTGCTATCACAAGAAATCATTCCTCTTGTGCGTGGCTTCTCCAGTCATGAGTGCTTCGTCCCCTGTGGGGTATCAGCCTCTCCCTGGAGAAGGGCATGGATAATATAATGGAATCCCAGCATGGTTTGGGCTGGAAGGGACCTTAAGGATTATCTTGTTCCACCCCCTCCCATGAGCAGGGACACCTTCCACTATCCCAGGTTGCTCCAAGCCCCGTCCAACCTGGCCTTGAACACCTCCAGGGATGGGGCAGCCACAGCTTCTCTGGGCAACCTGTGCCAGGGCCTCCCCACCATCACAGGGAAGAATTTGCTCCTATCATCCAATCTAAATCCCCTCTCTTTCCATTTAAAACTGTTCCCCCTTGTCCTATCACTATCTGCTTCTTAGGAGTAGTTTTCTTCAGTGAGAACAGAATATTAAAGGGGGCAGTTTATGTCATATTTTGCCCTGAAAAAAAGTATGGAGTGTGCAGAAAGCTTAATCTGGTTTTTGTCTTCTTGGTTCTTCCCTGTACAGAGCCATTTGGCTACTAACTAGAAACACCTTAATGTCTTCTATTTATTGACATTTTCCATTGTTTCTCTCAAAGGATCCAAGAGAATTTCAGGTGCCAGCAGGGACGTTCAGAGGCACAGTTATCGTACCAAGCTAGTTTCACAGTGCTCTGGTTCCCACATATTAACTGCGAGATTTCCAGCACATGGATTTTTACGGCGCTTATCGAAACGACACACAGACAAAGAAATGAAAAATAATTAAGGAAGGCAGAAATGGTAGGGAGGAGGAAAAGCAGAGTGGAGACGGGAATGGGGACAGAGAGGTTGGTTTCTCCCCTTTCCAGGCTAGCCTCCTGCAGGGATGTGTAATGAACCAGTTCCAGGGAAGTGTCCCAATTGGACTCCGATTTTTCCAGGGTTTGCTGAGGACTGTGTGTGATCCTTTACTTCACACTCAGATGCACGAGTCTATTAGAGCAGCCTCTGTGCTGTTGGATGAAGGATTTATTTTACCAACATAGCAATAAAACTAGTGTTTTGCCTCCAGCAAAGCACTAAGGAAGCCTTCTCCTTTGGTCTGGGAAGTGGCTGGGTTCCCTGGAGATGTGACCTGCTCCTCAGGTGACCACTCTGAAGCCGGATGAAGTCTCTCCTGTGACTTGGTCTCTTCCAGCTTTATTATCAAACCAGAGGCTGGAAATGATAGTGACTGAAACAGATGTAATGTGAGTTGTTCCCTTCTTTTAAGCTCCGGTTCAGTTCAGTAGGAGCAGAGTTAATTTTGTAGGACTGAAATAAATGAGGTGGAAGGTCACAGAGCTAAATGTTTTCCACAGACTCCTACCCTGCATTGCTCCATTTCACTGTGTGTCTAGGATGTTTTTTTTTCCTGTTTTACCTTCTATTTTGACTTCTTAAGTTTGTGCCACTGGGGAGCAATAGGAATCTGTATTTTGCAGTTGCTGCCTTGGAGAAATAATACAATTTGCCTCAAAAGCTGGAGTGCATTCCAACCACGGACTGCAGGGATAGCTCAACTCAATTAAAATCCTTGTGTCCATTCTTTTCCTTTATTAAGACACTCTGTAAGGTAGAAGGAGTCCATATTCAATGTTTTTCCTCAAGGCTGCTAGAGATTATCAGATATTTTTACCCTCTGATTCTGGTGTTTTAAATACCTTGGGTGAATACTTGGGGTGGCAATTCATGAAAATTATTTTATTTCTAGAGCCAGTAGCAGACATAATTATTGGGGATGATAGTGAGAAGAAGGAACTAAGCCACAAGCCATCACAGAATTGCAGAATAGTCTGGGTTGGAAGGGACCTTAAATATCATCTAGTTCCAACCCCTCTGCCACGGGCAGGAACGTATATCACCCTATATCACTGTGTTTATTAAGGACTAACATTTCTCCACATTTCTGCAGGAGAAGTTCCTCTTGGCCAGGTCCTTGGCTATTGCTGGAGACTGCTGCATAAACACAGGTGAGGCAGGAGGTGCAAAACATCTCTTTGCAAAGCCGAATGCAAAAACCACCAAATAATCTGAGTCAAGCCTATGCTTGCTGTTTAAATTGTTTGATGTACAGGGTTTCCTTGAGGGAAAAAAAAAAGTGATCTACAGCTTTTGCTGGTTTCATATCTTTCATTTAGGGGGCAAACAAGATCTGAAGAACAAGACTTGAGGAATAAATTTGGACAAAGCATTTGCTTGTAAGTCACTATATGTTGTATCCTCATAGGCTGGTACTGTGAGGGACTGGTCTAGAGAAAATTAATTGATCTCACTTTTGGTACCATCCCAGTTGTTCCTTGACCTTTTAATCAGGCACAGACAGTAATTATTCGTTGTGTTGTCCAGATAACTCATTGGCTGGTCTGACGGTCTTGTAAAATGGGGTTAGTTAATCTTTTCCACTGTGTACTGAAACCTGTTGACAGGGGAATTAGGGAACCAAAAATCTGTGTTTTTACAAGGGATTAGCATAAAAACCTCTTCAGCAGACTGAAGCATCTTCTGCTTAGTAGCAAAACTACACAATATTGGAGCTGGAAACCATCAAGCTTCAGTGAGAGAAGAAATCATCTCTGGAGTGCAACCTTACAGCTATTTAATCATTAAGTCCTTTACTCACATCCTTTGTTCACACTACACAGAGACATTCAAAATCTAGAGCTTGGAGCTCAACTGTTTGACTCCCTCCAAGTTTTCCCAGTTGCAAATTAGTTGTGATTTTCTTTCCAAGTTGATTATCCTCACGATGTTGCCTTGGTGTCTGATCCAAGCCAGGCTGAAGTAAATGGGAACCTTTCCATGGACTTTAATAGGTTTTGGATGAGGCCTTGGCTACCTCTGTAGCTATTATGAGAGGCACAAGTTGTACAATGAAGTGCAGGTGTTTGTGCTGCTCGGAGGAAGACCTTGTACTGTATTTAATGTTCTTTAATTAATTGAGTCCCGAGGTATAGAGTGGGCTCATGTTCCCAGAAAATGCATTATGGCAGCACAACACCTTCCATTTGCAGCAATCCAAACACAGTATTAAAGTTTTATGTTTATTGAACAGAGTCCAGGAATCCACATGCAGGAGCACTTCACCTTCCACTGGAACGCAGCCACTTCTGGAGCGAAACGTGGCAATCTTTTCACGAGGACAGACGAGCAGGAGGAAGCAAATGGTGTCAAACTCCCGTGAAAGCATCAGGTTTCTGACGTGAGCTGTCAGGGAGGGACCAAGGTAATAGCATTAACAAGAATTTTCCCAGTGCCCTGACCTTGCTGGTGCAGCGTGTGAGGAGGGCTCTATGCAGCTACCTTGCCATGAGGTCAATCCAAGAAGTCACACTTCCAACTGTGGAGCATCTTCATGTTAGGCTGGAAAAACAAGGCCAGGGTGCCCACCTTCCCGAAGCTAAACAGTCAAGTCCAACCTGGCAGCTTGGGACGTCTTCCTAACCAATGGAAAGAAAGAGGTGCTCTCAGAAGAAATGTGACTCATTTTAAAGAAGAGTGATCCAATCTGGTTGGGTAAATCTGCCTCTGGAGTTGACTTTTTCTCTTTATTGACTGGAAGAGAGCCCAGCTGACTGGTCTGGCCTGGGATGTTATCCTGGTGTGAAAGTGAGATAAATCCCACCTTCAGCTAATGAAGCCTCATGAGAAACCTGCCTCAAGATCCTTTGACGCCACCAGCTCTGAGATGAGCTGCCAAAGCAAAGAAAATGCTCTTGGAACTGAGAGGGGGAGAAGAGGTTTGGTTTTGAAAAAATCTGTGGAAAAGGAGGAAATCTGCAGGGTTAAAAAGGAAGAATCAGTTTCCGCCTTGCCAAAAATCTTTTGCAGACTCAGAATAACAACGGCAGAGGAAGATGACCTTGAATGACTCGATACCCCTGTGAGGAAAGGAGTGGTGTATTCTCCTGGGAGATGGCAGCTGGAGCAAGGAGGAGAGCTGTGGGGTAGGGAAAATGTGGGCACAGGGTGGTGAGTGGGTATCAGGTGGCTGGGAAAGCAGCTGGAAAACTGTGCAGACCCCTGTGCAGCAGGATTTTGGGGTCTGGGGGAAGCAGGGAGGCAGCAGATGAAGGGCAGCAGAGGGGTTAGTGGCATGGAGGGGCATTTGGCCCTGTGGGATTTGCTGTATGACCCCTCCCCCCCCCATGGGCGTGGGCAAACCAGGCATTACAGAAATTAATAGCAACAAGGAAAGCTTTTTTGAGGCTGGAAAGCTTTGTTAGAAGGAGTCCAGCCCCCACAGAGCATTTCTGCAGATGTTAATGGATGCTTTGGTGGGGAAGAGCACAGAGAACCCCATTATTGGGGTTGTGCTAAAATATGTTAGAAGACCTCTTAATCAGATTATAAATGCACTTCCTTGTGCAGAACAACCCAGCCACCCCAGCTCAGTGATATTTATTGCAAAGTCAGAAAGTCATTAGGTGCTGGTGGAGTTCAGATTTCCAAGTGCATGTTTGGTATAGACAAGTCAATATGTTTTTGTTTTTTTTCTTAATTTAACTTCTTGATTGACTTATTATGTACATTGGCACTTTTAAGAGCTTCAAATAAAACACAGTGAGAGTTCAGAACAAATGTAAATGGCCTAAAAGAAAAGGAAAAAAAATCCTATAATCTTTTTTAATGGCTATAAAACGTGGGAAGGATATATCATAAGCTCCCCGCATGGGGTCCTTGTCTGCGTTCAATCCAGTATTGTAATTTAGACATGACTTTTTATTTAATTTCTGACTGAGAAAGGGAAATTAGAAAACAACATTATCTCAGCTGCTCCGTTATAATGAACAATATTTCACAGTGCCAGTATAAGTTACCTTAAGAACTTATTTTATGAGACAAACATTGGCTGAATTCCACAAACAACTGGTTTTTCTGGTGTCTTTTGTCTGCTGAAGAACCCAAACTTAAGTAAGGTTTTTAATTGTAAATAAGCCCCTCTTTACAGTGATGTGTGTGTTACATGTGTGTAACATGTGGACCAGTGCAGCAATGGATGTGGTGGTGGTGGGATTATCATCAGGGAAAGAATTCCTGCTGAAATGAAAACAGAGGTTGCTTTTTTTCATGTTAAACGTTGGTTTCTGACTTTTTTCTTCTAGCACAGGTACCTGTGTTTGCCTCCAGCAGTGATAGATAGTAGGGGTATGACAGACACCCATGGAAACAACTTGCGAGCTTGTTTTTTAGGGTAGTGTAGACTGCGAAAAGGTTTAGAAATTCAGAATTCAGTGTTCAAAAAGGTGGAGAGAGGCACGTGAATAGCAGGGAAAGATGGAGATGCAATTGCCTCCTTTACTGTCAGGTTGAGGCCAGAGCAAATCTGCTCTTAAAAACTCCTCCAGATATTTCCAAGAACATCAGCCTCGGGGTAGGAAGCTGCCTTGGATGAGCAACTTGTTTGTTTTCAGACGGTATAAACCAGCCTTCTTTGTATTTTTTTTTTTCCCCTGCTGTACAAATGTAGACCATTGATATAAAATACTGACTTTAGTTGTTTTTCCTATGGGGAAATCCCAGACTGGGATTATGCAGCTGACTGTTTATTTAGCTGTAAATAACACATTCTCCTGTTAATCTCTCTATCTATTTTATCAATTTTTAAGTCATGGAGACTTATCCAGTCTGTAATTAACCCTTTTGTATGGCAAAAGGCAGGATTGCCTCTTTCCCCCAGCCACTAAATACATAATGTTCTGATAAATATTTAAGCAGTAATGAGGGACGTAATGCACAGTAATCCATTAGTGCTGCATTCTGGGGGGAGCAGCATGGTGCTAAAATGGATGCTGTAAGTGCTAAAATCCCAGATTGAACAGGAGGACTGCTGACCACTCTGGGATTTGGCTCTGAACTATGCTACAGGTTGGGAAATCCATCTGAACACGCAGAACGTGCTTTCTGTGCCTGCCAAGAAAATCCCCCAAAAAAAGTCAACCCCCCAAAAAAACCCCAAACAAAGCCAGCCATCTCTCTGAATGGTGCAGCCAAATATTCCCCAGTCAAAAAACCATCAAAGGCCAGGAATGGAAAGTCAAGTGACAAGTGGCTCCTAAGAGATGTCCCACTGGGACATTTAGCTGAGCAGGATGGTGCCTTAGTAGAAACTTGATGGGAGTTGGTAGAAACCAGCAATGTTTTGTTGAGGTCACAGAGAACGAAGTTTTCTGGAGTATCTGTGAATTTGCACCTGGACCAATAAACTTTTTTTTTTTTTTTTTAAATTGTTATTCATTTTACACCTCAATAAAGCTTAATTATAAGTAAGCAGTAAGAAAAGCAGGAGACATGTTCCAATAATATTGCACTTCTCTGAATCATTCCTGTGGGGCTCCAGCAGTTTTGTTACCATGAAGCAAAATAAAACAAATTAAGAAAACTATTCAAAATTCATTTAAAAACATCATCCGAGGAGCATCATAATAAAAGCACAATAAGAGAGACAAGCTCACTTGGCTAATTTCCTTCATGTGCCGTGCATGTTTATAGTGTGTCTCTTAGTATGTTTTAATTAGCATCACAATCATCAACTGGTAACTAACATCATGTATGGTTCAGGTTGGGAGGTGCAGGCCACCTATTTGGAGCAGAGAAGGGGCTGGGAATCTGATCTTGGCTCTCTGGATGCACAGGTCAGCAGAGCCTGCTGGCAAATCAGGGCTCTAAAGCCCTAAATCTTGGCCAGAGACAGTGTCCTTGAGCAAAGGAACAAATTCCAGACCTTGGCCCTTCCATCCCTTGGGCCCTTCCAGCCCTGGTACCAGCTTCGACCCTTCTGTTCAAAGCAGGACTCGTGGGGCAGACAAATGTATTGATCATGTTGCTCAGTGCCAGCCTGAAAACCACTTTGTTTTGTTTCTTGTGGATGTAACATCCTTCTTGTCGATGTGGTCTCCTCTTGGCTGCACCATAAGGCACCTAAGGACTTAAGGTCCCTGTTTTTACCACTGGAAACAGGTTGCTCAGTTTGCCTTTGATGTGCCTTCCCCTTATTGGAGGTCTTTGGCTTGGGATTTTTAGTCTGAGAATTACTGTATCTCCTCCCTTTTTAAATTCTGGTGTTTTTTTTTTTTTTTTAAAGTGGTGATTCTTCCTCCAAATGAGCCCTAGCTGGTGGTGTGGGAACAATTTCAGGGACCTGAGGATGTGGCTGATCAAGGTGACCTGTCCAAGGGTGGGGCTTGGAGCAGCCAGGTCTGCTGGAAGGTGTCCACACCCATGGCACAGGTTTGGAACTGAATGAGCTTCAAGGTCCCTTCCAACACGAACCATTCTAGGATTCTATGATTCTATGACATGCGCTCACCTGGACAATTGAGGCGAACTTTTCTTAACATCTTCCAGGGTGGAGCTGACTTCCCCCTCCTGAGACTGGACCTGGGGTGGACTATTTCAGATAGTTTGGCCAGATGTGAGCCAGCAACTGCCTCCCAAAGGGATGGAGAAGATGACCCTGTGATGGCCAGATGATGCTTAGTGACCTTGAAAGTTTTTAGGATGCCACTGTCTGTGCATTAGGGCACTGTCTCATACCTGGAAAAACATTACTTCACCAGGCAACCTGCACAAAATCACACCAAACTGTTTCTTCCTTAATAGCCCCATTTAATCAGATTTTCCACTCTTGAGCTACTTCAGGTACTGTCACTGGAGCAGCAGACACTGCAGTGTCGTGCAGTGAACCTGCTGGTCTTGTGGTTTGTGTTCTGAAATGATGGTCTTTGCATCTGGAAAAAGAGGAGCCCATCAATCTCAACAGGTTAGTAGAGAAGGAATAGGCTTTGTTTTGATCTGAAGATACTTTCATCTGAAGGTTTGGCTTTCGGCCCAACCTCTTTCTGTTGTTATTGAGGTATCCTGTCTAATTCACTTTTTCCCTTCAAAAAATAAAAGGCATTTCACTTCCCTTTAAGAATATATTATGAACTGCTGCACTTTAGCAGTGTGATGGTTCATAACAGAATTGAGAGGAGCATGAATTATTGTCAGAACTACATTACTAATGTGTAATCTGCAGCATTGGTTAATTTGTTTTGATATTAAAGTTTTAATAGGAAATATAATTTGATTGCATTTTAAAAATAAAAACTGATTTTCTGTATTACAGAAAAATATTATGAATAATAAGCAAAAAAGGGGCTAATATAACTAGGCATTTCTATTAACAAAATAAATACGTTTCATACACTCTCTGTGTACTAATTCAAGTCATCTGATGCCAGTTTGGGCTGATTTAACATAAGCTACAGCCTTGTTCTTTTGCTCTGCATTTTGCAGCATTGCTGGCATTAGCTTGAGGATGGGATCAAAGTTTTGCAGTATCAGCTCCTTGCACATCAGTTATTAGCACTCAGCTGTTAGCAGCATTGACACCTTGTGCTGTACTCTCAACATACCATCAGAGTCTGGTCTGTATTTATGGATGTTTTCCAGCTGGACTCAGAATAATTAAAGAACCCAACTGTGAAAACAATGAGTTCTCCACCTCTTAAATCAGGGTAGGTGGCTTGTGCTGGTGGCAATGTGCAAATGGATGTGTTATTAGGATTATAGCAGGGGAAAGTCAGCTCAAGAGAGGTGCAACACTAAGTGTGATGGGCACACTGACGTGATGTGAAAGTGTAAGAGAAACCATGCTGGGTCAAATGAATCACAGAATTGCTTAGGTTGGAGAAGTCATCTAAGATCATGGAATCCAACCCTTCCCCAGCACTGCCAAGGCCACCACTCACCCATGTCCCCAAGTGCCACATCTACATGGCATTTAAATCCCTCCAGGGATGGGGACTCCACCACTTCCCTGGGCAGCTGTGCCAGGGATGGACAATCCTTTCCATGACAGAATTTTTCTAATATCCAACGTAAGCCCCACCTAGTGCAATTTGAAGCTGTTTCTTTTCATCCTGTCCCTCGTTCCCTGGGAGCAGAGCCCGACCCCCTCCAGCTCCCCCCCTCCTGTCAGGGAGTTGCAGAGCCAGAAGGTCCCCCCTGAGCATCCTTCTCTCCAGGATGAGCCCCCCCAGCTCCCTCAGCCACTCCTGCTGCTCCAGCCCCTTCCCCAGCTCCATTCCCTTCCCTAGACATGCTCCAGCCCCTCAGGGTCTTTTTGGTCCTCTGGGGCCCAGAACTGCCCCAACACTGGAGCTGTGGCCTCTGGTGAAAGGTCTGTGTTAGTCTGTTTTCAGCAGTGCTGCCCCACAGGGCCTGGGAAGAGGCTCAGGATGAAGTAAGCATCCTTTGACTGGTGCCTTCCAGCCTCCAATCTCTGCCCCTGCTTCATTGTTTTCCATATTTAGCAACTTTTCAGTGGCTTTCTCTACCATGCTAGAGCTGAGACTTCAGAGGGCAAACTGTTGCTGTGGTGTTTTTTCACCTTTAATAAGCTGCTTTGCCCCTCATAGCTCTGTCCTTACGCTGTCTGACCTTGTTCACAGTGGTTAAAGACCTCAGGGCACTGTTATTAAAGAATGTGTGAGCTTAGAGTAATGGAAGGGTAAAAGCTGTCCCATAGTGAACAGCTGAAGGTACATGATCTATTCATCTTATCAGAAAGATATAGAGGAGAATTGATGAGAGAGTGTATTTCCTTCCTGGATCCTTCAGTGGGTACCAAAGGACTCCCTGGTCTAGTGGGAAAGGAGGTTACAAGAACTGAGGACTGGAGACTAAAGCTGTTAGAAGTCAAATTGAAAACAAAACACATGTTTTTTTTCTCAGTGAGGATAATTAACCGTGGTTAATAATCATCAGGGGGAAAAGTAGATCTTTGCCTTTTTGATGATTTGGAAAAAATGATGATTTGGCTTTCTTCCTTAAAAGAAAAAATAAAATTAAGTCAAGCACAAGATTTTGAACCAGACCCATGTGAATGACTGATAGAGAAATATTAGGACATTTATTGTACTAGATATCTAGATATTTATTATACTAGATACCTAGAAGGACCTTCAGATTTCAGTAAAAAACAACATTATGCAGGAGAATTTCATCCAGGGTCTTTGCCTAGGTAGTTATATTTCACCTGCCTAGATAGTTCTCTGGTTTCATTTACATTTCAGCTGCAACCCTTCCTTGACTGGAGGTTGTTCCCATTCTAGGATGGCTCTTAGGAGCAACTGCATCTTCCCTTATTCTAGCTGAAAAAAGGAGATGCTGTTTCCAGTTTAACTGACCACTGAGGTTGCTCTGGGTAACGTTTGTGCAATTTATCACCTTTGGAAGGGAGGCAAGGAGATAGTTTTGGATGTAGGAAAGGAAGAAGAGTATTAGTGGGGCAGCCAAAGAATGCACATCTGATGAAAATCCTGTATATTTAGTATTTCTTCTTGTTATTATTATGGTTATTACTGGTGTCATTATTAATAACCAGCAACAGAGTAAGGCTGTCACTAGCAGTAGGCAAAATGATCTCTCGGTGCTACAGGGAGAGGGAGAAAACTGTGCAAATTAGAGAGACATGAAACCACTGATGAACAAATTCAGAAGCTTTTCAGGTCAGTATTTTTTCTCAACTTCAGCTCTTTCTCCTGCTCTGTTTCTTGGCTGAAGCACCTTTCCAAGAGACATTGATCTGTCCCCACCTTTCTGCTAATGTCTTTTAGTGCCTACATAACTTTAAAGATAACAATTGCCACAGTAAGGAATAAAGGGATTCAGGTCTGGCAGGGGATTGATTTAGCTTGAGAAGTGCCAAGTCCTGTGGAAGAACTGGGAATAATTAACTTCTTATTCAGGTGTCTCTGGTAAGAGCTTGGTTTTGGATGGGTTCCAGTCCTTAGCTATTTACCTCCTACCCTAAGCCTTTGTCACTACTGAAAAAAAAAGAAAAATACTTTTGTCCACCTGTAAAATGGATGCTGTCTTTGATTTTACCAATCATGGAGAGTTGCCTTGTGTGAATATTACTTCTTTCCCTATGACATTTTCTATTCCCTTCTGGTTGGGCACAAATGATCTCCCAGTTCTGTCCTGTGGGGAGAAAGGGGCTTGGCACCTCAACTCATCCTGGATAAAGGAGCTCTCAAAGACCACAAGCATTGGGGAATGGACAGCTGAAGGTATGGATAAGCAGCTTAATTCCTGTATTGATAGCTGAAACGTCTGTACTTAGCAGAGATGCCTTAAATTTTGTGAAGTGTGAGACTAATCCTGTCAAATCAGAAGCAGTAAATATGAGCATATAAATTTAACGGAGGAGAAAGAATTATATCTTTGTTTATCCTTGTGGTACAGAAACAAATGGATCCTGTGCAATAATCCTGCATAAAACACGAGAAAAATCTAAAGCCCATGAGGTTTCTCCAGAGGAGTCAATGAGAATGGGTCATGCTTGGAGGCAATCTGATTGCTTGGTCTCTAAAAAAGATATCATGGAAGGCAATAGTGAGCAGATTAGGGGGTGGAATAAGTTTTCTGTATCACAGGTATCCAACACCATCTGAGATGTCACAAAAAGAGGCAGCTGAAGGGGAGTATGATAGAGGTATGCACATTCCTGAAAGGCACAAGGAGTAGGAATAGAAAATAGCTATTGACTATTTATCTTCTCAGAAGAACCTGTGTATTTACTGGGCAGAGGCAGTGATGAATTATGGTGGTTCCTCGCATCTCTCCACCAGCCTTGGGCAAGTGGAGAACAGCCTGTGCCTGGCACATTGCTTCCAGCTTGTTGTCAGCCCCTTTAGGCTCTCCTGATGGATAATGATGGGCCATTATTATAACATAAATTAAGACTAACCAGGAGCACCCCCCATCCTCCTTTTCCGGGCAGGCCCATTTAATGCAGTTCATGTGTTATTGCATTTTCTTTTTTTTTGGGCCTTTTTTCTTATTAATGTCTTTCTGTTCACCACCTTTGAATTAAAAATCAGCTATTTCTGTGCTGACTGCCAGGTTTTAAAGCTCTGCTTTATCTGTCTGAAAACCGTGTTGTGTTTCTTCTTTTATATACACCAGCCTTGCAATAAAGTTTGTGACACCAGAGCTCGCAATGCCTTTATCTCCAGCTATATCAGCTCCGTGGCTGTAAAATCTCCATTACCTTTCCTTTCCAGTGTCTCAGCTCTGCTGAACCACCCCTTTGTCCAAAGGAAAATGAGAAGTGGCTTCTGCTTTCAAATATCCCTGGGCTGGAGGGAGCAGGAACAGGAGGGGAAATATCTGGACTTAGGCCGGGGAGGAGAAGGCTCTGGAGAGAGCTTAGAGCCCCTTCCAAGGCCTAAAGGAGAGCTGGAAAAGGACTTTGAACAAGGGATGGAGGAACAGGACAAGGGGGAATGGCTTCCCACTGCCAGAGGGCAGGGTGAGATGGGATACTGGGAAGGAATTCTTCCCTGTGAGGGTGGGGAGGCCCTGGCACAGGTTGCCCAGAGAAGCTGTGGCTGCCCCATCCCTAGAAGTGTCCAAGGCCAGGTTGGAGGGGGCTTGGAGCGACCTGGGATAGTGGAGTGTGGAATGAGATGAGATTTAAGGTCCCTTCCAGCCCAAACCATTCTGTGATTCAGCTCCTGGTACTTCCACAGACCTGCTTTCACAGCAATCCCACTTTCTCAGGCTCCCATCTTAAAAAATGGCTGGAAACACTGTCCTTTTCATATTGGCTGTTTGATTTATTTAATGTGGTGGGATGTTTCCCTGTCAACACCCAGAATAGCCTTGTTTCCACTCACAGCTGCTGGACATCACTGGCAAATGGGGACTGTATTGTAGGGCATTTCTTCCAGGCAAAAGAACTGCCTTTCATTTCACAGATTGCACATAGAGAATTTTCATTTTCAGAGATATTTCCAGGTCTTTTTTTGTTTGTTTGTTTTGTTTGTTTGTTTGTTTGTTTGAGTCACACCTAAAGAAGAAGGTGAGATGAGGCAGTATTTATGGGTCACTTTGCTGTACCCCAGCTTTCCCAACACCTGGAGTTGCTTTATGCTTCCAAGCAGTGTTCCACAGACCAGTTTCCATCATGCTTTATGGTGATGGTCAAGTAATGGGGGAAAGGAGTTGCAGTAATATTTGGTATCTAAATATGAAAAAATAATATGGCAAAATTATTCAGAAGAGATATGAATAGGCAAAAAAAACCCAAAACCCAATGGTAGTGGTCATTGGACTGGTGAATTGCTGATATGTTCGGCTGTGAGAAATGGAGTGAGGAAGAAAAGGTGATAAATCTGGTAATACCTGGGTTATCCTCAGAAAACAGCCTGGCAGCAGAACTGATGGCAGCAATAGTTCAGAAGTACCTACAGGTAATCTGCATTTGGCATCATGGCTTATTTGTCGTGTTTGTAGTGGTGCCTGGTTTAGTTTATCATTGTCTGCTCGTGCATTTTAACCACACCAAGGCGATATGTGCAAGCCATGGGAATATTCCTGAAGGAGAGAGGCTCAAATTCTTCCCTGTCACTCTGAGTTTCATAAGTCATCCATTAGTTTGCAGTCTGGGCTAAACTTATTTTCCTCCAACAAACCACGTCAAGCCAACTTGAGGTCCCTGCACAGACTCCCCGGTGATGCTTAAGCAAGTCATTCTGATTTGCCCGTGTAGACAGATTGTAAAGATTAATTTGGATCCACAGACTGAGTTTAGACAAAAACCTTACTCTGAGTTTCAAAGAACTCTACTTTTTCATGAGCTAAAGGAGAGCCCCAGGCCTGATCAGAGCAGGACCATGATGAAGTGTGGGTTGGAAGCCGAATGCCTGAATTATTAAGTTTGATCTCATCTCAGCCGTGGGTTGTTCAGCAGAGCCATGCACAGCTTGATGGATTCAATTGCAAATCTGGGCTGTGCTCATGTACATTTGACTGTGTCAGCTTCAAGCTGAGCTGCAAGTTCAGTGGAACGAAAATAATTCAGAGTGAGACTCCAGCCAGGCTCCTGGGTTTCTGCAGTTAAACCAGAGTTTCGCTCTCTGGAGGCGGAAACTTCTGGATACCAACAAGTTCCATGGGGAACCACAGGGATAATAAACAGATGCAGTCAGGCTGAGCTGTAGTGAGACACTAGTCTAAGCTGAAGCTCTGCACCAAAGATCACAGAGTATCTTCTGCAGGAATGTGTGTCTCCTTCCAGAGAGGCTGCATCACACCCGAGAAGGAAAAGCTGCTCCTGACTGGGGCAGGGCAACCAGAGGACTGAAGGTGCTGCAGAAGGAAAATGCACCTCAGCTCTCTTCAAAGCAGGCTGCAAACTGAAGTCCAAAGCACAAGCCTGTCCCAAGGCTCAGTGCACATCTGTGTGTGACTACCAGCATCTCCCTTTACACTGTATCACATCCCTCATTGGATTATTTCACATTTAGGTCCTTCTGAGGCAAAGACCGTGACAATGCTTTTAGAAAAAAACCTGTTTTTAATTTTTTACCGAACCACACAGTTTTCCCAAGGGCAAACATTTTTACAGCGCTCAGAGTCCCTGAAAGGTGAGAGAGAACATACAGCATTACATTCACATAGATGGTCTTGGTGTGCTTCTAGCTCAAGGCTTTCTTTTCCTTCAGTACCTGCCTCACAGGTCTTCCTTCTCCCTGGCATCCCTTAGTGGAAATCACAGACTTTTTACATCTCGCATGAGATGAAGTAACACAGTAGCCAATGCCTCCCATTTGTTCCTCCTGCAGGAATCTCAGAAATACCCTGGCCTGTGTTATAATGGAGGTCAGAGCTGAGCAAAATATCCCCTCCTGGCCTTAAAATCTATGAATAATATTTTCCCTTTGAGACCCTAGCCAGGATCCCGGGGGAAAAGCCTCAGTCACACCTGGGTTATGGACTTGGGCTGGGTGTAGGTTGGTTAAAACCATCACAGATGGATGGATTCAGTTCATCTCCCTCTGTCCAGCTGCACCTCCATCCCAGCCCCACAGGGCAGTAGCATTGTGGTATCACAGCAGTAAAGCCACTATGAGCTGGGATGGCATCTCACATGTCTGCTCTCGCTCGCTGATTTAGTATTCAGAATTTAGAATTTATTGAGGATTCTTCTTTTGTCACATCATCTATCAGAGACAGACACCACCGAGATGGAAGGGGGAAAAAAAAAATTAAAAACCTGTTTATTGCTCAACTTGCTCTAGGCATCTTTTAGTTTATTGTTCAGCTTGGTTCATTTCAGTGTTTCAATTTGAACGGTTCGCTTAGTTGCTGTGGCTAAAAAAAAATAAATTAAGAAAACCATAAGAAAACCTATTTAAAAAAAAAAAAAAAAAAGAGAGAGAGAGAGAGAAGAAGAGGCAGCAGCAAAAGTTGAGATTTGTGGGGCCCCACAGCACCTCACAATGTCAGAGGTGTCAACGGATAATTTAAGGGCAGAATCCCACGTAGCCAGAAGAGACGTGCTCCCAATTCCCTATTCTGAGTGTGTTCACCCATTGAGCTGCTGTTGGCACCCCTGGGAGGAGCTGGGATGAGAGACCCGCATTGCAGATACCCTGCCCAGGGTTTGCCTCTGTGCAGCTGCTCTTGTGGGCTGAGCCTTTCGCTCAGGGAGCGCAAGGACCCAAACGTTGCCTCTCGCTTTCCTCAGGCTCGTTCCTCTGTGTGTGTGAAATCGCCCTTGATCTGCACCAGCACAAACAAGATTGGTGTCCACGGGCAGTAAGAGGTTGTTGCATCTCCTGTGGTCACCCAACGGCGGGCGGGATCCGCATCCCGCGGGTTCCCAAAAATGGCATCCTCGTGTGCTGCCTCCCTCCAAACGCAGCAGCTCTTAACTCCAGCAGTCCTAATTACGGCTCTGCTTGATCCTCCAGACCTTGCCTCAGACATCTCTGCCTCCAGCGGGGTAGGGGCTTTCCAAAGAAAACAGGATCCAGCTTCTCCACACAGCTGCTTCCAGCATTTGAAGAAACCTTCTCCAGCAGCAAGTGTACTAATCTCTATGGGAGATAAGTCAATTACAGCAAATTGAGCTATTTCATTTCTGGCTGCAAATGGCTTTCAGTTACACAAGTAGACACATTAATCTAATAACTAATGATCATATATTTTACTAATCATACAACGCTGCGTGAGGTATTATATCTAATTATATTTAAGATTAAGACATCTTTATATGTGTGTTTTTTGCCGGTTGCCAGGCTGGTGCAGATGGATGAAAACAGAAAAAGAAAGCAGGAATAGTTCCAATCGCCGCTCTGTAAGAAACAGGAGGTCCCTTTGAAGGATGGAAAGATACAATTCAGAGAGGATTGGCAGAGGTTGCCTCCAGGATAGAATAGTAAAGAACAGGAAAGAATTCCTGAAAAAAAATTCTATGATATTGGATTTTTTTATATTTTATTTATTTTTTTTTTTTTTTTTTTTTTTTTTTTTTTTTAATGCTAGGGTTGAATCCAGAGATTTGATGCTAATGGCTTTGGAGCATAGAAAAGCCCTCTAAAATCACCACTGCTCCCCCAGCACTGCCAAACCCACCACCAACCCACGTCCCAAAGTGCCTCATCTGCACAGCTTTTAAATCCCTCCAGGAATGGTGACTCCACCACTGCCCTCCCCATTCCAATGCCTGGCCACCCTTTCAGTGAAGAAATTTTTCCTGATACTGAACTTACACTTTCCCCTGTCTCAACTTAAGGCTGTTTCCTCTTGTCCCATCACTTGTTACCTGGGAGAAGCAGCCAAACCCCCACCTTTCTCCAGCCTCCTCTATGATCCAAAAAGCAAAGGCTGGCAGCAGCGAGGTGCCCTGCACTTGGACTGAGATATTTCATTTTCCAGGCTCAAGGAAGCTCCCAAGAAGCCAAGGGTTAGTTACTGACATAAGTACCAGAAACAGGGTCTTTAGTGCAGTATCTTAAAGCTTATCCTGATATTGGTACTAAGATCAGTCCCTGAGCTTTCCTGGGCTGTTGGTCAATATGGCAATGTCTTAAATGCAGTTATGCAATCACTGATTATTCTCTTTGGTAAATATTTTTATTCATGTGGGTATTTTTTGCATCAGTCTAGCAGCAATCCATCATACATGAAGGTCTCGTGGCAGCTGCTGTTAAAATCAATGCGTGTTAGGATGCCAGAAAACTGAGCTCATTTTTCTCCTCTTTGACATCGTAACTAAAGATCATAATAAGAGATAATGATAATGATGCAAAGCAATGATTAGAGATACTCTGCTAAAGGAAAGAAGGGAATCAAGCAACCAAGAAAAGGAAGGGTGGTAAAATAAGGGGGAGAAGGATCTTCCTCTTTCCCTGGGGGAAAATTGGGGTTAATTGCCAGCGAGCCACGCATAGAAATCACAGTTAATGTACCCTCCCTTCACCCTTGCCCTGCCATTCTCACCTGGACACCTCACATCAGCATTAACAGTCCTGCACCTCTGCAGCAAGCACTGCCAAATCCTGGGCCTGGGCCTGCAAACCCCATTCAGAGCAAATAGTTCCGCAATTTCAGATAGTTCACAATTCCACCTGTTTGAGAGGAAAACCCCTCCCTGCTCAGCACTGGCCAGTGTGGAACATGGCCAGCTAGCAGGTCTTGCTCGTACCTATAGAGATGCTCTGTGTGCAAAGCTAGAAAAAAAGTCAGGGCTGAAATAGCACATAGAGGATGAATGGATGGGAAAGGATTTGGGAGGAATGAGAATATTTCTCTATTAAGGGTAAGTGGCTCTCAGTCTTTACTCAGGCAAAGCCACCACACTGCCCAAGGGTCGACCAACCTCTGATACAATATATATGATATGAAACATAATGAACATAGCGCAGTTTAGTGCAGCCTATATATCTATAATTCCCACAAACTAACCCCCTGGCATACAAGCCATGAAATGCATGCATCTCTACACGTATAAATCATAGAATCTCAGAATGGTTTGGGTGGGAAAGGACCTGCAGGCTTATCCAGTTCCAACCCCTGCCATGGGCAGGGACACCTTCCACTATCCCAGGTTGCTCCAAGCCCCGTCCAACCTGGCCTTGGACACTTCCAGGGACCCAGAGGCAGCCACAGCTTCTCTGGGCAACCTGTGCCAGGGCCTCCCCACCCTCAGAGAGAAGAATTTCTTCCCAATATACAACCTCACCCTGCCCTCTGTCAGTTTGAAGCTGTTCCCCCTCGTTTTGTTCTCTACAGGCCCTTGTAAAATACATGCATGCAGTCACATATGCATATTAGGAATTATTTCTGTGGGAAGAATTCTGCCTGCAGAGGTTGCAAAGTGGCTACCTCTTAGCAACAAATCAGCATAAACACACGAGAATATTTTTTCATACACCGTCTTTCATACATAATAATCATCTTTCATTCATAAGAACATACATAATCTCACTTTTTTGGGGGGCCTGGATATACAGTACACGAGTATAATTCTCATGTCTCCGAAGTGCACCGTGAATCTCCAGCACAAAGTGAAATCTGAACAATCAAAAAATGTATGCATGTGTTAAATAGCAGGCTAGGAAATGTGACACACCCGTGACCCTGCCACTGAAATCCTGGCACCGAGTGTGAGGTGATTCCTGAAAGCTTGAGATCCTTTAGAACACAAGTGTGTCAGCCCTCAGTCCCCAGATCCGTGGCCAGAAAGATCGAGCTGTGTGCCAGCACGAGCACGCTTCCCCTGCTCTGATTGCCTCCCTGTAAGCAAGGCTGCAGTGGAAACCCCATCCTGGGAGGCGGATGGCATGTTGGGATGTCAGAGGGAGACTGATCCTCCCCGTGCCGGCGCCTTAGGCAGGTGCTCTTTGCCGTTCAGTTCCACTAATCACGCCGCGGCTCTGACATCCCTCCCAATATTTAACTTTCCTGGGACCTCTGGTAGTTTATTAACATTTTCAGGCTACAGGTACTGGCGTCTCTGCCTTCAATTACTTTATATTTTTTTCTTCTTTTTTCCTTTTTTGCTGCAGGAAAATTCCCCGCCCCAGGCGAAGCGTTGGCTGCGGTGATAGGAATAATCATTTCTGGGTGATATTTCAGCAATGCACAGGGGGAAGTGGAAGACGGTCTGTGACAAACAAAATGGATAGTATCAAAAATCAATTCCACTCTCGCCATAGGAATGAGCAAAGGAAAGGGAAAGGGGAAAAAAAAAAAAAAAAGGGAGGCGTTTCAACAGCTTTTAGAGAGGGGAAGGCTTGAAGGGAGGGAAGGAACTGGTTTAGAAGGAATACTTGCTCTGTGGTAGTACCATAAAATACGCTTGAAAAATTTTGATTTTTTGTGTGGCTTCAGGTGTGTCTATGAAGACTTTCAACATCAGGTTTGGTGTGGGGAAATCCAATCAGTGCCAAATCACAGAATCACGGAATTTGCTGAGTTGGAAGGGACCCACAAGGATCATCGAGTCCGACTCCTGGTCCTGCAGAGGATCATCCCCAAGAGGCCACAACACCTCCCTGAGAGTGTCACCCAAACTCTTCTTGAGCTCTGGCAGCCTTGGTGCTGTGCCCACTGCCCTGGGGAGACTGTTGAGGCTTCTAACAGTAGATGATTTCAGATATTCACAGCTCCGATAATTAGAAAGCTCCTTCTAATTTCCAGCCTAAATTTATTCATGGCTGCTTTAGATCCATTTGCACTTCAACAGCCCACTCCCAGAGGAAGGAGGAGGTTGAAGGGCCGTAGATAGAGGTGAGAGGTTTGACCTAGAGAGGAACCTGGTTCCTGCAGCCTCTGCCAAGGACCCACTTGACTGGGTTCAGCAGTGGGCATTTTGTGTCCATGAGTGGGGTTGAAATATTAAGAGGATCAGGCCTGCAGTGGGAAATTCAAGCCTCTCTTCACTCATTACCGCAAATTAAACATTTGGTGGTTCCAAAACGGTGTTAACTTTGAGCTGAAAAACTGGCCTTTCCTTTCCCTCAATGTCTTCCATTCTGGATGAAGCTGGATGACAGGAAAAATAAAGTATTTAGTTCATTTTTCCTTGACTGATTCTTTTTTAAGTTGTAACTTTCTACCCTCTCTCCAGTGCTGAGAGAAGAGGATGCGAAATGCTGACTAAGTCATTTTAGCCCTTTTTAGAAACCCGCAGGAATGATTTTAGATTTTAAAAAAACAGTTTTCAAACATTTTCCTTTTATTCCCAAACAGGTCCCTGGAAGAAAGTCATGGCAGGGTATGTACTGATGGTCTACCTGAGCACCCTGTCCTGTATATTTGATAGAGAAAACATGATCCTGCCTGAGCAATTATAGGAAGTTAACATAGAGAGGGTCTCCATGGAGGGCCTATAGTTGGTATGAACAGAAATAAGTTGTCTCTTGAAGTGCCAAGCAGACTCCAATGTATTCTTCTCTCTCCTAAAGAAATAAAATCTTAAAAAAATGGATGGGAAATGATAATGAAAATACCAGTCTGTCTTACTCAGAGCTTTCTCTAGTCCACCTAAAAAACCTCTCTGGAAAGTCATCCTTTCCACTCCTTCTGATAGGCTTGGGAGGAGATGTGCAGCGTGGGAAAGCCCTGAGCAGGTCATACAACTGTTTGCTGCAAATTCTGGCTGGGTCAGGGTGGGGTTCTGCAGAATCTGTCCCCTCACATTGCTCCACTGTCACTCAACATTACTCTGAACTCTCCCCCAAGGTTTTCATCATCCCCCCCCCAGCACTCCAGCCTAGAATCATAAAATGGTTTGGGTTGAAGGGATCATAAAGACCATCTCATTCCACCCCCTGCCATGGGCAGGGACACCTTCCACTATTCCAGGTTGCTCCAAGCCCCCTCCAACCTGGCCTTGAACACTTCCAGGGATGGGGCAGCCACAGCTTCTCTGGGCAACCTGTGCCAGGGCCTCTCCACCCTCACAGCCAAGATTTTTTCCCTGATATCCAATCTAAACTTAATCTCTTTCACTTTAAAGCCATTTCCCCTTGTCCTGTCACCACATGCCCTTCTCAAAAGCACCTCCCCTCACTGTTTCAGTGTTCCACTCACATTTTCCCAGCACGGTCTCTGCGATGCTGCTGTCTCTGTCTGGGACCCTGCTCGCCCAGGCTGATGGGACACAGGGCTCAGGGGGAGCTCACCGGTGAGAACCAAACGTGCCAACCCTCTACATGCTTTCTATCAGCCAAAACGATCTACTCAGCTTACAGCCCCCCCCAACATCCCCCCTACCCCGTGTTAGTCGCGCTTAACCTGCTGCTAAATAAAATTCATAGCAGTTTAAATAAACGCTGTTAGTGCCCAAATTCCACTGATGATTTGAAAACAATTAGTGCCTTTCCAGGTCATGGGGGGGGGGGGGGGGGGAGGGGAGGGGGTTGATTGCCCTCACTCACATTTTGTTTTTATTTATGGCCTTCCCCCTTGGTCGCCTTGACACTTGCCACGGGAAAGTTGGGAAAGTCTGGGGAGGGAGGGCTAGAAGGAAGCAATACCTGATCATGTAAACAATTAGACCTTTATCCATCCTGCCCAAAGAGGTCCTTTATCTGATGACAACCTCTGCAGAACGGAAGAGGAGTAGGTACCTCCCTCTGGGACCATCCTAACTATTCAATCAATTCTCCTCAATTACTAACAAATCTAAATGTGATTTATCTGCCCAGGAATCATTCCAATATCAGGCGAGGATCTATCAATAAAACCCCCAAAGGCAATCTTTTTTTCAGAGCTGTCAATAGAACCTCTGAAGCACAAAGAGAGGGAG
Source organism: Pyrocephalus nanus (assembly GCA_038380795.1). Lineage (NCBI taxonomy): Eukaryota > Metazoa > Chordata > Aves > Passeriformes > Tyrannidae > Pyrocephalus > Pyrocephalus nanus. The sequence continues at coordinate 2,081,377 of CM076263.1, read as the reverse complement.
CCGACAATTGAGATATTTTGCTTTTTTTTTACTTCTTTTTTTTTTTTTTGAGCACTTAATTAAGTCGACAAGAAGCTGTCAAGGATAATTTTCAAAGCACAGGGCCTCAGCATCTGACATTTGATAATATTACACTCCATGTTGATTGAAATTGATTTTTTCTCCTCTTTTTTTCTTTCCTTCTCTCTCTTTTTATTTTTATTTTTTTTTTTTTGGTAGTGGAAGGCTGCAAAAAAGCAAGGGGGCATTTGACAACTTTCTTGCCCATAGATCCAAGGACAGCAGGCCAGTTTGTTAAGGTCAGTCATGACAAACAGTATGATGGGTTTTTAAAACCAGCTGAGTTTAACAATAGTAGGGCACGGGTGTGTTATTTCAGTGTCAATAAAGCAAGCTGCTCAGCAGTTAGCAAATATCTCAGCAAGATCAGAGGTGCCGGGATTAGAAGTAATAGTAAATTTATAGGGTCGGATTCTGATCTCAGTTAATACCATTGTAAATCCAGAGCGAATTTCATTGACTTCAATAGTTTTTGATCCAGAATAGCCCAGATGTGGTCATTTTCTGAACTTGTTACCAGAGCTGCCAATTGCATCGTTGCTTTGGATTTATTTGTATTTATTTTTCACCCTGATGGGAGCTGGGCCCTTCCCTTTTCCCCCCTGTAGAAGTCACTTCTGTAAATCTCTCTAGATGATTATCTTCTTAAGCGCCTAAGCTACTTTGTAAAACCTATACATGCAATAGCTGCCATTCCCACGCCTTTGAAACAAGTGCAACTCTGCAAACACTGAGCAGAATCTGGCCCCTGTCCTTGCTCAGACAGCTTGGGAAAAAAAAAAAAAAAGTACAGATGGCAAAAATCAGGTTCCAGGCTTTTCTTGCTATTTGGCTCTCTAAGCACTGATCGGTATTTCCTATTTGCTGCTTAGCACCCCATGCAGAATGTAAGGCAGACTCTTAGCAAATTGATTTGAACGATAATATTTTATTAAAGTTCTGTACTTAGTTGCTCCTGCAGCTGCAGCTGAGCAATTATGGCATTTCAAGAATAATTTATTGGTTATTGGAATCCAAGATGTCATTTTTCTTTTCTGTCTAAACTACAGAAAAAGACCCTGGAGCATGGCAGTTGTGTGAGAGGCCAGGGAGCCTGAAGGTGCTGGGGAGAACATCAATGACCTGACAAATTTATTGGGATGGCTTAAAGAAGAATGGGGCTCAGGATGTACAGGCATGTACAATCCTAGAATTCCAGAATCCTTTAGGTTGGAAAAGCCCCCTAAGATCATCAAGTCCAACCCTTCCCCAGCACTGCCAAGGCCACCACTAGCCCATGTCCCCAAGTCCCCACATCTACACGTCTTTTAAATCTCTCCAGGGATTGTGACTTCGCCAGTGCCCTGGGCAGCCTGTGCCAAGGCTTCACAACCCTCTCACAACAACTTTTCCTAATTACCCTTATTCCTGCACAAGCTGTCTGGCTTCAGATCATGTCCAACTCACATCATCTGCTCCATCATGTGGTCCCAGGGCTCCATAGGAATGGGAACAGCTTGGCAGGTACTCCCTTTGGTCCCTCCTTGAAGAGGAGCTCCAGGATGAGGTCAGATCCTGTCCCTGTTTTTTTGTTTGTTTGTTTGTTTGTGTTTGTGTTTGGTTTTGGTTTTGTCTTTTTTTTTTTTTTTTTTTTATTATTATTCTTTTTTTTAAATTCTTTTTTTTTTTTTTTTTTTTTGCTTGCACAGGACAAGATGGAGATGCATCAACATCTCAAGTTGCAGCTGATTTCAGAAGACCCAGTTCTGGATGGAGTAGGGCTTGGGCAGCGGAGACAGGGTCAGTCTCATCAGAAACCAGATCTAAAGGGGCAGGTCTGTCTTAAACAGATAAATGGTTTCTCAGGAGTGTGTAATTTAGACACCAGGCAGCTTTCATCTGTCAGAGAGCGTCAGGGAGCAAGCAAGCTAAATTAATTAATTGAATTGCCCAAGGTCATAGAGGAAATCTGTAGAAGAGGTCAGCAATGGTCACAACCCCCCACCAAATCATCATCCCCATCACCACAGGTGTGCTCTCAGCAGGGATGTGGGATGAGAAGGGTTAAGCTGGGCTAGATTGAAGAGAGACATAATTATCCCAGGTAAGAATTAACTTGCGAGGAATTGGGAGCAAGGCACCACCTGACTTGAGCTAAATGATCTAAATCTGTATGTCCCACGCTGATCCCCACGTGGCTCTCTCCTGCAAATGATGCACCAGAATTAACTGAGAGTACTTTACAGTAGGTACATTTCACCCCTCGGAGGAATGCTATAAATGTTGGTCTCACGGATGCCACTCCTGCAGCACCCTGAGACGAGGAGAGAGGTTTAGATCCAAATCAATGCCAGCACTGCCTCTGGAAAGCTCTCACAACAATTAAAGCAGAATTATAACAGGTTCCCGGGAGTGACCGCAGTTTGGATTGGAAGGGTGAAGGGACCCTGGTCTCTCCACCTCGTTTCTGGCAGATGAAGCCTGGGTTTTATGACTTTTGGGACCCTGTGGCTAGGAAATTAAAAAGTGCCAGGGGTCACTGCTGGGCACTTGAACGTGACTGTGAGCCAAATCATTAATCCAGTCTGAAGGTGCTCTTGGCCAGAGGTGGCTGGCCCTCTCCCAGTTACATCCCAGGGATGCTCTGAGGAGCAGCCTGAGCCAGGCACTGTCCTGGCTGCCTGTTTGGGTCTGGCCACCCTGAGGAACAGTATAGATGAGGGTTATTTGTGCCAAAAAATGGCCCAGGCGGGCTGATTTTAGCTGTGATGTAGCCTTTACATGTAAATGTAGCCTTTATGGCCTGTCTTCTTGGCCTCTCTATCTAAGGGAGAGTTTGGGACCTCGGCTGGTCACAACAAATGCTGTCAAGACAAATAGGTGAATGCTACTCTCTAGAAAGGTCTCTTGTGCTTGCCATTAGCCTGGAGCAGGTCTGCAAGATTTCCAGAGGCTTCTGGAAAGACTGAGAGGCACCAACATGGCCACAACCTGAGCAAACTTCTGGTCCAAGGGTATGTTTTTTTCTTGCGTAGTCTCCACTTGGTTGTGCACTGAGATTTAATCCTGGTATTTGCTTTCTGTTGTTAACTCCTTATTTCCTGGATCCTTGGGATAATGGAGAAACTTGTTTCCTTAAGAAAGCCTGTGTGCAAATGTGGGCTGGAGCTTGCTGATCTGGGAAGCCAAGGAGGAGCAGCATAACTCTCACACATCATTCTCCTCTGGGTTCATTCTCCTCAGCATCTAAGGGGAGTGATCCCTTCCCATGGTCTCCCTCAAAATGTGTAGGGACCAGCCAGGCTGGGCTTGCTGGGATGGTCTGATGCCAAGCTGGCTTTGAGCACTGAGATTGTCATCCACCCTCCAGTGTGACCCACAACCCTTCTGCTCTTAAGGACACAGTTCAGTGGTGGACTTGGCTGTGCTGGGGGACTCAGTGCTCTCAGAGGACTTTTCCAACCTAAGTGATTCTTTGGTTCTATCCCACCTCCTGTGCTTGGCTGGAGTTTGGTGGTTCTGCATCAGAGGGAAGGAAGGTTTGCACACCTGAAGGCTCAGCTGTTTTTTCCCTGCTATATGAGTCAGTCTGATAAAAGGCTTTCTCCACAAACCCACCTCCACCTCGGGGGCTGAAACTGAAGTATAAAGCCACCTGTGCAATGTGCCAGAGCAGTATTTACCCTGAGCCTTCAGTCCCCACACTGCAGCCTGAGGCAGTGCAGTGATGCTGGGCTGAGTCCTTTCTACCCTGACCCTGAAGGGGTCACTTCAGCCCGGACCCAACAACTCATTCAGGCTCTGAGGACAGCACGGTACCAAAACTGCTCTCCAAAAAACCTTTCCCTTTTGAGACTCCATCTCTGCCTGGGATTGCCCCACTCTGGGGCACCACAGCTGGATCCCTCAGGGATCACTCTTGGGTGGTAAGTGGAGCAGCACCAGGCTCATCAGAGCTCAGCTTGGCCATGGCACGATCTGGGCTTTCGCAGAATAACTCTGGGGTTTTCCCTCGGGAAATCAGAGCAAGGATGTGAGTGGCCTTGGTTCACTGAGGTGTTAGGATGATGAGGATAAGCAATTTCCAGCCAAATGGGGCTGGTCTGGAGCAAGACCTGGGGAATGCTGGCCATGGGATGCTGATTTCACCTTCGATGCCTTTGCCTCTGGCAAGTCACTTAGCAGTGAGGTTTCCCTCTGTGAAAAAATGGGCAGAATAATCACTTCCTACCTTGCAGGGGAGACATGAGGATTAATTAATTAATTAATTAATTGTTTTGGAAGTAATTAAGTTTCTTATTTCACAATGATTGCTTTTTTTCTTTCCGATCTCTCTCTCTCTTTTTTTCTCTATTAAAAAAAAAAAAAACAAACAAACCAAACCAAACCAAACAAACAAAAAACCCCAACAAAAAACCAAACCAAACCAAAACAAAAAACCACACCAAACCTGTTATGTTGTGGTGTTGTGGAGAACTTTGGGTTTCACCATGGCTGTGAGCTGATGGGAGTTCCCCAAGAACAGGACAGCTACAGGTCCTTGCCTGGAGGAAGAGTGCTGGGGTCTTGCCACCCCTGTTGGGTTTACATGCTACAGTCACAATGCCATGGCTGCCCTCCTGAGCCAGCTTTAAAAACCCAGTGATGGCCACTTTCCCACCTGAAAGACCAAATCCTGCTGGCATCTGGCTCCTCTAACACCTCATGCCTGTGGCCAGGGCACGTGAGATGAGGTCTTTGCCCCACGGCAGGCAGGGCTGGGTCCTCAGTCCATGCCGTGTGCCCAAGCCATAGGGCTGGTCCCTGTTTCCCACTGGCAGCTCCAAGCTACAGCCTGTGGTGCTGGCAGAAATCCCCCCATGGTGGACAGGGACATGGGGCCATCGTGGGAGCAGGAGTTGCTGGCAGAGGACACGAAGCAGTGGTACAGGAGTCCTCAAGGGATGATCTGCCTTTGGCTGCCTTTCCCTGACACAGCCAAGAGTCCTTTCAAATTGCAGTACAGGTTTTTGAGAGAGTCTCTAATCTTTGGTTCCTAAAACACAGATTTTGAAGTGAATTTGGTATCAGAACCCACATATTCAGACTGGCCTTTAATTAACTAGTTAGGGTGCAGAGTTCCATTCAAAATCTCTTGTTATGCCATCATTTTGAAAAAGTTACAGGAAACAGGCAGTGACAGATGAGGAACCCAGCACTATCTGCTGGCAACAGACATCTGACAAAGTGATAAGTATGGCTAATTCCCCTGGGCATTATTTGTACACAGTGCATAGGTATGGGTGAATTATTGCTGTCCCTGATTGTCTCATGATTTTTTTTCCCCCCTCTCATATGATCTTCTTTTTTCCTTACCTGGTATTTTTGACATCTGAGAAATTCATATTGGCAGGTTGATCTATATTGTCTAATATAACATGGAGTGTAATCAATCACAAACCCTGCCTAGTTTTTTTCCTGCAACTTCAGTTACAGTGAAATGACAGAGGCCTGTTTCAAGGTAATGATAATTGCATGACTGATTTCCACTAAAAACTTCCATACAGGCCTGAACCATTAAAAAAAAAATTGCACTCAGGCTTTAGATTACTCTTCAATATTTACCACTGCAGCTCAACCCAGGGACTTGGAAAGTCTTGCAATTACAAACTGAGAAAATGATGCACAATAAGGGGTGCATGATAGCTGGTAAACTCTTGAGGGGAAGGAGAAGACTTCACCAGACTGGAATTGAGCCCTAGAATTGAAATGTTCCGTCAACAGTTTTGAAAACTGAAACTCAAGGAAAGCTGACAGGGGAGGAAAATCACAGACTTCAGGATGATGCATGCTCTGGGAGCAAAGACAATAACATCTCATCATGTAGAAAGAGAGGGTAGACCAGAAGCTGACAAAACTCAAGAACCCAATCAAATAAAGTCCCATTTAAGCCCTGCACTTTAAAACAGGCAACTGGATCAAGTGTGGGATGGGGCACAGTGACAAAACAACCATGAAGCCTCAGCATAAGCATCAGTGTTGTTCCATTTCAGAAAGGGGACCTCCACAAAAATGGGGGCAGTCTTGTAAGTAGGAAGAGCAAAGAAAAAGGGGCAAAAGAGTGGTAAGAGGCAGTGGAGTTACTTACAGATGTTATTTCAGAGACTAACAGTAAATCTCTGCCCCAGATAATATAGAAAGATCCCCATGTAAATCAGCAATAGCTCAAAGGAGACTATGAGGGGTTGGAAGGTGTCCTTCAAAAAACTGAAGGCACGTCCACCAAAAGGAAATAGGAAACAAATTATCTGGCACCCTAAATCTAAAACTATAACAGGATGGGGGAAAAAAAAAAAGGGAAAAAAGAGAAGATTTTGAGGAAAAAAAATTGCTGAAGTTGCAAACACTGATAATAAATCAGAGGTAGGAGACTGAAGGTTTGTAGGGCAATTACAGCACAAGAACAATTGCACTGTCAGAATTAAGTTTCCTCTAACATAGCACCCTTTCTCCAACAGCAGCTGACACCAGATGTTTAGGAAGGCATAGCAGAACATTTAGTGACAGTTTCACAGTACTTTTTCTAAGCCTCCAGGGATTTGAGGCTTGGGAGCTTCCAATAGGCCTCACGAAGACTTCAGATGCTCATGATGCAATAGGGGTATTTGGAAAAGACAGGGCCCCAGTGGAGAAACTGAGATTTTCACATCTATATTCAGTACTAAGGAGCCTGAAGAGTATCCTATACCTGTAACGCCTGTCTTGTGGAGTTCAGGAGAAGATAAATCAGAAATTAAATTTCTGGTGGGAGAGATGTAGAGAGAAGCCTGGTAAAGTGAACAGAGCAGTTACTGAGTTGGGAAGATGTTCTTTTCTGAGCTGTGGAAGAACCTGAGCAGGAAACTGGTCACAATTATCTGTGCTGTGTCCTTGCATGATGTCACTGTGACTCCTGCACACACACACTGTTCTGGAGGGTGTCTGCAGGCTGACAGTGCCCATAAGTCTGAGATCTGCATTAAGGAAAACCATTAGATGCAAAGATGATGGTCATCAAGGCATTCATAGTAAATATGACACAAAAAAGAAGGCTCAACCCATCCTTCACAAGAGAGACCAAGCTTATGAATCTGTTAGAGCTCTCTGAAGGTCGTGTTAAGCATATGGAAAAAGGTAATCTGGCAATATTTCTCTGAAGTCCCATCCTGAAAGCTTAAGGGGCAGCTAGAAGTGCAGGACCTTTAATCAATTAATTAATGACTAGGTGGGGGAAACCCCCTAGGAAACAGAGCATAGGAACAGCTTGCACAAGTTACCAGTGGCATTCCATGTGTGTCTGTAGGAAGATCCGTGCAGTTCAGCATATTCATAAATAACGTGGGAAGGAGTGTGGACAGTGAGATGACAAAGCTCATTGATGTTGTTGAATTATTCAGGGTAGTAAAAGCCAAAGCCGACTGCTGAGACTTGCTGAGATCTGCAGCCCCAAGTGACTAGAAAATAAAATGGAAGCTGAAGTTCAACATCGCTAAATGCAGAGTAATGCACACACATGGACTCTGATTTCTTCTCTATTGCCTTCACAAAAGAGGATTTGGAGTTACAACAGGCAGTCCTGAGGAATTGCCAGCTCACTGCTTGGTTAGGGACAAAAGAGCAAACTGGCCAATGATAACTACTAAGAAGGAGTGAAGAACAAGCCAGGAATGTTGTGTTAACTGTAGGAATTAAAGTTATATCTGCATCATACCTTTCTGGCCTTCCTGTCCCCTAAAGGAAAACATAGGAACAAGACTGGCAGGATTGTCCAAGAGAAGAGCAGCTTCACACAAGGACTTCCAGCAGAGTCCCCCAAAGAAGGTGAGTGGAGACAGAGGTGTATAAAAACAGAGGTGTACATGGTGGGCTCCACAGCTTACCGCCAGCAGAGGAGGTGGCAGCTGAGAGTTGACGTTGTTTCAGAATGCAATGAAACTAATTCATGGAAGAGAAATCCCCAAGGGCCATTGGTACTGATCTATCACTTTCACTGTGGAAAGTCGTGTTGCTGGAAATTCAGAGAACATACCTGATGCAAAGTGATTTGTACTTGCCATGTTCTTACACTTGTCTCTAGGCTTGAGCCAAGAGCAGCGGTCAGAGGTGGAGTACTCGGCCTTAAAGTCCTTTGGGTTGAGGCAGCTGTTTTCCTTTTGTTGCTTTGGCTACAGCAAAATCCCTCAATTTCTTCAAAAAGTCCCTGTGCTGTGGGCAGACACCTGGAGCAGCTCGTGCCCTCACGGGCTTGTTTGCCAAGCTGTCTGCACACTCCGACAACACTCAGGTCCCGGTCACACCACCCCATTTCAGGGTTGTTTGCTCAGAAATGAGGGCTAAGGACACATTTTGTAAATGAAGACTCTTTTCTCCTGCCTAATTCAGGACCCTTTCACAGCTGGGGGCTGTCCAAGCACAGAGGGTGACCGATCATTACCCTCCCACTGCGTGGTACAACAGAAGGGCAGGAAGGTCTGGCTATTGTTTCCAAGCCTGTGTGAATATCCCAAATGATGTCCATGTCATGAGTACACTTGGACAGCCAGGAGCTTTTGGAAATCTGAGCCCTATTCCCTCCAACAGGAAGAAAGAGTGGGATCCCATCTCAATGCTGGCAGAAATATGGCCCCTGCTCCTGCTGCCTCCTGCATTTAAATCTCACCAACCTCCCTGCTCTGCCTTAAACCTCCAGCTTTAGAGGTCCCCACTCATCAAAGTCTTGTCAGGCAACAAGAGGGGGAACAAGGAAGGCTTAATTGATCAGCTTCGAAAGTAGCCTTGAGAACTTGATTCAGATATTGACTTCCAACGAGCTGGTTTAACTCCAGCTTCCAGAGCCAGCAATGGCTGAACATCAAAACTATTAACCTCTGGCCTTACCAGTTGGTGAGACATCACAGCAGCAGTAATTAGGAAGTCAATCGGAATCACATGTCTCACTTACACTGGCATGTCAATCAATAGTGCCAGTGACAGATTCATTAGGCCAGGCCTTGCAGCGCAAGCTAGTAACAACCTCATAAAATACGCTTTTGAGGCAGGGCAAAGAAAAATCTGCTTGGAGGACTTGACTAGATGACAATATGTATTGATTAGGGCTCAAGCAATTTATGAAGTGCTACTTGCTCCGCAACCTTTCTGGCTCGGTTCTAAATTTTCCCAAGTAGTTGCTAAATAAAACAAAATATTACACTTCTAAAAAGCCTTTTTTTTTCTGACAGAGCATTTTTTTTAATTTTAGTTACAACTAACAAATAACCTAGCAAGGTAAAACTTTTATACTTACTTAATGGTGAAAGGTACCTTTCATTTCTCTGGCCATCAGGCTTTGAAAGAGAACATCCATCTGGATGAGGAAAAAAAAAAATCTGAAACATGATTATGAAACTCTCCTACCTTCCAGAGACAAATTTCATTTTATCATGCCATTCTTTAGAGCATTTAATGTCCATTCTTTCCACCAGGTCACAAGAAAAGTGGGTATTTTTTGCTTTAAAACGAAATTAAAAGCTGGGTTTATGGACTACAATCAGATCTCTACTACTTGCTGCAAACAGTGTTTTTTAAAGTCAGAAACAGCATAATTGGGAACTCGCTGAAATGTTCTTTGCAAATCTGCTCTTTCCATTGGATCTTTTTGCCTTACTTCGCTTGTAGCTGATTTTTGTCAGGATTTCCCCAAGGTTCAGAAGGACTCGCTGCCCTCTGTTCACTCTGTCACTGAGGGTGGGATTTATTTCCTCTTGCCCTGCAGGGTGAGGGAGCATCGTGCTTCAGGGTGAAGTGTCAGTGCAGTGTCCCCACAGTGACATATTTCTCTGTGGGGTTTCAGGACTTGCACGTCTTGACCCTCTCTCCAAGACAAACATCAGTGCATCTGTATCTAGTGTGTCTGTATTCCAGATGCCAGCTCCTACCTCATTTTCCAGCAGACACTTCACTGTCACCCAAAGAATCCAACTCTAATGACCCATGGCTTCGCACAGGAAAGCACTTTGAGAGTACAGGATCCCAGAATGGTTTGGTTTGGTTTGGAAGGGACCTCAAACCTCACCTCATTCCACCCCCTGCTGTGGGCAGGGACACCTTCTGCTAGACCAGGCTGCTCCAAGTGCCTCCCCAACCTGGGCTTGGTAATTTCCAAGCACTTCCAATACTTACACTTCTCTTTTAGTTTTAGCTAAGTCTTTAAGACACAGTGCAAGGCCAGAGTGCAAGCACTTCCAGTTGTAGGGAAGGTTTCTCCCATTTTTTTTTCTCAAATATCTTCAGCTCTGAGGTAGCAAAGGAATGTTTCTCAGGGTGGAAAAACTAACTGCCTGCACTAACATCATGTCCAGAGAAGGCCCCAGCCTCTTATTTCCACATCAGACTAATAAAACCACTAGAGCACCCACAGTGAGGCAAACACCTAATATTTTGGAAGGACACTGATTAAGGCCTTGCTTTTTTTTTTTTTTTTTTAATAACAAAAGTTTTCTGGTTAATTATTTGGGGAGCTTTATTAATGTTAATAGTACAGCTGGGTCAATAATTCATGATGATTTATTTCCTGGCCAAAATCAAGCCCTTCTGCTCTTTAATTGTCTAAGAACAGACTGTAGTTTTCTCAAACTGATTCATTACTTTAAAATTTTTGCCAAATAGCTTCTGCAAATAAGTCTGGCTTTGGGTCTGGTTCACAACTAGCTCACTGGTGTGTGTACTACACGTGAAAGCTGCACTGCTGGATGGGGCAGGTAAGTCACCCTGGGAGTTTGGTTTTCCAGTTTGGGGCATGAAACATTTTAACTTGTTTTCATTGCCAAAGCTCTGTGGGTAATGCATTAAATTGTCCTCATTTCACCAAACAACCATGCCAGTAAATTAAAATTCATTAGAATAACCAAGAGAAAAGGCCATAAACAGGATCTAAGTAGAAACAACTTGATTTTAAACTCAGAATGAATACATGTGACCATTTTTTTCCATTATTTTTCATTCTATACCAATTAATTCCTAAAAATTCCAACCGTCTTTCCTAAAACAATACCAGGTGGTTCAATAAAATCCAGCGGAAAGGGAAGAGTGGACTGGGCACGAGTTGCTAAGTGCTGGGAATCCTTTAAATTATTTCTAACATGGAAAGTTTTGGAAAAGAGGGGTATTTGCTCCATGTACAGACTGGAAGAAGGTCACTTTGCATATGGTTTCTTCTGTAATAGCAGCATGTTTCCCATAGTAAAGCAAGAGCTTTAATGAAGAAGTAATAACTGCTTACATTGGCAAAGAGTGAAACCAGCTGTGTTTTAGTGAAAAGCAGTTAAAATGAGTTTGTTTCCTCCAGTAGGTTCGCTTTTTGAGACTCTTGGAAGACCCTTTGGTTTTACCCCTCAGTAAAGTTGTTTTAAGGGGTCTAACGAGAAGGCCAAATCCAGCTCATTATAAACTTCACCCAGGGGGAGAGGCAATTTTCCCTTTCCTGCAGCCTCCCCGGGAAGCCCGTGGTGAAGGTGATGGAAACCCTTGGGCAGTTCCATGCCCCCTCCAATCCCCCTTTGACACAGAGGCAAGAGGTGGATGTGATCGCCCTTTCTGCCGACCCACAGGACCCTTGCTTGTAGCTGAATCTGTCCTACTGAATCCATCCAGAGCTGCTGCTGTGGACAAACTCTGATGGTCACTGTCATTTTAATTCCCTGGGCTTGGAGGCCCACTTGGATGGTGCCGGGTGATGTGTTTTTCCCAAGCCTGGCAAGTCCCTGGATCATTTCCACACTTCAGCTTACACTTTGCAGGGCTGACTGAACTCCAGTTTTATCCACATCTAGGTCTGGAGGAGGCAACTATTAAATTAATACCACAATTAAAATTCCACCCGCTCAGCGCTTGGCTGAAATCTCTGAATCAACAAAATAGGCCGTGAGATCAAATGATGGGGTATTGGAAGGAACTGATTGTTGCAGTTTTGTCTCAGCAAATTTAACAGGGAAAGCTTTATTGTGCTGTTGGCGTGTGACTTTAGTGGTTAAATTTCTGTTCTTCATCTAAGGCAATTTGAAGGCAGTAGAACAAGCAGGGAATGTATCGTGGACCTTCATGTGTATACGTATGTAACATTTTGCATTTTTCAGTTTTGTCTTGTCAGAGACTTTTGGTGTTTTCCCATCAACTTCTGCCTCCCATAGCCTTTGGAAGGCTGGGTATTGTAAGGATCATCATGACTTTTCAAAGGAGGTGTTTTCCCTCAACACCTTATGGAGACAGGCCACACGGGGCACTGCATTTTGGGGTTGGAAACTTATTTTTAGAGATCTACTGGATTTTTAAATGTGAAATGTTCTTGAATTTGCCTAGTGGAAGATTTCTCAGGCTATGTTTGGAGGAAACTGGAACTATATCATCATTAAGGCCAATTCCAACCCAAATAATTCTATAATTCTGTTATTTTATGATTCTATGATTCTATGATTTTATCTCACACAAGGACTGCTGATAAATTTTTTACCATATTTTTTAGTCAAAAAAAAAAAAAGTTTTTTAGGAAAGCAGTCTAGGCGTAGGTTGATCTGTGTTTAATTTGAAGAACATGTTAAGTCAGGAGAAAAAAAATCTTTCAGCTGAAAAACCTAAAAGAAAACACTTTCAAAAGTGAATTCAATTTTGAAGTTTTCCTAATAGCTAGTGTTTTAAAAGGTTTAAAAATAAGAAAAAACCTCTTTTATTATAGCATGAACATTTTAACTTCTCGAGAGTGAGATGGTGCTCTGTTCCAACACCAACTGTCTCATCCAATTAGGTTTCAAGTTTATTGATCCTCAATGAAAAAAAAAAAATCCAAGAGAAAGGCAGTAAAAAGCAAAATTTATAGGAGAGGAAGAATGATTTAAGGCTGATGACTTATCCCCATGTCAGTAGGACATGGTGAAAATCCCAAATTCCAGGTTCCCCATGGATGTTGCATCACTGCTTTGTTTTTCCTCTGTGGGGACAGATCCAGGGTGCACTGATGGACTGTCACCAGGGTGCTGGGCTCTGCAAGGACAGGTAACAAACATAAGGATCCTGTAACTGTATTTTCCTGGTAATGAGTAGCAGGAACCTACTTCTCAGACCCCTTACCAGAGGTGACATGTTTACATTCCTATTCTGTTAGTGCCCAGTTCATCACCATTAGCTGGCAAAAATCAGTGTCCAGTACAAGGATCTTAGTTCTGGCTTCATCTACCATAACCAAAATCAACCTGCTTTTCTTGAGGCAGCCTCCTCAGCCCCTTTTTTTCTGTGTTTTTATTGACAACGTCAACACTGTTACCACTTCGAGGCTCACGCAAACACCAAGACTGAATCTGATATGAAGGCTTTTCCCTAGAGAATAATGTTAGGAATGACAGGAGCAATTTCTGTCTGTGCAGGGGATTTCTTGTGGCTTGTTGAAAGGCGAAAGGCAGAAAGACTGTCACTTAAAAACAGCAAAGCAACCTCAAGTAGCAAACCAACAGCCATGTGGTTTCACCTCCTGTTGCAACTATTTTTACCACCACTTTATGCTTCACTGACCAATGGATTTTTTTTTTCTTCTTCAGCTTTGACTTTTATATATATTATCCATACACACACACACACACACAGGACTATTATTTTTATCTTCATCATTACATAGTGCTGCTTTTTGTGCTATTTAGACATGAACCTCATTTGAACCCTAAAGCCCCATTTGTGGCACACAAAAATACTGTCATTTACATTCTGTGCCAAAGTATTATATAAAAAGCATCAAACGGGAGGAGAGGCAGGAAGCTGGGAGTAAAGATATATAGTCAGCAAAGTATATAACTTCTGGCATATTACTGCTTAATCCTAACATAATTATTCTCATCCTTTTATTTGATTAACTTCTAATGGTTCCTCTTGGTGTTAAAGGTCCCAGTCTGATCATTTGATTTTAGTGTCTGCTATAATTACCGATAATGTTCTTTGCAAGACAATTTAATGATAACCGCATAATGGCCTATATGAAGAAAGCTGCAGGGTTTCAATGCTTTTGAGTAATATAAAATACATTAGACTAACACAAGCTATCAACATGACAGGGAATGTTTGATTTACACCAAGGACTATGTTATAGAGTTGCGGAATTTTTTTTTTTCTGCCCTTCTTCCTTCTTCTTCTTCTTTTTTTTTCATTTATTTTTTTTTATTATTTCGCAACCGTTTACAATAAATGACAGAACAGCTGGACAATCTGCAACTTGCTGAGAGCAATAAAATGTACCACAAAGTTAGAAGTGACACAGAGCTAGGCCTGAAGGGCTGTGCTGGAGCATCCTGACAGAGTGGTGTGGCGGCAGGGCTTGCTTTGCCTGCAGTGGGGGATGCCACTGGGATAGATTCCTCAGTGTCTTTTATAGGGAAACTTAAGCAAAGTTTCTGACCTCCTTTATCCTTTCTAGGTAAATAAGTGGTTTGGATTTCCAGGTGGCTTTTTCACCACATTTAGAGTCACTGGACAACATGCAACTTGCCCCAAACATTTGTTGACAGGTCTTTGTCTCCATTTCCCGAACCTGACGTAAAAAGAAATTTCCCTCCAGCCCATCCAAGCTGCCATTTGCATCCACGTTTTGCTTCAACACCGTCATATTTCCACAGCTAAATATTGCACTGGGCTAAGTGGTTCAAGCTTAGCAAACGCTCCTTCTCATGAAATTAAACAATCACTCACGGTTTTGGCAAAACGCAGCATAATTCATGGCATGCACGCGGGAGAGAAAATTTCCTGTCAAAAAAAGGGTTAGCAGTGGACATATTACATTTGCTGCTCTTTTTTATTCCAGGATAATGGCATTTGGACCAAAGTAGGCCCGTCCTGTTTATAGTGCTTTATGCCCCATTAGTATTATTGCAAGTCTCTGGACTCACATGTTAAAGCACTTAATCAAAGGCAATGGGTTGAAAATCATGTCCCAGCACTTCTCATATTTGATTCGTTCCTCCCAGATAGAAAGAAGTAAAAAACACATTACTACCATCAAAACAGCACATGCATTATCTGCTAAGCAGTTGAGAAGCTATCATTGGGTTTTATCCCTTTGGGTACTAGGACGGACAGGAATTTTCCCCACTCATCCATTCAGAGATCTGAGACTGCTATTTTTCATTTTTCACCCTTTTGACAGACAATCCTTTCATTTTTTTCATGGATCTCTATTTTAAAGACATCTTCGTGTCACTTATTTTAATTGCAGGCTGCAGGCATCGAGCTTAAAAAAAAAAAACAAACCACCAAAAAAACACACCCCCCCCAAAAAAAAAAAAAAGAAAAAGAAATGAAAAATAAAGAAAAGGGTTAGAAAGACAATATTTGAAGTAGTGGTGGTTTTATGAAGATCCTCCAAGGATTTTTCCCTGAGACAAACCTAATAATGGGAGAGGAACATATCTTAAGGGGAGAATTAATTTATACATTTAATTACTTGGGATCCACTCCACTTCTGGAGGATGCATTTCCATTCTCCACGAGAGCCCTGGCTGCGGCAGCTCCTCAGCCTGATGGGGGTCGGGGGAGCTGAGAAAAGGGGTGTCCGGGCCGAGCCCCCATCCAGGGCTGCTGCAGCACTGCAGCATTGATCCAGCTGCATCTGGTTGCAGCTCAGAGAGGGTTTTTTTCTTCCCTCCCTTTCTGGAGAGGAGAGCGATGCTAAACCCCTGCCTGGTGAATTTACAGCCCGCACAGTCACCTGAGCACAAAGGAGGGCAATAAAGCCATGTGGGAAGGAGGCAGCTGGATGGGACGGGTTGGGTGAGTTGAGAGGGTGCCTGAACCATCCAGACTGCAAACCTCTGCCAGATTCCAGGGAACTGGGAGGCGGTGGCAACTTTGGTGCCATTCCTACTGTTCTAAAACCATGAGTTTGATTTTGTTTAGGCTTTGCTCAAGCAGAAGGACCAAAACCTGCCCAGTGAACTCCCAAGTTTTTTTTTTTTGGCTGTAACTTCTGGCTTCAGGAGAAGAAACTGTGATTTCCAATGGGGAAAGAAGTAGGCCATACCAAGGGAAAAGAAGGAAGAAATAATTCAGAATAATCCGCAAAACCTAGAGATGCTCCACGGCCCGTAACTGTCACAGAACAGTTTTTAGGTTCAAGGGCCAAAATAAATTAGAACCACAGAATGGTTTGGCTTGGAAGGGATACCTTCCACTATCCCAGGTTGCTCCAAGCCCTGTCCAGCCTAGCCTTGAACACTTCCAGGGATGAGGCATCCAGAGCTTCTCTGGGCAACCTGTGCCAGGGCCTCACCACCCTCACAGCCAAGAATTTCTTCTCAATATCCCATCTCAGCCTGCCCACTGGCAGTGGGAAGCCATTCCCCCTTGTCCTGTCCCTCCATCCCTTGTCCAAAGTCCCTCTCCAGCTCTTCTGGAGGCCCTTTGGGCACTGGAAAAGGCTCTAAAGACTCCCCAGAGCCTTCTCTTCTCCAGGCTGAACAACCCAAGGCTGAACTTCATAATACTTCCGTACTTTCCCTTCTGGACAGCCCCAGACCCACAGTTGGTAGCAGAACAATTTCTTTCACAAAGAACAAAAAATCCTTGGGCAGGAGCTTTACTTTGAGAAGTGCTGTACAGCTCCAAGCACACAGAGGTTTGTAAATGAGATACAAATAACTCATAATTGAAACCTCCTTGTTTGATCTGGATAGGCATAGGCATATCACTATTTATTTTTGTTTCTTGTTTTCCATTTTCATATCTGAGATGCACGAAATGAACACAGAAAAATTCGGGTTTTTCATTTTCCTTCTCAGTGAACTCTTTCGTGTTTCACTCTTCAGTGCTGCAGACTCCAGGACCTTTATCTGTACCAATGAAATTCAAAGCACAGAGATAATTTATTGATAATAAAATATTAATATAAATCAATAATTGATATTGATAACATTGATAATAAGCTTAGTATATTTTATAGTTACATGGTTTTTTGCTTCTTTCTGCCAGTACCTAAAGGAATTCAATAACCAGCTAAAAGAAAAATTATTTTTCTGGAGATTTGGTGAGGCCCTGGCATAGGTTGCCCAGAGAAGATGTGGCTGTCCCATGCCTGCAAGTGTCCAAGGCCAGGCTTAGAGCAGCCTGATCTAACTGAATGTGTCTCTGCCCATGCATAGGGGGGCGGAATGAGATGAGTTTTAAGGTCCCATCCAACCCAAACCATTCTGTGATTCTGATTTAAAGCTCCCTGATCCCTTTTTCACTTTGTGAGCAGGTGGAGTACCTGGAGATGGAGACTGCTTCTCTGAGGATGTGGAAGTTTTCCAGAAAAACAGGGAACCCCTGGCATCAGAGTCCAGATGATGTCAACATTTTCCCCTGTTACCTTGAGGCAGAAACTGCTTGTGGCACATCCTCTGGACAAGGACCATTAGCTATTTACTCTGACGTGTGCTAAGCACCCCCTTTGGTTGGCACTGGCATATCCTTTGGGATTCCCCCTTTCCTGGAATTCCTGTGATGTTGACAGCCTCTCTTCACTTCCCTGCTCTGGACAGTCCCAATTTTAGGCCAGCTGGCAAAGAAACTAAAGCTGCATTTAAAGAACAGTCTCAAGCCCTTGTGCATGCAGCACAGCCACAGCCTTATATTTGCTCTTTATTGTCTCTCCCTTTATAACAGAGCCTAATGCCTTATTTACTTTTTTGACCTCTGCTGCACATTGAGCTGTCAGTAGCAATGCCTAAATCTTGTCCCAGTGAGTTATGACTAATTCAGAACCCATCAGCATGTACAAGTAGTTTAAACTATTTTCCTTCCAGTGTGCATTACCTACACACTGCCCCTGTTTCTCTTCTGCCATTGAAATGCCCAATTATAATTTGACAGAGCCCTCCAAAAACCCCCCTTTTATCTTGACAAGACTTGGCAAGTCTGTGTGGTCAGCACAGGAATCCAAGAAGAAGAAGAAGGAAGAGATTATTGATGGTAACAAAGAGGGGTTTTCTCCTCTTAATGGTGCTGTGACACATGGTGCTTTCTGGCACAGCCAGCATCTGGTAATTTAACCTGTGTGTAGTTCAGTATCCCAGGGCTGTTGTGGTTTCACCTCTGGCTGTTGAATTATGGGCTGAATGGAGCAACCTCTGATGCCAAAGCCATGTGTGTATCTGAGAGGCCAGCACACATTCTCATCCTGGATGCCCCATCCCTGGCATTGCTCAAGGCCAGGCTGGATGGGACTTGGAAAAACTTGGTCTATTGGAAGGTGTCCATGCGATGGCAGGGGGAGGTTGGAACTAGATGATCTTTAAAGGGCAATCCCAACCCAAATCAGTCCATGATTTATGATTCCATGATAGCTGTAGAGCTGTGACAGTCCAGGTTTGCTGCTCTTCAGGAATGTCATTAAGGCTGATTTGAGAGTGCAGTATTGTCTTACTTCTGTTGTTGCCTTTGCACCTCTCTGTTCCCCCCAGAAATACTTTTTATTTCACATTCACTCTTTGCAGTGTGGGGATTCCTAAAACCCACTTGTGATTCAGGTTTTCTCTGCAAGCAGATTGATTTAGAGGGTGATTCATGCCCTTAAAGGGGATGTCAAAGATGAAGGGAGGAACACCTTTCCACAAATGTTTCGTCTCTTCACTGGCTAAAAAGGAGAAACCTAAATAACCGTGTGTTACGACACAGAGGTGGCTAACAACTTATCACACAATCACTGTTTTGGTTGGAAGAGACCTTCAAGATCACCTCTTTCCTCTAGAGGTTGCTCAAAGATGAAAGCTCTCCTTTTTGGTGACAACAGAGGATCCCCTTCCTATAATTATTTTTCTTTTACGAGCTCTGTAACTGCCCTTTACCCCTTTTAAGGTTTCTTACCTGTAGTCAATGTCAAGACAGACGCTGAGAAATCTGTTTGTTGGAAGGTCCCCAAGATGGTCAGTCCAAGGAACACGGCTGTAAGGAAAGCTTGAGCAAGGAGCTTATTTGGCCTAGGAAAAGATTAATTTTAAGGAGAAATCAAGTAGAAGATTAAGGCTAAGTGAAAGGTTATTACAAAGAGTTGTTGGGAATGAAGAATGGGGAAAGAAGCTGAGCCTGGAGAGGTTTTGGGTTGGGCAGTAGGAAACACGTATTTTCTAGGACAATGTTGGAGCCTTGGACAGTAGTGCCCAACCTGTTGGATATATCCCACTTAGACACACATCTCTGACAGGTTGAGCTGCTATTAAAGCAACTTCACACTTGCAAAGCCTCAGCTGAGGAAATGCAAGCTTCTCTTCTGTGGTGGCAAAGCACCCTCTGGAGATGCAGAGACAACTGAGCACAGCCTGGATGGTTATGCAGACAGGAGATCATTAAGAGATTCCCTACACATATCCTAATTAAAAACTCTGCAATGTAAATAGCAAGATAAAGGGATTTCTGACAATAAGCAGGATGAAGTGCCACTCACACACTAATTAAATATGATGTTGGTTAATCAACATGGAGTGTCTTGCAACAATTTGATAATGATGATGGTGGATTGACCTTGAAGGCTCTGGGAAATGTTTTTCAGGATTCCTTTCAAATGTTACAACAACATTGCTGAAAGTAGGGGTGACACTTGATAAAAATTACTTTTTTTCTATGTAGGATTTATAGCAGGGTTCATCAGGTCTTCAGTTCCCAGGTGTATTTGAAGGCTCAGCTCCATCCAGAAAATTGTCTTCTTTGTTCATCCTGGGAGGATATCTCCTGCTTTGGTTTACCCCTCTGCTCATCCTCAAAGATGGATGGTGATTTGCTGGTTACATATGAAAAGCTGATTTAAAAAAAGCTCCAGTACTATCTGAAAGGGAACTGGACATCAAGATGGTCCCAGTGCCTGCATCGCAGTATAGAGATGAAGTGTTATTGTGGATTCCTTAATGCAAAGTGATGCTTAAAGAGGTATAAAGGAGGGCACAGTGGGAATTTGGCATGAAACTCCCTTGATTTACTGAGACAAAAAGAGATAAAACATTTGAGTCCTCAGGTTAAAATCGGTGCCAGTATTTATACTGTAGCTTCATCAATCAATAATTTTAACAATAGGCAATTAATCAATACCTTTAACAACCCTGGGAGAGAATGACATCTCTGGTAAATCTGAATGTTAGGCTACAGATCCATGCCTTAAATACTCATCCCTCTGTCACAGCTGAAGTACTTGACTTGAATCCTGGAAGGTGCTGAGCGCCCGCAGTTTTTGCAAGGTGACTGCACTCTCTGAAATCACCGTCTTCCTGCTGGTAAGTAGAAATGTGTGTTTTTCATGTGTGAAATGCAAACAGATTTTGTGACTGTGATGACCTCTTCCTGATGCTGTCCAGCTGAGTGAACCGGTAGCACTGGACTTCAGAGAGACCATTTCTGGTGAGCAGAGCTGCCTTCTTCACTCTGCCCCTACACAGAGAGTCTATATTAAGTTTATTTCACAAATAGATCTGTTTTCCCACTAGACTGTGACCATTTCTGCACCCTCGAGGAGGAAGGGCATCCACCCCCAGGGCTGTTCTCAGCACCACTTGTAGCTAATTCAGCAAACAATCCCCAGCATCCATTGGCAACAGCATCCCTGATTATTCCAAGTTCTTTATCAAGATGCTCTGTACTGTGTGAATATCTTACTGAACAGTCTTGTACACAACACAAGCCCATTAAAACGATGGTCTGATTCTCTAAAGGTTTGGCTATATGGCTTCCCATAAAAAGTTTCATAAACCACCCACAATCAGCTGCCTTAATCCTCAATTCCTAAAAGCATATTGTTCACAGAGTGACACGCTGAAAAATGAGAGGAGTTCTCTGGGCACAGCACCAGAACTCGACTGCTAATTGTGGAAATAAATAACAACGGCTCCTAGAGGCCCAGTGTTTGGGTTGTTTTGTTGGTTGTTTGTTTATCCTCCCCACCAGCAAGATTTCTCCATGGGTGGAATATGGAAGTACGAAATGAAACAAACAAACAAGCCAACCTACTCTCTCTCTCTCCTGCGTAAGTTTGATTAAATGCAACACGTTGTGTGTGGGGTTTGATGCTTTTTTTTTTTTTTTTTTTTTTTTTTTTTTTTTTTTTTTTTTAACTCTGGGAAGGTCATCAGGAAACGGAAAAATCAGGCTGTTTAGGAATTGAAATTCTCTCTTCCACAGCCATCCCACAGCAGCCAGCAGCTTGGTTTTCCTGCCAAACATGACACCCAAGGGTGACAGAGCACTGCAAATGATGCATGGCAGCCAAAGAGACATCCTGCAAATCAAGTTGATGTAAAATCCTCCTCCATTCATTGCCTAGACCCTGTTTTATCTCCAGCTAGCTGCTGAAGGGTTGTCCTGATGGAGCCTGTGGTTGCTCCAATATTTATTTTCTGCAGGTTTGCAAAAGCTTCTGGCTTTTTTATGAGTGTCCGAGTAACAGTCATGGAACCATAGGCTGCTTGGGGTTGAAAGAGACCTTAAAGGTCACCCAGTCCAATCTCTCAGCCATGGGCAGGGACACCTTCCACTATCCCAGGTTGCTCCAAGCCCCATCCAACCTGGCCTTGGACACTTCCAGGGATCCAGGGGCAGCCACAGTTTCTCTGGGCTGTGTCAGGTGTGCCAGGGCCTCCTCACCCTCACAGCCAACAATTCCTTCCTAATGCAAACCTGCCCTCTGACAATTTGAAGCCATTTCCCCTTGTCCAAAGTCCCTCTCCATCTCTCCTGGAGCCCCTTTAGGCCCTGGAAGGTGCTCTAAGGTCTCCTTGGAGCCTTTTCTTCTCTAGGCTGAACAACCCCAATTGTCTCAGCCTGTTTCCATAGGAGATATGCTACAACCCTCTAAAATTCCAGCTCTTTTTTTTTTCTTTTTTTTTTTTTTTTTTCCGAGGATGAGTAGCAAGATCTGCAGCAACTCATTCTTGATGGAGCTCCTTATTTTCCATAGACCTGCAGCCTTGCAGCACGGGGAGATTCTCAAGACAAAAATACGATCCTGTCCCCATGCCCTGCATAGGAATAATATGGTTGGAAACAAGGAGTTTGGCTGAAGGCTTCTGTTTTACCACTGCCCTCAAACTGCAGCCTCAACGCCCTCAGCCGAGAAGGGAAAACTTTCATTTTGGATGCCAAATTTTGCCCCTTTTAATAAAAGCCAACCTTCCCAGCAGCGACAATCAGCCAAGAAGCAGCATATGCCTTGGAAGAGAGCAGGGATTTTCCCCACACCGAAATAAGTGCTGACCATTAAAGTGTTCTTTCATGTCAGTGTCATCAGTCATCAGATTTTTCAATTTTTTCCACATCTATCTTATGTGGATAAGCAGAGGGACATTATTACACAAAAGGCAGGAGAGTTTTGGTGAGGCCCAACAGGCAGTTACTTATAACCTTGCTAGTTAGAGACTTTCAAGCTTCACCTCTGAGTACATCCAAGAAAACTTTGCCATTAAAAAGAGCAGCCCAGTTCCCACAACAGTCTTTGAGTTTGAGTTACCAGGTTTTACCAGGAAAAGGGAAAAAGAAAATATAAAATAAAATTCAACTGATCAAATTTTTTTTGTTTAAACACATGCATTGTGGAGCCTAAACATCAGTGCAAAGCAGATCTTGGGAACTATATATTGTTTCCATCTTAGTTCCAGGTACTAGAACCTTGTTCTGCATGGAAGAGAATATCATGAATAGGCCAGGTTACATTAGTGAGTGGGTCCCATCTGTCCCTTGCTACAACTCAATTTGATTTCATTCATTCTCTTTTGTCTATTTCACTTCGGAGCAGATTTTTGAGAATCTCACAACAGGCACCAGGGCAACTGCTTAGTATTCAAAATTGCTATTAAGAATCCACAGAGATATCTCACAAACAATAGGACTGGCCACTTTCTCCAGGTATCATTTCATCAGGCTCTTTAGAACCCCAAAATAGAAGGAAAAGGCATTTCATACAGTTATTTAGTGAGGTTAAAATATCTGTGCAGCTTGCATCTGGCCAATGTCAATGGGATTGTAAGGGCTTCTTTTAGCTTTTACTTGTTCTTTTCTTGCGACAATAGTAAGAGGGTATAGATATAGAGGGAGCTATTCTGCCTTTGTTTAAATTTTAAATAGGCCATAGAAATGCTGTTCTGTAGAATTTGATTAAAATTGAACTGAATAAAAAGCTCCCTCCATTTTTACTCGTTTAGACGAGCACTGCACACCATTTAATGGAGGCATTATTTATTTAATGTTCTGTCTGCAATACGCATATTTGGAAATGTTGATTGAAAATCAGCTTTCCCTTGGTAAAATTTTTGAAGTTCCACCATCAGCTCCCCTCTTTATGGTGATACCAAGTAACTCCAGCTCCGTTTCCCTGTATGTCACCGCCAGCAAGTTAACACAGAAAACTGAGTCCCAGTGTGGAGAACAGGAATTGTGAGGACCAAGAAAGAAATCGTGCTCCAACTGAATCCCATCAATTCAGCGAAGGGGCTAAGAAACCTCTGGAAGTGATTGCTGGGAACAAGATAATGGTTTTGGTAAGGTGGTCCATGGGGACACAGGAGTTGTATCACTCCCTGCAAGGGTTTGAGGCTACTTTAGTTACATCTGGACTTCACCCTGCAAGATGGGGTTGTGCACCCCAGAAAGGAAGAGATGTGTTTGTGCTTCCACCAGCTGTTCCCTGTGACATTTGTTATTCTCCTTATCACTGTTAACAGTGATCTGCGTGGTCTCCTGATTAAAAATGTAATCAGTACAAAACCCTAAGAAGCACAGAGATGAAAATAATTCAGCTGCTACTAGATGTGAGTGCAGGGAACACAGCAAGAAAATGATTGGTATTAAAGATTTGGTGATGAATGAATGGCAGTTGTGTTCACGTGCTGTACAAGGTATCTGGAAAATGTGATTTGTTTTCCATTAATCATACGTGCTCTACTAATAAGCTACACAGAGACCTGCAACTATCCCTGAGACTTAAAAAGGAAAGAAGGCACAACCAGCTCAAAAATGATGTGAGACCAAGTTAGGGATTGTCCCGTGACTGCTCAGAAACCCGTAGGGTGGCATACATCTGACTGGATATCACTGACTCATTAGCCCCAGTCAAAAGCACATTCCAAGTTTCAACTACCCACAGATCTCCATGGTGTACACTTAATTTTAAAACAATTAAAACAGCTGGGTGGGAAGTTGAACAGCAGTAGAGGGCATAGAAGCTGCAAGATAATTGTTTATTTTTTGAGAAACTATCAGTCCCGTCAGAGGGAAGTTCTTCCTGCAACAGATTGGTTGTGATAAAAATGAGAACATATGGGAAGCCAATATATTATAGTTTAACAGCTTTTCAATGTGGATGTGGCCCCATCCATGACAGTCCAGGAATAACAAATACCCAGTGAGGCTTGCCTTGCTCTGTGGACCACAGGGGTGGATTTACTGGGTGGAAAGGGGTCCAAATGGCTTGGAACCCTCTCCCCACCTGTAATGTCTTTGTTGTCTGTCTGTTCTCCCAGGTAACAACTGACAGGACAGGAGGAAATGGCCTCAAGACACAGCAGGGGAGGTTTAAATTGAGTATTAGGAAAAATTTCTTCCTTGAAAGGGTTATCCAGTCCTGGAACAGCTGCCCAGAGCTTGGGAAAAGTGGCTTCCAGCAGGGAATTGAGCTTGGGCTCACTTCAATGTAGCCAGCTGGGCAAGTGACTTCCAGGCTGGTGACTGGAGGCTCACAAGTCACCTCCTTTTCTAAGTTTGCAAAGCTCTTCTCATCCATGCCTACTTGCTTGTTGGAGAAAGTAAGGCACAAGCTGATGGGATTTTTTTCCCAAGTCAGTAGCAGAGCAGAGCAGGTTACGGCACAGCTTTTGAGGCCAAACCCACATTTTTGGCCTGAAAAGCATCATCTGGCATCATCACTATTTTGCCCCCTCAAATTTCCCTACTGTATATTAATAGCTTTACAGGTGAACCTGCCCTGAGCTTTATTTCCTTCTTCCAGATTTAATGTTCTTTTTATTAAGAATGTTTAGCACTGATCTATGTATCAACCCTATAATACCCTGCTGACACAAAAAATGTCAACTCATCAAGTTGAAGTGCCGGAGCCACCGTTTTCCGGTGGCTTTTTGAAATGATAACAAGCGACACTTATCATTTGCCACCCGATACACTTGTGCAATAAGCAAAAAAGCCAAGCAAACTGCTTTTTCCCCTGCACAAAGCAGTAATTTGTGTGGCAGAGTCAGACCGACTCGGGCTGCACGGGGAATGAAGATCAAAGGGGAAATTCACCTGCCTGTCTTGTTTGCTATTGATCTGAATCGTAGCCACTTTATCAGTAGCACTTTGCCATCACCCCTCAGAGATCAGAGCCTCCTATATCTTCCCAGCTCTTTTATTTATAGAACCATTTAATAAATACATTTTCTTTCCCTGGTCTCCTTTTATTTTTTATTTTTTTTTTGGTGTGTGTTCTGTTTTTGTTTGACCAGCAGAAACAGAGGGTTGCCCTCAGTGTCAAGGAAAAGGAAGGGTATATGGCCCCAATTCAGCAAAGCAGGTAAATACGTGCTTGGTTTTGAGCAGGGCAACAAACACATGCCCTTCTTCTTATAGGCATGTAAATATGTTAGGGGTTTTGAAATGCAGCTGCATGACACAGAGGAAAATGTCACCAGGGGAAGGAACTGGTCAGCTGAATATTCATTTTCCGTCTCTGCTTCCTCTCTCTTCCTCTAATTCATTACTGCTAATTACTGGGGTGACTGGGGCAGAGCAAACCACCTCCTGATGAAAACAGAGGAGCTGTGAACCCTAATGCCTTTTTGCATTACCCTTTGAGTGGTAAAAGGGACAAGGAAGACTGTGAAAGCAGAGAGGGGAAAATGAAATCCCAAACCATGCAGCTAAGAAATGAATAAATGACCCTCCTCTTCACGCTGCCAGTGTTACACAACCTGCCTGCATTGGATTGAGACCTACGTGATCCTCTTCTAATTGAAATCACTTTACCTTGACCTCCAACAGTAAACTGAAAGCTTGTTGCTCTTGCTGCCAGCAAAGCATCAGCAGTAGGTTGTAGGAAATCCCAGCTGGGGACATGAGCCGCATTCACATGGCATTAATCTCACACTAAGTGGCACTAAGTCAGGAGGTACCAGCAAGTCTGTAAAACAGCCCTGGTGCCCGTCAGATGCTGCTGACGGTGTGTCCACCAAAGCTGATACCTGCCCAGCTGCTGTCTTGTCTCCTCTGCTTGAAGTTGCAGAAGGACAGCAAATAGGGCCGGAAGGAACCTTAAAAAGTAATTTAGTATATGACCTTGACCTTGGGTGATATTAGCTAGACCTAAGCCGTGCCTTTGAGGTGTGTTTTAACCAGCGTTGGAGGTGCATTACTTCTCTGGGCAACCTGCTCCAGGGCTTTGAGAATCTTCTCAGTGGAGAGCCATGAACTCCTCCAAGAGCCTGGGGATGTCACAGGCACCCGATTGCTTCAGCTGGATTTGCATGTGCAGTTCTGAGTAAGGCTCACAGGGTTTTCTGAAGGATCTTTGGTGGTATTTTTACCCTATTGATGGGCCACTGTTGACCTGTAGGGAAGAGCAGGGACAGAGTAGGTTATCGCATGCTGTCCATATTTTATCCCCTCTGTAGAAAACAGGTTATTTTATTTTTAGCTCTGCCTGCTCAGGTCCTCTGCCTGATCATGGAGTGTTCTCTTTCTAAAAGCACTTCAAAAAAAAAAAAAAAAAGGGCTTGGATTCCTTGTTGTTGAGTCTTTGACTACAGTAGCACGAGAGCTCCTGGCACTGACTTGCATGGAACAAGAGCTGAGACAAGCTGGAAAGGGGATCCCTGAGCCCTCATGGGCTGGCTGAAGGCAGAGAGGGAAGCACCCTTCCCCTTCTCTTTCCCCTTCCCCTTTTCCCTTCCCCATTTCCCTTCCCCTTTCCCCCTTCCCCTTCCAATTTCCCTAAACCCTTTCTCCTTCACCTTCCCACTCCCTTTTTTCTTTACCTTCCCTCTCCCCCTCTTCATCACCTTCCATTTCCCCTTTCCTTTTCCTCTTCCCCTTCCCTTTTCCCTTCCCTTTCCCTTTTTCCTTTCACTTCCTAGTGGAAACCTTAAAAACAACTACATCAAAGGTGAATTAAATACTTTGGTATTTTTTAATACTCGGATTTGTATTTTTCTAGCTGAGCAGTGCACCAAATTTGACAGAAATTTAAAGATGGATTTATTCCAACCAAGAAGCCACAGGAGAAAGGGGTATTTACCATGCCCTGATGAAGTTCAGTCCTTCTTTACTGACTGGGATTATCTTGAAGCATTTGCTTTCATGAGGCAAGAGTAACATAATATAAATATGGGTGAGTATTTAATGCAACTGCAATCCAGACCTTCATACACATGTGATTTACTTGAAGACAACTGCGTGGTATTTACTGGCTTTGTGGAGAACAAGTGCATTTCAGAGAAGCAAGGTCAGCTCTATAAAATGAAAGCATAACAAGCACACATAATGAAAGCTCCACAGCATTTTACTTACAGCTTAAAGAGCCTGATGCTGCAGTTTAAGAGCTTTGAGGCTAATTTCTGAATTAAAAAAAACAAACCAAACAACAAAATAAACCCTTTTTGGTTTTTTTTTTTTTTTTCACTAAGAAGATGCTGGAGTTATTCCCAGAGTATCTGCTGTAGCATATTGGATCAAATGGTCCAGGATGAAGCCAGAGGAATGTGAACCTTACTGAGGTAGCACTCCAGTCCTCACCTCCATGTAGTGACACAGGCACAGTGCTGCCCTGCCCTGTTTTGATAGGGTGAGGACTGGTGTTTTTAAACTAAGAGAGGGTTGATTTAGATAAAAATATTAGGAAGAAGTTTTATAAATGAGGGCGGCGAAACACAAGCACAGGTTTCCCAAAGAGGTGGTGGCAGCCCCATCCCTGGAAACTTTCAGGGTCAGGTTGGATGGGGCTCTGAGCAACCTGACTGAGTTGAAGATGTCTCTGTTCATGGCAGGGGGTTGGAACAAGATGATCTTTAGCCTTCCAACACAAACTATTCCATGATTTTAGGGTCCCATCATTGCCCCGCAAAAGAGAAAAAACTTTCAAGGCACCATGCTGGTCTTCAAGGCTTGTGCTCCACGTGAAGTAGGAGAAAATATTGAGGCAACAGATTATGAGATAGATGAGTTGGGACTGAAGTTTCTCAGAAGATTAAGTGAAGAGCTGGGGCCCATGGAATTTGGGGGAGAGACTCCCGGCGGGTTTCTGAGATGCCCCAGAGCAGGCACAGGATTATCAGAACCAACAAACCTTTGCAGTTTCCTCTGTCCTAATTACTTTATAGAATATTACCATACTAATACATGAGCATCAGATCTGCTTTTTTTTTTTTAATCTAGACTTGTGAAAACAGTGCAGCATTAGGAGTGTGGTAATAAACGAAAAACGTTAACATGCAATTCCCTTATGCTTTTGAAAAATTACTTCATAAATGCAAAGTAAAATATTTTCCTTTTTATTACCTGACAATTACATATTAAGAATTTCTTTTTATGTTTAAAAACATATGCAATACGGGCAGGCAGGCTCCAAAATGTAATTGCCTTCTTTCTATAAGAATCAGATGTCATTTTCTCCAAACTAAACTCTGAAAAGAGATAGGGGAAGCAAATTGTTGTATGCATTAAATTTTGAAACATCTGATAGCATTCCTCAATTAAACTATTTAAATGAAAAAAGATTGCTTTACAGCTCTATCATATCCACTGAATAAAACCTCTGTTGAGGCAAATTGGCAGTGGCAGGTACCAAATGCATTGGCCTTAATGAGACTGGACAACCTAATAGAGGTCATTGGTAATTGTTATTATATACAATATTGCACTGTCAAAAAAAAACCCTTAAGCTACACACATTGCTCAAGACATCTGAGTTTCGTTGCTGCAAAGGAAGGCTTTTATCTTCCTATGTAAAGCAATATTATTGTTGTTTTTCATCATGAATTACAGGCTGCTCTTTAAAGGTGCTATAGCAAAGGGAAACAGCACTGGTCACCATTGTCATCTTGTGAAATACTTTGTGGAGGTGATAGGAAGACCACCTGGAATATTTTTCCATAATTTTCAGTAGGAGCTGGGTTGGGGTTATAATTACATGTCCTTGCTCAAACCCTGTGGGTCTGCTGGAAAGAGTCCTCTTAACTAAGCTGTCCTGGGATCAAGCTCAGCTGAATTTTTTTGATGCTCAGCTGCTGCAGAATCTGAAGGACCAGAATTTGTTTGTATGACATTGTTGATTTTCTAATACTTGATAAAAATTACAGCTCTCAAGATTTAATTTGTTATGGGGAAGATTTAGCACTTGTTGACTCCTTGGCCTGCTGTGCTGGTATTAAAATAAAAAGAGGGGTCACAGTCTATATTGCAGGTTTTCTGTTCTCAAGATCCTTGAGGTTCCTGCAAGCATTTCCATCTTTCCAAAGGCTATTGGGCCAAATTTAGTAATCCACAGCACTGTGGATCCTCTCCTTTTGAATTTACAGAAAATACTATCATGATTCACCTAAATGATTTTGGAAGCTGTGGCTGCCCCATCCCTGAAAGTGTTCAAGGCCAGGTTGGAGCAACCTGGTCTAGTGGAAGGTGTCCCAGTCCAGGACTGGACCAGGTGATCTTGAAGGCCCCTTCCAAACCAAACCATTCTATAATTCTAAGGCCCTATGACTATTTCTAACAGTCTCTGCAGCAGGGATTCACCAAGGAGTGTTTGGGTGATTTCAGCCCTCTGGGGTGTGGTCTCACATGTCTTTTCTAGCACACCCATGGCCATGTAATCACATGGTATTTTGCCTTCCCAGCATCCCCTGGTGAGGTCCTGATCTCTGTCTCCACTCTGGGGAGAGCTGGTGGTTTCATAAGATGCTCTATGTGGCTGGACAGAGTCTCCTGACAGATTTTAGGGGAACAGATAAGCGAGCATCATTTCTGGGGTCTGTAACACCAAGATGACGGTATGATTCACCAACAAACTATTTTCTCTCTATATATCCAGTCCCCCTTGAAAAAAAAGCCAAAACCAACAAACAAACTTCTTGATTACTGGGAATGTCTTGCAGCAAAATCTGCCCCACTGTAATTCTCCTCTAAATGCTGTACCAAAATAGCTAGTCTCTGCTGAGCATTTTTCAAAGCACAAAATGTGTGTCCATTTAACCTAATAAAATATTAAATAACGTTAAAGCCATGATACTTAGTTCTCCCTTTTCAGCTTACATAGCCTTGTGCACCAGGACAAAGCAAGCAGGAGACACTGTCCTTCCTCACTCAGTAATGTTTTGAGATCAGCTCTGCACACAAGAGTTAGAGATGCTCCACCACTGTGATGTCAACTCACACTTCCATAACCCGCTGGCATCAGCCAGTGATGGGATATCTGGGCCCAAATTCTGGCCCATCTCAGTCCCACATGACTGCACTGGGCTCTTGCAATCTTCTGCACACCCACATGGCTGGATAGAACCTATGGAGGCACAAAAAAAAAAAAAGGCTGAAATCACATCATGGTTGTCAGTCTTCCGAGGTTTTAATTTTCCTTAGATAAATTTTTACTGTGTGTTTCAGTCTTATTTTAGAGACTCGAGCTCCTTAGCTGAATGTTGTAAACCATTAAGGTCAGCACTACAATATTTTAATGTTGCTATTTAACAGAAGCAAGATTTTTATGGCAGCGAAAACTGCTGCGGGGAAAAGAAAATGCTATGCAGACACCTAGCAGACTATTGGGAGTAAAAATCAAACACAACTTTGGGTGAGAGAAATGTCTTTATGCAATTAATGTGTTAGCTCGCACTGTCAGAGTGATTGAAATAAATCACTTTTTCCCTTTCAGTGTGGGGGATTTCCAGGGAAGGACAGTACAAAGGTCCTTTATGTAGCTGAAAGAAACAGCATTATCTTACTTTTTTTTTTTTCCCCCCATACCATGCATGCAGCTGATGCACAAAAAGGTGTAATTACAATCTGACATGGAAGTGATTGTCTGAGCCTGAAAATCAGTAATGTTAACCTTCTCAAAATAAATTTCAATTTGATCCTGTGAATTTTACATTGAAATGAGTTTTTTCTTTAAAACCCTGGAGGAAACAGCCCTGTATGTGCGCATTAACAAATAGCTTTGCAAATCTAGGCTAAAGTGAATATTCAATTTCAGGAGGTCAAATTGAGATTCAGTCTCAACATCATGATAACTAAGCCACATGAGCCAAAGTGAACTCTCTCTCAGACCTGGCAGAGATTTTTACCTGTTACTAAGGTGGTCATTTGCCTCTAAGCTTCCCTTCTGCAGTCCCAGAGACATTCATATCCAAAGCCACATCTATTTGCAGTTGGTTAAATACCAAACATCCCTACAGTGAATATTCTGAAGAAGGCGGCTTTGCCTTCAAGACTAGAGTAGATGTTCAGGGTGATTTCAGGATATCAACGAGCAGATTTAAGCTGTCTCTTGCCTTGTAAGTGACTCCTCCTTCCCTGTAGTTAAAAGCCCTGGGGCTGAAGAAAGAGGATTTCTAGGGGATACCAAACTGGGCAGGAAAAAACATTTCCAGCCTAAATAATTCTGTGATTCTATGAAAGACATCCTTTCAGCTTTTTTAATCTTTAAATCTTGCTTTGGCAACAATGCCCCAAGGTTCTGGGGTTTCTTGCTCAGCATTTGATTATCTTGCAAGAAGGTGCAGCTGAGGAGACTGCAAGTTCTTCTGCCTTCTTCTTCTGAGGCTGAAAATTCTTCAAGTTCTTCCCAGTAGGGCCACGAGGAGAAATTTTAATAAAAATGCTCTGTTTTCCTAGAAGTAAAAAAAAAAAAAAAAAAAATTAGGAATTTCTAACTCCTTCCTTTTTCCCAGGTCACACAACCTAATCCTGAAACTTCTTTTCTTGTGGCCTGTAACAGATGCATTCAAAGAACAAAGAAATTTCCTCCCCCATTTCAGCCTAGTAATGAATCTTTTTTTTTTTTCCCCTGTACAAAGAGAGCAAAAACTGGAAAATTCTGAATATTTAATGAACTCCCAGATTATAATCTCTAATACAAAATTCTATAAAAACAGAAGTAAGGATTAGTAGTTCAGTGTGGAGTGGTGACAACACCCACCTCTGATGTTCCACTGTAGAAGATCTGGTCTTATGGAAAATCTATGTGCAAATGTGGCCTGAATAAATAAGGACTATGCCTTATGGACTGAAGGGAGTATTGAAGGAGGCTGGAATTTTACACTTGAAGGGAAAGGGTTAGAATCACAGAATACCCTGAGCTGGAAGGGACTTACACGGATCAGAAAGGGTTGTCCAGGTAGATTTCTGGGGCCCTTAATTTAAATATCAATGAATGAAAATTTTGGCTTAAGTAATGCGGTGGAAGTTACACAATAAACTTTTTTTTTTACACAGTTAACCCTGGCTACAAGTTGGGCTCTCAATTTGACCTTAAATGAATTTGCCAAATTGGCACCTACCTGACGTCAAAGTGGAAGCGAGTTCCGCAAACCTCCGTCTGTTTTATGGGGAAGCACTATTGATTTTTTTTTCCTTTTTTTTTTTTTTTATTGTCTCACTTCGCTCCTTCCAGCTCTCCCCTCCCAACTCCCACCTCCAGAGGGATTGAACACTTTGATTTAAGAGAGGCTGTTTAGTGCAAGAGACCCTCTTGGTGGCGAATTAGAGGATGGCTTGCCCCGTGCATCCCGGCAGTCAGACTGCGGAGACGTGCGTATCCATCACCCCCGCAAGCGGCGTTTACAATACAATTATATCCTTCGAGCTGGTAGCTGGGGCTGCTGACAGCCTGCAATGCCACCCCAATGCCAATTAATACGTGGATCTGCCCCCTAAGAAGCCAAATCCATCAGTGCCACCGTGCGTGCAGCGTGCCACCGAGGGAGCGGCGTGAGCCGCGCCTCAGTTCTGCTGCGTTTTGGAGTGCTGTGACTAGGTGAAATCACTGGGGTTTGAAGGGCAATGGCTAACTTTGTGCTTGCTTGCAGAGAGTATCACACATTTTTCTTTTTTTTTTTTTTTTTTTTTTTTTTTTGTCCATGAAACAGAACGGGGCTGCTCCTGAAGAAATAATTTGCAGTTTCTCCTAAAGCCTCCTCTAGCTACAGCGAAGTCACTTCTGACTGGGAAGCAGCATCTGCTCCTCTAATGTCTTTCATGTCCTACAGCAAAAGACAATGACTTTTAAGCAGAAGCATAAGGTTACCTTTGGTGCTCCCCCTCACTCTGGTAGTTTAAGATCAGTTTTGAAGGCTCAGTGACATTTTCTATCCACTCCATGTCTTTCTTCCACGCTCCTCCGGAGCAGCCCGGCACCTGCAGGTGGTCAAATCACTTCTGGCATCTACCACTCTGGGCAAAAGCCCTTCCCCTCTGTGACTTCAGATGAGGGTGCTGGCAATGTCACAGCGCTCAGGCTCTGCATGTGTGGTGTTTGACTCAAGCAACGCTGACTTTCCGGGGGTCCACGTGAAACCAAGCAGCAGAAACCAACTCAGGTCTGCAAACGTGGTAGCTGAAGACACACGCCAAGGGCAGAGGACTTTAAAAAAATGTGTATCATTACTGAATTGCAGACCCATTTCCCAAAAGAAAT
This sequence comes from Pyrocephalus nanus, assembly GCA_038380795.1. Classification (NCBI taxonomy): domain Eukaryota; kingdom Metazoa; phylum Chordata; class Aves; order Passeriformes; family Tyrannidae; genus Pyrocephalus; species Pyrocephalus nanus. The sequence continues at coordinate 2,047,689 of CM076263.1, read as the reverse complement.
GTAGTCTGTCAAACACTTTGTTGGAGGAAATTCCAATACACTCCTTTGAGATCAAATAAAAAAAAAAAAGCTTAAGCAATTCCCACCTTTATCACTCCTGGAACCAACTGCCTTTTTAAAGTCTTCTTCTTGCTGAAGCTGCCAGAAGAGAAAAGTTTCATCTTCTAGGGCTGAAAAAATGAACGTTTGCTGCTTGGAAATAAGTCAAATCTATAGCTGGAATAGACATATTTGACAAAAAATAATTTACTGAAAGGTCCAAAATTATTCATGATGTCAGGGAAAACTGCACCAAACATATAGACAAAGAAAAAAACCAGCCCAAACAATCCATTTGGAAAAGCTATTTCATTTTTCAATTTAAACCCACATTTTTAGTTTCTCTCTTAAGAAAACCCTGAAGACTTCATAAAGATTAAATAACTTCTGAAAAAAAAAAACAAACCAAAACACAACTCATTTTGGGTTGGATAAACTATTCTATCTTGACTTGACCCAAAGTATTTGTTTTCTTCCATTTAATCAAAACAATTAGGAAAAAATTTCCTTGGGTTTGACCTGAGAAGCAGTTTCACTGATATCTATACTAGCCAACAACCCTAAGCCCAATACTTGCTCAGATTTTGTCAAGCAGCCAGGGAAGATGCACGTAAGATGGTCTGTCACAGTCTCTATTAAGTTTTAAAAGTTGAAGGCTGGGGTTGAAATCTTATCTCCTGGGAAGCTCATGGGAAATTTGCCACTGATATTGGAGGAGCCAGAACATCATCACAGCCTTTAATCTTCCCCTCTGATATACAAAAAGCTGTTTGCATCATTCCAAGCCGTTAGTTTTCCCCTACAGATTTCCTAGTAGGACGGAGCCTCCATTGAGTTGCAGCATCTCCCATCCACTTTTTGATCTGTGTGGCTTAGTGAGGGCTCACCTCTGGAGACCTCTGTCCAGACTAACTGACTGTAAGGCAAAGCTGATACAAAATTTAGATCATCTCATTAAAGATCATCTCATTCCACCCCCTGCCATGGGCAAGGACAGCTTCCAGTAGGCTAGGTTACTCCAACCTGTCCTTGAACACTTCCAGGGACCCAGAGGCAGTCACAGCTTCTCTGGGCAACCTGTGCCAGGGCCTCACCACCCTCACAGTGAACTCCTCCACACCCAAAAACCCAAACAAACAAAAAAACCCCAAAAAACAAAACAAAAAAACCCCCCAAACAAACAACAAAAAAAAAACAACCCACAAACAAACAAAAAAAAATGTGTTTATGTGTTTTATAAATCAGTGCATGTGAGCTCCTTGTTTTTGTTCTAGTGTGACCAATATTATCATAGACACCATCTAAACCTAGTTGTATTTTGTCCAAAATGGAACATCCTCCTCTGCAAAATTAGTGGTGTAAATAATTTCTCTAATAACAGCAATAGGGACCATTCAAGTTGCTCTCCCTGACAACCTCACAGGATGTGCTGAGGGTGGGGTTCAGCCTGCCCACCCAAACCATCTAACATTTCAGTGCCAAACACACTGGGGAGCAGCAAAGATCTTGGTTCTCTGTCCGTACCAGGGAGGTAGGAGACGGCAAAATTCACTAGAGGGAAAACCTGATTTTGACTCATTTAATCACAACCTCCAACTTTGGATGTCAGGTGTGTCCACTTGGCCACTCTTGCAGAAGAGGTATGACAATCAGTAGGAGGAAAATACCTCCTCAAACACCAAAAAAGGTGTGGCTTTGGCAGCAGTGGGCTTTATCAGGGCTGATCTGGTTTCCCCTACTTATATACCGGGATTCTTTGCTCCAGACTGCTCATAAATACATTCAGGTAGACTTGCCAAAGGTCTTTCCCTCTTGCTCTTCAGATATCCCTGCTTGAGCCCCAGGCCTGGCTGCAGCTCTGGAATGTTGCAAGGGTGCAGATAAAATTATTTCCCTAAATTAGCTGTAAAGGCATGACAGGAGGAATGACAGAAGAATTGACCCCAACAGCGGATAGCCTCCATGCAACCATCCTTCCTGAGAACTGAGTCAATGGAGGACTCCGCCACCAGCAAACCCCTACCAGTTACAAGGTTTCAGGCACTTGGTGGATGCCAGGGAACAGCTGGATGGGGCAGGAGACCAAGCCAGGAGTCTCCCAGACCAGCCCTTCTGCTCTAGCTCTGCAGGTTTTGCCAGTTATTTCACCAGGGAAAAGCATGGATCTTTCTGCTGGCCGACATTTCTGGCAGTAGTTATAAATTGTCTTCTGAAATAGCTGGAGAGGTGTAAGGTCTGAGACATCAGCCAGCTGATGTTATTCCTTCAACTGAGACCCAGGACCTGCCCTTGGGAGCTCTCCCGGGCTGCTCCAGCACCACAGGAAGTGGGTTTTGCTCCAACTCCCACCTCAAGTGTCAGCTTTTCCAGTGCCAAAACCAGTTTCAAATTCTTCAAGCCTCTTGGAGATCAAGCAGCACTTAATAATTAATACTCTGAATGCTTTCAAATCATCTGACAAAAAGAGCCAGCACAGAATCAAGCTGTTATGGCCAATGTCACTGCTTGCATTTTGAGGGATGTGTCCTGCCTGATTGCAGGTTTTCCAGAGCAGATTAAACTTGACACCTTTTCTTTGTATGAACAAGTCTCGTCTGTGCAGAGCAAAGCCTAAAATTCATTATTTACTTTGCATGATGCTGACATCACAACAGAGCCCTGTACACTCTGTCTCAATTGATGAAGAGCAGAAGAATATCCTGTTTTGCATGATGAAGAAAAACCTCTGTAACCATCTGCATTTCCCCTGGTCCATAAGGTTGCTACTCCAGGGACAGCCACACTCACCCTTTAATAGTGTGCGGGATGCTCTGAATTTATTTATTTTTAGTTTGTACTAGAGAAATAAATGCTGTTCCTCCAGTTTGTCTCCCTCTCCATCCTGTGAGATAAAGTTATCAGGAATAATCAGATCATAGAGTGGGGGCTGGAGAGGAAATTGCACATTAATACTAATGTATCTGGCATTGCAGGAGACACGAAGCCTGCTGTTCCCTCATTGGCCTGGAAATGTTTAACAAGCTCACTACATACCTTTGCTTTCCTTTGCAAAAGAAGAAAACCCTGCACAGCTCCCCAAGCATCTGACAAGAATGCACAGACATAATAATTTCTTTGACCTCAGCCACATGAGTTTCTGAAAAGAACAAAACAGCATCATTTCATGGCATTTACAGTTTAAACCTTTCCTATTCAAGTTTCTAACAAAAAAAGCCAACAGCCCATTCTGGTCATGATTAAAATTCATAGGCTTGCTGCAGAGAACAGATGCAGAAGCAATTTTAGGCCAGTCATATCCCAGCTCTGCAAAATTAATTTGACAGGTTTGCATTAAAGCACTGATCAATATCCACTTTAGAGCAGCAGAGGCTAACTGAGAAAAAATAAGTGACCGGAGTGCTACCAGACGAGAAAAAATGAATCTTTGAGACTTTTTTCCCTCTAAGCTTGCACCTACATCAGAAGTCCTGACCTCAATCCATTGATCGGTTGCAGTTAACATGACAAAAGGCCTGGCGGATATACCAGAGCTATACCTACCAGGGAACAATCAACCCTGATACACTAAATGTTTGACAGAGTGACTAGACTGCTGAATTAGTATTTGCTTTCTGAGGTCTGGCAGGCAACCTTTCCGTCCTGCAGTTTCCTAGATGCTTACAAAAGGGATTATATATAGACATGGTTTATAGAACTTCTCTTAAACTTTCTTAAAGAAGCGCCTCTTGGTATTTTAAGCCGAGACCAAGATAATAAAACCCCTCAGCCTTGTGCCATCCCGGTTATGTCCCCAACAGGGGAAAGGTGTATTTCTATTTTCAACTTAATAAGGACAAACTGTTTCATTAAAGTGCTCCACTGTGTCTTCATCTGCGGGAGAGTGAGGAAATAACAAGAGGCACCAAACCTACCCCTAAGCTTTGCTTAGGAGTGGGAGTGACACAATCCATATTGGGGCTTCACTGCAGGAGAAGTGGCTGCAAATCTCTGCTGCCCTGGGGTGTGTGGGTCGAGCCCAGCATTTGCATAATCCCACACACACCATGGCTGTATCACCACATCACCCCAGCAGCTACAGAGGTCTTGGCTTGTGTTGCCCATGGAAGGAAGGTGAGGTACCAAAGGCACGCCCGTGCCTTTTATGAGGTGGACTTTTTCATCTCATGAGTGATCTTGCAGCCCTAAGGAGTGGCTATAGCTCACTAGGCATGGACCTATCTGACTGCAAATCTCCTTTGCCCCTGAGGGGGCATCCAGGCTGCCCCTGGGTGACATGGGGTCTAATTGCACCCACTGCACTGCTCACCAAGCAGGTTGTGGTGATTTGCCCAGGAGGAGGTGCCTTGAGGGCTTGAAAAGGAAAGCTGGTGTGATTTCCCACCTGCCACTCCTGCCCAGAATTTGTGCCAGCAAGCAGAGGTGCTGGCCTGAGTGGTGGTGAGGTCTCTCCAGGGCCACCTTCTTCTTCTTTTTCTTCTTCTTTGGCTGTTGCACCAAACACCTCCAACTCCTGCTGTAGGGACCAGTCACTATTACTCGGTTGGCAAACTTCACCCTGCAGATCAGATCCCCCAGCGAAGAGCTCTGCATGGACTGATTCTTCTCTGCCATTTTTCCTGCAAATTGCTGCATCCCATGATGTGCAACCTTATACCAACCCACAGGTTCTTCTTTCCTTCCCTAAAAGAAGACCAGCTGTAAGGATATTTGGTTCATTACAGTAGCAAGAAGATGGACCAGCTTTTTTTATTTCTACTTACGATAATTTTAGAAATTCTTATTTATAACCTTTAACATAAGCAACACAATTTCCTGTTATAAACCTCACTGCAGTTTGACATTAATTAGCCTCAGCCACATACTAATTACCTGACATCACTCCACAGCAATCTCTGAGTCTTATGGACAGTGTTTTGCCAGGAAAAATATGAGGTAAAAGAGTGTTTATTGACCAGATGTGAAAGTTGGTACCCAGTACCAGGCACTGGAGCATGACACCTGCTCACTTCTGTTGATGTTTAATATGCTCCAGTCCCAAAAAGGGGCAAAATCTCAATAAAATCTGCAGTTTACCCCTACACATCACTGTCAAAGAAAGGAACAGCATGTTCCATGGTTAAAGCACCTGCTTTAGCCATGAGAAATAGAAGTTTAGTTCCCAGCATTAATCCAGACCTCACTCAAGCCACCAAGGACCCGATTTCTTAAATCTGAGGTGCCTAATTACCTCTGAGTTCAGTGAAAAACTAAGCAAGTGTCTTAAATACCATTAAAAATCTGTCCTCAAGCTACTTGGTTGCTTCTCTGTCAAATGACAGTCATCCCTTTCCCTAAATTCCCAGGGAGTAACATGAATAAATGCATCAGTCAGCCCCCACTCCAGTGACAGAGGGCATGAACAGCCCACAGAGGGACAGATAAACTCCACTGCATTTAAAAAATGCTAAAAATGTTGAATACCGTGTTCTGTACTAAATACCTGTGTGCACAAACAGACAATGCAGTCATGTGACCACCACATCAAACTGACTTCTGAGGATGGGGGTGCTGGTGGACAAGAAGTTCCACGAGCCCCGGCCGTGAGCGCTGGCACTGAAACCCCCCTGCCCTGGGCTGATCCCACAGCGTGGACAGCAGGGGAGGGGGGGATTCTTCCCCTCTGCCTTCTCAGGTGAGACCCCCCTGCAGAGCTGCCCCCAGCCCTGGGAACAACAGCACAGGGATGTGGAGCTGCTGGAGAGAGCCCAGAGGAGGCCACGGAGATGCTGCCAGGGCTGGAGCCCCTCTGCTCTGGAGCCAGGCTGGGAGAGCTGGGGGGGTTCACCTGGAGAAGAGAAGGATCCAGGGAGACCTGAGAGCCCCTTGCAGGGCCTAAAGGGGCTCCAGGAGAGCTGGAGAGGGACTGGGGACAAGGGAAAGAGAGACAGGACAAGAGGGAATGGCTTCCCACTGCTACAAGGCAGGGTTAGATGGGATATTGGGAAGGAATTGCTGTCTGTGAGGGTGGTGGGGCCCTGGCACAGGTTGCCCAGAGAAGCTGTGGCTGCCCCATCCCTGGAAATATCCAAGGCCAGGTTGGACATGGCTTGGAGCAACCTGGGATAGTGGAAAATGTCCCTCTCCATGGCAGAGGAGTGGAACAAGATGAGCTTTAAAGTCCCTTCCTACTCAAACCATTCTATGATTCCACGTCAAAGCATTTCCAGTAGCCTGGCAAAGTATCACATTCTTGGACCCTGAATTAACATGCAAAAAAATCTGCTATTCTGAGCATCAGCATCAGCCCTTTGATGCTGGCACCTCCTTTCAACTCATGCAAATCCAACGTAGTCACCTACCTACTGGCAGATTTGTTGGCCTGACCTGCATATGCAGGTTAGGGTGGTGCAAGACAAACTGTTGCACAGCCAGTGCTAAAGCAGGACACATTTTTCTGTTGTCAAACCAGATTTCTGCTAGTCTGTCATCCCACACTCCAGGTTAGACACAAAACCATGAACAATCTGGTACCTGCGATGTAAAATACGTGGCTGTGACCCACGGAGAGGAACATATGGACTGGTATGCCAGGTCTGAGTACCATCACATCCCCAGCCAGGTGCTGAGCACCTTGGCACTGCCTCTACTGAGGACAAAAGGTCTCAGATATAACCAGTATTTTACCACGTTTCTAAAGAAAGGATCTATATCACAGGGCAGTGTATATCCCTAAATGTATTTTTCAGCACATCAATAAAATGGACCAAAGTTCCACCTCATATGGGGACGTGCCTTTTCTTTATCTCTCTGCAATAAGTTAACCTCTTAAATATTACAACACGCTGCTCCTTATGTCTCTTAAATATTAAACAAGGGCTGTACAAAATAGATTCAAGAACACACAGTAATCAATAGCAATGATCATGAGGGCACGAAAATGGAACCATTTAAGGATTTGTAATCTGGTGAATAAACCTGGTGCTTTCATTCAGAGAAAACAATGCAGCCAAAATCCAGCTGAATCACACGCTCTCTAGCACCAGATTTCTCTCCTTTCTCTTGCTAGACACAGCATGATTTAAAAAAAAAAAGCAGTAAGAAGTCATCCAGGAAAAATACCCACCAAAAATATCCCCAACCACAAAATATTTCATGCAGTCAATAGGTAAGTCTGTGCTTCAGAAACCCACTGAGGGATGTCTTCCATAAACCCCTGACATATGTTCATTTCTCAAATCAAATGGGGGCTTCATTTTTTTCAGTGTCCACTTTTATTATACTAACAATTGCCCTTCTCATGTAATAACTGAGATGCATTAATGTGGTTTTTATGTGTACATAAAGAGGAGATCTTTACAGTCTAAGTCAGTTCTGAGACCTATTTGCAAGTGAAATGTGTGCTTAGATACAGACATATCTGTAATATATATGTCCTATAAGGAATAGAAGGACATTCAGATTCAGCTCAGATTGTAAACACCTCTTTGAAATGCCCTGTAAGAGAATAATGTAAGTTGTGTGTGCTTCTATTAATAATATAGTGTCCATGACATCATTTTACTAATTACCTGGTTTTAGTGCACTCCATGTAATGGTATTTGTTTTACTTTTCTAAATGTAGTCACTCTTCTCTGAACAGTTCTTCTGGGTTTTACTCTCGTGGTGGTTAAAGAGAAGTGAAGTGAAAGTGTGTCAATAAAGAGGTCATTACATTAATGCACATGCCTATTAACATCCCATCTAGGGAAGAAAGCAGATGAGTGGCACTGGAGGGGTCTGGGATCCATCACACATGTAAAAACCCTCTTTTAAGAAACATTTTTGCAGGCACAGATTCACGTTACTCAATCATGTTTGCACATTTTCCTCCTCTGGCAATCCTGGGATAGCTGCCCCAAAGCCCTTTGGCTCAGACATGCTCAGAAATCTGTGTCTGACTCCGGTGGAGAGCAGACCAGAAGATCAGCAGAACAGGGCAAACTCCCACCCCCAGCATGCCATGAGCCCCTTGAGAAAACACAAATCCCCTTAGCAGAAATTCCCATTTTCACCAAATAACAAATTACAAACATAATCTGCCACCTTTTCTGGACTTACCAAAACGGTTTGCATGGTGATAATCAGTTTTACTGTGATAACTATTATTTCTTCACTCATTTTGTAACTGTGCGTGTGCTGATAAATGGATTGGACAGTTACTTAATCTCACAATAGGGTCCATGAATTTCCTGCACTGGAATGTTATTTATCAGCTCTGGCAGCAATATTCAGTCACTGTCAACAGGAACCTCAAGATCCTTGTCCATGTCCAAGGCCAGGCTGGATGGGGCTCTGAGCAACCTGGTCTAGTGGAAGATGTCTCTGCAGGGGACTGAATCAGAAGAGCTTTAAGGTCCACTTCCAACCCAAACCATTCTGGGATTCTATGATTCCATGTGTCAGAAAGCCCCAGACGTGCTGGATGCTTCCTCACAATTGAGCAAAACCGACCAGGGATCTCTATGGAGGTCTCATAAATCCAGAAGCCTCTTCACCCACGGGAAATCCAAGCACACCTCAGTTATAGCTTCATCAAATCCTCTGTGGGCTGCTTGCTGTCACCAGGGAGGGTTACTTGGACCAGAGCTGGAGGGTTTTGCTTTGGCCAGGGGTAAGGTGCAGCTGCATGGAGCTGGCTCCTTCTTCAGCCACTGGAGATATGAGCCAGGTGGAGAGGTTCACTGCTGCCATGCTGCAACTTCAGGAGCAGGAGATGCCTGAGCAGTTGCCATGAATTATCTTTAGTCTGAGGGAGGACAGGCACGTTACAGCTGTGATTCATTCCCTGAAGATGTCCAGGAGAGGTCAGAGTTATGTCCTAAGGTCCCCTTTCCACTGACTAAAGGGCAGTCCAAGGCAGCCAGCCCAGAGTAGAGAGATTTAGGTGAGGTGAGTCCTGGAAACAAGCCCTTCCAGCCCTTTCCTCACGTCAAGGTGGGTCTCCTCCTGCTCTGGCTGCTCGGGGCTGGGGTCACCCAGCCCTCAGCACTGGCTTGTGCAGATCCACTGCAGTGCTCAGTCCTGAAGCTTCACCACTGAGGGTATATTTCCTTTACCTGAAGGTCACAGAAGACCTTAATCTCTGGAGGGTTCAAGTGTCTTCACAGCTTGCCAGAAAAGGGCAGAGTTGAAGGCATGAGGACCCGTTTCCAGGGGGCTGCACATCCTCAGCAGCTCCTTGCAGCCACCACCAACACTTGTTCATCTGCCCTTGGAGGGTCATCCTGTCTTATGGCTGCAGAAGGCCATGCCACTGCCTGCTCTAGCTCCTTTCTTACTAAAAGCCCTATTTTGGTGCATGCAATCCCTTAATGATTCTCCCTCCGGGCTAATTTGTTGCTTTGGGTTCAGCCCATATGTATAATTTCCCAGTCAAACCCTATTTCTAGTAATTTAGGGTGGTTAATAACACCTTTGTTAACTGACAGTAGATGTACGAAAGTGGAGTGGATATTCTTGCCCTTTGAGCAGTATGAGCTTCCCCTTTATTAGTGCTCCACCCCCCACCAACCCCCCAAAAAAACCCCCTAAACAAATAAACTACCACTTGGGTTAATATTTGTTCCCCTGCTTTTACCTGAGATGGCAGGTTTGATTTTCCAGCATACTACAAGTCACAAAATTAATTGCAATACTGTTTGCTTTTTTTTTTTTTTCTCTTTTACCCTGACTCTTATTATTGTGAAAAAAGAAGAGTCAGAGTTTCTATTCTTCTTGCTGAAATAAGAAAATACTCATTTCATTGCCAGAGGTGCCTTGTAATGTCTTTTTAGATGTCTTCACTAAAAGTCTCCTTGCCTTCTGTAAGTTAAAGAAAATGTACAAGCTGCCACTTTTATGCTTTCCTGGAGAGAGGAAGGGAATATGGATAGAGACTTTGCAGTTAAATTTTGTCTGTCACTGCCTCATGGGAAGCTGGAGAATATTCAATATAAAATGTGGGTAGCTTTAGAACATTACTCCCACTGATGCTGCCTTCCCTCCCTCCTGTAAATAAAAAAGGCAGAAAATTCAGTAACCCTGTCATAACCTAGTGTTTAATGACATCTCAGGCACAGTTAATTTGACTGTTGGCCAATAAGTATATAAATATATCAACCCCCCGAATACAGAGGAGACATGTCAAACTTCAGCATCGTTGGCTAAACACCTGAAGGGGAAAAAATGACTTGAAAGAACTTAATTCAAAAAATCCTTTAGGCCACACTGTTGCATCTTGCATGCTGGTAAAGATGCAGACAGCTATGAAGAGAAAGACATCAATAAATAATCAGGGGTCTTAGACTTTTAAATGGGAATCTGAGCATTGCAACCCAAAGGTAAATTGAATCTTTTCCCCATCTTCCTAGCAGGTGCTCATGCCTGTGTAAGCTATAAAACTTTGCTCATTGTAAATGTAGCTTGCCCTTTCGACAGACATTTTTACATGGAAATGGAAAGTCTTAGCTTGAGACCGCTCAAAGGCATCTCTGCCTGCAGCAACTTCTGTTTTATATTTTGAAAGGCTTTTTTTTTTTTTTTTTCTCTTCATCTTTTCCTTTCCTCTTTCCCTTTTTGCCGAGGGATATCTGAATCCTACTTAAACATTTTTCTGTGGTAAACAGCTTAAAAAAGTGAGATGTGCAGCATGCAGCCAGGCAGTGGGAAGGACCCTTGTCTCAACTGCATTAAAGGCGAGACCAGCTGGGGCAGTCGGTGGTGAAATGGGCTTTATTTATCTTTCACTTGCCCTCCTGGCAAAACTGAGTGCAACACTAAGCCTGTTCATAGATGCATATCTAAAGGCTGTTGTAAGTATGTTTTAGCAGTTAATTAGTATTTATAAACAGTTCAGGTTCACCATCAGGTAGTGCCCTGGGTATGTTGAACAGTTTTTGCTGTATAACAGGACAGATGTCCATTCTTACTCATCCTCTTCCTCCACAGACTTGTCAGAAAAGCGGGGCTGCTTTGCCTTGACCCATAACTGCAATATAATACATAATATTATACTGAAACAGTGCTTTTGAGCTCTGGCTGCTGTGCCTGACTCACGATGCCAAGCTGGACCACAAGTGTCTGGGAGACAAGACAGGGAGTTCTTCCATCCTAATCCCTCCATGCCTGGAAAAGAGTCACCTGGTGAATGCATGGATCTGATAGAATACCAACTGAAGCTGCAGCAACAACACAGTGTGGAAACTGCACCCCTCCTGCCCCTCCCCACCAGTTATCTCAGCTGAGTGTTAACTCTGAAGCCTAATGACCTGTTTCTGAGGAGGAGCTCGCTGTTTGGCAGCAAAACATTTTCTTGCAGTGTGGCTAGGCACTGAGATTAACAGCAGGCCATAAATAAAGCACAAAGCTCTCTCATGTCATGTCCCAATTTACAAGCTGAGAACTTGATGTTTCACAGTAAAAGGCTAAACATGACCTTTATGTAAGCAGCTTTCCCTATGCTATGATGAGAGTTTATAATCTGTAATTAAATGCTGTTGTCCCTCACATCTTTATTGACAAGGAATTCTGCATTTATTCCTTGACCACAGGGTCTGTCAGCTACTGCTGACTCTTCCTCGTATTCTGGCTCGAGGAGGAAGAGGAACACTAGTTCAGAAATAGAGATCTCACCACACTTTCACCCACAGAAGGACTTTGTATGTCTTGAGACAAACTTCTGTAAGATCCATGAAGAGGCTCAGCTCAAAACCTTCACTAACACACTAAACACAAATCCGAACAAGGGGTGACTTGAGTTTGCTGCTTCAACTTATTTTTGAGCTAGATTCTACCCTGTTTAGACCACAGCCAAATCCATAATCTTGCCAAGAGGGGTTTGAATCTTCTTTTAACATCGGATATTTGAATCGTCTGTGGGCTTTTGGTCTCCTTTCAGTGTCTGGTAAGTCTGAGACCTTTAATAAAGATTCTTCTTGGAGGAAAAGACCAGGGAAGAAGGAAAAAGGCCATCCCCTCTGCCCACCTCAGCACTATGAGCCCCAACATCCCATACAACTCTGGGAAACACCTTGATCCAGGCCGTTTCTTACAGTGAAAAAATATATTGAGGAAAAACATGAAAGTAAAAATCCCTTATGGGATCCTACAGAAAGTGCCTACTACCAGACATCAGCTCTGGCTCAGAGAGTTCCTAGCCATGAGGTGTTGAAGGCAGAGAAGGTAGATCGAGTAGCTCAACATGCTTTTCTTATATCTTTTCCTATTGGGCAGTTTCTGGCCACCACTGGAGACAAGTTTTGGGGCCATCAAAGGGGTTTGTATCTATGTATGTTGTCACGTGTGCAGGTACCCAGAGAAGGTCAAAGATTCAAGCTTGACAGACTCTTTCTTGTCTCCTTCTGACATGCTACCTCAATACAAGTTGCCTGAAGAGTCAGGCAGCAAAACACAAAACCAGCCACTGTGTTTCTCCAGGCCTCCCCTTCCACCCCCGAACCACTCATTTCCCATACAGCCACGGCCTGGGGACTCCAAACAAGCAACAAGCAGCAAGAACAGATGAATGTTTAAGGACAGCGATCCTATTTTCATGCAAATGTCCTCTGTGATAACAAAGAAATGAAAAGCAATATCCAGTCTATTGGAGGAGCAAGCAGAACCATTCCTGGAAGTCGTCTGTCTTTCAAAGTTTTCCATTAGGCGTTCCCTCCTTAAACACTCCCTGTGCCCAGAGCTCGTCCCCACCTGAGGAGGCAGCCTGATCCATGTGCATGATTGGATCTCCAGCTAGAGATGCAGTCTGCAGATCTGCATCTCATTCGGACTCACTGTGGCCTGGTGAGCACTGGCAAGGTGGTAGCAGTAGGTGAAAACACGCTGTGGGTTGTTCATGAGCAAAAAAACCACCTCTGGACTACAGTGAGCCAGACTGAGAGGTGGCAAAACAAGGACACAGCTGAGGCCAAATGTGGCAGTTTGTCGCTTCCTCCACCAGCCCAAGAACTGAGGAGTTTTTCACAGAATCACAGAGTCATTTAAGTTGAAGAAACACTCTAAGAAGGTTCAAGTGTTCCCCCAGCACTGCCAAGGCTACCACAAACCCTTGTTCCCAAGTGGCAAATCCACAGTTTTTAACTCCCTCCAGGGATGGGGACTCTACCACTCCCCCGGGCAGCTGTGCCAGGGCTGGACAACCCTTTCAGTCAAGAAATCTTCCCTAATATCAAATCTAAACCTCTCCTCACACAACTTGAAGCCATTCCCTCTTGTCCTGTCGCTTGTTACCTGGGGGAATAGACCAACACACATCCCCACACATGTTTATTTGAGAGTATTCCCCCTGGAAGCATCTCCAAAAGGAGCTACATGCAGAGGGATGAGCATTGCCTGAGCCACATTGCAGGAGAGATCAGACCTCTGTTAGGCTGCCCAACACTGTGAAAGGGGTTTATGCAACTGAATCACCATGCAAGTGGCTAAATACTTGCAAGCTGGCAGCAGTGTAGGCTGTCAAATCAGCTTGATAAAGTTCTGGTCCATGTGCTCAACTGTATCCCATAAGGTTTTGGGTGTTATAGGAGTCCTTATAGAGCTGACTCTCTGTGGCCATGTGTGCTGGGACATGTAGGTTCAGCCACTGGCCTAGCAAGGGAAAAATCAGATTTTTCCATATTTTTCAGTCACTTCAGTCACATGAAATCTCTTGGTTTCATGGGCCTGAAGCACACACCTGAATTGCTGCAAACAGAAGCCGTGGTTTGAGGTGTCCGTGGGTCACTGCAAACCACCTCTCCTACTATCCAGCCCCTAAAAGGCAATAGGCCTGCAAAAGGCAGTAGGCAAGTCCTTGGAACTGGAGGAACTTGAACTATGAACCACTGTACATTTTTTAAAGCAGTGGTGGTCCTTCAAAACTGCATCAAATTCTGGGGGGGGGGGGGGGGTTGACCAGAAACTGCCTTTATAACAAACCCATGATATTTATTTTTATCTTTTCAACTCTTAGCCAAGGCAGGACAGCTTTAAAATTTCCCACACTGGCCTTGCTTTGACAGGTCGTTGTGGCCCTCATACCTTTTTTTTTTTTCCCTTCAAATTTTTTATAGTTAAAAGATACCAATTTAGAAGTTTGACCGCGTCATTGAAATGACTCAGGATGTTGTTGTCCTCCCTTTAACTCTTGGAGTGGGACTGTCAGAACATGGCACAGGGCACAAAGAAGCAGAGTGAAGGGATTTCTCTAATCCAAGGAAATGTTCTTAATTGCATCCTGAAAGCATCCCCACGTGCTCCTGTTTGTGTCTGCAGCAGGCAAACGTCTACACGAGTGCATTTCTCCAAGGTGGTGTCTCCCACAGGGAACTGCAGCTGGCCCCTGGGCCCCAGCAAATTTCATCTGCATCAGAGAGGAAGCCTAAAGAGCTCTTCACCTTCCCTGGAAACTTCTGCAGAGACTCTGCCTCAGAGCAGAATCGCCTCTCCAGCTGCTCATGCAGCTTCCTGAGCCATCATCTAGTCATGACTTCCCTAAACTTGGTACCTGGGGACGTGGGTTAGTGGTGGTCTTGGAAGTGCTGGGTAAACTGTTGGACTTGATGATCTTGGAGGTTCTTTTGCAGCCTGAATGATCCCACGATTCTGTTTTGCACAGCAAGAGGCAAGGACTATTTCCCAGTTTGCTGGCTGGCAAACCCTAGGGGCTATGAGATCATTTCCAATGTAAATGTGACCTCATCATGATTGCTTACATTAAGGATCGCAGTACTTTGCAAGTCATCCTAATAAATTCACTTATCTGCCCGAGGAGGAGAGAGCCATATATCTGGTCTTTGACATCTGCCTTTGCAGAGTCCCTGAAAAGCCTTCTACCCACCACATGAGCTTGTCCACGGACAATCATGTCGTGAGATAAATGTAGACAGAGAGCACCAGAAATAACTAAGGGACCAATCTACATGAACCAGGTCCTACTAAAGCAGCTCCCAGATCAGGCTATAAACCAAAATATCAGCAACCACTTTTTGGAAGCAGCTGTTCCTTGATTTATGAGGGTGGAAATGTACCTCTTGCCAGCTGAGTTTTGATGGTGACACTTCCTTTCCTGTGGGAAGTGTGACTTTCCAGGGGATTGCTGTTTCTGTGTGAGCAGGGGACCCTCTTTCCTTACTCAGGTTCACATCCCTGGGATGCTGTTGACCTACCAAAGGTGACTATCTGGTCTTGATTTCTGGCAACTGAATAATTCAAAAGCAATTTATCTGCATTTTCAGGAGTGTTCAGGGAAGTCACTTCACAGTCATTTACAGCTCATACACTATGGTATTGGGGAAGACTCACTCCCCATTTCACTCACTTGATTGATGAGCCTCAAAATCTCAGAAGAATCATAAATTCCAGAGACAAATAATCATGCATTAGGAAAAAAAAAAAAAAAAAAAAAAAAAAAAAAAAAAAAAGATCAATGCAATCACTGCTTGTTATTTGCCATTCGCTATTTCATGTAATTTTAGTTTTACAGGCATCCAGTGAGATTCCAGTTACAGCATCATATTTTGGGGGCCAATTATGTACAGAGGGAGCAGCCACTCTGAGCAATTCATAACTGACTGACTGGAGGAAAATCTGTTTTCAGGCATTTTCAGGTGAAAATTTATCAAAGAAACAGAGTCTTATGAATCAGCATTAAGTAATGAACAGCGAAAAGGGGCAAATATATCAGACCTGTTGTGAAAGAAAAGTAATTGCCAACACCAGCATCAGCCAAAACCCCCCCAGCTTTCAGCTAGCTTTTTGATAAAGACCTTGGGGAAAATAAGGGAAGTCTTTCTTCTGATGCATCCATCCCCGGATCAGGCTCTTTTTACTGCAAAGTTTTGCTCTCCAGCACAACTTGGCATGCAGTGTTTGTTCTCCATAAAGCTCTTAAGAGTGAAGGTAATTCAGCTGTTTTGCTTCCCTGCCTAGTGGGAGCTTTGCTCAGCGCTCAGAAATGTATGCAAGTGTGTGACTAATGTACAGCAAAAAGACTCAGGATGGAGCCACTTTATTCATTGTTTGTTATTTGTTCTTTGTTGCTCAGTGTTTTGTAAATCCCCCTGGTTATGGAGACGTTTTTATTAGAGAATACATTTTTTGAAAATGGGGTTCCGCAAAAATGAAATTTCAGAGGTGTGTGTCTCAGCATTGATTTTTCTATTTGTAATAACACACTATAGCATATCTTGTTTTATATCAAGAGGATAAAATGTCCCTAACACAGTGATCGCCATTCTGTGGTAATGGATAAAGCCTGTTTATGAGATGTCATTTATTCCACAATAGACAGTAAATAAAAGCCATTTCAAGCTTCGGTTAAATCAAAGCTTGTTCGGGATTTCAGCAGATTTGCAAATTACCTTTGGGACCATTTTCAGATTCAGTTGTTTTCCCACATGCTATTGACTACCCATGTTTTACTATAAATACTACTTCTTGCTCGCTCGCTCTCTCTGTCTCACACCAAACCCTGGGATTGTAGAGTGATTTGTAAAGACAAGCAGATAAAGTAAATACACAGTACTGTATTAAAATTTCTTTCCTGCCAATGCAACAGAAATAAACCCACAAGATTTGATGGCAGACTGAAAGGCAAAGAGGAGGATCCTGAACACAGCACTGTGGAAAGTCCAGGGGCCTTTGTGAGATCTTATAAAGGCACCAAAAGAGATTCAAGAAAAACAAAGATTTTGCTAAAAAAGACCAAATTTGCTAAAACCTACCTCATATCAGCTACCTTGGCTTTGGGATTTACTACTGATATTGAACATGGTCGTAAGAGGGTGCTGGGACCACATGTGCCTTCCTTGCTCTGCACTGCAGATGGAAGAGTTAAAGCCAACATACAAAGGGTGAAGGGTCACAGGCCTCTGGACTCAGAAACTACCTCACTGGCCTGAAGGCATCACACGAAATATAGGGTTTAATCAGAGTATTATCACACTTATGGTGATATTTATAAACACTGAGGCAGGGACAGCAAGTGTTTTAATTTTGGGTGCATTCTGCTTTCTCAAGGAAAAATTGTTTACCTGTGAGGAAATGCAGTTTATGATCAACCAAAACCTTTTGGAAATTCAGAGCCAGTGTGATGCTCTCCCCCTGACTGGAAAAAAAAAAAATTAAAATGGTTCATTGCACAGTGTTTGAGGTGAAAAGGCTTCGTTTGTTCCCTGGTATGTCCACAGTGGGTATAAATGAGCATGTAGGACAGATGACTTTGCAGTCCATAAGAGTATGGACCTTTTGGCTTCAAATACCATCTCCACTGCTACTTTGCCTTTGCTTTTGTTAGAAAATCTTCCAAAGAAGCGAGTCATTTTGGTTGACAGTCTTTGAAATACCCCATTTGACCTAAAAAACCCTACCACTTCCAAGCCACCAATTACTCCAAAACATTTAGGAAAGGATTTATACTCTCATAAATTCATTCCATCCTTTCAACAGTTGAGCCAAACATTAAGTTATTCTCAAAAATGTCCGTATGAATTATAGTGTTCCTTATTTCTTGTTACTTATTCCTGCATCCATTTTATTGTCACCTTTTAAAACTGTGGTGGCTGTCAGTAAAGGGATAAGAACAGTATTTTACTCAACAATAGTTTTCAAGAGACAATAAGACTGAGCACCAGTAGGTATCGTACAACCCCTATTTAGGACCCCAGCTGGACAGAGACACTTATTTCAGCTCTGCCCACTTCCAGCTGCTGAGATTTGAAGCCCCAAGACTCAGAGGTGGCTCTCAGGGATGCCCATCCTTGAACAACATTAAAAAATCCAAACATGATGGGATGGCAAACAGAGGGACAAACCTATTTTCATTTTTGTAACCACTAGAGAAATAGAATTTCAAGAGGAAAGCAAGCCAGATTCCCTTTCAGTTCATACCCTACAGAGAAACAGTCACATAAAACCATTAGCTCAAGTAACTCAACCTTGGAGAGATAAATGCAGACCCACCATTCTACAGAAAATAAAGTGAATGCCATGTTGTGGCTGAGGAAAGCAAGAATAAGCATTTCCCATCCTCCCTGCAGGACACTACACTGCAGGATCAGCAAATAGACAGTAAGTTTTAATACCTGTAAATCATTTATTATCCTCAAAAGTGGCCCTGCACTGTCCTAACAGTTGTTCTCTGTGTCTTAGGTGTCTCTAACCCAGAAACTCTGAAAGAGAGCAACTGAATCAATCACCATAAGAAGAGTTAACAGGGCTTTTAGGCTACTTAGGACCATACTTCCAAATGTTTTCCCAGTTTCTGGATCTCAAGAAGCATTCAGTCCCGGACTTGGACCAAAATTCATGGGGAACAGGCAAAGAAAATTGATTTCACTGGCCTTCCTTTGATGATACTCAGGAAGAGCTTGTTGAATCCTTTTGATGACACATGCTTATATTATAGTCTCTGGAACACAGCAGTAAACTGGTAGGAAGCCAGGCAGACTTCCAATGGAAAATGTTATTTTTCTGTGGAATTTAACTAAAGAAGAACCTATTCTCTCAGAAATATTTCAGCTCAGAAGAATCAGGGATTTTTTCAGTTGTTGCTGGGGAGTTTTCAGACCCCTTTTGACGTGGGATACCTTTGAGTAGAGACCTTCTGATACTCCTCCAGCCACTGCTTTTTGAGAAGTTTGGCATTTTCATCAGAATCCTAATTTTCATTCTGTTTCCAAACAAACCCCGCTTTGAACTGCCATAACGTCCCAGGTGATGGAAAGATCAAGGCTCACACACCTCTTGTGTGCAAACTTCTGTGCACAAAAGTCTTTCATGGGACTGCTGGTGTTCCCAAAATTATATAACTTCCTTGTTTTGCTGGAGCAGGACCCAGGTCAAGGTGTCTCTGCCTCAAAGGAGTCATGGGTGTCCAGTACCTAATTTCCAGATATTAATGGAAAAATTTACAGTTTCCCCAAATTTCAAGAATGTTGGAACAAATGGATGCTCCATCTAGATGCTGGGCCACTAACACATTTTGACCACCAGTAACTGTTTTTTTAAAATATTTTAGAGTTGTCAGTTGTCTGGTCAGGGAGCAAATGGGATGCTGTGTGACCTGCGTAGCTGCTCACCCACACAGAGCTGGTATTTTGTAGATGGGTTTTTTGCCTTTTTTTTTTTTTCAAAAATTGACTATTTGATCTCTTGTTTTGTCTAGCAAAAGGGATTATATTGTAAAATTTCACTAGGTATAACAGATATCTACACTTTGATTTACACATTATACCATTTTTCACCGTTGCTCTGATAACTTGAGAGGAAGGCTAAAAAATAATCCAGTTCTGGATGTGGCACCAGAAAACTGAGTGCAGGACTCTAATTCCTTTACAGTTTTGCCTGAAAGTACTGTTGAAGTTAAAGTTGTGTCAGCACTCTCATTAGAATTCCAGTTTTGATTTACAGCGCTGGCTGCGAAAAATTTGCTGCTGGCTGAAATTCAGTGTAAGGTCTCTGGGCATGGGAAACATTTTAAACATTTTTTGGAAGCTTATCTGAGACAAGTTCTGCTGTACTGGCATTAACACGGTAGTTCTCCTTAGATTTTAATAAGTGAGATTAGATTGATTTATTTATTTATTTATTTATTTATTTATTTATTTATTTATTTATGGTTTCTTTTAGCAAATGTACAGAACCGAAGGGTTATTTTGAGAGATCAGCTTTGTTTTTTAAGTTAAGGTCCTGGGTTTGTCTGGGATAGAGTTAATTTTCTTCTTACACGTTTTAAGCTACGCTTTTAGAAATTTCTGGAGGGGTGTTTACCAGAAACCCCAGTATTTACATTAAGAAACACGACTCAAGCTAACAAATTATTAAAGCAGACAGTGAGCAAGCACACCCTTCTCTGTAAGTGTTCCCAGCCCTTCAACGTGCCTTTAAAGCACTTTATGAAGCGACGCTCAGTGGCCCTGCTATTCCTGCTTTATTAGCTGGGCATTAACAAACCCTGGCAGTATCCATGCTGCACAGTGTTGTTTAGATTAATTTAGTGCTGGTGAGTGGTGTCAGGCTGACAGGGGAGGGGATGAGAGGCCATTCATCACCTGGACGGTTACGACACCCCAGCTCCCTCTCTCCCACAGCCGCTGCCTGGGGGCACCACATCCAGCAACAAGGGCGTGACTCAGTGCCTTGTCCACCCAGCCCGCGGCCCCTGGGCAAGAGATGCCAGCGTGGACAGCAATGAAAACTATTCCTGCTGCAGGTGGGCACCAGAAACCCCCCAAAAACGACCCCTGTGAAGTCCCTGCAGGCTCCTAGCAGAGCAGGAAGCAGGGACCTTCTGATGAAGTCAATATAACCTGCTGCATATTCTGCTACTGATGGTAGAATCACAGAATCCTTAAGGTTGGAAAAGCACTCGTGGATCATGGAGTCCAAATCTTAACCCAAACCCACCATGTTCACTGTTAAACAATAACCCCAAATGCCATATCCACATTATCCATGTGGTGCCTGCTGGTGGGTCTCTGGTATTAAGAATGGCCCGTGCCTGTGGAATAATTTAAGCTGCATTCTAACACTGTTTTCTAACCAGAAGGCATCCGTCCATATTCCAGATGCCTGCCTTCCAAAACATCCTTCATCTAGGTGGCCTAGCAGTGCATACAACTGAGGATGTGGAGAACTTGTGAGATTCTGGGATTAAGTCTGTTTCTTTCCTCCCCAACCATCCATTTTCCCCAGTGCTGTTCCTCCAAAGCAAGGAAGGCATCATTTTACACAAACAGGTGCCCACACATAGGACTGTATTTGGAAATTCAGTGGTAAATTTTATAGAATGATAGAATGATAGAATCACTTCTATTTGGAAAAACCCAGCCTAAGATTATCAAATCCAACCCAGCACTGACAAGGCCACCACTAACCCATGTCCCCAAGTGCCACATCTACATGGCTTTTAAATCCCTCCAGGGATGGGGATTACACCACTGCCGTGGACAGCCTGTGCCAAAGCTGATCAAGAAATTTTCCCTACTGTCCAACCTAAATCTCCCCTGGAACAACCTGAGGCAAATTTACAAGGCAAATTAAAGAGGCATGGGGACTTGGCCTCTACACTTCTGACTCTCAGAGCAGACCTGGGCCCTGCTTTGGCCAAGCAACTTCTCCTCAGTCAATTTCCAGGCATGACTTGAGCTTTAGGTTGGTCTAGAGGTTTCTCCAGGTAAATATTTTGGACAAGGTAACGCTGCATTGGAGGATGAGATCAAGGGCATGGATGCAGGCCAGTGAGCTGCAGTGCCAGCAAGGAGCCTTGGGCAGCTTCAACTTATCATATGGTCATTTATTAAACACTTGAGCCCATGGACTAAGGAATATGGGCATGCTGGCATGTCCACCAGATTCTGACACCTGCAGAAGATGAAACCTTCCCCCCCCCCCCCCCCCCCCGAGGCAAACAGCTTCATGTTATCCAGCCAGTGTGATTTTTGGGGCTGGTAGTACATCTGACAGGGAGTATATACTGCATCTGGCACAAGGGTATGCTAATCTCAGCTGGAAACTAGAGATGCTATAATATCATAGGAGTAAATTAGCAGAATCCGTCAAAGTGTGTGGTTTTTTTTTTTTTTTTCAGAGCTATAGAATGGTATAAATGCTTGTGAAGATGCCATGAGAAGTGCACTGTCCTGTGTACCAACGTTTCCCACTCAGGTCAAGGTGCAGAAAGTGAGTAAAAATTCAGAGGAGAAGGTAAAGGGGTAAATTTGGCACCACCATCCTCAGGGAGTCTGGAGGTCCCTTGGGGCAGTGGAAGGTGCTGGGGGCCCTGGGTACCTCTGGGTGCCCCACAGGCAGTAAGATGGGTCCTGCCAGGGCTGAGGGCACTGGGCTGTGGGACCAAGGCTCAGTGTGAGGATGCCTGAAGCAGCAGCTCTGTAAGACATGGGGGGGACAACATCTCCCTGTTTTCCTGTAGACACCCCACCACCCATCCCCATAGCCAGGCACAGCCGAGGGGTCCAGCGCTGCCCCTGTGCACAGGCAAACAAAAAACATCCAACTCCCATGACTGTACAAATGGGGGCCTTCTTAATGCCACAGCTCATGTAAATAAACTCCTTTTGCTGTGAATCTTAATTAAGGGAATGATTGTTTCTGGCCATCACTTGAAAGGCAAATGTTTTAATTGGTTCTGATGTCTTTTCCTGAGAAAGCTTTTTTTTTTTTTTTTTTTCCCCCAGAAGCCACATATCTCAGGGACATTTCTTTTCCTGGCTGCCTGTCCTGGAAGGGTCCAGCAGCAGCAGGGAAAGGAGATGGTTTAAGTGGCTATCGAGTGAAACGTGTGCATGAGTTAAAGAGCAGGAGCCGTTTAAGATCCCGAAGTGTCATTAGCAGTAACATGTCACATAAAATGAGGTGCAGATTTCCATTTTCATTTGAACTTCAGGTGTTTAGTAATCCAGAAGCTTTATTTAAGGACTGACCTTTAACCTGGCCTGTCATTCCAATTGCAAGGAGTTGATGGCCACTGGGAATCAATGGGCAGCATGAAGGTCACTTCCTAGAAAAACTGTGGCTATCAATGTGTCAGTTCCAATGAAGTATTATAACAAAGCAGGCAAAGAGCCTATCTCGGTCCATGAGGCACCAGCTTGCTCTCAGGCTCACTCTCTCCCCATTTTCAGCTATTCTGTAAACACAAACAGAAATAAGCTGTTATTTAATGATATGTGTTTCTGAAGGCATTTGTCGTTTTCAGCTCTGTGGGTGGCACAAGTAAGGGGTGGTTAGAAATCCAGCACTCACTGATCCAGGTGCCAGGGGAAATCCCCTTGTTCCTGCACACCAAGCGCTGCAGCAGAGCCCCTCACAGAGCCACTGGTCCAGCGAGACCTGGACAGTCCCCTTGTGGCACAGCCACGCAATTCCATGGCCACAGGGCCACTGAATGGTTGGACTGGGAAGGACATTAAAGATCAACTCCTTCCAGGCCCCCTGCCATGGGCAGGGACACCTTCCACTATCCCAGGTTGCTCCAAGCCCTGTCCAACCTGGCCTTGGGCACTTCCAGGTACAGGGCAGCCACAGCTTCTCTGGGCAACCTGTGCCAGTGTTTTATCACCCTCGCTGTAAAAAGCTTCTTCCTTGTATCTCATCTAAATCAATCCTCCTTCAGTTTAAAACCATCACCCCTCGTTCTGTCACAACGCCACAGTTGCCTCCTTGGTGTCTTCCCTGGGGCTCAAGAGGGAAAAAATCGTGTCAAAAGCTGTGGTCAGCCTGGCCTGCTCACACTGCTGAGGTTAAAATGAACATTTAATGAAGTGAGCATTTGCTTTGGAGGTTAGCACAAAGGCTCTTTGTGCCTGTGGCACCTGGGCAGTGAGCCCTTTTTTTTTCAATCATGTAAAAACGCGGTTGTTTTGATTTCTACTGAAATCTAAGAAATTTAAGCTTTTAGGAGCAGATTCCCCGTGGTAAGTCAGAACCCAGCTCCTGCTGTATGCAACAGGCACTGGATGGCCAGTACCTTTAGGGTCTGGCCTGGGGAAGAGTGGGGTACTAAAGTCACATGTGTCTTAGTGAAGCCCAAGTGAGGTCCCACCATGAGAGCTGCTAAACCAAATCCCAGCCAAGGGACAAGAGAGCAGCCACGAGTTTGTGGGATGGACACTGCAGATTGTGCCAGGCACATGCCCCACCCTGCCCCATCCCAGTGCCACGTGGAGGGGAGATGCAGCCCCTCTCCACAAGCCAGCTGCTCCTGGACTGGTGAAGGTTTTGACTTGTAGGGTCAAGGACGAGCATAAGCATCAGTCAAAATCTCTCAATCTCTCGCAATGTCTTTGTGCTGAGTTTTCAGCATGCAGCTCTTTTCAGCAATCTGTCTCCAGGGGCTGGGAAATTCCCCAATAGGAAAATTCTTT
The DNA here is from genome assembly GCA_038380795.1 of Pyrocephalus nanus. Lineage (NCBI taxonomy): Eukaryota > Metazoa > Chordata > Aves > Passeriformes > Tyrannidae > Pyrocephalus > Pyrocephalus nanus. The sequence goes on along the minus strand of CM076263.1, from coordinate 2,023,774 downwards.
GGTAAGTCTTTTAAAAGACCTTTCTAATCATTAATAATTACAGTAATTTATTGTAAGCTTTTCTGTACTCTTACAAAGCCTGCAAGATCTTCCCTATCAATTCATAACAGTTTTGAGGGATAAATCCATTCCCTGAAAATCACGCAAAATAGAATTTTAATTGGAATTTCTTTTCCAGTCATAGGAGTCATTGCTGAACTTACTGTTTGTATATTAAATGTCTTTTTAGATCACTGAGCATGCAGATGCTCTGGGCAAAATCAATATGAAGTCTATGCCTGTCTGTCATATGAATATGAAACCCTCTGTAAAAGGTCAAGGTGACAGAAACTAATGAATCCCTGTTCAAATTCAAAGTTCCGATTTTGAAATAAAAATTGAGAGATGTGACCAAAAAGTGCAACCAAAGGTTTGGATTTCACTCAACAGCATGTAGATGTAAATTGGAACAGGATTGGAGAGAGGCAGTTAGAGCATTTCCTCCATGGAGACAAAAAACCTTGTGCAAAGGTGAAAAAATAAAATGTTACACTGATGCTACAGAGAGGCATCACAGTTTTGCTAAAAATGTGATTGATACAAGGTGTTGATATGCACTTTAAACACATAGATAAAGTGGAGTTCAAATACACATCAAGTCTACTTGCCCATGACTCTGAGCCTGATCCTGCACTCCATCAGCCTCTGAGTATTTCAGCCACTGAAGAAAAGGAATAGAGTCTCTTTAGGAATTTAAATAGGTGAGTCAGATCGTGCATGGGGATAATCTGTCACAATATTATTTATATTTCACAATATTTTCTTTTAAACCCCTTTATTTCCTCTTGTTTCCACACTTTGTGTCCTCTTATTAAGGCAAAGAGAAAGTAATTATTGTACAGAGGGGCTGTTCCAAAGCTTTCAACACATACCTATCTGACTGCTGGTTACAGACCATCGTGATTAATGCTACTGAATGGATTTTAAAATGTATTTATTCCCATGCCCTGTCCCTCGTTTGCAGATCCAAATATTGGATGCTGAACACAAAGGTGAACATATCTTTTTTTGCAAACAACAAGAAAGAGCACAATTTGTACCTCTGGTAGCACAATCAAGCTCAATTCAGGTTTTGGAGATCCTGGCATAGAGGGAGATTGTCACCTCAGCTTCAGTGGAATTGCATGGAGTGGGGCATGTCCTGTGCATTTATTAATTTTCCCTTTTTTTCTGGCTCCTGTCACGTTCAAGGGTCTTGACCACCCTCACACCTTAGAAATACTTTGACTAATTAACATGATGGTGGTTTCCTCCGTGCACACACAATAAAAACACTAACTAACAGAGCAAATAAACCACGAGGGAGGGGAAAGTCCTGTGTGCCGAGGATGCCTCTACACCGCGGAACCAAGATAATCCAGGCTGGTTATTGTTACGGTTATTTTTTTTTTTTCCCCTTCTCTTGGAGCTGGAGATCCCCTAGCAAAGACCTGGAAGCAGCCTGAGTTTCCATGCAATAAAGCAGCAGTGAGAAAAGCTCAGAGTAATTAAGTGGCTGACGCACAGAAGAAGCCGTTACAAAGATTTGACTAAATTGCCCATTCATTAGTAGCACGGCATGGAAGGAGAATTACAAATAGACAATAGAGCCTGCAGTAATTCAATCTAACCTTGTACTTACAGAAAACAATGAGATAATGAACAGAAAAATTACCAGGCACATATTGCATTTTGTTGAAGGGAGGAAGAGGGAGGGGGATCGGGTTGGGATGGGGGTTGGGGGGGGATGGAGGGGTGGAAGTGGGGGGTGCCGGGGAGAGCGGCCTGGCACATGTAACACTAATGGCATCGCTCAAGCTGAGCAAACATTTCTCCAACACAATCATAGTTCTCAGTCTAAGGGCCTCTGGGGAGCTGAGATGAGGCTAGATCGTGAACAAAAAAATGTAATTTATAAGGCGTCTGTGGACTGGAATTTATCATCGGATCCGCTCGCCGCCGCTCAATTGATATGTAGTTGATTTCAAACAACACCCCCCAGGCGCCCACAGGGAACATTTTTTAGATTTTACGCTTGGATATATCTGTTTAACTCACCATTTACCAAAACAACGGCTGATGACAGCACAAACAAGTCACTCTGGAAAAAAAAAAAAAAAACAACACCACCACAGCCATACACAGACAAGCGCACACCCCCCTAGACAGCACTAAACCACGAGGGTTAGGGCTTTGCAGGGCTTGTGGGGAGCAAGAAATCAGAGGCAGGGGCTGAACTTGGGGTGTATTTTACAAGGAAGACATGGATGAACCTTCCACTCAATTTTTAAGCCTGTGTTGGAGCTCTCCATTGGTTCCTTTTTACATTTGCTTCCCCAGGAAAGCATCACGCTGGGCTCGTCCCCTGGAGCAGATGCTGGGGCTGGTGGCTCTGGAAAGGGGATGTGGGGTCACCCTGGGGTGGGGGTTCAGTGTGGGGGGCGGTTTGCAAAGCACAGTAAAGGTATACATGATAGCATCCCTTACCTTGAGGGAAAGGTGTCCCAGCATCACAGTCTGGACCATTCCTGAGGTGTTCCTGGCAGCAGTGAGATGAACTGGGGTGCACCAATGGGAGCAGACAGAAGAAAAGTTATCAACCATGTATTTCAATGCCACCAGAGATTCAAAACCAGCTTTCTCACTGTGTAAGGGATCTCACTGCCTGAGTTAATAAAGTGCTACTACTTCCCATCTTACGAGAGAACTTCTGAAATTCCCACAGATGAATTTTGCTATGAATAGACAAGAAATTCCCCCTGACCAAGCCAGTTCATATAATAAAATTCTGTTGCATTTACCCTCTAAAGAAGGAAAACCAGTGCTGACCTTAAACTATTTCTTGCAATTCCCTCCCAGCACTGTGAGGGAGCCCTGGACTCAAATTATCCATTGCGCCAGGTATTGTAGAGACACCAGCTTAGAGGTGAGCCTGAAATGTTCAAGAGCAGGTTGGATGGGGCTTGGAGCAACCTGGTCTTCTGGAAGGTGTCCCTGTCCATTGAAGAAGGATGGAATGAGATGGTCCTAAATGTCCTTTGCAGCCCAAAGCATTCTGTGATTCTGTGACACGCAGAGACCATGGGGAAACAAACAGAAAAAAAAAAACCCACACAAATTTTTTTTAAAGAAAATAGTTTTGTGGAGATGTCAGTGAAAGCTGTGTTGTGCCATAACACAAGCTGTCCACAACAATATTTTACCTACTCCAGGATGTTCATTAACCAATTTTCAAAATAAGGACCTCAATGAGGTAAAGAGCTAGCGTCAACTGGAGATGGCATTGGGCTGCTCTAATGGGATAATTACTGAGCATGGAAGAGCCTCTCCGGGGGCCACAGGCCACATGTGAATTAAACAGATGAGGTGTTACTGCTGTTGTGGGGCTGGTCTTTCCACTGATGTCCTGTCTGCCAACACAGAACAAACCAGTGGCTTCTGTGGAGAGGTTCTGGGGGTGCTTTGGTGACAACTGGGAACTGCTGCCAGGTAAGGGATGGAGTAAGAGCTGGGTGTCCACCAGGAGAGAGGAGTGGTTGGCTGGAATCAGAGGTAATTCAAGGTGAGAAGGAGCTGAGAATGTGGGACCAACTGGAGGCAGATCCAGCAGATGCCCAGCATGGATTCCTCTACATGTGAGCAGATCCACCAAGCAGCTCAACAAATGTGCAGCCACTGGCCGTTCTGGCTTGTGGTTATCACCCCAGTGCAGTAAAAACAAAGATAATTAAACACTAAAAAAAAAAAAAAAAAAAAAAAAATGAAAAGAAAAGAAAAGAAAAGGAAAGGAAAGGAAAGGAAAGGAAAGGAAAGGAAAGGAAAGGAAAGGAAAGGAAAGGAAAGGAAAGGAAAGGAAAGGAAAGGAAAGGAAAGGAAAGGAAAGGAAAGGAAAGGAAAGGAAAGGAAAGGAAAGGAAAGGAAAGGAAAGGAAAGGAAGAAAGGAAAGGAAAAAAGAAAAGAAAAGAAAAGAAAAGAAAAGAAAAGAAAAGAAAAGAAAAGAAAAGAAAAGAAAAGAAAAGAAAAGAAAAGAAAAGAAGAAAAGAGAAGAAAAGAAAAGAAAAGCTCCAAATCCCACCAAAGCCGAACCCCAAAAGGGTAGACCCACAAAAAACCAAACCAACCAACCAAACAAAAAAACTCCACAAAACCAAAACCAAACCAAACCCCACAAAAACAAAACCAAACGAACAAAACCCAAAACAACAACAAAAACTCCCCCAAAAAACCAACAAAATCAAACAACAACAAAAAAGCCCCCGAACCAAACAAAAAAACCAACCAAACCAAACCATCATAAACCCAAACAAACAATCGAAAGTGCTTTTTGAAAGATCACAGAATAAACACTAAAGATCAAATCTATGAATTCAGTGTCTCATCTGATGGAATTTATTTCCTGCTTACTTCTTCTGGCTTCCTTCATAGCACCAGTTGGCTTCAAGAGGTTACACAAGGAGGGGAATTGGCACCTGTTTGCTGGGTGGAAAATGGATCTTCCTGATCCATGTAAAAAAATGATCTGTGTTGGAATAACCACAAAAATTCTTTCAGGTTACCAAACCCAAGAACAGCGACATGGCTCCTTACTACCGGTTGGAAATGACAGCAAGTTCACCTAAGCACTTTCTCACCTAGGACATTTCCTCCACCGTCCCTGAAATTTATTCCACAAAATATTTTCTGACTTATATAAAATCTTTTCCTCTGTTTTGAAAAGTATGCAAAAGGGAAATGCCACGTCTGGGGCAAAAAAGCCCTCTGCAACTGATGGCTGTGGGGGCAATCAGTATTATCTCACTACACCAACACTTTCTAAAACTACAGACAACAAATGATTGCACAGGCTTGGAAGGATTGTGGTTAGAGCTGCATAAAATGGTTTGGAATAAACATTACCCATGGCAAATACCATGTAACTTAATGAGCCAGACTTGAGCTTTTAATAGGAAAAACAGAAAAGACAAATGTCTCAAGCTTAGAAATTTTGTGTTGGCCTTGCTTGAGGGTTTTTCTCCCCTCAAAATGATACATTTGCAAAAGATGTCCATTACAGGTTTTTTTTTTTTTTGTGGTCTAAAAGAAAGGAGGTTTGTGGCTGGTTTTGTTGGCAGGATGGTCTATCCTGGGTCTTAAGCTGAAGTTTGTGTCATCTGAGATCTCTGGGTCTGGCATTGGGAAACCCTGGGTTGCTGTTCCCAGACAAATGCACACAACACAAGCAGCCTAAACTCCGTCCTCAAAGACATGGCAGAGTATGGTGTCAAACCTTCACTTCTGGGTTTAACTCTGAGATCGAGATGAATGATAGCCTTCAGTTAGTGCAATAAAAAGTATGTGATTTTCATGTAAAAATGGACAAATGCCCAGAGAATTTGCCCAGTAAACTGAGTAACTAGTAAGAAGATTTGCACTATACACAATTTTCAGACAAAGGTCATAACAATATTACTTCTATGTTAATTTCTTAAGGAAGCCTCTATTACCTTACTATCCACTTATGTGAGTCTGTAAATGTTTCCCTGGTAATTTTTTTTCCTATTTCCTTGTTTCATCCAAAATTGATAATAAAACAGAAATCTCCAAGATTGCATCCAGCCTTTACAGGTTACAGGAGCACAAGCAGGCTGAGGGCAGAGACCTTCTGAATATGGGAATATTCAGGGAATATTGGGAAGGCTGACTATGGGAAGGCTGAAATATGGGAAGTCTGAAATTCTCATCTTAGAGAACCTCAAGAGAGCCAACGTGACAGACCTTACAAATTCTTCCAAATACAGGAAACCTTTCAGCTGAGTTCATTCCCTCTCAGGTACTAGAGACTGTCAATCACAGGATGCAAATCCCCAAACCACCACATTTTATCAGTTCTGGTGCCAGTGGGGTAGACGCTGTTTGATCACCTCCAGAGGCCAAAGGGCAACAATTCATCTTCTAACCAGAGAGATTTCGGATCTAAAGATGAGGAAGGCCCAAACTTGCTGGGGATGAAGAAGCAGTTGTTGGACTTTGAAATGTTCCCTTTAAACATGTTGAAAATCTTTGTGCTAAAATTGTGCTTCCCAAAACCACAAAAGCCACTTTGTGTAATGGCAAGGCAACATTCTGCTAGTACACAGGGCTTGGAGCTTGCAAGCTTACGTGGGGTGTTGGGATGTTGGGGTACCTCTGCTACAGTTTTGACTGGTGATGGCACAAACTTGGAAGACTGTGCACACTTTTGCTTTTGTTCTCTCTAATGACATGTATTAATTTTATTTTATTATTTTATTTTATTTTATTTTATTTTATTTTATTTTATTTTATTTTATTTTATTTTATTTTATTTTATTTTATTTTATTTTATTTTATTTTATTTTATTTTATTTTATTTATTATTAGTTTTTTTTTTTCTTTTGGTATCAGGCCCAAAAAGAAACCTAGCCCTTAAACAGGGCAACCAAAGTCAGATCTGAACGTGGGTCACCACACTGGCCCAAGACTACTCACCTTTACCAGAGAATTGCTGGGATGTCCTGTATGGGTTCCTGCCTGTGGTGCCCAAGTAGAACCCAGACCCTTTAACCACCAGATTTCATCTGTGAGATCATGAGAGTGGACATGGTTTGGTGGGGGAATTGGCAGTGTCAGGTTAATGACTGGAGCTAGAGGATCTCCAAGGTCCCTTAATACAAACCATTCCACGGTTCTATGATCTTGAGGGTCTTTTCCAACCTAAATCATTCTATGATTCTGTGACTTCAGCAAATTTAGGAGTGTGCAGTATTAGCACCTTTGCCACCGACACCACCTGAGCTGGGGTTCAGATCACTTCTTTCTGCTGACCCTGATCTGGAGCTGGGAGGTAAAATGGCTTTTGTTATGACTTTCCCCTCTAAGCGAGGTAAATGGAAGCTCAGTGTTATGTCAGCCACGCCGTGCCAGCAGCACAACTATTTTCACCGTGGCAAAATGCCTTTTTTCTTTCCTCCTGGATTGTACAGTTCCTTTGACAGGGAAGGGTAAAGACCCTCAAGGGTTCTCAGAGCACATCAATATGTTTTGTATTTAATGTGCTGGCTCGGTTACAGCAAATTAAGGAGAGTGGGCCCGGTACAAGATAATGCCGCCTGCAGTTCCTCACTCCCTAGCTGAGTGGAATACACTGAAAATGATACTCCAGTGTGGAGAAATACTGCACATTACATCCCCCTGCAGTAACAGAAGAGACATTAGGCAAAGCCCTGACTCTTAATGGTACACATCAGGAAAACATCTGAGCTTGGGCCTTCAATCACAAACGCTGCAGGATTTAAAAATGAATAAACTTCACATTGTGATTCTCTTATTTATCCTTTATGCAAATTGTCCCTGGGAGGACACATTATGCTCGTTGCATGGCACGGCGCAGACCCACATTAAAGCGTGGAGGGCCACTCTTATGTAATGCACAACCCTCCCGGCCCCTCCGTGCGGTTTGTGTTGCAAAGAGAAACAAACACACAAAGGAAAAGAAAAAGGAAAAAAAAAAAAAAAAAAAAAGCAGCCTCAACCCCCCCAAACCTGGAAATGTGCTCTCCGTTGGCTGCTGAAAATATCCCGATGTTAAGCAAAGAAGCGGCGCAGAAATATCCCGCTCTCTTTTCCTGGTTATCAGCCCGTGACAGGAGAGGATGGCAAGACTGGAAAAAAAAAAAACAAACCCTCTCTGTAAACTAAAAATACGAGAGCAAATATCCTAAAACCCTGAATCCCTACAAGGTAGCTGAGAATTTGGCTTAGACTAATATAATGCATTCAATCCACATGGCCGCAGCCCCTAGAAGCCAGCCCGTTAGCTAACCTTTCTGTTATTAGCTCCCCCTTCTCAATGGGACAGACACACAGTAGAGTTGATGGGCATTATTTTTTCCTGGGCAAAATCTCTTGCCCCCTTCAAGCTTTTCATTATTAGCACAAATCTTCCGCGGTGTCCTTGAGCAAGCATTCGCCAGATGACTGGATGGCAGAGAAGCAAACAGCCCTACACGTGAAAAAGGAATGGGAAGAGAGTTCAGGGACTTGGCCACAAAATTAACTGCTTGAAAAGACACAGGGAAGACCTGTTAAGCAGCGCTCCAAGGGCAGGCTACCAGGTGGGTCAAAACGCCATAATCACAAATCCATCCTCTTTAACATTATCTGAGCCATTTCCTAATATGCCTACCCAGGAGACAGAGGAGTGGGCGAGGGGTCCTGTGTTTAAAGTCGTCTCTGTGCTGTGTAATTGTGGCTGGCAAATAATCCAGGCTGAACAGACCCTTCTTGTCAATGAAAATGTAAGTCGACTGAGATCACCACCTCTGTGAGAGCTGCTCCTGAATTCAGGATTTAATTCTATCCTTTCTTTCTCCCTCCAAGTTGCACCCCAAGTGGGAAAGGTGCATGATGTAGATAGCGAAAAATGGGCGTGGGTACCGAGTCCCATCTCTGGCCGTGACATGATTTTGCTGCTGGTTGGACTCTTTTGTTGTTTCTCCAGTACTGAAAACTTGTTATCAAAGGCCAAATCACTGTATCCTGTGAGATAAACAAGAGTGAAAGCCAGAAGAGGTGGGAGCCTCCACCTTACCTGTCACTGTGAGGGTGGGGAGGCCCTGGCACAGGTTTCCCAGAGAAGCTGTGGCTGCCCCTGGATCCCTGGAAGTGTCCAAGGCCAGGTTGGACAGGGCTTGGAGCAACCTGGGATAGTGGAAGGTGTCCCTGCCCGTGGCAGGGCGTGGAACTGGATGAGCTTTAAGGTCTCTTACATCCAAAACCATTCTGTGATTCTATTATGAAGGTAGTTGCAGAGGTGGATTAGCCTGAGAGTTTAGCAAAATACTTGAGATTTCCATATAACACTAATTAACAACCAGTGCCAAGAAGCAGACTGAAAAACCCATTTATGAAATCCTACTTCCTGTAATTAGGATATTTCTGATTTTCCTCTTCCGCACAGTTTATTTGGAACATTTTCAGCCCAATCTGAGTATTTTAACAAAACTCATAGGAACCAGTGGTTGAAGGTGAGCAACAGATTCAAAAGCTACCACAGCAGGAGGAGTGGTTCTTTTGGAAAAGTTTCTCATTTCCTTAAGAAACTAGGCTAAAAACATCAGAGAATATTAACAGATATCCAATACTAGAAGATTACCTCTGATGTATCTCAGAACTACATCTGCTTGGAGACTGGATCCTCATCTATCTGGACCCTTGGTCTGAACCAGTATGGTTACTCATGGAAAATAATGTAAAAATCTGGATTTTGAAGATAGCAGCAAACTGGAAGACATTGAAAGGACCAAAAAAAAGGGACTACCCCATCCTGCTCTTGCCTGTTGTGAGGACAAAGTTGGTCAGAAATTCAAATGGCAAAAGAGAAAACAAAAGTAAGCATAAATTACCAGGAGAAATACAGAAGAGCAGAGACTAGACTATACCTTTGCTAATCTATGTCTGTTGTCAAATTAAAGAAAATATTTCATGCTTTCACAGTACTATTTTTGACTATGTGGCTTAAGGAAATGAGGTCATAATTTTGAAGCTTGTTATCCAGTTTCAACAAAATATAACAAAAGGTTAGCAATCACAAATATATGAAATACATTGAATTAGTTATTGTAATTTTTTTTTTTTTTTTTTTGGGAGGGGGGAGGGAAGAAGATAACCAGTTCAAAAAAACCCAAGAGGGCACCAAATCGTGGTCTTGTTCTTCTGGAATAAAGGCCTAAGATGAACTCAAGGTTACTCTTAGATGCAGAAGGGAAACATTAGGAAGGCAACTTATGAGAAAATAGGTTTCAGAAGCCCTGCTGGCCAAGAACCAGGATAAGTGCAAACCAAGAAACTTGCACATAAGAAGGGAAAATTTTGATCAGATGTTATTTCTAACCATGTGGCATCTACACAGAAGAGGTTGTCCAGAGAGATGACGGATGCCTCATCCCTGGAATCATTCACAGGCTGGTCGGACAGGGCTTTTAGCAACCTGGTTGAATGTGTCCCTGCTCACTGCAGAGGGAGCTGGACTAGATGACCTTTAAAGGTCCCTCCCCACCCTAAATATTCTGTGATTCTGGAATATATGATACAAACACCAACAACATATGACGAGAGGTGGAGGGCGGCTCTTGGAAATTGGCTCACTAGAGAGCGACCTCAAAAAATGTTTCTTGGCATTTTTAATTTTTTTTGGATGCTACTCAGACACCTGAAGTGACTTACATCAAACTGGTGGGTGGATGCAGCAATTCCCCAGCAAGGGCAGGATTCCCTGAACCTGGGCTGTGTCATGGAGCTGCCCAGCGCGATGCAAATTTTGGAAGTACGAAGGAGCTGAGTGGTTCCTCAGGCATGACAAATTCTGTGCCTTTCTTCCCGCTTTCAAGGCGTTCCTAGGTTACAAGTTCCTCCAGTGTATTTTTGAATCAGAATTAGCTGCTGATGTGTTTTGCACTTCATAATTTAAAAAAAAAAAAAAAAAAAAAGAATCTAACTTGTCCTTATTTGTCACGCCTGGCTTCCTTAAATCACAGTGGATGCTCAAAGTCTGTCTGTGCTCAGGGGGAGACAGATAAGCTCGTGGAAGGGAGGTAATTTGCACAGAGCAGTGGTATGTGGCTCAGGTTGATCAAAAAATGGAAATTTTGGGGAGCTGGGAGAGGCAGCATCACATATACTGAATTAACATGTGTTGATGTTTTACAGATGATAGATAGACTCAAACCCATTGAAACTTGAGCTTCCACATCTCTCTGCTGTGGTGGGAAGTGATGCAGGAGGCATCACCACCACCCATCTGAATCTAGCACACTTGGCCTTCCCTCTCTGATGGATATTTCTGCTTCACCAAGTTTTCTTGTGCAAAAATAACTGCCGCTTTTCCTTCATGGGACTCTTCATAATTTCTGTAGTAATTTTGTCCTGGTTTCAGCTGGGATAGAGTTCATTTTCCTCTTAGTAAATGGGGCATTGCTGTGTTTTAGATTCAGGATGAGAATAATAATAACATATGGATGTTTTGGGTTTGCCAAGTAGTGCGTAGCTTAATCCAGGACTTTTCAATGTCTCACGCTCTTTCAGTGAGGAAACACCCCAAAAACTGGGAGAAAGAAGTCCCAGTGCTGATCTGTGGCCAGAAGAATTTTTATTGTACTCCTGAACGACTTCATTGGCAATACTGTTGCTTGCTCCTAAGCAGATAACAGGAATAATTTAGCTTGCTGTTAATCCAGTAAAATTGTCATTAAAAACGTCTGGGCTGAAAAGGAGAGTGAAACCTGAAAGAATTCGGGTGTTTTACCTTTTTTTACCTACAGAATGACACTTCCTGCAGTGTCCTTACAGGAATTAGTAAAACAATCTCCTTTCTCTTACTGGTGGCTTTGCCTGCTTGGATGGCCTTGATTTACCTGTAATTAATTATATCCGTGAGTCAAGCCTTGAGTGCTAGGGAGAAGGTTCAAATATTATCTGGGTAATGCCAGACCTGAGCCTTGGTGCCTGCAGGGAGGATGACTGGACCTGTGGTGGGCTATACCTGTTTTAAATGCAGTTCATTTCTATGAGTAGTAAACATTATTTTGAGGGAATATTGTGCACATCAGCACTGATCCCTTCCTCAGCAACATCAGGTTCCTGCCAAGCCACTGGGACCTCACCCCTTTGCCTTGCTCATGTCCAGAAGTTTGTATAGCTGATATAGTGAAGAGGAAACCCTGGCCTGGCAATGCCAAGGAGAGAATCCATTCACTGGTCCCTCAGAGCCAGCACAGTGCTGCATTTTTTGGAGCAATGCTTTTAGTAGTCAAACATTGCAGAGCTCTCTCTGGTTGGCTTTTGATTCCCATTTAAGAACAAGCCACTCTGGCAAATTGGGTCCTATTGACCCATCCGATTGTTTCACTTACTCCATCCTGCTTAGACAAAAGTCCCAGAAATGTTCTGTGAGATCATACTTGCGTGGTAAATATTTAACAAAGAGGATGCCTCCGGCCTTCCCTGCGCTCTCCGTATATTCACGGTGAATGCGATGCTTTATTTTGGGAGTGGAAAGTCTGCTCTTCCACCCATCTCCTTTCCTCATTTCAGACTTCTGTTATGAACTAGCTCATCTTTCTTAAGGGGTCATTAATGATTTACTACCAGAGACTGCTGAGTCAAAGCTGGTACGCTGGAGGGCTGAAGACATGAAGGCCAGTGATGCAATTTAGCTTCCACCTCTTAGCTAAATGGAGCTTCTCCTTCTCTTAAGAAACTGATTCACAAATGGAGATGCTGATGCTGCTCCAGTAAAACCATTTCCCATCCTTCCTGCTTTTGTTTGTTTTGTTTTAGTGGAGTAACAGTGCTGGATTCAAGTTTCCTTCAGGCTTGATTCTGGAATGTGGTTGTGACCCTCGGCTGAGGTGCAACCTGGGATACAACCAGGAACTCTGAAGAGAAGCACACGTGTGGACAAGACACTAAATGGGAGGTGCCTTAGCAAAGTTATCCCAGGGAAGGTACAGGCTGAGATAACCAGCTGGGCTGCAGTAAGTCAAGGTAAGAATATAAATCATGTGCTGGTGAGATAAGCAAAGAATCACAGAATATCCTGAGTTGGAGGGGACCCACAAGGATCATTGAGTTCAACTTCTGGCACTGCACAGGACACCCCAACAATCCCAACAACCCTGTCCCTGAGTGTGTTGTCCAAACACTCCTGGAGCTCTGTCAGCCTTGGTGCTGTGCCCACTGCCCTAGGGAGCCTGTTCAGTGCCCAACCACCCTCTGGGGGAAGAACCTTTTCCTAAAAGGCAAGTGGCAACTCTCTGTACCTTCGTGCAAAGGGTAACAAGGAGTGTCCAAGCTCCAGAGCTGACCTAAGGACAGCTTATAACCTCCTAACTCTTCATTATTTAAAAATGTTTGTTTGTTCCAGGTTTCAGCTGATAAATCAGTCAGTTGGTAAAATCCATGGGCCAAACCAGTGAGTAAAACAGGAACTGGGAGATTGTTATTCTGCTCTATTATCTGTAGGCTGTCTCCAAGCAGCCTGAATTACGAGATGATAGATCCTGAGCAAGGGATGAGTGATGACTCTTACCCTAAAAAATGATCCCCTTTTGTTTTGGGTCCCTGTTAACTAATTTCTCTACTGTTGGATCAAAGCTTCCTAGAATGGTTTGGGTCAGAAGACACCTTAAATCTCTTCTACTTCCAACCCCATGCCATGGGCCCCTGCCACCTTCCACTAGACCAGGTTGCTTCTAGCCCCATCGAGCTTGAACATGAGCACTTCCAGGGATGGGGCATCCACAACCTCCATCTTACTTCAGGATATGCTGGATGTTAGAATGTGCTGCTGAGGACATTAAAGCAGCAGCAGCAGCAGAGAGAGAGAAAGCAGGGGGATGTACAGCTGAGAAGAATTTGGGAGTTGGGCTTCCCCAGTCAGACACATATTCTGACACTTGAACTGATTTGGAGAGACCAACTGGACCACAAGCAGAGCCCAGACAGCCAGGGAGCTGTGCTACACGGAATGTCTGATTCTCCAGAACTGATTATCCCTCTCCCACCATCAGCCAGGCAAGACAGGCTCTAGGAGAGTGACCTGCTAGAGCACCCAATGTGCCTAAAGCTGCCAATATCCATCATGGACAGGTATGCAGACACACTGGCAGAGAAACCTGGTCCTCGAAGCAACCAGCATGCTGCCAAGACAGGTCAGATGCTCAGCAGGGCAAGGGATGCTCCAGCCACGGCAGCAACAACAAAATGGGATTATTGCTTAATTCCACCATTAGCGCATGGCCCCAGCTATCACTGTCCAGCTGCATCCCAAGACCTCATTTGTTTCAAGTTGTTCCAGGCAGGTTGTTGTCTCCGAAAGCTTTTGATTTGATTCCTCTAGCCAGCCCTGCGCTCTTATGGGAAACAGTGGGAGATCATTCCATGCATGGGAAAGTGTCTTTGCTCAGGGCAAAATGTGCTGGTTGGTGAACCGAGCTGCATTGCCTTTGTGTCAGGATGATTTGAGGGCAATGTTGAAGCTTTAACAATGCAGAAAATAAATTCATATCCCTTTGTGCATCTTCCCGTGCGCGTTTTTTGCGATAGGGGGAACTGCCAAACTCCAAACACAGAGGAGCAGGGGAGGTCTTATACAAAACTTCTGTCTGGGTGGAGAAGCGTGATTGCTGCAACCCTCAGAGATGAGGCAGAGAGAACAGGGGATCCCTGTACCAGAGGCCACCATGCACCGGTAGTTTTAACTGAAATGGAAGAGAAATAAATCACTTCTTTGTTGGCAGGGAGCAAAAATGCGCAGCCTGAACCCCTGCTCAGCAGGAGCAGGGGAGGGAGGAGGGCAGCCCCCCGTAAAATGGCACAGGGATAAGGGCAGGACCAGCCTTCCCCATCTGTGGTCCCTTGGCTTGGTAGTTTGGCAAGGACCTGCCTTGGAATGGCCAGTCAGGAGTCCACAAATTCTCCCAGTGACTGCTTTCAGGAAACTGCTGTGGCTTCTTCATCCATACCCTCAGCGCCATCAGGAAGACACTGAGGGCCACAGTGCAGCCTGCAACCACTTAAGGGTCACAGAAGTGGGATCAAATGCTTGTTGGTGACTTTTAGTGACAAAAACAGGGCTGGAAAGCAGGGTGCAGACCTCAGCACCATGTTGGAAGGCTGGGGAAGGAAAAGGGCAATGGTGTGGGCACAAGTCATCCCACATCACTTGTCTTCCCTATTGGGCAGTGAGTCTGGCCCACTTTACTTACTGGCAAAGGCACAGTTATAAACCTCAGTGATGCTAAAATGATTTACACCCTGTTTAGAAGGCCTTTAGCCCTGGGCTATAAGAAGAAAGAATCTCCTGAGATACATGGTCTTTTTTTTTTTTTTTTTTTTTTTAATTTATAATTTAATTTTTTTAACACAAAGTGAATATACTCCATAATGATTTTTTTTTTTTTTTTAAATATCCTAGTTGAATAGTAGGAGGAGAAACAGAGGGAGGTGTGCCTGTGTTTTTTCTTCAGCATGAGCTCCTAATTCCCATCCATGGTAATGGGACTGGCACGCATGCATCAAGGGGAGAAGAGACCCCTGAGGGTTCACAAAATATGCAGATGACTGGTTTTTAATGAATGCAAAATGTAAAACAAAAGAAGTATCACAGTCAAGCTGCTCATGCATAATAAAGTCACAGTGAAAAGGGAGCAAATAAATAGAGGAGTCTTCTTGGCTATAACCATCCTTAATATGCAATGGACAATTGGGAACAGCAGGCCTTCCGAAGCTCACATCATCAAATAGCAAGCACATTTTGGCAACATGAAGCCATCTACAGCAGCATTTCTCAAGCTCCATCCCACCAAGTTATGGGAAAAATATTCAGGCCTCTCCCAACGTACATATCTCAGGGAAAGCAAGAAGGTCTCCCTGAGGAGGCTGGAGAGCTCTGGCAGGATATTACATTGAGGCAGTGGAGTCAAAGCCTGTGGTGAGGGCTGGATGCTCATTTCTGCTTGATCTGGGAGGGGTTTCACCAGGAATTCAGCAAGGCAGAGCCACAGACAGAGCAGCTGCACTGCGGGGCAGCACGAAACGAGGGAGTCGTCCCACCAAAGTCAATCCAATTTGTTCACTTGCTAATTTGATGGCATTCTGGGCAGCAGACTTAATTAGACATAATTTGAGAAGTCCAGCATGGGAAGCTGCTCGGAAAGACGCTGCTCCCTCCTCCTTCCTCCCCTCAGCAAGCACATCCCCTCCTTCGCACGCCTGCACTGCACAAAGGCCCCTGTGAAACGGGACTTCACTTGGCTGCTGCAGCTGAACACACACGTGGTAGCAGCATCATTCATCCAGGTCCAGAAATCCAGGCCATTCTTCCTTCTCTTTTTGTGCCAGTCTCCAGTTATAGAGTCCTTGTTCCCCAAGTTCGACCTGGTGGTACCACTGGTACAACCCCAGGTACGGAGTCCAAGAATCACAGAATGGTTTGGTTTGGTTTGGAGGGAACCTTGAAGGTCACCCTGCTCAACCTGGCCCCAGCTGGGAGAAATTCCCCTTCAGCCTGTGTATGGCACCTGCATCCAAGCACGGCAACATCCTAGTCTTTGGGCTGAGGTTTGGCTTGTTGGAGGAAAGGGAATTTATTAAAATCTGAGTCCTAACTGGGTGTGACTGTGAGAGGTAAGACGTTTGCTCAGGTCTGCTCTACTCTTTGCCTTACCCTTAACTTGAGGAGGTGCATGGCCACCTAAAAGTCCTTTTAGCAAGACCTTCCTAGGGAGCATCAAAAGCTCAGACGAAGGGCAACGTGACCAAACCCCTCTACAACACTTATCCTGTAAAAAGGATCAGTGAAAACAGGAGTGAAAAAACAAGGGAGGGTTACCACACCGCAGTACAGAACTGCAGAGCTGAACTCAGTAAACCTCAAAATAAAAAATTGAAACCTCACAGTAAAACCCCCAATAAAACAGTTTTCAGCACTTAGAAAAAATCAGAGAAATTATAATATTTGTGCTCTGTACCAGGCAACTAGGGGGAGAGATTAAAGAGAACACATGTATAAATGTCATTAGCATGCTAGCAGTGATATAAAAAAAACCTCCCAACTTTTAAAATAAATGAGCTGCTACAAAATAAACTACCTTATGACAAAATGTACGTAGGGGATATACAAAGTAAATTAAAAAACAGATTAAAGCAACATCTGTATATTAACATCGTCATAAAACAACATAGTAGTAAATAGCAGTGGCATGCAAAGGTATTATAAAATTATAATCTATCCAAGATGTTATGTCATCTTAATGAAACTGTACAGCCAGTACATCTCAAGTATTATTCCTTTATGGTTCAAAAACATCCTGTTGTGCAGTTCTGCAGTGCTGGGCCAGTAGACAACCAAGCAACCAACCAACCAAGCAGACCAACCTCAGTCCTGGTGCAAGGGGCTCACCTGCTCACAGGCAAGTGACAGCCCACTAAGTGCAGTCATTTGTCTCCAGTGCACTTTTTTGCCTTCACAATTCAATTTTTCCCTTTCCTTATGCCCCTAAATTTGGGAGGCAGAGCAGGGGAACACCTATTTGCCTCTGAGCTTGCATCAGGCTTGCCCATGGTACGTGCAGGATGCAGCAAAGTCCTGCTCCACAGGTAAGTTGTGGAGAGGAGGAATTGGGCACAATTCCCATTCCTTCATAGAAATGTTTTTTCCACCATTTCATGTTCTGACGTAGCCTCCCACTGATGTATTGAGCTGAAGACTCATGCAACTCATAACTTGCTGCCATTCCTGTCCCTTCCCTTGCCTTCCCCTGCTGCCTTTGTGAAGGAGGCGCAGAGTAATGGATTTTTGAATTTTTCACCACCAAGGGCTGACAAAGTCTGTTTCTCAGCGCTATTTGGTCAACTAAAAATCAGACACAATGATTTTAGAGGTCTTTTCCACCCTAAATTATTCTATGCCTCTATGTTTTTGAGGGGAGTTCCCCACAGGAAGTGTAGTTTGAAAACACAGGGTGGGGTAAACAGGAATCCCTGACTTCCAGGGAGGAATGGGCAGACTTAGGCCAGGTGCACATGACCCATTAGACACCCATAAAATAAACATACTTGCCTTGATTCATTCCACCTAAAAGGAGGAGCTTACAGGAGACAGTTTGCTTTGTTCTGTGACCATCCCATCTCCCTCTTTCCTTGAAAGAGAGAGACCTTCAGGGCATGACATGGTCTCTCCAAGCTCAGTTCTTAGTCTCTCGCCAAGCCCTAACAATAATGGAGTTTATTGGCAGGGATTTATAAAGACACCTCAAAACCCCATCATACCCATTTTATTAACACTTACCATCAGGTAAAAGCCACCTACAAGTTGCCATGGGAGAGCTTTGTATTACTCACATTTCTGTTATTTACCAGCTGAAGTTTTGAAATAGTTATGTGAGTTCAAAAGGGCTCCAAAAATTTTAAAGAAGAAAAATACACCAAGACCTATAACCTCTTAAAAAAATACAGCAATATATAAAAATACACCAATACCTACTATTTCGAGTAACAAGCTCTAGGGGATCCCTGCTGGTGGCTGGATCTGTGGCAAGTGAGGACACAGAGCCAAGGGATTTTGGAGGCTGGAAGAGCATCCTCGGGTGGAGTCTCTGTTCCTGTGTCCTCCCCAAGGCCCTGAGTGTTGGTCACTGTTGGGGAGTGGTCTGGATTAATCTTCAGCTCTTTTGTTCTTGTGCTAGAGCCTCACAAGCAGCACAGGGAGCCGGCAAGACAGAAAAAGATACTCATTCTTCACTTGCAACTTCCCATTAATTTTCCATTACACGACGCTATGGCAGTAGAGGGCTGAAAACGTCTCGCTGGATTAGGACTAAAATCTCATAGATATTATTAGCATCACACAGCACAAGAGTCTGCATTTGCTGCTATCACTAACTTAGCACATTAATGACTTATGTAGCAAGGCTAATGCTATAAGAATTATGCAATATGTATCATAATTGCTGAAGCAACCGTGTAAGGCTAATGAGAAAGCAAAGAGCCTGCCTATGTGATACGAGGATGGAAAATCCTGGTATCATGTGCCTACTGGTTTTATGAGCCTTGTTTCCTTTCCAGATGCTTACAGAGGATTTATGAAAAAAAAAGAGGATGAGCAACTTTTTACACAGGCAGATAGTGATAGGACAAGGGGGAATGGTTTAAAACAAGAAGAGGAGATATTTAGATTAGATATTACGAAGAATTCTGTCCTCTGAGAGTGGTGGGGCCTTGGCAAAGGTTGCCCAGAGAAGCTGTGCCAAGGCCAGGTTGGATGGGGCGTGGAGCAGCCTGGTCTAGTGGAAGGTGTCCCTACCTGTGGCAGAGGAGTGGAACAAGATGAGCTTTAAGGTCCCTTCCTGCCAAAACCATTCCATGATACTATGCCTTCTCTCTTGCTCCCAGAAAAATGGCTTGGGGAAGGAGGGAGACAAAAAAAAGTCTGCACAGTAGTAGGCTGGAGCAAGGGGTTGTATATCTATTAAAAATATGCTTCTGCATGGGTCTCACAGCTTATTTTTTCTAAAATGTTCTCTATAAAAGTGTGTAGGGGTAAGAGAAATGCTCTGTCTTTAAGGATATGGGGTTTAAGTTCTGCTGCTGCCCTGTAGTCCTGTGTTTGCTTAGGGAACCTCCTTCTGAACTGCCTTTGGCTCAGCAACCAGCTGGAGCATCCAGGGTGGACATGGAAGTGCTGGGGAGGGACAAGTGTCCTTGAAGGCTCCCCAGAAGCAATGAAAGCTCCTGTCCAGCTCATACATCGAGTTTAGCTGCTAAATCTACTTCTGCTTCTGACGGTGCATTGAACTTGCCTGCAGACCTTGGTGAGGAGTGGGGCTGTGGCAATCCATACCCACAGTGGGAAAATCCTCACTGCAGCAGGATGCTCAGGCCTGGAAAGATGTTTGCCCCAGGCAGGCTGCTCTTTGGATTAGGCATGAAATGTTGGAAATGCGTTGACTTACCGAGGGTTTTGAATCCAGGATGTCTCTTACTCAGCAAGAAATTGGTGGTGAGTAAACCTTGCAGATGGCGGTAACCTGGCTCGCCTCCCTTCTGCTCTGCAGTGGTGCCTGCAAAAAAAAAAAAAAAAAAAAAAAAAAAAAAAAGAAAAAAGGCATTTTTTAAAGCCTCAGCAGTGTGACCGTTGCCAGTACCAGGCAAGAGAAATGCAAAGAAACCACCTCTCACCATCACAAACCCATCAGTGGTGGGTTCACCTCCTCCAGCCCCTCCTGCCTCTGCAGAGACACGCAGAGCCCTGAAGAATGGTGCCACTCTCACACCAGCATCTACCCCTTCATCCCAGAGATGTACAGCCACCTCTGTTATGAGACCTGCTCCGTGTGAGAGTCACAGGTATGTTTTTGTGTAGTTCCCTGGTAAAGGACAAACGGAGATCTCACCCAGCCCAGCTCCAGCTTTAACCACTTTCACCACACCCTGCTCACACTCCACCCACCATGGGCTTCGTGACCATCTCTGAAGCAACTCTGCAGATTTTGTGGTTGTTTTGGTTGTTTGGTTTTTAGTTTGTGTTTTGTTTTATTTTCTTTTCTAAATGCAATACCTCCAGTGAAATGCAGAAGTTTTAATAAGAGGGGAATGATCATTCAGTGGATTTTTGCTGCAGTGGGAAGAAACCAAAAAGGAGGGGTAAAAAATGGGAACATTTGCAGCTCATGGCAAGGGAAATGAAATATTTAATAAGCAAAATACTGTATGTGCATGGAGGGCTCCCCCAGCCCCCCGCTTTCTTCCTTGGCAGAAATTAAACAACTTTTACACACCACGTAGTCTTCAGTACAGTATGCTAATGATGTCCCTGATGCCCTCTTCATCTGATCAAACTTAATTGTCTGTGTCAGGCTGCCAATTAACAAAAGGATCTCCTAGAGTACCAACTTCCAGAGCTACCTTAAAGGTTAATTGAATCATGTAAGCCCAATGCTCTGGCGGACTCAACTTCAGGATCCTATTCTAACCAGGGGTCTGTAGGGGTAACAAATAAAGGAAAAGTTTAATTGCTAAACCAGCCAAATCTAACAGTCGCATTAGGAAAGAAATGATCTTTCACAGCTCTCCCTCCCCACCCCCCACCCCCCTTTTTTCTTTTTCCAGAGCTTTGAAATAATCTTGTGCTTTTCATGTATATCAGACAGTTTCTGGATTTCACTACCAGGGGTAAATAGGAAGAGCTAAATTTTGCTCTTCGGTGTACGTGCAAACTGGGTCAATCCAGATGCCCAGGTAGATCCAAAAGCACAATTTATTCTTTAACTCACCCACTGTTTTCTGAAATGTTCCCCTACCAAATGCAAAGTGGCAGCGGGTGGAGGGCCACAGCACGAGGGCTGTGGGGATTCGGAAGCAACAAGCACTGCCGTCGCTCAAGGCATCAAAACCAGCTAATGGGTATCCCTGTTTTCTCTCCATCTGTCTCCTTTTCCAAGGTATTTGCTATTACCCGTTTCTTTTTGCTCCCCACTTTTTTTTGTAAACACATTTTTGAAGGGCATGCCTTGCCACAGGAGACTGGTATGGCTGTTTCGAAGAAAGTGGACTGAAAATCTGTACCACAAACAGGAAATATTCAATATAAAAAAACAAAACAAAACAAAACAAAACCTTGTGCTATGACTAGGTTGAGAACAGGGAGCCCAAAGCCACAGACTAGAGACGGGGTCTCCCTTTCTTTTGGTGTCATTACTCTTTTGGGAATCCTGATATTTTTGGGCCAAGTGTGGCATCATCCCTGCTTGCCTTGGTACCCCAGAGCTGGGGTTTTAGCCAGGCATCATGCCTTACTTATCTGATCCCAAAACCAATATGGTTTGGACCTCAAAGCATGCAGAACCATGAAGAAAGTGGTGAGAAATTGGTGAGAAATAAGGGAGATTTTAAATTAATTCCATGAGTAGGTGAACAGTCTGAGGACCAAGGTATCCGTCTTTAAAGAGGTAAGAAATAATATGATTAAAAATGCCAAATAACAAAAAATATACCTTGCCAGCATGGAAGGCATCCATTTACAGTGCTTGGTGGTTCACTTTCCTTGCACCCTGCTAGCCCCACTGGTACCCTTTTTTTCCATAGCCAAAATAAACGAGGTGAAGAAGGACAGCAGTGCCAGGGAAGGTAGAGGTGTTGTGGAGCAGGGCTGGGGGTCCATGCCTCTCCCTGCCCACCATCCCTCTACTCACCTCACAGGAGGTGTTGGTTTTGCCACTCCCTGTGTGGAGGAGGGACCTGTGAGGGGATTCAAGGATGTTCATGGACCACACTCTGCCCAAAAGGCTCAGCGAGGAGGGGTTTCCTGCAAGTTCTCCCCTATTCCCCTTCATGTGCTGAACCACTGGTGAGCTAAGCCAAATAAAACCTGCTGCACCCACTTGCAAAAAAAATGGGCTGTTCAGGAGCAGCAGACAAGATACTGCAGCCAAGAGCTCAGGCTGGAGCTGGGTGATCTTTAAGGTCTCTCTCAGCACAAACGATACTATGATTTTTAAATTAATGAATTTTAAACTGCATATTCTGGGAAGCAGGGCTGTAAAGCTAACCAAGCTAACACATGTCATAACCATGGATGATAGGACCCTGCAGATTTTTATGCAGAATTTATTCCCAAAACTTCTTTTATTTGCAATTCGACCTCTTTATCCTTTCTTTTTTCCTTTTTTTTTTTTTTTTTTTTTTTTTCTTTTCCCTGATTGAAGTATGTAGCACTTTAATAGCCTAGGCTTGGTAAAAGTTTACCTTTGCTTAAATATGACTCTACTCTTACCTGACAGTGCCTCTTTGCTCTAACAAAAAAAAAAAAAAAAAAAAAAAGAAAACACCTTAAAAATCACTGTGTTCCTGTCGGGTTTTTTGTCTTTTCCAGGGGTACTCACAAGAGCTCTGTCTCCCCTCCCACGGCCACGCACCGTGATGATGTTGGTGGCTTGCACTGCGCTGACATTGTCTTGGCTGTGAGCAAACAGCAGCAGACACGGCCGCCCCTCCAACAAACTCCTGCAAACTGATCTATTATCAACAGCAGGGCCCTGCTGTATCGCTGGCGGGCACAGTAATTAATTTCCATGCATATCATTGCCAGGATCGCTTACTGATCCGGGGAGCAAGATCAGAGATGTCACACCATAAATTGAGTCAGAGCCTTCACCTCTGTGTTCAGCGTGCAATTTTACACGCGCTTGACAAAGTAACAAACAGGGGGTAAAAAAGGCAGCGGTTCCCCAGGGTGATGGACGGGGGGAATTGGCCCAATAAATTGTTCCCTGTAAAAAGCAATGTTTTCCTCATTAAAAGGCAGTGAATTCTCTATTGCTTTTCATTAGTTGTGGCCTTGCTAGACGTGAGGTTTAATTGGCAGTGTGTTTACAGGACGCCGGCCCCAGAGGTGAAGGAGACAAAGAGGCTGAAAAGAGATTCTTATTTATTAAGGAGAGGTGACAGGCAGCCGCTTAATAAGTTTTTGTGTGGGTCCTGGAAGAAGTTGCACCATGAAGGATGGCTGTGTGCAGGTGTAACCCCTTCTGTGCCACTGCTCCGTCCTTTCTAACCACCAGAATTTAAATTTTGCGTGCTTTCCCTTCTTGTGAGGAAAACAGGATAAATAGTACGTTTTTAACAAACAGTAAAATAGCAGCGTGATAATCAAAATAAACTTGCTTTGGTTTCAAAGGCCCTGATTGACTGCTCTGCTCCCAGGTTCTTTTGAGATACTGAAGCATCCTCCTCCCTCTTGGTGTTGGTAAGAGAGGATGTACAGGTATTACCATAGTGCTCCTTATTTACAGGAGAGTACAGTTGCAGGGCCAGTCACTACACACCCCATTAAAGTGGAAAAAAGCCCATGAAATGGAAAAATATCCATATGCAGAAGGACAGAACATAATCCAGGAATATTAAAAAAAAAAAAAAAAAGTCACATATAGGAGTGCAAGGATTAAAGTAGCTCAAACAGAAAATGCGAAAAACCCAAGGTGCTCTGTAAAAGCAGAATAGAGGCTCTTGCCATTGATGTCCAGATTTTGCTGTAGATCAGAGCTGAATGGAAGAAAAAAAGGCCATACCTTGGCAACCAATACTACCTATGGCACTTTTCCCAATAAAAAAATATGTGTTCTTCCTTCAAGGTTACACATATAGTGAAACAAACCCAACTTCTTGGCAAATTCCAACTGTCTGCCTATGTTTAAAAATACAACACTGGAATACAAAACATGCAACATAAGAAACAAAAATTAATTTTAAAATGCCACAACTCCTTGAAAAAATATGTCAGAGCATCTTTCTGTCTGAAGGAGCTTGAATGCTCATCCCAGTTTAGCAATCAGAAAACCCCTCAGTTTTACATGAAGTGTGTTTTGAATCCCAGCACCTGTCACCCCAAGGTGTTTTTGTCTTGCCTCCTAACAATCATATCAAGGAATCGCAGAAACATTTAGGTTGGAAAAGCCCTCTGAGATCAACAAGTCCAACCATTCCCCAGCACTGCTAAACCTACCACTCACCCACATCCCCAAGTGCCACATCCACATGCCTTTTAAAACCCTCCAGGGATGGGGACTCCACCACTGCCCTGGGCGGCTGTGCCAGGGATGGACAACCCTTTCCATGAAGAAATTTTCCCTCATATCCAAACTGAACCTGCCCTGGCTCATCTTGAGGCTGTTTCCACTCATCCTTTCATCATTCCCTGGGAGCAGAGCCCTATGCCCCCCCAGGCCCACCCTCCTGTCAGGGAGTTGCAGAGCCAGAAGGTCCCCCCCTTAAGCCTCCTTTTCTCCAGGATGAGCCCCCCCAGCTCCCTCGGCTGCAAAACTGCAAAGTGAAAATAGGAGCTCCAGACAATATTGCAAATCAATGCTCCAACACTTAGCTCCATTTCATATTTTTCTCTAATCAACATGTTTAAGAGCAATACGGCCATCCTGGCACTCCACAGCTTGTTGTGATTACAAGAAATACTGTCGGAATGGGAGCTTTAAAATTAAGTAGCATGGAGTGTCCAGTAATTAATTTGATTTTTGCATCCATTCTTTATTTAATGCAACTTTAAAACTACGTTAGAAGCTGGAAATGAGCAGTGTAGCATGAAAATGAACTGGCCAGGTTCCAAGCGAAGGCAGGGATTAGCATAACGTTAAATGTTGAGGACTGTCCTCATCACTGAGCTTGGGAGGGAGGGGAGAAGGAAGAGACTTTCCGTGTGCTATCACCTGCAGTGGGAGATCAAAGCACAGTGCTGTGCTGTATAAAAAGACCATCTCAGCTCCAACCTCAAAAAAAAAAAATAGAAGGGAGAGAAGGAAGCAAATGCCAGGAGCTTGGGGGGAGACTGGGAAGGCTGAAGCAAAGTGTTTGGGTCCTGCTCTGGGGACCACCACACCTGCACTTCGCTTCTCATGTTGCATCTGTGTCTCCACAAGTTGCTGGAATGGTCCCATTCCCCAGGATCAAACAGTTTAATCTGCATTTGTGGGAGATTCCTGTGGGAGCTGCAGTGGATGTTTTCCTGTTCTAATCCCCCTGTTCAGTCATTCGCATCTCTCCATTTGCTTAATTCAGGTGAGCTGGCCCAACAGCAGCAGCACTCCTGTGACTCCTGTCAGCTTGCATTTGTTTTGGCTGTACAACTTTCATACGCTGAAGCTGGAGTGTTGAGGAACTGGTTTTCCATGCAGTAATGCCAAAAACCAACCAAACAAAAAAAAACCCCAAACCACCAAACCCCCACAACAACAATAATAATAACAACCAAACCACTACCACCACCACCACCAAAAAAGCCAAAAAAAAAAAGGCCACAAAAAAATAACCAACCAAACTGAACCAAACAAACAACAACAACAAAAAAACAAACAAAAAACAAAACAAAACAAACAAAAACCCAAACAAAACAAACAAAAACCCCAAAACAAACAAACAAAACAACAACAACAACAACAACAACAACAAACACAACAGAGAAAATCTGGCATGACCTGTTTCTCCAGTCTTCTCCATTTCTCTTTCCAGGAAGTGGGGAGAAGAGCCTGCCTCGCTGGAGATATTCCAGAACAATCTGTACTCAACCCTGTGCTCTAGGATGACTCTGCTTGAGCAGGGAGTTTGGACCAGATGATCCACTGTCATCCCTTCCAACCTGAACCATTCTGTGAAGTGCAGTGAGAGCAGACTAAGTGATGGGAAAGCCTAGTCTGGATCTAAGCAGAAAATACATAAAAAATTGTAACTGCTTTACTTGGGGTAAATATTTAGGTGGGAAAAACCCTCTGAGATCATCAAGTCCAACCATTCCCCAGCACTGCCAAACCTATCAGTAACCCATGTCCCCAAGTGCCATACCCACACAGCTTTTAAAACCTTCCAGGAATGGGGACTCCACCACTGCCCTGGGCAGCCTATTTCAATGCTTAGCAAAGCCTTGGGGTAAGAAACCTTCCCTAATATCCAGTCTAAACCTCCCCTGGCACAACCTGAGGCCATTTCCTCTTGTCCTACCCTTTGCTCCTTGGGAGAAGAGAACAACCCACAGCACCTTTCAGGTTATCCTGATTTGGCAGCAATGAAAGGAACGGCTGGGGAGCCAGGGCTGCATCTGCTCAAAACCAAGCCATGAGTGCTACCACCCACAGCCTTTCAGACCATCAGTCCTGGCCTTGATTCACTGACTGGAAATGGATGCAACTCCCCAGCTGCACCAGCAAATAACGTTTATTATTCACAGATTCCATTCCCCAAGTAGGACATGAGGGCTCATACTCACATGCAGAGTAAGGAGCTGGAGGGTTTAGGTGTGCCCATGCTCAAAAGTTCACCAGCAACAGTGTAGGAGACAAATATTTCTGAAAGAAAAAACTGGAGTTACAACAATAATGCATCAATTTCGCAGTTTCTCCTAGAGTTTGTGTTGGTTCTTTAAGGTAACTGTAACTGGCCATTTCCCAGTTCTCTGACACCTTTTGTGTCCCTGCTCTTCATCTTTTTGGGGTCTTGTCTTCTCCATTTCTTACCAGATGCGAAAGTCCTTTGGGCAGGGATCAGTCTGGTCATTACTGCTGCTGATGGCTGATAAAGCTCCTGTTCCTGGGAAGTTGAGTCCTGTCAGGTTTGGAGTGAAGGAGGTGCTCTTGCACCCCCTGTGCTGTGATGGTTTATGGGCAATCTCAGTTTCAGCTGTTTTGTTTGTTTGTTTGTTTTAAAGCACAGAAGTGTAGCGCAATTTCACGGCACGTGCTCTCGTGAAGACATTCCTCTGTCTTGCTCGAGGGCCCTGACCAACCTGATCTAGTGAAAAGTGTCCCCTGCCCAGGGCAGGGGGTTGGAAGGAGATGTTCCTCAAAGTCCCCTCCAACTCAAACCCTTCTGGGATCCTACTTATGGGCTTGCAAAGAGGCTGTGCATCAAGTCCCAGACCAGCAAGAGATTCCCCAGTGGAGGGGAGGGCCACAAATAGGACCAAACCATGTGCAGTCCAGTTGCGTGTGTGGTGGTGAGCCCACACTGGCCACGTGCCTATGATGGTCCACCCTGAGCCCCACCTAACCCCGTAATTACAGCCCCACTTCCAACCCTGCTCACGCTGAGGCCAGCAGCAGCTCACCCGAGCTCTTTGGGTTTCCCTCTCCAGTTTGTAAGAGCAAAACCTTAAAAGTACTGAGTGCCTAAAACAGGCCTCCTGGACCCATTACTGCAACGTGCCCAGCTCTTATGCAGGCTTTTTCCACAGCTCCTACATGGCTGAACAGCCATTAATGTTAATGTTAATGTCTGTTACACTCCAAAAGCAGAAGCAAAGGCTCTGAGGAACAGCAACCCTTACAGCCACTTTCTTTACAGAACATGCCCTGGCCTAAGGTCATCAAGAGCTCTTCAGGTCTTTCTAATTGCAAGGGAGTGGGTTTCGAAGCCAAGAGGAAAAGCCTCCGTTGTCAGATGGGGAACTTTCCTATTATTGCACTGGCTCGAAGTCTGATGCATGTTGCAGTAGGTAGCAGGTGGTGGAGTGGAATCCTGGCAGAGGAAAATCCCTCAGTCTTTTGGTAGATTGTTTCTTCTGGGCACCTGGATGGAACACCTGATGAACATCTTGTGGACTTTTCTTCTGGGCACCTGGAAACCTACTTTAAAAAAAGAGAGAGTTTTATGAGCTTCTTGAATAATTAAGGTGTTTTTTTCCCAGTGTTTCCTCCAGCTGTCCCTGAAGGACATCTTGTGGACTTTTCTTCTGGACACCTGGGTGGGCTCCTTATACAGAGCTTGTGGATCTTTCATCTGGACAATTGGAGGCCCACTTAAAAGAAGAGACATTTATGATCTTGATTAATTAGGTTGTTTTCTCGCAGTGTTTTCTCCAGATGTCTCTAATGGACTTCTCATGGACTTTTCTTCTGGACACCTGTGTGGAACATCCTACTGACATCTTCTGGGCACCTGGATGGAACCTCTGATGGACGGCCTGTGGATAATTTAGTGGACACTAGGAGCCCCATTTTAAAAAAGAGACATTTATGAGCTTCTTGAATAGCTAGTGTTTTCTCCAGCAGCAGGACAGTTGCTTAGTGTTGGCTGATTTATGGGAACCAAATTAAACACGGTTCTGGATACATGTGGCAGAGGTGCCAGCAAGTCAAATGCTTCTCTAAGTTGTTTCTTCCAACACAAGGGGATGGTTATTTCTACTCTACTCCTGCCCAGTGATTTTTTTTTCTCTGCTCTGCTTGGTTGATCTGTTCTCCAGATCTCACACTGCTTTCAGGTTTGACCAAATGGAGTGACAGAGGAAGGCAGGGTTGCTCCTGGACCTGCAACTGAGCCCCTTTGTCAGTGTCTTTGCAAAAATCTGACCCCAGGCAGAGCTTTGGAACAGCTTTCCAGCAAAACACGTCTCCAGAGCACACCAGGCATTACTTTGCAAAAGATCCCATGTCTGCACCCAGTCTGACTGAAGGAAAGCAAAGCTCAACAATGCTACAGGGATCTGCCACTGCCCCTTTTATTCCTGTTCATTCATGGGATGTCCACTAATCAAATTAGGAGTAAAGCAAAGGTACTGCTGCCTGTGCACAGTCCCAACTGCCCAGTCCTGTGCACGTGAATGTTTTCCTTGGGAGAGCTTAATAATCCAAGGGGAAGTCTATATTTACATCTGGGAAAGAGGGAAAGAGGGCTCCCTCAGCATCCAGGGAAATGCTTATTTTATTTATTTATTTTAAATTTTATTTTCAAACTGACAGAAATCCTGAGGCCAGAGGAAGGGGGGGAGGAAGTGGTAGTGAGGTTTGTTTGTTTCTTTGGGTTTTGGTGGGTTTTTTTCTGTTGGTTGGTTGTTTTGTCGTTGTTGTTTTGTTTTTTTTTCTCTACATACACCCATTAACATGGATTTTTTTTTTTTTTTTTTTTTTAACAGAAGTTTTAACACAACAAGCAGTAGGATGGCTCTACACTGCCACCAGTAATGAAAGTTAGGCTTGCCAGCCAGGAAGGCAGTTTAACCCCTTGGTCACACCTTGCCTTTTAATTCCCTTTGAATAGGCCTGATACAGCTTTGATGGAAAACGCACCCGGTGCATGGTTCAGAAGGCTACAGAATTGAGAGCTATTAAATACTAAAAAGACAAGGTGAGAAACAATTTGCAAAATCTCCTCTTTTTATAGACTGCAGCTATTGAGAAAAATTGAGTAAATTCCCCAGCTACCAAGACTGCAGTCTGTTTCAAGATTCCATCAATTTTTTACGGTACAATCAATATTTATGAATCCCCAAAGAAATATTGCAAAGAGAAACATGGTGAAACATTTTCCATGCAGTTGCAAAGATGTAACGCGGGGACCTAAATAACTTTTAAAATAATCTCAATGACAATCAAAGTGCCTTACATAGCCAATATGGTTTAATGTCAGCGTTTATATTAGCTCTCTTCTAAAGAATAGATGGAAAAAGGGGGGAAAAAAAAAGTAAGGAAAACGTTTGCAGTTTAATCTCTCCTAAAGAAGACATTTTACTATAATAAGTATTCTGTAATTTGGTGCTTAAAAATTCAAAGGAAGTGTCATATTGAAAGTTCTTTGATTTTTTTTTATGCATTAAAAATATTCACCATCATGCAAGCAATGGATTTTTCAGTCAGCTGGAAAAGAAAAAAAGATTCCTATAAAAACTAGGCAAACAAATCCACATTCCTTTAATGGCTACTTTAGGTTTAATATCTAAACTTATTTAAATAACTCTGAACCCTCCTGCTGAGAAATATTGAAAGTAATGGATTCCTTTGTGTGTAATCTCCATTTACATGTAGAGTTTAATTTCCCTCTGGGCAGAACCTGTGTAAAACTTGCCTTGAAATGTCCCCCTGTAAAAACACAATGTTTAGGTGGATGCCGTTTATTTTATTTAAAATTTATTTTGCACATTAGAAAAGGCAAAAAGCCAACTCGCCTCAGAGCTGCCAAAATGGTGACTACAGCATGAAGTCAAAAATCATTGATCACAGTAAAGGAGATCAATCTGCACCCCAGATGTCCCAAAATCCACCCAAAAACAAGCTCAGCCCTGCTGTGCTCGTCACACCCATGACAGGGCTCTCCAGCGATGCTGGTACCTGCAGGAGGAACTTTTCTCCCAGGAATTCAGATGGAGTTTGATTTTTAAGTGGTGCAATTCTAAATTTTAAGCTTCTCCTCTGGTCTTTGGATATCCTTTGGCTCACTCCCTCTTCTCAGTCCTGTCCCACCGGACATCACAAAAATTCTAGCTACAAATAGCCCACTGTGCACATTTTTATTTGGTTACCATCACCTCTTTATTTCTCTTTCTATTTTGTCCTTTTTTTTTTTTTTTTTCCGACTCAGAAGAGACAATACTGCCAGAGATCCCTCTTAATGAACCAGTAACTTAAAGTATTTAATTACCTAAACCAAAGCCTTAGCATCGATGCTAATATTTTATTTTTAAACATTAGCAAGGGCTAAAGTAAGGAAATGTGATGAATTTGCAAAAAGCTTTGAAGTGAGGCTTATTTCCCCAAATTAATCAGGCAAGTTGCAGTCCTAGCTATTTATAAGTCTAGTTAAGTGTTGTTCCCTTGTGAGGTGCCTTTTTTTTATCTCCCTTCCATACTTACTGAGGTGTCTCAGTTATTCAGCCTCTTACCTAGATATCTCATCCAGGGGAATTTCAGTGGGAAGATCTGATATCTGATCTGTTTCTATATTTAATGGCATATTTCATCATGGGGGAATATTTTATTGAACTATCTCCCTTGAAACTGTTTTTTTACAGTGAGCTACATTGAAAATAGCAATATTTTAAAACATGCTTTTGCTAAAAAAATGCAAGGAAAAAAAAAATCTTTTATTCCTCGAGGAGGGTTAAGCGAGATCTGCCATAGGGAAAGTGTGAGGCGGCAGGAAAAAAGGAAGGCTTGTCCTCAGAAAACTTTGGAACATTATTTAATTAAAAAAAAAAAAAGAAAAAAAAAGAAAAAAGTAGATTCTTCTGAAATTAAGGTACCTGAGGATGGGGATGGTGATGAGAAATATCCACAGCAAGGAAGCTGCACCATGATGGCGATGGTGCCGTCTGCACCCACTTCTGAGAAACGCCATGAAGAGTTAAAAACTCCAATGTTCTTTGAAGCCACACAGCTCTCCAGTTTATAAAATGCATATTTTTTTAAAAACATCACCCCTGCTGGGACAAAAAAAAAAAAGAACCCCAAAAATAAAGCCGCAGACTGGTTTTGTGATAGAAGCCCCCCACTCCACCCAGGCAGCCAGGGATGACTCGGCCAATGTTTAACGAGTTTACAGTGTTACATATCTCTTCATCTTTTAATCCATTTAATCAACAAAATTTCCAACAACAATGACTGGGGGGAGAAAAAAAAGAAAAAAAAAAAGAGACGAAACAACAACAACAACAACAAAAAAAACAATGCCCCCAATTTGTGTTTTGTTCGACTGCGAGTAATATTCATGTCTGCATGAGGATGGCATGTAATTAACATGTCATAATCAAAATGACTAAGTTTGACACATTATAATCACTGCATGGAGATTATAGCATAGCCACAGGCGATCTGCACAGCCTATCTTAATATCATTTGCATAATGAAAGCATGGTGGCAGTAATAGCTTTTTTCTCTTGTTATCATAATTTCACCCAGGGCTGCAAAGGGCTTTGGTACTGTCAGATGTTGCCTGTTAAAAGTCATTGCGTGTTGAAGACTCCAGTCCAAGTGACCGAAGCATTTCCGTGCGAGCCGCGTGGCTGCAGGAAAATGCAGTGAAATAATTGTGGGGTTTTTTTCACCCTGATTTCCCAGAAAAATGTCTGTGCACTTCCATTTTGGGGTCCTCCTGGAGGACCTGTTTCTCACCTGGGGAGGCTCCAGTGGAACCAGGCTGCGTTTGCTGGGCATCCCCCCAATTTTCCATGTGCTGGGAATAACAGGGCACGCTGTCAGAGCACTTCCCTGAAACATCCCATAGAGTCAACTCGACCTGGATGGTGACGCTCCAGCCTGGCCACAGCACCTCCATGGAGGATGCCAGCAGTGCTTTTCCACTCTGCCCGGATCAGAGGCAACCAGGCACAGCTCTCCAAAGCGATGCCAGGCTGGAAGGTGATGGACAGAGAACGGCTTGGTGACCCGGACGGTGAACTGGTGGTCACTGCTTTCGTCTCCTTAGATGGTTCCTACGCAGGAATAAGATCTCAGCACTGCAAAGAAATGTCTGCAAACCTGGGGAGGGAAAAAAAAAAAAAAGAAAAAAAACCCACAAAACCACCAGAAAGGAGGCTGAGAATTGATCCCAGGCCTGGCAGAGCTGCCCAGGTTGATGTCCCACATCCCCATGTTGAAAGCAGAGCCATGGAGTGTGAGAGGCTGGTGAGGGACAACCCGGCGTCTCTTGGCTTGCAAAATGGATGGCACAGCACTGAGGGATGTCAGTTAAATTGAATTCTCACTTCTGATTTAAGAAGGTCTCGGACCATATGCTGGCATCTCAAGGGAGAAGCAGCTCCACATGGGAAGCAGCTCCCAAACTTTGGCTGTCCCCAGATCATAGAATTGTTTGGGTTGGAAGGGAACTTTTAAAGGCCATCTAGTCCAGCCCCCCTGCATGAGCAGGGACATCTTCTACTAGACCTGGTTGCTCAGAGCCCTTTGCACCTGATCCTAGGTGTTTCCAGGGGTGCATCATCCGCCACCTCTCAGGGGAACCAGACCCAGCTGGTGGTCACAGTGCCCCTTCTGCTTGGCCCAACCAAACTCCTAAGGACAAATGCCCAACACAGGGATGCTTTTGAGCTGGACCTTGGTCTGGACATGAACCCTGTGCTTCCAGTTTTACCTTTGCTCTGGGTAAGGCTTGCAGAGTCTGGCATTTTGTCAGGTGTTCACTTGCACCAGTAATTCTGTGTTTCTTAATTCACAGTATCAGGCTCCTCCATCGTTTCTGTGTTGTTTCAGCCACTATACGGTTCAATCACATTAACACACAATAATCCTCCTGCAGATGTTACAGCATTAGGAATTACAAAATTTATCTTGTAGCAAAAAGAGTGTTGCAGTATTTTGTGTAACACACACCCATACAGTCCTCCTATAAAGAACTCAGAAACATTCCTGCAGAATCTGGAAAATACCAGAGCAGAGGGACTAAGTTATGTGTGCATTCTCCCAGTAGGCGGGTAAAACAGTGACACATATATGGAATAATCTGAAATTATTTTTGCATGGTGTGCTGTAATGATTACGTTAAGTTTGGTTGTGGTGACCAAAGGCTCAAGTTTCTTCCTTGTATCCTAGCAGAGATATTGTGTTGGCTCTCTTTATTTACGTGCAATTTTTATCATATCCTTGCACGAAGGATAAATGCGCTTTTTGAGGTAATTTTTAAATTGTGGTGGTTAAAAGATCAGCAGTTTTCCCTTATCTGAAATTACCCAACCAGGTGTACAGATCTGTACGTACTAAACCTACCTGTCCTTTCAAACACCAGCCTTGAGTATTTACCTGGGTGAAAAGGCAGGACATGCAATATTTCCTGAACAGTAAGAGAATCTTTAAAGAATATCTCTTTATAGATAGTAGATAGATAGAGAGATAGAGAGATAGATAGATAGATAGATAGATAGATAGATAGATAGATAGATAGATAATAATTTCAGAATGAAACTGAATTGAGAAATAAAACATCCTCCACAGAAAAATCTGTCAGCAGCTTCTCTCCCAGCATCTGCCCTATGAGATCAGCCAGATCTGACCACCTTCCACCTCTTTTATCAGAGGCTGCAATCTTGCCTGGTGCCCATCCAGGAGTCTGAGTGCTCTGCAGGTTCACATGGAAGCAGCA
Source organism: Pyrocephalus nanus (assembly GCA_038380795.1). Lineage (NCBI taxonomy): Eukaryota > Metazoa > Chordata > Aves > Passeriformes > Tyrannidae > Pyrocephalus > Pyrocephalus nanus. The sequence goes on along the minus strand of CM076263.1, from coordinate 1,989,838 downwards.
GGATCCGGGATAACCCCCTTTTTTTTCTGTGCCAGTCATGCAGCTGCCTGCAGTGGCTGCCATGGGACGACAGTGAGAAGCACTGAGGGGTGCACAGGAGTTGCTGGCTGTCCCCAAATGTGCAGCCCCTTGATGCCTACAAGGAATATATGTGAGTTTTTTTTTTTTTTTTTGTGGTGAGATGTTCCCATAGCATCATCCCAGCTCACTGGGAGGGGGACCCCAGGCCAGAATTTTCCCAGCTGACAAACTAAAGTAAGGGTTGTCCTTGCAGAATAGGCTCAGTGAGCAGCTTGGTGAAACATCTGTGGATCTTCAGGCTACTGTAATCAAAAACTGCTTCTGCTCTGGTTGTGGACACTTCATGGAGATCACTGACTAACTGATAAGAGGAAGAATTCTCAGTATGATTCCCCATCTCATGGAACCCTATGACAAGCCTGCAGTGTCCTACAAAGACCAGTTCATCTCTACCTGACACTGGGGTTTTTTTTCCAAATAAAGCATCTCTTGAAAGACAGAAATAGAAAATCTCACATTTGTCAGTAACATCTAACATAGAGGAGTGCCAGCTTATGTTCGCCATGCTGGTGGTTTCTATGCTACCAAAAACATATTTCTATCCTGCTGATGTGTTGGACCTTTACAAATAGATTATAAAATATTTATCTTCTCCCATAAAGGGGACAAGGAGCTGTTTCCAGCCTAATTTGAGCAACTTGGTCCAGTTCAAGGTGTACCTGCCCACTGGAGGAGGGTTGAGAAAAGATGAGCTTTAAGGCCCCTTCCAATTTAAACCGTTCTCTGATTCTGTGATTCTGATTCAAAATCTCTTCTGTCTCAGTGACTGTGCCCCAAAAGATACATATTAGACAAAAGCACCCAGAACCCCTGATTCAATTGCATTCAACTCCAATGCTTTGCCACCAGAAAACTGGTATTTTAAACAAAAAAAAAAAAAAAAACACAACAAACCCTGGTGTGGAAAGCAGCTGGGTCAAGCTCATAGTCTGGTGTTGGAGTAATATTAGGACATTGATGGGGCAGAATGAGACCAGGCATCCCAGGTCCTGCCCTACCCCTGCCAGCCAGACATCATCTTACAGGAAGGTTTGGTGAAGAGTGCCAGATTTGCCATCCTGCAGTTAGGATTATCCCTGCCCTCTCATGGAAACACTGAGCTGTTTTCCCTTTCAGGTTGTCCCATTCCCGTGCCCTGTGAACACCAGTAGGCAACCAGAGACAGCATCTCAGAATGCACATCCCATGCTGACTGCACCAGGGATCAAAGAGGATGTCCTGGGCTCTGAAAACCCCTCACAGGGCTGAGAAACAGAGAATGAGGGTCTTTTCCACCAGTTTGGCTTCTGGCAGCCTCCAACCGCTGCTGCTGCCACGCCTTCTTAAATTCCTGTCCTTAAGTCGGACTAAAGTCAAAGCCCATCTCGCTGTCATAATTCCAGTAGTTCATGTGTCTTCTAATCACATGTTTTATGGTTAGTAAAAATGCCCCACGGGAGCTGATTAAAGGTTTATGAGAACCAAGAAAATCTGATAGGATTTGGTTTGAATCCGACCAGTTTTTTAAGTTTCCTATCCATAAGCTTTTAAGTACTTACAAGCCATTATTTCTGTCTTTGATGCAGTAGGGTTGTTGTTTTTCCTCTTTTTTTTTTTTTTTTTTTTTTTTTTTTTTTTTTTATTTTATTTTTGTTTGTCCTTTTATTTTTTATTTTTTTTAGTCAGAGGGAGGGGTAAAAAAAAAAAAAGGCAACATAAATCTCAGAGCAGAGATTTTTGAAAATGATTATCAGATTTGGGTAAGATTTATCTTCCTCTTTAAAAAAAGCTTTTCACAATCACAATATAAATGCATTAGCACAAAAGCAGCCTAAACTCACATTCAAAAACATACAGCACTCTGATACAGGGCTTCTTTAGCAGGAAGTACCTGGAACATGAAAACAGCTCAACTCTTTGCCTGCTGGGTCTTCACCCAGAACTTTCCTTGCTTTATACCCAGAAATACAGAAAATTCAGTATTTCAAGCCCTGTAAAGTTGCCTCAGAGGAAGGTCTTGCTTGGCTACACCAAGGGTTTGCAGTGCAGGAGTTACACTGGCTGCTGGTGCGTGTGCAGTCTGGGATGTCTTCCAAACTAGTTTCTTATTTCCAGTAACACTGAACAAGGCTTTTCTTGGCTTTTGATGGGAAACAGCGAAACATCATCATTTCAGTCTGTTCCTGCAATTGGTCTGTGCAACCAGCTCCACACTGTCCCTCCACCAAACCTGTCTCGGGGCTGATGGGTGCCACAGCCTCAGAAGGTGCTCTGATGCACCTTATTTAGTTGCTCTTCAGTCCTTCCACGTGCTGAAGAGCTGAGCCAAAACACATCACTTCAGCAGTCACAGAGGGAGCACCTTCATGCTCTTTTTTCTTTCCTGCTTCTTTCCCTCTCTCTGTAGACTTTCATATAGTCTGAGGGTCTTGCCTTGTGTGAGGTATTAAGTATTTTTCTTGACAGTCTTGGGTCCTTCCCTTCTGAGACCAACGAAACACACCGGGTTCCTTCCAACCAACATTATTGTGTAATTTTAAGGCAGTGTGTAGGAGACAGACTGAATCAGGCAGGGTGTGCTGAACTGGACAGCTGGGAAGTTCATAGCAGCAACATCAGGGTCAGGATGTCTTGGTTCTGCATCCAGCCTCTTCTCTGAGGAGTTTGGGGTGAACCTTATTGCATTTCACCTCATTTTTTTTTTTTTTTTCACCTACAGAGAAAAATGAAAGAGTGCTTGATTAGAAATACTGGTGAATAAAAAAATTGCTGCTGCTGCTGCTGAAGTGACAGAATCTGAATCCACCACTGTTGCACCTATATTCTATGTTTCAATATGCGGTAAAGTTAAAAGGCTTTCTGGCTAGTTCTGCTCTCACTAATGTCAGTTGCAATCGAAAGCACCCTCATTCTGCTCAACACTGGAAGAAGCCACAAAAAAACAACAGGCAAGCAAAAGTATCAATTGAAAAACGTTTTGGCAAAAAAGTAGATGGACCGGGGAGCAGTATCCAAAGCCAAGAAAATAAAGAAGAGACAAAGATCTGCGTAAATATTCAGGATCCTTTCTCGGGGTCTCCCCTCCACCCAGAGCTGTTAATTTGATGTCACTTGTTAACAGCCAGATTTCCCGTGGGATTTGGGCAGATCTTCAATCCCTGGTCCCATAAATTCTGTTTTGCCCCCATGAAATGTGTGTACTCCCATCCTGCAGAGCAGTCTGCAAACTTCCACCCGTGCCACTACAGAGGAGGGCCATGACACTGTCCTGTATGCTCTCCTTCCCCCTCCATCAGTCTTGAGGGGAAGGTTTAAAATGCATAGCAAAAAAACAAACCGAAAACCAGAGAGGGATCACTTGACTGGTACTTATTTGCCAAAGCAACTCCCCTCCCCCCCCCAAGAAAAAGCCCAAACAAAAAACAAACCAAAGAACACTTCATCCAATAACATACAAAGTGCTTGAGAAAAAAAAACAAAAAGGGTGGTTTTACAGGTGGACCTGAAAAGATGATTTTCTGCGGAACACTGGGTAGAACATGGGCCTCTGTCGCTGTGCACAGATGTTTTGGGGGCTGGCAGCACCAGAGGAAGAGTCTGGGTTCAACCTGCGTCACTCCCAGCACTGGAGACACAGAAATATTTAAGCTGACGCATGTTCCACCCTGGCATTCAACAGAGAGCAATGCCAACTTCTGGAAAATAGAAGAGCCCCAGGGCAGGCTAATAACAGCACTACTTAAGAATGTAAGACAATTATTACCTCCAACTGTGAGGGAGTCTGAGTAATTAAAAAGGGTTCTTTATTTTGATTAAAAAAAGATTCCTTTCAGTCTGTCTGTATCTTTAGTAAAAGTCCCGAATGATATTTTTAGATGCCAGAAAAGAGACACTCCATTTGATGAAAGATGCATAGCAAACTCATTAGAAAAATTCTCCTGTTATCATATTGTCCAAAATCAATTAATTTCTCTTTCTTCCACCCACACCACTTCCTGGAGAAAATGCAGGTCTAACCCAAAGCTTCCGAAACCTTCTTTGGATTAACAGAAATCCAAAATTAATTGGGTTTAATTACTATAAATTTCCTTCCCAATAAAATCTCAAGAATTTCCAATCATGCTGATTTATTTGAGTAATTAGAAAGCCATTCACAGATGTCACACTGTTAGGTAGTGTGGATAATGTGGGGTTTGCTTAACTGGATCCTGAGACCACAGCACTGTGAAGAATGACGAGTAAAACAACTCCAATAAAAAGAGAGAGATAAAGGGAAGGCGAGAGATAAAGGCAGTGCAGGGAGCACCAGTGGCTTCCCATGGGAAACTCCCTACTGCCCACTGTGCCTCCTTGGGTCTGCTGCTCCAAAATAAGTTGCTCTGGACCTTACATTATGCCCCTGAGTGGCTTTGCAGCCATCCTGATTTTGCAGAGGAGGAACCCAAAGGTCGGACAGATGATGCATCCAAACCAGGGTCACCCCACAGGGGTGGTTTCAAAGGTAAAAGAAGAGCTGGAATGAGCTTTGGAAGGGGTTTGGGAAGGCGGTGCGGTCACAGCAGACCCTGCGTCCCCACAGGCTCACTGCTTTCTGTAGAACCTGTAGAACAAATGGGACTCTGTTATTTTCCAGTGCAGGTGATCTGTACACATCCCAAGGTTGGAAATTATCGATGACCTGGCTGCTGGGAGCTGGACTGATCACTCTGCCCACTTGGTGGAGAAAAACAGACCAACAAGGGCAATTCCTCTGACCTCATGTGCGTCCCTGCTCTGCCTGTGGAACGGCTGAGTGATCAGGGTGAGTCTGGAAGAAACCCTTAATTTGTTTTTTCTTCCCTCTTTCAGCAAAGTGAACCCCTCTGCTCATCTGGCAGACTGGCTCTTCCTCAGGAGAGAAAAGGCCATAGATTTTCTTGACTGTCGTTTGTGGGAGTCTCGAGAGTTTCAGCAATTTAAAAACTTGTGGAGAGCAACACAGGTTTCGAGTTCTCCTCCCCTCCAGGTGAAGAGGGAGATTTAACACACTCTCCCACAAATGCAATACACTTGATTTCATTAGAAAGGCAATTAGTGAATTAAAAGACAGCATGTCAGGGTCACTGGACTGGAGGGGAATGATTTAATTTGGTGCAGTAAATACAAATAGCAGTTTATAAGTGGTGAAAATCATATTTTTAAAGACTCATCCATGAACTGAATCCAACAGCTTAAATCTGAGCTTTGACAGTGAATTCCCCCCTTTCTCTATCCTCTCCCCCCAAATTATCTTGGGTTTATACGTGCCAGTATTTGACTAATAACATAATATTTAAATACCACAGTAATCTTAGTATCGTAATCCTGACACTCACAGGTTGTCTTAAATAAGGGTCAGCTGAAGAACATGGTGTTGTCCAACCCCCCTGGGCTGTCAGACATCCTCAGCCACAAGAAAATCATCTTTACTTTTGGCTTGAGCCTTTAATGGCTCTGAAAGCTGCTGCCTTTGTCTAAATACATACATTGTGCAGCAGTTTAGGAAATAGGTGAAAAGGCTTTAATGGAGAGATTAGTGCTAGACATTGTGAAGCTGCAACTAGGTCATAAGAGATTTCAGAGGTCAGGAAATTTTTACAGGGGCTTAAGTGTTTTGTAATGTAGTTTAGTTTGCCCCTGGACTGGGGCGTAATGGATGCTTCAAAACTTGATTTGCATTGATTAAAAATAACCAGGCTGCTACTCTGGGCTAAGAGTCACTTCACAAACTCCAGTATGAACCATCAGCTGCTCTCGTTTCTGCAATCATTTTAATGGGTTGGGGTCAGGTGGGGCAGAAAAGGCCCTTCTTGTCAAATAAAAGGCCACCAAAGTCGATGAATCAGAAAATCAGACAGTTAACAAAACCAGAACCTTTTTGTCCCTCTTGTGTAGTCATAGTCTTCCTAGTCTTTGGTCGGATGGATTAGGGAGCATCTCATTAAAAAATGATGTGCCAACCATTTAAATAAGGTATTCATGGGGAAAGGAGGGGTTTAAGTGCAGAATGAGCCTTCTGTGTAAAATCAATGCTGTTAAACTCCATTACACTATCTCTCCTCCATGCCTAAGTAACCACCTCTCCAATACCAGTAGAGCATAAACAATGACCCAAACCAGCACCAGCAACAGGCAGGAAAAGAGAGAGTTCCTCTTTCAGAGGAAACGTTCTGGGGGATTATTTAAAGAACAACATCTCAAAGGTACCAGGCCTTTGTCCCCTTGTCCCCTCCACTGCTCTTCAACCTCCTCAGCCCAATTTGCCTATTTTCTACTCTCCTGCATTTATGTAATTCAGCAGAGACTGGAGGGGAAGCAACAGAGACACACCAATATGGGTGAACATGAAATCAATCAGTGTGAGGTCGGTGAGGAGATACAGAAGTCAACCAACACCCCAGATGCTGACAGTTCTGTGCATCCCTACTTACATGTCTGAAATGAGACCTTGGTGCAAATTTATTTGGGTGTATAAAGCACGTGGGTCACCAATAATCCACTGTCACTGCCTAAGGAGAATTATTCTGAAGTTAGAGGGGGAAACATAAGCTGTGCCCATAGACAATAAAAATAGCACCACTCATGGTCTTGTTTATTTCCAAAGGTAGGTCTCACTTTGGAGTAGTTTATCAAAAAACTATCTATGAAGAACTGTGGATTGGAATTTAAAAAAAAAAAAAAAAAGATAATCCTTTGCAACCAAAACTTGTCATGAGTCATGGTCACTCTGGAGGAAGACTCAATGCTGAGAAAACAGCTTTTATGCACCAAGGAGAGGCTAGAGTATTGAGTATATCCTCCAGCCCTAAAACAAAAATTGACTGAGATCCAAAAATTGTTGTGAACAACTTGAAACTGGAGAAAACTTCTGACAGAGAGCAAGAGCTCCATGCATTTAGCATATCCAGAGTAAGGGAGGAATTATTATCCTCCATCATGAGATGAAGAGCTTGCCCTTCCCAGGAGAAAAGTGTAAGATACTAGGCAAGATCTGTAAATCTGTCAGGAAAGGCGCAACAAAAATCCATGTCTAGAAGCAAAAACCAGAAAAATCATAGCGTGGCATTAATTGCCACTGGTAACTCTAAAATTAATTAACAATGCATCAAGTTACAGCAGTGTACCAGGGGATATGGTGGATTCACCACTGATTGATGTCTCCCAGCCAAAAGTGTGGTTGCTTCCCAGTAAAATGTACTTCAGGCAGACTCAAGTTCTTGGCTCAGTCAAGGAGATCACTGGATCGAGGTACAGAGCAAACCAGACTGGCCTTCATAAATCTCCAAAATCCTTTCCACAGGGTCATGCCCTGGGACACAAAGGATACCTGGACTAAGGTCCAAGTGTTGGGTCAGCCATGCACACCTTTGCCCACAACTTCCCTCCCTCCTCCCAGCCGAGAGAAAGCCGTGGGAGCTGCAGCCATCAAGCTGAGGAGCAGTTTGGTTAAAAACACTGATAATGCACTTCCAGTTCTTTCTTCGGAAGGCCATGCGGTTTTCTCGATGTGTGAGGCCAAAAAAGATGTGTGGCCCAGTGCACTCTTGACAAAAGCATAGATTCACTGAAGCTTACAATTAATATTTAATACCAACAAGTCTTCTGTGATGCTGTGCGGATGTAAATAAGTGGAGAGAATGTGATATTTACCCCACTATAAAACATTCATGAGAGCTAAGCTATTTACAAAAGCTAAATACGACACTGTATTTACTGTAGGTCACCTCCTAGGGTTAGAGATGAAAAGTTTTTGGTCTAATGGAAAGTAACATAATACGCCATAATAACGCAACCACTGTCTCGTCTGCAAAGAAATATCTCCTGGCTCCCTCCTTCTGTTGCAATTACAGGTGGGTAAAGCCACTATAGGGGAAAATAAATAGTAATAATAATAATAATAATAAAGAAAAACAGAAGGAAAAGGTGCCTTAAGGAGACTTGATACCTCGAGCCTTAAGGACACTTGATACCTTGGGCTTGTTAGGCTGTGTGCTCTCCCTGCTCGTTATCAAACCTGTTTGTGCAGCAGCTCGGGTCAGCAGACAGGTATGTGGGACGACTTCACTTTAATTGAAGTTACACTATCCCAGGATTGCCAATTAAGTATCAGAGTGCTTCGACGTGATCTCGGGCTTTCCTTCTACTCCGGTGGAATTCAAATTCCCCCTGAAAAAGGTTCTTTTTTTTTTTTAGGTACCCAAACCTGCGATCGATACGGGTGGTTAAATGGGACTGTCAAAAATTTAAAATGCCAATACCCTGGGAGTGAATCCACTGATGAAGGTCTCGAGGCGTTGGGCTCGGGATTTATAAACCAGAATAGTTAGGAATTTGTTTTCACAAACTAACCCCCACAACAGAGCCCTTCAGCAGCCAGCTGCATTATTCGCTCTGAGTCTCGGAAATCATCAAAGAATTGTCAAATCCAAAGCAGAGTCCTGATTTAGGAAGCATTTGGGTGAAGTTGTATTACAAAGACTCACACAAAAACCCCCAAACAAAAACCTAAATTGACACATTTATCTCAGAATCCTGGATTGTTGCTTGGTTTGACATCCAAAAGCAAGCTGAAAAAAATGATGTGAGTAATTTCTGAGGTGATAGTCGTTTCTGGTGGAGCAGCAGTAAATGCTACAAGGCAAGGAAGGTTCAGCCTTTGGTGCATGGAGAAGAGAATGTGTGTTACTGTGAGCCAGTTAGAAATGGATCAACAGCATCTACCTCTGTTTTTCCAGGGTCAGTGGTCACAGCACCAAGGCTGCCAGAGCTCAAGGAGAGTTTGGACAATGCTCTCAGGGACATGGTGGGATTCTTCAGCTTGTCCTGTTGAGGGCCAGGAGCTATGGGCCCCTTTCAACTCAGGGTATTCTATGATTCTGTGAATATTTTACAGCTTGTGACTTACCAAGACACCAGTCTTCAGCCCTTTAAAGTTTTTCCAGACAAGGAAAAATTAGGATGACTGGATGGGTTTTTTGTTTAACACTAATTTAACAGATATTAAATGAGAGATAGGGTCAAATCTAAAAATAACAGAATCACAGATTCATTCAGGTTGGAAAAGGCCTCCAAGATCATCAAGTCCAGTCTTTGACTAATCCCCCCCTTTTCAACCAGAGCAGGGCACCAAGTGCCATGTCCAGTCATTCCTTGAACGCCTCCTGGGATGGGCACTCCACCACCATGACTCAGGAATAACCCAGGTGGAAGGGACCTGCAACAACCACCTAGTCCAGCTGCCTACCAAAAAAAGTTAGAACTGCAAAGATGACTTCCCTGTGCATCAGAGAGGATTTTGAGAAACCAGGCGTTAAAAACAGAAGTGGTAGCTGATATCTCCCCCTCTTCTCACCTGCAGGACACCTCCGAGTAAAATGGGACTCCCCAGCACATACTTGCCAACAAGCCTTTTAGTACAAACCCTGTTCCCACATCTTCCCCAAGACACAGTGCTCCAACAGACAGAAGAATCCCAGTCTCACTATGGATGCCACCAAGTGGCACCTTCTCTCATTGCTCCTGTGTGGGACCCTGCAGCCTCTCCACCTCCTCCATCTCCAGCAGACTGAAAAGGAAGTACACTCTGATTAATGCAACACAAGCTGAGAGTCCAAATCCTCAACCCCCCACCTCACAATCTCCCATGTGTGTCAACAAATTTGAAGTGTCAGTGTATTTTTGGTGATCCAGGAGCAAGTGACTTGCCCAAAGTGGCTACACCTGGTTGGTGACAGAACCCCAAAGTGCTCTCCTTCTAGAGTTAGCAAGCTCTGCTCCCCACACAACCATCTGTAGATCAAACCAGTGCTGGAAGCAGTGACAAGATAATGAATGGAAACAGTGGTCTTTAACTAAGGCCTGAGATCTATCTCTGGGGGATGCTCTTGGGAGTGAATCCTACTGCTGATATGCTCAGTGTGCATACTTGAGGATAGATGATCTATCTCTGTACCGTGCAAGCCCTCTGTGATATCTACTTACTGAATTCCCACAGGGACTGATGAAGTTTCAGTGTGATTGATGAGACAGAATGAGTCAAAACAGGGAGGTCTGCGCAGTTTCAGAACTATTTAAGGTGAGATGGCTCACCCCATCACCTCAAAATTGCCCTTTGGCGTTCCTCAAGCCGTGGGCAGAGGGAGATGCTGTGAAAGAGCAGGAGAGGTTCCACTCCTTTGGAGCCCAAAGGTGGTGTGATTTTGGACTCAGCTACAGTGCTGGTGACATCTGGGGCTGCTGGCAACAAGCTCAGACATCTCAGTACTCCACAGCTGGAGCTGGATGGAGTTCAGTGGGTCTTAATGCATCTTCCCACCAAGAGAGGTTGTACAAATTGCAAAGGAGGAAGGAACAGAATTCTCAAACGTGGGTATCCAGTGCCAGATGCCTGGTATCTCTAGCTGGGGCCCATCCAAGTGTGGTGACTGAGACAAACTAAGGGGGAAACTCCTGGGCCACGAAGTCCATGGGAAACTGTCCTTAAGAAGCCCAGTGCCAGACCAAATAAATCCCTAGTGCCAGGAGGGTCTGTGATTCCTCTCTGAAAATCAGAGTGGTCTATAAGTTTATCATTAAAAGGTATTTCCCAGAAGCAATGAACTTCTGGCAAACACATAGATTTTCTTGTACTATACTGATTGCAACAAGATTTTTAATAAAGAAACAGAAAAACTTCTTAAAATAGTGAAGTGTCTCATCTCAATAATTTTTATTTCATCTCGAGACATTATTTCATCCCTTCAGCAGAAAAGAAACCCCCACTTAATTTAAATTTAGGGACTTTTTTTTCAGTTAAATAGCTGTCAGCTGACTTGTTCCCAACAGGTACCAAAATATTTTCTTTTATCCAATTTTTTTAATCCAAATTTGGTAAGACGTGAATATCAAAAACTTTAAGTTTTTAACAAAATGAAAAAACCCAGAACTTTTCTCTAACCCGCTTTACACAAAAGCAATTCCCCAAAACAGAGATGCTCAAAAACACTGTCATTAAAAGTTCTTGTCCCAAGACCCTGTTTTTGCATCTTATTCCTCCCAGTTTGTTGTTGTTCTCTCAAAAACTGCTCTGAAGCATCACTTCTTCCTACATTTCCAGCTGTAGCGTAGGGGAGTGCAGAGAAACACGGGTGCTGTCGTCACTTACACACTTTATTTGGGGGTATTCAGAGTGCAAGTTATTCATGAGGAAGGAGAAATGACCCCAGCTGGAGTGAAGGAGGTGTTTGGCCATCAGTGCTTTGAAATACTCCTCCTAATGCTGACCCAGAGAGTTTGTCTAACTGCAAATTTCTCTGTCAGCAACAGAAAAGTGACATTTCTGCTTTATGAGAGGTGAGTAAATGGGATGCTGGCGTGGATTTGCTCAGCGCCTGCTCTGGTGGTAGACAACCCTTACCTGGGAGCAGGTTCCTAACCTGGCATTTCTGCAAATGAACCCCTGTCAGGACACCAAAGACACTTGAACAGGGTGTTGTGGGACCCTGTGCTTAGAGGTAGCTAGTGAAGAGACGGTGATGAAAGCACAAAAACTGGCTGCAGAGCACAGAGGCAGGTGGAACGCTCTGCAGCCCAGAAAACCAGCCCCTGAACCGGGGCTCTCCTGCCACGTGCAGCCTGCAGGGATGACATGCAGGATTTACTTCCACCTCTTTCCTGTTCTGGGTCTCAACACCACATGCCAAAGCTCTGCCCCTTCCCGTGGGAGGGAATGTTTCTCCGTTTACCCTGTCCATCAAAAACATTAGTTCACAACTACCAAGTCATTCATGAAATGAAATGTCGTCAGAGGAGACATGGACGGAAGAGAAGATGCCCCAAATTCTAGTCCCACCTCCAGGATATGGAGAAACCTTATTTTTGTCTTCTCAACCCCATCTTCCTTGGTCTACTGCTGCACACAGATCTAAAAAGGAAAGCCCACCCCCCTTTAAAAGGCTGACAGCTAGAACTATGACATTGTGAAATGGATAATGCAAAAAATGTTTAAATATCCTCCCTGCCGAGCTGTGCTGAGTAAGTCAGGTAATCACTAAGGGGTGTACAACCATTTTATGGGTCATCAAGTGATAAAGCTAATATGCTGCTTAAACTCCCCGGGAGAGAGGTCTCATTTGGTTGCATCAGGCCATTACGCAGGGTTGTAAAAAATGCAATTGTTTGATTTGCCTAAATACAGGTGAGATGTAATAAAACCCCTTATTTGCCATCCCTTGCTGTGTTATGGCAATCTCAAAGCAAGGACTGACCTTTTTATTTGTTTATGAAGCACTATTCTTTACCTATAGTACCGTAGAAATAAAACTTAAGTATTTGAATGCATGCACATAATCTATTAACAGTGTGGAGAAAGAAGGGGGGGGGGGGGATAAAAAGCAAGAGGTCTTTCCAAGATGAAGCAACACAGATCAGGAAATACGATTTCCTCGAGTTCACACCAGTATGTTCAGGCTCGGGGGAAGGGGGGAAGAGGAGAGGGGAGGATGGTGCTCTCTTGGTTAAAAGGAGAACGGATCCGAGCATCCTGAACGCCGGAGCAAAAAGGTCAAAGAGTGAGAAATAAAAGCGTTCGCCGGTGCGGTGGGGGATGGGGGGGGGGGGGGGGGGGGGAGAAAGAGAAAAAGAGAAGGACCCCGAGAGCATTACATCTTGATCAAGGAATGACTGATAATATTCCATCGCACCATCTTTCAGGCCCCTCGTTTGATGACAAAGCACGGCCAACATCCCACATCCATTATCCGCTTCCCTCCCCGAGGCGAGCGCATCAATAACGCTCCCTGTGCCTCTCGGAGCCGCGTCCCCCCGTCTGCGCCGCGGCCGCTGCCGAGGGCTGGTGGGCATTTCCATACAGCCCAAGCATCATTACAGCCCACCAATCCTTCACCACTCGTGCAGCAGATCCTGCTGCTACACAGGAGCCGCTGCTTTAACCAGTTCCTGTCCTCTGGGGATGCTCCGTCCGTCCAGGGAGGGCAGCAGGGAGAGCACGGGGGGCTCTTGCATCACGTAAGGTCTGTCTCTCTTCCCTCTGCACCTGATTACAGGCGATTAAAAAAGCTCCTGGCGTTTTGGCAAAACCACGCCTTTGTCTGGTTTTGTTTTGGTGTTGCCTGTCCCCACCTTTTAACTGATCAAACACGCTCCTCCAAGGGTGGGAACAGTTTGGATCTGAATTCAAACGCCTTCGGACTTGTTGCCATAATTTGGCTGGGTAATGGTCTAGTTTGTTTGACCATCTGCTGCTATCCAGGGGCAGAGTAGGATCTTGGCACACGTGGTCCCACCAGCCTGACGGCCCACACCAGGGTGGGGGTTGCCTTGCCTGTGTTTTGATTTCCTCCCAAAAACCAGCAGTGGGCCCTGAGACCCTCAGAAGTCAGGACTGGGTCTGAGCTCCTCACCTCCCAACCCTGGGTGAAGATGTGATGGTTTGGCTTGGGAAGGAGATGAGTTACACACTGCACTGGGAGGCTGGTGTGGATCTTGACAGCGTTTCAGAGAGGTGCTCAAGCCTGCAAGAACCAAAAGTGGCAATTATTTTAGATAATTGACTATGGACCTTCCCCAAAGCTGCAGCTGAAGGAATCTGCAACTGAGGTATTGCCAGTGTAATGCAGATAAGTAAAGTCCCAAGTGAGAGGAACAGATTCAGGAGAGATGTTAATCAAAGCTCTGACTAGTATGAGGCTAAAAAAAAAGATATGAGTTACCTGCCTGGCTTTTCAGCAGCCCTGAGTGACTCCAGGCAGTTGGTTCTGCACATGTGTTTTCCATTTTATAGAGTACTAGGATGGTTTGGGTTGGAAAAGACTTAAAAAACTCATCTTGTTCCAACACCTTTCACTAGACCAGGCATTTACTCTGGCCAAAAAGGTGCAGCTTCAGGTGTGGTGAACATCAGCATGGAGACAGGAATCCCCTGGCTGGAGCTGTAACAAAGGCAAGCTCCTCCACATCTGCCAGGTCCAGCCCAAAACTGATTATTCCCTACCTACTGGAGCTGACAGCAATTCCCATTCTCCCCCCTGCAGAAGCCAACCACCCCCTGCCCACTCTGCCTGTTCATCACAGGTTACCCAAGATGACAGCTGGTGGTGGAAAGCAGAGCACACCTAAGAAAAGCAGCAGAAAGCTTTTCTTCAAATTACTGGTTCAAATCCCAGCAGGATCAGTGGTGGATTTGAAACTAGATCAGGTAACTTCCAGGCAGCTTCGTAAGCTGCAGGAAAAGATTACTTAGTTCAAGTCCTTTAAAAATAAAAACTCAGCAGATCAGGAAAATTTCTGTCTCTTAGCAGAGCTCCTCATTCACTCCTAGGATAAATGGGAGAAATTCCAGGCAAATCAGCTGGTAACATCTGTAATGAACTTTGACAGTGTTACAAAATACAAAGGAATTTTTAGAGGTAGAGCATCCTCTGTAAGGAGAGAGAAACAAGAATAAAAAAGGTTCCTAAAAACATCCTAGACCCACCAGGCTTTTGTTTTGGTCTTGGAGCAACGCTGGGGAACTGGAGGCCATTCCTCCTGCCTGCCTGACCACAGGTTTGCCCTGCCTACATGCTGCCTCTAGAGCCAGGGCTCAGCCTTCATCAGCTCTGCACACACCAAATCGTTCTCCTCTTGGCAGAAAAAATTACTGTATGTGGGACTGCCACCTGTACTCAACACGGAGGGGTGAGGGCCAGGCACCCTCCCACCTGTCACCTGCTCCAGGACGGGCTGGGAGGGGAAGGTCAGCGCCGTCAAAGCAGCCAGCAGAGCAAAGCCAGTTAATAGCAAACCTGTTTCTAATTGCCCACCGTATTAGAGCTACACCTTTCACCACCTGAGACCGCCAGGAACCCATTCAAAGCCTTGCTTCCCAGCTTACACATAAGCCCCTCATGTTTTATTATAACCCTGCCAATTTTTTTACCTTCATTTATGTGCGGGAGAAAACAGCCCCTTGGCCAGCCACACAACACACAAGGGGACTTTTTAAAAAAAACCCTTATTTCCACATACATTGCTTCCAGAAACTCCCCCTGGAAGATCCCCCCCTTCCTCCCCCCCCAACACTGGATTCCTGCAGTGTGATGCTCAGTGCACAAATGGCTGTGTGTGACATGCTGCCAGCACCCTCAGCAGCAGGGTTTTTCACCTTTCCTGCTCATGGAACCACCCCGGTGCTCTTCACATCCTGGTCGTGCTGCTGCTCAGTGCAGCCTGTTGTTTTAAGTCCCTTACTCCAGGACTGCAGCAGCTGCCACAGCATGGAGGTACTCCAAGGACCTCCACAAGTGCTCCCTGTGCCAGCAGCTCTTTCTGTGGCCTCCAGCTCGTGCCTAAATCCACAGAACCCCATGTGCCACCATGTGTGTGCTCCCTCCTTCCCATCCCCACCAAATCCAGTTTCCCCGCAATGTGGCTCAAGCAACGGGTCAGAAAGGGGTCGTGGGATGCAAAGCACGGGGAGCAACTCAGCCCCCCAACATTTAGGCTCTTGACCATCACAGAATCACACAGAGGCTTAGGTTGGAAAAGCCCTCTGAGATCATCCAGTTCAACCATTCCCCAGCACTGCTAAACCTACCACTAACCCGTGACCCCAAGTGCCACATACACACGGCTTTTAAACCTCTGCAGGGATGAGGACTCACCCCTGTCCTTGGGCAGCTGTGCCAGGGATGGACAGCCCTTTCAGGGAAGAGATTTTTTCCCAGTAGACAACCTAAACCTGCTCTGGCACAGCTTGAGGTCATTCTCTCAGAGTATGACCTTGGGGTTTTAAGTCCTGTGGGATGCACCATGAGCTGATTTTGCTCTTCTCCAGTCTCCCACTATCTCATCCTCTGGGCTACCCAAAAGCCCCATATTTCTTTTGTGGGACAGCAAGTCCTGGCCAGGCACAGGAGGGAATTATATCCCCTCCCCAGGCCAGGTCTCTGGCACTGAGCACCTCTCCCCTGCCTGACTCACCTTTCCCTTGACAGCCTACACCTCTGACAGTTAATTCCTCATCACTGAATTAATATTTCATGGGAGCAGTCAGCACCAGGACACCACCACGACAGCTGCTTCAGTAGCACGGGTGGACTATCCAGGAAGCCTCATCACTAAGTGGGTTAAGGTTGTTCTGGCGTTGCAAGGCATTTTTTTTTGGCATGGCTCAAGGTTATGGCAAGGCCACTCGCCAGCAGAGTCACCACCTTGCCCTTAGTTTTCAGGCAGATGTGGGAATTCACCAAATTACAGCCAAACCCAGCCATGCTCAGTGCTAAATCCTGGCTCAGCTGAGCCCCGGCCACCTTGTCTCTGCTTCCTTTTTTTTTTTTCTTTTTTTTTTTTTTTTTTTTCTTTTCCCTGTTATTTAAATCATTTTGAGCAAGAAAGTAGGCCATGAAAAAAAGGGGTAGCATTGTTTTAATAATTAGCAATTACGATCTCTGCAATATTAATTGCATATTTCCATAGCAAACACCCCCCTGGAGGGGAAAAGTGAGCGGTGGTTAGAGACCGCCGAAGCCTAAAACTGGAATTCCTGGGAACAGGGAGGGGGAAAAAAGGGAGAGAGAATATGAACTTCTTACATTCAAGTAAATTACTACAGGGATTCCTCAGAAACCTTTAATTAGCCCTGCTCTGCTGTCGCATTGATTGGTCTGAAACTCATCAATTATTCAATGGCAGCAGCTCTTTCTCTCCTTGCTTTTTTTTTTGCTTTTTTTTTTTTCCCCCTTCTTTTCATCCTTTAGGTGGAAGAGCCGGTACTTAACCTGCTGGGGCGTTTCTGTTTCCATGCCATTGAGCCATGGTCCAGGAAACTCTGCTGGATTTCCAGCCTCCAACCCAAACCCTTCAGGGACATGGTATGATCTCCACGCTGGAGATTCTTGCCTGGATGGGGTTGTTTCTCCCCAGTGGGGCCAGCACAGTTAGAGGTGGCCCGTGCTAGTTTTTAGGGATCACTCACCATTTCCAAAGTGGCAGGTCAGCCTCCAGAAGTGGGGTTTTCCAGAGGACAAGGTGGTCCTCACACCTGGCATCCCTGAGGCGTGGCTGCCACCAGAGGGAAAGAAGGTGTGGGGGCTCCTCCCAGGTGAGAGGTGCGCTTCCATGTGGGGAAAGCTGTTTTAGGGAAATCAGAAAAATGAGATCCACACTCCCTTCTCAGCTTTGAGGTGAAAACAGGGCTGACCTGGATTTGACTGCTGCCCAGTCAGACTTGGCCTGGGAAGATTAGAGTCCTGCATGCACAGCACCGTTTGCAAGTCATTATTTTACCGGCTTGCAGCAGGAACACCGGTGATATCTATCCCAAATTGGCCACTTTCTCCAAAGAGCCACGGTTTCCACATGCTCATTTGCCTCATCCATGGAAGTGTTCAAGGCCAGGCTGGATGGGGCTTTGGGCAGCCTGTTCTAATGCAGGCATCCTTTCCCACGGCAGGGGGGTTTGGAATTAAAGAGTCTTTAAGGCTCCTTCCAACCCAAACCCTGACTCAGGTTCACAGACTGCACGGAGATGGCAAGTCCTGCAGCCTGCTCACCTTAGTGCTCAGGAAAGATATAAACTCTCTGGGAATACACCCACAGGTGGAATTATGCATTCCAGGCTTCAGTCCAAACCAGAAGCCTTTCCTTCCATTTGTAACTTTGAGAAATTCCGGTCAGCTATGCAAAATTCGGTTGATTCCTAATATTTGTGTTTTTTTTCCTTCAATAGATGATATTTTAATTTTTTTTTTCCCCCAAGCTCATCCCACGCACACTTTTTAAATGGGGTTTTGGGGTTCTTGCTTTTCCCAGGCTGAGTGTATGTTTTTTTGTCCCCTCTTCTTCCCACAGAACCATCTTTGGTCTCATGGGAAGATAAGCTCATAGAATCCTAAACTGGCTGGGGTGGAAAGCACCTTAAAGATCATCCAGTTCCAAGGAATTCTTGGCTGGAAGTGGTGAGGCTGTGGACCAGGCTGCCCAGAGAAGCCTCATCCCTGGAAGTGTCCAAGGCCAGGTTGGATGCACGTGATATGAGAGGAAAATTTAAATGCCGGACCTGGACAAGCCCTCTAAGCATGACAAACTTGTGCTTGTACCTCCCAAAAAAGCCATATTTAAACTAACAGGGAGAGAAAACCAGGGGAGAAAAACTCCTTTACCATGAGACTGGTGGAGAGCAGAGCCAGCCCAGTGTCCATCCTGCCCAGAGCACTCCACGTCCTCCACTGTCAAATGGATCAAATTGAAAGGTTTTCCTCTATTTTTTAGCCCCTGCAAAATCCAGGAGAAAAACAGGCTGTTCAGCCCATAGGCAAAGGGTTTTTATTTTTCTCCTAGAGATGAGAAAAATTGATTTAAATGATTGTTTAATTCGACTGTACTTGTTTTATTTTATTTTTTTTTTCCAAGACAGCTGTAGGAACAAGGGCTTCAGGTTTTCAAAGTAATTTTGGATCATTCCAAAATACTGTTCAGGAATTTAAATATCACATTTAGATTAACTTATAATGATGCCTTGCTTCTAAATTTTGGAAGCATTTTGTTTCTAGACAAAAAGTGTTAAATTTTATGTTAAGTAGTAAGTGCAATTTGGCAAATTTATTCACCTTTTGACACGGGGATGATTTGTCTTCTCCTCCTGCGGCTTTCCTTCACCTCCGATATGCTCCATAGGTTCCTTAGAGCTAACCTTGGTTTAAAATTTGCTATTTAAAGCAGAGGAAAGGAATTAGTAATTTGACTACCAAAAAAAAAAAAAAAAAATTTATTATATTACCCCAAAATCAGGACTTCTGGCGCCTCAGAGAAGCGCCACGGATGTGCCTGAAGACCCTGGGAAGTCTGGGATGGTCCCACCAGGCACCCCAAGGTCTCCTCGCTCGCTACTCCCCCGTTCAGGGTTAGCTGCAAAGAAGTCACTGATGAATACAGGCAAAAAAAAAAAAAAAGAAGAAATCCAAACCAAACAAAACCTGAACCCCTTGCCCCAAGAGGGGGATAAGAAATGATGTATTGACTATGAATTTCATTTATCTTCTCACCTTCCCTGGTTCGAGCGGCGGCAGCGGCGCCGCTCGCGCTGCCTGTACACATATTAGCCTGTGTATTTCCCATCCTACTTATCCCCTGGAATTTATTCTAAAGCTCGCTTTTGGAAACCCATAAGTAGGACATAATTCGGAGGATTTGATATTCTGGTCGATGTTTTGCCGAGTAGTTATTCTGCGAGCCCCGGCGATGTGGGGGAAATGCGCCCTTAAAAACTTGTACAGAAAATACGACGTGTATAAATAAACAGATATAATTTTGTTTAAGTTGTGTTGCATTGTAATAAGTAACTGTGATGTATAAGATCAGCCCTACAAATCAGAGACATCGGGAAACACAGAGGAGATTCGGCTTGCCTGCCTGAGCTGGACAAGTATTTTAAACCTGTTTTACTCTAAAATAGGTGCCAAAGTGTTCCCTTGTTTGAGTCAGCTGGAGCTCATCACGGACAGTCAGGCATGACAGTGACACACAGAACTGGCAGGAATGTTGCCAGTTAAAAACTTTTTTCCCATGGATAATAATGCCAATCCCTTTATTGGGATCACACACTCATCCCAGCACCTGCTGCGGCTGATGGGACATCGGAATTCCTCTGTATCCTGTGTTAAAATCCAAAATATTACTATTAGAAGTCATCCAAAAATATTCTTACTGCAAGCTTTTTGAAAAACACCGGATTATTTCCTCTAGTTTTGAGGGCAGTAGAAGGGAAAAGGTGAGAACTCTTTTCTGGCTAACCGTGGCTTTTCTGGCTGCTTTCTGAAAGCAAGAGAAGAAGAAGAAAACTGAGAATGATACTTTTTTCCTCAATTTTCAATTTTTGTTTCCCGTTTTAATTCAAAATACAGGTGGGAAGCACTACTGATTTTTTAGGATAAAGAGGAAGGTGCTCAAATTCCATCAAAGTCGTGACACTGCTTGAGGACTGACCAAAGGGAATTGGTCAAAAATTTTACCAAAAACGCACTTTCCCCTTGACAGTGAATGAACAATTAAAGAAAACCAAAAAAAGAAAAAAAAAGAAAAAAAAACACACAAAAAACACACAACAAAAAGAAAATAACTCAAAACCTCTAAAGTGTCTTAAGAACAAGTATTATTTTAGGGGAAGTATTTGACTGCATATTTTTGGGATATATACATATATTTTATGTGGGATATCGAAAGAATTTGCCCCAAATGCACTTTTTCCTTTGCTGTTGTAATTTTAATTTCTCGGCTTAAAAAAAAAAAAAAAAAAAAAAAAGAGAGAGAGAGAGAAACAACAAAGTCAGAATTTTGCTCTTTAAATACTTATCCCCTCATCTCACAGGAAGGTGAGGATTTAATTGTTGCTAATTTTGTTAATCCCCTGATCTAGCCACCGTTGATCCCAACCCTTTCCACCCGCGTCACTAAGATGTAACCCCATCCCAGGAGTGCAAGTTTACTCCCTGACTGCACAGAGAAAGGACTGAGTGGGCTACAGACCCACAAAACTTCCCCAAAGACACTTAGGAAAGTACAAAAAAAGGGCTGAGAGTAAAAAAAAAAAATCAACCTTCTCTGACCCCAAGGTGACCTTTTTTCCCTGGGATAAGGCTTGGTGCTGCAACCTTTTGCCGCATCGCCAAGAGGGACAGCGAAACTCCACCTGCATCGCAGTTTTTTTTCCCTAAGCTAGTGGTTTTAAGGCTGGATCTCTACAGTACATGAGAAAAGGCTTTCTCTGTTGATTTTTTCCCTCTTTTTTCTTTGTTCCTCCCCCCCGCCCCCCGTTCACTCCCCGTCACTAAAGGAAAAACACGTTTGTGCATCCCTGCCTTTAAGAGAACGTGGGTTACTTCTCCCCTCTCTCCTCCCTGGCCCCCCCAAAAAAAAAAAAATTCAAGGAGAACATACAGTTCATGAAAATTTAATGCCATATGTAACAAAGCAAAATGAATATTTAATTGGGGCTTTTATGTGAAACCAGATAACAAAACCAGTAACACACAGAGGGGAAAAAAAAAATAAATAAAATAAAATTAAGCCACTCTAATGTTTGATAAAAACTGGTACTGAAGCAGTTAAGCTATTGGCAACAAGCGGCTCCTAATAAACACTCAGCTAATTCTGTAGGAAAAGCACTAATTAGAAAAGCAATAATAATCGGTGTAATTGCTCTAAATTACCCTCCTCACAGAGAAGTGTGTTTGGATACTGCAACGCAGCTGCTCCTGCTCCATCCAGGCACTCGCAGCCAAGGGTGCTCCGCTTTTCTCTGCTGCCCTCTCCAGGCCCAGGAGGGTGGAAGAGCTGTCACCTCTCGCTTCCCAGGGAAAGACGGGGATATCCCACAACACTGGGCATTCTTGGGTGTCCCAGCCTGCCCTGGTGGCATCACCTGGATGTCACCGGCTCCAGAAAAAGCAATGTGGGGCTCCAGAGCTGGGATTAGGGTGGATAAGGAGCTACAAGGAAGGGTGGTAGGTCCCTCTGGATGTCCAGCTGCTTATTATCTGCCCTAATAGAAGAAAAAGACCTTAGTAGTTTGGGCACATTAGGTAGGTCAGGGTTTCTTAGATGTTGCTTATAGCGTGGTAGGGCTTGGAGCAAGACCTGGATCCTCCTTGGGGATCACCTTCTGCCCACATCACATCGGCAAGGGGACCCACAAGCATGCAGAAGCACAGAAGGGATGGAATCCACAGCTCTTAAAGCTCAGCCCTACCTGTGCAGTAAAACTCAGAGGGGCTGGAGATGACCACTGTACAGCTGTGGCTTTAGCCTGACCCCACTGGTTTCCTCCAGCTGTGACACTGAGATCCTTTTCCTCCAAAAAGCCAGATAAATTAGTTGCAGACCAAGAAGCCCTGCAGTTAGTTACCAATCTATGCACCTACACAAGTCAAAACCATTCTTGACTTGGTGGTTTGATGACACAGGTGAAGACAAATAATCCCATAAGCATCCTATGGTGCCTCCTCCCTGGTCTCACCAGCTTTGACAACACAGATTAATTTAATCCAACAATACTTCAATTGTAACTCAGCAGCATGCAACTATTAGCTAATAAAATAGAAATGTTCACCTATTGGAGCATTCTGTGACCTTCACCTGGGATCTTTGGCTTCCTTGGTGCCAGATAGGGGACTGTGACCCTGTCCCTGAGCGACCACAGCACAGCTTCCAGATAGGCCTAGCAAAAAAAAAACCATCCCAATGCAAAACACTTGTTCAACAATCCCAGGCTGGCCAGCACCTGGAAAACAGCCCTGAAAACTTATTTTTGACTGGTTGTGGTCTGAATGTGTATTTTGTACCGCTGAAGGCCACACATCCTGCTGCACTGTCATAGGCAGCTCTGCTTATATTTCATAGGTTGTCCTGGCAGCAGAATTTGGCTCTTAGTATACAAAGTCAATTTTTTTGACATTACACTGTTTAATGGGTAGAGTTTTCCAAAATACCTCCACCTCAGCTCTGTGTGATAGAATAGTTTGCCCAGAGAAGCTGTGGATGCCCCATCCCTGGAAACATTCAAGGCCAGGTCGGGCAGAACTTGGAGCAACATGGTCTGGTGGAGGGTACCCCTGCCCCCATGGCAGAGGGTGGAATGAGATGATTTGAAGCTCCCCTCCAACCCAAACCACTTTGTGATTCCATATGCAAATGACCTCAGGGCTGGGGTTTTCCAGGCTGGAGGCGGGGATGGTGCAACAGAGCCCTGGCAAGTCATCCCAAGTGGTCATGGAGTTCACCTCTGGATCTTGAATCTACAGATGTCAGACATGCTAGGATAACTCTAAAATCTTCTCCAAAACTGTCATGGTGTTTTGATTCATTTCACTTCCACCGCTGTAGAAGTGATGACCTTTTTTTTTTTTTTTCCCCCCCCTTTTAATTTAATTTCGCTGATCTCAATGGGAGCATTACAGAGGAAACTATTCCAAGAACAAGGTAAAAAGGTCGGAGCCTGGGCCCAAATTTCCTCTTTGGGCAGAAAAGAAAAGCAGAAACCTAAACCATTGTTTTGGAGAGTCAAACCCCTCCTGATCTTGGTTTAATCCCCTCCTTTCCTTGGTGCTGCTCACAGTGCACTGCAGCCTCGGAGAGCGGACAGTCACGCTCCAAGTTTCCCTGTGTAATTACTTTCAAATCCTCGTTGCTTCCATGCATGCTTCAGTGTTATTTATATTGGTTTAACGATCCATTAAACAAATACTGTACTTTGGGAAGTGCTACTTTGCTTATGAACAATTACAGTTTCTCCAGCGTTCAGCAATGTTAACCACAAGAAAGAGGATGATGGTGCAGAGCTGGCTTGGAGTAGGGGCTTGGAACTGCTTTTAGCAACATTAACATAATCCTTTCTGGGATTTTTTTGGTGGTTTTTTTTTGTGTGTTTTTTTGTTTGTTTGTTTCTTTGTTTGTTTGTTTTTTTGCTTTTTCCCCCCTCTATTTCAAAACAAATAAATTGAAAAATTTTTTTTGTTTGATTTTTTTTTTTTTTTAAAAACCCTTTCTTTAAAAACATAAATTAATTGCAACCTGATGGCACTCAAGAGGAGATCCCTACCTGGCAGGATTTACTCCACTGGGGCCCCGTCCTACAAATACTTCCAGAATTTTGGTGCAGCAGACAGGTTCCAGGCTGTGAAGCACATCCCATGAGCCGACCTCACCTTCCTCATCACAAACACTTCATGTCCAGCCATGCACATTGAAGCACATCCCATGGTGACCACGTGTTTGGAAGAGAAGGGAAGGCGTGATCCTGGACCCTGGTGGCAAGCAGCCTGGCTCTCAGCCTTGGAATGACCACGGGTTGGAAAGGAGCTCAAAAATGCCCTCCCAGAAAACTGGAACCTGCCCCAGGACCCTGGGAAGGGGGAGAACTGGGTTGGCCAAAAGAGGGGCTTTGAGGGCAAGAGGCGCAGTGGAGGAAGTCCAAGTGCAAGGGAAGAGACTTGGGTCACTTCAGAGGCAGATTTCAGATAGATCAGCAGGGAGAGATGACAGGAAGGGTGGTGCCTTGCAAGCCCGTCGTTTCAGCCCACAATTAATTTAGTTAATTTTTAAAATTTTTTCAATGGTCTTCAGCTGGGCAGCTGAGAGTATTTCACCCCCCCCCAGGCTGCTGCAGGCATTAGGGTGATCCCCAGCACAAGGGAGGAGGGTGGAAAGGAATGGGAAGGAATAGGTGGGGACAGACCATCCCACAGCAAAGTGGTGCAGGAGGAGGCTTTGGGGACATCAAGGCGGGGGGGGGGACCACAGGGACCTCCTGCAACCCTGGCAGCTTTCGGGGCTCTGAGATCCCAGGAGGGCTGGCAGCAGGAGGACAGCTTTGTGTTCCGCCTAATTAGGGTGGCTGGATCCGCCTGAAACGTGTGCCGGCTCTTTCATGTGCCCAGTCACCCTTTACTCCTTTCCAAAGTGGTCTCTTGTGTCTTAAGACAGGTCTTATTGTGCTTGGTCTGGCAGAGTGGAAAATTTAATTTTAAGCTAATTAGTTCCTAAGTTGCCGAATATCCTCAAATTACAGGGCATCGCCTTTCCCAAAGGGGAAGAACAACGTAGCTCACCTGTATCCAACATTTGACACTGCTGGAGTCAAGAGCAGGCAAACAAAGGGTCCCCAATTGCTTATTGTCTTGGCTCAAAGGTCAAGAGTCGTTTCTGACAAAGCTCTAATTAATAGTTTATTACCCACAATTACCATAGTCTCTTTTGTTAGCATTTAATATTATTAGCTAAAGGTTTGCTTTGAATGCAGAATGAGATTATCTTTGGAATCAACTTGTTCAGCTTTCCTTGGTCTTCAAACAAGGCTGCCCTCAGCATCGTCACTCCATGTTCCTGGTCTTCACCTGACACCAAATCATTGATATGTTGTTGCTCTGATTACTTGGTCACTGAAAGGTCATATGGATATAAATACTCTTTTCCAATTATTCTCATAAATGGGCCAGTAATCACACAAAGACCATCCAGCTCTTCAAAGCCAACAACAGCAGCAATTGCCTTCCACGTTTATTTTTTCGAGTTCATACAACACCTGTGCTACTCTGCCAGCATAGAAAAATGGAATTGTTTAGGCTGGAAAAGTCCTCTAAGATCACCAAGTCCAACTGGTCCCCCAGCACTGCCAAGGCCATCACTCACCCCGTGTCCCTGGGTGCCTCATCCACAAGGCTTTTAAATCCCTGCAGGGACGGGGACTCCAGCACTGCCCTGGGCAGCTGTGCCAGGGCTGGACAACCCTTTCCGTGGAGAAATTTTTCCTGATAGTTTTCTATAAATGCGGGAGTTTTCAAAAAATTATATTGGGTTTTGTTCCTTATCGTGGTTTTTTTTTTTGTTTTTTTTTTGTTTTTTTTTTTTTTTTTTTTTTTGTTGTTTTTGGTTTTGTTTTTGTTTGTTTTTTGTTTTTTTGTTTTGTTTTGTTTTGTTTTGTTTTGTTGTTTTTTGTTTGTTTGTTGTGGGGGTTTTTTGTTTTTTTTTTTTGCTTGTGGTGGTTGGTTTTTTGTGTGTGTGTGGGTTTTTTGTTTGTTTTGTCTGTTTTGTTTGTTTTGCTTGTTTGGGTTCTTTGTGGGGTTTTGTTTGTTTTGGTTTTTTGTTTTTGTTTTGGTTTGGTTGGCTGCCTTGGTGCCACCTCTGCACGTGGGGTCTGCGCCGGGCAAGAGGAGATAAAAATTATTCTGCGCAAATTAATAATACAATTCTTGGGCAGTTCTTGCTCCACCATCATCCTTTCTCATGTGGCTTCATCCCACTTCTTGAAACAATATCTGTTTTCTTAGTGCTGAACATGTCATGAGGTCCCAGCGACAGCACTAATCTCTGCAGATGTACCGAAGATTTTTCCATTCTGTTGCAATTAAAAAAGATAATATAACAGGAGGTATAATTTAAGAGTTAAAATGGAAGTAAGCTTTTTTTTTTTTTTCTTTCAGAGGGAGCACTTAAAATTATATTATCCCCCCAAAGGATCAAATTCAAAATAGGAAAATATTTTAAATATAAAGAGTTATTTTGTTTAGAGAGTGTTTCTTTGAGACATTCCTTGAAACTTTTATTAAGTTCTCCTCCTATGACCCAAACAGTTCGGCCGAAAAAAATGCTAAAAATCACAAAATCAGGGTTACTCTTCAGTAAGGGTATCAGTTTAGGAAGTTACCCTAGGTTTCCTTCAGTGCAATGTGCCATGGACAGCCATGATTCCGGGGCTCATGGGAAGACCTTGCCTGTCCAGCAAACCCTGGAAAGACATTGGTATGGCCACAAAATGCCATTTGCACTCTGCAGAGGGGTGCTTGCTCCAAATCGTGGTCACTGCTCTCACCCCGTTCCCCAAGGCATGCTTTGGTACCACAATCCTTCTTTCTCCTGCTTTTGAGTTCTCCTGCCCCTCGTAAAACAGCAGGGACAACCACGGGCACCCAGCCTGCAGCTGTGGCATCACAGCCCTCTCCACCTGGATTTTAGGGATGCTGGTTCTTGGCAGAAGCCGCTCTCCAAGCTCACTGGGCACTTCATGCCGCTCATCGAGCACTGGCATCCCCAAAAGTGACACCTGAACCCTGTATCACCTCTCTCTCTCCAGGAGGACACGGGGGCGACGTGATGTGAGCTCTCCCCAGCATCAGCTGTCGCCGTGGAAAAGCCACATCACCAAGCCAAGCTCCGCATTTGGGAATTCCCCGGGGACAGCTCACCCAGCCCGGTCTCTCGCATTCTCTGTTCTCTGCTGCCATCAGGTGGATATTTCATTTTATTCAGCTAAAGGCTGAAAAATCCCAGCGTGTTTTCCCCGGGTTTAACCATCTTGGCCACGGGCAGTTGACTTCCCTGGCCTTTGGCCACACAGGCAAAGCCATGGGAGCCTGAAAACACAGAGAGATCCCTGATATTTTCCCTCTTCTCAGGAACAAGCTGATTTTGGACACCGTGGAGAGCTCCCAACACCCAGCAGGCAGAAGTGTTAGGTCTTGTTCTGGTCTCTTAAGTCTCTGGATCCAGCATCTCCTGGGACATTGGATGGTTTGGGTTGGAAAAGACCTGAAAGATCGTCCAGGTCCAGCCACTTTGTTCCAAAGGGATAGCTCCCACTAGACCAGGTTGCTCCAAGCCCCATCCAACATGGCCTTGGGCACTTCCAGGGATGGGGCAGCCACAGCCTCTCTGGGAAACCTGTGCCAGGGCCTCAGCATCCCTAACACACAAAACTTATTTCCTATATCTACTCTGACTCTCTTTCAGTTTAAAGCCATCACCCCTTGTCCTGTCACAACAGGCCCTGACAAAAAGTCTGTGTCCATGATTCTTCTAAAACCCCTTTAATTACTGAAAAGCTGCAATAAGGTCTCCCTGGAGCCTTCTCTTCTCCAGGTGAACCCCCCCAGCTCTCCCAGCCTGGCTCCAGAGCAGAGGGGCTTCAGTCCTTGGAACATCTCTGTGGCTCCTCCAGACTTGTTCCAGCAGCTCCACATCCTTCTTGTGCTGAGGATGCCAAAGCTGGATGCAGGATTCCAGGTGGGGTCTCACCAGAGTAGAGCAGAGATCCAAGAGTTGCTTGAAACTGCAGCGTTTGTAAAGGTTTTCGGAATTGTTTTTGCACTTCTGTGGAAAGCATTAACTAATTTAAAAGGTGTAAATCACTATTTTTTGTGCCACAGCAGCAGCAACAACAAAAGCCCAGAGTGTGATCTCAGCACTGAAATTTGGACAGAGCATTCTCATGCAGAAAAACTGGGATAGGGTGATGGAGGAGCCAACCAACCTGATCCTGCTGAGACCCGGGTCATTGCCAAGGTGTTGGGTGCTGCTGCAGTAGGATGTGAAGGGTCACTTGTAACCCAGGCCAATGAATGTTATTATTCCTCTGACCATCCACCTCTGGTGCTTTATTCCCAGATCCTGCATTGCATTTCAACCCCTTCCACCAGTGAGAAAACCACCAGGGAGAGTTTTCCCTCTGATCCCATCTCTTGCCAGGCTGAACCCCTGCTCCCTGGCTGGCCAGTAGATACTGGTTTAGCAGCTGCAGACCAAACAGAAGAGAAATATCAAGCTCACACTGCAGCAGGTTAAGTGGTGGGGATCTTCCCTCAGGTGGCCCTACAAGACTCAACAAGACTGAACATCCTCTATCAAACCTGACCTAAATTGGTGAGTGGGCTCGAGAGGCCACGGGAGAGCCCAGACTGACAAAGGCACAGACACAACTGTGCCAACTCAAAATCCACAGGAGATATTCTCAAGCTGGGCAGAAAACCCACAAAATAAGCAAATAGGAAAACTGAAGAAGGTATTTTAATTTTTCCCCGTAGATTTTGGTTCATCTATGAGTTGTCATAAACTTCTCTTCTGATCTTGGTGAAAACAGGAGCTGGATGAGAAGCTGTGGCTGCTCCATCCCTGGAAGTGTCCAAGGCCAGGTTGGACGGGGCTTGGGGGAACCTGGGCTAGTGGAAGGTGTCCCTGCCCATGTCAGGGTAGTGGAACTGTGTGTTCTTTAAGGTTCCTTACAGCCCAAACCATTCTGTGATCCCATGAAAGCAAAGCTCCCATGGTGTGGGAGCCAGACCCAATTCTGGCTGATCCTCCAATCCTCTGCTGATCCACAAGCACAACGTGGCAAAGGCAACAGGAGAGAGAAAGAGAGGAAACAGCCACAGAGACAGGCTGCTGCCTCCCAGTTTCACAAAGTGCTCATGGCCCCAAAGTCCTCTGCCAGCTCCTATTTTTAACTCTGCCCCTAAAGTAAATAGGATGCTCAGGTGTTGACAAAAGACTATCGGCAGAAATCAAGGTTAAAAAAGCAATAATTCAGCCAACTAACTGCCATCGCTGTTCCTCCCTATCTCTGCATTCTTGATAAACAAATTCATAACAAGATTTTACTGCTCTGTTCCCTGGAGCAGTCTATTAGTCTGTCGTTCAACATGCACTACCAGTCGAAGCCGAGCTCCCACAACACAATATCCCTTAAGATGATCTCCTTTGCATTCGCTGTGATGTAATTATGCTAATTATCCAGCCAGCTTTAATATCCTCATATTTTCCAGGAGGTTTATGATCAAACCTGTTCCCTTAATTTACTTTCCCCGCCGTCGGAGCCGGGGTGTTTTGATGCGCTCTGCCACACGTACGCCTCTCTGCGGGCTCCTCAAGGCCACGGGGAGCTCAGACATAACTTCTGCTCCAGCTGACAAGAATTTTAAGAATCACTCCTCCTAACTAGCATTTAGCCAATGCTTGATGGCTTCTCCCACCTATACCGTTACACTGACAGCGCCTGTTGCATTCCAAGGTTCTATCCTTTTTTTTTTTTTCATTTGTTTGGGTTTTTTTCCCCTCGCAGTGGAGTAAATTCCCTGGGAAACCTTCACATGTTTACCTTTCCACCTGATACGAAAGCCCTGCCTGTTAGATGAACATTTATCCATGCAAAAGAAAAAAAAAAAAACAACCAACTAACCAACAAACCTAAAACCCTAGAAATTCTGGAGACTGAATCCTTACAGCTAGCATAAAAAAGATGCATATTATAAAACAGATGCAGCAGCTCAGAAGCTGTCCTGTCAATGACTGGAATGAGTTTCTTTAAGTAGTATATATGAAAAATATAATTTGACATAAAAATCTCATTAGCTTCCCTACTGCCTGAAATACAGCTTGGTTCAAGCCCTACCAGAGTGGATCATAGAAAGTCCTCCTCATTCAATGAATATTAGCTTACTTAGGAATATTTTCTTTCATGTTTATAAAGTTTCAGTGCAAGTGCTCAGCGGAATATGGGTTTCATCAGCTTTTCCATTTCAACTTTTGCTGTGTGCTTTCTTTTCTTAGGAAAAAAAAAAGAAAAAAAATAAATCTGAATTTTCATGGCTTGAGGCTACCACAAAGTTTTCTCCCCATAAAATGTGATTTAAATAGCAAGAAATGTTGGCCGTAATCAGAATAAAAAGCCAAACATGACCCAGATGCCTTTTCTAGACTTTTTTTTTGGTGTGCATCATTTCCATGAATTCCTGGGGTGTGTGGTGGCCTTTAGGATTGTGTAATTCAAAAGAGTTTTCATTATTTTTGTTTGTTTGTTTTGTTTTGTTTTGTTTTGTTTTGTTTTGTTTTGTTTTCTTACCTCCATTACCATTTAGCTGAATTACTTTATAGAACCACAGAATGGTTTGTGTTGGAGGAGACCTTTAAAGACCATCTCATTCCAACCCCCTGCCATGGGCAGGGACATCTTGCACTATCCTGGGTTTCTCCAAGCCCCATCCAACTTGGCCCTCAACACTTGCAAGGATGGAGCAGCCACAGCTTTTCTGGGCAACCTGTGCCAGTGTTTTACCATCACAGTGACTTAAAAAAAAAAACCTTCTTCCTTGTATGTCATTATGTGATAGAAATTATGTTCATTGTAATATTTCACAGATCTGTTCATGGGCTCAGATTTACTCATGCTCTGTGTGTCCCTGCAACAACCCCAGCACAGCTCTGGAGACGTGGAAAGGGTGAGGTGACTCCTGCTGAGCCTAGGAGCAGCACCAGAGCTGCCCACAGCTCAGTGCGTGGATGGATGAGGGTCCACCACACCTCTTTAATTTTCCCCTCAAATACAGAAATACAGCTCCAGTGGACTCCACACAGACAGGGGGGGGGAATGGGCTAAACAGGGTGTTCCCTGGGTACAGCTGCTTTTCACTCATGCTGGATCTTATCCCCACCTAATCCCATCAGTTCCCATATGTCACCGATTCAAGGGGCAGGGGGTCAGTCCCCCACACCAAAACACGGCCACGAAGCTGCTCAGCCCAACACTGCAGGTGCCCTCGGGGCTTTATGACAGGACACTGCCTGGAGGAGATGTGGAAGGTGCCAAGACCAATCTCTTGGCTGAACCAGACACGGACTTAGAGGGCAGGCTCTGAGGGAACTCTCCTCCTCCGAGAGCTAAGCTGCTGTCTGCCATGAGGAGTCAGGTTTCCTCCATCCTCCCACCACAGCCTGAGAAAGCAAATGAGGGAAACAGATGCCCAACCCACAGCCAGGCACAGGAACAAAACAGGTCATAGAAGAGCCTCCCTTCAGATACTGGTGGACATTGAAGACTTGCCTCCAAACTGCTTCACTGGCCAGAATCACCAGAGCATCATTCTGTCGTCTTTGGAGCTTCACAGGGAAATAGCAAAGCTTGGGAAGCGTAGAATATCCTGAGGTGGAAGGCACCCACAAGATCATCCAGTCCAGCTCCTGGCCCAGAATGTGTGCTTCCACTTCCCTGGGGAGCCTGTTCAACATCCTCTGGGTGTAGAACCTTTTCCTGATATCCAGCCTAAACCTCTCCTGACACAGTTCCATGCCATTCCCTTGGATCCTGTCGCTGGTCTCCGGGGAGAAGGGATCAGTGCCTGCCCCTCTGCTTCCTGAGAGATCCCAGGAGAGCTCAGCCATGCAGTCTGAAACATCTCAGAAAGACCCTGGGCACGAACCTTCTCAAAAGGAGAAGCATCCAGGTTTCCTGATCACATGGGAAATAAAGCAGGCTGGGTTTATTTACATTGGGCTAACCCCCACATCACATGCCTTTGAAATAATTTCAAAATAGATCCCCTACCTGGGGGTAAAAAAGCAAAACTGCACTCAATTCATCTCCTGGAGCGCTCAAGGACAAGCGGGAGGGGAGCTGCTGAGACAAGCAAATCCTGTTGTCTTTACACCAAACCCACAGGGAAATTGGGACTGCCTGACAGAGGAAAAGGTAATCTTTTTGATATAGCAAACCGCAGTTGACAGACCAGAAAAGCTTTGCATGAATGCCTTTTAAAGCAGCCCAGAGCTTTAGGGCGTGAATGTGAAATTTCTGTGTCTACCAGGACCGTGCCAAGGCTGCCGAAGCTGCCTGTGTGAGCTACCCCAACCAGAAAAGATGGTGTTTGCTAACACCAGCGTGGGGAGAGACAGGCTTTTGTTCCCAACCACCAAACGAGTCCTGCCACAGCGCGAACGGTGACCAGGCTGTTGTGGGAAAGCCTGGCAGCAGAGCAAAGGGAGCACAGCTCCAGCTGGGAACACCTGAAGCAAAGCTTACAGACGAAACCTCGAGTGAAGAACAAAGACCGTGTGCCCACGAGCGACAGACACCATCTGACCACGGAGGTTTGGCGGGCACCTCAACTGCAGGATCGAGTTTAGCAGAGTGGAAGCCATGCCCACAGGAGGTCAGGGCTGCCTTGCTAGGGAGTCACAGGACGCTCAAAAAAACCACCATTCTCACAGCAACACGTGATTCCAGTCAAGCTTGGCATCCACCTGAGACCCCACTGTCTTCACTGCAACCACTGTAGGGTGTCTTCTTAATGTGTTTTTGTGGCTTTCCTCCCCAAACCCCCTACCCAGATTCTATCTTGGTGAGGCTTAGGGTTTTGCACCAGCCACCTCACGAGGGGAAGATGTCACCTGTCAGTGGCACAGATCAAGAGATTTCTTGCCCAGGTTGCAAGATAATAAGGCTGGAGAGTTAAACAATAACATAGCACGGACAGTTTTTGGAAGAGAAGACAGTCCTGTTGTTGGGAGGTAGGGAGAGGGGTGAAAATCCTGAAGGGGTTTAGAAGTGGCCTGAATTCATGCAGCAGTTTTGGGAAATGCTCACATCCACACAGAAATGACTGTGCCATACATAACAGCATCTGGAGGAACTGAATGCCTACCCTATGTGGAACGACAGATCATTTTCATGTTACGTGGGAAAGGAAAATTCAAAGTGAGAAACGCTCAGCAGAAGGCTTGTCATAAAAATTTAATTTTGATATAGTTGGAGACACTTGGGGTGACATCAGCTCAGGGAGGCTGCCTGGCTGGAATGATGACCAAGGGACCAAATTGTCTGCTTTGCTTTCATTCAGCAGTCTCATGTAATCAACATCCTCCATTACATCCTCCATGTAACATTTCATCTCTGTCAAAAGTGCCTGATTTTTTTTTTCTTTTTTCCCTTTTCCTCTCTTTCATCCAAATCTAACAAAGTGTGGTTGCTTTTCTTGTGTAGGTTGAAAACCACCATCCAGCACCTTTGTTCAACAAAGTCTTTCTTAGCGTTTTATTTTCCTTAAAACATTTTAATCAGCAAAGGTACCCCCATTATTTTCTTTTAGGGAGCAGCAATTTTCAAAGGACTGAGTTATTCCCAACAGAACATTAAAGCCCAGGTGCCAATTTGCTTTTGTTCCCTCAAACTTCTTTGCCATGACAAGCACCAGGTTATAGACGAAACCCCAAAAGGCAGTGACACAACGTGTGTCACTGGCCATTCTCGCCAGCCTTCTCTGAGAGGTGAGAAGTGCACAGACTGTTTGTCAGATCACTTTGGAAACACACACTGGGTTGATGCCCAAGGTCAAACGAGTTTCTCTTACACCAGGAATCAAGGTCAGTGAAGGTCACCTGCCAGGCGGCTTTACCCTTACAACAGGCAGGGGTGGATTGTAGTAGAGTCACATCTGCAAATTCCAAAACTACTAGGAACAAAAATAGTCAGTCAACTGGTGTACAACTAGTTTCATAAATATCAACACCTGTTTCTCATTATTTTGCCTCTTTGAAGAAGATACTTTCGCATCTCATGGTCAGAAGGCCAAACCCATCTTGGGTTACAGTCTGGTCACAGCACCTCCATCACTGTCTCATCAACCAAGGACAAGAGAGACACCCTGAAGGGTCCCACTGGGGTGAAACCAGACCAGCCCCACAAGCCAGAGGAAGGGGGACACAAAGCAAAACACCTCCATAGCCAAAGACAAGTCACTTCAAAGTTTCCGTGACTCAGAGCTACGGGCTGCCAGCAGTGGTACCCTATCAAAAAAAAAAAAAAAAATGCTGTGGCTTAGTGCAATCATCCTGAGGCTGGAAGGCAGGAAGGTGTGGGTCTTAATGCTGGTGCTGCAGATGAGTCCTCAGGTAACAGCAAGCAAGAAATTCCCCAGGAGTTCAAACTTCCTTGGAAGTAGGAAGGGCTAGTGCACACACGCGAGAAGCGCCCGAGGACTCCAGCGAAACGAGGGCATAAAACACTGCCCACTGACTGCACTTATCCGCTTTCCATCTGTGCACAGATACTGTTCATCACAGTCTGCCTCCCCTGGCACTCCTCCACACAAACTTCCAGCGGATCGTTTTCCCTCCCGGGGCTGTGGAGGTTTGACGCCCGCGTGGGGAGAATCTGATCCCCCTTCTGCGTGAAACAGCCCCGTACAAACACCTTTCAGGGCACTCAGCCTAAGAAAAGACATCTCTTCCTTTTTTTAACTTCTGAAGTGACGATGTTACCTCTATCATATTCAGTATTTCATCCCTTTTTTTTTTTTTTTTTTTTTAATCTGCACGCCTAATTAGCTCTTTTCTGGTGCTCTAGGTGGGGTTTGGCTCGTCACAGAGTCCACATTTTCTTGGCCACACAGATAACGGGAACACAAAGTACAAAAGAGATCCCATGCAACTCGGGGTTTCATCAATGCCAGCTAGAGCGTAGGAGAGTAAAGAATATCAAAAGAGAAGCAACAGCTCCTGTACACTTCAAAAGGCACACCTTGGAAATCATAACTTTCAGAATTGGTTCAATCACAGCTGGGGGGAAAAAAGTCTTACAGACAGATCTCCATGGATGCAAAACTCACCAATATTAGCATCCAATACATGAGTTTTAAGTTGAACTGGATCTGCCACGTAAACATCCCATGCCATGGGAAGAAGTCCACAAATTCCTCCCTTGCTCTTCCATTGTTTTAATCCAGCCCTATGTTTCCTTAAGTAGATGACTTTCAAAGATCAGGCCCAATATTAAATAAATATAAATGCATTTCGAAACCTGGCTGGTTTTTGACAGGGTTATAGCAAATTTAGGCTACCAGCAGTGTCTGCAAGCAGGCTGGAGCTCAAGCCACAGCCAAAAATTCACCTGTCTTTATTTTTTGTTAAACACCCAGCTGGACACAACAGTCCCAGTGTCAGTAATCAGTAAGTGCTACCTACTGCAGTTCTAATTAATGGGACATTAGTTCTTCCAAAAGTACCCAGATCTTTTTGACTGCATCAGGTATGGGGGAAAGTGGGGGAAGACAAGGGGAATCTTTGCTTGTCCCAGGCCAGAGATCCAACCCAAAACTCTGCTCATCCTCCTAATGCGAAGGTAAATCATTATTTATGCTCAGGCAATTGTCTCAGCCCCTTGGAGCAGCCTGGGGGAAGCACTGGGTACAAACAGATCCCAAAACTTTACAGCTACCCTTTGGCTGAGATCAAGGGTTTTGACACATAACAGGGGTGTGTGTTGACACAGCAAACATATTTGTGACCAAGTGTCCTATGTTTGAAATTAAGTCTCTTCAAGCGTCACTTCATCAAAGCTTTGGTCCATCAGCCAGGCAAGTTTCAAACCCAGTGCTCTCAATCCAAACACAATTAAATTATTTAGACTGTTATGTGCAGGCCAGTTCCTTTCCTACCACCCCCACCCTGTTTTTAAGTAGAAAACTTTGAAGCTGCGTTTTTTTTTCTCCCCTCTTCTAATAGGACTTCCTGTTACTGGCAAATAAGTATTTTGGAAAAAAAATCCTCTTTATTATTCTTCCTCAGGGCCTCAGAAGAGCACAGTGTTTTCTCCACATTTTACAAGCACGGCTGCTGTTTGTCATGCAAAAACTCCAATAACTTTGGAGTTAAGTGTTTTTAGAACAAAATCAGGAGACAAGGAAGCCCTGAAGAGTTTCAGTCAGTCATGATCTCTGTTAAATCTCTAAAAAAAATAAAGCTATCCCTGTCAAACACCCACCACAAACCACCTTCAACCCACAGGATGAGATGCACGAGTTGCTCTTGAGGAGCACTTGAACACTCCCAAGGATTGTCCAAGCACTACAGAAAAAGCAAAAATGTCTTCTTCAGAATCAAAATTCACGCAGTTATTGCAGCAAACCTCTTCCCATAGATGCTGTGGGCTCTTTATGACTATTTATTTCTAAGACTGCTTCTCCTCACGGTCAGGTAACCACCGAGAGACAGGCCAAGTGTTGATTCTTTTGTCTTGAACTCAAGCTGCTCCAGAAGGGACCGTGCTGAGCCTTGGCTTCGACAACAACAGAGATGCAAATCTAGATTTGCCCTCCCCTCAGCCCCGTTTCCATTTAGCCTGCTCCTGTGCTCCAGCCACTCCTTCAGTGCTGCAACGAAAGGAAAGCCAGTTTTATGATCTCTAACTAGCAGATACATATCATGAGTGTTGAGAGAGCTGCTCAGGGTGCTTTTGTGACCATGCACCACTGCTGAAGCTGAGCATCAGCCACTGTCTCTCTTTTTTTTTTTCAGCTCCACCACTTTTCCTGTTCTGCTGAACCTCAGTATTTCTCAGCCCTGGCTCCATGCCCATTTTAATTTTGTACGCTGCACAAATCTCAAAGTCTGAGTACATTATGAAGACGTTTTCCCTCACATCAGTACTAACATCAGCGTTGCTAATAGCTGCGGTTTTTCCTCCCATTGGACTCTCAAGACTCCTGAAGCCGTAAAAGAAGAGATAAGTGTACTTGTCTAGAAGGGGATTATTGTTTCTAAATTAATGTTATCATTTCCAAGGCCTGACTACAAAAAGAGGAGATGCTGGCCTATGATCATACACCTCA
The DNA here is from genome assembly GCA_038380795.1 of Pyrocephalus nanus. Classification (NCBI taxonomy): domain Eukaryota; kingdom Metazoa; phylum Chordata; class Aves; order Passeriformes; family Tyrannidae; genus Pyrocephalus; species Pyrocephalus nanus. The sequence continues at coordinate 1,953,080 of CM076263.1, read as the reverse complement.
GTGCTGTGGATGCATCTCTTGTGCAGACCAGGATCCTGTTTAGGAATGTCCAGTCTGGAGGTGGACACTCTCCAGAGCAACCACAGTCCTTCCCATGCAGAGCCCACCTCAGTGCTTGACAGTCCTCCCATCCTGCTGAGACTGCTTAGCTCCACATCCAAAACACTATTTAATTTGTTCCCCACTACAAATATATTTTTATTCCAGATGCTATAGCACCAAACTTAGTGCCCTTGGCCATTCAGCAGACCACCTACAAAAAATACATAGCAACTAACTTTGAAGTCCTTTCTCTGCTGTTAGTCTGGGTAGTGATTGTACATTCAACCCTCAAGTGGACCTTGTTGAGATTTACCCATTTATGCTTGTAGGAGAGAGGCCAGCCCAAGCTCCGTCTGCTTTTCCTTCCATCCTGCTTTGGAACCCAGCACGTGAGGAAGCACAGCACAGACACACAGCACAACCAACTCTGCCTGTGCACAGCCTGTGTTCAGGTCAGTAAGAAACGCCACTTGGACCTTCCCCTGAACCAGCATCCCTTCAGTGCACTGCCCTTCACATGGTATGACTCAGCGGTGTAATTCTTCCCCCCAGCTCACCAATCCCAGCACTGCCTGCTGCTGCTTCAATGGCAAGATCAGTGTGGTTCTCCTCAGAGCTTCAGGGTGATCAAACCTTGGCCCCTCTCCCCAGAAACCCGCCTCTGACACCTGAGGCTTTTTGTTTTTAACCACAGACTCCACCAGTGATTCCACGGGGAAAAGAAGAACACACCAACACACAGGTGTGAAAGCCCTGGGGAATCCATGCTGAATAACACCCCCCCCCCCCATTGAATCTCACCACCTTACACACACCTTTTTCTCAGCTTCACTCTGTGAATCCTACAGATCAGCTCTCCAAGGACGTGCAACACAAACAGAAGAGACAGGTCTTCTGAAGTGCTTCTATATCCATTAAGGCATTAGTGTTATTTCAAAGCAGTTCATGCCTCCAGACAATTCCAGTGTACCTGTGCACCTCCCTGAAGAGTTCTAAGGGCGCAGAAGACAACCCTCGGGGGCTCTGCAATTCCGTGGCTCTTCACCTTGACCTGCCTCTACTCCAGCTTCCTTGGAAAATGGGTGCATGTTTGAGGCTCTGGTCTCTCTGTGCAGTTGCTCCTCGACCAGAGGTGACCACCTCCTCCTGAAGATTGAACGCGAGCTGATGGAGAGCATCCAACTCTTTACACAACTGCAACCACCGGCAAGCCCAAGTTTAATCATCTCCTACACTCAGCGCCACCTGGAGCTGTTCCTGGAATTTTACTTCAAAATGAAAAGGCAAGTAAACAACACTTTAGAATCTGCAGTCTCAGGTACACGTTGCTCGTAAGCTCAGTTAATTCATGAGGCATAAATTTTTTATGGTACCTTACAACGGCTTTAGACAAGCAAATAGAGCAACAATTCTGCTTTTAACAGAAAAATCAAGAGTGACAGAAGTTTTCTTTCCTTCACCTTCCCCTGTTGGGAAAACAGTAGGGCTGGAGCCTATTGACAATTCGGATCCTATTCCAAAAGGAACAGGACAAGCAACTGGGCTTTATTGAATCCATTCTGACTAGACCTTCTACACGGGGGATAAAGGATCAAGAGCATTGAGGCCTGACGTATTTACATATCCACTGTCATTCATTTTTCTTCTGCCAACTAACTAGATTTAATCCCGATTACACTTAATGAAACAACAGCTAATGCAACATCAAAGACTGTTCTCAGCTTTGAAGCCTAGATTCTAGTTCTTGTAGCTGTGACAATCCAGGACTAGGAACTTACTCCACACACCGTGCTTTCCCAAGACAATAAACAGCAACCTCAGTTAAGAGAAATTTTTTCCCAAGAGAGAGGGAAAAGATGACCAACACGACTGAAGGTTATTTTTAAGTGGCCTCTTTTAATGCATTTTATTTATTTATTTATGTGGGGTATTGGGTTTATGTGGCCAGGTTTTGGTAGCAGGGGGGCTAGAGGGGTGGCTTCTGTGAGAAGCTGCTGGAAGCTTCCCCCCCCCCATGTCTGGTGGAACCAATTCCAGCTGCTCCAGGATGGACCCACGCTGGCCAAGGCCGAGTCAATCAGGAGCAATAACATATTTAAGAAGGAAAAAAGTTATTGTGTAGATGTAATTGGGTCTCAGTGGTCATTGAGAAGAGCAGAATGAGAATATGTGAGAGGAACAAGTCTGCAAGCACCAAGGTCAGTGTGGAAGGAGGGGCAGGGGGTGCTCCAGGCTCTGGAGCTGAGGTTCCCCTACAGCCCATGGAGAGCCACAGGGATGCAGAGTTCCACCTGGAGGAGCCCACCCTGGAGCAGGGGGATGCCTGAAAGAAGGTTGTGAAGCAGTGGGAAGCCTGTGCTGGAGCAGGGCCCTGGCAGGACCTGCGGCTCCGTGGTGAGAGGAGCCCATGGAGGAGGAGCTGTGCTGGTAGGACCTGTGACCCTGTGGGGGACCCACGCTGGAGCAGCCTCTGCCTGAAGGACTGAGCCCCTGGAAGGATGAACCAAGCAGGAGCAGTTCATGGAGAACTGCTGCCCATGGGATGGACTCACCCTGAAGAAGTTCATGGGGAACTGTCTCCCGCGGGAATGACCCCAGGCTGGAGCAGGGAAGGAGTCCGATTCCTCTCTCCCTGCTGAGTTTCAGGAATGAGTGATGAACTGAGTGTATCCTCCAGTCCCATCTCCCTGTGCTGCTGGGGGTGAGGAGACAGAGCGTGGGAAGGAGGGAAGGGTAGGGGGAAGGTGTTTTTATTTTACTTCTCATTATCCTGCTCTGATTTTGTTAATAAATCCAGTTACTATCCCCAGGTTTATCCCGTGACAGTGATCAGTGAGTGATCTCTCCTTACCTCCACCCATGAACCTTTCGCTGTGTTTTCTCTCTGCTGTCCAGTTGCAGGGGGCAGTGACAGAGCAGCTCTGGTGGGCACCTGGCATCCAGCCAGGGTCAACCCACCACAGATGGTTATTCACTAGTCAAGTGAGTATTTCATCAGTATTTTCCTAGGAGTAGTAAACTTTCAGACCAGTAGCAACTTAATTCCCTGAGCAGGTCCCTTCTAGCAGCAGTTGCTAATACAGCTGGCATGTTGCTTGCTATTTTTGTAATTCTTTTAATAAAGACAGTACCTCACTGAAGCTTCAGTGTCCCCAAAATTAGGTTATAGTCAAGCTTGTTTTGGTAAAAGGAAGACTGCTTCGTACTCAAGTAAAACACTGTGTGGGTGGAGTATAGTGAAATCCTGTATTTCACAATATTTTAACTCAAAACCCAGCTGCAGTAAAATTTCAGTTTGCAATGCTAAAAAAAGCTGTAACCACAATGAAGTGCGACAAGTTTGAAGGCTTAAAACAAAACACAGCTCGCTGTGCCAACAATTCAGAGCTGCAGATGATTATCAAAACCCCCAAACTTCACACCCTCCCACTTCTACATGAAAAGTTGGACACATGAAAATAAGAAGCTTAGTGAAGTGAAGTAGTTGTGATTTCTGGCATTAAGTGTGTTAATCAGTTCAACGCTATTATTCCTAAACACCTTAGCTGACTACTTTGACAGCACCCAAGAACCTTTCAAGGCAGATATTCATACTTGCTTTATGCATTTAAAACAGGCCCCTCAGCCAACAGCATAGGCTCTCTACCAGAGAGCAACTCAAGAGCCCAAAATTCAGACTTTACCTCTCCCTGCTGATTTTACAGGGAGCCTGAAGTCAAATTATTTACGCTGCTTGCCTGCGATTGGTCTCAAGGAGGTTAAGAACTGATTAAGCACAATGTCCTGAATAAGAACAAGAAAACATCAAAGCTCTCACTGTGGTCTAGATCTATATAGCACCACCTGGAAGTCCAAGGACTCCATGCAAAATGCTAAAGCGTGGAGAATTCCTGTTGCACAGTGCTCACCACCTACGTAGGAACCATGCATAAAAAGAAGGGGGAAAACGTGCAGAGATGATGCCAATCTACTAACAAGTATCATAGTTTAAAGCTGAAAGCATCCAGGCACTCGACACTGTTCTTGAAGCCTCAGCCTTGAAACAACTTCTAAATGAAATCAGGTTTTTCTCTGGTGGAGGAAGGGTTCTGAAAAGTCATCTCCGTGCCTCCAAGCTGCCAAAAGGAAATTCAAAAATAATTTTTTAGGCTTGGATGTTTGCATCAACTACCTGATTTCTGATTACTTGGCTTTGGCAATGCTATGAAAAATCAAGCTCAGGCAGGGCTAGTGATGGGAGAGATCTGAAGCCAGGCCCATGAAATCCCAGTCTAAACTTAAGGCAACAGTTACACACAGAGTTTTTCCAGCTTCATGATACAGGTTAAGTAGCTGGCTGCTCATACTTTAAATATCTGTATTTAAGTACTACCTGCTCACTGTGTAAAAAAAAAAAAATTCACTGAAAAAAAAAATTCATTTTGGACATCAGCACTTTGACAAAAGAGGAGAGGAATGAAGTCACACTCCTTATGTACCACAGGCATTCTGCACTCAGATGTTTGAGTGGGCACTGGTCAGGTTTTGAAGAAGAGCAGAACAGCAGTGGGATAAGTCAGAAAGGCAGTGGATTAAGAAACAGGAGTAGGTTAAAGTTACTTAAGAACTGCCAAAGGCATTAAAATGAAATACTGGAAAGCAAGCATTTTTAAGCACAGATAAGTTCCCTTGTGCCACTAAGCCATGGCTGAAACCGCAGTGGCAGGAGAGAATATTTTAGTGGTACAGTCAAGTCAAAACCAGTGACTTCTACACAGACTGAGATGGTCTCGCACACAGGCACGTCTGCAGGGTCCTCTTACACTCCTGGGAAGTGCACACTGAAAGCAAGGGCACAGTCGAGGCTACTACAGCGTTCAAGGCAGAGCAAGTAATACCAGCACAACTGAAAGAGCACATTCAGAAATCCAGAGCAAGGAGACCACAGAATTAGGTCACCCAACTGATTCAAGCTGCAACCTGCTCATAAATAGGAGTCTGACCCAGACAAGTCTCTCTTATCTAACTGTTTCACAGGTGAAAGCAAACATCTGAGTTAGTAGGATGCAATTTGATTGTGGTAGGAAAAAGCAACTGCTTTAAAAAACAGGAGTAGAAGTCTGTACCTACCGAGCACACACTGATCCAGAACCTCCACAAGAGCTTTATGAAAAGTCATATTAACCCCTAAAGTCTAAGGGGTTCTCAGCCACAACTTGCAATTGTACCATTTATTTGGGTGGGTCAGGATGGTTCCTAACCTTCAATAAAAAATATAGACAGAAATTGATAAAAAAAGCCACGCAGCCATCATGAGAATTAAAACTTTTATTAGTGTATTCACATATTAGGCAAATGCAACACGCATGAAGCTTATTTCTTAGGTTCACAAGTTCTACCAATACATTAGTCTACTGGTAAAACTAGCACAAACTGGTAACTGCTTTGCCAATTTCTGAAAGGGGTCTGGCCCACTTTTTCAAGGCTTGATTTTTGGTATTGCTTCTATGTCATCATGGCATAAAAATATCCATCACTATCATCAATTTATTCAAGTGATTAAAAGCTGTAACACTGGCCACATTTTTGTTCTCAAAGCTAAGTTATCACTAGGCTGCACTTACAAAGTACAGTGCTAGTGTAATGGATGAGACAATGGGAAAAACAGACAAAGGCAATCCTGCTACTGCCACGATAACAAAAGAATGACAGACAGCTAGATCACAAGATTGTTAGTAAGATGTGTATTTTTCAAGTTCATAGTAACCCTTCTATACAGTTTCCCATCCCATCCCCAGCCCAGACTTATCTGTAGAATATATTTCAGAATATTTTTTTAATATGGTGCTGCTGTAGTGTCCAAAGGTTCACAATAACATGCACTGTCATGAAGAACCTAGAAAGTCCTCCTTCGCTGGTCATACCTCAGCAACCACTATCCTAGAGGTTTTGCAGAAGCAACTACTTTTAATAACAAGGCCCATTATGACATAATGAATGCGTGTGATCTGGTGTGTAAGTAAGCTACACAAAGCCACTCAGATCAGAAATTTAAATTCTGTTACTGAAATATGTTAAGAAGCTGCATCTATTTAAAAACCTAAATAAAAGAGTCTAGTTTACCCTGGGAAAGGATTTTTCAAGGTATTTGGCTCCAGAAACTAAATCCCCCATTATGTTCAATGAAAAAAATACAGGCGTAAGGGGTAAGCCAATAACCTTATGTACTTAATCCAGTATCAAATGCTATGGTAAGTTCCCACTCTATGAGAAAAAAACCACTGATTTCAACGACTTAAGGTACAAAGAGTGCCAAATTACAACACTGCCAGCAATAATGCTGGCACCAGATGCATCAACTCAGGTGGGTAGGGAAAAGTAGACTCCTAGTGTAATGGATACTTGGAATTTATAATATGAATTCATTTTAGGCCCCATTAAGTATATAAAGTGTCTTAAGATGTCACAGAGGAATCTCAAGACATTTCTTTCCCTTCCAATGGAGGGATTTTCTTTTTCTTTAAGAAGGCAGCAAAAAGTTAAGCTTTTCTACAAGGAAAGTCTGCTTTTTATGTTTAGGACTACTCAAAAAACCTGCTTATATAAAAAAATATAAAAGAATAAGGGAGTAGAGTCTTGGAATCTTATGAGATATTTGCCCCAATCAAAAAAACCAAACAACTATTTATGGGAATAAAATGTAGAACAGCACAATACTGTGATATTTGAGATCATGATACATTATCTGTACGTATACTTAGCTATTCATGTTATTGATAAACCATTAGGACACTCAATTATATACCCAATAAAAACACCATTAAAGAATCTTTAAAATTGTCACTTCTTTCTGAAGAAGGCTTTTCTATACACTAAATTTTCATCTAGTATCAGAGTATAGGAAACAGAATCCACAAGGTGCTTTAACTGATGAGACCTCAAGTGCTGTTTTTCTTTTTTTTCTTTCTTTTTTTTTTTAACCCTTTTTTTTTTTTTTTCATTTTTTAAAAACCTTTTTTTTTTTTTTTTTTGGATAGTAAACAGTTCATGGGGACCACACACAAATACTACGACAGAGGAGCTGTTATATTAAGTCTGTTGTTAGGACTCGATTTTTAGCCCACTGGTGAGGAAGCAGAGAGATTTTAGGACATGCTGGAGCAGCGAACTGAAGGGGAGCCCATCTGAGTCAGTACTTTGTCCAGCCACTGTAGAGGTCCGTTCAGATGAAGCTCAATCCAGCAAGGAGTGCTTGTTACCGTTTGGCGCCTGGAAAGCAGAGAAAGAGGGGAGTGGGAAGTCAGAAAGCAGCTCCGGCTGACATGAAGTGCTCCACCATGTGATCAAGTATGTTTCCACACATATCTACCTCACAGAAAGATAAAAATCTGCAGCCATTACCAGAACTGTTACTAAACTTTTTTTCAGTCTTTGAAGAAAAAAAAAAAAAACAACCAGTAAACCACCAAAATTCCAAAACACTCCCACATCCGTAAGACACATCAATAATTACATGCTTGTCCTAATACATCAAGAATATTCCACTCTAGAGAATAACAGTGATATTGGCTTCCAGGGCCACACCAAGAGCCTTTCTTGTAAAAAGAAATTCAGACAGAATTGTCCAGCTCGTGCAGTGCTCACATCACAGATACCTGTGTGCAGCCGTATCTCAGCCTTCAGAGAGTCTGCATGCATAAAGGGGTTTGAACTTTGTAGACACACTGAGAAATATGGAATAGAAACCCTTGGCTCTGTCCTGTCAGCACAGCCAAAGAGCACAATGCTGCGGTGATCATAAGGTTTTTGGAGCAAGTGGCACGATAAAATGTATAAAGAAACTGGGAGATGTTGTCAGAAACACGACATCAAAACACAGTGTGTGGTTATCCTGTGCTAACTGATGGTATCTCAAAGGAACACCAAACCTTATCTCTGATTTCCTGTAATCTTACACTTCTACATGTGTTTTGTACTGTAACCTCCCCACACAAACAATTTAAGTAAAAATTACATTTCCCTTGTCTTCTAAACTAACTTGCCTATAATTTTCCATGCAGAGGCCCTTATTAGACACCATGTAGCAAGCCTCAGTAAAGCTGAAGGACTGACAACCCTAAAAGCTTCATTCACTCTCCTGCATATCCTTGTTTCAGAGACCTGCTATTCAAAAATCTTCCTTCTCATCTCCAAAGTAAAGAAATCAGAATTGGACACAGTTTGCCTGAAAAATCCTGTTATTTCACTGTACCCACTCCAGGCATGGGAGTTTTCCCTAACTAGACTGGCAAGACTACTGTTGCTAAGCCAGTTTTTCCTAGTAATTCCAAATATCCCAAGATTCAAAGGCAGCAGATTAGTCAGACACAAACCCAGCCCCTTCAGTTTTACTGTCGGCACTGCAGCCCTTCGCTTTAAGGAAAGCTGTTTATATAAACAGAGGAACTGAAAAGGCAGAAAGATTAAGTCAGTGAGAAGACTGATTTCAAAAGTTTCAGATTTTCTAGGAGAAGACAGCAGCTGAGGACTGTGCTCTCTCAGCCCTCAACAAAACAGTTATCTTAGCCCTAAAGGCCTATGCCAGAACAAAGTGATACAACAGAAAAACAATTTAAACCACAGGAAATATAATTCCATTTAGTCTCGAATCCTCTCCCAAAGAAGGAAGTTCATTATTCCACTGCTGTCAACTCCCCTGCGATGTGTTTCACAACACACTTCCTCAAAATTTTATAACTGGTTCTGTTCAACAGCCCTGGCTTTGCACTACACTGGCAAAAATTGATAAAATAATGAGAGTCACCGAGCAACCACTTCAAAGCTAAAAATTCAGCCTCTACTACCTGTGGATTTCCAGTTCATGCATCACTAATTACACCTCTATTGAACTTTCTTCAGAAGACGATGCTAGACCTGGATGGTTCCTGTGCTAACGTGAACACATGAGTGGTGATCTGAACTTCTCCCATCCTCAACTCAAACCAACATGTAACAAGCCAGAAGCTGTAAGCTATTTTGCCTACCAAGCTTATAAAATGTATCACCTTGCCGTACCTGCACGTTTATGCACATATGCCTGAAATGCAAGTAATGCTTTGGCTCTGCCCAAGCCTGTTCCATGAGAAATGTTTTTTCACACAATAATGAAACACGGAAGTTTTAACAAGAATGATGGGTTTTTACAGTTGCTTGCTGGTCCGTTTTGACAAGTCAGACTACATTCATTTAAATTCAAGGTTGTGTTTGCTGGAGCCACCTCTTCTTGCTTTAATCCCAACTCAGCATAACTTACAAGTTCTGTGCATCAATAATTTATTAGCATCACCTTAAACAGAGATGCAAAGAAACTAGTTCAGCATTATGTCAGTAATCAGTTTCTGTGCTATTCTGGCAGTGTCTCCACTGCAGCTTTTTCAATCCTACGGTGTATGAACAGTTTATAGGTTAATAACCAACATCCTCCCTCCTTTGAAACAACTTGACCAAAAGTTCTAACCCAGCACTTACACTCCATTCACTTTAAGCTGCCTCCATGTAATGTGACTGATTAAGCCTTTCTTCTGTTCAGATTAGAATGCTGTATTTAATTATGCCTAAGTGTATACATACTCCTCCGGAGCCAAACCCAATAGCTCTTTAAACCTGAGCCAGATTTTTTCTTGTGCACCTCTTCCTAACATAGAGGTACCAATTTATTCCATTACTCAAATTTCTCATTTCATCTAATTAGACTATTACAAAATTGGCTTCATTTAACTGAGAAACTTCCCCCACATACTGACACTAATGTACACATGTATGTATTTCAAGAGCAGATAAAGCAATCAACCCCCCCCAGATTCAGCGGAGCCTATATGCCATAATTCAATTTCAGAAAGGATATAGATCTTTAAAAAATCATTATGCATTGCATTAGGGTATTGATGTGTCAGACTTCATTCTTTCAGTGGACAGTTTCTGGAGAGGTTTAAGGGATTTGTTTAAAACCACATCTCTAGCTCTCCAAAATAATGAAATCTTTGAAACTGTTCTGTTAGAGATCAATTACTTTCCTTCCTGAATTCCCATGCTACATTAGAAACAGGCACTGTCCTCAACTACAGCTCTCAGTTTGGGCTAATAGAGAATACAACTGGAATCTACTCAAAAGCATCTAAAATGCTATTTTTTCCACTCAAATTACTGTTTTTAGAAGTTTCACTACATAAACACAGTCGTCTTCCTCCTGCAAAGTTTTTTCCACTAAAAGTTCCAAAATATCTGCCACCCCTTGAGCGTGTGCTCTCCAGAAATTTCATTCTGCAAGAGGCACTCCCAGCGACTCCCAAGTCTTCCCGCTGGGTACCATCAAACCCCATCCCGCACCACAACCTAAGGAACTCACACTACACTCAGAACAGACTGATTGTATGTTCAAATGTCAAAATGACTGCATGTCTAACAATCAACAAATAATCTCACTTCTAGATGTTGTCAGGGATTTCACCATAACACGCAAGCCAGCAGGACTGAGCAAGGGAACAAGAACTTTGACGACATTCCTTGCTCAACATTTGGCTTCAGTGCAGCACTAAAATCAGTTTATGGACTTCATAACTTAGCAGTTCCATAGAGGAGAAGGAGAAAAAGGAAATATGAGTTCAATTTGCAGGCAGCATACCCACAACAGCACTGAGAAGCCTCTGTGTATGGCTTTCAAGCCAGACAGAAATCCTATGTTAGTGAAAGAACAAAAATTATTAACTCTAAAAGCAAAGAGGTTTTTCTCTTACCTGTACTCAGCCCCCCATCCTTTAACAAAGCTCATTCTTATGGTGCACATTCTAGTAAGCTGATAAACTGCTTCAAAGCCCTGATTCACAGACTGAGCCAGAAGAGCAGCGAATTCTTGGTTATTAAAGATTTTTAGATTGCACCCTATAAAGAAAAAAGAGTCAAAAAGGTGCAGTCAGTGAACACTTGTGTTTGCTCCACAGAAGCCCGAAACTATGCAGAAATTACGAAAAGGAAAGCAAATGTCGTCCAGCGAATACCTTCACTGGGTATTTTCCCACGAGACCTTTGTGAGGCTACTAACCTGGTGGAATTTTGCACACAGTTGCAGGATGCCAGCCATATCTTTGATTACAGTTGGGGCTCTGAACAAAAATCGCACTATCACTTAGGCACTCAGCAAAAACTTCTCCACCAATGTAATAGAGACGCACTCCCCTCCCTGTAGCAAAAGTCACAGGTACTCTAGTTACGATATGACCCAAGCAGATTAGGAAACAAGGGAGTATTTTTTTTTTTCAGAGAAGGCCACGTTTTTTTTCCTTACAACAGAAACAGAAATCAATTATCCACAGGACCTCACTGCTGTGCTGACAGCTGTAGCAGGAGCTGAACACAATTAACTTGCATTTTTCTCCCACGAATGCACAATATTTGGAGGAGAAGCAGAATAAATTTGGTCAAAAACGAGACAGAATTTTCTACTCATATGATAGCTTGCAACCAAATCCAAGCTCAGAAGCAGTGTTCATTAAAACAGAGTTAAAACTTGTACTAATATTAACGCGTTGTATGTGAAGCAGCACAGGCCACTGTGGCAGAGAAGGAAAACACAAATATACCACTTCAAACCTCTCTGCTTACATGCACCCACACTGTTTCACAGCCCACTGCATACCCCTGCACTGCTTCATCAAAAACAACTGGACTTCATTTAGGCCTATTACAAAAATATAACCGTAAGAAATCATACTGTCCACTTTTAAATTCTTATTTTGTTCTCTTTCTGAGACTGGAAAACAGATCTGTATAGGTTACTTGTAGCAGAAGGTAAATAATGTACAATTGATCTCCCAAAGAAAACTATTTATAATTAACAGATCCTTTAAAGGCCCTAATTTCCATTCCCCCTTTTTCTTTAAAACAATTTTTCAACAGAATGTGAGCTGCTCCATTAAAGAGTGAGAACTCATTACATTTTTGGTTTTCCTCATCATTGATCATTTTGACCAATCATCAGCACAGGCACAGTTTAGGTTTCTGCAGGTCTAAAATCCTGTCAGACATGCATTTGGATTTGGCATTTGGACTTGGCACAGAGGGAGTTGAAAGGTTCTACTAAGGAGGTTGAAATTTTACTGAAAGTAAAAACAAAAAAAAATTTGTGAATGTTGCTAATAATAGAATCCAGGGGGAAGGGGAAAAAAAGTTTACTGAAGAACCTAAAGCCAAGACAGTGCATTGTGGAAAACAACATTCTTTGACTAACCATTACAAAGGAAATCTTAATCATGTCAGAACAATGTGTTATTTCAATGGCAGCTTTTCCCATTCCAGAGAAGAATTCAAGAAGTACTACCAATATCCATTCAGAATTTCATAAACTAGAATAAACCAGGCAACATGTTAACATTTCATCATTAAAGCTTAAATTTCAATTATAAGCAATTCTTAATATAGATGCTGCCCAGGACAGAGAGGTCCAACAAGGAGCCTGAAAGGTAAAAACCTGCCTCACGGGATGCTTTGGTGCACCATCTTTTTCCACAAGGCAAGAACAGCAACACGAGGAACAGAAATCTCATACAGCTGAGTGGCTTCCTCCTGTGCTGCCTGATGCCTGAGAGCTTTGTGACTGCTGCTGCCACCAGGTTAGGGGCTACTGATTGAGGTAAGGCAGCTCCTTTCAGCTCCAGCCATCACGACATCTCCTCCCAATTCCAACTGGCTTAGGCAGCAGAAGCTGCTACGTTTCTCCCTGATTCCAGGATTTGTGACCTCTGTGTCTTTCCACTTCTGTCCTTAGCCAGAGAGGCCAAACTTTCCTTGGCAAGCCCTGAGAGGGAAGGCTGATGTCTGGCAGCACAAGGGTGAAAGGAACCCAACACACATCCTACCTGGATCATTCCAGATAAATTAGCCAACAAAATGAAATTAGATAGTTAAAAGATCAGAGATCTTCACCTATATGTCGTCTTGTCATTTCCACCGTAGCATTTCTGTTTACATTGGAAAGCAGACCTAGACAAAATCTCTCAGAATTTGATGGATCTGTAAAGCCATCTACGGTCAGGGAAGGCTGGGATGCGTGGAAGGTTTCTCCCACTCTTTGATTCAATTCATAATATGCTATTGAACACCAAAATGCAGGCTCCGAGTAAGTAACTGGTTGCAAGTCTAAAACAAACAAACAAAAATTTAAAAAAACCCAAGCTTAACACAGAATTTGAGGCTGGAAGTAGATCTACCTTCCCTGCTATTTGTCTCTCCCAGAAATGACAGCAACAGTCTTCTCAAACTACTCAAATTATGTTTTACTTGCTGTCCTTTTTTACCTACCCCAGTAAACAGAATGGAATTCAGTCTTCCACACAAGGGAAGGAGGAGGGGGAGAAGGGGTGATCTAATCTGACCACAGCTCATTTAGTTCAGTACTTGCATTTTGCTCGGCAAAATGATTAAGCTAATGGTGCTCCGAGCGCCAGACAGAGAGACATTCCTGTTGCCTTTCTGTAACTTGCAAACGTTTTGGCAGCGTAAAAGAAAAGATTAAACTATCAAACACTGAACAACAGAAAGGAAAAAATAATATGAAAATTCTGTTCTCTCGCATTGCACTAGATCTTACGCTGTCTCCTTATCTGAGGGTAGTTCTAAGCTCCTTCTACTCTCCCTTACTAGAGCCCGGTATCTTTCCTGTGCATCTTCAACTTTTCCTGTGCTGCTTCCCCTTCTTACCTACCCTAATTACTTACTCAGCATTCTGAACAGCATTTTCCTGTCACATCCTGTCACCATTCCTTAAACAAACCCAGGGCAATCTGATCTTCCCGAGGCATTTATAAAGACACACAGCAGTGGCACCTGATCAAAGCAGGTGGGCAACTAACGTGGGAGCAACAACTGTGCTGCAGTCAGAGGTGAAACAGTACATGAGAAGAGCAGCACAAGGGAGACAGCAAGTCTGGACAGCAGTAGGGACAGGCAAAGGTCCTCTGAACTACTTATTTTATAAATGCTATTCCTGCACCCACAAACATATCACTCCCTCTTTGCTAGGAGCTCAACAGTTACAGAAATAGAGCAGTTGTTAACAAGTTATTAACCCAGCCCTATTGTATTTAACATCAGGAAGCCAACCCAACAGTCACCTCCTAATACAACTCTTAATTTCTTAAAGTACGTTTGCACTTTTAAAGTAATTATAAAGATATATTGAGGAGTCATCACACACAGAGAGGAATAATTATAAGTATTTCCAGCTTACCCAGACTGTGATTAACTGGAGAGAGAGTACTAGGAGACAGCTCTGCTGGAGATCCTGTTGAAGCAATAGACAGTTCCAGAGCAAATGCATTTCGTTATTTCAGGTGGGTAGGCACATTATCTACACCAGTTTTACACAGAAATTTTTCGGAGTAAGAAACCTCAGAAATCCTACAACCAGTTTTCTGGAATATCACACACTTACTCTGAATTAAGATTTCATTCAATTTTCCAGACTTCTGGGAACCTACCCCTCCTTGTAAAGACCCAATTAACTTTGTGTTGTGTTTGGCAGAGCTCTCCCTTCATGCACGCTCTGTGAACATTATTTATGCACTTCTCCAGGGAGAAGGTAGTGACTTCCCAAATTCTGTGAAATAAAAGCTAAGAAAGAGTGGATGAGACAAGCAAAATATTGCCTTTCTATTTTCATAGCAGAAGGTTTATCTTGGAAATGAGAAGGCTTAGGGGTGACCTAATGTGGCCTTCCAGTAGCTGAAGGGAGCCTGGAAGAAAGATGGAGAGGGACTGTTTACAAGAGCAGGCACTGACAGGACAAGGGGGAATGGCTTCAAACTGAAAGAGGAGAGATTTAGTTTAGGAATTAGAAAAAATAAAAGTCTTTATTTTGAGGGTGGTGAGGCCCTGGCACAGGCTGTCCAGAGAAGCTGTGGCTGCCCCTGGATCCCTGGAAGTGTCCAAGGCCAGGTTGGACAGGGCTTGGAGCAACCTGGGATAGTGGAAGGTGTCCCTGCCCATGGCAGGGGGTTGGAACAAGATGGTCTTTAAAGTCCCTACCAACCCAAACCATTCTGTGATCTCCAGAAAAGAACAAGCTAGATTTCCTCATTTGAGGAAATTATTCTTTCCCTGACGGAGAAAGTTAAAAATTCAGAAAAACACGAATCCTCCAACACAGTTTGTACACTAGAAGGCAAAATACAGAGAGGCTTTCACAGAAACATTCCCACAATGACTGCTGATGTCAGGCTGTTATTTAGTTAAGGGATCTATTGTCTCACAGTGGGAAAATACTGCAATTCTTACAGAAACTGGTGATGTTGATTCCAACTAACTAAAAACAGTTGCTAGCATTAGCTAACCAAGCACACCCAAGTCCACTGGCACACAGCAGGAGGTTCTTATACAGCACATTAACTCTGCTTTGTCCAAGTCTAAGGTCAACCACATTCTGCAGAAACCCTTTCCTACAAAGGCACAAATGCCTGATGTTTCTACGGCTTTTTCCATAGAGCTTTACATACAAGAATTAATTTGAAATGCAGCAAAAGTGATGAGGCTGTCAGAGAGGTTCTCAGAACACAGACTGTTGGCAGCCTCTTTATTAGGCCAACAGACATTTTGCTTCAATGAAGCTGTTTACTAGGGGATGGCTGAAACCAATTAACTATTAAAATCTATTTTAAGGATTTCTGGTGAAGATTTAATTAGACTTGTGCATACTTCTGTTATGTAACAAATGTGATGTACTTAATATAGCTCAGAATGTTTTAAAACCATTTCCCCCTAACAAAAAATTATTGTGTTCACTAAAGACTGAAAGTGGTATTTTAAACAGGTTGTACAGAGGAAAACTGCCATCACCTTTTGGGCTGAATTTGTGCTCCTACGCAGAGGGATCACAGCTACTAATCCAAAGGCTTGCAAGTAGTAAGAAATAAATGTTACCTGTGTCCATGCTTTGGTTCAACTGCTGGTCACTTGTTTCTCCATCTTCACTGATATATCCTGGAGGAGGTGTTTCTGTTAAAAAAAAAAAAAAAAAAAAAGAAAAAAAAGAAAAAAAAAAGTGACCGCTTGAATGACTGGGGAAACTCCTGTAAGACTCGGTGTTTTTATCACCACGTTTTCACGAGCCCCGTGATACCTGTATACTGAATCCGAATGTCACTTTGAGGTTCCTTTTTCCTTCCAGCAGGACTTCAAACACGTTACCTGCCTTATTTCTATGCAAAATGTATCTTCTCTTGTATGCCAGTCAACTGCTCAAATATATGTAATTAACAGACAATCCTTGTTTGTTCCATTTAAGACAAGATATAGTCACTACAAATGAGTAACAATTTTGCAATTGTGATCAACAGCTTTCATATTTAGTAGAATTACAAATGAACAAAACCATCTGGTGGCTTCCCCCCCAAAAAATAACGTGAGCTATCTTTATGTAGTATAACCACTAAATCAGATACCCTCCCACACCTTACTGAAATTGTTGATTTAAAGATTATTTTTCAGTTCAGTCCCCAAATCCTTCTTTCTTCAACACTCAACAGTTGATTTCTGTCATTTATAATAACTATATTAACCAGTTACACTGCACAAGCTCTATCAAAACCGTCAGCTATTCTTTCAAATAGCTTTCTCTAAAGACTGTTACGCAGACCACAGTAAGATCAGAACCAACTGTGAAGCATTCTGATACCAGAAACTGTGTCTAATTCCACAGAAATACCTTCAAAACCCAGGAGACTATGCCTGTTCCTCTTCTCCATTCAAAATGTTCTTTGTAATCCAGATAATGAGTTAACCAACTGCCTTTCAGGAAATAATTTTCTTTGAACTGGGCAAATGTCTTTTCCTACATATTAAAGGCAAACCTTGGATTTCTTCAGTGAAAGTGTTTGAAGCTAACTATCTCTACAATCACCTTAGAATTGTCTCTGAAACTTCCAGAGATTAAACACTTTTAATTACATTATTACCAAACAGCAGAAATTTAAAGATAAAACCTTTTTGCTTAAGAAGTAAAATAAAATTATATCAAATACCATGTCTAAGATGTACAGCAATACAGTAAGATCAGAAGGAAGTCAGTAAGAGGAAACTAGATTAAGTCAGTTGATTAAATTAAAATGAACTGAGAGAATTTAATCTTGGATTCATTCTGTAAAACAAGTGTGCTAAATATAGATGTGACAAAATTCAAGTGAGAAATTAAAAGGGCGATTAAGGGAAATCTTCACTAGAAAGAAGTATGATAACAAAACCCATACTCATTTTGGACATTTTTACAGAACCCATTGTGACAAAGTGGACTCCACCCTTGTCCAAATCACTTGCTATAGTTAAGCCCACAGCCATGGTAAAAGGTCAATATCCATTTCCAGTCCAACCCACGCCTCCTGTTTCCAGTTGCTAGTCTAGGCTCTCTGGCACAGATTATTTTCCGTGTCCACCTAGTACTAAGAATAGTTTGGGGTCAGAGGTTGAGCACCACCACAGCTGGAAATAAAAGCTCAGGTGCAGCATTAAAAATTTCCAGTGGAGCTTGAGTGTTGTGAGGAGCGTGGAGACGATGCAGCTCAGCACATCCAAAACCTGGAAGGGAACACACAGCTCCCAAAGGCCAGCCTGCACCTTCACCATTACCTGGATCCAGCTGCAGGTGAAACCAACACCTCTGGTAGGCCAAGCACTGAGAGAGAGCACTGGGGTGCAAAGCTACCACACTTAGTCTGACCTGCTGCTAAGGAAAACGGTTCCCTGAAGAAGGCTAAGGCACACAAGAACTTATCAGAGCCTGGCTAAGTGTTCAAGATTAAGTCAGCAAGGTCAAATAAAGCAAGATTCCATGATATGAACGCAGGAGGAGGGTGCCAGTGACAAAGAGAAGGAGGCAAGGTGTGGTTAGCTGCATAAACATTTGAAGGTCATGTGAATACCTGCAATCACCTTGAACAAACTCCCTGCAAATAACTACTTTAGCTCACTTCCATAACACTGGATTTGTAAAAGGTGGCTTTCCAGTAAGCTGTTTGCAAGTGCTATCAAAAGCCCTCAGATCGAGTCAAAAAAAGTATACATAAGTTAAGAAAGCAACACCAACTTCTAGCACCTTAAACTGCTCTTTATAGGTGGCGACTGATGTAGCCCAAATTAAACAGAAGAGATCAAATTAACTGGGTGTTTTTTTTTAATGCCAGTACAATTCTTGGATATATTTGAAGAAAACACAAGCAACATCCTGTGTAACACATATAGATACTATTTGCACACTGCACAAATTCGAGTTTCAAGGCATTCATCTTATTCTTTCTGAGACTCCAGATGTGAATTTTCAGCTTGTTAATAACATGGATGCACTAAACATTTATGAGCAAACTTCAGCTTTACTTGGTTTTGCACTCCGGGCAACTTCCTGAAGAGATAGGAAACAGGAAGCTGGGGCAGGAAACAAAGGTCACTGATTTCATGTTTCAATAGGGGTAACAGGGTTTTGGGTGCACTGCAGCACATTAGCCTTGGAGTTTGTTTTGGGGTGGGAAAGGGGCAAAGAGAAGGAGGGGGAATTCTTAGCAGTTTATTGTTGTTATACTGTTCTTTCATACTAAAAAGAGAAAACTGCACACACACAACAGCAACAAAAAGCCAAAGCAGACCTTGACCAATGGTGAACTACACATTTTAAAGTCACTGCTTTGCACTCCACATACTGCATGTGATGAGACGGAGCATCAGTTCATTACTCAATCTCCAATGCACAGCATTTGCCAACCCCTGCATGTTTGTGAAGAGGGCTTAAAGCTTAAGATGAAGGTCTATTTTGTACTCATCAGCATTCTGAATCTTGAATAAGCTACTGAAACCAAGTAAGCTATCGTGAAACCACAGCAATAGGGCTGCACACAGGACATCTCAGTTGGCTAGGGCATGGTGCTAATAACACCAAGGTTTTGGGTTTGATTCCTGTAGTGGCCATTCACTTAAGAGTTGGACTTGTTGATCCTCGTAGGGTCCCTTCCAACTAGAATATTCTGTGATTCTGTGATCGTGTTCTGCAAACAGAAGTGCTTAGGTACTTCCATTGGAATTAACACATGAAATCAACTAGATCTAATCTATTGGTGAATATGTCAATTAATTTGATCAGGAGGATAGAATGACCATCTTTGTTCCAGCGGCACGATGCTAAACGTACTGTTTGGAGTAGGAGTTAAGAAAATACCTGGTATGTAATTGCTCTGTGGCTCAATTCCAGCTGGAAAGTTAGTGTTTTCAGGAATGGAATGGGTATAGTCATCGAGAGGCGGCAGCTCCGTTAGAATCTCAGTGTGCCGTGGCACTAGCACAGGAGGCAACACTGGAAAAGAAAAATTAAAAACATTAGTAAGACCCTCAAAATACATGATTCTGTAAGGTAACAGGGAAAAAAAAATCTAAAACATCTCAATTTCTTCAGCTGCTTTGAAATTTTGTGAATCTCAGTACTGCTGATTGCACAATTACTGGAAGAGATGGATTCCTGAGGTGCCCCAAGTAAGACTTTTCCAGGTAAATTATCTCTGTTCTCCTATTCAGTCTGGATCATACTTAGCCAGTTGGAAGCTGCTGGCAGTCCTGGAAGTGTTTATCAGGAGTATTCAACACATTTGTAGAGATTTTTTCAGTAACTTTACTTTCAAAAACTTATTGGGGATATAATCTCCCGCAACAGGAAGTCAGAAGCAGTCCTCCTACCTGGTGTCTCCACTCTCTGGTAGTGGTAAGGGTTTACACATACTTCATCCTTTTTAAGATTAAAAGCATATTCACAGTTTTCAATTGCTTTAAGTTCATGGTGGCTGTGGAGGTCTGGCCAGCGCCACAAGCGGCAGTAAATGACGTGTGGCAATCCTTTGCGGTGGGACACCTGCAGACGGCCATCGAGGGATCTGAAAGGGGAAAGATGTGGAGAAGGGTTTACAGACTGTCTCTTAAATCACTCGAGCAACAGAGCACACACATGGGATGGGTAGTTTATCCTCAAATTCAGTGCACTGAGACTGCTACTGACACTTATACTCTTGTTAAAAGGCTTCAAAAATGTGATAAAAGTGATCACATCAAGCAGTGTTCTTATTTTTGAGCTGCTCAAATTATTGCCAGTGAATTTAGAGTTCATTAAAAGCCACTTTTAAGTCCAACCAAGTATATGACTGCTTCGTGTACTTTTTTCACATACTTCTTTATTTTAAATGCAGAAGACAGTTGTTAAAAATAAAATAAAAATCACACACTTAATGGTCCCTTCCGCTGCTAAACCTCAAGGCTTTGTTGTGGCATGGATGCTTTATGGCTTTAAGCATAAGAATTCCCACAGGACTGCAAATAAGCCTATAAGCAGTCAGCTGCCCAAGTGATCCACATGGCAGTATAACTGTAATGCAAAAAGCATGAATGCACATCTTGTAAGGGCTGTACAGTTTATCTTCTTCACTTCATCTGCCTTGCTACCAGCTGAAAACGTTTTGCTAGTTTTAAGACAGACTGCATATGCTTACACAAATGCAGATGTTTATGATTGTTATGGGATGGGAGACAAACCTCAATACACAAATCAAGTAATGTGACATGAAAAAATAAAGACCCTGTTTAGAATTTGCCCACCATTAACTACTGAAGAATTTACAAACAATTCTTTAGTAGCTCGTATCTGAGCCAATTAGCAAGATTTAACTCAAAGCTTGTGGCATACAAAGCAGTTTAAACACTTTGTAGGATTAAGCCTAAAGAATTAAGTTTCCCAAGTTTGTTAATATAAATACCAAATCACAGTAGACCTTGCATTAAACAAGTCTTCCCATTCTTTTAATAGCACTGGCGTGAAAAAAAGAAGTTTTAGAATTAAGAGTTTCATTGGTCAAAACATCAGCTAAAAACACTTGGATTTCTACAGTGGCAAGGAAATATTTTAAAATGCTGTACCATGAGAGGCCTAGGAAGCATTTTCGTCTATTTTACAGCTAAAGCATCCCATTACAGACCCTCCAAAGCCAATCCCTCCCACAAGATTTTTATGATGCGAGAGAGGGCAGAATATTCACCTGGTTTGTTCAGAGAAGCTGTAAAGGCCTGTTGTATCCCACTGATCTATCGTGTTTGGTGTACTCAGTCCCCAAATTTCAGAGCAAGTGCTGTGCATAAATTGAAAACAAAAACAAAAAATTGATATGAATATGGAACATGGTTATTCAAAACACCATGATGTCAAACATGGAAAAATGTACAGAACACTTCCTTTCACATAGAAGATAGAGCACTGTTAAGACTTGCATTTAAACTCACATCTCATGCTATATTTTCTATATGAAGGAGGCTATCAAAATGGAACAAGTGATTCAAGGTAAATGATAAATGTTTTTAAAAGGTGAACAAGTTCTCAGGTTTTAAGTAGTTGATACAGTTGCAATGTTCCTTAAAACAGGCAAAACTTCCTCAGCCTACTTCTTTACAATTTCAATTTTAAAAGGTAGTTTCTGGGTTGGGGTTTTTTGTTTTTGTTTGTTTTTAAACATAAACTGCCCTAGGACTTCAAACAAAGGCCATGTGTATCCAAAACTGAACATCACAAACTAACATTCAGGTACTACCACTTAAGCGTTAATTTTATTCTCCATGAACATACTAATTTTTTGCTTTTCCCAAAACAGGAAAAATCAAACTCTGAAGAAAAACACGCTAGAGCTGATAACCTCTGTTTTCTGTACTCTCCTTGATTAAACAGCTAAATATTCTTTCCCACAGTATACAAAACACGAGTGTTTAACATAGTTTTACAGAGTAGTATTTTAAAATATTTAACGGCTAAATTAAGCAGGAAGGGAAGGAGAGATAACCAAGTCTTTACCAAACTGGTTTGAGGACAAGATCACAACAGTAAAGAACCTTCAAGTTATAGACACAAATTAAAAGCAGCATCAGAAAACAGCAGCAAACTTTCGGAAACATAAATTAAGCTCAATTCTATCACATACTTGCTCTGTGGCCACTGAAAAAGGACAGTTTATTTTACATAAGTAACACACAACTAGATCTTGCACCTCAGAAATGAAAAGAATTTGGTTCACAAGCACCTTAGATCTTTGCTTCCTAACTGGAGAGCCTGAAGCTCCACTGGCTGCTACCTCACCTTTAAAATCAAAAGCCTCTGAAGAGCTGCAACAGAAAGAATCTACATTCACCAAACTCCTGGTTTTAAATATAGATGTTGTGATTTAAATTTAAATTACTAAGTTGAGTTGATGCGTTCACGAGTTTGGATTGAGCGCTTAAGGGAAAAGAAGTGAGGTAGGTGTTTTCATTTCTCCTCGTTACACAGGGAAAATTCATTAGCGCTATGGAACGAAGCAGCAGACAGCGCAGCACTGGATGTAAAACCCCCTTTCAGGGCTGACAAACACCTCAGTTCCACAATGACTTGTATAAAACCTGAGTGTGGGCTACTGGTGAAAGGAATGAACAGGTCTTGTCTCCTGTACCACACACCTTATTTCTAATGCCATCCCAAGGAGGCTGAAGTGTCCATACAATTGAGCAGCAAACCCAAGCAATAAACCGACCACAGAACATAATGTGGCTGAAAATATAAGTTTTGAGAGGTACTTTTCAGTCAAATCAATTCTATTCATGATAGAGCTACATAAGCACTACAAGGAGAAGCAAGAGTGTAACTGTGGGCAGCAGCAGCCTGCATTTATTACAAATTAATGTGTGAAATAAAATATGGCCTTTACTGATTATGGGCACAAGTAAAATCTTGTACTAGATGATTTTGTCTAGCAGAGAGCAGCAGAGAGCCAGAGATGAAGGCTGTTCCGACACAGATTCAGCTCTTCAAAAAAGCCAACTACCCCAAACAAATTGCATTCATTTCTGACACAAGAAGCATCAGAGCTCTCCAGAGCAAATGGGCAAAGCGGGATCCTGACCATCACAGCATCAGCAGAGCCTGCAGCCTCACTTTTTCCACATTCCTAAGACACCTTCAGAAGGGGTGGGCTGTCGGCAGCTTTGCAAGGACAGAAACAGTTGCCCTGAAGACACACAGGCAGCCTATGGGACACCAGAGAGCATCCCTGCACTGTGCTGTGTCCTTAAATACACACCACTACTGCTGGTAAGACAGATCATCGTGTACATGCAATTAGAAGGACAATCAGCAGACACAAAGCCTGCTGCATATTAATTGACACAGCCAGCTCTGACAGCTCAGTACCTTTGAGCAATGGATCCTTTACACAAGGCAGTGCTCCAAAGCTGACGCTGTCACACAGATTACACGTTCCCAAAATTCTGGGGTGCATCACCGGTGCAAGCGTGACGTGCTACGCATTTGGTTCATAAGGCTTTAAAGATGATACAGGCAAAAGTAAAATTTCACAGCCCTTGAAAAAGCACAATGAACAGGAACAGTATTTTATATTGCTAACCTCTTCTCTCTATAAATACTCAAACTGTCAAAGCTGACAGCATATTCTACAACCTACAGAAAGACAAACAGCATCCTGAAGTGACCGTGTGACAGGGCCATAGCTTGGACAGGACACCATGGAAGCAGGACAGGGTAAGAGGTACAGAAAAATGACCAGTTAGAGCAAAACTGCTCACCAGTCAGCGCCTACATGATATGCCGTCTCCTAGGATATATAACTGCTTAGAGCTGCGAGAACTATCAGTGTTTTACTGGCAGATCCACACCAAGACTATACTACAACAATCCACAAACAAACACCGAAGAGCCTGCAGGAAATCACTCTGTATGATCAATAAAGTCAGCTCAACACAGCTTTTACTGTTCACTGGAAGAAATACCTGAGGAAATAAAGTGGTTTGTCCACTCTCCTGCTCACATAAAAGATCCATTGCCTACAAGATGCAAGACCGTCCCCACCACCACGTCACCCAGGCAATAAATCAGGACTCTTAATATTCACACACACGCACACCAAATCAAAATGAAATTCCTCACAACCCTAAAAACCATGCTTCACACACAGCACTTCCAAGAAGGGCCACAGTACGTTCATTCATACACAAGCAACTGCCTGACAGAGAGTAAGCACGCCTACTCATCCCAGAAAGGTGGTGCTGGAAAGGTGACTGAATTCTGAAATATGTTTTAACCACCACTAAAACCATCTGAAAGGAAGACGGGGGTAAAGACTTTTTAGTAGTGCAGAATTACAGCCTCAAAATAAACAGGAGTAATTCACTCCTAAATCCACCTTTCTGGAAACATTCAAAAACCCTTATGATGCAAAGAGTCCTTTCAATGCCCTGGTCCATAAAGATTTCAGGACTAACATCTGTATTCATAAGTTAAGCCTCATCTGGAATCATTCCCAGTCCCTGGAACATGATCATTGTGTGCTACAAGGCAGCTAGGACATTCCCCAGCACCAGGCTGTGCCAATTAGTGTTCTCCCACACAATTCCCAGGTTTGAGACCGTTGGGACCACTCGCACGGGGCAGTTCAGATGCAGCGCCCTGCCCTGGTAGCCAAGGGTTGAGGAGCACGGACAAGGCAGTCCTGAGCCAGTTGGACATGGTGCCTGGGAACGTTCCCAGGCACGTTTAATTTATTAGGAGGGAGGCAGCCAAGATGTATCACCATTTCACCTTTAGCAAGCAGACTGCCCTCAAACTGCAGTCTAAAGCACACTTCAGGCTTTGTATCTTACCAAATGGTGGGGTGGGGGGGGTTGTATGTTTGGTTTTGAACTCACTGTACAATGAAGGGCTGATAAGCCATCACTGTTTCCAAAATATAATTTGGCTCCTGCCTACAAGATGTATTTAAATCTTTCCTGTGTATACAGGACTTAAACATACTCCAAAATACAAGCTTAAAGCTAATATTCTTCCTCTCACCAGAGTGGACACTTGCATAACAAGGAGCATTTTCACCACTGTTCTCAAAAGAATTTGGCTGTTGACAGAAACAAGTTAACATTTGGTCAACAATACAACAGCTAGTTTTTCATCTTTTCAACACTAGCTCAGAATGGAAAATCACCACGTTCTGCGGCCTCCAGCACTCCCAGAGCAGGCCTGCTTGAATTGTTACTTTTGCAGATCCCACAAAGTAAGTGAATTTATTATAAGGGACTTCAGGGATATAAAGCATCGATTTGGCTCAGTTTCCCAGGCGATCTGAAGGTCTAATAAGAGAAAACTATTTCCTAGAGAAAGGAGAAATGATGAAAAGAAAAAAATGCTTGCAAGGAATAACAACTACTCTTTGAGACCCAGGGATTTTTAGGGAAAAGTCAAAGTCTAGCAGGTATCTGGTTAAGCTGCTACACACTAAACTTGGGACAACTGGGGTTTGGGACTTATTTGGGACTGACCAGAGGACTGATGAGATGAAAGCATCACACAAGTTAATACTGAGTGGAACTGAAGCTACTTCCGTTGGAGCCCTTCCCTAAATGGAAAGGGTTGCAAGAACTCGTGTTTCAACCTGACTTTTTATCTGCTTGTAAGAAGCAGCATCTCAGATCATATTGTACAATTCTGGCAGGAAGAATCTTTAATGTGGCTATCAGCATGCAACAGCACACAGTACGCCTTCACTTCTTCCATTTCATCACTTCCTTTAACAGGAAAATCTGAGTTCCAAAAAACCCGCACTCTGAGCAAGAAATTACCTAAACAGCAAAGAGCTGTGGCATTGCTTCACAATTTTCAGACAAAATGCCAAAACTGACTGTCTTCAGTAAGACAGAAAATAGTGACACGCACAAGAAAAATGTGGACACAGGAAAAAACCCAAATATTAAAGATAACCCAAAAGTACTTGTGTACATAAGTACCTTATCTTCAGGACAGGGATCATGTCCTCAAGTCAGCATCAATAGAACAAACTATCTCAGTGGAGTAACAGTTATCTGTAAGCTTATTACAAAAACAGGACTATCAAGTCCTTGTTCAACTACAGATGAGTTACTGATCTGCCCATGAAGAATGAACACAGACAAACGTGGTTATTAGGACAAACACTCATAAGGAAGCAAGGTAATTGCTTTAATGAAGTATATCCCTATCGGAAGAATTAATATCTGTATCAAAATCCCTAATAACCAGACAAAAACTGCATGGGATGAAGAAATCTAAGGGGAGATGCTGTACTGACCTTCACAAGCCCAAAAGTACACACAGGCATCATATCATCTGGAACACACTGCCCAAAAACAAATTCCTGTATTTGCGATATGATTCAGTGGTAAAGGATGCTGCAAGATAAGGCTGAACGGGGTAAGATGACCATCACCAAACAGCACATCAGTGTTAGACTAAGCACAGGCTCCTCTCAGTGAATGCAGAAAGGCAGTTGCATCTTGGCTGGCAGCTGCAACGATTCCCAGCTAGAAACTTCAGTAGCTGGAGATGCAGCTACACAGAACAATCCACAATCCCCTCACTGATGTCCAGATGCCAGCTATTAAAACCTGCTGGTACTCAACCTAGGCTGCTTAATTAGGATCAGTTTCTCAACACGTTTAAAAAGCCAGATGTACTGACTTGCAGAGCCAAGCAAGTATGTGCAAACGCTGTCCAAATATGCATGGCCACAGCATCAATGAACTGGTGCCTACGCATGGCACTGTACTGCACATATCAAGACATCCCTGCACTTTCCATCCCTACGCTTTCCCCAAATGCCTTTGCAAAACAGTAGATACCACCAGGGATAAAGATGGTAGGTCTTGTCCACAATACTAATTTTTTTATAGAGATGCTGTTTTATTTGAGGCTGGAGAACTGGGAGAACATGAAGCCAGCACAGTTTTAAACAGTACCCTATATGTGCACTAAAACTGTCACACGTGCTTAGGCTGGTCTCTGTATATTACTGGTTATGGCTGCTATGAATTTATTACCAATTTTTACTGAGACAGAATGAACAAATAACTATCCTACCACTAGATACAGTGTTGGCAATGCTGTGTGCTCAAGGTACTTTATATACTAAATGCAGGGTTTGCAGCAAGCATAGCATCAGATAAAAATAGGCAGAACCACTTCAAAGATATTTATGCATGAAGTACCAGAAACTCTATGCAGAAATGGTTAAATATTGCCACAATTCATAACTGCTGTTACACTTTCTTCCTCAAACTCTTGCAAAGTGGAAGAACTACAGAGGAACTAAAAAGGCACTGAGTTCAGTGTACAGCCTCCTCTTTACCTGAAGTGGCAGCACTAGAAATATGACAAATAAAACCTGAAATGCAAATAGCATTGTGCTAGTCAAAGACAATATTATACAGAGAACATTATAGAATGGTCTTGGACATTTAATTTGCTTATTTGTGAAGTATTACATTGAGCCCCTAACTTCCTTCCTGAATCTTTCACATCTTTCAGAATCTGCAGCCAGTAACAAGTTTGCCAAGTTCATGTTCAAGGCAATCTTTTCCATTTGTCATTCTCCTGCACCTTATAATCATGAGCCTTTCCTCCATGGAATCTAATTTGTCTGCCCCTGCATTTTCTGAGGCGTTTGTAGTGCTGGAGCTGTGACTGAAATGAAAAATAATTTCAGCAGTCTGTGGCAGTTCTCCACTTATCTGTTTTAAAGCAGTAGATAAGAATGACGGTTAAGTTTTCCAGTTCTAGAATTCTCATGCAAAGTCTTCCCTGTTGCACTGAGCCTGACACTAGATTTCACTTATGTTTTCACTCAAAGACTAAACACCAAAAACGCAGTAACAACAAAAAAGATAATCAGGTTTTTCAGTTGAACTAGAGAAGTTACTAGCACAAGAACACAAGCATCTTTTTACCAGCCTAAGGTAAGGTTGGTTTGTAGGCATTTCAGGGTGTAATAATGTAAAATCCTAATTGTCAGTATATAAATATATATGTTTGTCTCTGCAAACAGCCCCTCAGCTAGCTGCACAGCCAGTCGCCTGAACAAAAGCTCACAGTAAAATCCAGTTTGGCTGGCCTAAGTGTCTCAGCTACTGAAAGGTGTGTTGCTCATGGTTTCTTTTCTCTGTGCTGGGGGTGACAGGGGAAAGGTTACTTGCACTATGCTCGCTCAGAAAACAAAGTGATCTGCACTAACAACACAAAGTTCCCTTCATGATATATCTACCATACTCCTTTGAACCATTTTGCATCCCTGCAGAACTGGCCAATGTTTTCTCTTGCATCTCCATCACCCCAAATTACAATGACAAAATGTCATCTGGTCACTTAAATGTACATAGCCAGGCACACTTTCATCAGACAGAATGACTCGAAGCCACCACAGTTCACTCCTGCTTGAGAATGATGTGAAGTCACACAGTGGTCCTGCTCTCATTTTCTTGCAGCACAAAATGTTCGGAATTCAGTACGAAAGAATGACTTCTCTTTCAAGCACCTGCTAGAGGAATGAGCTAAAACTTAAGGAATATCACATAAAAAACCACTAGTGTGAATTCTTCTTAAAAATTATTTACACAGATCTGCAGTGGCACTTGTCCTTAAGAGGAAATGGACAAATGGAGACCATTCTATGGCAGAAAATCCAACTTTCTACTCTGGGGCAGAAAATCAAACCGCTAGAACAGTGCTGTTAAAGGGTAGTATTAACAACCAGAGTAAAAATATTTACACATAGGAACAGGTGGATGGCTTGCCATCAGATTCTCCCATTCTTCAAAGGAGAAACAGAGCCTGATAAGTCTAGGAAAAGAATATAAATTAATGTCTAAGACAGCCCTGGACTCCCCAAAAAAGTTTTTCCAGAACTGAAAGGAGAGATTTCTCTCTCAGACAAGCCCAACAAAACAATGGCAAAACTGTCAGCTGGACAACTCAGCTCCTACAACTACAAGAGCTTCCTCGTGTGTCTCCAGCCCCTCAGATTTACTTGTTTAAGCAACTGGCTTTATACAGATAATAATAATAAAAAAATAAAAATAAAATAATAAAACTTGTTTTCCTTCTACCACAGAATTCAAAATCAGACTTTTATTTTTCAAGCAAATGCAACACAGACTACTTGCTCAAAATGGTAACTGTACCTTCTCTCCCTGCCTCCCTTCTCCCCACGTACGCATTCAGGACATACTACATCCGAGAAAAAGATATTTATGTATGTGCATATTTAGTGGAATATAAATGAGGAACCATTACACAACTTCTCATCTTTCAGAATGCTTTCACGAATAAAGTTTACATAGAACTTTATAAAGTATATTCAAAATCATTACATCAAATAAAAAACGCAGCATCTGAACTGAGGAAAATGACTTAACAGCCTTCCTTATAAATGGATGTATGCTAAAAAATTAACACATCAAAATAGCCAGAAAAGCAGGAGGCGCAGGATACAATTAACCTCTTTAACACTGTGGGAAAAGAAAAAAAGTCATTGAATAACTCCCATTTACTTCAGATTAAAACTTCAAGGATGTCCACAGGGGACACAAAAGTGATGTACAAAAGATACTCTGTTAGAGCCCAACATCTGAGCTGCCCAGCGCTCCTTTCAGGGCCAGGAGCTAGTTACTTCCAGTTTTGCGGAGTGCCAGGGCAACAAGTCATCTTGATGAACAGTAGATACTTCTGTTGCCTTTTCTAAAGGCACACTTCTGGTCACATTAGCAACAAACCACCTACTAAGGCAAAAACTACAGATATAAGGCAGGCCTCTTCAAAGCACTTTATCCTCCTCCCTGCTCCCAAATCCTGACACGCTAGCTCAGTGTTATCAGGAAAAATAAAGCAGCCAACAACTATCAGCGTTACTTTTATTTTTCTCTCAGTGCTAGGGAGATGCTGGAAGGACAGCACCTCCAAGATCACGAGCAATTTTCCCAGGATGCCACGGACACCAGGGTGAAGTAAAATATTTATTTCTTTTCTTGTTGTCCATATGGTCTGTTCAGAGGCAGACCCTATATCAAGGAGTCGTTTTACTCTCTCTTCAAAGTCAGGTGGGGAGCAGACCCCAAAAAACTTCTGAATGGCAAGGGCAAGCAGCACAAAGATGGTGCTCAGGACTGAGAAACAAAGGAGATGCAGCACAGCTCAGCCTCCCTCACGACTCAGCAGGGAGCTGGCCACAAGTCTTATGCTCAGAGACCAAAGATGTGGAGCATGCAAAAGCAGCCTACGGAAATCATGAGCTAAGAGCTTCCTTGGGAAACTTGCCCTGCAGTTCCCTCCTCTCAAACAAACACCACAGCTTTCAGCAGCTCTGATCTCACAAATGCCGAAGCAGTCTTACTGGAGATAAGAACCAAAGCACTGAAATACTCCCCCTAATCACATGCTCAAAACCAGCCCCAAAACCAGTGACTTCTACATGCCCTGCATCTAGTGAAGATGACAAGTGCATAACAGCACTCTCAGTGGCAGCTCTCCAGAGACTAACCAAGCAAGGGCTGGAGGGAAACAAACAATAACAACAACAAAAAAACCCCCCAAAAACGACTATAGCAACAAACACCCCCCCCAAAAAAAAAAAAAACAAAAAACCAAACCACACCCACAAAAAAACCCCAAACCACCCAACTCAACAAACAACCAAAAAACCCACCAACCAGCAAACAAAAAGTAAAACTTATTAACATGTGGACCCACAGCCTCTGAGGATGTGGATGTTTATGCTTTAGGATGGCATTCCTGAAGTGGTAACTTGGAATTCCTGCTCTCATTTGTTACAGTATTATATCTAATAAAGGTTTCCTGACTGCTGCAGTTTCTCACAGTATCTTTAGAAACTTAAATTATTCTACAGTAATAATCAGGCAGTGGGTTGAGATGACACCTAGGTCTCTGTACAATCCTGAACAGATCTTAGGAAACTCAGAAGTGTCAAAGGACAAAGTACCCATGTATAAAGACACATCCATCACAATTCTGGCTGATATACTCACAACAAATTGGTTTGTTAAAAGCAGAGAGAAATCTCACAGGAGATCATATTTTCAACAGACATTAAAAAATGACCTTTATCTCAACTTCTCTAAGCACTGTTAGTCACAGTAGGTGTGGTGAAAGCTGCTCCCACAAGCTCACAGGTACAGCTATCAAGCAAGGGCCAAGTCAAATAATTTCTCTCGACTAGTCCATCATCTTCCAAGTGGGTGAGTGGCTGATGCTGCCACTTGCGAGGGCTGTTTGGCAACTGATGGACAGCTGAGAAAACATGAGATGTTTTGATTAACCTCCTCAAACTACTGCGTCCACGGTCCTTGAAAAATATGTTAACTTGGCAGGAACAGTTACAGGTTCTTGCAATATTTTGTTTCAAACTGATGAATTCCACACCCATTTCAAGAAGCAAACGCGCACAGGATACACAAAGTGATGTGCTCAGTGCAGGGAGGTCACTACACCCTGAGTGACCCTGCTGCAGCCCAAGCCATGCACACTTGGCAGAAAACTGGTGAAGCAGAGAATACACTGACCTTGATCCATACCTGTATGAAAACTCAGGCAAACATCAAATATTACATTACTAAGGCATATGGTGTTTCCTATAAGGTATTTCAAAGGAAGTTAAAAGATTGAGCCTCACAGGAAGCTTCCCCAAGCAACATATTGATGAAAGAGAACTTGAATGATTCTTGTGCCATAGCTGTTTGCTAAATAAATACAAAATTAAGTCAATGATGTTACCAATTTTCTAGCAATGTCCTTATTTTATGAGGAATATTGAAGAAAATCCACAACTAGCAAGGAAACCATAAGAAGCCTTGAAAAGTTTCACTGTTTCCATTCAAGAAACCAGTTTTTTATTTATAAAATGCACTTAGCATGTTTGCCGAGATATTAAATTGCCTTATGCACTTTTGCTAAGGCAAAAATCAATAAAGCAACAGCAAAGCTGCCTAACCAGAGGCCTCTATCTCCTCAGGCCCAGAAGAGAATACAGGACCCCGTACTAGTTAGATAAATCAACAGAAGATCTGAGTTTGCAGGAACACCCCTAGAACAAGAATCAAAGTCTGTTTCCTGAGCTCAGGCAGAAAGGATGTGTTAAGAGCATGGCCCAGTCCTGAAGTCTTGGACATCTTGCTCATGGATCCACACCCAGAACACGCACCTGAAAACGATGCCCACAAGTGCTCTTGCCTCACATGCAATTGCTTAACAGTTAAAGCCCTTTCCCAGGACATCCAGCAGTTTCTTTTCCTCAGTCCACCTACCAGGAGTCAACCCTGATCTACCAACACCTGTTCTCTGCTGAGGCGGCACCTGCCCTGCTCGCTCTCTCTCTTTGTCCTGTGGCAGCCAAGAAGATGGGAGTTTCAAAGGCTCAAGGAACATTAACCAGGTAAACAGTTATGTGGCTTCTTGCTGGCAGGAGAGCAGATTAAATCCTTCTTGGAATGCCTGTGGTTGTTGGCCTCAACACTGAAGGGCTCCCACATGATGAGCAAACACAGTGACACTGGACTCCGGTAAAAACGTCTTCCCATCGCTGAACAGAGTATTACAGAATTTTTTACATGGCAGCATGCAACAGGTGCAGTCACTTTACCAGGCCTTCTGTTTTCCTTCTACATTGAACTGGAAAAGGCATTTTGATTATTAGCTTCGTGGGATTCATCACTATGAGTATGCTTGACTTCTTTCCCTGTTAAGTGTATGTTCAAGTTGCCCCCCCCTCACCAGAAGGAGATATTTATGACAGAAAGACAGAAATGAACTATCAGTGAGCTCTGGTGACTGAAGGCTGTGCTGGTTTAGGCTTAAACAAACACAGCAAGGTTCACAAGACACTCTTAGAAAATGCAGGTGGAGTCCCTGAGATGAACATTTGATTTATCTATTAAAAAAGACTTTTTCTACCAAGCACCTGAAAGTCAAACACCATTTCAAACACGACTTTCAGTCTCACAAAGCTGAAAGATTCCACATCAGTTCATATCAGCCCTTCTTCATGTTCAAAACTGCAAAACTACAGCATGAATTAAATTATCACTATCAGAGGAACTCAACTTGAAGCCTTCCACAGAACTAAGGGGAAGCGAAGACCAGTTCAGGGAGGTAACTCACTAACTCAACTAACCTGTAACTTTCAAATTCTGCATTGAAGCAAAAGTCAAGGGTACTCTTCTTTTGCACCGGGCTTTTCTCTATCTGGGGCCAAGAAAACAGACCAAGCATCCAAAAAGATGGTCCATTTACCTACAGTTACGAGCAGAGATTTTTAAGTGACAATTTTCACCTCTTGATCTACTGAAACTTGCACAATGAAAAGCCACAATTTGGAGGATCTTTTTCTGAACAAATGCTGAAGTCAGAGCACTGTGCAGCACTTGTTCAAGGGGATTTCCCCAACCTCATTGTTCTTCTGCCAATTTTGAAGCATATGCAGCGAGATGTGAACCTACTCCAGCTCCCGATTGTTCTCTTGTATCCTGCCAGTCGGCTTCAAACAATGCATTGTAACAGAAGCCAAAGAAAGCCGCTCATGATGAGACTACGGCATTGCACACAATAAATTTTAGAAGTTTTCCACCAATCAGCACTGCAGCCGAGTCAGAGTAAGCGAACAAAAACAAGCAGTAAACAAGGCATGGGAAATTACTTTTATTAAATTAGCAGGTGTAGATTACAAGCAGGATTAAACCAGTGGGGAGCCTATTAACCAGCTATTTGTGTTCAAAGCTGCAGCGGCAAAAGAACTGCAGTATCTTGTTTATCCCATAAATTCTTCCTGTGCTAACAGCCTGAGCTACACATTTGGGAAGTTTTTCCCGTAAAATTGGGTGGGTTGTCATAGAACATTCACACTAGTAAAAACAGCACTCAGGTGATTTGTTGCAGTACTAAGAAATCTAAATTGGCTGACTTCTACAGAAGAGTATAATTGAGGAGAGAATCTTCATCACACTCAATAGCTGGCTGGATATAAAGACATGAACTACCACAGCAAGCCAGGGAATGCTTTAGCATTGACTGGGGCTGGGTACAGACAGATTCCTTTATTGAAGAAAAGATAAGTACTATTTATGAGATAATTTAGGGGTCAGTATTGACATTAAAGCACAGTCAACATATTTTTCTTGAGTTACTAATACATCATCTTAATGGCAGCATGAACTGCCATATGCAGACATCACTCTCCCTAGTTAGAGCTTTCTACCAGGATCGACTGAGCGGGTAAGTCACTAAAGTAATCACAAGCAGCTATTTTTCACGTGCCTAAAACTCAACAGCCCCAGCATCAACTGTTAACCCGACAATTAATTAACTGCATGTAAAAAGATGAAGCAAGCTTTAACACTTATTTTTGATTCCGACTCTTCCTGCTTCTTATCATTAAAGCAATCCTAACGAGGAACAACAGTAACTTGAACACAAAGAAATCTCACAAATTCCAACAGTTCATATTTTCACCCCCAAATTTGCTTTCACATCACTGATACTACAGCAGAAAAAAAAATACCTTCAACTCAGTCTGTAAATAAGTAATACACCCTATAGCAGTGAGGTGAAGGTGGCTTTATCACAAACCTCACCAAAAAAAAAAAAAAATCACAATTTATAGACTGCAAAATGAAAGCAAACTACAAACTCCTAAGGTTACCTGAGAAAAAACAGCAGAGCCAAGGCCAGAATCCACATTCCCCGAGCCTTTATCCAGTGCTCCGGTCAGTACACAAAATAATCCCCGAAATTCAACATTTTTTCCTCCTGACTCGAGAGACAAGCTCCTTTGAACTGTACAGCATTTTGCTACTGGCCGAGTTCCTCACACATTGATATTTTTACACGTTGACCTAGCTCAAACGACACGCCAATACGTTCTGCTTGGCATACCAACTCTAACAAATTATGTGGGTAAGTCACATGGCTTCCTGAATTGCACGAGCTTAAAACTGGCAGCCCTAAGTATCTTTGTTTAATACTCTAAGACTTCCTTTTTCAGGATGACATCATTCTAAGATGCTGTAACCTGAGCTATGTCTACACTACAGCTTAACTTTAGATACAGCAATTCAGTCCTCCACACCAGCCACAGCTGTGCCAAAGAACAAGTTAACAGTTATGTTTTAGTTATATAATTAAACCTTTAGTTTATAATTAAACCTCACTCAATTACACCGGAGCACAACTGCTGCTCTTAATTTCAATTGACAGGGACCTTAAAGCTCATCGAGTCCAATCCCCTGCCATGTGCAGGGACACCCTCTACTATCCCAGGTTGCTCCAAGCCTCATCCCACCTGACTTTGGACACTTCCAGGGATCCAGGGGCAGCCACAGCTTCTCTGGGAAACCTGTGCCAGGGCCTCCCCACCCTCACAGCCAGCAATTCCTTCCCAATATCCCACCTAACCCTGCCCTCTGGCAGCAGGAAACCATTCCCCTTGTCCTGTCCCTCCAGGCACTTGTTTAAAGTCCCTCTCCAGTTCTTGTGGAGTCTCTCTTTATATGCTGGAAGCCGCTCTCAGGTCTCCCCAGACAGAGGGGAGAGTATCAGGAATAAAGCCTTACTGCTACATAGCCAGTCAAGTACTAAGCTGTAGTAGAGAAAAAAATATACTATGAGAGAAGAAAAACATTATCTTAAGCACATATTAATTCTGCATCCTACTCCATATACAATATACACTGATGCTAAGAATCAAACAGGAGAAAGCAAAAAAAAATTAACTTTAGGCTCTGACAGTATTTCACTTCTTGGCTTACTCTGCTTTGACCATTCACTGCCCTCTGTCACACCCCCTCCATGATGGCTCCTCTCAATAAATGGGACATGGAGACAGTGGTGACCAGTGCACAATGTTTTTACTAAGAAATGCTCAAAGCACTGTTTTCAGAATAGGCTTCTTTCTGAAGAAAAGCACCAAGTTATCCAGCTCCTTCCCTGCATAAGCATATTAAAAATGTGTAATTCAGGAATACTAATACTAGACAAGCTGGTATTTCCATGTGGTTAGTTTGCCTTAACAAACTTCCTTCTTCCACCAGCATAAAGGAACTGAGAAATTTCTGAGGGACCACCAGTTATCTAATTCTTAAGTTTAGTGGTTTTCAAACAGATGTAGGTTACATTGCCAACAATCTTACTGACTGCTAAACTTGAGTTTAGAAATTAAATTTCACAGAGACTTGAAGTCAAACCTCGTGTGAATTTTTATTTCCCATTATATGTCCATGCAGCATCTAAAGGTGTTCTGCAACCCAGAGTTGGAATGTGTCATTTTGCACACATGTAATTAGGGCCAGCATCCTTTTGTCTGTAACCACATCCTTTAGTCTTTTACAGAGAACAGAGACAACATTTAAGTTCCACCATAATTATGGGACTGAAGAGCAAGGGCAGTTTGATCCTCCTCCTACACAGTTCCAGCGAGCACATCCAAAGTATTCCCAGCACCAGATATCACAGGGAGGATCAGGGTATTATTAAGCTAATCTTGGCCAACACTCCCCAACATCTCAGCTCTCTCTTGCCTTACTTCCCAGAAAGATCTCTCTGGCTTTGCTCTAAAGCATGATTTTTATTGAAATTCCAACAAGGGAAAAGCAGAGGGGCCTGTGCTTCGTCCTCAATAATCCTGTCATCAGAAAAGGGAGTCGATTTATCAACAAACAAATTACAAGCATGTTCCTCCTGTAATCTCAGCATTAAAAATAGTACTTCAGTGAATTTTGAAGTAGTCTTAAATAACTATACTTATTTTTGAAAGCTGAAGATGTTCAACTGCAGTCTTGAAACATTTAGAGAACCAATTTACATCTAAGTGAATGTATCCAGGCAGAGATGCAGTACATGGTTTGAAGACATTCTTTATACGTAAAGCTGTGATTAAACATCAGTGTCCATCCCCCAACCTGAACAGAGAAATTATCCCAGCTCTGCTACAAACTATCGGACAGTGCCAAGTTCTGCTTCTGGGAAAACAGACTTCACCTCTGTCTGGACAGCAGTGTTATTTTAGGATCTACTATGCCAACCCAACTGCCTGGTACTGCCCTCTTTGCCAACGCACCCATTGCTTTGCAGATGTTGCGAACTCTCCCAACACAGTTTCCAGAAAAACTTTCCCTCCTCCCCACTGTTGAAATCACCCATCTCCTCTGGCTTTAACCTGAGAAGGAGCAAATTAATTCCTGAATTGCTATATCCTCTGAAGTAACCTATTTTGGGGAAAGATATTAAAGCTTGAAAACAATCTATTCCGGAAGCCACATCAGCTTGACAACTCTGCTCTACTGGTGATCAAAAGCATTCTCAAAAGTAGGTTACTGTGCGCAGCTCTGTGATCACCTTCCTGACAAATTTTCCCAAGGAATTCAAGAAAACATGCTAACTGATGGAACAGGTTTTGTTCAAGAAAAACTGTGCTCTTTACACCTAAACTAAAATTACTTTTTAGTCAGTTATCTGAAGAAAAAGGCATCAAAAAGCCGTAATTTTAAAATATTTGTTTGCTCTCAAACAGCAGTGTCAACCAGTTGTCCCATTTTTGAATAGGACGTTTCTTTTCCCAGTAGAATATGTCAGAAATACAACAAAATTACGATATTTTTCCAGACACTGTAAGCAAATGTAAGAGGAGAAGTCAAGTGTCAACAGCATTATTCCCTTTAACATCAAGAGCAGTCCTTTAGGCTCAGAAGTCACATGGAAAAGAAACTCCTGGATATTTAGTTCACAAAAAATACCAACTAAACAGTAACTAAACCCAAAACCACTACAGCTTTCAGAAGCAGTCAATATATATTATATATAATATATACGACTACATTTTTTCTTTCTTAATTGGGATGTGATTAGTTCCATGATAACAGTTTAAAAAGTTACCAACCTTCACTACTGGCTGAAAAGTATACACAAGTATGGCTTACAAATATTTTAAATATTACTACTTCATCCTAACAAGCTCAAAGAAACACCAGTGTTAGCGAAGATGGTCAGAAATTCCAACCAACCACTTCCTTGTCTGCTTCACATTCACAGTACTCCCCTCACAATCTTCCCCATTCCCAAAACCATGGAATCCATTGTAGGGTTTTTGTCTTTGACTCTGGATGGCACAAAAATTCAGAGTTCATCTCACATGGGAAGTAGGAGCCAGGTGCCTCAGAAGTTTAGCTGTGTAAATGCCATAGATCCTCTACACGGTTCAAAATAATGTCAGGATTTGAGCCCCTCTCACTCTCTTAAGTCATAACTGGGAGGCTGCAGAAAAGGAAGCAAAGATAAGCTTCTGCAAACAACAGCACAGGGATGCTCTCCTCATCTTAAATGAGGACAGAGAGCACATTCAAAATGACATTCTCTGCGTACATACTGAACTGTTAGGCAAGAAAAAGCATTTTTCAGATAATATCAAAACCAATGTCAAAGCAGGCTGGAAAGCAAGACCTTGGCAGGAGCATTAGCCTTCGCTCTGCTCTGGAAGAAACTGCTGCATTTCACCTGAGACTCTACAGCACCTGCACAAGAACAGCACCCCAGCAAACAATGTCTAAATTGGGATTGAGGAAAATTGATCTTAAAACTTTACTGCAGCCAGAAATCTGCCAGACGGCTTTTCATCAACAGCCAACATCTCTTTGGTTTGCAATGTGGTTTAATATGAACCAGCAGTAAAATTTACCTCCTGTGCAGAAACTCAGGTCCTCCAATTAAAGCTGAGATTCAAGTGTTAAGTATCATTCCACACACAGAGTATCAAAAGCAAGTTTACATAATAACTGTAATTTAACTACTACTATTAACGTCAGCAAAAAATCATTGACATTAATAGTAGGGAGTTTTAGTTATCAGTCAGGGAAGAGTTTGATGATGCATCAAACTCTTCCATTCTACTGAGAGGAGTACACAAACACATGGAAAAAGAAAACAGAGATGCACTGTTACAGATGCCTGTTTTAGCTGTATCCTTCCCCACAACTACCAATAGCCTTTGCCAGGGCACACACCAAAGCTACATTCACTGTAGGAAGCTAAAACAAATGAAGGCCAGAGATGCTGAGACTGATGGGAGGCACCTCTTTATCCTCCTGCATAGACTGGAAGAAAAGGGAAGGTGCACCCATGCACTGAGTGGTCCCACGGCTCAGTTCAACGTCGTATCCTGCAGACCATGACACATTTAGAACAAGGACACTGCCTGAAAGGAGATGGGACACAGCAGTATTCTGAGGGTGCAGTAACAGATAAGGGACAACACAGGGGAAGATGGACCCTTCTGGGGAAGAGTCAATGGTTTTGACATGCTAGAAATGAGGATTACACCTGCCTGGGGAGTTCTCCATATAAGCAGGTCATCTAAATTATTACTTACCCTTCATATAAGATTAAAAACCTAATACAGTTGTCACATTACCCAAATGTTGGCATGGAGCAGATGAACCCAGTTACACCACATCCCTCACCATTTTTTCAATTTTAAAAATATAGGAGGTACAGTCCAGGTCAACATTATCCTAAACCTGACCTGACTAAACTCTAATTAATTGTACATTATCAGGCATTTTCCAAAAGCATCTGTTTTATGGTCTTACTTAAAAGAAGCAAAAATTAAGCATGAGGCATATTTATACTCTTTTTAAGACAAAACCCCACACAGCTGATCACACCCAAATACTGGGAAGCTGAAACTAGCCGTGTTTCTCCACTTTAGATTCCAATACTCTGTGCTGTCACCACTGAAACAACTTTTAAAATAATGAAGACAGACTATGAATATGCCAGTTGATTATTCACTACAGGGCATGGCTTGGTTTGTAAAATGCTTGGATTTTGGCCATCACTAGTTACAAAATATTTGTGGACTGGGCTTTGAGGAACCTTGTCTAGTGAAGACGTCCCTGCACATGACCATGGCAGGGGGGTCAGGACTAGATGATCCTTGAGATTCCTTCCAATCCAAACCATTCCAGGATTCTATGATCCAACAGAATAATCCAGGCTAATAGGAACAAAACAGCTCCACTGGAAGAAGGATGCTCACGCTCTTGTTTCTCACTGATTGCTTCTTGTGCCTATGCCAGAACTGCAAGGGAGAGCATGAAGACAGGATCTTCAATCCCACCAAATTCATTCTGCATTTCAGAAAAGTGAACTCATGTGCCAACATTTAGTTTCCGAATACACACGGATTATGTGATTAGAATCCCACTGGCTTGCTGGGAGGATTCAGCAAGATAACTACAAATTACTTAGAGGGCTAGTGTCAAAAGGACCTCTGTACTTATTTAGCCTCTGCTCTAGATTACTGACCCACTTATGAAGAGCTAAGCACCCCTGCTGTGCAGTGCCAACACCCACTCCATCTGTTTGCTTCTGCTTTCTCAGAACCTCTATTAGTCTCATAAGAAGTTGTGTTAATTACCACATGAGCAGCTTCTGTGTAGTACACACAGGATCAGCCTCCCTTAGTGTGTAGTCACCTTGACAAATCACACAGAAGCAGCACAACCCTAACTCAGCAGGATTACGGATGACATACAGTACGAAATGCAGATTCCTGAAGAGGGGAGTTAATACAATTTCTGTTCAAACTGCTCTCAGTTTTGAGAAAAGCTTGTAGGAGTTTAGTAGCTTAAGGTTTCAATGATGAAAAAAAGTCTACTACAGTTTATGGCTGCATCAAACCCTGTAAATCTCCAAGGGGACCAGAAACTCGTGAAACCACAACTGAAACTTCTGTTGAGGGAATAATGCGAGAGCGGCAAAGAGAAGCATCCCACAACACTTGTCAGTATCTACACTAGATTAAACAGCATCAATGAGTAAAACCAAAGCTAGCTAAAAAAACCCAACACACACAAAGCCAAACACAATCCCCCCACACCCCAAGCAGAACAACATTTGGAAAGTTAGCCCAGCTGTCACATCAGAACTGCATCTCAGCAGCTTGGCACCACAAACTTTCTGCTGACTAGGAAGGAAAAAAGTTTCAAATTCAGCATTTTATTATTTATCCCTGCTGATCTGCAGATCTTTAAGACATTCATTAAAGTGGGACTCAAGCAGTGGTTTCATTAACTTACTAAATCCAAGAACAAGAATCTCCAAGAAGTCATTACAGTACTGAGTTGACATTCGCTACTTCTTGGGAACCCAGACTATTGCTGTCAAATTGAAATAATACCAACAGTTCAAAAGCCAGCTATGAAACTCAAAAATTCTGTACAGCACTGCTGGCAACCCTGCTATCATCTCACCCATTAACACCAAAGACATTTCCTAGTTTAAAATTCAACCTTGTACAATAGCCAACATCACTCAAAGAGCTCCTCCTGGTTTACTCCTAAGGTGCTCAGTGAGAGTGAAACCCAGTCCAGTCCTTTTTACAGCTGACTAGAGGATAGAAGAGAACAGTACATCACAGCCCACAGCTCACAGCTGGTCACAGAGTGCAGCACAGCTTCTTATTCCATTTTAAGCAATTATTTACTATGTCTACTTTAACACAAAAGGCCATGCAGGCATACTACTACTCAAAAATAGTGATCTATTAGCCCACTGTTAGGATCTTCTAAAGTAATTCCATGTAGACAGCTATTCTTCTGAAGTAGCAGTATTTACTGCCCCAGCATCCCTGTGGGAGAGCTCTAGGAAGTCTAAGAGCTCTGGAACCTACAGGCACATTTTGTATCAAGTGAATCTCTGTGAGGTGGATTTAACTTCTGTCATATGAAACACCTCCCAGTTAAGCACTTTGTCATGGTAAACACTTGCTAAATACAGAGTCACCTCAATAAATATATATCCCTACAGGTTCAAATCTTAGTCCGTTGATATACACTAAGACAAGAAAGCACTAATATTTTATAATTGATTGTTTTTCATGTGGTAAAGGGAAGAAAGCAGAAGGGAAACCCAGAGCATTTTGGGACTACTCTAGAGAAGAAAATACAAGCAGAGGGCAGCATTAGAAACAAAAGGTGAACAGAAGAGACATAGAACAGAATTAAAGTAGCCATCCATTCAGAGCATACTCATGACTTTCCCAGACAGCTGTGTCAAATCTAAAAGAGAAGGCTGAAATGATTATCAGATAACAGCTATAACACATTTGATATATGGAAATCATTACTGACACCAGTCAGATCTAGTTTGCACTATGATTAGTACTAAGTATAAAAGTAGCTGGGATGAATGCACTCATACAGAAATGAAGTTCATAAACCAGACACAGTTTGTCTCCCCTAGAAATCATTC
This sequence comes from Pyrocephalus nanus, assembly GCA_038380795.1. NCBI lineage: Eukaryota > Metazoa > Chordata > Aves > Passeriformes > Tyrannidae > Pyrocephalus > Pyrocephalus nanus. The sequence continues at coordinate 1,910,875 of CM076263.1, read as the reverse complement.
AAGTGTCGAGTGGCTAAGTACCCAGAATACTCCTGTGCCACCAGACCCTCCAACTTTTTCCACAGAAAAACACACCTGTGAAGTGACTTGATATTTCTGTCACACATAAAGAGCTTGCTTGGGCACCTCAGTGGGATTTCTGTGCAACATGAATCGAGAGCAGACTGCATTATACTTACAAACACAACCCTTGCCTCTCGCACAGCAGTTGCTATGAATTAAGCTGAGAAAGTCAAAGGGGTAAAATGCAAGTCACTCACCTAAATGTTTATACATACAGGAGCAGAAAAGCAATCTATAGAAATACCCCAGGTTATTAAACAAAAAGCATTTTCATTGAACAATTACAATAATTACAGTAAATAAACTGGTCTTCAGACAACCTGCCTCCAAAGATAAAACTCCCCTTCAAAAGGGGGAATGGAGGCAGCTTGTACAATTTAAATGAAAATACCAGATACAACTGAAAGTAATTAGATGACTGAAGTGTTGACCAAGGAAAAACTAGTCTTCTTTTTAACCTTTTTTAAGTGAAACTGTTGGTTCAGGTAAGCCCCCCGTACCTGATTACAGACAAGGTTATTAAGTAACAGCATAAAGCATTCCTACAAACTAAGAGCTGTGTTAGGCACCACTAGAACACACACAAACAGCAATGAAAAGTGAAATGAAAAGAAATTGTGACTTCACAAAAAAAGGGTGATTCAGTTATAAGCAAGCACTACGTAACTCCAATACAGGTTTTAAATAATTTTTAAAGAATCAAAAGCATGCAACTGATTTTTTCAGTCATTTGTTCACGGATAGCCTAAACATACATTTAGTCATTTTCTTAAGTGGTTGTAACAATTTCAAACACAACAGCACTTACCTTGGTATTGTCACACATTTTGTATTACAATTCTGAGTGGTAATCGCCTTCTCAAGCTCATCCAGCTGTCCAGTTTTCTTCAGCTTCTTGACCAAGCTTTTCACTGCTTTTTCACACCACTTTTCCTCCTGACCATTCTGCTCACCACCACCGGCCCCTCCAGAGCCACCAGCAGATTTTTTCCACCCCAGAAGTCTCTTCACAACTGGTGGAGTGAATGGCAGTATGGATGACATGACTTTAACCAGATAGAACGCTCAGCACACGATAAATTGAGAGATCTCCGTCCAATCCCTAAAAATACAAACCAAAACAAGACACGTTAGAACTGAGGTTTCAGTGAAACAGACACCTCGCTCATTACCAAATGCCATAGGGCACTGCATCCCAAAACAAGTCACATAAATGGTTCACAAGTAGTATCATCAGGGTCAGGAGGTATTTCATCAATAAAGTTCAAGTTCGCTGCAGACTCTCCAAAAGCTGACACAGACTAAGGTTGCTGTTGGATTAGACATGCAATTTTTCCTCAAGTCCTTCCTGACCAGAACAAACTTCAGCAAATACACAGAGTAACTTGAGTCTAGCTTTGCATCTAGGCTGGCTGGTTTTAGTAATTTATTAATATTTTCCACAAGTCACTGAAAAATGCATATATATATATATATATATACATGCATGTTCTGCCCAGCTCCAAGTTAATTTAGCAAGTGAAACTGTGTTCAGAATGTCAGTCACTATGGCTTGACAGAACTCATCCAACAGCCAGCCGTCTCTCAAACCTTTGTTTTCCCATTTTGTTTGTCATGTTTTAAATAACTACCAATTTTTGTTCCACAGGGGATGCCAGTTTCAAACTCACTAATAAGTTTGGTGATAAACTTATTCCCATCTAGAGCCCAAAGGCCTATAATAATTAATTTTCTCAACTGGCAGCACTTAAAATCATCATGTCTTTCAAAATTCATTAAACAACAGATAAAATTTTAGTTGGCAGCTACCTGAGTAGTAGAACTTTTCAACTCTGATAGCCTCTCATTCAGTGTAACTACCTGATCATGATATTTATATAAAATGAAATATTTAAAGGAATGCTGAAACTTGAGCTATGTTTAGCCTGTCAGATACGTTAGAAATTGCTCACGGACATTAATGGTCCTATGGACAGAAGCTGAAGTCAAAAATTATCTTATTTCCAGGCAGCAAATGGGTATTTGAACTCCAGAAAGTTACCTTATTTCCAAGCTGCATAAGTTAGTCCAGTCAGCTGAAAATACCTTGTTTTAGCTAAAAGATAACACCACGTTCAAGGTGCGCTTTGAAGGCAGCTTATGTGCCTCTCCAACCTGTACAGGCGCACTCCCCACACCTACCCAATATATACCAACTTCACCTTACTGAAGTTTCCCATCCCCAAAACAGCACGATTTGTGATTCTTCAGGCTACAGCGTTTGTGGCTAATTTATGCCTTGTCACATCTTTGCAGTTTCAGGGAGGACCAAGTCAACAAACACTAGATTATATTCTACAGGTAACTTTAAATCATAACTTCTCAACTTACACAAAACGGAACATTCAGTAGGGCATGACATTTTAGTTTCAAAGAAATGATACCTCCATAAACCAGCACCTCAGAGCACCTAAAAACGCGGCTGAAGCAAGAAATGCAGTTTTCTGGGGCCAAGGAAACAGGGGTTCCAGTTATCAGGACTCAAGATCAACACTGATAACTTTATGCAAGTCATCCAAAATACTCTATCCTAAATCACAGAATCGCTGAATGGTTTGGGTTGGGACCATCAGAAAACACCTTGTTCCAACTCCCCCACCATGGGCAGGGGCACTTTCCCTTAGAGCAGGTTGCTCCAAGCCCCATCCAACCTGGCCTTGAGCACTTCCAGGGATGGGGCAGCCACAGCTTCTCCAGGCCTCACCTTCTGCCAGGGCCTCACCAGCCTCACAGAGCAGAGTTTCTTCCTTACATCCAATTTGAATTGACCCTCTCTCAGTTTTAAACTCTTGCTACGTGTCTTGTCAGTAGAGGCCCTGGTAAAAAGTCAAAGCATTTATTTTCACACAAGACTACAAGGAACTTTTATTCTTCCAATAATGTTACATTAACTATAGAATCTGCCCCCAGTATTTCAAACTGCAGGTTTTGCTACCTGTAAAAGCATTGCACCAGAGCCCTGGCTGCAGCAAACAAGAAAAATAAACTCAACAGCCAACATTTTTTAATTAGACACTGATGAGGACAGTAGGGGTACAGTTTCATAGGGAGGCAAGCCAACAGGAAGCCTAGTTCTCCTTCCTTTTTTCCCCAATGGCACCACCACCTCAGCACCAGTGCTAATGTCCTTCCACAAAAACTCGGCCAAATAAAGTAAAACAGTTTAATTTTGTGGGTTTTGCTGATTTGGTTCTCTTTCAAGTTAAGAAGTTGCTCCCACATGGTACTCAAGCACACCAGGTGATGTCAGATGAGTTACAGGAGTGTGGAAGGACTCCAGCCCCAGCCTTCAACGGCAGCGCTGGTGTTGACTGCATCACTGGAAATGTGCTTTAATTTAGACCCTTTATTCTGGTGACAAAACCAAATTAAGCAGCCTGACACCTTCTGAACTATTCAAGGGCCTGGCAGCAAAGCACATCAGACCCCTAACGAGCACCCTGAGTAGCTCCAGAGATGGAACAGCAGGCTTGTGTGGCCCCTGCTGGTTCAAGAAACACAGCTGGTTTCTACAACAGGGAGCAGCAGCCACTGAACTTAATGAAAAAAGACTTCAGCCTTTGAGCAAGGACAACACTGGATGCTTCAGAGGCACACACATGAAACTCAGAAAGACCAAACCAAAAAGGACAGGCTTTGAAGAACACGTTCTAAACAGTAGCAATTGATGGTGTAACACCTGAACATTAAATTCAGTGCTGACAGGCAACCAAGTACAACTATCACTGCTGATCCACTCACCAGTTATTCTCCTTTTTATGGAGCTCACTGACACACGAGTATTTCCTGTGCTTTAGCTTCAAATCTGACACTCTTCAGTGCCACAGAATACTCCTCTGATTGTCAGCCTTACAAAACACACATTTCGGGAGGATCTCGTATACCACCATGGTGGTAAGTGGCCTGCCTGTCTTTCAGAGCCTGTTCTTCCAGCCCCTCCAAACATTCTCCATGCTTTGATCTAATTTTTCAGCTTTATTTTACTCCTTGTGATGAAGAGTCCAGTTTTGCAGTATTCTCTCCCTTAAGACTGATAGATATATACACACACATAAAATTTTCTGTACTCTCTGGTGCCTTTTTTTTTTTTTTTAAACCAAAATTTGCCTCTCTGCTTCAAATGCACATTGAATGATTTAAGTCTTGGAGCAGGAAAGAATTTAGAAATTCTACACATTTCAGTTTTTCTTTATATTTGAACTCTCATACTATTTTGACATACCCAGAGGAAAAAACCCAAATCCTTCTTTTCCCATTTTCAAAAGACTGTAAGCTCAGACCTAACTAACTCAAAATTTTCAGATGCTGTATTTGATTGTATCTAGTTGCCTTACAGATGTGTGCTCATCCAGCTTCTGTGGATGTCAGAAAGCAAAAGTAGATCTGCCACCCCCACAAAAACTAACCTGGAAAAAACCCCAAAATAAAACACAAAGGGACACATTTAAAGAGTCCTTTATAACAATGACTTTTCTGCAGCTTAGCAGCTATTTAACAAAAACACAACATACACAGCTGCAGACTAAGAGTCCGGGAGGCTTAAACTAACTTCTTCCTTCTAGCTATTGTTTTGCCACATCAGGGATTTGCCAAGAGCATCAATAAGAATTTCACCAAGTTATTCCAGTTGTGGCCCTGTATCTTTCAAAGGGTGAGCAGAGAGAATGTGACACAAGTAGGACAGGACTTCACTCAGCTTCATACTTCAGCGTGATGAGTACTCACAGGAGAGTATTCCAGCCAGCTTATTTATGGGGGGCAAAAAAAAAAAAAAAATAAAAAAAAAAAAGCAGCAGTCTGTTTCAAGACTAGACTGTGCAAACTGTAAGGCATGGTTAGGCTGAATTATGGGCAATTTGGATAAATGCAGATTTTGCAAAGAAAAGCAGTAATGCTGCATCCAGCCTAGTGCTCCATCTCCAAAGGTGGCAAACAGATAAGCTAATCAAGCAAAGCACGTGAACCTGGCTCTTTTCTGCACTCTCCTCATAATTCTTCAGCATCTCAAACTGTTACAACACAAAATTAAAGGCTACACTCCTACTTATTACCTTCAGCAGCCATTTATGGACTTGCTGTCCACAAATCCACCGAACAACTTTTGGAACGTGCCTCCACAACCCCTTGTGGCACACTGCACTAGTATTTAACTGCCCACTGTCAAAATAACGACTTTCAGTAATTTAATTTATTCCCTCCCAAGTTTCAGAAAGTGGCTCTTGTTCTGCCATTGCAAGTTTGCTGAAGAACTGTTTGTGTTCATCTGGTCCGCAAACTTCATGACTCCACACATTGAATCACATCCCTCCCTCAAACAGAGGGCTCTCAGACTTTTGTCTCAGGGAAGGTATCCAAACACAGCTAACACAGTTTGGGACGCTCCTCTGAACAGATGCCAAGCCTGAAAGCTTTACTACTTCAATTAATTCATAATTACTTGAAGACTCTGCATAAAGACTGATCTAAAGACCACAGGAAAAAATTGTATCAGTCTAAGGTTATCTTTGCACTTATCTTTTTGGTCATACCATCCTAAATCTCTCAACACAATAATTTAAATAAAAAGTGCAAAGACAGAAATTTACACTCCATGAGGTACTGGTGGCAGAGGGCAGAGTGCACGTGTCTGCTGCTGAACATCTGGCAGGAGCTCAAATAAAAATGAGGAGCCCTGGACCTGTGTTGGGTTATAACTGTACCCACCCAGACAGACTCAGAGACACCTTGTTTATAATAATGGGTTTAGGAGTTACTGTTAAAGCTCATTTTTGACCAGCAAATCCCATTTCAATTCATCAACTGCAACTTTTACCTTCAAATGGATACAGTAATACAGGGAGTTTTGATCTCATGAAGAACAATTCCCTCATACACCATTACTGTTGACAGTAATCTCTTGCTAAAAACATTCCTCTATTTGTTTTTGCCTGGGACACATTCTTCAACCACTAAAAAAAAAAAAAGAAAATATGAGATGCTTTTTCCCAAAATGCACCCCCAAAACAGGTTTTGCCAATGCTGCAAGAAACATTTCCACATTGCTAAAATGGCATAAGATTAAATATGTAATATCCCCTCTTACTTGCAATTTTTTTTTTTTTTTGCAATTTCTTTGCATTTAACAGCCAACCACCTCAAAAAAATGAGCACCCATTTACAGCCTTTGCTTTCAAGGACCTCAGAGGTGCTTTGCCATCACTCACCCTTTGCACTGTCTCCCCTTGGCTCACTCTCTTCTACTCAGGCCCAATGCCACGGCCCAAATCTCATCTTATTTAAATTCCCATGTACTATTTCCAATTTCCACTACAACACCAACACTCTGGGGGTAACTGCTGGGAGATTTTCAAGATCCTTTTCCCTGCTCAACTGTAGTTGAACTAGTAGTACCAAGGCAACAGTGCATTCCACAGCAGAACACTTCCATTTTATCCCTTTCCATCCCAAATCCATCTGTGGATTTTGCCTTCAAACTGCAGCTTTGAATACTCAAGGGGTTCTTACCGTTGCCCAGAGAGGTACAAGAGTTTATTTAGATTGCTGGAACATAGGAGGCATGTGCTGTAATTCCCCACAGATTAATACTGGAAAAGCTACAAACTGCCCATTTTAGTGGTATTTGTTTCATCTCTGCTCCCCGATGCACACAGGTTTCTATGGCTGGTCAAACAGTGTCATAATCGGCAACTTCTAAAGTCATAGTTTTGAGTCATGTCTGCTATTATTCCACTCCACTGTGGTTCTCTGGAACAAGTATTAAATATTAAGCCCATGATCCCAGCAATAACTAAGCATAAAAGATGAAGAAAACCTTAAGGGCAGCATGCTAGCAGACTAAAATCTTCAAGGGAAATTTTTCTTTCCTGACTGTCTGGAATATACTATAAACACACTGGTGCTACCAAAAATATCAAGTGATTTCTGGCTAATTTATTCTAAAGCCTTATGCAACATATTTCATATCATTCTGCTTATTCATCTAAACTTGAAATAAAGAAATCTGATCTCTCCTGGTTTTACTAGAAGTATTCTGGCTTAGAGGAATTTCATTTGCAGGAGCTCTTCTGGAATAAAGAGGACAGAAGTTAAGCTCCCAAGGAAAGAAGATCGAGGAAAATTATTTGTGGTATTTGAGAGAAAGTCTAAAAGCTCATTTCCTCCCTATTTTAGTCCCATTTTTGAGACTTCTTTTCAAAGGCAATGTTTTTTTCATTAATCCTGGAATCTGGACAAGATGCCTTATCAATTTTACCAAGCGCATAATGTGCACCTGAATTCTGTATGAACTTCAAACCAAAATCAAAGCCAGTCCTCTCCCTTTCAGACAGAACACATTCAAGCTTAAATCTCTCAGTGGAGCAGACAAGGGAAGACACTTCACCTCTATTGCACCCACAGCTCTTCCCAAAGCTGCCTTCCGAGGTTCCCTACAAATGAATATTAGGCACCTGGTCTTGTGACACCTTTCTGAAGAACAAACACAAAAGAAAGTGCCCCATCCTTACCTCCTCACACTCAGGTCAGAGAAGAGCAGTGTGTGGGGTTTTGTTTTGGGGGAAAAGGAATCGAGCCCTACGGGGCAGTGCCTTCAGATGCACCTCCCATTTCAGGTGTCCAGCCAATCAGCCCAGCAGTGGGGGGAGTGGCTCTGGAGAGTCCCCACCCCAAGGGGCTCTGCCCAGCTCACAACCCAGAGCTCTGAGGGGTGACACCAAGGTCCCGGTTCAGCTTTGACACGAGCTGATGAAGCTCAAAGCATGCTGCTGTGACCTGGGGGCACGGGAGCAAAGAAAATGCTTCCTCTGAGCCAACTTTAGACTGAGAATTTGAAACATGCCTATATACAGGCTTGATTTACACATTAATTTTAAGTTTACCAAGCTCTAGTATTGCAATGCATCTTGAAACCACACATAACTGTATTACCTTTACATAGCTCACTGAAAACAGAATTTTGAAAGCACCCCTCCTTGCTGGCTCCATGAAGCTTGGTTATAAATCAAATGAGGAAACTCAGACTTCTCATGCACAGAACTAAATAAGCAACATCATGATGCTATGAAAGCTTGAGAGGATGTTTTTTCCTTCAATTACTAAGGGCTGCCTCAAATTACAGCCAAATGTGGTAATGAAAAGGTATACTACTATTAAAAAATTAGCACTCCATGTAACCCATGCACTCGTGGCACGCTAAAACTGCATCGCAACTGTAGACACGAGAAGGAAGAGCTGTTAATTTTACTGACCTTTGACTAAAATACTAATAGGACCAATGTCTTTTACCAACTCTCCTAGAGCTGCAAAAGAGAAAAGTCGCCACGGCTGCAGTCAGCCCATCCACCTGCCTCTGCAAAGCTGCAAACTTCTCCCACTTATTTAGCATTATGAACAAGATCAGAGTATTGCTCCTTAAAACTAAAAGGCCAGAACAGCCCCACAAAGGCAGGGAATAAGTACTCCAAACCATGGCAGCTTAAGCCCTTCTCACCTCATTAATTTTGAGTAAAGTTTTCCATGTGTAACAGGCAAGTGTCACCTTCATTATTTTAGAAAAGAAATACTCCTGGGCTAAATCTGACAGGAATATTCACAGAACTGCTTACCAGTTACCTGGGCACCTGTTTCAGCTCACAGCTTAGCAGCTACTCCACTTTGTTAAAGCCCAAACAATTGCATTTAACAATTAGTTAACTCAAGTTCACTTTCAACACAGGTCTAAGGTGCCGCACATAGGCACAGCCCCCCATCTCTTGATAAGAGGAGTTCAATTATGTTTCGTGTCTGATGTTAAGCTCATATTGCTCCAGTGTAATTAAATGTAGCTTGAGCCCCAGACTACACTGACAGAAGACCCAGGAGCTCCTCTGCTGCAGTCTCCTCTTGCTCTACCTTCACGTTATGACTGTCAAACACAAATAATCAGAATAAAAAGACATCAGGAACGAAGGTTTACTGTTTGCAACAGAGTTTCTGTTACTGGAAGAGGAGAGGAATGTTTAGGAAGGTTTTCTGCAGTAGCCAATTTCTTCTAGCCCAGAGAGTATTGAACACAAGGCTGCCTGTACTCTCCATTCTATTACAAAAACCTAATCCCATCGCATGACCTGCAGCAATTCAGTTTAACAAATCAACAATTACAAATATTTTGGCAAAGTAAGCTTAGGTATTGTTTGCCTCTCGGCACAGTTCACAACCAGTTTATGGCTTTATGATAAAAGTCATTAAATCCAATCTGAAAAGCAGAATTTACAGCTCACTTAGCAAGTCAGGCCCATAAATGGATGCTTTCAATTACAGGGCATTTACATGCACAACCATTAAGGCGGCATTGAATACATTTGAAAACTCTGGAATACTTTTTATAATAATTAAAACTTTGCGTACTGTTCTTTGTACAAACAAAACTTAGGAATTTGCTTCAGTCTCAAGCAGAGCTCAGGTTCATTGTTATCCAGAACCTACTACAGAGCCTGTTCTCCCAGTACTTTTGTGGGAAAGGGATTAGAGAGATGGAAACAAGGTTTGTTTTTTAAAGTTGCTCTCAGGAGCAGGGATTTTTTTTTTTTTTTTGAGCTCCAATAAACTCAATTATATCAACTGGTGCTCAACACTTCTGAAAGATCAAGTGGAAGAGGAAAACGGAGGAGGACCCAGAAAGGCCTTTCACTTGGAGATCAGCTGTGCAATCCCAGGTGATTTGATTTTGTTGGTGAACCTAGCTGCCAGGTGGAGGAAATGCAGTGATCAGCTCAGGGAACAATTTTTCAACCTCACCTTTTCAACCGTGGTGTCCCCTTTTACCATCAATCAGGACCTCAGGGAAAGCTGATGAATCCCTCTTTGAGATTCTATCACACAGGTCCAGCTTCTTCCACAAAGAAAACTGGATCCTCAAACACTGCTGCTTGTGTGGGTCAGGTTACACCGACAGCCACCAAAACAACTGCAGAACAGCAACCAACTGCCAGGTTACTCCGTGCAACATCTCAAAACGCTGTTCAGCGTGTGCTCAGACTCATCTTTTAAGTTTAAACCACCTTAAACCACCCCTTCCTCTTTTTAAAGGCACTTGTAACTAATGTCAACTTTCATCAGGATGCTGCTAAACCGAGGGGGACGAAGGGACCGCACCCCCCCCCTTAATTAAATTCTCATGCCCATAGGATTCATCAAAGCCTGTAAGCGTTACAAGTTTTAAGGATGCGCCTCGGAACAAGCACACAAATAACCCCCTCACCGCCGTAGAAATATTGGAAAGTCCAAACCAGTCCTAAGAGGAGCCTTCCACCTCAAAGAGGTGTTTCCTTCTCAGCCTGGAGAGCAGAGCAAGGATTAATCAGTCTCTCACTACAGTCCAGCCCCCACAGAAATAATGTCATGAATCAGCCCGAAAGTACAGCTCTCCAGGCTAAGAGAGGAGCACTCGAGAAAAGACAAACCTGCTGTTACCTGCGGTCTCCTAACAAGCTGTTATTACAAACCTCTTGCTACAGATGGAATCTAACTCGTTTATAACCATGGGCTGTGATAACACGAGCTCCACACACAATACACTCAAGCTGGAGCGTTTTCAGAGGCACTTGTCGTAGTAAACAAAACTTTTTATTAGTGCCTTCCCGCTTGCAAAGCGTTTGAAAAGGGCACAACACACGTGTTGGGCTTTTTTCAGTCAAAACCGGTGACAGACAACCAAAAAGACCTGAGACCAGGCTGCAGCCTGAGTCCCAGCTGTTCGACAGCTCCCCCAGACCATCAGCAAGGGCTCTTTGCTCACTCACATCACACACTTTTCCTCCTTCTTTTATTTTCCCACAGCAAAGACTAAAGGACCACACCGGCCTGCGCTTTTCCCCTGCACTCCCCACAAAAAGGAAAGATAAAAATTACCAACAGGAACTCCACAGCAACGCCACCAACCCCTCGCCTTTATCGCGACAGGTCTTCCCCCCCGCCCGAGGTAGAAGAAAACACTCAGCAGGTTATGTTTGTTTACAAACAACACCCCGGGAGTGGGAGCAGCCACAGCTCCTCTGGGCAAGCCGTGCCAGGGCCTCGCCACCCTCCCAGCCAGGAACTTCCCCCCCATATCCCACCTAACCGTGCCCCCCTGGCAGCACACAGATGGATAAACCTCCCCACCTCAGCCCGTGTCTCGCGTGTGTCCCACGGACCAGCAGAGGGGCGGACAAAAGCCTCACCAAACCCAAAGCACAACTCACTCCCAACTTCCCACACCCCCCTGCACCCCTCACGGGCACACGGAGGCGACAGTCCTCGTGGGTCCCTCCAAACTCGGGATATCCCTGCAAGGAAAACACACCTGGCACGCAGGGAGGACGGGAAGGAGCGGGGGATGCTGGGGGGATAGACAAGGAGCAGCACAACTTCTTTACCTCCCTCCCTCCCACACACAAACACACACACACACACACACACACCGAGGGGCACAGCCCGGCTCCCCGCGCCAACCCCCCGGGGCCGGGTTATCCACCGGGAACGGGATAACCCACCCCCGAACCCGCCGCAACAAAGGGGCTGCGGGCGCGGGGAGGCGCCCCCGGCCCCGCAGGCACCAGGCCCCGCACGGCGCCCCCAAGGCCCGCGCAGCCCGCGGGGCAGCGGCCCCACCCCGCCCCGCCGCGCCCCGGGACGCACCGGGAGCCGCCGGGAGCCGCCTGGAAGCGCCGCCGCCTCGGCGTGTCCGGCGCTGCCGCTGCCGCTGCCCGGGCACGGCGGGGCCGCCGCCTCTCCCCGCAGTTGTACCCCGCTGCGCCCGCCCCCGCCGTGAGGCGGAGAGCGCGCCCATTGGTCGTTCGACCCGTGACTCCGAGGCCAGTGCGGCCATTGGTCTGCCATGGTGATTGGCGGGCAAGAGAACCAATGGAAGGTCGGAGAGGTTAAGAAAAAAAAAGATAAGGGGGAAAAGGGGAGAAGAAACAGGCTCGAGGCGGGGGAGGCGGGGCGGGACCGGGCGCTCATTGGTGGAATCGGCTGTCAGTCACGCCCGCCACGGGCGGTTGATCGGCGCGGGGTGGGGAGAAGGGTTTGAGTGACCGGCAGGCGCGCGCAGCCACGGTACGGCGGTAGCGAGTCGATGTTCTTCCGCGGGGTGCGAGCGGAGGCGAAGTAGTGCGCTGCTTCCCGGCGGGAATTCCCGCTGGACACGGGCCCTGCTGTGCCCAGGGGGGCAGGAGGGCAATGGCCCCGGGGCTGTCCCAGCCGTGGGGTGGCAACAGGGCCAGGGCAGTGCCCGTCCCTGTGCTGGCCCTGCTGAGGCACCTCCAGTGCTGGGGCAGTTCTGGCCCCTCAGACAGGAGAGACCCTGAGGGGTTGGAGCGTGTGCAGGGAAGGGAACGGAGCTGGGGAAGGGGCTGGAGCAGCAGGAGCGGCTGAGGGAGCTGGGGGGGCTCATCCTGGAGAGAAGGAGGCTCAGGGGGGACCTTCTGGCTCTGCAATCCCTGACAGGAGGGGGGAGCCGGGGGGGATCGGGCTCTGCTCCCAGGGAACAAGGGACAGGAGGAGAGGGAACGGCCTCCAGCTGTGCCAGGGGAGTTTTAGGCTGGATATCGGGAAAATTCCTTCGTGGAAGGGGTTGTCCATCCCTGGCAGAGCTGCCCAGGGCAGTGTTGGAGTCCCCATCCCTGGAGGGATTTAAAAGCCCTGTGGATGTGGCACTTGGGGACGTGGGTGAGTGGTGGCCTTGGCAGCGCTGGGGAAAGGTTGGACTTGATGGTCTGGGAGGGCTTTTCCAACCCGAGCGATTCTGTGATTCCAAACAGGTTTAAACCACCCAATTCCTCCTCTCCTGCAGTGGCACAGAGGCCCCAGGCCTGACAGTCCCAAGGTGGGACACGGGCAGAAGGGACCCCAAAGCCTTCCCAGCCTCCCTCTGCTGCCTGCACCCACCCCCTTACACAGTGACTCTTAAAAGAGTGGTTTGCCCCACGTGTTGTTTTCTTTTTTTCATTTAGCTGCTGCCTCCAGAAGGCTCCTCAAAGATTTAACTACCTGTGGTGTGGTAATGATGTCACACACAAGCAATTCCCCCGTGCCTCAGTAGATGCCCAGGCTCACCACAGGTGAATTGGAGCCCGAAACCTGCAACTGCACGGCCAGGGACCCATCAGCAGGTGAAACCCAGCACTGTTTTACCTGCAGGGATCCCTGCAGGGATGCCCAGCAGGTTTGCTGGGGGGCTGTTCAAGCCTGGAGAAGAGAAGGCTGAGTGGACACCTCACTGCGCCTTCCAGGATCGGAAGGGGAATACAAGGAAACAGGAGAGGGACCCCTTGTCAGAAAGTGCAGTGACAGGACAAGGAGTGATGGGTACAAACTGAAAGAGGGGAAATTTGGGTTAGATAGGAGGGAGAAATTGTTCCCTGTGAGGGTAGGAAGGCCCTGGCACAGGCTGCCCAGAGAAGCTGTGGCTGCCCCTGGGTCCCTGGAAGTGTCCAAAGCCAGGTTGGACAGGGCTTGGAGCAACCTGGGATAGTGGAAGGTGTCCCTGCCTGTGGCAGGGGGATTGGGACTGGGTGATCTTTAGGGTAGCTTCCAATTCCTTAAAATTTCATGATTCTATCCATGGGAAGCCACAGGATGGGAGTTCAGTGGGCTTTTTTTGGAGGAAAATGTCAACTCCTGCTTTGCTTTAAGTCCCTTGAAGACATTCTGTTTTCCCGCTTTCGCTTTTTTGATACTTTTCCTTATTCTGTTTGATTTATCTCAACTTCAGGCCGCTTCTTTCACACCCGAGGTCACATCTTGCCACCTCTGGAGAGAGCTGGCTCTCCAGAGACACGCTCCCCTTTCCAGACTGAAAAGGTTCCTGAGCTCAGTGATGTAAGTGCTGTGATTCAGTGTCTTGGGCACAGATCCCATCTCAGCGGGGCTGGTATTCCCAGGAGCCAGGTGAGACACCCCTCCCATCACTTGGCCCTTCTGACAGAAAGGGTAGATGTGGACTTGCGGAAATCTCCCTCTCTGCCTTTTGTCTGTGCTTGGATTTTCCCAGCTCGAAGCAGGCAACGTGGCCGAATGAGCTTTTTTTGACTGCATTTTCCCCTCTTTTCCGTCACTTCGAGGTTCCAGCAGTCGCCAAACAAGCAGAGAGGTGAGATGGAGAAGGTCCCTGCTGCAGACAAGGCAGAGCATCTGACAGATTGCCATCATGTTATGAAAGATAAGGTGTCCCAGGCATCTTGTACCTGGAAACAGACACAGGCTCTTCAGCCAGCGCAGCACTTGCTTTGTGGAGCTTCCACTGCATCCAGAGAGAGAATTTTATTTTTTTTCCCTATGAACAGCAAGTTAATTGACCTCAGTTTTCATGTGGTTTTGCGTCAGACATTCCCTTCACCTATCCTCTAAAACAGTTTCATAGCTCCCTCTTTTATTTTATTTTTATTTTTTTTATCTCCAAGGCTCCTGGTACATCCAAATCTCCTTTCTATGCCCTCCCCTCCCCAACTACTTTTGTGTTGGCTTTCTGTCTGGAGCAGCACAGGCTGTGCCTGTTCAGGGATGTGTGTGTTCTGGCTGGCCAGCTGCCCTCTGGCTCTCTACTGCCAAAGAAGCCAAGCAGTGCTGATAAGGGCTGGGCTTTCTTTGCCTTTCTCCCCCGGGCAGAAACATGGCAACATGTTTCTCTTGTGATGCAGCCACAGTTTGCCATGAAATTCGAAAGACACTGTATTTCCAGGGGCCCTGTGTCTTCCCAAGGTGTGGCTGAAACAGGTCAAAAGGTTGACAAGCTCAGACTGTACGACGGTGACACAAAAAGTGCCGATTTTTGTGTAAAACCTCCTTTCTCTAGGGAAGGAAATTGCAAGCAGCAGGAGAAGGAAAACAAATAGAAGAAGGTGACATCGTGGCTGGAAATCACAGAGCCCCAGAAGTGGTGGCTGTGGAGGAGGCAGGCAGGATGTGTGTCTGCTATAGAAGCAGTTCCAAGATGCACACCTGCATTAATTTAAGTTGGATATAAAAAAAACAAGGTTTTTTTTTTATTATTGTGAGGGTAATGAAGTAGTGGCACAGCTTGCCCAGACAGGTGATGGATGCCCCATCCTCGAAATACTCTAGATAAGGTTGGACAGGGCTTTCAGAAACTTGATCTCATTGAAGATATCCCTTCCTTTGGCAGGGAAATTGGTCTGGATGACCTTTAAAGGTTCCCTCCAACCCAAACCGTTCTATAATTCTGTGAAATAGTACTTGATTTAGTAAAAACAAATTTAAAAACTTCAGCCTTGGTACCAAAGCTGCCTATTGCTAGGTCCTGTTAACTCATCAGAGAACCACAGAATGGTTTGGGTTGGAAAGGACCTTAAAGCTCATCCAGTTCTACCCCCTGCCGTGGGCAGGGACACTTTCCACTATCCCAAGTTACTCCAAGCCCCGTCCAACCTGGCCTTCAACACTTCCAGGGATCCAGGGGCAGCCACAACTTCTTTGGGCAACCTGGGTTGGGATCTCACCACCCTCAGAGGGAAGAATTTCTCCCTAATATCTAACCTAAATCTTCCCTCTTTTAGTTTAAAACCATTCCCCTTTGTCCTATCACTATCAGCTGTGTAAAAAGTTGCTCTCCGTTTTTTTTATAAGCTCCCTGTAGGCACTAAAAGCCTAGGTCTCCCTGGAAGCCTTCTCTTCTCCAGGTGAACCCCCCCAGCTCTCCCAGCCTGGCTCCAGAGCAGAGGGGCTCCATCCCTTGGAGCATTTCCAGGGCCTCCCCGGGACTTGCTCTGGGTCTTTCTCGAAGCGAGGAGCTCAGCACATTTTGGACATTAGCAGGTAGGTGCAAATGGTTGACAGGATTTGAGCCTGCAGGGGAAGAGCCACGAACATCTCCCCCAGGGTCTCCCAGTGTGTGTGAGAGGATCAGCATCCTCACAGAGGACATCCGTGTGCAGAGACCGGAATAGCTCAGTGGTAATTCACAATCATCATGTCTGCTAGAAAGAATAAGGGGGGTAACTGAGCATCCTGATCTGGTGGAATGTGTCCCTGCCCATGGGACAGGGTGACCTGCAAGTTTCCTTCAAACCCAAACCATTCAGTGTTTCTCTGAAACAGTCCAAGAAACCAAAAAAACATGCTGGAGCGGTAGCTGGCTGCGCTATGCAACAGAGAACACATGTTGACTTCCCAAAGCCTGTGACCAAATCCTGTAAGAGGTAAAAGGAGTACAACACCAATATCAGATAACTTCAAAGAAGTTACCTAGGATTTCTAAATGGCCCGACACCATCAGATATTACTGTGTGGAGTGGAGGTAAGTGTGAAGATCAGTGCCAGGAAGACAGGGCTTGGGGGAAGAGCAGACAGTTTGTGTGTTGAGGTCATGGTTACCCACATGTCAAAATGATGTGTTAAGCTGAAAAGAAAAAAAAAGGAAAAAAGGAAGAGCTTTGAGCAGAACTGTGATGCAAAAAGATCAGCCAGCATGTTCAAGACAGGAAACAACGTATGACTGGGGGAATCCTCATCAAAGTCTGCAGCTTCCTCACAAGTGGAGGTGGAAGGGCAGCACCGACCTCTGCTCTCTGGTGAGCAGTGACAGGACCCAAGGGAGCGGCTGGAGCTGTGTCAGGGGAGGTTTAGGTGGGATCTCAGGGAAAGATTTCCTCCCCCGGAGGGTCGTTGTGCTCCCCAGGGCAGTGGTCATGGCCCCAAAGCTGACAGAGCTCAAGGAGTGTTGGGACAACACTCTCGGGTTCAGGGAGGGATTTTTGGGGTGTCCTGGGCAGATCCAGGGGTTGGACTCGATGACCCCTGTGGGTCCCTTCCCACACAGGATATGCTATATACTTCTATGTATAAAAATGACCACAAATCCAAGGAAAACCACTGTTAAATGCTCCCAGATTTCTCAGCTCACTCTGTTGAACCCCCATCATGTACTTCAGTAAGTACTTTGCCTCTTGCCTCACTGGCTGCACTGCTGCTTCTCTGCTTACTCTAAATGCCACTCAAGCACATTATTGTCTCTCTAAACGTATGAAAGTAGCTTTCTTCCTGCACAAATCTGCCAAAGATTATGAAAGAGGGGATGGTGCTAGGTCTGGAAGCTGGGAAAGGGATGGATTCCCTTTCATCTGCAGTATTTAATGGGCAAACATGGAAACAGCCTCTCCATGCCATTGCAGGACTGCTGTGGAGGGAACAGCACAACACTGGCAAAATCCTCCCCTACTGATGGCACCAGCATGAAAAGACTCCTGGAGGATTGGAGATTGTGTCTCCCTCAAAGGGTTAAACAGGGATTTAAACTCCTTTTCCCTTTATCTCGTCAAGGCTGTACACAGCTCCACACCATATCAGCCCCTGTGGCAGCACAAAGAGGGCAAAAAACAAAACCACACTCTGCTTATCCCGTCCCATCACGAGGAACGTTGATTTTCAAGGCAACCAATATCTGGTGTGCTCTCCAAACAGGCATTGCATTGAAGCGGCCAGAGGAGAGCTTTAGCATCATAAATTAGGAAAAAACCCTTGCATGAGGCATAAAAGTCTCCATAATGAACAGGAACTGTACTCAGTCATACCAGCAGAGGTTAAATACTCACAAAACTCATCAAACTTTAAAAAAAAAAAAAAAAAAAAAAGGAGCTGCAACTTAAGGCTGGGAATAACAGCAAATTGCATTAGAAAAGGCATTGCATATTTCTGTTATTCTACTCGCCTTCTCAATAATGAAATTATTCATTATTTCAGTAATGAAATGAACAATCTCTGAAGCCTTGACGCTCAAATCTGCTCATTGCCTCTTTTTAAATGCAGAAGTGTGCTTCCAGTATTACACAAATCACTGTCACTTCAGACTGGGCTGTTAGGGGATTTCACAAAGAAAAAAAAAAAAGGAAAAAAAAAAAGGGAATCAGTTCCACAGTGACAAAAAATAAAATTTGACAGGCCCTGATGTAAGCCTGTCCTACCCATGCCCAGCAAAGCAGGATTAAGAAATAACTACTACTCAAAATAATGTTCTAAAAAGCAAGGTTCTGCCTTTGTGACCCACCACAGCGTGAACTGGTTGGTGTTTGTGTTACAAAGTATGTTACATTTATCAGAGGGAATGGAGTTAGACAGTAATCCTTGGAAGTGACATCCTCCTTAAGACGTTCACAGCAAAATGAGAAGACCTGTGTATCTGCTCACATTCTTCATTTACACTGTATAATCCTGACCAGTAAATTATTTAACTACCTTATCTCAATTCCTAGAGCCTATAAACCCAGTTGCCCATAAACCCAGTGCACATAAACCCAGTTGCCCCGACTAACATAAAGCAGAATGATTTGAGAGACAACTTTGGCACTGTCAGACACTTGAATTTTGAATTCCTTTGCTGCATTAACTTGCTTGAGTTTGAGCTGTAATGGAAAGGGAACTTCCCTGCACTGAAACTGGCCCTTCTTTCCCCAGTGGTCCTGTTTTTTATATCTTTGAAACATTTCATGTTGCCAGCATTTCCATTTTTAACTCAGATTATCCCTCTGTCCTTTCTTACTGTTCCAAATGCTGCACCATTCATCTTCCTATATCCTTTATTTTGGATTAGTTGATTAGAAACACATTTGTTCTAACCCCAAATAAGCCATCATTAAAGTCAAATAGCCTTGTTTACAAAGAGATTTGCACAAGTTTGTCTTTATTGACTTAAATAAACAAGTGTAATTTGTGAGTAGGCCTGGGGGACAATAGCTTTGATTCTAAATTAATGGTAGGCCTTGGTCCAGGAAGGATTTGAGTATGTGCTTAAATCTATAAAGTGAATAAGCCAGTAGGATCAGTTATAGGAACAAAATTCAGCATAAATGCAAACCTGACACGATTAAATTTTCTATCATCCGAATTTCCTTTTTCTGTTTGCTTTTTCCAGCAAGATGAAATTAATTCATTACAGTGAAATCTGCAAAATAATTAAGGAAAAAAAAAATAGTTCGTGCCTCCATAGGAAGGATCAAAATAAACCAATTTATGCTATGATCAGTTATTGCAATACAGTCTGTTTCTGTTTTACACTGTGTAAGATGCACTATGCTAATTAAGCATATGTTTGTATAGATTAGTCTCAATGAGATTTACCCCAGTTTTCTACACCATCTGTGCAAGATTGGGAGACGAATTGGAAGTGATCTCTGTGTATATTGTCTGTGCTAGTTGGAGAAGTGTTTAGAACACTTAGAGGTAGAAGTTTTCTTTTTGTTATTATTGGTCTAGCAGAACTTCAGTTACAGATTGTGAGCGGTTTGTCCTTGTGCTTTCAAAAACTAGTGATTTAGGGCAATATCAATTTAAAAGTTGCGATTCAAAGTCATCACTCTAAAAGATTTGTTCTGATGGACCAAATAAATCAAGCAAGAATGTAAAGAACCGGACAAATCCTTTCCTGCTTAGTCTTATTTAGAGATATGAAACATGCATTACCGCTATGCAGGTGAAGATACCACCAAATATACACGTTCCCTTAATAAAAAATTAGGCCTTAAAAATAATCTAGGACTTTATCGCTACAAAACTGTCATGTTGTTTATTTTAGCCCTTGGCATTTCTCATGATGAACAACTGATGCATTTAAAAAAAAAAAAAAAAAAAAAGCATCTATCCTTCTAACAGTGCTTGAAGCCAACTGAGGGCTTTTTCTGTGTAATCCCCAGGGCAGCCTGAGTCAGAGCCTCCATCCCTGGCACTCCATGTTACCAGGGGCTGATTTCCTCATCTTGGGGGGGCAGAGGAAGGAGCTCTTTGCCCTGGACAGCCCTGGCGTGATGCTGTGACAGGGGATGTTGGGAAGAACGCAAGGAGTTATCCCTTCCTGTGCTGTTTGGTGTAAGAGTTTTGCCCTGGTTTTGTCCTGCCCCAGTTCAGGGTCAAGTTGGAGCAAGAAGGTGTTGCTGGGCACACGTCCCCTCTCAGTGCAGCAAAACCCACCCTGCAAAAGTAAATTTTGCCCTGTTTTATGCTTAAGGAAGCATCTCTCTGGCAACACAGACAAGCTCTCACCAAGAAGTCGGAGGTCCTGGTGCCGTGTTCTGGTTGAAAGATCAACATTTTACCAGTCTTCAAATTTATGACTAAGACAGACCACCATTACAACCACCTCCTGCATGTTGCTCACTTCAAAGGTCAAATATTTTCCTCCAAGGAATCCCTTTTTGGGTCAGTGGCCCGTGCAGCTCTGATCTGCTGCAGAAAAGGCAGCAAACCTGGTTTGAGAAGGATCTGCCATCTGCCTGGTAAGTTGGTGTGGTGCAAATGAGGGCCTCTCTCTTTTATCTTCATGCCCTTAGATCTCATTATATCTTCTTTGTTGGTTTTGGTTTGTTACACTGGTGTTTTCACATAGAAATCTTTATCACATGTTGGTATTTGCCGACTGAGAGTGAGTCACACCTCAGTGGGTTGTTTGTTTGTTTGTTTGGTTTTTTAAGTACACAATGTAAACTGACTTTCTTTGGCCTTTCCCTGCAAGGAGAGTTTTCAAACTTTCACATTTATCCCAAATCCTATATATATATAGCTTGCTTTTTAAAGTATGGGCACTGAAACCCTGAACAGTCCTTTAATAATTTACAGTGTTACAACACTTCTCTGCCTTCATTCAGTTGCCTTCTCTTTATGCATTCAAAGGCTCCATTTCCTCTCTGGGCCACTGTGTAAAACTGGGAAAATAGATACACTGACTTGTAAATCCTTTTTTTAAGCCACTGCTTTCCAAAATGCAGCCCCTGCTCCTCAAGTTGAGATGTGCAGCCCTGATTCCTTCAGACAGCTGTCTTAAAACCACCAATCTGAGCGACTACATTTGCTGCAGAGCGGCCTGTAAAAGTAATTTGTCAATATTTATGAAATGTGGCGACAGGAAAAGACTCCCCGCTTCCAGCCACCGGCAAGGACAGCTTCTGAATTTTCAGACCCTTCACGCTTACAGGTGAGGAAAGGTCAGACAGAAAACGAGACCTCAGATTCTTTGGAGTAGTATTGCTAGTGGAAATGGAAATGGAGAGCTGTGTCTTCTGGTAGATGCTGACCAAGGCAAACCTGAAACTGCAGTCTGGCCGAGTTAGCTTCTTCATGCAAGCCTGACATGGCTGCAGGCAAACAGATTACAGATCATATAGTTTTAAGCACCAGGGATAAGGAAATCACAGCACACAGGCTGCAAAAGTCAGATTCGGAATTAATCAGCCTGTTGATATGTGTCACAGCGAGGAATGGGGGCAAGAACGAGCTACAGAAGATGAAAACCTTGGAAAACATGGAAGGGGCACACCTTGGACAACAAATAGGAGCAGCACCTGAAGTAGAAACAATGGTCTGCAAAGAGCAAGAAACAAGTGAATAAGGCTAATACCCAATAATCATGTGTTCATTCCAAGATAAATCGCTTTCCAAGCCTGCACAAAGAGCAATCTGCAGCAATTTGTAATCTAGCAACTGGAGACAAACAGTAACAGCCTTCAGGAGGAGCATCTTGCTCCCTATCCTCTGGCTTTCAGATTAAAGTGAGAAAAATCCAATCAACCAACCAAAACCAAAAACCGGTTTGCACCTCAAGCAATGTCAAGGCAAGAGATGTTCCAAGGGCAGCTTCCTTTGCAGAATGAATGCAAGTGTCTTTCACAAACTTAAAAGCTAAATTAAGGATTTAAGTAAGGATTTAAGGCAAGTGTTTTTGCAGTTGTTTTGGACTCAAGGACCGACCTTGTTCTCTGTGTATGGTTTTGACCTTAACTGTGTTGAGAGTAGCCACAGGCTTCTCCTTAGATAACCAAGGGAATGTTTGTGCTTTTGCAGCGCAGAGGCTGGAAATTTATCCCAAGCAGTCCTCGTGGGTGACTTTATCACAGGGCAAAGCTTTGGAGGACCTTGAATTGGGTGCAATCGTTGCTGTTCAGTTTTGTGTATGAAGTTCAGCTGACCACTGGCCTGAGAGTGAGGAAAAAAAAAGCCCTGTTGAAGTGAAAGAAAACAGAGGAGTCATCTGGAAAGCCCTTTCCAGGACGTGCCTGTAATTGAATCAGAGTCGAAAGGCTCTTGACTGAGCTCAGTAGCTCAGGGTTTTCAGGTGCTGTAACCAGAGTTCAGGGCTGGCTGCTTGCCCGGGCCCTGGGTGGATTTTGCAATGGACCAAACTCGGTGTCACAGGTGACTACGCTGTTTGGGGAGGAAGAGAGTCGGGGAATGTCAGTTTGAACTCTGTCCCCTCTTAAGAAACACAGGGGAGAGGTGCCTGGAGCGGGTTGAGAGTCCAGGAGTCATTCTGCCCCATAAAAGTGCCCAGCACAAGCCCTGATGGCTCTGCTGATGGGCACTGGCAGCCACGGTGCTCCATGTGTGAACTGCCCTCTCCTGGAAACGCTCAGAGAAGTGACAGCCAGTGTGCTTGGGCTTGTTTCTGGTTGTCCATTCCTGCCTGCTGTCCTCTCATCCTCCAGCTGATGTTCCTGCTACTTCTGCTGTGGCTGATCCAGAGGAAAAGCATCTGTAGTGTCTCGCCTACCCCGTGTCAGTGCCAGACAGCTGATTGCCAGCCTGCCCTCGGAACTGTCTAGACCCAGTGATGTGCTGTCAAATGCACAGAGTTAACAGAGTGATAGAGGGGAATGTTTTCCCCGTGAATCCTCTCTCAGTCGTGATCTCAGAGGCTATTTGTGTCAGTGGCAGGTACAACATTTCCAGATGAAGACGAGGTTTGATGAATCAACTCTGCTTCTTTGAGATGTTCCAGGTTGCTTCCCCCCCCCCTCCCCCCCGCCCCTTTTATCACCTTAGGCTTAAATAAATTCCCCAGGAACATGCAATGCTGCGGTTACAGGTAGTTTGCACTTATTTAACAGCTAATGTCGGTAGATAATGGTCTCCTGCTGCTAGATAAAGTCAGAAGAAAATCTGTGACAATTTACATTTGGCATACACCTAAAAATTAAGGCTAGTAGCTTGGAAAGAAAACCCTTCTATTTTTACACAGAACATCACTTTCTCTTGTTACCTTGCTTCTCGGCAGAAGGATGAGTACCAGCACCACTTCCAGAGAGGCAAGGTTGTCCCCGTGAATGAATCCTGCCATTCTCCTTTTCTTTCTGCCCCTTTTTTTGAGCATGATGATGACTTAATGGTGTCTGACAGGGCTCAAATTTCGACCCAGCTACAGTCTCATCTGGATCCATTGGAGAAGGCTGTCAGGTCACTCATGAAATGCTTCGCCTGGAAGATTCTCCGTGCTCTGATCCGGGAGCCACTGTCTGTGGCAAGAACAAACCCTGGAGGGGGAAGGTCAGGGAGACAGGGCCAACCTCATTCCCGTGAAAGAATACTTGTAGCATGTTTTGGTCTATAACATATATATTTATTAAAAGGCTAGACCTGTGCTGGCTTTTGAGGCTGCCTGGAGGCTACCCCCAAACCCCCACAGACAGATGGTTGGATGCACTTCACCAAATGTTAGAAGTTAGACATCAGAGTCCAAGTTACTAAACTGTCTGGAGGGTTTTTTTTAGGGTGGGATGGATAACCCTCCGAGAGTTCCTGTTATTCTGCACTGACTATAAAGGAAGCCTCTTCACTTTTAGATACCTCAGGATGCTTCGAATCTGCAAGCCTGGCTCCAGACACGCAGCAGACCACGAAGGGTCCAAACCTGTGGGGTCTAAACCAGGAGCTGGGCCTAAACCTGACCACAGCAGCACGACTTTCCCCCTCCTGCAGCACCGTGAGCAGGTCAGCAGTGCCTGGTGTGTGTTCCACACTGAGGGGACACAGCCAGAGGCTCCTGCTGGTGTGGAATGAACAACACCCAGAGAGCACCAGACTTTCTGCTTTCAAAACAGGGCGGGCACGTGAAAAGCGCTGCTGCAAATTGTCCCTGGCCTGACCTAAATCCCAAACCATGCCCAAGACTTGTCTGGAAAAGTGCAGCTGGCCCAGGGCCCAGCCTTTGCCAGGGACTGCAGCAGCCAGGGAGTGTGGATAAGGGAGCTCTGTGTGTGCTGGACTTTCCCATTTGCATCTTCGTGGTCCTGGGATGAGACTGAGCTGCCCCAAGGCTTTGGCAGACTCTCCTGCTGTAGAGCAGACCTGACATCCTTCTTGGAGTAACTTGGAACTATCCTTTGGTAGGATAATACATACCGGGCAACAGGCTGGGGCACAGAGTGGGTGTTTTGGGGTTTTATGAAGGTTTCTTGTTTGGGTTTGTTTGTTTGCTTTGTTTTGTTTGGGATTTTTTTTTGGCTTTGATTTGAGGGTGGTTTTTTTTTTAATATACTGGGAAAAAAAACAGTTCCAAACATCTTCAAGACAATCTCAAGATCAAACCTCAGCTCTCCAAAGGCAGACTGGCACGCTGTCGTAATAAACTCAAGAATTAAAATACAGATCTGTTGACTGTGAGGATGCCTATCTGGCATGAGAATCTCTGGTGTAACACCACAGTGCCCAGCGTAGCTGGGAAAACTGTATGACAAGCTCAGGACAGGGATTGATCAGGGAGCTCTGGAATTCCCTTCCTTGCTGCTCTTGCACAACATCACTGCCTGCCAGCTGCTGCCTTTGCCTACTGTTCTTCATCCTGCATATTGTACGTTTGCATTATAGTGTGTTCAGGGAGAGAAGACTGGGAAACCTCAGTAAAAAAAAAAAAAAAATGTCACCTTTTTGATATTTTATTTCTTCCTGTTCTCACAGCTTAGCATCCAGATGCCAGGTATTCTCCTGTGGGAGTGCCAAGGGGTCCTGCGAGGGGATTTCGGATTTACTTCTGGTTCTATCCAAAGCAACCCCTGCTTTTGCTGCCCTTTGTGTCAGTGGGCAACCACCCATATTTGCCAGCTTTCTCCCTGACAGCAGCTCCATCCTGCAGGAGGTGAAGGAGCTGGTGTGTGCTTGCAGCTTGCATAGACACCCCCCCACCCCCTTCACAAAGAGCCAGTAATTGTTAAATAAATTATATGCTTTATTGTCCACATGTTAATAACTCTAATCCCACCTCCAACTACCAGGTTTAGAAATGTGATTAGGGAGGATTATACCTCACCTAATGCCTAATCGGTTGTCTGTTCCTAGCTGGCCTTTTATTTCCACACACGCAACACAAAGGCTCTAATCAAACATCTTGCACGCATGGAAAATGCCGAGCGAGTTAAAAATCAGTCGAGTGAGAGCAGGTAACAGCTAGAAACCAGACGTGACTGACACATCAGCCAGTGTGGTTACGGCCCCTGGGCAGCACCCAAACACTCCCTTCACACCCTGACCATTTATTTGGACTGATTAAAACCCAAAAGGGCTGGAGGTAGATCTCCACCTGACTGGTTTTCTGGTCTGGGTTTGTTGTTTTGGTTTTTTTTCTGGACAAAATGTGTTTCTTTTTTGTTTGGGGTTTTGTTTTGTTTTGTTTTTAAATTCCCCACACGATTCTTGGTTTTGTCTTACTTTACATAGGAAAATATGCACGCCTTTCCCAGCCACACTGGTGGGCAGGTTGGTGAGTGCCACAGTTCAAGAGCTGCCCTCACGGCTGATCTCTGAGCACAGCTCCTTGCTGCCTGCCTTGATGTGAGGCTCAGTTGCCACGATGTGGCAGCAAACATGAAGCAACACCCCAGAGCAGTCCAGGGGTTGAATTTCGGTGAGTGGAATTGTAGGGTATCGTGCCTTTCCCCCCTGACCATGCAAGCTGAAGTGACCCCCTACTCCTCCTCACTGAGCATTTTCTTCACACGGGCACCCAGAAAGGATCAACTCTTCCCCTCACAAAGACAAGGGCAGGAAGGCAGCACCTCGTGGAATTCCCTAAGTACTTTATAACACCAAGGGAAATGGATTAATGAGAACCAGTGGTGTCTAGAAACTCTTAAAAAAAAATAAAAAAAAAAATTAAAGGACCCAGCCCTTCCCTGCCATAGGGTTGCATAACCCTGTTGACACCGTCAGCAGGTTGTCCAGCTGAGGCTTAGCTCCTCTTTCTTGGAGCACCAGGACACTCTGCTTTCCCCTCCCCTCGACACATCCACACCCCCAGCAACTGCTCCTGGCCAGGCAGGGCCAGGGGGACCCAGCAAGAGGTGACAGGGGTTAGAGTTCCTCTCTGGTAGTGCCGATCCAAGCAGGATTTGTCAAGTCCCTGTACTGCAGCAAGAGAAGGGTGTGTAGCTGTGAAGACCACGGAGATGCTCTGAGAGCTGGAGCCCCTCTGCTCTGGAGCCAGGCTGGGAGAGCTGGGGGGGTTCACCCAGAGAAGAAAAGGCTCCAGGGAGACCTGAGAGCCCCTGGCACAGGTTGCCCAGAGAAGCTGTGGCTGCCCCTGGATCCCTGGAACTGTCCAAGGCTGGGTTGGACGTGGCTTGGAGCAACCTGGGATAGTGAAATCCATGGCAGGGATTTTGGGGTGAGATGATATATAAGGTCCCTTTCAACCCAAACCACTCTATGATTCTACACATTTTGTTAAAACTGAAAACCAAAACAAAATAAAATAAACAAACACCACATTTTCAAGTGGTTTCATGTTGTTGGTGTCTTTTCTTTCAATAAAATTAATTATAATTTGCTTTGAAGTTTATAATTACAGCACCCTGCTGAGTTCTGAAGAGCTGATACCCCTGTGGAACTTGTGAAGAGCTGGTGACATTGGTTTGCCTACAGTGCTTGCTATCAGGAAAATGGGGGATTATGCTGGGGGGAGAAGAAAGGAACAAATATTTGGCAGAGAACTGAAATTACACCCTGAAGAGCAACATAGATGCAAATCAAAGCTTGATGATCGAGAAATACCCAAGGATTTAGCAATTCTGGATTAGAAAGAGGATTTCAGCCATGTATTTCAAATCTCTAATCTCGAGCGAGCAAGTAATCTAAATCCACCTAATAACAGTGAATGAAATTATAGCTTAGCTAAGTAATTACTCCCTTTTTTTTTCCTTCATATCATTCAGAATAAGTATCTTTCATGAGCTTTCATTGAATCACTAATTTGCATTGCAATGATTTTAGCTATTGAGTTTTAAGTATCTGTTTTGTTGGCTGGTCAAAACCAAACTTGGCCCCTATTTTTAGCTTTCAGTGTTGAAAGAAAACCCCACTGCACACCCTGTTGCTGATGTAACACGAACTGCTTCCTTGCTAGACCTCTGTCTGTGAATTCACCCCCTTGGATGCTTCAGAGAATTACAGGTGGGTACTAATTGTTGAAGCAGACGGACACGGATGGGCCGTGGTAGAGGCTGTGTCCAGACACCCTGAAGTTTGATCTAACACAGTCCAGAGATGCTGTTAAAGCAGTTCCAGTGAGGCAGCATGTGAGAATTCCAGCTGAGAACCACCGTAAAACACAGTAAAACTCACACAGTAAAGGCTGGGAGATGCTATGCTAGCAGCTAAACACAAAACTGAGCTTGCTTATGCCTGGGCACAAACTTAGAGTGAGTTCTGGAGGAGGGGAGTCAAGGCACATTTTTAGATGCCCCATCCTTGGCAGCGTCCAAGGCCAGGTTGGATTTGGAGCACCCTGGTCTAGTGGAAGGTGTCCCTGACCATGGCAGAGGGTTTGGAACAAGATGATCTCAAAGGTCACTTCCAACCCAAACTATTCTGTGATTCCTAGAAGAGACACCCAAGGAGAATGGAAATATCTGTGGGCCTACTCTGTGGCTGAGTGGGGAGAGAGGGGCAGTGACCAGAGAGGCCCAGGTCTGAGCTTTGCCAAGGAGTGCAGGAGCCTGAGCCTACACTCACTCCATTCTGATATATGCTATGATTTGCCTCATAAGCGATTTCAGTCTTTGGGAAGACAAAATAAACTATAACCCCAAGGAGTGGTGGCTCAAAGGAGGATGGAGGTGGTGGGATGCCTCCTGTAGCCAGTGCCTGCTGGGGAATCACAGGATGGTTTGGGTTGGAAGGGACTTCAAAGATTATTTACTTCCAACCTCCCTGCCATGGGCAGGGACACTTTCCACCAGATACAATTAAGAGTTCAGTGATCAGGCCCTGACACAAGCCAAACTTTTGCCTCAAAATCTGCCTCACCAGGACAGCAGCATTATCCTCCTGGAGGAGCCAGAGCCTGGGTGTTTCGATCTCTCCACACAAGAAAATGGCTTCTAAGGCCACGTCCAGGAAGGCAGCAGAAATTTGGGGCCAACACACTTCAGCAGCTGCTGCATTACCTCCCCTGTCACAGAAGTTTCCAGCATAGAGACCGTCTCACCAGCTGTCTGACAACTCTCAACACCAAGCAGGGGAAAATGCTGCCTACTTGTTCGCTTCTCCCAGTGAAAATTACTTCCCCATCAGCCTCCAGCTCTGTCCTCTGCTTCATCCACAGGTGGCCTTTTTTTTTTCTTTTTTTTTTTTTAAGCTATCAGAGTTTTTTCCACCTCTCTGCCTTTTCAGGAGATGAGAATTCAGCTGCTGGATGAATGCTGACCTGCAAATTGGAGGAAGCGCATGCCAAGAAGGGGGAAAGTGCTTGTGCCCTCCCTTGTTCTTGCAAGGAAGGAAAGCAAGGCAAGCAAACCTGCACTTCAAAAAGAGAAATTAGACAGCTGCAAGATTCTTTTCCCCCACCATTATTTGTATTTTGCCTCAGCCGTATCTTGGGTGCGAGGATGAGTATTGGGAGCAGGGACATTTGAGGGCTTCAGGACACAAGATCTGGACAAGCAGCCTTCAACTCGGATTTTTTTTAGAGAAACATTAGCTTCTGCAGAGGCAGACTAGGCCACAGAGACGTCCTTCTCCCCTCACCACCAGTCCCTTCTTTTGTCCTTGGTTTGATACCAGAGTCCTCTCCTTCGCAGAAGTGGCAACGCTGGCGTCACGCAAAGGGTTCACTCTGTCAGGGCCTCTCCAAGGCTGGAGAATTCATGGGCCTGTTTCTTGGTTGGTTAAAAATAAGTAGATTTTTCTCTCAAGACATAATAGTTTCCACTGAGAATGCCAGTGTCCCCCACAACTGTCCTTCCTTGGATTATAAGAGAACTATGCAAGGACATTGCTATTCATCTTGCCATGTGTTTTACCTTCTCACTAATCAAAACCATCCCTGTTTTTCCTCCCAGAAGCTGACACGGGCTCCCATCCCAGCTTGCCTTTGAAGTTACAGATTCTGACTTTCACTGTCTTTTCTCTCCCAGCCCCTGATTTTGAAGCAAGGGATCATCCAAGGGACACCAGTGTGTGTTCGCTCGAGAGCCCTCCAGCTCTGCTCCAGAGCACGAGCAGGCAAGACTGATGAATCTGATGAATCAATATTCACCCTTCCTCTCCAAAGGCAAAGGCTGGCAAACCCATCCAGCTCCAGCCTGGGAAGCAGGGCACATGCCAGCAGCTCTCAGGGAGGCAGGCAGGCAGCTGTGCCCACCCCAGGGGCAGAATTAAATCCCAGCAACAGATCCGCCCTCACAGGAAAAACAGATATGCAGGGATTTCCTGGGACAAAAATACTGATATTCCAGGAGTTCAACTAGATGATCCTTGTGGGTCTCTTCCAGCTAAGGGTATTCCATGATTCCAACACTCATCAGGAGCCCACAGCCTGGGGGAAAGTCACTTTGGGAAAGAAACTGCAGCTTTCTGGTGCTCAGGGTGTCTTTCTAAAAGCTTCTCCTCCAGCTCAACTAGAAGTTATGGGTTTGACACAGAACCCCTGTCTTGGCAGATGATTTGATGAGCCATCACAGCTGTCAAAACTCCCTCTGTAGTCAGCTGTGTGTTTTGTTCTGCCTTGGGTACTTGTCATAGGACAGGATGGGTTATTCCTTGGCCAAACCTCTCGTTACCAAACACAGCAGCAACCTGGCTGCCAACCCTACTCCAAGGCGCCCTACACAGAGAAATTCTACATTTTGTGTTACAGAAGGTCGAATAGATGACCACAGTGATGGGAAGGTCACAAAACATCAGCCACATACAAGGGTTATGGCTCAATCTTGCTCTCTGGACATGGAAGGAAGCAAACCCAGTTCTTCAGATTTCAAAGTTCTGGTGAATTTACGACATAAATTATTCATTGCCCTAAACAAAGACATTCTCTTATCTACCTCATCTCTACTTGCTGGAGCAATAAATATGGCTGCAATTAATTCTGGTGCAGAAGAGCCAAGAAAATGAATTCTCTCCCATAAACCTTTCCTTCTGCATCCTATTCTAAGGGCACTAACGAAAACACATTGCCAGAAGCTTTTTTCAGACATACCAGCATGAACTATGAAGGCACTGGGGGACATGCAGATGCAGATCCTTCTCAGGCTTTGGTCCTGCAACAGCAGAGACAGCAGCAGCTCTGTCCTCGTGCCTTGGCTGAGCTCGAGGCTTTCAGGGGTAGAGAGGGACATTTTCCACTATCCCAGGTTGCCCCAAGCCCCATCCAACCTGGCCTTGGACACTTCCAAGGATCCAGGGGCAGCCACAGCTTCTCTGGGTATCCTGTGCCAGGGCCTCCCCACCCTCACAGCCAGGAATTCCTTCCTAATGTCCCATCTATCCCTGTCCACTGGCAATGGGAAGCCATTCCCTGTGTCCTGACCCTCCATCCTTGTCCCAAATCCCTCTCCAGCTCTCCTGGAGCCCCTTTAGGCACAGGAAGGGACTCCCTGGAGCCTTCTCTTCTCCAGGTGAACCCCCCCAGCTCTCCCAGCCTGGCTCCAGAGCAGAGGGGCTCCAGACCTCGGACCATCTTCAAGGCCTCCTCTGGACTGGCTCCAGCAGATTAAGGCCTCAGCAAGACACATCTCTCCTTACAGTCAAAATTCCCCATCTCTGCTTGAGCAAGGGGCCAAGGGGGATGAGCACATACCTACCCTCCCAGCACCGAAACGAGCTCCCCAATCCCTCCCTCCCTCCCCTTCTCCATTCACAAATCCCTCCACATCCTCGGAGCGGTTACAGCCATAGCTGGGAAGCAGCATCTCAAACAACACAGCTAATAGGTGTTCTCACACCAGGCTGCCCCACCAGGGCCCAGCAGAGTCCCAGATTAGGCGATAATCCTCACCGCAGTGGATAAAGTCACCTTTTCCATTTTACGAGCGGAGGAGAGAAGGCAGAAGGATTAGCTGCCTTCCCTCAAGGAGCCCAGACCTCAGTCCTGGACTCAAATGAAACTAGTTTCTGTCTAAGAAGGGAGATGAGGCAGGTTACAGCCACGGACTGGAGACCACGAGGTGCCTGGTGTAGGCTGGAGGGAGAGAACACGTGGTAGTTTACTAAATGTAAGGAAGCTTATGTCCCCAGCTTCGTTTGAGGCCAATACTCCATTTTTTTCTGGTTAGAGTGATTTTTCAAGCCAAAAAGTGGGCTTTCAAGCATTTCCACTGACCCTTTGCAGGATGCTGGTGTCCTCTCCCTCTCTCCTCTGGGCTGGAGCATCACAGGGAAAACCACATTCAGCCCACAGCATGGCATGAAGGTGGTACAGATCCCACCCTCCTCTCCCCAGGTATGTAGGATTAACTGAGCACAGCCCAACACTCCTATTAAATGATTTGGCCTGAGCCTGTGGAGCTTCAGCTGGCGGTGTCCCTTATTAGCCCTTCATTCAGCACATCCAGCACACCCACGGCTGTGGGTGCACACATATAGCCTCCTGCCCCTCTGCTCTGCTCATCCACACAGGGAATTTGGCCTTTAGTGCCATGCTGTATCCCATCCTGGGTGTTTAAACGTGTTGGGATCTTCAGTGGAGATCAGTGAAAGCTTCAAATGCTGGGGGCAAAGGACCAGGAGGCTGAAAACCAAAGGGACAGGGCATGAAAAGGGCACTCAGGACATACATCCTCCATTAACCTGCCACTGCAGAGCAACCAGCCCCCCAAAAGTGGAATTATTTCACTCATTCCAGATGTTTACCTGGAGAGAGATTGCTCCCCTTGAGAACAGGAGAAGTCTAGCCAGGAAGCAGGGACAACAGTGCCACTGCTGTGGGTGTCTGACCTAGATGAGCCGATTCCCTTTCCTTCATCCACTCTGTTGCTGCCACCTAGGCAGGATATGCTCCCACCTTGCAGAAACACTCAGCCCCTTCTGGTTTCCAGTGTGACATTTTTCTAAGCCTGCTGGTGTCCTGAAAATCTGTTTCGTGATAAATTTTGCAAGTGCAACCTCCTGCCTAATAAATTTAGAGAAAACAAAGGGTCAGTGGTGCCCTCCAATGCCCTGTCAGCATCCTCCTGCTCGAATTTTAGCTGCTTCACATCAGGAGCCCGTTGTAAAGGGTCTGTGCTTCTCTCCAACACCCCCCCTAACATCCTCATGTCCCATTTTGCTGCTGCTTCTGGGCACAGAGACACTCACCCCACACCTTCCCACAGGGGCTCTCATGTCAGAGCATCCCTCCCACATCACTCCAGGCCTCTCTAAGCCCTACCTGCTCCCACGTGCTCAGATGCCCATTCTCCTCCCCTGAAGGCCCATCGAGCATCCCCCCTGTGTGGAAGGAGCATATGGCTGGGCAGATGGGGTGTTAAAGCAGCAGCTGGCGAGGGGTGGCTGCAAACAAGGAGCCCACGTGTGTGACGTGGACACATCCCAATGCTTTGGACAGCCCTGCCTGATTTGGGGGGGTCGGTAGCAGTGGCTGCAACCCCTCCCTGCCGCTGGGATTTACTCTGATGGTGCTTGCAGGGGCACCAGGGAGGGAGGTTCCTTCCATCTTCGCTTTTCATTCTCCCCCATTCTTGTTTTCTTCAGAGAATCACCGGGTGGGACATGGATATTTATCTCTGTTTGGTTTTTTTGTTTGTTTGTTTGGTTTGTTGTGGGTTTTGTTTTGTTTCTTTTGTTTGCTTATTTGGTTTTCTTTTGTTTGCTTGTTTGTTTTTTGTTTTGGTTTGGTTTTTTTGGGTGGGGGGTGTTGACATCCTTCCACCCTCAGGGACAAACCCTCACCACGGACACCTCTTAACGAAGATCACGGTCCCCTGAGCCAGCCAGAGCCACGCGTGTCCCTGACGTGGCTCCTGCTGCTCTCACCACCTCATCTCGGCACGGCCCCCTCCAGAAAAAGTCCTCTCTTGCTTTCTTCCTTTTTCTGCCTTGCTCCAAATTTCTTCTTCAGCAGCTGGATGGTAATCTGCACAGCGGCCAGCTGAATCGGACAGGGATGCTGGGGACAAGGATTTGGGGTTTCCTGGGGATGCTCCCTCCTAACATTTAATTTGACAGACTGATGAAGCCATTGCCAAGGTCGGCCACTCCCCAGGGATGATTTCCACTCATGCAAGGACCACGTGTAAGGAGGGGCAGGCTGGCAGCACACACACGGGTACCTGTGTGCTGCAAGGGCACCATCAATAAATCTCTGGCCCTCCCTGTGTCTCAGTCCCCCCCCCCAAAAAAAAAAAAGGAGAAATAATATTGTATTTTATGTAAAATCTGGTGAGGATAACAGCTAAATGCATATTAGATGTATGTAGGTCTGTGTATGCATTTAAACATAGACTTGTTGAATCTATTTGAAAGCAGACACATATATTATCCACCTTGGCTGTTCCTGCTCCAGGGAAAAAGGATCCCAAGTGCTTGGAGCCGCAATAATCTCTGTCAGGGGCTAAGCTGATTGAACACAACAAGCAGGACACTGGGAAGCTGTATGAGCAGCACATCTCCTCGTGGGGACTACCCTCAGCTCCCAGACCCACTGAATCATTCAGGTGGGAAACGCCCTCTAAGATCACCGAGTCCAAACATCCCCCAGCACTGCCAAGGCCAGCACTCACCCACGTCCCCAAATGCCACATCCACAGGGCTTTAAGTCCCTCCAGGGATGGAGGCTCCAACACTGCCCTGGGCAGCTGTGCCAGGGCTAAATAACCCTTTCCATTAAGAGTTTTCCCCTCATATCCAAACTAAATCTGCCCTGGCACAATTTGGGGCTGTTTTCTCTTGTCATGTGGGAGGAGATCCTGATTTGCCCTTGGCTCCCCCCTCCTGTCAGGGATTGCAGAGCCAGAAGGTCCCCCCTGAGCCTCCTTTTCTCCAGGATGAGCCCCCCCAGCTCCCTCAGCCGCTCCTGCTGCTCCAGCCCCTTCCCAGCTCCGTTCCCTTCCCTGCACACACTCCAGCCCCTCAGGGTCTCTCTTGTCCTGAGGGACCCAGAACTGGGCACAGACACCTCAAGTCTCCCCACTGGAAATTTTCTTCCACCTCCCACAGAGCTTCCACTCACTCTTCACTCTACTCATCCAGCTCCTCTCTTTAAATCTTGGTGTGTCACAGCCTGGCTCTTTCAGCCCTGCAGCAACACTCGGAGCAAATTGCTGCTCACCTTCACTTCTGATCCAAGAACCATGTCTCAAAAAATGTTAGTGGGAACTTCGTATTTCCAACTGATTTTTCAATGAATATAGCATCTGAAAACCTCCAAAAACATCCCATAGAAGCCGCTTAAACGCGAACCCCATTTCTGAGAACTCAGGGGCGAAGCCTTAAATGTTTCCCAAGCAGTTCAAAACTCCAGATAACGTCGCAGAAGTTGGTCCCACCGAGACAGCCCTGTCCTGTTTGCTATGGAAACTGAGTTAACAGCTACACCTTAAAGACAGGCAGGTTCCCTACGAGGATTTGCCGGAGGTTACCCAAGAGCAGAGGAAGGTTTTAGCTGACAGACAGGGTCTGCCCTTAAAACCCCAGCCCCTGCCTGGTTTGGCTTTGCATCTCCTGCCTGCAAATTGGCTGCCTGAATATCAGATGGCCCCTGAGGCTCGAGGCACTGCATGAACTATTAGGAAGCCTGATCGGATTTGTGACATCTCAGTCAGTGTCATCTCTGCAGAAAAGAAAGAAATGAAATAAAACTTCGGGGGTTGCAGCTCTGCACTTCTGTTTGGCTTCTTCTTTGGTTATTTGCATTTACGGTTTCCAGCCTCAATTTTTAAGGAAATGAGCTTTATATAATTGCATAGGGTTTATAGTCAAGTCATCTCTACTTGACTGAACTGGGCAAAATTATTAGTGGTGCCATGAGGGGAAGCAGGAAATATCAGCTGAGGCCACACTGGGCATCAGAGGGTCCAGTCCTGGCTTACCCCCTCGGGAATAATCTCCCAAAAATCAGGGTTCCCATGAGGCCACCGACAGCTGAGGCATGTTCCCAGCCTCACTGGCCTAATTATGTGGTTGTGGTTAACTCAGGTGTAACAAATTCTCAGAATCAAAGAAACGTTTAGGTTGGAAAAAGACCCTTGAGGTCACCAAGTCCACCCGGAGGGTTAACCTCCCTCTGGATGTGGAACAGGTTTGTATTTTCTCTGCCTGGCAGGTAGAAGTGGCTGGGGTGATGGGAGGGAGTGGGTGGATTGGGCATGAGCTGGTGCAGCTGAGACCCCAAAACAGCTCCGGGTGCGGGTACCAGCCCTTTAATGGCACGGTGCTGATTAACACCAAGGCTGCGGGCTCGATCCCCTCGGGCCATTCACGTAAGGGCTGGACTCGACGATCCTTGTGGGCTCCTCTCCGACTCCAGTGTGTTCCGTGGGATTTCCAAGTCCCCAGCAGCGGCAGAGCTGCCACCAAGCCACCACAGGAGGGCAGTCCAGGTTTGAGTGTGCCGGGAGCTGCACAAAGCAGATGCACAGACATCATCAGGGAAAAAAAAAAAAAAAAACACCAAAAAATCAGTTTTACTTATATATATATATATTTTTTTTTTTTCCCCTGCACAGTATTTCATGCTGGGCTTGGGGGCATCACCAGGGGCTGCTCCTCAGCCCACGCACCCCTGTGGTGACAGCCCAGATGCCACATGAAGGGTCACCCAGGGGGGCCACCAAAAAATGGTCCGTCACCTCGTCTCACCACCGTTTGACCACAGGAGCGTTTAGGCTGGAAAACGCCCCACAGATCATCAGGTCCAAGCATTAACCTGGCTTTTCAGCCTCTGCAGCCCCACAGCAGCGTCAAGGACAACACGAGCCACTCAGTGCTTCAGGTAACAGTTTATTTTCTCCAGGGTGTAAGATGTGCAGCAGGTACGTGTACAGGACCGCTGTTTTCTTAGCCAAGAGGAGTCGCAACCAAACAAGAGACTGAAACAAAGAAACCTAAAACAGTATCCTGCCCTACAGCAAATAGTGCAAGTCATGTAAAACATCAGTTCAACACAGGAAAACAAGGAAAGGGAGGAAAAAAAAAAGGTATTTCCAAGCCACAGGTATCTTCTCTCCTTCTGGAGGAGATCCCAAAGGTAGGGCTGGGAGGTAGGAAGGGGCTCAGTTCAGCTGGGCTCGGACTATGTGGGGTGGGTGGGTGTGCATTCTGCAAGAAGGGGTTTTTTTATTCTTTTCTTTCCTTTTTGTTTTTGGCTTGGAAAGAAACTCAGGTGCAGACCAAGGAGGTGTCAGAGGCACCGAAAGGAAATGGCAGACCCTAAAGCCCAGCTGTGGGTGACCTGCTGCCAAACACAACATTTTCTTAAAACGAGGTGCTTTGGGTGTCTTGCCTCATTTACTCACTTATCTTAAAGCTTCCCTCTGCAACCACAAAATCCCTCAGCTTCAGGGCACTGAGACTGTAAATAAAGCACTACTCCCCTCCAGAATGGGTGAGAAAGGATGGAGTGGCACCACAGGTCCCAGGGGGCTGCAGGCAGACCACGAGCAGAGCGGAGATGGGGCAGCATTTGCAGCACCACTGGTGTCGCTGGGAGTCCTGCTGAGGACCACATATTCGAGTCTAAAACATCTTAGGCCCTCCTTTTATTTATTTATTTTTTTTGTTTGTTTGCAATTTCTCCTGCACAACTGCAGGAAGAGGCTTTTGCAATGCTCAGCGAAGGGTTCTGAGCCAAGGGCAAGGAGCTGCCCATCCGGCCCCCTGCCACTTGCACTCGGGAGATGCTCCTTTGGCAGCGAATCCTGGTGGAACCAAACACTGCATGTGCAGCATCACCCCAGCCCTGGTTCCCCCTCCATGGCCTGGATGCTCCAGCAGGTAACAGCAGCTGTTCAGGGGCAAGCGAGTGGCCATATGTTGCTGCTAACAAACATTTACTGAAGCCGGCTCCTTTCTGTGATTCCCATGTGTCTGATTAATGCACAGCTCCTCCGAGCAATTTTCAGATTTTTCACTCTCCCCCTTGCAAATCTCACCATTTTTTTTTTTTTTTTTCCCTTTTTTTTTTTTTCCCTTTTTTTTTGGTAGATGTTTTTTTTTAGTTGCTGTTTCGGCTTTACAATCAAACCAGAATATGCGCATGAAATGGCGTCAAAAGGTGCATGATAAAAAAAAAAAAAAAAAAAAAAGGTGTCTTTAAAGAGCTGAAAAGTCATTAACTTAATTTTAATTTTGTGTTGTTTTTTTTTGTTTTTTTTGTGCTCTGAAACATGCTGTTTCTGGGACGCCCCTGCCATGGTTGTGCAGCCCCCAAGAGCAGGTGAGATGTTCAACGACCAACTACCTGCCCCAGGAGGGGGATTGGTATTTCCATCTTCTCAAGGCACATTTTTGGATTCTGCCTGCAGATCTGGACCCCTGCCTGAGGATCTGATGCTGTGGGGTCCTTCCCAAGAGCGTGAAGGAAGGAAAAAAACCTGTGGCTGTAAAAACTTGGGATGCTTCACTGGGAATGCAGCAGGGTTTACAACTCATGGGCCTTGAACCCCTGGTCTCCAGGATTGGGAGGATGGGCCTGGGCCCCTATTTATCACTGCATTCCTGGTTAAAAAAGACTGGGGAGAAATCAAGCTGACTGACCTGGGTCCCTGGGCTGTGCCAGCACCCCATCCTAATGGGAAATGTTTTTCCAGAGAGTGCCCCATCAGCTGAGCAGAGAGGAGGGTGCCGTGGTGATGGGAACATCCCTTATCTCACTGAGCTATGGGAAAGGAAAGCACCCCGGTAGGTAGCAGAGACAGGTGCTGTCAAAGGTGATTCATCCCACCCTTGGGAGGTCCAGCGTGGGTGGGGTGAATCACCCTCCCTCCAGAGCCAGGACAGCTCCAGAGGAAGGCTGGAGATCACGTTGCAGGTTAGGACACCCAAAATTAAAGTGTCAACATGTAGGTGTCTCAATATGCACAGGGTACTTGTTACTTCACTTCCAAATGGGTGAAAGACGTGGGATTAGTCCCACCATTCCTACCTGGCACCTATTTTCCAGGCTTTTGCACCTCCTTCAAAAAATAACAGGGAAATTCTGCAACTCCTGAGTGGCCACATGAATTGCAGGGCTCACGTTTGTGCCAGCTGTGCTCATAGAATCATTAAAGGATTTGGGTTGGAAGGGACCTTTAAAGGTCATCTAGCTCAATTCCCTGCCATGGGCAGGGACACCCTCCGCAAAACCTGGCTGCTCCAAGACCCATCCAACCTTGCCCTTGATATTGCCAGTGATGGGGCACTCACCAACTATCTGGACAACTTGTTCCAGTGTTCTGCCACCCTCACTGTGAAAAATCTCTCCCTGGTCTGAATCTCCCCTCTTTCAGTTTAAAACCATCTCCCCTTGTTCTATTGCAACAGTTCTGTTAAAAAAGTTTGTCCCCATCTTTCTTCTAAGCCCCCTTTAGGCCCTGCCAGGGGCTCTCAGGTCTCCCTGGAGCCTTCTCTTCTCCAGGTGAACCCCCCCAGCTCTCCCAGCCTGGCTCCAGAGCAGAGGGGCTCCAGCCCTGGCAGCATCTCCGGGGCCTCCTCTGGACTCTCTCCAGCAGCTCCACGTCCCTGTGCTGTTGTTCCCAGGGCTGGGGGCAGCTCTGCAGGGGGGTCTCACCTGAGGGCACAGAGGGAAAGAATCCCCCCCTCTCCTGCTGCCCACGCTGTGGGATCAGCCCAGTGCTCATCAGTCCCTGCTGCAACCAGGCCTTTGGAGCCTGGTGAGATGAATAAGAAGCCACCACACCCTGAGCTGGGACAGAGCCCTGAGACCCTCCATCCCAAGGCTGCTGTTCATCACACCCATCCTGGTTGTGAAAAGGGAGCAGAGCCCTGGGAAGGCACCTCCACTCTTAGCTGGGCTACCGTGTGGATACCTGTGGCCTGGACTCACCACACAACATCAAAATGGGAAGAAATAGGGTTTTTCTCTCAACCTCCCTCTCCCCACCCACAACACGACCACTGCCAGCACTCAGGTCCCTCCAACCCTACCCAACCCAGCGCCAACGCGGGAAAATCAACCTTAACTCTGCAACCATCACCAGCATCACAACGCCCACGGCCCCTCGGGGTGGAGCCCGTACCAGCTCGATGCTTCATTCAGAAGAGATTACTTAGGCCTTCCAAAAGGTGCCTTTTGGAAAGCACAGATCTGTGTGCCGGGCAAACATCCGAAAAGCTGAGGCCGCGCGGGTCAGCAACCGCAGAGCGGCTTTGCCTTCTCACCATGGCCACAGGCAAGAGGATCAAGTCCTGCCAATAATTTAAAAGCATCAATTGATACAAATTAATAAATACATAAAAGGATCTAGTCTCTCTCTCTTTTTTTTTCCCCATCCACTTTTTAGCATCGATCAAAGTTAAGGGTGATTGTCCCGTGAGTAACTAAGGCAAATGTGTTTGTGTGTGTGTGTGTGTATGTATGTGTATGTTTCTCTCTACTTTTTTGTTTTGATTTTTTTCCATTGTTTTGTACATAAAGCAATCACATAAAAATAGTTATAAATAGAAAAATTGCAAAGGTTTATCCCCACTTAGACAAATAGGAAAAAAAAAAAAAAAAAAAAAGAAAAAAAGAACCCAACCAACCTAACAAACAAACCGAGACAGAAAAAACACCTTGCTTCAAGTCCTTGCAGATTATACAGTACTTCAGCATCTTTGGATATTTTACAATGACTCCAAATCGTAGACAAAAAAAAAAAAAAAAAACACCTGAAGGAACCAGTCATCTGCAAAATGTCACTTGTTGTAAGAAGTTGACATGGATTAAAAAGAAAAAGTTTGCTGCAGTTTTAAGAAGATTTTTTTTCTTCTTTTTCTTCTTCTTCTTCTTTTTTTCTCTCCATTGACTTTCGTTGCACGTGGAGTCTTTGTGGGTTTCTTTTCTGGAGGAGGAAGCGAGCGTTGGGCAGTTTTTTTAGGATCATTCTGCCACAGGTGGTCTCAGAGCAGAAGTCCTTCATACCCTCATGGGGGCAGAACCCAGATCCCGTGTGTCCCCCTCCATGCTCTGGTGGGTTGATTCTCATCCAGCCACCACTTCACTGATGGACAAACCAAAAAAATTCATGAACCCGCGGTCCTCTCATTCCCTTCGATTTTGCTGATGTTGAAAGGTAACAGTAAAAAGAGAAATAAAAAAGCCCCAATTTGTACCATTTACATTTTCAAGGGCTGGTTTCACGTAAAACCAGCCTCCTGGGACACTCACTGCAAGACATGTCAGCCAATGCTGCAACTGGGGTCCAACCACATCTCCCTCCCATGGCTCATCTAAGAGGAGCCATGGGAGGCAGATGGTCACCAAAAGCCTTTATCCATCGGAGTAGGCCAAGATTTTGGGGCTGAAGGAGGCTGGCAGGGCAATTCCAGCCAATCTGCTGCTCTTTTGGCCTCAAAAGAATCCTTAGATGGAGTGGCCAAGATGGGGTCTGCAGGGATGCTGGGGCACAACCCAAACCTGTTGGTCACCTTCAGCTTGGAGTGCCCTAAATATGCCACCATCTTATCTTTTGAGCCAACAAGGAGTGAAGAAATAGCATTTCTGCTTGCTGGCAAGTAGGCAGTATAACCACCAAGACACCTTTAATGAACTTCTTTTCCACAAAGATCCCTTGAGACAAGCAGCAAGGATATTTCCACACTCATTTTTTTTTTTCCGTTTGGGGACACATGAGCATTTCACAATTTTTCCTTATCAAAATATATATATATATAGGAATTCGAGGGAACTAAGGGCAGAACCTCAGACTTTTCAGAATGGTCAGTGGTGGCGAATTCTGACTCTTTGGTTTGAAACGACTTTTTCATTTCGAAATTCCCACGTGGTTCATTTTCGCAAAGCAAGGGTTTAGTGAAAGCTCAATATTGAAACATTTCTGATTCTTCCAAAACTTCTCCTTCACCTTTTCAAGCAACTGAAGTTAAAATACTCAAAATAGGCTTTGGTTCTCCTTTTGAAATTTTGAAATAGCTAAAGAACCAAAATAAGTAAATCCCCCTTTTACACCCAGCTGCAAAGCTGGGTGATTTTTTATCTCCTTTTTTTTTTTTTTTTTTTTTTTTAAATTTTTAATGTTTTTAGGTCCCAACTCATGCTGTGGATCTGGGCT
This sequence comes from Pyrocephalus nanus, assembly GCA_038380795.1. NCBI lineage: Eukaryota > Metazoa > Chordata > Aves > Passeriformes > Tyrannidae > Pyrocephalus > Pyrocephalus nanus. The sequence goes on along the minus strand of CM076263.1, from coordinate 1,869,563 downwards.
TTCACCAGCCCTGTAAATCCGATATACTGCTGAGAAAGGCAAAGGCCAGGATCCTCCCTCTCCCAACATGGCTGCTTGACCCTCCCCTTTATCCTTTGTAGGATAAATATTGTTGCCAGACATGGGAATTAATTTAAAAAAAAAAAAAAAACCCAAAACAAACCAACCAAACAAAAACAAAACCAAAAAAAGAACACACAAAAAAAAAAAATCTCCAAAAGAGAGAAGTTTTTTTGACCAAAAGGGCCAAGGAATGTAACATAATAAAACCAAGTCTGGACGGCTTGTTGGTGTCCAGTGGGCTCTGCTGGTGGAAAACGGGAGTAATTCCCCCAGAAGAGCCATCTCACGCCGATGGCTGTGCCCTGGACTAAGGCAAGTGACATTTTCGGGAGCGTTGAAGAGAGCAGCAGTCCTGGCCTGGCCTTCCCAGACGGAGCCATGAGTGGTGGGTGGCTGGGTGGGACAGCAAGTGCCTGATGGCCCCGAAGCCAAGTGCATCCAGAGTCTAAAGTGCCGGTGGCCAGGGGACACAGCACCTCCCACCCCCCTGTCCGCGCCGGGGACCACCCTGTGCCCCAAGCCCCACGGCAGCAAGGGGACAAAGAGTTTCTTGGGAGCCCAGTGATGCCAAAGGGCAGGTGGGGGCCCCGAGGGAGCTGGCTGCCTGGCTGGGAAGGGAGCGGGTGCATGGCGGGACCGGGAGCGGGGTTTAGTTGCTCGCCTCTGAGATGGGAGCCACGTGGCCCAGCCCCGCCAGGCCGCTGAAGCCCGTGCCCCAAGGGTCGGGGAGCGGGAAGAAGGGCTGGGCGGCGAGGTTCTCATTGTGGCCCAGGGCGAAGGCGAAGATCCCCGCGTTCCTCTCCATGTCCATCTGGGCCCGCCTGAAGAGCTTCCTCTGGGTCTCCTCGAACTGGCTCTCCAGCTCCTGCAGGCTGAAGGGGGCCTTGGCCCCGCTCAGGAAGTGCTTGGGGCTGGGGCCGGGAAGGCACATGGCCGTGCTGCCGAGGTGGCCGCTCATCTCCTCCAGGGCGGGCGGCACCACGAAGCCGCTCTCCACGGGCGGGCCGCCCGGCGCGAAGAGCAGGCCGGCCGCCCGCCAGGCCGCCGGCTTGCGGCCTCGCCGGGGCCGCGCGACGCGGCAGCTCTGCCGCTTGATGTGGCGGTGCAGGTGGTCGGAGCGGGTGAAGCTCTTGTAGCAGAACTCGCACTGGTAGGGCCGGATGCCCGTGTGGATGCGCATGTGGTTCTTCAGGTCGTAGTTGTGCACGAACTTGGCGTTGCAGTGGATGCACAGGTACGGCCGCTCCCCCGTGTGCTTGCGCATGTGGATCTTGAGCTTGTCCTGCCTGCGAGGGAGAAAGGCACTCGGTCAGGGCGGCGCGGGGCGGAAGGGCTGGGGTTGGGGTGGCTCTTAGGGTCGGGAGAGGAGAGGTGGGGAGGTTGTCTTGGGGCTTCCCCCAGTGTGGGGATGGTCCTGCAGGGTGACCTTTGCATTCGCCGCCTCTTTCCTGGGCAGCTGAACACGACACGCACACGTCAGGAGCTTGCAGCCCATCCCACAGAGAACAAAACCAGGTTAAACTGGAGGAAAAAACCCTCTGGAATAAGCCCCAAAACCATGGAATCATAGAATCATTAAGGTTGGAGAAGACCCCTGAGATCATCGAGTCCAACCATTCCCCCAGCATTGCCAAGGCCAGCACTAACCCATGTCCCCAAGTGCCACATCCACACGGCTTTTAAATCCCTCCAGGGATGGACAACCCTTTCAGTGAAGAAATTTTCCCTAATATACACTCTAAACCTCCCCTGGTGCAACCTGAGGCCGTTTCCCCTGGTCCTGTCCCTTGTTCCCTGGGAGCAGAGCCCGACCTCCACCTGGCTCCCTCCTCCTGTCAGGGAGTTGGAGAGAACGAGTACATAAACATGGGAATATATCTATCTATATATATACCTAAATATGGGAATAGCTAACTAAGTACAGCTCTATTCCTGCTTGCAAGTAAAGAGATTGGTTTGGATTCAAGAGCCTGGCACTATGGGTTGGAAACACTGCTTAATTCAAGTCTCTCTTGGATTTTCCTTTCATTTATCCTTGCACTGACCACACGGTGTCTCAGGAGGCTTTCATTTGGAGCAGGAGCATCACAGAGGGTGGTGCTGGCAGAAGTGCAGCTTCCAGGCACTCAATCCTTCGCTGCCATGGTCTCCAAGGCCAGCACACATCCAGCCTCACTCACAGTACGGAGAAGGTTTTTAAATCCAGCCATGGAACAGCATAATATCCATCCCAATGGCACTTTTTTTGCGAATATTTTTTTTTTTTTTTAAGGCAAATATCCAGAAGCAAGAATATTTTCCCATGCTGGCAATCCAATCGTAATTCCCCCTGCCCCAAATGTTTCCGTCTGCAGGCAAAAAAAAAAAAAAAATCACAGCTAAAGCATATGATTATAAAATGTAAAGCTGCCTGTAGCTGAACTGAGCTGAGCACTGCTCAGCTAGGTTGCACCAGTGGAGTTCAAGCAAAGAGCAAAGTGTGAAAATTCATATTGTTTTCCCCAAATGCTCTTTGGTGTGAACCCTCCAAAGTGCTAACACTGGGGTTTTATGTAGAATGCATGGAGTCACGTCATTATTATAGGCAAAACCTATACATTACAGATATCTTATGGGAAACTGTATTATATATTTTAGGTAAATATTAGACAGTATATAATACTATTTATTATGGTTTAAAAATACAATTGCATTATAAATTATGTAATACATAAGAACATGTTATGAGATATTTTGATTTATGTAATGTAAAAACCACCACCTGCCTCCCCCCCTCCAAAAAAATCTATTTATTATCTGGCAGGTCAAGCCCTCAGAACTTGCAAGGTGCTACCTTTGCACTAATTTTTGCTACCTTGCCTGTGTGCACCCTGAAGTGGTTTTTGGTGACATGCCTGGCGGCACACTGGTGTCAGCCAGCCCATCAGGAGTGCAGCCCTGGCCTGGCACCCCTGCACAACAAATCCTTCAGGATCAAGGATGCAGAGAAGTATCCCTAGCAGGAGACTCACTTCTTCACCAGATGATGCTCTATTGCCTTCGGGAAACTGGTCCCAGCCTGTGTCCTGCACCGACAGATTTTTAGGGAGACAGAAAAAAACCCAAAACCAGCGTCTCCTGGTCCCTGCGCCAAGCCCAGGGCCAGATCCCAACTCCCCGCTCTTTCATTTTTAAAGCTCCTGTTTCCCCACGATTTTTTCCCAAGGGTGCATTTCCCCCCCCTCCACACACACACCTGGAAAGGGCTGAAAAGGGTGCCCAGCAGAAGACAAAGCAGCACGGAAAATCTCACCCCGAGAGGATAAAAACGAGGCGAGATCACACACACAGAGGGACGAACGCAGGGGGCTCGTACTGCAGGGCGGTGGGAAACGCTAATAAAAAGCAGAGCCACCAGCCCCACCTATAATTTAATTTAAACCCCCTATATGTAATGTTTAACCTAGCGGGATCGCTTTTCCTAATAAACACGCCGCGTGCCAGGACTGCATAATGTAAACACAGGCAAAGCTCTTTTCAGGCTGTTACCCATCTCCGGCGGCAGACGGGGAGAGAAACTCGATCCCCCCCCCACCACCACCTCCCGTCCCAGGGGGATGGAAGAGAAGGTTTATGGCTCTACCTGGAGCAGCTCAGAGGCTGGGGGCGGGGTGGGATGCTCCGGTTGCGGTGGAGCACCCCCGGGGAGGAAGGATGTGGCGTGGGGGACACAGGCTTTGTGAGCTGGGAGCTGGGCTCACAGGCTCTCCCAGCGGAGATCCACACTCCGTGTGTGTGAATAACCTTAATGCAATTGCATTAGGAGAGCGATTAGGGCTCTGCGAGCTGTCACAACACAAATAATAGGAACAAATAATGTTAACCTTTCCGCTGGAACAGTTTCTCCTTGAGCACTCTGGGGCTGTCTTGGTGGAAAAGCTGAAATATTTGCAGTTTTCTCCAGCGCTCTAGCAGGGTCAAACAGCAGACTAGAGGCTGGGCAGCCTTTGTTTAAGGAAAAAAATTAATGAGCTATTAAATGAAGTCCTGCTTCCTGAGATCAGATCTCCCTGGGCAGTGGGAGTGGTAGATCCAGGTGCATGGGGGGTCCTCACATCCTACTGATGTGAAGGGGAAGGTTGGGGGACTTCCCACCCAGAAAAAATATATTTTCCCTATTTTCCCTAGTAAATTTGCTCCAACACAATTCCTTACAGGCAGAAATAACATAAAGGACTGATTCATTCTGAAATCCCATTTGGGAACCTCTGCTTCCCTGCACCTCATTCCCAGGGGACCCCAGAAGGGACCATCTGGGCTTGCATCTCCCCAGTGAAGGCACTGTGGGGCAAAAGTCTGATGCTTTCAGGAAGGACGAGATTCCCTCCTGAGACCAAAACACTAATGTAAGTGGCAGCATTGAGGAAATCCCAACAGGAATCTCTTCCTACATCTCAATCACTCCACTTTGCTTAAAAACATACTTTTTCCTAAAGGAGAGTTCCCACATTGGAGCCATGCTGAAAACGGCTAAAAAACCCCACCTGAAACAAAACCAAACAGCTGCTTGCTATTCAAAATGCTTTCAAAATGCATTTAAAAACAAACCAGTGTTTTGAGATTTCCACTTTGCTCAGGCTGTTAGAGAAGGAAAAAAACCCTCCTGCGCTCAGCTCAGTGCCAGGTGACCCACACGAACAACTTCATTTTCATCAGGGATGAGGGGAGACTGCACCACTGGGTCAGTCCCAATTTTTTCACTTGTTCCTTGGGTTACAGTCTCACTACCCCTGTGCTCTGTATTTAGAAGCTGTTGAGCATATGGGGGATGTCGAAGCTGTTGGGTTTCACCCCGTGTTAGCTGGACCAGCTCTGCATGGAGCTTTTAACCTCCATGATTTTAGCCTCCGTGATGCTGATTTAAGCTGCCTGGATTCTCACCTGAACCCTCCTATTAACCTTCAAAGTGGGCCAGTACCAGCATTTCCCCCGTGCCTCAGTTTCCCCAAACTAAGCCCAACGATGCTGCCCTGGCATGCAAAGGACTTTGGGAGCCCTCTGGAAGGGCTTGGCCCTATTTGTCCCATTACAGGGGAAGCTGTTAGTGATGGGTCAAGCCAAGCTATTTCCCCATCAGCAACCAGCACCACATGCAGGAGAGGAACAGGGCCTGGGATCCCAGCCTGGGATGCCACCACAACCACCGGCGTGAACCGCCCGCCTGGAAGCAACAACGCAGTGCTGACCTGGGGATGCAGCACCGGCAGGAGGCAGATCCAAATTCCTGCAGGCAGGAATTATCACCGTGCAGTGGCCCTTCCCCTGCAAATAGCAGGGTGAGGCAGGCTCACGTCGCATGTGCCCGCCCGAGGCATGATGCTCCCCGCATTATAATGCGGCGTCTGCTGCGTTAATGGAGGGGAGCATGGAAATTTATTTTCAGGTCAAATCCTCATCATCTGCATATCTTCCATTCGAATATTATCATAGGACAGGAGAAGAAAAGGCAGGCTGAATGCAGGAGCACCCCAGGTGTCTGGCCATTGTCAGGAGCTCGCCTCTGCCTACTGTGCAGATTATTTTCCTCTGGTTTTCCCGCCCCAGCTTAATAGGGCTCTCCCTCTCACACGCAGCCAGGAGCTGAAATACCATGCTCTTGTCAGAAAGCTTTATTATTATGGTAAAGATTGTCCTCATTAGATATTAATTATACTCAGCAAGAGCAGGTCCAGGAATCTATTTGTCTCTGCTCGCCGATTAAATTTGCCCAGCTTTCCAGGGGAGGGTTTCAAGCTGGAGCATTAGATTTGCATAGCCTGCTCCAGTTGCTGCCCAGAGAAGTCGTGGCTGCCCTATCCCTGGAAGTGTCCAAGGCCAGGCTGGATGGGACTCTGAGAAACCTGGTCTAGTGGAAGGTGTCCCTGCCCATGGCAGGGGGGGTTGGAACAAGATGGTCTTTAAGGTGCCTTCCTATCCAAACCATTCTGGGATTCTATGAGTCCAACTGTTCCCCCAGCGCTACCAAATCCACCAAACCATGTCCCCAGGTGCCACAACAACACATTTTTTAAATAACCCCAGGGATGGAGACTCCACCACTGCCCCTGGGCAGCCTGTCCCAGGGATGGACAACCCCTTCTGTGATGAAATTTTTCCCAATATCCAATCTAAACCTCCTCTGGTGCAACCTGAGGCCATTTCCCCTTGTCCTGTTGCCTGTTATTCAGGAGAAGAGACTTACCCCCACTGCACTATAACATATAAGAATTAGGACTGCTCCAGCCTCAGAAAACCCAGATACTGTCATGTCCAAACATGTGCAACTTGGCTGTGGTCTACACTGGTGCCAAAATGTGAAAACCCAAACTAATTACATCCTGTGGCTAAATGGCCCTCCCAACTCAATGCATCTCCCAGCACACTAGAGATGAAGCCTCCTTGGCTGTTTGACCATCTGTTTTCCAGCTCACTCTGGTCCCACTGTGGTGAACTATTGTGGGGTTGAAAATATCCTGTTGCTTATTTAAGCTTTTGTCCAGTGAGGGGATGGATCCAGTGAGTTGTGGATGTCATCCACAACCCACAAAAATCAGTAGGTTCATTTTCTCCCTCCACCCTCCTCCCTTACTCCTTTTTTTTTTTCTTTTCTTTTCTTTTTTTTTTATTTTATCCTGAAGGGATAGAGATCATGCCCTGCTTTCTTTCCTACTTTTTTATGGGAGGGAGGGGAAAGGGGGGGGGAAAGTGCAGCTCAGGAACCAGCCACAGGTCATGACATGGCCCCTCCAACCACCACCACCCCGCTCCCCACACGTGGCAGAGGTACCCAATGCACACCTGGTAAAGCGAACTTCACAGATATTGCACATATAGGGCTTCTCCCCAGTGTGGGTCCTCATGTGCCTGGGCAGCTTGCCGGCTCCCATGATGACTTTGTTGCAGATGGGGCATTGCTGGGACGCCTTGGGCTTTATTTTCCTCTCTTCCTCCAGGGGCCATGGAGGAAAAACTCCTCCGAACTGGGTAGCGCTTAAGAAATTCAGATAAGCTCCATAGTCAGACTCTGCCTTAATATGCCCTAGGGGAGCTGCTGGGGTGTTGGCAAACATGTCCTTGAAGAAGTCATTAGGGAAAGGAGGCGGAGGCAGGTCTTCCTTCTCCTCCTCTTCCTTGATCTTCCTCTTTTTGATCACTAGATCCAAGGGGCCGTTGTCTACCTGTGGTTCCTCGAGCTGGGAGAAGGAGCTAAAGTCTCCGTTCCAGAGATGGGGGAAGAAGCTGGGGGCGAAGGGAGAGAGAGCTGGCCTTCTTTCCGGGATGTTTGCCTTAGGGTACAAGTTTTCACTTAACAGGGACTCGATGGAGAAGTCTCGTATCATGCCCAGGTGTCCGGAGGAGTTACTGGCTGGGAAGTGATTTGGAAAATCTTTAGGTGCTTCCGGATACGCTTCTTCTGTAATGTCAGACTCAGAAGGGCTTTGGTGGCAGCTTACTTCTTGTACATCGGTTAGGTTCTCCTGATTGACGAAATCTTCCACTTCCTCCTCCTCCTCCTCTTCCTCCTCATCTTCGTCTTCATCTTCGTCATCGTCTTCGTCCTCTTTGTCGTCTTCCTCTTCGGCCTCCCTGTCGGGCTCCATGATCTCAAGGCATACGTTGATAATGCTCTGGATCTCCAGCATCTTGGCAGCGCTGAGGATGTGCTTGACGTTCGAGGTGGTGATGGTGAGGGTTGAGGTGTAGGCGAACTCGAGGATGGCAGAAAGTGCTTCGGGCTTGACAAAGTCAATCTCGTAAACATAGGGCTGGTCGGTTAAAGTGCCGGTAGTGAAGAGTTTTTTGAAGTACTTGCTGCAGGCAGCCAGGACGGAGCGGTGGGTGCGGTACTCCTGGTCCTGCACGATGAGGATGACATCGCAGAGGAGCCCGTCGTGCCGCTGCTCGTTTAGGCCGCACAGCACCTCGCTGCTGTGGTTCGGGAATGGGATCCCGATAAGATCCTCAATGCCATTGGCCATATTCTCATTTAGTGCCCTAGGACAAAGCACAGGCAGTGGAGAGTTAGCAGGGGATTCCCAATCGGTGATGCCAAAATGATGCTGCCTTCTCTCGGTGTCCTCCTCTCCCCCACCTCACTTGGACCCCTGTAATCACCTCCCACTTCCACTGCCCCGCTGCATCTCCATGCCACCTTCAACTCCTTCCAGGCCCTCTTTGATCTAACCTCTGCTTCCCTCCACATCTTTTCAGCTCCTTCTTTGTCTCCATCCTCTTCTATTTGACTCCCACCCTATTCACCTTTTCACAACCACCACAAGCTCCCTCTTCTCCTTCACATCCCTCCCCCACCAACCTTGTGCAACGACTCCCTCCCATCAAGTTTCTCTTGTGTCCTCCCAGAGACAGCGCTGTTCCAGGCACATGTTGGATTTGCCCTGCCAGGAGCTACGTGGGGAAAGTGTGATGCTGCATTGCTTCACACCGCCCAAGTCCCAGCACCTACACAGCTTAAACAAGGTGAGCCAGGGAGTGCCCATCCCATCCACACCACTGTTCTTGGGACTGCTCCAACTGGATGTCCCCAATAGGAGGGTCATGGCTGCTTGCTGCAGTAGGAGAGTGGTCCTTATGGACCAGCAGGAATCCACTTCTGCTACTCCATGCCTGGAATTTATCCCACTTCACCTCAGCATGCGGACAACCTGCAAAGGGGTGTCTTGCTGAGGGATCTGGGAATGGGGAGGCAAGCAAGGATTTGTGTCACGGTGTGCCCAAACGCTCAGAGGAAGAAAAAAAGGGGGCAAGGACCAGGCCAGACACAGATAGCTGTCTGCCATCTTCTCCCATGAGCTGAGCTTGCTTCATTCCCAGTCCTGCTTGGACTTGTCAGCATGGTATCAAATGCCCTGTGCATCTGGCAGACATCTTCCCCTGCCAGAGCAGCTTTAGCTTCAAAGGGAAACTCGGAAGCAAAAAGCCCACACCCAAGAGGAAAACCTGATTTCTTTTTGCCATTTTTTAATCTGTAAGATGTTTCCTTTTTCACATGGCTCCAGCGGCCCTTGCACATGAGAAATCCCAGGAAAGGAGAGTGATTTCCTCCAGCAGGCGACGAATACATTAATCCCCTCACACACAGAATACATCAAACAGACAGAATAACTTTGAATACACTAACCCTTTGGAAACCCCCAGGACACAGAGCATGTGTTCATGCAGTGTCACCTCTACCAGCCCCAGCTCGTGGCCCTGCTGCAGGTACACACCCGGTTCAGAGCCGAGCAGTCCATCCCCGAGAGAACTCAGGGTACCTGGAAGTGAAACTGCAGCCCCCCCCTCCACACCCTTCCACAAGTCTGAGACCATCAGGTTCCCAATCCCACCCTCCACACCTCTGTCAGGTTCCCAATTCCACCCCACACCACCTCCACATCTCTCCCAGGACCCATTGCCGTGTCCTGGGTGTCCCTCCCTGCTCAGGGTCTGGCTGCACTCACTCCAAACCCCCTTCCCAACCAGCTGTGGCGACCTGGTTTGCCTCATGGTGAGGAGCTGGCTCTCACCCTCCCACCTGCCTCAGGCCCTCTGGGGTGGAAAGAGCCTGGCCTGATGGAGGCTGCCCACAAAAATCCACGCTTCACTTTGCCCAGGAAGCCAGCGACCCTTGGCGAAGCCTGGGGGGCCCCTAGAGGGGATCAGACTCAGCAGTGAACATTCCCGTGGGAAAAGGAATGCTTTCTCCTCCCTCTGCAGGGCCATTCTCCAGCTGAGAACTCGCAGATATCCCCCCCATACCTAACCAGCACTGCCAGAAGCTCGCATGTGGGAGCTGGTGAGCAAAGGAAGGGTGGTGCAAACCCCGACGGAGCACACCTGGGGACAGGTGATGGACCACAGGTCTGGTGGGAGCCACATCAGGAGCAGGCACAGCTGTCCCTGGCCAGTGAAGCCTCCTAGGGGGCTGGCAACCCGGGAAGCCCTCTGCAGCCACCTGCCCATGCCCAGAGGAGCCGGGAATCACAGCCCTGTGAGCCCCCTCAGCCCCAGCCACCGGCACTTTCGGCGGAAGGAGGATGCTCCAGCCCCGCGTCCCGTGGTGTGCCCGTTACCTCCACGCTAATTATGCCTGTTGTCTGAAACAAATTGATTCATTACAGTGTGCTGTGCTTAACCACGCTAACCAGCTACACTCCTCCACGAGCCCCACCGGCCCCGTATCAAATCCCCCTTGAAAATCGACCATAAACGACAGCAAATCCGATGTGTTCTCCAAGTGGAATGCGAGATAATAAATAACCCCTGAGCCGGGGAGGAAAAGACAACTTCCTTTTTCAGGGCTTTGTATCCCGAATAATAAGCATGAGCAATTAAATTCCTATTGCTGTTTTCATCTTCTGCTCATTTATTTTTGTTTGGAAGGAGCACTAGTGTTAAAGGAGCTCCTTGCATGAAGGAACGTGTCTTCCTACAAGCCTATTTTGATCTTTTACTGCCAGTTCACCCCAAGTGCCAAAGATCAGCAAATCAGAATATTAGACTACCTTGAGAAATGTTTTTATAGAGTTTTTTTTTTTCTGGCCACTAAACTTCATTATCCCTAATTAGTGAATTATTCGGTATGCAGCAAGAAAAAATTGAATTGGGAGATCGACGGGGGTATGTGATTATATATATATTTATATACATTTTATATATACAAAATATATAAAAAATGATGTTGCTTTTCATGGATATTGACTGTTTTTACTTTCTTTTCCCTTCCTGGCCATCTTGAGAAGTGGCTCTGTTAACCACAGTGCTTAGACAAGCCGATAACTTTACAGGATGCTGGCAAAATTGAAGGTGATTCATGTCATTTAAATGGGGGGTGGGGGGGGTTAGAGGGAGAGAAGCAGCCCGCTCATTTGCATGGATTTGCATTTTTTAAACTCTCAGGGTGGTTTGACAGCTCTGGAGCTCAGTGAGCTTGAGAAATGACCTTATGGTTCCCATGCCCCCGGGGAGGTTGATGGCCAGAGGCTGGAAGTGTGCTGAGGCTGACGTTTTCCTTCCTCCCCCTCCCTCCTCTCCCTCCTCCTGCACTCCCCCCTTCCCCTCCCCAAGCCAAGGGTGGGGTCCTCAATAATAACAGGCATAAAAATAGCATCTGATGGTGACAAATGTCACCAATGCATGCACACACACACACACACACACACACATATGCAAAAGCCGAGCAGGCGACATGGAGTTAAAGAGAAAAATCCCATTTTACAACAGAAAATTACAGCATTGTTAAAATAAACTGGAGGGAGATGGTGGAAAGGGTGGAGGGCACCTAAAATAAATGTATTCTGCAAATGACGTCTCGAAACATCGCATTTATGGACACGCTTAAAACTCGTTCATTACTTTCTTGCCAGGAAAAGCACGATTTCTTTAAAAAAAAAAAAAAATCATGCTGGGAGATGCTATTCGGGTGTCAGACTGCTTCTCCCCACATTCTGACAACAGATCTAGTCCCTTGAATCTGCAACAGGAAAAAAAAGGGGGCAGGAGGAGCTAAGCTTCGTCCCCTTTTTGGATGAAAAAAACCCCCAAATACAAGCCGGGGATCACAGCAATATTATAAACCACCTGCAATGTGTGCTCCCTGGGTGACCCAAAGCCCGTCCAGGCACTCTTCTGCTCAGAAACCCCTTCTACTTTTTAAAATCTTTTTACTTCAAGCTCCTCCAGTATAATACAGCATCTACAAACCAGCAGTGTAAAACTGAAATATCAGAGAGAAAAAGAGAGAGAGAAAGAGAGGGGCGAAATGCTCATTTACCATCATGGTAAATCAAAAAAAACCAGAAGTATACTCAATAGATTCTAGACATATGTGCACTGAAAATAGATAAAACAAACTAATGTTGCCCATATTCATTTGTATGGCTGGAAATGGAGGATGCAGCTCGGAGGAGCCCTGGGAAAGATGGGACAGCATCCTGCCTCTGGATCTCAGTGTTGCTCGATGCCAGGAGCAGGAGACCTGTGAGGGCTCCTCGCCAGCACTTCCCTTTTCCATCTCCTTCCTCATCCCCGGGGGACAAAGCCCTGGGATGCTGAGCCCTTGGAGGGGAGATCCCAGGCTTGTGCAACATGTGGCTCCTGGTTCAGGGCTGTGGCAGGGATGGGGATGCCCCCTTCCCAACTGCTCCATCCATGAGGACAACGCTTCACAACCTGAATCTTGGCTGGGAGATGGCAGTTTTGGCCTCTACTTGTATGCTGGCATGTAACATAACTGCTATGACATGCAGCATTTCAATATTTCAGCATTAATACTCTAACATTTTAATATATTAATATCACACTACATTATTATTTCATTGTTTGTATGTAGTAGATATTAAAAAATTTACATTACTATTGTACATATTTATTTTTCATGTGGGTTTATTTTATATTTCGATGCCTGTATAGAGATTTTTGGAACAACTCACCCTGAAATGTGCACTGCTTGGACTTCTCTTCACTCTGATTCTCCCCTCAGGAAGCTGCTGGCTCCTGACTACCTTTCTTTTTAGTGTGTCTGCAGTCAGTCTCTGTGGGATTGCCACCCCAAAGATATGGGGGTGCCCCAGGGTAAGCTGGGGATGCAAACAAGCTGCCCCCCCATGCGGGGCTCATTCTGCATTCAGCACAGCGGGGGAAGGAGCCTGAGGCTCTGGCTGATCTCTGCCTGCTACTGGTGTCAAAATGTCATCTTTCCAGGCAAAACAAGGTGTCTTTAGATATTCCCTTCACCCCCCACCCCGTACATGGAGCTGGCTTTGGGGTGCAAGCGCAGGGGTAAGTCTGGGGTTGGACATCCCTGGCCACTGCTCCCCGACCTCATTCCCTGACTCCCTATATCCCCCTTTTCCCCCCCATCCAGTCCTTGCTGATACACAACCCCTGGAGGAATTTTAGCTTTACACCTGAAGCATGAGGCCACCCAGCAAAGCATCCCAGAGGTGGCAAAACCAGGATTCGGGGTGCTGAGCATCCCAGGCCACCCCCAGGCTGCTTCCTGTGTCAGGAGAGGGAGTCAGAGAATCACGGAATGAATCCCAGGATGGTTTGGGTTGGCCTTAAAGCCCATCTCGTTCCAAATCTGTGTCTTAGGCAGGGACACCTTCCAGTAGCCCAGGCTGCTCAGGGCCCCATCCAACCTGGCCTTGAACACTTCCAGGGATGGGAGAGTCAGCAGGAGATCTCATCATCTTTCCCCACACTGATTTATTTCCTACCACCACCTCCCCTGCCCAGGGCACTGAGCAACCTGAGGCACAGATGCTTTGGCTCTGCTGCTTTGCAGCCTGCTCCTCTTTCCCAATCCCTGCTCCAGGCTGCAGGAACGGAGGGAGCAGCCAGGGTGGGCTGGCTGCTCTCCCTCTGCATCCACCCGTGGTCCTGTCTGTGTAGACCTGCCTGCTACATCCATCAGCCCATAAATATATGTGGGTTATATTCCCCCCCCCCCCCAGTGTTATTTGTGCCTCTTCATAATGAGGCAATTAAGATGTGCATGTGAGATCACCCTAATCTGTCAATATATTACAGCTACTTTCTATGGAGTGCTGTGGCCAGTGATAGATAGCTCCTGCTCCTGTTATTTGGTGGAAAAACACCGGCACAGGTTTCCCAGAGAAGCTGTGGCTGCCCCATCCCTGGAAGTGTCCAAGGCCAGGTTGGACGGGGCTTGGAGCAACCTGGGATAGTGGAAGCTGTCCCTGCCCATGGAAGAAGGTTTAAACTGGATGGCCTTTAAAGACCCTTCCAACCTTAACCATTCAGTGATTTTGTTTTGGGGTCATAGGGATGTTGGGGTTCTGTTCCTGCACCCACTGATTGCTCCATGACCTTGAGCAAGTCCCTTGTGCAAGCATCCCGGAGCAGAGCCACCCACATCGACACCCCACTCGAAGCTGGCCCCACAGGGACAACACCACTGCCTCAGCCAAGCACTTCACTCCACTCTGGAAGACCAAGAATGAGTTGGGATCCCTAAAAGCCTCTTTGAAGTCAGGCAGAGAAGCGGGGTTTTTTTAATAATAATTAAAAAAAAAAATTAGGAGGGTGAAAACCTAAAATAGGCAAGTATTTCCTTAAGCACACCTGCCCCTCTGAACATCTTGTCTCCAGGAGAACATGTTATTAAGCCACCCACCCCAGTACCAAGCGTTTCTGCCCTCCGGCGGGAAGGCGGGGCAGAGCACTCCTCACCTTTCAATCACTTCCCGGCGAGATGCCGGGATGAAACCGTGAGGAAAACCGTGGCGACACCAACTCCTGCCTCCCTCGCAAGGAAGTGATCGGGTTTCCAGAGGGCAGGAGCCACTCTGCAGACACAAAGATGGGATGCTGTGGGAGGGGAGCCGCCCCGCAGCAGCGGCACCAGGGTTTTACAGCCGGGCTGGGCACCCGCCCCAGCCTCCCATAGCTGGGACCAGCCTTCCCCTTGGGACCAGTCTTGCTCAGAAAACACGGGGCCGAGCTGGGAAAGTTGGGGGTGTTCGGCTTTTAAGAGGTACGCAGCCAGATCATCCACTCGCAGCTGAGGATCTCACCAAAAAAAACTCGCGGATTTTGCTTAGGTCTGGACAAAGGAGAAAAGGGCAGAGGTTTCCAAAGTGATGTTCTGGGGAGGAAGGATGCAGAGAAGGTCGCATTTGACATGGAAGATGCTCGCTTGCAGCAAGGACAGGGAGGAAGCCCCAGAGGTGGCTGCAGAGGTGGCATCACCCCACATGTCTCCTGGCAAGGGAACACCTCTGGAAATGGAACAGGTCAGTACAATTTAAGGGGATGATCCCTAGGACGCCAATGCAAAGGCCAAGCAGAGCCCCAGCAATGCTGGCACAGATGGAGGCCTCTTGCTGGTGCTGGAGAAGAGGAATGATCAGGGAGCCATGGAAGGGACAGCCCAACCCTTTTTGGCCAGGCCCCACAGAGCCAAGGATGTGTGAGATGGAGGAGCCCCAGAAGTCGAGCATGGTTTGATCACATAATTAAATTTTTCAGGCTTTGGGGGATTGAGATCGCATGGGTGACCTTCACCCTGGTATTTCTCCATTACCTACTGGACTCTTCAATATTCATACTAATCTCTGAACAAAATCCTTGGGCATACAAGGATTCATCCGTGTCAACATCTGGCTGGCAAGCTGAGCCCTCGTGAACTATATATATTTGCACTTACTATATAAAACTGGATTTTTTTGGCTGGAAGTATTATTTTCCTATAAGCAGGCCACCAAAAAGCCATCTTCACCTAAATCCCATGAGGGAATCCAAAATAAAAGGCGTTCTAGAACCACCTCCACGGTTTCCAATGATCCCAGCAACAACGTATTTCACCCCTTCTCTTCCCAGTTTCCAAAATCCATGCAGAAGTTTAGCCAGCCAAGCAGACCTGGGGTGCATCAACACTGGAGATCTGCTGGATATCTCTGCTACAGCATCACCTGGGAAGGACTATTTGCTTAAGGAGGTAAATAGTGATTACAGGTGCCACTCATTTGCTCGTCCAGGTGTGGAAGCCCAAGCACCTCCCGTGCCCTTTGTGAATCCATCCCAGTGAATTTTTAAAGACTGATTACACAGCACAGCAAATATTAGGCATCTCTCAACAAATCCATCCCTGATGTTTAACTCCAGTCTCCCAGAGCCAACATGAAGCACTCTGTACCTCAACAGCTTTGTTTACATACAGATACAATCTGGCAAAATCGCAAATTATGAATCAGGTCGTCCCTCAGTGACCTGAAGAGTTGGGTGCTCCTGGCTGTACTGGGGATTTGCTGCTGCTCCATGACCACCAGGACCCAGTCCATTTATGGGCTTGTTGCTCAGGCTGAGCTCTCGTTTGCCATGTGGTGATGAACATGGCTTGAGTTCATGGCAGGAGGTTGGACCTACATGACCTTTAAGGTCCCCTCCAGCCCAAACCATTCTGAGACTTCTATGATCACATCACCAGGACAGGACCATGCCCCACAGCTCTCCTATTTCCTTGGAACCAGTTCTTGGCCTCCAGATAAGTGCCAACAGGAGCCCTGGCAGGGCCAGAATAGAGTTCAATGCCTCCTCCTGTTATTGAAGGGCCATGTTTTCACTTCAGCTTGCTCTTTCCGGCTTGTTTAAATCACCCAGCACACCTCCCGGCTCCGGGGTTTATAAACCAGCAGTTCTGGGTCACTTCTGGGTGGCAGCCTGATGAAGTCTGCATGCTGCATGACAAGTGCCATCTGATGTGCTGAGCAGGTTTTTGGCAAAGGGGGATCCTGGTGATAAATGGTCAAATAAACGTAAACAATTAGAGGAGCTACATCAAAGGCACCGCCTGGCTCCAGATGGTGTTTTGAGGGCTTCATCTACGCACAGAGCAGGGGCAAATTAATTAACCACAGGCAGGCAGGTACCAGACAGGAGATTTTATAGGATGGTCACACCTGACCACAGTATTTTCTTGCAGCTTTGTGTGTCCCCTCCCCCATTCAAGCAGCTCCTTGGAGGTTTGGAGCTTGAGGAGTTGCTCTGTGCATCATCCTCCCTTCTGCTCCTCTCTGCTGAGGTTTCAGAAGATGCTGCAAGGCTGGAGATGCTCAATATCCTTTTTTTTTTTTCTTGAAACCCCCAGTGGTCCCTGCCTACATGACTCTGCATGGCCTTGATGTTCTCCTGACCATGCTCCAGATGATGTTTCTGGTGAACATCTCCCCTCCATACGTACCTACATGCACACCCCCCCCCCCAAACACATGTGGGAGGGGGGAATACGATAAATGAAGCAGAACAGTTTCCAGTCCTCTTCTGCAACCACCCCACTGCCATGCAAACTCATTCACACTTCAAGCGACACAATCCCCCTCCCACACCATCAAAAGGAGGGGGGAAAAAACCCCCAACCCAGCAGCAGGAAAATCCCCAGATTTCCTCAGACATCCACCAGAGATACGGCCATGCCAGAGCTGGCCTGGAGGAGCATCAGCTTGCTGGTCCCTCCAGCAGCTCTGGCATGAGATGGATGAGGGTCCATGGGGTATGTGACACTGCTGGTGGCTTTTCTGCCCACGTGTTTGCAGCTGCTCTCCTCCACCACCTTCCCTTTGTGCAAGATGCCCAGATCCTGATATAGGGAGTGATATAGGAGATATATACGTAGATAGATAGATAGATAGATATATGTGATACAGATATATATATATATATACAGAGATACATCCCTGTGGACACACAACATTGCAACCCAATGAGCACGTCAGTGGTGGGTACCTCCTTTGAGCACGGCCCTAAAAATAGACAAAAAAAGGCATTTCCTTCCATTCTGAACTCCCCTGGGAGAACAGGCCAGCCCCTTCCCTCTCTCCCGTCCTGTTCTTCTTCAGAGCCAGAAAAAGGAAAAGAAATTAAAAAAAGGCTCCTATTGAACGGCGCGCACACACACTGGGTGGGTTCGCTTCCTGACACAAAAAGAAAAAAAAAAAAGAAAACAAAACAAAACAAAAAAACCCAAAACCCCAAAACCAACAAAAACCACAACCAACCACGGCGGAAAAATGTGCCCAGCTTAACCATGGAAAACTGGTTTGGCTGGTGTCCCTCCGCAGTGGACAGGATTGCGAGGGACTTGGATGCGGATCCGGGCGAGGCTGTCACCAGCCCCGCGCGAAAACACCGCTCCAAAATAAAACACATCTTTTTTTTTTTTTTTTTTTTTTTTTTTTTTTTTTTTTTGAGGGCTCCAGAAAAGAGCACAGAGCGAAGAAGGGTGGCGATCCGGCTTCCCCCTCCTCTCCCCTCGCCCCCGGAGAGAGAGAAAGCCACCCGGCGGGAGGACTTTGGGGATAAAAATAAAAGGGTCAGAGCGCTCGCACATTAAATGAGAAGCAGATGTGTGCCTGCTCGCCAGCCTGAGTCACCGCGGGAGGGTGGGGAAGGGGGGGGTTATCGCTATTTTGGTGCTGGGTGTGGGGTACAGAAAACAATGTGAGGAGAAGGCGGTGCAGTGTTTGAGCAGGCTTAATATCGGCTTGGGAGCAGGTACAGGCAGGCTCCAGGAGCGCTGGGGTGGGAGGCTCAGCTCGGCGGTGGCATTGGCAGCAGCTGCGCTCCATCCCCTGCCTGGGCAGGACTGCTCCTCCAGACCCTCCCCAGCCATCCCCACAGCGTCTCTGGGCATCCCCAGGGGCACACATCCTTGTTTCTTGCCGGTCCCCGTTGTGTCTCCCAGTATCATCCCTCCAGGAGGAGCCCCCAGCCACCCCCATGCATTGGCCAAGACCTGAGGCGCCTCCAGACTCGCACCAGCTTTGTCCTGCCTCTCACAAGGCCACCTCAGAAGCCAGCACCTCTCCAAAGCCCAGCTTGCTCTGTGCCAAGCCCCATAACACAAGCTCAGCCTCACCTTTCAGTTCCCACTGTGCCCTGTGCTGCTGACACCGTGTTGCCATTCATTAGGCTCATAATCCCACAGGTATTTAGGAGAGAGGTACCTCAGATGGGTCTTTTTAACTCTGGCATAACCCAAAATATTGTATTCCTGCTTGACTCCTGTGAGAGCCTTTGCAGCCTCATTGATTTGTAATTGCCATTTCAGTCCTGGAGCTCCAAGCACACGAGCTCCCGTGCTACAGCTGGGCCAGAACAGCTCCCACACAGACAGGAGGTGGCTTTTGGATAGACATATTCACAGAAGGTGCCTCTGCAGAGCATCTCATCCCGCAATGGCAACCCAGCCTGCAAAGACACGGCCCTTCCAGCTCCACCACCCCATTATCTGTGCCATGGGCAGAAGGCTTGGCCCCTGCTGCAGCAGTCAACCCCAACACAGGATAAAAATTCAAGGCCCAGCTGCACAGAAGGGACCAAATCCACCCAGACTTTACCCAGGAGTGTCTCCTCCAAGTGACCTACACCCCTGCCCCATTGAAGACAGGAGTTAGGCAGAGTGGAATTGCATTTCCCCATCCTCTGCTGTGCTGAGGAGGACTGCCATGGATGCTCCACCCCTGGAAGCAAGGGGTAATGGCTTTGAATTAAATCAGACTAGACAGAAGGAAGAAACTTTTCATGGTAAAGGTTGTGAGACACTACCACAAGTTGCCCATAGAGGTGGGGGATGCCCCATCCCTGGAAACACTCCAGGACAGGTTGGATGGGGCTCTGAGCCCTGGCAGGTGAAAGGTGACCCTGCCCGTGGCAGGGGGTGTTGGAATGAGATGACCTTCAAAGGTCACTTCCAGCACAAACCATTTGATGATTCTGTGATTCCACGGCCGTTCTTTCTGCAAGCCAACATTTCTCTGAAGGGTTTGCCCTGACCATGCTGAAACCCCAGCGAGATGCATCACGTCTGCAAGCCTCGAGCTGGGCCCTTCTCGTGGAATTACTGCCAGGTTTCAGCACAGGGTGGTCAGGGAAGGGGGGATGAGAGTTTCATCCATATTTTTCATATGTAAACCAACCAGCTAATGAGCTCTCTGAAGACCACAGGTAATATATGAGCATAACCTTACAGTGTGGCCCAAGCACTGAATATCCAGAGGCAACTCCCTGTCTTCCGGGGATGATTTAATCCAGCTCTCAAGGTTGCAGAGCAATTTAACTGAAGATCAGGGGTCAGATTCAGATTTCATTCGTACCTCAGCTCCTTCTGTGTGAGAAGTCCCTGGCTTCTCTGCCAACCTGCTCGTAAGCTAAACAGCAGCTGAGTCCTCAGCTCAGCCCTGATCCTGCAAAGCCTCACCCGCCTGAGCAATCCGTGCGATCCAGTGGGGCCCACCCATGCCCAGCTTGGTAAATATAGTCAAAGCTGGTGGAGAACCAACAACAAAAAAAAAAAAAAAAAAAAAAAAAAAAAAAAAAAAAAAAGAAAAGAAGAAAAAAAAAAAATTTGAACTCTCCCTGGAAGAAGAAAAAGAAAAATATCTACTGCTTAGATGTTTCAGCTGGAAAAACACGTGGAAAAAAATAATATTGAAAATCAATAGGATTAACTTTTCTGCAGGCAACCAGGGGGTCTGAGGGAGCAGGTCCCCCAGCAAAGCGAGCCCTACGTCCCAGCTGACTCCATGCACATGCCAGCTCACAGTCTGATCTGATTTAAACCAGCTGAGTTGTAAATGAGCCTTATAATGGAATTGGCAAATGACCCTTCAATGCAGCATCGCAAACCGACAGCACTCAAAAATAACCAGGGTCGAGTCAGGACTCAGCTCTCGGCCCAGGGTGAGTGCAGGATCTGGGGGGCATCACGCCTCAGGCCACAAAAACAGCCCAAACAAGCAGGGAGAACCCCCAGCCCGTCCCCTCTTCAGAGGGATGACCCTTCCAAAAACAAACAACGAGAAAAAAAAATAGGGAAAAGGAGGAGAAAATGCAGCCCTGCCATGCAGAGAGAGAGAGAGAGAGACAGTCTCTCCTGTTTGTCTTGGCCTATCCTGAACTCCAGGCAGCTTCCAACTGGAACCCAGAAATGCTGATGGTGTTTGGAGTCTGTCTGCATCCCTCCCATGACGTGAGGAGGCATTCGGGATGATGGGCTAGGATGCTGGTATTTTTTTTTTTTCCCCTAACAACTATATTTACTGTTACATTTTGAACTCCCCATGCTGTCATTACAGTGTCAGATGAAATTACATGTGTGATAAGCATAACATCAACACATGCACAAGTTCACACAGGCTTTACAAGGAAATATCTTTAAGGGAAGAGGGAAGCTGCTCACATGCCTGAACTCAAAGGGGATGTCCAAAAGAGTCTCTGAATTACAGGGCACTGGCTACAGCCTGAACTTGGCCTTGCTGGAACTGAACAGATGGATTTTACACTTTTGGGGGGCTTTGCTGGGCAAAACGTATTTTTATTTTTCCTGGTGTAATTCTGGATTGACTCCAGGGTTTAACTGATGCTGTCCTGGATTTGCACCAGCGCAGAGAGGGTGAGGTTGTTGCAATGGTCTGCAGGACAGAACTGCAGGGTGTTCTGAATTCCACTGAGCTGCTGGAACCACCATGACAATCACAGAACCCCAGAACGCTCTGGGTTGGAAGGGACCTGAAAGCTCATGCAGTTCCACCCCTACCATGGGCAGGGACACCTTCCACTAAATCAGGTCGCTCCAAGCTGGCCTTGGACATTTCCAGGGGTGGAATGGGGAAGTGCAGCTGGTTTGTGTCCTACAGGAAGACTGAGAAGCTGAGAGCTGGAACAGAGACAGCTACACCCCTGAAAAACATCTTATTTCAGTGTGGCTGATTCCCTTTCACATATATGCCCCCAAACAGCACATCAAGTCTGAGGACAGGTTCTCTTTCCTGACCCAAGATGTGCTACAGCCATAAGAAAGGAACCCCAGCTTCTCATCCACTACCAGAGGCAACTGCTCCACACAGCTCAGCCAGCCTTCGAGGTTGTTACGAAAAACCCCAATTTCTGCTGGGAAAAAAAAAAGCAGCCATCAGATTTCTTCCAACTGCAGTGGGCAGCTGGGTGAAGGGAACTCGGCTGGTGCTCCTGGGGTTTGGTTCCAGCAGCGCAGTCACAGAGGCAGCCACCTCCAGGAGAGAGGCACCATCTCCCCCTGGCAGAGCTGGATGCAGAAGGCAACATCTGTACAGCATCTGGCAACATCTGGGGAAAGTGGTACAAGGTACTAGACTACCTAAAGTGCTACAGCTTCCAGACAAACCTGCAGGATGATACAGATCAGCCTGGCAGTACAGCGTGGCAAATGGAGGCAGGGGGACCTGAGAGCCCCTTCCAGGGCCTAAAGGGGCTCCAGGATTGCTGGAGAGGGACTTGGGACAAGGGATGGAGGGACAGGACAAGGGGCAATGGCTTCACATTGATAGAGGGCAGGTAAATTTGAATATTTGGAAGGAATTCTCCCCTATGCGGGTGGGGAGGCCCAGGTTGTCCAGAGAAGCTGTGTCAGCCTCATCCCTGGAAGTGTCCAAGGCTGGGTTGAAGGGGGCTTGGAGTAACCTGGGATTGTGGAAGATGTCCCATGCCCCTTCCCATGGCAGGAGGCTTGGAATCAGATCATCTTTAAAGTCCCTCCAACACAAACTGCTCAAAGATATCCACACCCATGGGTGGTTTTGCTTTTATACCAAAAAAAAAAAAAAAAAGAAGAAATGCAAACACCTAACACAACAGCAACCCCAAGGATTTGTGGGCTGGGAAAGGGCATTGCATGTGCATAGGGAACACATGACTGCCTCCCCATACTCTTCCCAGGGAATAGGCTTGATCCACCTCCACCTCCTGAGGGAAGGACTGGAGGATGCTCGGGGAGTCTGTGTGTTTGGGCAATGACCTGAGGAGCACCAGCAGACATGCAGAATCTCTCACAGTACCCTAGGACCTGCTTTTTGCCTTGGGTGGGAAAACATCAGCATTGCACCCCACTTTCCCTGCCACTTCCCTGTCTGCATTTTGCATTTCCTTCCACAGCACAAATATGCCAGCCTTTGGTTAAATGTGCTACAGCGCTTTCTCTCTCAAGGAGAGGAAAATTCATCAGCTGAGGAGCTGCAACAAAAGCAGACACTTGGAAACATCTACCTCTCCCTCCACCCACCTTTCCTCCCACCTCTGGGCCTTTCCAATCCACGTTGTGCCGTTTCATATGTGCAACACGTGAACAAAATACCCCTTCGAAGGGTCTAAATTTCTCTTCCCCGTTTGTCCGCGAAGACACAGGGCAAAAAGGGGTGTAAAATGCAACCTACTGCATTTCATACGGGTTTATACATATATATTTATTAATTTTATTTTTTTTTCCCCCCCTTCATCCAGCCCTTCCTGGGCATGGGCAGGACCCCAGCAGCTTGCCAACAACGCACCTCAAAGCCAGCGCTGGATGAAACACCAACACCGCAGCAAACACCAGGGGACTTTCCTTTTCCAAGCCGGTGCTTCAAAATATTTATAAATGCACTCCAAGCCCCGCTTTGACCACTGCCTCTGTTTGCAAACCCTGCCCCGGGATTCATGTCAGGTCGCGGGGAGTTCCGCTGGCATTGTTGGCATACCTGAGGAGAGGCAGAGGGACTCGCTCCCTGCACACAGAACAAAGCCCAGACTTTATTGCAGAGCTTTGCCCTCCACCGAGTGCAATTATGGTTAGAGAAAACCCTTGTTTATAGCAGAATCCTTCCAGTTGGGGAAAAAGGGATTTAATTACAAGGTAATGGTGCTGTGGGCGGGTGTGCAAGCGGAGAGAGCAGATGTGGCCACGAGCAGGGCTGCTCCCCCTGCCCAGGTGGTTGCTGATGGCTCCAGCTTTCGGGGGTGGTGAAAACAGGGATTTGGAGCCTTTCCTCCATGGCTGCTGAATGCTGAGCGCTGAATCAGGGGATGCAAAGCATGAGGAATTAAAAAAAAAAAAAAAAAAAAAAAAAAAAAAGACAAAAAGACACCAGGAGAGACACCTGCAGCACCTGACTAGGAGCAACAGGAAGGGAAGATGGATGGCCAAAATACCCAAACCTTTCCCCTTTCCCTGCCTTAGAGACAGGTTTGCCCAGGCAGGTCATGAGAATCCTAGAAAGGTTTGGGTTGGAGGGACCATAAAACTCATCTTGTTCCACTTTGCTGCCATGGGCAGGGGCACCTTCCACTATCCCAGGTTGCTCCAAGCCCTGTCCACCCTTGCCTTGGACACTTCCAGGGATGGGGCAGCCACAGCTTCTCTGGACAATCTGTGCCAGGGCCTCACCACCCTCACAGACAAGAATTTCTTCCCAGTGTCTAATCCAACCCTGACCTCCGGCAGTTTTAAGCCATTCCCCCTCATCCTATCACTATCTGCCTGTGTAAAAAGTTGTCTTCCATCTTTTTTATAAGTTCCCTGTAAGTACTGAAGGGCTGAGGTTTGGTTTGAGCTGGGCTTGGCTTCCACTCCCCCTTCCAAATGGTACTGCAGAACCTGAGCTCAGTGTGAGCTGCTGGTGTTGTACACACAGGGATGGGCTGTAGGACTTCAATAAGCCCAAGAGCTCAATCAGACCCTACAAAAAACACCTTTAGACAAAAAGGTACATTCCAGTGACATCCAGAGCTCCTTGACACTGCCTGTGCCAAAGTACATGCTCATCAACTGCCTGCAGCAGAGAATATTTTTCTAGCCCTGTCTTTTCTTCCACTTATTTTAAGGAACAGAGTGCGGTTTCCCCTCCTGCGTTTCTCATATTTTGCTTAAAAATAAAATTTGAACCTATATCAAACCAAACAGCTTCTTGCCCAAGGTGGTAAAAAAAAAAAAAAAAAATAAAAAGAAGAAAAAAGAAAAGCCTCTTCTATGGTGAACCCATCAGGAAAAGGGAACATAAATCCCCCTGCGGATTTATTCCACCAGCATCATCCAGCCCCCAAAAACCAGTGAAAAATCTGCAGTAGATCCTTCCTACCATGGCACATGACTTCTTGGAAACACATAATGCATCTAATAGAGCATGGTCTGATTTATCCTTGGAGCAGGGCATCTTTAGTGGCAGCAGGAGTGCGGGTGTAAATCTCCAGGCACGGAAAAATCAGACGCATCGCCCCAGTCCTCTGGATTCACTCTGCTCTGAATGCCACTGAATAAAAATGAGGCTTTATGGTAAAAAAGAGGGACATGTCCTTCTGCTGGATAGGAGAGATTTCTAAGGGCACAGTGCTATAAATAATCATTCAAGCCAGTTTGTAAGTGTCTCATGTAACCCGTGATAAGCCATGAGAATACCACAGAAATGTTCAGAAGGCTGGGACCCCTCTGCTCTGGAGACTGGCTGGGAGACCAAGGCGCCAGGGAGACCTCAGAGCCCCTTCCAGGGCCTAAAGGGGCTCCAAGAGAGTTGGAGAGGGGCTTTGGACAAGGGCTTGGAGTGACAGGACAGCAGTTGCTTCCCAGTGACAGGGGATTCCACCCAGACAGAATGAAGAAATTGCTTATGCTGAAGATTGTGAGGCTCTGGCACAGGTTGCCCAGAGAAGCTGTGGTTGTCCCATCCCTGGAAGTGTCCAAGGCCAGGTTGGAGGGGGCTTGGAGCAACCTGGGATAGTGGAAGGTGTCCCTGCCTGTGGCAGGGGTTGGAGTCGATGGCCTTTAAAGCCCCCTTCCAGCCCAAACCATTCCGTGATTCTGTAAAGACCCAGTGGGTTGAATTAGAAGTGGAGCTGTGGTGCCCTCTCACCCATTACACCTTTCCAAAACTGTGAGCCTGCCCTGTTCACGTGCACAACCAGATGCCTACAAATCCCCCTTGGATGTGCATGCACCCCCTGCCATCCCACCCTGCACATGGAGGGACGACGCACCCAAAAGCAGCCCCCTCTCCCCGCCCTTTCCACGGGTGGATCATGGGGACAGTTGTTGTATGAAAAGGGACAATGCCATGCTCACTCCTCCACCCTGAAGATCTTATGCCCATCCTGACTCCAGAACAACTCAAATAAATATGAATATCCTTGGGAGTAAGCAGGGATAGGTGGCAGTGAAGCACATGGGTGCCTCCACAATCCAGTTTGATAATTTTTCTTTAATGCCGACTCCCGCTCTTCAGACAGTGTCTGTCCCATCTGCAGAGCAAAAACCCACTCATAGCAGGCCTGCTCAAGTCCTATAAATGACCTTCTTTATCCTTTGACCTTCACCAAGGGCAGGTTGCACCTCTGCTCTTTAGGTGCATTTGAGTGTGGAGACATTGGATAAAGACCTATGTGAGAACAAAGAGGAGGCTGCTTGTGAAAACACACACTGAAACGAGAAAACAAAATAAACAGCCAGTCCTAAAAGAGAAAACTCCTGCCATAAAGCAGATTTTGAGAGGGAAAAAAAAAAAAATGGAATGGTCACGCACTTCCCTGCTTTGCTAAACAGGCAGATGGGACTTGTATTTCTCTCCTGAAACTTTAATGGAGGGATATGATTCTGCTGCAAGCATATTTTATATGCCTGGCGATTAAAGAGGAATGGAAGGGTATAATTTATAGAATTGTGAAACATAGAGGATAGCTTTCTGCCTGCAATGTTTCATTATTTTCTTGTTATTCCTTTTATTCCTCCTTTTGCTCCCAGGCTTCTGGAAGGTGATGGATGGGCAGCAGTGGAGACAGAAATCTTCCTGTTATACTCACAGGGCAGGTACTGAATCAGCAGCCATGGTGGCTACACAAGATTCACCTCTCTGAACAAGCCTGAGACAAAAAAAAAGAGGTGTTTCAGTGTATCCCCATTCTCTTCAGCACCTTCCAGTTCCTACAGCCACCACACCTCTCACTGGTTAACAGGCCTTCACTCTTCCGAGGAAGAAGGTTGAGCCTTGCTTGGTCCTTCATGTAGATGGGAATATGGCTTGGCCAAGCTCTTGCTCCGTCTGATCCCCCAGGCCCTGCATTTCCAGGGATAATCTTCTGCTCCTCACCCTCTGCGCTCTGCCAAGAGCACCCTGACACTTCCCACCCATCCCACCTCAGGAGGAAACAATAACCACCCGTGTTTGCCTAGAGAGACACCTTGTAGGCAAGGACCTGGTGGGCCTGATGGCCAAGGAGGTGCCCAAGAGTCAGTGGCATGGCCACACACACTCAGAAGAATTACCAAAGGTGCTGCCCAGAGGCCAAGGGGAGGGATCTTTCTGCTCCACTCGTCACTTGTGAGACCACAGACGGAGCACTGTGTCTAATCTGGGGTCTCCAGATGGGAATTGTCACTGTGGAGGCACACAGAGGGATGAGGGAGCTGGAGCAAATGAAGGGAGAAGAGAGGTTTGTTCAGCCCAGAGATGAGGATGCGAAAGGAGAATCTCGCTTTTTCATCTAACTACCTAATGGATAATTACAGAGAGGAAGGAGTCAGACTCCTCTCAGAGCACAGGAAGCCGTGGACAGAAGTTAAAGCAAAGCAAGTTTAGATCAGATGTAAGAACATTTTCAGCAAGAGGCTGGTCAAGCCTTGAACTATGAAGCCAGAACTATGATCCCAACAAATGTGGGGATCTGTATCCTTGGAGATACTCAAAATTCAACCACACGAAGACATGAGCTTGGCCAAGAGCGGGAACTCAAATCAGGAGTTTTCAAAGGTCTCTGCCACCAAAACCATTCCATGAATCCACGCTCTGGTTGCACAGATATGGAGCCAAGGCACAGAGGAGACGAAATAATACAACCACAGGTATGCAGAGAACCTCTACCTGAGGCCATGTCTCCAGAGAGCAACCTAAAGCCCTACCCTCTTCACTTTTGAGTAAATTAAACCCATCACTGCAGTCATGTCTGTGTGTGCTGGGCTTCCTGGGGTCACCTGCTCCCCGGCTAGAAGGTTGCGCTTCTCCTCCTGCAAAATTCTTTCTTTTTCCTAACTTCAGGGCCAATTCAGCAAGTCATCTTTGTGCTAAGACTGTCAGTGAAATTGTCAACCACGTGGCTGGTTTCTGTGATGTGGAATCATGCCCACCACGCCTCAGACCAGGACTGTGCAGCCCATTTCACATGAGCCACCAACCAGCCCACACTTGGCAAAAGACTGAAGACAGTATCAGCCATGCCTGCATGACTCCTGGCTCTGGGCCATTTTTCTCCAGCCCTCTGAGCAGCCACGATATAAATCTTGCTGTCCTTTCACTGGTCTTTGCTGTGACAACACAATCACTTGGCTGCCCACGCCAGCCCCCATTGGGTGTTTGTCAGGGATGCGTCAGTGGAAAAATGAACTCTCTACCCTGGAGAGCAAGGAGAGCAGTTCTTCATGAAACCAACCACTGCTGCCCTTTCTCAGCTCACACATTTGCTGCAGGAGGAATCTGAGTCCTTGTCAAATCACTGCGAATATTTACCTCCACCAGGAGCAAATCCCTATTCCTCCCTCCCGGTGAATAAGCAGGAAAACCTTGCCCAGATAAATGCAGGGCAAAGGGTTTTGCTTCCTCTCCAATGCCAGCACTCCCATGCCTAAATATCTCCATGAAATATGTGTGTGCCATGTGTACACATCCTTTATTCAGAGCTATATTTACCCTTTAGAAAGAAGACTGCTTGTCCCACTGAAGCCAGAAAGGAGAAAGAAATTCTTTGCACTGAGGGTGGTGAGGCCCTGGCACAGATTGCCCAGAGAAGCTGTGGGTGTCCCATCCCTGGAAGTGTTCAAGGCCAGGCTGGATAGGACTCTAAGCAATCTGGTCTAGTGAAAGCTGTCCCTTCCCACGGCAGGGGGTTAGACTAGGTGAGATTTAAAGGTTCCTTCCAGAGCATTCTGTGATAAGTCAGCTGAGTCCTCCTATTCACCCCAGCAAAGCTACAACTCCAGACAAAACAAAGAAAGCCATTCCCTGAACTGATAAAACTTAAGCTCTGTAGCAATTCAAAGCAAGCTAAATGATCTTTTTTCACTGGCTGAGACCCCCTTTAATTGAATTACTCCAAACTCCTGAGCTTAGAGAATCACTAGAGCCTGGTGATGGGACCCCACTGCGTGCTGCAGAGTGTGGGAACACACAACCCCAAGAGACACCCATGGGGAGGCCATGAGTCCAACAGAGAAGTCAGTGGGGCTGGACACAATGTGGATTCAGCTCAGGAAGCTCACACAGCTCTAAGACTATTAGCACGGGAGGGTGGAGACCTACTTGTGTCCGGAGAGAGGGAAGAGAGCCCATCCCCTGCTGAAAGCTGTGGGTGGACGTATTGCACTTGGCCAGCCAGAACATTAAGGCAGGTCCCTTAATTTAACCATTTCCCAATGGGAGGGAGATGAAAAAAAGCAATTCAGGGTGGAGAGGGTCAAGAGAGCCCAGGTAAAACACCATCTGGAGAAAACGGGGTGGGCAGGAGAGGCTCCTGGCCATGGGGAGCGGGAGGGAGGCTTGAGGGGGGAGAGGTGGCTGCATCAGCCACGGGGTGCTTCAAACACGGGGTGCAGATAAGTGGGCTCACGGGGCAGGGTGGGAGGAGGTGAAGGAAGCAGCCAGGAGAGAAGATTACAGGAGTGCAAGGAACAACAAAGGGGAGGAAAACGGAGAAGAAAAAAAAATTACGTGGGGCCTCGAAGGTCAGAGGAGTCAACTTCAAAAGGATTCTTTAAAGACATAAAGCAAATGCCTTCATATTCAATTATTTAGTTTCCACACAAATCTAAGTAGTATACAGTGGAATTTTTTTATTTTTTTTTTCCTTCCAACACTCTATTTGGCACAAAGGGAAGATAAAGTGGAGGGACGATGAGAGAAGTCCGGGAGTCTTTGTTTTCCTAACGGACCAGACAGGGCTGGAGTCGGCACGACCCCCTCGCAGAAGATACAAAGCAAACAGATACAGGCTTTTCAGGAGAAGAAGGGTGGGAATGAGCGGGACATCTCCTTTCTGGAACTGAAAAACATTATAATAATCATTCGTTCAGCCCAAAACAAAATGTTTTCCCAAATCCTGGGCACCAGTTTAATCAAAAACACAGCAAATGTTGAGTTAAACAAATCACGCTGCCTTGTGAAAGTCAGGACTTCCACTCTGCAGATGCTGAAATGAAACACTTCCGTTTCTCACAGTTCCTCCATTAATCTGGCAAAACTGACCCGGACGCACAGCAGCTCTTTTGTCTCCAAAAATTCTGTACTAAAGCATGTTTAGCTGAATTATCCCTCCCCACTGTACTTAAGGAAGCTAAAGTGAAGTACAAAGCCAAAAGAGCCGGCTCCTCTATCCTGGGGCGTTCAACCCATCAGCAGAGTTAAAATCACTGACAAGCTATGGCAAGCTAATGTCAGTAAAATGGTACCCAACAGGAGGTTTGAAGCCGGCACAGTGAACTCTACAATAAGTTCCAGTCCATTAAACACCAGGCTTAAGTAAAATATTACAGCAGGTCATGTTTTAAAGCGGACAAGAATAGGTGAGGGAATCACTGAGGACCCATGAGGATCCTCCAGGAGGAGAACAGAAACTCTGCCGTAGCCTTTTCCATCTCGCTGCCCTTATCACCACCACTTTCCTGCTGACTGCATGGGCTTCCTTCCACCCCACACAATTTTTTCCAAGTGCCCCTCCAGCAGGGCATGGCAGCAGGGAACTGAGCCACTGAGGCAAAGCCATGGTGCTGTTACATGAAGCATCTGCAGGGCTACCACGGTGCCCAGCATGGTGATGACCAGCCACATCAGAAAAAAAAAAAAGAAGAAAGTGACTTGGTGAAGGCCTTGTAACAGGTCAGTAGCAGAGCCAAGAGTGGAAATCATGTCCTCCTGTTTCTGCCCACCTGGATCCCAAGTGTTTAGTACTTTTCTGTGTTCAGCTTTGACCTTATGAGTTCCCTTAACCTTCTCCTGGCAGTTTCCTAATGGGCAAATAAATCTCTGGAGAGTATCTTAAATTCTTTTTTATCACAGACTGTATCAGTGTGATAATAAGATCAGCCTTCAGACTCCCCATTAAGTCACAGAAGGTGTGGTCATCAGTCATGCTTTTCCCAGACTTAATTGCCAGACAGACACTTTAAGTGGAAAGTCCATCTAATGAGCCCAATCATTAAAACATCCCTGGTTCCTATTTGAGATGGAAAATTATATTACTCTAATAAGGGGGTTGCATCTTTGCCCCCCTATTCAATCATGTGGCACGGGGAAAGGTGAGACTTCTCTGCGAGTTTGCCTTGAATGTGTTTCATTTAAACTCAGCCCACTACTTCAGGCAAGAAAAAGTAATTCGCTGATTTAAAAACCCTTCGCTGAAGGAAAACTGGGTGGTTGGGGAAAGAGGTAGGGTCCTGGAAGTGAGCAAAGGGGTCACCACTGATGGTGGAGTCATCACTGACGCCACGGATGCTCCTGAGGGATAGCCAGGTAGAGGTGGTGGGAGAGTCACCCACGGTGGCCATGCCAGGGCTGAGAGGATGTGCAGACACCAAGCGCCATAGGGGATTTATAAAGTGGGCTCTTCAAGGGGACATCTCTTTGCTACGCTGTTCGCAATAAAAGGCTCCATTCGGAGAAAGAACTGGTTACACTGTCCAATATAACCTGCACCAGGTGGGAGAAGCAGCTCCTCCGCAGGGAATCCCGGCGGGAAGCCCAGGCAAGCCCGAGTTACGAGCTCCACATCCAGCGGCGGCTCTGCCAGGCGCTCGGAGCGCCGGCTCGGAGCGATCCCTCATAAAAAAAAAAAACAGCGAAGCACGGAAGGGCGTGTTGCTTTTGGGTAATAATACATCTTAGAACTGCACGGTGAGGCAAAGACAACGCCGCACCCTAAGCCACCCGAAAGGGTGTGGGCATTATACAATGATTCGCCCACACCCAGAACCTCCGACGACAATTAACATCCAGCGCCGCCTAAGAATCAGTAAATACCGTATCTCAAACCAGGAAACGTCGACATTTTCCATGTGCATGAAGGAAAAAAAAAAAAAAAAAACAACAAAAAAACCCACACCACACAAAACCCAGAAGATGTGTCTTAACACGAACGTCACCCTGGGCAGACCCAGATCGCGTTTTCGGCCCTTCGTCTGGAAGAAGCCGGAGCAAAGTCGACGACCAACACACTTCGAGTTATGTTAAGCATGAATTTTTGAGTTTTCAGCATTTCCCTCTCAAAAAAAAAAAAACAAAAAAAACCCCACAACCAAACAAAAAACCCCCACCAAACCCAAACCAATGACAAACAAACCAAACCAACGAAGAAGAGACGATGGAAATATTTAAGTGCGTAATTACATTTCGATAACGACAAAGTCATGCGAGGCACTTTATAAATAATAAAAACAAGACCTCATCACGCCCAAGCTTATTTTCAAAGCCGTAAATCCACTTCTGGTGCAGTCGCCGGGAAAAAGATTTTACTGTTGAGTAATAATGGAAACAAAATAGCACTTACTAAAGGGAAATGGGAGCAAGAACCCATCAGATGTTGAAAGACAACACAGAAAATCAGCTTGTTATTGGGAGACAGGAGCAGAAGTAATGCAGTTTTGTTGGTTTGAGATATCAGCAGCGAGATGTGTTGCTTATTAACAGAGATCCCACTTTTTTTTTTTTTTTTTCTCCCCCCTAAACCACAGCGCAGTTGTTGTGATGCTCATGAAAACAGCAATTAAAGATGCAGCTCTGGGGTTGCACCTCCAGCCACCAATGCATCTTAGAGGAAAAACAAACAAACAAACAAACAGAAAAGCATCAAAATGAAAGTGTCTCCAAATCTATTCATAATAATTTCTAATGTCAGGAAGTTCAAGTTGCTTTTCCAAGAAAAATTCACCTGTTCATTGGAGGGGAAAAAAAAAAAAAAAAGAAAAAGAAGAGATGATGATTATCATAATATTGCTTTCTGGGCAATCCCAGGGAAAAGGCAGAGCTGATGCTTCCAGGAAGGATAGAGCTTGCAGAGTTACCATATACCTGCCTAAAAAAGGAAGGCTCAAAGCCCTCCCAAGGGACAGGTGGGGATCCCAGGGAGGAATGTTTGTTGCAGTATTCATGAGCGAGGAGAAAGGATATCCCACCAGGGATAAATGAAATATATATCCCTGGCTGGCACAGTGGAGACAGTTTGGACAGCTCAAGAACAAGAGGCTCACGCTGGCTGTGGCTACTTCCCTTCAGGGCAGCCAACTGGGAAGGATCAGGAGACATTTGTATGGATAAGGAAGTCCTGCTTGAATTTCTGATTCCTGATTGTGGACATGAGAAGGGATGGATTTTAATTCTCCAGCTGCAGAACTGAGTAACACGAGGGAACTACAATGCTACTAGTGCATGTACAAGCAAGGAAATAAAAATATCCAATAGTGTTGTTTACTGATGTTAGCTCGGAGCATCTTCAGATATGACTAAACTTCTACTAGGCAAGGTTTTATTATTATTGTTTTTGTTGTTATTATTATTATTATTACTACAATGACTATTATTATTACTATTACTATTAATTGTAGTGGCCATTTACATTGCACTAGTGTCTTACAGCTACAAGTGGGATGCTCATTCCCTTGCAGGCACTGTGTAAGTGAGAACAAAGAAGAAGCAATCCATTCCTAAATGCTTGTGCTTCAAATAAACAGCGGGAGGACAAAAAAACCCAAAAAAAACCAAAAAAAAAGAGATTACCTGGTTTTGTACAGAAAGATCTGGTGATTTGCAAAGGCCATGGATGAAGCCCTTGGCAGAGCCAAAATTTGGTGTTAGCTTTTCCAGATCCAAGCTCACCCCTTTATCCAGACTATCAGCCTGAACGAGCTGCCACCTGAGGCTCAGCTTTATCCCAAGGCTAGAGGAAGCCTTGAGCTCAGAGGGGCTCCAGGTCAGGGCCACCGTGTGGGCTTTCATGGGGACAAACCTTTCAGAAGGGCTGACAGGACAACAGGACAAGGGGCAAAGGTCTAAAACTAAAAGATGAGAGATTTAGGTTAGATAAAGGAAGAAGTTTTTCACAACGAGGGTGGGGAGGCCCTGGGCACAGGTTGCCCAGAGAAGCTGTGGCTGCTCCATCCCTGGAAGCGTCCAAGGCCAGGATGGACATGGCTTGGAGCAACCTGGGATAGTGGAAGGTGCCCTGTCCATGGCAGGGGACGTTGGAACAAGATGAGCTTTAAGGCTCCTCCAACCCAAACCACCCTGTGAATCCCAAATTCCAGGTGGTTGCCACACGCTGAGCCTTGTGCCCACACCTCGTGGCTGGTAGCACCAGCCCAGCACCCACCAGCTCAGCCCACCACTGGCAGGCACCGTTCTGGCCTCTGGCAAAGCCAGAGGACGTTGGTTTGCACCAGGACTGTGTAAATCACCCAAAAGGAGCTGTGGTGGCAGGGTTTGGGGTGGCGGCATCACTCGGCAGTCCCGCAGCTCAGCTGGGATTTTCACTGAAAAAAGACCCCAAATGATCTGGGCATGAAGGAAGAGTGAGATTCCAGGGAAGAATGGAAGAGAGCTCCCAAGGGAAAAACAGGGATGGTCAGAAAAGCTGGGAATGATACCCTGTTGCACCCACCACCCAGCCTGGCAGGGCACTGGGGAAAGGACAGGGCAGGGAGGGTTTTGCAGGCGGCAAGGGACCCTCAGGAAAAGTACCACCAGCAACCAAGCGAGGCTTTTCAAAACACAAACAGTTCTGGGGAACAAACACAATCGGCGTGCAAGCTAAAAATAAGCAGCAGCAAGTGAGAAAAGGATTAAAGGAGCCCGAAAGAAATAGCAAGCAGCAAATTGCAGGGAATTGTTCAGCGAACAATAAAAGGCTCCTCGCCATCTCCCCGCAACAGGCAGATGGCACTGGGAGAAAGCAACCCCCGAACAAATGATAGCTGCAAAAGGGGCGATGGAGGAGGGACGGGGGGAGAAAATTTCAGACCTGGCAGATTTGTTAAGTGGTAATTTTCCCTCTGTCTGTGCAGAAGACAAAGGGGAGGGAAAGCTCCCCAAGACAGGGATTGTATTTCACTCCGCGGTTGAGAAGGCTTTCGAGTGTCTGCAGATAGCGGCGAGAAATGGTCCTAAAAAGATTAGAGCTCTTAAGGTAGGGCAAAATACTATATCCAGACAACACACTCGAGTTTTAATGACAGTGGGGAGAGAATTGAGTGAAGCATTGTCTGCTGCCTCTAGGAAACTGAAAACTTAATATGAAGCCACACAGAGTCGAGCCGGACTTTTCTCATGGAAAGGCTTTACTCTTGCCCTTTAAGCATCACTTTTTATCCTTGACATACATTTTCCATCAATTTGCTTTTCTGCAACCAACACAAATTTAGGAAGGGTCTTCTGTGTTTTTAGAGTGAGTTGGGTAGCTCGGGTTTGAGCATCTCCCCGTCTGGAATATTATTTCTTCTTGATGCATCCCTCTTGTCAGGCTACTATCCATGTTTATGGATACACACCTGGGGGATAAAGAAGGAAAGTGGCTTCCTACAGATGCATAGGGAATGTGCTGGAAAAGAAACTCACCACCGTGCATTTCCCATATCTCAATCCCCACACCATCCCACCTCAGTGATTCCCAGTGTGGGCTTGCTAAGGTGGACAGGCCAATTCCCACTGGGTGCAAACCATTCAGCCCATTTTACACTGGGAGCGAGACCAAGCATCAGTCTTAAATCCAGAATCTTAAATCATAGAATAGAAGAACTGCTCAGGGTGGGAAAGCCCTCCAAGATCAAGTCTAACTGTTAACTCAGCACTGCCAAGGCCACCACTACACTTTGACTGGACTGGGGATTTTGCTCCTCCCCCAAAAAACGAGGCTGATTGCTATGGACTCCACAATGGCCAACATTCCCCATGGGGGTCACCAGGACTCCCCCTGCACCGCTTGTCCTGGGACAAGGACAAAACAGGGCACTGCTCTGCTGGCAGGGCAGGGGGGACATCGCTCCTGTGCTGTCCCCAACAACCCCATCACCGGTGGGCGACACTGAGGGCTCTGCCAGCCCCACCTCAGGTCCTGCATCCCCAAGCCAGGGACTTTTGGCTGCGGGGAGACCCCTCCCCTGACCTTGCCCGGGGCTCTGTTGCTAAGAATAAAGCGCAGAGGGCTGTGCTGTGCTGGCGCGCGGTGGGATAATTGCAGGGAAGCGGCTGCCGTAGCCCAGCGACCGCAGTAATTGGGCACGGGCCATCCTGCAGCCAGGTTTCCCCGTGCTATTATCCCCTTATTAATAGAAACCGAATCTACCTTTGCAGAGGCAGCACTGCTAGCCTGGAATTATGCTGGGGCTGCAGGGAGGCACCCGCGGCATCTCCGCAACAGCCCCAGTCCTTCGCCTCGTCCCAAGGGACGGACCCACAGGATGCTCCCGCCCAGGTTGTGTCAAAATCCCAGCCAAAGTCCCCCTGTGGTCATTGGAAAGGTGAATGTTAGACTCAGCCACGAGACAATTGCCTTCACAGAGGCAGGCGAGCGAGATTTGGTCTGTTAACTAATTAATCCCAGCAGCATCCCTTCAAGGTATGGCAGGGAGTATTAATTTCGTCTCCCAGGGAGGGAAACCGAAGGTCAAAGAGGCTTGAATTTTCCCCCTGCCAACCCGAATGGGGTGTGGTGGGGGGCCAGAAGCTGAGCATCCCTGGATTTAGGGCTGGAAAATAACGTGTGGCATCTCAGCTGGGACGTTCCTGCCTGGCTGCCACGGGATGTCGAACGCTGAAGATAAAGGCAAAAGTGAGAGCATAATTTTAAGGATAATCAACACCACAATGCCAGAGCTCTCTTTGCTGGAACGTGTGAAAGAAGAACACTGATTTCTGAGAAACCCGAGGACAAGGTGGTAGTCTCTGCAGGGGCTCCCAGGACAGGATTTACATGTCAATATGGTAATGTGGCTTTGTGTGGCCAGGACTAATACAGGTCCCTCTTGCCATCCCTGTCTTTTATTCAAGGCGAACTTCCTCTCTGAAGCTCAACTTGGAAACAGTTCTGGGTAAAATGTGCCCCTGATCACGACTTTTTATCTGCTTTGGAAAGCAGGTAATGAGCTGTGAGTCAGTATTAAAGCTGGAAAGTAGATTAAAAGTAGATTAAGTGCCTCTATCTGAAATGCAGTCGACAATGCAGACAATAGGATCTGGTTTGGTACGTTGCCTGTTTTCATGCAGTTTTAGGAAGATCTTCAGGGCCATCTGAATCTCATCTCAAATGTGGGATTTGCTTTGAAACTTCCAAATTTGAGACTTGTGAAAGGTCTGGGGCAGCAGGAGCAGCCGAGGGATCTGGCAGGGGGTCAGCCTGGAGAGAAGGAGGCTCAGGGGGGACCTTCTGGCTCCTGCAACTCCCTGACAGGAGGGGTGAGCCCAGGAGGGGTCGGGCTCTGCTCCCGGGGAACAAGGGACAGGAGGAGAGGAAACGTCCTCAAGTTGCACAAGCAGAGGTTCAGGTTGGACACTGGGAAAATTTCTTCACCAAAAGGGTGGTCAGGCATTGGACAGGCTGCCCAGGGCAGTGGTGGAGTCCCCATCCCAGGAGGGAGTTAAAAGCCACGTGGATGTGGCCCTTGGGGACATGGGGTTAGTGCTGTCCTTGGCAGCGCTGGGGACACTGTTGGACTCCATGGCCTTGGGGGTCTTTTCCAACCTCAGTGACTCTGTGATTCCACAGCGATGGTCCCTTCCCCACCCATGGAAGGCAAGGCCCAGCAGATGGTCTCCTACAGTAACAATCTTAACCATCAGTGTTAATACATGCAAGAATGAATTATCAGCCCAGGGTATTTCCATGCTTAACTCTTTCTCTCCACCTCTCCTTCACCCAGCTTTCAGCGCTTCCCATTTCAGCAATTTGTCCCAGCCTTTCCGAAGATGAGTCCTACAGGCTTGAAACCAAGCCCTCGCAAAGCCAAATGAGCACAGATGTGCCAGAGAGCGATGCAGATGGTTTTTCCTGCCCCTGAAACTCGAGACTTTGTCTCTGCTCAGCTCTGCTGTGTTTTGCAGACCGGGGATGTCAGGAGCACGTCCCTTCCCCATATGGCAAGCGAGGAGTCATCCTGGAAAGATTAAAGGAGGGAGAGGAGACCTGGGTTGCCTCCTGTATTTTTCAGCCCTTCTCCACCGCTTTGTGAAAGGCTGTTGCTGCTAAAAGCAACTACATAAGGGATTAAAAGAGCCAGGGAAAATAAATAATACATAAATGTTGAAGTGCGTTGCCAAGGCCACCTCCAGGATGGATCTGAACCTTCCGGACAGCTGCCTGCTCCTGGCCTGGAGAGATGTCACTGGGAGTGAAATGGAGCTCCTGGGCAAGGCGTTGCTTCAGAGTGATGCATCGAAAAACCTTGCAGGTGACAGAAACTGTAATTGCTGTGCTTAAACTTCCCTGGACCGTTTCAGCCCCCAGAAACCCAGCTTCGCTGCTGATTTCAGCAGAACAGGGATGGATGTGTCCCTGCCAGGGGAGAGGTTGGTATTGCTAGGGATGTCTCACCCCAAAGCCTGAGCTAAACCCTGCTTCCTGAGCCTCCTGCCAACTTGTACCCCTGGGGCCTTGGGGATGCTCTGGCTTCCATGAGGATTTGAGCCATGTTCTCCATCATGCCCAGAAGCAGTCCAAACCAGGTGCAGAGACCCAGCAGCTTGAAAACAACCAGGTCTTAGACCCAGCGTGAGATGCTACAGATGGCTTCTTGGGGTTCAGGGCAGCAAGGATGTGGGCAGGAGCAGAACCCAAGGGTACAGATCCATCCTGGAGCTGGCCTTGGCAACCTGAGCCTTGTGCCCAGAGGCTGCAGAGACTCCAGGGCAGCTACACTGCATCCCACCACCTCCATCCTTATTTTGTTGAAACAACAGCAGCTTGGCCACACCTGCCTCTCGTTTTTCTCAGCAACCCCCCAAGAGCTCCATGGCTTCACAGCAGTAAGAGAGAGCCTATTTCTCTTTTCAAACACACGATATGAATGTAAAATAAAAGGTACGAGGTGTGGCTGGGTGCAGCCTCGACCGTGATGTGAGCTGCCCTGACTCAGGACATGGACAGCTGGCTGTGCCATTTGTGCCAGCAGCCCACTGGAAGGGATCCTCTCCTCTCCTGACCCTTTCCATGGGTTAGGAGGTAAGACACCACCTCCAGAGCAGGATGCCTGTGCCCCACCAGGGATGCAGAAGCATCCAGCCCCGATGCAGAAGGACACCAGGAGGTGTGCACAGGGTGCTGGGAGGTGATGGTGAGGCGTGCGGTCCTTGGGGTGGCTGTTTCTAACCTTGCTGTGATGGACAAGCCCAGACACACCCCTGCCTCACTGCTGTTGCCTGGAAAACAGATTAAATATCCCCAGAAAAGCACTCTGCTACCCACCAAACCCCCTCTGCTCTCCTGTGCCTGCTGCAGAAGGCAGCTGCAGGGGCTCAGGGGACACAGCACACAGATGAGCACACAGGGATACTGAAAGGGTTCCTAAAATTAGATGCACACAGTCTAATGCCGCTAAAAAAAAAAAAAAATTCCATATCTGCTAGGATCAGGAGTGGCCACAAAGACTGAAGATGTTGTTTGAGAAATATTGGTTATAGCTGTTTACATGTATTTGCTTTAGGAGTTTTCTCTAGTGGGAGGTGACAAAGCGACTGGGAAAAGCGGGGGAAAATGCTCTTCTTGTTTAGCACGAAAATACAGGTAACAATTATGAGGCAATAATTGATTCATCCAATAGTTTATTAACTGGAGTTGGGGTGTGCAAGTGACAGGCTCTGCAGCCAGCCTTTCATGTGACACGTTATTAAAGGCTCTTTTTCTGGCTCCGAAAGGCAGTGGCTGGCAGATCAAAGGTCAGACATTTCAAGAAGTAAATTGGTTTAATGTGGCTGCAGATACCCTCACAAAAACCTAATAAATATGCAGTGAAATGTAAGGAGGGAAAATTGTGGACAAGAGAGACAATTACTTTGAAACCAGGATAAGAGCAGCGCAGGCTCAAATTAATCAGCGTTCGGTCTCCTTCCCTCTGTCTCGAGGTTTAGTATTCAGAGCAGGAGCCTGGCTGATGGTGGGATGCTCTGCAGGGAGCACTGGCACCCAAAACCACAAGCTGCTGGGGCAAGATGCTCAGCCCCAGGCTGCAGCTGGGGTGGTGGTGTGAACCTTTGCACAGGTACACAGGGAAGGCACCTGGCACCCACAGCAGAGGGTGGGATTTTTTGATGGCTGGCGAACAGATTATCACTCTGTGTCTGAATATCCTCCTATGAAGACAGGCTGGGAGAGTTGGGGGTGTTCAGCCTGGAGAAGAGAAGGCTCCAGGGAGACCTCACAGCCCCTTGCAGGGCCTAAAGGGGCTCCAGGAGAGCTGGAGAGGGAACCTGGGACAAGGGATGGAGGGACAGGACAAGAGGAAATGGCTTCCCAGTGCCAGAGGGCAGGGTTAGATGGCATACTGGGAAGGAATTCCTGGCTGTGAGGGTGATGAGACCCTGGCACAGATTGCCTAAAGAAGCTGTGGCTTCCCCATCCCTGGATGTGATCAAGACCAGGTTGACAGGGCTTGGAGCAACCTGGGATAGTGGAAGATGTCCCTGCTCATGGTAGGGGAGGTTGGAAGTAGGTGATCTTTATGGTCCCTTCCAACCCAAAGCATTCTGTGGTTCTCTGCCTCTGTTTTATGATCTGTGGAGAGACCTTGGTGTGTCCCAGTAGGATCATGGGGCCACTAGCATGAAAACAACTCATGGTCCAAAACTCAGTAAAAAACAAACACAGAAGGTTTTAATGATAAGAATTGGTGCTTTAAGCTCATCCCATTTTTCTCTTGATCTCATGATGTTTTCAGAAGCATCCCTCACTTATTCCTAAACTCCAGACAGTGATATCTGAATAATCTCAGGGGTTTTGTTTGCATTTCTTGAAATGCACTAACTCAAATAACCTCCAAAACACTCACAAGGCAGGATTTCTTTGCTAAAACATCACTCCTTTTAATTAAAGGTGAGGAAAAAAATACCACTCTAGAGTTGTCTAATCTGGAAAGGGACATCCTGCATGAAAACAAAGCGTGATATTCCCAGTATGGCTGGAAACAGGAGCAGAGGAAACAAATACATTAAATAAAAATGCCTGGTACCCCTCAGAGAAGCAGATAAGGGCACAGCTAACCCATGTCCCCCAGTGCCACATCCACGTGGCTTTTAAATCCCTCCAGGGATGGGGACTCCACCACTGCCCTGGGCAGCTGTGCCAGGGCTGGACAACTCTTTCAGTGAAGGAATTTTCCCTAGTACCCAGTCTAAGTCTCTCCTTGTGCAACTCAAGGCCATTTCCTCTCCTCCTGTCCCTTGTTCCCTGGGAGCAGAGCCCAATAACCCCCGACTGCCGCCTCCTGTCAGGGAGTTGCAGGAGCCAGAAGGTCCCCCCAGAGCCTCCTTTTCTCCAGGCTGACCTCCTGCCAGATCCCTCAGCTGCTCCTGCTGCTCCAGACTCTTCCCCAGCTCCATTTTCTTCCTCCAGCATCACCAGCCATGTCATCCCATAGGCTGGACCACCATGGACAAATGAGATCCCATTTCCCCTTGGTTGGTGGCTTTATCCCTCTGCCTGGAGTGGAGCTGCCTCCAGAGCTGCCCTGACAGCTCCCTGGTGAGGAAACCTGATGGGAAGCCCTGGGGATGAGGCAGAGAGGGACAGCTGGCCATGGGACAGTTCAAGGAGTACCCACACTTCAAGGGTCACCCCCAAGGAGAACTGATGGCACACGGACCTCTGCACCTGCAACCCACGCAGGCAGGTCTTGCCCTGAGTTATCTGTGCTTATATTGCTCTGCCATAAATCAGGAGCCCTGACACGGTAATTTGTATCTGGGGAACCTGGAGCAATTACAAAATCAGCCCAAACACCACTTGTTTCATAAGGTTTTGCCCTTAGTTAGCACTGTCGTTCTGCTTTAATTGCACTGTAATTAATTGCAACAAAACTGTTTGGAAAGTGCATGTGCACAGTGGGAAGGCTGGAACATTGCAACCTGACTCCTCTGTTGCAGCTGCAAAATCTGCGTAAAATCTGTCATCCTCTGTCCACACAACACTTGGCATTCATTTTACCACCCTCCAACTCCCCTCAAAGCCAGACCAAGACTCATGGAAGGCAACTATTGACTTATTTTACATCTAGGTAAATTAAAGCTCAGAGAAGCTAATCTCTTCAATTTCTCTTCAGATAAGACTAAGAGGGCAGAGGTTACCCTCTTAATCTAGGTCTGGATGTAAATCACAACCTTGCAATACTCAGAGGTCCTTGTGTTCCCTTGCAGCTCCCAAAACCACCTAGTGCCCTGGAGAGGCTGACACCTGCCTCCTGTCCATGGAGAAGGTTGCCTCATCCACAAATTCAACATGAAACAACACCTCCCTAAAGACAGAAGGTAGTGAGATTCGGAACTGATGATGTCCCATCCCTGGAAGTGTCCAAGGCCAGGCTGGACTTGCAGCAACCTGGTCTAGTGGAAGGTGACCCTGCCCATGGCAGGGAGTGGAACGAGAGGAGCTTTAAGGCCCCATCCAACCCAAACTGTTCCAGAGCCCCATCTAAGCCAGCATTCACACTCTCAGCACAGACTAAAAGCAATCCCTGGGCAGCCTTTTAGGAAAAGAAGAAGCAACCGAATGCATCCAAGACTGCCTCCAGTTTCATTCCCTGAGCAATTATTTCTGTGCAGGGAAGGCAGCTGCACCAGAAGTCTGCATGCCTGCAAGGGGAGAAGGTCTGGAAGGGTGACTGGAGACAGGAGACAGGGATGACTCATGTGGCTCATCTCCTCTCACACACCCCCAGTGAGTGGCTGGGGCAATGTAGTGCAGAAAGGGAAATTTCCCACTTTGGAATTGCTCAACACTGATAATAAAAACTCTTTTTTGTTTTTCTTTTTTTTAGCTTAATACCTTGCAGAAAAAAATATGCTCTTACTTGTTTTTCACCTTTGATGGCCTGATGTTTTCTTTTTCCAATCTCTTCTCTTCTCTTCTCTTCTCTTCTCTTCTCTTCTCTTCTCTTCTCTTCTCTTCTCTTCTCTTCTCTTCTCTTCTCTTCTCTTCTCTTCTCTTCTCTTCTCTTCTCTTCTCTTCTCTTCTCTTCTCTTCTCTTCTCTTTTCTCTTCTCTTCTCTTCTCTTCTCTTCTCTTCTCTTCTCTTCTTTTTCTCTCTCTCCTCCTCTTCCTCTCTTTCCTCTCTTTTCTCTCCTTCTTCTCTCCTTTCTCCTGTCCTGTCCTGTCCTTTCCTCTCCTCTCCAGTTTCCTCACAGGATCCTGCCAAACCTTCTCATCTCTACTTTCCTGGCAGTGGATGGAACAATTTGCCCCAAACCACAGGGCAGCAGTGACAGAGCACATGAACATGACAGGTGAGCACCTGGTCATCCAATGATGTCCCCAGACATCATCTGTTCCAGGAGGAATCACCCACCTCTGGACGGCTCCCCAGCAGCCCAGGGCCACGGCCACACGGTGAAGAAAGGGCCTAAATTTGAACCAAGGTAGCAGTCCCAAAGCACATGGGTGTGTGGATCCACCTCTCCAACTGCCCACCTGGCACTCTGGTGTGACACAGAATAAGGAAACCCCATGGAAGAGGTGAGAATGCACCTGCTTGGAGGAGCTCATGGCAGACAGGAGCCAGCCATGGACCGGGCAGGCAGCGGCATGGGGTCCAAAGGCAGCAGCAAAATGCCTGGGACTATCCCAACAGCAGTAGCTCTGGAAGATCCAGCTGATCTAGGAGACCTCCCAGGCACATGCCTAGAGAGCCTGGGGTTTGGCAGAGGATCTGCTCCATCAGCTTCAACTCACCTTGGCAAAAGGTGCCCAGATACCATGGTGACGGGCTCGGCGGGGATAAACACTGAGCATGGGTGTGGGTTGTTTGCATAGTTAGGAAGCTGGCTGGTCTCCATCCCTCCACCCTGCCTCCTCCCAGCGGTGCCAGGATCTCAATCCAAAGTGGTCTCCTTCCTCCTCCTGGGCTGGCTCATCCGCGGGCAACACGGAGGCACTTCCCAAACTGGTTCCCTGCTGGGCAGGGCAGGGTGGGGGATGGCAGTGCTGGGCTGCTGCCTCTCCCCGGGAGGTGGAAGTCAGTCTGATGGTCCCAACATCCACGTGTCTGCCAGAACCCACATGGAGAGGGCGCAGAGCCTTCATGGTGTGGACATTCCCTCCTCCTCCTCCTCCTCCTCCTCCTCCTCCTCCTCCTCCTCCTCCTTCTCTTCTGCAGCTGCCAAGAACATCGAGCCCCTTGCAAAAACAACAGCTGGGACGTGGCATCCCTTCCCCCTCCCCAAAAAAGCCCTCGTGACCACCACACACCCATTCCTTGGGTGCAAGGACATCTTTTCTGCGGAATAAGGGAGAAAGCAGCCCAACAGCAGCGAGAAATAAATCTGTAATTAAGGCAAGCTGCTCACATGAGCGATACTCGAAAATTATGCAGACCTGTGAGCAACATTGCCATCAGGCACGCAGCTCCTCTCAGGCTTCCAGTAAGGAATAAAAAAGCTCTGACTAATATAAAGAGGCCTCCAAATCATTCTTGGCAGAAGCATCCCAGCCTCGGATCCCCTCCCTCTATTCATCGCTAAAGCTCTCTCAGGCAAAGGAAAATAAACCGTGTAACTGCCTCACTGACCTGACCTGCAGCAGGGTGCAGATGGGTGCTGGCTGCCCATTCTACAACATTATACACCAAAATAATAGTGTGTTTTATATATACACTGTATTTCTTTCCACACTGCGTGTAAATTTATGATATACGTTACATTTACACACCAACAGATACACGATACGGGTGTATATACGTATAAATATATCTTATGTTTATATAGAATACATTTTTATATATAAGTATATATCTATATAAATAATACATATATTAATGGGAATAAGACCATGCAGAGGAGACCCAGCATGATTCTACAGTCCCATCTCCATCCTGCCAGGAAAGTGCAGGCATGGGCAGGGGTAGGGATGAGCCCTCCCATCACTGCCTGATTTTCCAGGATCATACACACACACAGTCAGTAATGTCACATTTCTCTGCGGTCTGAGATCCCTCACTTTTTCTAATTACTTCCATGTTTATAAAGCCATTCCAGCGGGGACACTTAATGGGAATAAGACTAGCACCATGAACTGGGCAGCGAAGACTTCAGTTTTGAAACTATTTTAATAACTTGTTATTTAA
The DNA here is from genome assembly GCA_038380795.1 of Pyrocephalus nanus. Lineage (NCBI taxonomy): Eukaryota > Metazoa > Chordata > Aves > Passeriformes > Tyrannidae > Pyrocephalus > Pyrocephalus nanus. The sequence continues at coordinate 1,824,896 of CM076263.1, read as the reverse complement.
TTAAGAGCAATAGCTCTGAAATTATGTCAGTGAAACTTGCTACTTATTTATTAATTAGAGGAGGAATTTCAAAGGAGGCTATGGGATTTAGGTGCTGGACAGCCCCAGGCTCGCTGGAAAATCCCAGGTTTCTCCAGCTAATGCTTGCTCAGTGCTCAAACACGCAGGGTCTGACTCCTCATTGCCTGGCACCTGAAGTAAACAGTGCCAAGCACAGGCAAAAAGTGGGTGTTAAATGCTGCCTGTTCCAGAGCAGGGGTTTGAAAACTCCTTGTTGCAGTGGTGGCAGAGATGGAAGGCAGTGGAAGATCAGAGAGAGATAACAGAGCAGCCCCTCTACCTTTCCAGGAGTTTTTTGCTGGGCTGCCTTGGCGTGGATACACAGGATAAGTGCTGAGAAGCCTGCAAAAGGTTTGTTCCCTGGTGTAAGGTGCCAGAGGTGGTGAAGGCAGCAAGGGCTGGCCCTGTCCAGGGCATCACTCCCTGCAAACAGGTCTCGGATAGACACAGCAACTTCCAAGTCGTCCCAGGAGGAGAAACCTCTATCCAATTCAACTTCCACTAAGCAGAAAGGAAGGGAAAGCCCCACTCGGTCTCACTCCCCCAAATATTGCCCCTGAGTGAACTGGAAGGGTCCCCTTTTTGAGGGCAGAACAAGCTGCAGGTCCCTGCGTGACCGCGCCAAGCATTTCCGTCCACCTGACGCGCTCCGGAAAGCAGCGCCGGGATGGCCAAGCACCAGTTCCTCCTCTGCTGAGCACATTCCTCCCCTCCTGTTTTCATTCAGCCCAACCTTAAACAAAACCACGGCCGTTGTTTTTTATCAGCGGCGCAGCTCTGGGAATCACCTACACGGGGTCAGGGGAGCCGGAGAGGGGATTTGTGCCGCTGGAACGGCATTTAATCTCAAGGAGGAGCTGCTAAAAATATTAGAGCTTCACCAGGTACAACACACTGTCCTGCTGCATCCCATTTGCTGGTAAAGAAGCAAAAAGTTCCCAAGATATAGATAGAAATTTAAAACCCAGGCTCCAGATATGGGGTCTCCAGATAAAGGACCTCCGTCTTTCCCATGCAATCCCACGGGCAGCACGGAGCAGGTCAGCTTGAGCTGGGCTTAACCCTGCCCCGAGCAGCAACCTCCTCCCAACCACGCTTCCCAGAGTGTCTTTAATCACAATTTCTCTGCTAGCATTAAATCTGCTGAGACGTTTTAACTGTTTAAGAGGGAGGTGGGACTTCTTCAGCAAGTTTTCTGCAAAGAACAGCTGAAACAGAAGCTACTTCAAAACCAGTATTAATAAATAAGTATTAAAAATATATAACAGAATATAGTAGACATTATTTTCTATTGTTATTGATACATATATCTACCTATTCTACATTTCCATCTACTAATACCAATACATATACTTACATTACTATATATTTCTATTCTATCCTATTCTATTCTAAATATTAATCAACTGTCTCATCAGATCCCTTCTGCCTACCCAGCAGGACATGTTGGTAGATGTGTTTTCACACTGGTATGTCCTATCTAGAACAAATAAACACATAACTGAGCTGGACTTACAAAAAAAAAAAAAAAAAAGAAAGCAAAACTGCAAACTGAGAGGTTGTATCACACGGGTGCTGACATACAGCCAAAATCTCCGGGCTTGGTAACGACTCAAGATACCAGGCAAGGAAATGGGAAAGAGAATCACAGGGTTTGAGTTCAAACAGCAATTAAAAATGGGTGTAAATGGAGACACATTAGCACAGGGGATCGCTGCGGCGCGCCGAAGATTCCCAGCACGGAGCACGATTAGCCTGCGAGCAATAAAACCCAAGTGCCTTCCCCTCCCCTCAGTATCCTGCAGAAGCCCTGAAAGGAGGGGTGAGGGGCAGGGGAGGTGTGTGTGTGTGTGTGTAAAAAAAACCCCAAACGACTAAAAATCAGGTATTTGAGAAGCCGAAGATGCAGCATCTGACCCACCTTCCCGCTCCAGGTGCCGACCCCTCGTCCTGCCCTCGCCTGGCGCGGCTGCACCGGGAATCCGGCAGCGTCGCTCCCCGGGTGTCTGCAGCCCAGCCGAGGCTGTCATTGATTTGTGTGCGGAAAGTTAAGCCTTTCTAGGAGCGGTTGGGAGAATTCACTCCCACCACTCCCTCTAAACCAAAAGTATTTGGCACCGAGCCCTCCCCGTCCACCTGTACTATTAAACAACGCGCGGGACACGGACTGATTTTTTTTTTTTTTTTTTTTTTTTTTAACCGGATCTTTTCATGTTTCCTTTTTTAAACCGGCACACGGAGTTCTTCGGAAAGCAGAACTTGAGGGGTTTGTTGTGGTTTTGATTTTTTTATTATTAAAAAAAAAAAAAACAAAACCAAAACCTGATTTTTCTCAAAGAGAATTTATCTCAGTCTTTTTTGTTCTCCACTCAGTGGGACAAACTCTTCCCTGGTCCAACTGGCAACCCCTGATTTGCCCCCACAGAGGTGACTGTGTGGGTGACTTCCCTATGATCTGCTCCATTTCCCCTGCAAACTGTGCACTCTCATGAGACAAGGTAAACCTGGGGAAGGGGGTAAAAAACACCTCTTTTGGAAAGAACCGTGAAGACTTTAACTAAAAGATCAGGTTTGCACCTGATTGCATCTCCATGCGAGCGAGAAGATGGAGGCAAAGTATCTTCAAAGGGGGGAGCTGCTCACCCAAGTCCCCGGCGTTGTCCTGCTGACAAGATCCCAAGCTGGGTGCCCACTCCAAGGCATGAATGACTGAGAAACCTTCCCGAGTGCCCAGCGTGCGGCTCCAAAGCTCCACCCCCCCCGGCGCCCAGATTTGGAAGCCAACTCCTGGCCACCTCAGCTGCACGCATGTGGCCAAGCATCCCGTCCCACAAACACGCACCCCTCCCGTGGTGCCTGACCCCAAGGACGTCCCCAGCAGAGGACTCACCCCTCGGGAGCCTGTCTCAGCAGAGTGTGCCGCCCCTGATGCCATGAGCAGCCTCACCTGGCCGACCTTGCCACCTGGCACGAGCACAACCCCAAAGGGCCGGCCAAAGCGTCAAGCGGCAAAATAACAGGTCTCTCCTCTCCTCCTCGTGGGGTTCCCGCAGGGAACAGCTCGCTCTTGAGGAGTTCTGCCCCGAGTTAAGCAGCCCCGTTGAGCAAAACACTGAGTTTAATAAAGCACAAGTCCCTTTCTGTCACGGGTATTATGACAACGAGGAAATACGCGTTTCTTGTTAACACAGTAAATCCGACGAGAGCAGCTGGACACCGAGTTCCACCTTACACGCCTTTCTGCCGGTTTTCCTTTAAAGAAGCACATTTAAAAAAACCCCAAACAACCAAAATTGTTTATACAAGGGAAATCTTTCTGAAGCACGAGGCAGAATCAAGTGTAAGATAGCCTGGGGCACCCCGGCACTCCCAGGCAGGGCTTGGAAGAGCTCTGTGCTCATCACACAGGTTACTTTTGAAACTTTTATTACACAGTTTCTTGGTCCTCAAGAAAAAAAAAAAAAAGATGGTGCTTCCATCCCCACACCCAAACCACTATCTGCAGCTCCTCTGACTACTGGGTTTCTAAGGAGTGTCTGGGTAAATCAGTATATGGAGTCGGTGTGAACAATATGCCTGGCCCCAGATAAGGGTAAAGCAAAACTTGGGCAGCATCCAGTGACTGTCAAGTCGGCATGGAGAGGAACATCAATTGCCACCCACTGCTTTTCCTGGTACTCCCATAGCCGGCATCCCCCGTGGGATGGGAGCTCCCGTGCAACCACCCACCTGCACCCCGGCCAAACTCCTCAAGCAGAAAGCCAAGCAACTATTCACTTCCCACAAAAACCTACTTCTTTTCTTTTTTTTTTTTTTTTTTTTCCTCCCTCCCATCAAAAAGATTTGCCTCCATCAATCCACCACAGCCAATGTGTTGAAGAAAAAAATTAAGTGCATCCCATGCAGGCAAAGCACATTGTTCATGGTGCTGCTTCCTGAGATGGTTTATAATCAGTGTATATAGAAACGTCCTCGGCACCATGGAGGGGCTGGAACTTGTCCAGAGAAGGAAACGGAGCTGGGGAAGGGTCTGGAGCAGCAGGAGCAGCTGAGGGAGCTGGGGGGGCTCAGCCTGGAGAGAAGGAGGCTCAGGGGGGACCTTCTGGCTCTGCAACTCCCTGACAGGAGAGTGGAGACTTTGAGACCAAGACCACTGCAGGTCAGTGGGTCCCCACTGACCCTGGAAATTATTTGCCATTTTCCATTTTTTCCCATTATCCATTTTTCATTTCCATTATTTTCCATTTTCCAAATTAGCTCCCTTTTTTTTTTTGTTATCACCAATAATAGAGGGTTGAACAGGTCTCCTTGACTATAAAGGAGCAGAGACTAAACTACTTCTAAAAGGGTGTGAACTAAGAACAGCAGGAGAAAGAAGAGAAGAAAGGGTTGTGCCAAACCCACTTCAGTTCACAAGGACAACAGGAAACACCCAGTAAAAAATATAATAGAAAAGGTTGTAATGTCTGCCTATCCCAGGTGAGGAAACCTCTAATTACAAGGATATTGAATTGAAAGCTTTCCAGAAGAAAGAGGACTAGAAGGATGCTTGTCTAATCAGAAAAATAAATGATCATCAGATGCAAAGATTTTTCTTGGGCAAAATAAATTTTTACACAGTTTGGGGGTTTTTGTTTGGTTTGTGAATTTTCACAATATTTTCCTTTCGTATCTCCGATTTTCAGGCTAGGGAGCCCAATAATTAGCTTCAGTGAATAGAGCAATCTGCAGAGCCAGAGGAAGATATTTTTTGCAACAAAATTTGCTGCATCAGTCACATTTTTCAAAGAAAAATAATGTTCTTCCTCAAACATCCCTATTTCATTGCCAAAACATGGTGGTAAGGGGTGGGGGGAAAGTGGTGGTGGTGGTGGGAAAACACAGCTATTTGTTTTTACAGGTTAATTTTGGTAAGAAATAAAACCCAGCAAAATGTTTCCCCCCCTGAATCCCACAGGAACTTGCTTGCAAATGGGAAACTTGGAGAGGTCTCCTCCAAGGTGTGTATCCCACACACCCTCATGCATTTCCATTTGCGATGGTGCACATCCCCATTAACTTCAACAGGGCTCTCCTGGCAATAAAGTTAAGCCCTTTGGAAGCTTAAGTGCTTCCAAATGCTGGCCTTATTTTAATGGTGGTAGAGCAAGGGGAAGGAAAGGATGTGAGCCCACAGCCTTGACAAAACACCTTCACCTCTGGGGTACCAGCAGGGCAGGAGGAAGTAGGGCAGGGACACAACCCACCTCTTTTGAGGTCTCTGTGCTCACTGCTGGTTTTCCATTTTTACAAGGCAACTGTGGACACTGGGAAAGGATGAATGGGTGAGATTTCCTGGCTAGTAGCCCCACACTGTGCAGACAAGGAGCAGTTTCCAGCAAGAAGCGATTGACCAGTTACTTCATGCCGCAGACTGGGCAGATTCACTGGTCCAGGCTGTGCCTGCATGCAAAGCTGCTGCTGCTGCCACGATACTCTTAAGTGCTTTGGTTAAACAATCTCAGTGATTGCATACTTGAAACCTTAATGGTTATAATCCAGATTGATCCTAAGGGATCTCTAGTGCTTTGTTATGGATAGCAGAACTCAGTGAGGCTCCAGTGTCTTCAGTGGAAATACGGTCAATTATGCTACCCAGAGATTTCCTTGAGGAATGAAGGCACAGTTCAATTTCTATCAAGGAACAGGGCTGAATAGAGCCAAGATGACAGTGGGTGGGTGTACATACACACACTGTGTGTGCAACTATATGGAAGGCTAGTTTTCTACATTGTATGGCTTCACTGGGAAGCTCTTGGAGGAAAAGAATGGTTTGGGTTGGGAGGGACTTTAAAGATCCTCTCGTTCCAACCCTCCTGTCACGGGCAGGGACACTTTCCACCAAACCAGGTGACTTTTCTTGCTATTGATGCTTCGGTCCCTCCTTCCTCTCTACTGGGAAAGACTTTTGAGTCTGCTTCAGCTTGTGTTTGCACAGGGTTGGGACTGGGCGAGGGCAGGTAAAAACAGATGATGATAGAACAAAACCTCAACACAAATGGATGTTCATAATAAAAGGCACAGCGTGGACCAAAGACCCTCTTTGCACAGCTTGATGAGTTGGTACAGAGCTGGAACTCCTCCCACCCCAGGGCAGATGAAGCTGGGCAAGATGAAGCCTCTCAAGGAGGTTCATACCATAGGGGGATTCTGAACATCCACTTTACATGCCTCGCTGTTTCCAATGCCAAAAAACCCTACCAGCACCCCAGAACAAATCTGAGACGGCTGGGTCCACTCACACCATCCCACCTGCCGATGGGCTAAGGACAGCCAAGCAAATTGCCCACCACAATCAGCCTCTGTGCACTGATAAACCTCTGCCTGGACCATTTGCTGTCTTTCCCAATCCAGAAAGTTATCCTCACCCAGGAATAAGAAATTTTGCAGAAGCCCCCTGATGCAGGTGGAAACAATCTCTTCTGCTTTCAAAAGCTGTGGATCAGGCCACAGCCTGCTCCTTGCAGAGCATCCCATTAATAGTGAGAGGCAAATGAACCATTTTACTTCTCTTAGCTGAGGGGAAAAAAAAAAAAAAAAAAAAAAGCAACTGACCTGATTTACCTTTCTGATAATGTATTTAAAAAAAAAAATGGTCCCAGGCTCGGGACTCAGGCCAGCTGAGATTTCAGACGAAATAAGACTGTTTATGTCATGACCGCAACCTCCTGAAAAATGCCCCTTTAGATGGGAAAGCTCACAAGGCCCTCAGGTATAATGATCTCAGCTGTATCAATAACCACATTTCGGCAGATTCATTATCTGCTCGCCGGGCTGCCCGGCCGAGCGGGCGAAGCGCTGCAGCACGACGGAGTGAGAAAGGAAAATGTTGAATTCAGCCCCTTCTTCCCACAGAAAAAAAAAAAAAAAAATTGACATTGTGGGTCATTCTTTTCCCTGGCAAAAGCCAAGCTTTTATTTCCACTGCTTTCACGCCGTGCTCAGGGGGGGGAGGACCTGAGCTACACACAATATTGAGCACAACCAATCAATCTCCCTTTAGTGGGTGCAAGAGCATTTTCCTTCACAGCTCTCATCTTTGCTCCCTAAGCATCCTCATCCTTGGCTGTCCCAAACTTTACAGCAAGGACATTTTTTTTTTTACTTTTTTTTTTTTTTTTTTTTTTTTTGTCTGTTTCTCGCAACGTTCACTCCCATTATTCAACAATTTAACATCCATCACCCCATTATTCAATATTTCAACATCCATGTTAAATCTACTCATGGATTTCAGACCACACTTCAAAGGAAATTTATGCTACAAACCAAAGGTTTATTTCGTAGTGGTATTTTCAGGCAAAAGGGACCGTTAAGATCATGTATTTTGCCCTCCAGCTTCATACAAAATAAAATACTTCACCCAGTCATTTCCACAGCAAGGCTCTCATTCGTGCCTGCCCTCCAGCATTTAGAAGCAGAGGCAATCTTGGACAGAAGATTTCAAATCAAGGGGGTCTTGCCCTGATCCTTTGGCAAGTGTTTTCAGAATTTTATTAGTCTCATTATAAAATAAATTGCATTTCTTTCCCTTTTTTTTTTTTTTTTTTTTTTCCTGGACATGCTTAGCTCTAGTTTCCGAGTATCTCATCCCACCAAGTCTTCTTCTGCTAAAGGAAACAGTTTGCCTCTCTTCCCAAAGTGGAGACCTGAAGGCTACAGTCCTGTGAGTAAGAAATGAGAGCTGTGAGCATCTCGCTTCCACAGCATCTCACCCCTGCTAGCAATGGATGTGGCACAAGGAGCTGGACCAGGGGTGGAGATTCCTCAAAGGGAAGAAAAATTATATGGGAAGGTGGATAGAGGTTTTGCACAGATTAAAAGCCAGACTCTGTGGTCTCCCTTGCAACCCAGAGCCCCACAGCCCCAGGGTTCCCTTCTCTCCATGCTACAGAAAGCCAGATGGGAAAACGCCAGCAATGAACAATATTCAGGAGGAGCTGGTACAGCCCCATCTTCTAAGGAGGAGAGAGAGAAAAAGGTCACCTGCTGTCCTCCTCCCAGCCTGAATGGGCTGGAGCCTGCTGTGAGAACAACATATCCCAGAATCCCAGAATGGCTGGGGTTGGAAGGGACCTTAAAGACCATCCAGCCCCACTCCCTGCCATGGGCAGGGACACCTTCCACTAGCCCAGGTTGCTCCAAACCCCATCCAACCTGGTCTTCAGCACTTCCAGGGATCCAGGGGCAGCCACAGCTTCTCTGGGAAACCTGTGCCAGGGCCTCCCTACCCTCACAGACAGCAATTCCTTCCCAATATCCCATCTAACCCTGCCCTATGGCAGTGGGAAGCCATTCCCTGTGTGCTGTCCCTCCATCCCTTGTCCCCAGTCCCTCTCCAGCTCTCCTGGAGCCCCTTTAGGCCCTTCAAGGGGCTCTCAGCTCTCCCTGGAGCCTTCTCTTCTCCAGGGAACCCCCCCAGCTCTCCCAGCCTGGCTCCAGAGCAGAGGGGCTCCAGCCCTGGCAGCATCTCCGTGGCCTCCTCTGGACTCTCTCCAGCAGCTTCATGTCCTTCTTGTGTTGAGGACACCAGAGCTGGATGTAGCACTGTGGGTGGAATCTCACCAGAGCAGAGTGGAAGGAGCCCCTGGAAGAGCTCTGCCCCACAGTCGAGAGCATTTGCCCTCCCCTGCCCAAGCCTTGGAATTTATTATTGCAGGGACACAGAGCAGGGGAAAGGGGAGGGAAGGGAAAAGGCAAAGAAAAGAAGGCAGAAAGAAACAGCAGCTCTGTTCTAGGTCAGGAGAGAAAGCAAGCAGCCACAAACTGCTAGGAGAAACGGGGGCTTGTACACCTATGGATAATTAATCTAAAATTAGCACAGCAGCAGGGAGGTGGTGGGTTAACAGGTTGAGGTGTAGAATGGTCACAGCTTAAAAAAATCTGAAAGTTTTGAGGGCAAATCTCATTTTTTTGTGCCGGGGCTGAGGGGGTCTGATGGTTTTGGAGCTCTTTGAGATGGCTCAGCAAACCAAATGGATGGGCAAGAGTGCAGCAAATTCATAACTGCTCCTTAATAATGCAAAGTGATAGAGGGCAGGGAAAGGAATTTCTGCTCCTCAGGCACCTCTCAGGGTCCTAAACTGCATCAAACCAAGCCAAGGGCCCTCACACCAACAGAGACAGGACTGTGGAGTCCTCTACTCTGCAGAGAGTCACAGAGCAAAGCTCACAGCGTGCCCAGCTGCACGTGGAAAGGGATGGCGAATAATCCTGGCAATATTATAATGCCTCTGTATAAATCAGGAGCACAGCCTCAGATGGGGAGAAAAGTAATGATGCAGAAAAGGCAAGAAGCATTCAATCAATATTTCTGCTCCGCATCTGGAAAGAAGCAGGATGAGACGCTTGTATCACATGAGGAGGATGAAGCACTTTCCAGTCCATTAGTAACCAAGGAGGTTGTTAAACAGCATCTACCAGCGATAAACAATTTTAAATCAGCAGGCCTGGATAGCTTGCTCCCAAGAGCCCTCCAACAGCTGGCTGAGAAGCTCTCTGGCCTGCTGACGTTAATTTTTAATAAATCTTGGAATACCAGGGAAGGTCCAGACGGCTGGAAGCATGCAAATACCACGCTGATCTGCTTGAAGGGGAGAGTGGGATGAACAGGTGGGCTTGCCCGCCATCAGTCGCGGGTAAAATAACGGGAACCCTCCTGAGAGTCACCCAGAAGAGGAATTAAAAGGATGGGAATCCGGCTAATGCTCGCCAGAGAGGTTCTGCAGCAAACACACCACGTCAAACAAAGCTGATTTTGTTCTTTGAGGAGATTACAAGTTTGGTTAATAAAGATAATTGCTTAGAGATAGCATACCTAGGCTTTTGTACGGCATTTGATTTACTGCGGCGTGGCATGTTGATTATAAAAAGAAAGCTGTATTATGAGAATAAAGCACATGTGCAGGGGATTCAGAAGTGATCTCAACAAATAGCTGTCAGAGGGGAATAGGGCTGTTTCCAGGGGGATTTCACAAGGCTCAATCCCAGCCCCAGCGTTCAGCATTTTCTTATCTGGCAGCAAATATAACATCGCTGCTGATAAATCAGCTATGTGCTACACAAACAGGAGAGGCCAAGCCACCTGAGTAGAGCAGAGACAGTGGCAACCAAGCATCTGGCTGGGGTCATCACTCCACCTCAGAGGGTATGAAGAAGGGGACAGTCAGTGAAATAAAAAGGGTGGGATGCTCAGAATCGGGGAGGTGATGCTGAAGCAGGTGGTGGAAAAACCAGAAAAAAATCCTTGGACTGGTTATCAGGAGATAAACTGGAGCCTGGGATGAGAAGGGTCAGGATGGATGACTCCATACTGCAGTACCCTGCAGCATCTGGGGTTGGGCATTGCCTAGGACAGGGCACGTTGCCCAGACCAGCCCTTTCCATACTTAATTCTGACACTGACCTTTGCAACCCAAGGAAATCACCTAAAGCTTTAACCAGCTTTTTCTAACAGGAATATCCCATCTGGCCTTTCATATCCCCTGGGCCTTAGCTTCTCCTTGGGAGAACACAACACTTGGTGTGCGGGTGAACACCTCAGTGACATCCCAAAGGGAAGCACAGAGGCACCAGGCATGGAGGGAGCATCCCCACGGGCAGCACCACAGACTTGGGCACGTAGGTCTTGTCCACTGCTCCAAACCCAGAAGCCTAGCAGCTGAAAGAAAAGGTTTTTAGAAACCTTTATGCTCAAACAACCCTCATTGAAGCCACTTCATAGTTACACCACTATCGCTTACACTATCCCTTGCAACATCTAAAGAACCATCTCTTCTACCTGAAGAGGTACTACCTTTTTTTTCTGAGGTATCACCAATTCAACTGAGTTTTATTTTTGTTTATTTTTACTCTCTCATCCTAGAAAACCAGAAGCTATTCATACTCATATGGGGCACATGGTGTGTGGGAAAAGCTGCTTGTCCTGGGCATGGCCAGCCAACATCCATCCCTTGCTTAGGTGGATTCTGGGGAAGGGTTCTGAGATGTGGGGCTTAGCAAATTCATGGGAGACTGCATTTCTCTAGGTTCAGAGCAGAAGAGGGCTCTGTGGGAGAGAGGAGGGTGCACGCCCACCAGCTCATGTGTATTCCTTACTCTCAAATCCCAAGGGCAGGTCCATGTTTTTGGTATTCAGGGCACCACAGGAGAAAGAAATGGGTCCCTTAGTGGTTTGGACACACCATCCCATGTCACAGGAGCGGGGTTTCTTGCCCAGCCTTCACTTGTGTCTTCTGCTGGGTCTGGAAGGGCAGTTTGGTACCTTCTCCCTGCTGCTTCTGCAGCTGCCTTGGAAGGGACCAGACCTGCTCAGTCGTGAAAAAGATGAGGGGAAAGCCCTCCACCTCAAAATCCAGAAAAGCCCTGATCAATCTCATGACCACAGCAGGCACACAAAGGTTAGACAACTTTATGAGACCTCACAGTGGTCACTGGAGCAGCAAGGATAGGGGGGGAGGGTCTCATGCAGGACTGACTCTGTGGCATCTCAGTGGGCCCCTGGAGAGTGATCTGGGAGGTTTTTTCCCTAACCCCAGCCTGAGCCAAACTCAAAGGATTACTCATCTCCAGATGCACCAGTGTAGCAGAGCTAGACAACAGCTCTGCTGTGAAGCAGCCTTGCAAAAAAGCAGGAAATTTTTGCCCTCGTGTCTTTTTGTCCTCCTGAATCAGACTCAAGGAAGAATTTAGCCTCCAACCTATTTTTTTTCCCATCTGTTATGATTTGCAGAGGGCTTCTTAACAGTGCACGTGTCCCAAACATTCAGAGTTCCCTGTGGGAGTTGAAGTCTGGCTGAGGGCACCCCATGTTTCCATTTGACTTTGCCACTAACCAGTGATGGAGAACTTGATGCTCACCATGTCCCTTAAGGGCTCCTATGACTGTCCTTCCTCCAGGGAGAGAATGGGGTCAACAACTGAAATCCCAGATGTTTAACCCAAATAGGTCCCATCCATCAACACCTGAGCAGAGGATTAGGATACACCGTTACTGCTGAAGGGGAATTTAAGGGATAAGTCATTAAATCAAAAATCTTACCTAATGCTAGACATAATAATATGTTTCAACCTTTGGAGGGGGAAAAAAAAAAAAAAAAGCCAATTTGTCTTAAAATTACTGAATTCCAAAAACCAGCTTTGGTGAGGTGATCCATACCAATGGAGAAGCCTTCTTCAAGAATGCTGCAGCCAGCTTGTTGGGCTGCCCAGATGCAAGGTAAAAAAAGAGATGTTCATCCAAAAAAGACCACCTGGGGTCTCATCTGCAAATGCTGCTGGGAAGATGCATCAGGTACCAGCCAAAGGCCTTGGACCCCGGATTACCTTCCCTGTTGTGGCTCCTACCACCCAACCTGCCAGCAGCTCACTGTAGACTTCATCTCCTCAAAGAACCACCAGTTTTGGGCTGCATGTTCTATCTCAACTGAATTTATTTGCCTCATCCCTGTAAACATTCAAGGCCGGGTTGGATTTGGCTTGAAGCAGCCTGGGATAGTGGAAGGTGTCCCTGACCATGGCACGGGGTTGGAGTGAGATGGCCTTTAAGGTCCCTTCCAACCCCAACCATTCTGTGATTCTATGATCCCACGCACTAGCAGGGGGACAGGATTGCCACAGCATCACTCCTTTAGTGTGCCTTCAAATGTCTGTGCCCATCACAAAGTCCTCAGCGGGTGAGAGCCCCGCCAGGGAGTGCCCCCCTGCTCACTGCCCTGCCTGCCTTCCACCTACTCTCCCTCCCTGGCTCTGCATCCATGAGGAGCGCAGAACAACCACAAATACGCCATCCCTCCGAAAAAGATATTACCTCCACTCCCACCTTTCCCCTCAGCTCCAATCCAGCTCCCTGGGCCGGAGTGTTTTTCCTCCGCCACAATTAACGCTTGACGAGGCAGAACATCCCCCCCCCCCCCTTCCCCGCTCCAGTCAAGCCCAAGAGACAGCACAGCCAGAGTAAATTACTTAGAAGAGAGGAGGGGAAAAAAATAAAATTAAATAACCACAGCAGACAAAGGCTTCTTGTCTTAAAGCCCTTACTCAGCCAGCACATCAGGCAGGTTGGCTGAGGGATGCTGCATAAGCAGGAGCTGTGTCGGGGTTGGTCTGAGCACCCCCTGGCAGCCCCCTCCCAAATTCAGCAACAGGGACCCCGAATGCTCACCCAGGCACCCAGCTTTAAGCAGATGATTTCGCATCTGGGCAGATGTGCAAGACCTGAAAGGTTTTACTCTGGCTGCTCCAGAGGAATTTGATTTTTTTCAACAGGTTGAAACTGTAATTGCATATTTTCACACTCCCCCCCCCAACTCCGTGGAGAAAAAAAAAAAAAAAAAAGAGAAGGAGGAGAAGTAAAGCAGACTCATTTATCAAGTGCAGCCAAACACTAGGCTGGACTCAGTGAAATGAAAATGAGTTGGTGACACTTTGTATAATGGTGTTCCAGTTTGTTCTCCTAAATAATTCCTGTTTTAATGAGTCCCTTTTTACCTCCAGCACTAGTTTGTAGCCCCCACACTTTCTCAGGTCCTTCTGTGCTTTAATTTGACTTTTAAAAATTCCCAGTGCAGTACTTTTATTAACAAAAAAAGAAAAAGAAAAGCAGGCTTGCTTCTCTCCTGGCTTACATGGGAGCAGGTAATGAATCTCTGAGCGGAGCACAGGAGTCATCTCGGCTCTTATCTCCATGGTCTTGCTGTTTCCAAACCTACTTATTTAAAAAACACCCCCATCACAAGACAACGGGAACAGAGAAGGCCAGCAAAGAAACAAAAAGGCAATCAGGAGCTTTGCAGAAGAAGGGGAGCACCATGATTTCCACCTGATCTCCTCCTGCTGGGACAGGTCTTTAGGTCAAGGCACTGCAAATGAGAAGAAGTCGCTTCAGGAAGTGTAATCATGAGAGATGTGCCCTACACTGAAAGGCTATTCTGCAGTGCTTGGTCTTGCTAAGGGCTCCTCCACTCGGATCGTACTCAGCTTGCCGTGGAAGTGATGGGAGCCCAGACCTTGCAACCACCATGCTGGCGGTGGGGTGGCCTGTCCAGGTTAGCTGGGGGTAACTTGCACCCAAATATCAGCTGCTCCAGGCTGAGGAGGTGGCCCTGACTGCAGAGGGTCCCTGGGGAAGGGCAGTGGGTCTGCAATCCCACAGCAAACCTGCGTGGACCAGAGCTGGCCCCCGCCAGCCACACCACAGCTCTGGGGGGGGGGGGGGGTGAGGGCACTTCCAAGCCATTCCAACACCGAATTCTGACCCGTTCAAACACCATGCCACACCTGCACGGCCTACTGCTGGAGACTCCTTGAGCTAGAAGGTGTGTGGGTGCACTGAAAACTCTGTAGAAACTCTGTAGAAAGATTTTAGCTGGAGAGTGGAGACTGAAAGCTGTGGCAGCACCTCCCCTTGCCCACCCCTGAACCCCATCACCACAGGCTCTTGCTCATGGTGAGGACAGGGTGGTGGCCCCCCCCAGGTGACCCCACACCTTGCTTTGACACCCCCTAAATCCATGCCACAGAGCAGGCATAACCCCAGCTGAAGGGCGGAGCAGGGATGGCTGGAACAGTCGGGAGCAGGGAATTAGGGATGCAGCATGTGTCCACTCCCCCGTGCGAGCCTAACGAGCCTCATTAACAGGGAGGACTTTGTTCTGCAGCTGGGTGGGATGCAGTGGAAGGGAGAGACAAGGAATCCTGACCCCTTGGGAAAGGAGTCACTCGAGAAGAGCCCTGGAAGGACGACAGACTCTGGAGGGGCTTGCAGCCTAAGCAAGTTGGGGTGACACTGATGAAGTGGAGATATCAAGGATGAGGTGATCCAATCAGCCCTTTCCCTTTCAGATTCCCTCCTAAACACTCTAGGGCTGTGGAAGAAAAGAGACACCAAAGCACTTAAGCAAGAGGTCTGAAAAGCAGCACCTTCAGTCTCCCTCCAGGACAGGATAGAGAAGGAGAGTTTACAGCCAGGACTATCCGAAAGGGAGGCTTGGCTTAAAAACCTGCAAAGCCTCAGCAAACCCAGTTAACATCAGCCTAACCAGGCTCAGCAGCAGCTCTAGACCTCAGACTCAGGAAACAAACACTACAGGTTTATACACCAATTTATTTCTAACCATTTAGCAAAGCACTGTTTCCCTCCCATCCCCCTTTCCCCGAAGTAGCAGTTGCTGCAGCTCAGAGTTAGTGTTACTCCTTGTTTCCAAAGCCTTGGAGATACACTTGACCTTCATCACTGCACTGTTTTAATTTCCAGCCTCCCTTTTCTAACCCTCCCCCATGGAGTTCTGCCAGACTTCCTCCCTCCCCGGAGACCATCCTTGTGCTATTTTGCTTGGGTTTTAATCACCTTCCACTTTGATGCCTACACTCCAATCTTTTACAGCCTTCCTCGGTGCTGTGCCATCTCACCAGCCTTTTTGGGAGTACCAGATGGACCAGCCAGATTCCTCTTAGGAAATATCTACTCTTTTCTTGGTTTCTTCCCTGCCCTGGGAAAAGCTTCAAAGCCACTCTCCCTGCTGGCAGGATTCCTGGGAGAAAAGCTCCGTGGACAAGGCCAGCAATCACAGAGTCCCAGAATGGTTTGGGTTGGAAGAGACCTTAAAGCTTGCCTCATTCCACCATCTGCCATGGGCAGGGGCACCTTCCACTATACCAGGTTGCTCCAAGCCCCATCCAACCTGGCCTTCAACACTTCCAGGAATCCAGAGGCAGCCACAGCTTCTCTGGGCAACCTGTGCCACCCTTATAGTGAAGAACTTCTTCACAATCTCTAATATAAACCTCCCCTCTGGCAGTGGGAAGCCGTTCTGCCTTGTCCTGTCCCTCCATCCCTTGTCCCCAGTCCCTCTTCAGCTCTTGGAGCCCCTTTAGGCCCTGGAAGGGGCTCTCAGGTCTCCCTGGAACCTTCTCTTATACAGGCTGAACAGCACCCACTCTCTGAAGAGCCCAAGGAGCTGGGCATTATGGCTTTAGGTCACATCCAGGGTTCACCACTCGCCCTAAACAGCCCAAAACTGATGCACCAAACCCCAGCTGTGCTTCCTAGAAGGTGCTCTCTCAGCTCCAACAAGCTCAAGATTGTTTTAAACGGTAACCCTGCTTCCAAATCTCATTTTTAGCTCTTGTTTTCATTGCCATTCCCAAACAACATCCAAGCCTTATCTGAGTGTTAAATTTCCAGCTTTGGAGGCATCCCCTGGCACTCAGTTTCACAGACCCAACCCGACGGGAAAACATTTTCTCATGGACACGGCTGCTTCCTCAAACAGACCTTGTGTTCTGAGATAGGGAGATCAAAAACACCCACAGTGTACTTTCTCTGGCCACTCACTAGCTTTGAGATCCCCTTTTCCTTGCCTCTGCTTGGCTCCAAGCCTCCCCCACAGCTTTTTCCAGCCTCTCTCTCAGTGATATTTTCCTCTGGCTGGTAATTGTTCTCATTGCCCTTGGCTCACAGATGGTCCTTGGAGAGCTCACTGTTGATGTGGTGCCAGCTCTCCTCCATTCCAGCTGCTAAAGGGCATTAGGAGAGAAGCTACCACTCAGCAGAGACCTTTCCTCTGCTCCATCTGCCCTTCCACACCTGGGCCCTTGCTGGAAAAGGGTTTACTCACCAGAGCTGCCACATCTGGGCAATGTCTAAGTCACATCACAGCATCCAGGTCACCCTCTGTCCCCTCTAACCCCTTCCCACAAAGGCTCCCAGTTCTATCTGAATCTCCCTACCCACCCTTCCTCCTTGACGTCCCTCCTGCCACACAGCTGAGTCATTTCCCCTTTCCCAAACCTCTCCTTTAGGTTTTCCCATTCCCTTTGGATTGTGAGAGCCTCTGCAGTCCCAGCCCAGCAAACAGAGGGGGTGCTTACAGAGCAGCCCCTGGGCTGAAATTCTTTATGCAGAGGGCAATAAAACACCAGCACAGGATGCCAAGAGAAGCTGTGGCTGCCCCATCCCTGGAAGCGTCCAAGGCCAGACTAGACGAGGCCTGGAGCAACCTGGGATAGTGGAAGGTGTCCCTGCCCGTGGCAGGGGGTTGGACTCGATGGCCTTCAGGGGTTCCTTCCAACCCAAACTGTTCTGTGCTTCTGTGATTCCAGCCCCTGAGCTCCTGCCCCACTCCACAGGGACACCCTGGACTCCCACCCAGGCAGGATGGATGTGAGTGAAAGAAAACAAGGGATGGGGGAGAAAACACAGCAGAGCAGAGAGGAGGTGAAAGGAGGTCTTATTTTTCACCAAGCCAAGTTGTTTTTGGAGGCACAGACACTGGGTTCATTCATGAAGCAGCTAAGTGCAGGGTTTTCAACGGAAACAATGAATTAACAAGGATGAGCAGCAACAGGATAAATGACCTTTTTCCTGCCTCCCAAAGTGTCTCCTGTTTCTTTCCTAACCAACCAGCCAACAGCTCATTTAGCTTCAAGGCACTCAGTCCCAGCAGCCTGGGAAGTGCCTCCAGGGAAGTCCAAGAGGTTTCCAACAGAGCTACCTCCATCCTGTGGCTCCCACTCAAAACCCATGGGAGCCAGGGGCTGGAGAGAACCCCACTGGGGATGTGAAGCACAGTTATTGACATCCAGCAAGGTGTCAATAACTTTGACCCCATGGACAAAGCCAAGGCATCATGGAACAAACTGGAAGTTTAGACTGGACATCAGGAATGGGCTCTTCACCCAGGGGGTGGTCAGTCCCTGGAACAGGCTGCTCAGGGATGTGGTTATGGCCCCGAGCCTGACAGAGTTCAAGGTGCATTTGGATGATGCTCTTAGGTTTAGGTAGTTCTGCAAGGAGCAGGGAGTTGGATTCAGTGATCCTTATGGGACCCTTCCAATTTAGAATCACAGAACTATTTAGGCCCTCGGAGGTCATCAAGTCCAACCATTCCCCAGCACTGTCAGGGCTGTCACTAATCCATGTCCCCCAGTGCCACATCCACGTGGCTTTTAAATCCCTCCAGGGATGGGGACTCCTACACTGCCCTGGGCAGCTGTGCCAATGTGAAACAGCACTTTCTGTGAAGGAATTTTCCCAATATCCAATCTAAACCTCCCCTGGCACAACTTGAGGCTGCTTCCTCTCCTCCTGTCCCTCGTTCCCTGGGAACAGAGCCTGATCCCCTCCCTGGCTCCCCCCTCCTGTCAGGGAGTTGCAGAGCCAGAAGGTCCCCCCTGAGCCTCCTTTTCTCCAGGCTGAGCCCCCCCAGCTCCCTCAGCCGCTCCTGCTGCTCCATCCCCTTCCCCAGCTGCCTTTCCTTCTCTGGACATGCAACCTGAGATATTCTCGGGTTCTGTGATCAGTGCCCTGAACACCAGCCCAGTGAGACCCAACTTAAAACCCATCCATGGGAAAAAAAAGCTCCAGTTCACTGCAAACCCAGTGCCTTTCACCAGTGTGCAATTTGGCCTCAAAGACACAGAAAGAAAGTGGTTTGACTTTCAGTTTCTGGTATCTCAGAATCTATCAGAGGGATGCACTACCTTGTGCTAACGTAACGGATTAGAGCGGAAGATGAAATGCCATTCCATTATCTATTTATTAAAAGCACCACTTGAACTGCTTTTATTCGGTGTACATCTCCCAGTAAAGAAGTGCTCCTTGACTGTGTAAATCAGCGAGCAATTGTGTTTTAACAGCCGTTAGAATGGCATTTCCCCACGCTTTTAGATGGACTATCAGACAGAAAACCTCTTCCAAAACTCACTTATCGTAACAGGCGCGATCGCAGAGCTCTTTACTGCTCCTCTACCACCAAGACAAATACAAAATGGGCTTGTAAAACTCACAAAGCAGAGATCATTCCCACTCCTGCTGCATGAATATCCCTAATGACAGGTCAAAATAAATAATTTTGGTAGCAGAGGAGGACTGTGCAGCTCCCACTGACGGATGGGACTTCTGGTAGGCGATGAAATGCAGACTGCAGTTCCCAACCCACCTGTCCTGTGAGAATCAGCTCTCAGGGAGCCAGAAGGGATGATGCCACTTTGAAACTACCACTTCTCTGAGCACAAGGGGAAGAAATGATGACAAAGTTTCAGTAATATATCTCAGGCATCAATATAGCAACATATGTGAACTGCACAACAAAAGGCACGTTGTTGGGTTCTCTCTGCCCCACCAGAACAAACTGGGCTTTTGTTGTGTTGGGGATATTTTTCCATGCCAAGGAGTATTCCCCCTTATTTTTGCCAGGCTCTGCTGCTTTGGCATTCCAATTTTATTAACAGAGTGTTTTGAAAAAGAAACCCGGAGCAAATTTCAGATCTACTGAGGAGGGCAGAAACGGGTGTATCCACATGCATGGGGAAGGATACCTATGGTCTGGAAACTATGTGAGTGGATGGATGGATGGACAGACAGATGGATGCATGGATGGATGGATGGATGGGTGGATGGATGGACCCCAACCACTCTCCTGCTGTCAGAAGGATCTCAGCAGTTTGGCAAACTCATAGCTGGAGTTGATGTCCTTGTTCCCTCCTTTCCTGTGGCCAACGGCACTTTATCACTTGCTGCAGATAAACTGTCCTGCTGGAGAAAACCCAGGGCCCAGCTGTGTCACCTGGAAGGACACCCACCCTTGGCTGACTGGTTATCCAACCCCATGCACCCCAAGCTTCTGTCTGCCTTTACACGAGTTAAATTCTGACGGGGCTGACAAACCTAAAAGATCATTTCAAACCACAGTTCCTTCAAATTCAGCTTGCTTCAGCCTGTGACCTCCTTGGCAGGATCTCCCTTCAGCACAGCAGCCCCAAACAGGAGCTGACAGTGCTCTGCAACCTTTTGAACCAGCACTCAGGTCCCTTGGGTACTGAGGGGAGGATTTCTCTTAACGGCGTGCAAGCTCCTTGGCTCTGACAGCCCTGCTCTTGGGCTGCCTGGGAGGGGACCAGCACCCCACTCCCTCCATTCCACGGTGTGAAAGGTCACTGGGGAAGGTGCACTTGTCACCAGGAATAAACCATTACACAGGAGTTGTGTCACATCTTCTTTCTGGGAGGATGGACACAGCTGAAGTCAGAGAAAATCTCTCCCGATGCCAGTGGGGTTTGGATCTGTCCTGCAGCAGTGAGCAGAAATGCCAAGCAGCAAGGAGTAAAACCTCTCCTAAATGACATGGGTTATCAGCTGGCGTGGAGTGAGCCTCAGGAGACACCCAGGGCAGACATCCCTTCACACTGAGGTGCCAACCCATCCAATCTGACTGTCTCTGTAACAGAAGTCACCCCATTACCATAAAGTTTGGACAGTGCCAGCTTCCCAGTCAAGCTAAATAAATCCCTTCCCTTCGCCTCCCCTGACAGCACATCTTATCCAGAGCTATTCTGAGACAAGAGTCACTAGTGGACCTGAAAGAAGTGGGTTTGAGGGCTTCAGCTCAGGAGAGTGTGGATGACCCCCTGCGCCTCTGAGGTGTTAAGATTTCCCAGATGAACCTCATAGTCCACATTTTGCTACCACTATGCATCAGAATAATGCTAGAGAAAATTTTGTTTCTCTCTGCAATGGGTGGCAAACCAGAAACAGGACTACAGCAAGGATGGCACACACAGAAGAGAAGAAAACATCACCTGATCTTCTGGGAGGGAGAAACCAGGGTCAGCCAGCAGCAATGCCAGACGTGGCTGCACTGGAGATCAGCAGGACCCACCTCTGAGCTCTCAGCAGTGGCAGGCAGGGCCTGACACAGGCAGGGGTGTCACCACTAAAGGGCTGGTGAGCCCACATCCAGCCCCTCTGCTCCTCCCTGAAATGCGGGTCAAGCCACAAGGTGACAGTCAGTGATGGCAGAGCCGTCCCTGCCCACCGAGGTGCTTCCAGAACTGTATCAAAAACTAAAGCGAGGCAATAAAAATTAAAAGGGGAAGTAACACGGATCATAAAACCCAAGCACAAGACTAAAAAGTCCCCGGGCACTGATGTGTCGTTAAGTCGGGGCATGAACCTCCCCCTCACAGTGCTGCCAAGCCCCTTTACATGAGAAATCATCCTGGTTTACGATTACTGTTTTATCAAAGACGGGCCAGGCTTTTGCCGCCTGGCCCTCTGGGGTTAAAGGAAAAAGGTGGGGGAAAGGCTGGGAACTGGTGTGTCACCCCTGTGCACCACCTTCTGTGCCTCACCTGCCAACTGGGTTTTGTGGCTGAGACCACCAGTGCCTTGAACCAACGACTGCACACACCCTGTTCATGAAGGACGCCGTGGAGAAATGCTAAACAGACCCACAGAACCACGGCTTGGGTTGGAAATCAACCTTTAAAGGCCATCTAGCCCAGCCCCCTTTCCATGGGCGGGGACACCTTCCACTAGACCAGGCTGTTCTGAGCCCTGCCCAACCTGGCCCCGAACACATCCAGGGTTGGGGCATCCACCACCTTTCTGATATCTGATAATTAAAATAATTGGGCCCAGCCTAACAGAGCTCTGAGGACAGAAAACATTATTTTGCTAAAAGTTGTCCATCCCCCAGCCTTGCAGTGAGTAATAACTCACAGGCATCCTCCTCCACCCTAATATCCCACTCTTCTCCCACTACAGAAGGTCCCACTGAAACAGCAGCCACAGCACCAGGAGGTGGAGGGCTGTGAGGGGAGTCCAATTTTAATTGACTTGGACAAAAAGCTGAGGTTTTAATCATCCCTGGGGCTGGCAGGAGATTCACTGCCCCCCCCCCCCCACTGCCCATCATCTCCATCCCCCACCGGTCTGGCCACAGTGACCCATTAACATCCCCTTCTTCTTGTAAATATTGCCTGAGCACTCCTGCCTGCCCCCCTGCCCTCAATTAATCGTGGCCTGGGGGAGAAGCAGGTAAGAAAGCACTCAAATTTAACTGATCTCCACAGAAGGCAGAAGTGGAACTCGATGTGACGAACGCAGGCAGCAGGGATGGGCAAGGGCAGAGCAAGGAGGACAGCGGAGCCCTTCGTGGGCCCAAACACCCTTGTGGATGCCATCTGGAAGGAAGGACATGTTGGATGGGGGCCTGGAGCAACCTGGTATAGTGGGAGGTGTCCCTGTCCATGGAAGAGGGGCTGGAACCGGATAGCCTTTAAGGTCCCTTCCAACCCAAACCATTCTGTGACTCTGCAACAAGTATCTCAGGCTTCAAACAGCACCTTCAGCATCCATGGGGATACCAGGAACATAACTGATACCTTCAGCATGGGACCAAGCTCTCAGCTCCTGCTGCAAGGAGCAGTGGGTCACCCACAGAGCAGTCCCAACTGTACCCATAGGTGGTTGTACTGGAGCAAAAGCAGAGGCCACAGAAACAGGTTGATTTTATTTTTTTTTCCTTTTTTCCCCTAAGATATGACTAAACTCCATGAGCAGGTAGTGCCTCAGCATCCTGCAAGCATCCCGCAAGCAGTGCTTTCAACATGAAGGAACAAAAGGCTGTGACAGGGAGGGGAATGATGGGAAACCTTAAGGGCTCCCAAGCTTCATTTGAGACCTGGTGTTTGCAGCACGGGCTGTGTTTCATCTTTTCATAAGTAACTCTTACCAGGAAACATTACAAAAAAGGGGGCATTTCAAGGCAGAAAAGTTGGTCTCCAAACGTAATTTTATTTTATTTTTTTTTAAATCTTTTGTTGGCAACTCTTCTGGGGAGCGGATCCAGCAGAGGCAATACAGTGCAACGTGCACTCCTAAATTAGTTTCCAGGCACTTGGGACGCTTTTATTATTCATTTCCTCCAAATATTAGGCAATGCCTTTCGCCCCTTTCAAAGTCTATACGAGGGGTCTTTGATGCATTGTGGGACTTGAAAGTTTCAGGTCTAAAGAAGCATCTCTTTCAAGTCCTCCCTTTTATCAAGCATATTCTGTTCTGTTCGCTGTAACGCACACAATGGCACGAGAGTCCTGACCTGCTTCATGTCTGATGAGTTGAAATCTCAGATGCACAGGATAAAACAGCCATTCCTGGCAACACAGCTTAAACACTCGGGGCTCCATTCAGGCAAATATTACCCAGGGGTCCTACCACGCCACTGAAAAGCTGCAGAAATTGGCTCCGTAGACGGCTGACCAATTCGGCGGTGAGGAATGACCCCGCTACATTAACTCCCCTTTCCATTTCACCCTGGGCGAGCCGGGGTCTGGAGGCAGCCGCGGCAGGAGGCGAGAGCCGGCTGAAGCCAGATTCATTTTCCCTACATAAAGTATTTTTTTGCGTGCGTGTGTAGTGACCGTGAATGCCATTACGAGGGTCTGCAAAAGGGGGAGAGTGATGGCATTAGGGCAGAGGGGCAGGAATCAGTGAGGGTTCTTGTCTTACGGGGACGCCTCTCCTGGAGAAGTAAAACTTGTGGTCCTTAAGACACTGCAAACGTCTCAAGTAACCAGATCTCTGCCTCTGCTGAAGGTGTTGTGGGATTTTACACCACATGGTCTCCTCCACGTGTCAACCAGAATTGATACCCCTTGCTGCACAGTGACTTGCTGTGTTTACAGGTGGGGGTTTCCCTCTTTTTTTCTCTTTGCTGCAAGCTCACTCAGAGATGGCTCTGGCCCAGAGAGGGATGCAAAGTGAAACCTATCCTTGCAAAACCAAACACATCTCAGTGCAAAATTCAGTGTTTTTGTCCTTTGGACAATCACACCGACATGTTTTTAACAGAAGAAGCAGGTGGCTATTGAAGGGATTTTAATCTCTCCTTGACGGGTTAGAACTGGGAGAGATTTTTTTTAAAGGGTGATCTAGAAATGACTGGGTAGAAGGATTTCATGTATGGACTGGAGAGCTCCTAAATGGGTTGAAGCTGCTGGAATTCGCCTTGCATGTTTTATGCCCTAGAAGAAAAAGATGTGTCTAGAACAACTCAGAAAAGGAGTGTTCAGACTATGTGGGAAGATGTTTGTAAGAGAGACTGGTCCTTTTTTTATGGCTCTACTTGCCTGCCTCAGTGCTATGTCTTCGTACGCAATCCCAGTCTGTCACCCTAAAACCAGTCTTGATAATCCCAAAATTTCACTGGGAAGACCATTTCTTAAGCCATATAAAAAGGAAGAAGTTAATTTTTCATGAGAAAAATCTAGCCATGTCTTTCCTGAAACTGGCAAAACATCCACCAGCAGCTTCAGAGCCTGTAAAAATGGGAATATGTGCATCTGCTCTAAAAGCAAATCTGATCCACAAGGATACAACCTCCCAACACGTCCATCTCCTCCAGGATGCTGCAGACTCAGAGAGATGAGCACAAGCCTGATTTTAAAAGGATGCTGAGCATCACTCCCATTGCTGGCATGGCAGCAGCAGCAACAGGTACCAAAAATAACATGATAAAGACTGGACAGGGCTCTGAGCAACCTGGCCTAGTTGAAGATGTGGCTGCTTATTGCAGTGGGGGTGGACTAGATGGCTTTTAAAGGCCACTTCCAATCCAAACTATTCTAATTCTATTCTATTCTATTCTATTCTATTCTATTCTATTCTATTCTATTCTATTCTATTCTATTCTATTCTGTTCTGTTCTGTTCTGTTCTGTTCTGTTCTGTTCTGTTCTGTTCTGTTCTATTCTATTCCATTCCATTCTGTTCTATTCTATTCCATTCCATTCTGTCCTATCCTATCCTATCCTATCCTATCCTATCCTATCCTATCCTATCCTATCCTATCCTATCCTATCCTATCCTATCCTATCCTATCCTATCCTATCTTATCCTATCCTATTCTCAGCTCTCACACTACCCACCCAGTTAGGAGGGTTTTTTAGGAGCCCTCTTAAGCATCCTTACTAAAATACAAGCAGGACACATGGGGCTTGTGCCCTGTGTGTGAGTGCTGCAGTGCTGGCCTGCTGGAGGGCAGCTGACAAGTCATAATTGTGTGTCCTACAAATCCTCTGAGCCAACAGGGAAGCTCCAACAATGCGATGATTTATCAGTTTGCAGGTTGAAATTCTTTCAATCGAGATAACAATTCTACTCCTCTGTGTTAAATGAGAGTTTTTGTTTGGGGGCTCCGGCAGGAGCGGAGCCAGCGCATGGATGGGACTCATCACTCACGAGTCAGCAGAAAGATGCTGATGGGAGCGTCTGCACAAATTTTAAGGAGCCTGAAATGGCTCCTTTGAGAGGATGAGACAGAAGAAAAGGAGGAAAACTGCAGGAGAAACGAAATCTATTTGTAAACCCCAGGCAGAGCTGACACGAGGCAGCCAGTGCAGGAGTGGAAAGATGATAATGGAGCATGATGGATAGTTCACAGCATTATTAGATACCCTCCAACTCAAATATGCTGAGGAGCCAATTATTTAACGCTAAAGACAGTGCAAACGGATGTTTAATAAGCTGAATCTCTTCAGGATTGCTGGAGCTCAAGGGACCAAACCCCTGCTGGTGTAAATCAGGAAAGCTGGCATGATAAAGTATCCTGTGCTCCAGATACACACTGATCCTCCATCTCTGCCAGGAGAGCAGGGGCTGGGGTGCAGGGAGGGGAAATGCAGCTGGAATTTGGGAGAAGATGGGTGCAAGGGGCTCCCTGGGGTGGGGCAGCACAGCCCAGCAGCCTCACCAGGCTGGTGATAGCACTCAGTTCTGCAGCTGGTGGCCTTCCAGGCTTCCGTGTTTACAGACAAGAAGGTTGCTTCTCCCAGGGAGATAGTCTGGGTTTATTTTTTAGCTGATTGCAGAGAGGCAGCAGGGAAGCAGTGGGAGGAGTGGGAGCCAGAGGGGAGTTTGGTTTTTCCTGCAGGCACTGAATAGCACCTTTTTTTGGAGGCAGAGATAATTCCTGGGAACAAAGCATCACCTCTCAGATTCTTCTGCTGAGGGGGTGCTGGGGGAAAGCAAGGTCTCAGCATCCTCCCTGATTGCCTTGCCAGGAGGTGACCCTGCAGACACACCATCCCCTCACCTGGGCTGCTCCTGCAGCCAGAGGAGAGGGACAGGCTTCTGCTCATCCAAGAGTGCTGCCCAAACTAGACCAGATTTAACATGGGATAAAAACATCTCCACTAACTACAAAAGGCCTCTATCTTTTTAAATGCCTGAAGATAGGTTCCTGAAACCATACTGTGTCAAATTCTCCCTTCTAAACACATGCTTATACTATAGGAGCTGAGGTGTGTCTTAAAATCTGGATCTCCCTGTGATTCACCCACCACCAGCATTGTTCCTACACATCCACACAGTCCAGGTGACACCAGAGACCCTAGAGAAATAGGAAGAAACTATTTATGAAGAGGGTGGGGAGGCCCTGGCACAGGTTGCCCAGAGAAACCGTGGCTGCCCCATCCCTGGAAGTGTCCAAGGCCAGGTTGGACGGGGCCTGGAGCAACCTGGAAAACGTCCCTGCCCATGGAAGGGGATTGGACTAGACGAGTTTTAAAGGTCCCTTCCAACCCAAATCGTGGTTCTGTAACTCTGTGATAACCCAGCAGCAGGATGCTCCTCATCCTCCATAACACATGTGCAGTGTGGGGCCCGGAGGGGAGATGTGGGGATTCAGTCCCTGACAGATGGGAACCTGTGGGGGACTCACAGCACGGCCCTGCTGAGGGTTTGGCCAGTGCAAACCAGGCAGTTGCTCACGAGAAGATGAGCGAAATACCTCAGTTCAGCAACATCAACTCGGGGTTTGGCTCTGGCACATCTGAAACGGCTCAGATGATTTAAAAAAAAAAAAAAAAAAAAAAAAGGATTCTCCTTTCTCCCTCTTCAAGACCTTTAGGAAGGCATCCAATTCGCAGCCTCCTGTGTGACAGCTGCAGAAAAACAGGTCTGGAGAGGACCTTGAAATGTCACCCAGAATCGCAGCCCCGTGACTGGGTCTGCGCCGGGGCCAAGAACAACGACAGCCAAAAGCGCTCCAAGCTTTAACAAATATTGTTGCTCGGCGCATTCCCGTGCAGCTGCCAGCGTTCTCTGCCGCCTGCTCCCTCCAGCACTGCAGCACTCAGCACACACACGCTCATGAGAGCATCTTCTACGGATTTACGGGAAGAGCAGTTAAGAGTTTCGGTCGCTGATGGCAGCAGAGAATCGCGGTGGTGGTGGTGGTGGTAAAGATGCTTCTATCAGCGCGACAAACCACCTCCTTTCCCGCTAACTGAAGGGCAGGATCAGACCCCCAGGACCCCAGAAAGATATCAAGACAACCCCGATTTGTGTCCTGCTTGCCAGGAGCCGCCAGCTCTCCGCACAAAGCTCACCCAGGTGAGTACTCACCAGGACCCTTGGTTCTGTTTCAAATCGGCGACGCTCCCTGCGCTCCTCTGACCATTTCCTAAGGAACAACAGAGAGAGAAAGAAACAAAACAAAAGCCTTCATCAGATCCAGGACTGAGTGTCTGGCTAAGAAAGGCCAGCTCTGGAGACACCTTCTGCCGGCAAACTGAGGAAACACCGAGGCAGGCCTGCTCCTGCTCTCCCACCACACGTGTTTCCACGGTCAGTTCATCTGCTCATCACCCTCCCCTGTACCACAAGATCACCTAGCAACACCGTGCCATGGAGGTGCAAACCCACCCCGTCCTCCCACTGTATCACATCTCCTGTGACAGCTGTGAGATGAACACTCCGGAAACAGATCACATCCAAACAGCTTTGGCTGCTTCGCCCATCCCACCCCCCCAGCTAAACATTATGCTTCGGTCCCTGTGGGATTATCAGCTTCCTGGGGCATCCTGAAACCACAGCTCAGTTGTCAGAGATGATGGTACCTACAGGGGTGCCTGCAACAAACCCACATCCCAGAGGTGCTGGGGTGCAGAGGGGGAAGGCGTGTGACCATTCCCCCCAACCCAAGCTCTGCCCGTAAAAACCTCCTGTCCCTCTTAGCTTGGGAAAAACTTTGGAGGAATGGAGCCCTACAGAAGCTCCTGGCCACCACTTGCGCATGAGAGAGACAGTGTCTCCCAACAGGCTGGCATTTCCAAACAGGAAGCTAACACCTCCATGTGGGAAGTGTCAGGTGAGTGGAGCTGTCACCAGCACGTGCCGGAGGAGACGACAAAACACACCGGTGGCTGATAACACAGGTTACCTACAGCGTGGTTGTTGAGGGATGAGGTGGCCCAGCAGCCTGCCTGGAGGTGGGCAGGACTCAGGGTTGATGAAGGAGATCAGCAGGAGGGTGGTTTGGGGGACCTGACTCCATTTCAGCACAACCTCAAGGACTGAGACCCCCACCAGCAGGCAGCCATCATATTAACGGGGTCCTGAGATCCCCTGGTACAGCCTGGGGGGGTGGCCCAGGTCTCCTCCTGGGTAAGGGCAGAGAGGAAGACCACCATGGCACATGTGATATGGGAGTGCACAGCTGGAAATGGCTCGTGTGGTGCAGCAGTCGGATGGAGATGCAGCACTTGCATGCCAAAGAAGTGACCACCTGGGGTATTTCCCCCAAAACGGCACCACCAGCTCACACCTTGTCCTTAAACCTGGGTTTACACCTGAGTTTTGGCCAGGGTCAACCCATGGAAGCTGCAAGGGAAAGGGGACCTCTATGCCAAGGCTTAGTGGGTTGCAAAGCAAGGGAACGGCCACTTGTGTGTAGTCTCTCAATTTCCTTCCTTCTCCAGGCAGCCCCTGCAATGGGTTTACCAGGGCAGGGTCCACCAGTACTATTTCCTAGTATTCATGACACAGGGAAGCAACTAGGATCCCTCTCCCACCCACTCATTACTTTTAGATGGAGCCACTGACCTTGAGTCAGCCTTTATGGGATTCTCGCTCTCATTATTTTCATGGGAAGGTGCCAACAACATTTTTCAAGGGAGGCTGACACCTGGATGACTGTCCCAGGATGGAGGAACCGAGGGGCTCCGAGCACCCTACCCAGCCTATTGAACTGGTAAGATAATTGCTGTGCACACACCCCCAAGGAATGGGGGAAAACCACGAAGGGTAACCTTTGTGGTGGCCTCTAATTTTCCTTCTCGTGCTTCTACCAGCACCAGTCTGAGGACATTTAGGCAGTAGGGCAATGCATGGAGCACAGGTGGGAGCACGGGGTGGCTGCAGACCAGCACCAGGGCCACGATCAGCCCCAGGAAGGGGATTTCCCTGCAGCTAATGAGTCCATCAGCTTTCAAGAGCATCCAGCTACTCTGACCTTGTGCACTCCAGCACGACCTCCTTCCTTAGCCCCAGCCCTGCTCAGATCATTAGCTTGACAAGGAACTGCCACTGCTGAGGACTAATGGCTCGTTTGCCATTCAGAAGCCACAAGTGATCAGCAAGGGGGCAAAGAGCTCAGTGCAGGCCGCTGTCAGCATGCCCACGTTCGGGACAAAATTCCTGGGGAACGCTGCAAAAACTCCTGCAGTGCCCTGGCTTCCTTCCAGAGGCTCATCAGCTCTGCTAAGGACGATGCACAACCTCCTCCCAGCACCAGGGCAGGGGATGGATCCGTGTTTCCCAGGAGCAGTGCTGGGCTTCAGCTTTAACTTCTGGCTAAATTCTCCTTCCCTCTACGGATCCTTCACTGCAGCTGCTCCCCACGGCAAGGGCAAGTCAGGGACACAGCAGCTTGCAAAGCAACACCTTGTCTGCATACAGGTGGGCGTTGGTGTCCTCTCACAAGCGATAGGAAGAGAGGAAGCAGCCTCAAGTTGCACTGGGACAAGTTTAGGTTGGATATGAGGAGAAATTTCTTCACAGAAGGGGTTGTAGAGCCCTACACAGGCTGCCCAGGGCAGTGGGAGAGTCACCATCCCTGGAGAGATTTAAAAGCCAGGAAGATATGCCACCTGAGGATACACTGCCACGAGGAACAGAGGCTGTGAACAACCACAGTCATGGCCCACCCTCTGAGCCAGGGAACAGGGAGCTGAGGAGGATGCCCTGGTGCCCTTTTAGCAGTTTCCAAAATAGGATGGGTATTGCTGAGAGCAGCCCAGGCTCCATTCTCCCGCTCCCAGAACGCACGTGCAATGAAAAGCTACAGATCAACCAGGCTGTGGCTGTGGCTTCCCCCTCAGCCACAAGGCCCCTTTTAGCTTCTTGGGGTGGTTTGCAGATGAATCGAACACACCCTCCTGGATACAACATTAAAGTTTCTAATTACCCTCCTTGAATGCATCACTGACATGCCACATCAGCTCACTCGGGTCCGCTCCTCTCACCACGTGTCTCTCTGAGTGGAGCTCCTGCCTCTCTTTAGAACACTGACCTCTCCATCCCCCAGTTGGGGTGGGCTGCAGAGCTGGAAAAGACAGTTCCCAAACAAACTGGTGATAGGCGCAGGCTTTGTCCTGCTCTTGAGATCAATCCCGTGTGAAGAGACAGACTTTATCACAGAATCACAGAACAGTTTGGGTTGGAAGGTATCTTTAACGACCGTCCTGTCCAACTCCCCTGCCATCAGCAGGGACACTTTCAACCAGATCAGGCTGCTCACAACCCCATCCAGCCTGACCTTGAATGTTTTCAGGACTGAGTCATCCACAGCTTCTCTGGGAAACCGATGCCAGTGTTCTACCACACTCACTGCAAAAAAACTTCTTCCTAACAGGTAATCTAATTGATCAATTTAAAACCATCACCCCTTGCTCTATTGCAGCAGATTCTGCTAAAATGTTTGCCCCCTGTAGGCACTGCAAGGGGCTCTCAGGTCTCCCTGGAGCCTTCTCTTCTCCAGGGGAACCCCTCCAGCTCTCCCAGCCTGGCTCCAGAGCAGAGGGGCTCCAGCCCTGGCAGCATCTCCGTGGCCTCCTCTGGACTCTCTCCAGCAGCTCCATGTCCTTCCCGTGCTGAGGAGGCCCAGAACTCTCTCCAGGGTGTCCACACTGGCAACACCCCTGCCCTCAACAGAACAAGCACTCACACACTCTCAGTGGAGTCCCACGGATTCCAACCATGCTCTAGCCCTGGCCAGCCAGCAGCTGGAATTTAGCTCACCTGAAGCACAGGATAGCCCTGGGCTGGCAGCCAGCAGATGGACCATGGGAATGCCCTTCCCTGTGTCCATGCCAAGGGGGGATCCTCAGGGACAGCCTGATAAACCTGTATCAGACCCTGGCATGCTGGGTAGGATTCAGCTCCAGATTAGGGCGTCTCAGTTGGGGTGCCCATGTGCAAATCCTGGATTTAGCTGGCATGTTGGACTCCTTAAGATATCCAAGACCCATGCATGGCACTTCCAAATATGAACCTGGACCTCTTGATTCACAGGTGGGGACCAAGCAATGTGTCTCAAGCTAAAACCAGACACCTGTGTTCAGCAGCTGAATCGTGACCTACACGTGTGGTGGCTGTCCCAGCTCTTTCCACAGTCCATGGGGATGCAGCCAGCATGGCCTGGGGTGTTTGGTGAGCCTTTTAGTTACTCAAACACCAGTATCTATTTTGGGGTGTGAGACACCCTCCAGACTCCACTGATCAAACATCCACTGGCTCTAACAGGACATTAGCACCGAGTTAATATTTTTATCTCCCACTGCAGCCCACCTCCAGCTCCTGGTCCAAGTTTCAACAGCTCCAAAATAAAAACCATTTGCATTGGATGAGGATGCCCTCCAGCTCTGCACTCTCAGGCCCCTGCTGTGATGAGCAGCACAATCCTGGCACATCAACACTTCCAGGATGGTTCCAGTGTTTGTGTGGCTCCTGCATAATAGCACTGAAATAAGTAAATTTGACAAAGAAAGGAAAAGGAACAACTGATATGCAAGCCCACGACATGAATCATTCACCAAGTCTGCTCTCCAGTTTTCCAATAATCTTGGAGGTTGCTTCCAAAGTGCTGTTTGCAAACCCTCTGTTAATCTGGGGAGCAGATGCTGCTACAGGCTGTGTTACAGCATCTTCAATAAATCCCCAACAAATATTACTTTAAAATGCCCAGGACTTTTTCAACCAGTTGCTTTTACATCTTCTTGGCACATCTGAAAAACTGACACCACAAAAAACCCCTTTGCTGGGGTTCAGCTTTAACAAACAAGCCTAAGCCCGGGGAAGAGCTCATCTCACATCTCCCCTCAGGAGATGCCCAGGTAACCCCAAACTCCTCCCAGAGGATTCTTTCCATTTCCTTCATTTGCTCTCAAAAGTCTTTCACCTCACCGGACACATTAGTGGATCAGGAAGGTGCCAGAACTACTTTCTAGCAGCCTTAACAATAGCAAGCAAAATCTGGAGCTGCAGGCAAACACTGTGGTGTTGTCACACAGGAATGAGGGCGAACCCTGTTTTCAGTGAAAATTAGGATAAAACAATGAGGTGCTGCCTTCCCACCCCAGCTTGAGCATCTGGGGTGTTCTGACAGCAGTGAAATGACAGACTGGCCCCTCTGCCATCTAAAAAAAATGAAGCTACAGCTTCCTTTAGGGACACTCACCAGTCAGTGGGCAGAGCAGGGTGGCCCCATCCCTTCTAGAGGTGTGTGGAGGGAGATAAGGTGAAGTCTGACCACGGTGCAAGAGGACCTGCAGTGCAACCACAGAGCCTGTCCATGGTGGGACAGCAGAGGACACAGCACCAGTTGTGGAAAACCCCAAGATACACCATGTTTTTGGGATAATTCTCCTTCCAGCCATTACTGAAATGTGTTGTGGGAAAGAGACACCCAGGGTCACATACCCCTCACGCACCTGAGAAAAATGCCAGTTAGCTGGGAGAGAAGCCCCAGAAAGATCCAGCTGATCTCAGTTATATATCTACCTCAGGAGAAGGGAATCCACACCACTGAAATTGTCCTTACTGCTCACCATGAATGGTGAAGGCAGCCCAGGCAGCGAGGGAAGAGCTGGTACCATCCACACGCCCAAACGCGGGCAGGTGAATCCCACCCCACCAGAAAACACTCCACTCACCTGAAAACCCCATTTCTGCCAGTTAACAGAGCAGCTTGACAGCCTGAGCTTAGCTGAAAGCCTCCAACAGGGCAGTGCCCTGGAGATGCCCATTGGAATCACAGGAACCAAGTCACCCCTATCCCTGCAGAAAATCAGCAGGAGAGTGGTTGGGATGATGTTTTTTGCTGCCAGGGACTGTTTCTTCCATCAAAAAAAAAATGCCCTGAGATGGATCACCCCTCCCAGCCTGGGAAGAACTGAGTGTGTGGATCATGCTCAGGAGGAGGAGTGGCCTGGCTGCATCTTTTGGGCTGCCATCCTTTCCAATCTCCAGTGCTAAGTTTTCCCCATCCTGTGTGATAATGGAAACAGCAATGCTGGATGTGGTTGGAAAGGCCTTGAAATCTACAGGTGAGAAGCTGTAGGTAAAACAGTGCTGCACTCCTCTAGCAAGAGAGAAGGGAAGCCAGTAAAGGGGGGAAACCCCCACATAATAAGTAATGCTCTATAAATTACGTTTAATGAATGCATTAAAAATCCAATCCTCCAAGAAGCAGCTGCTTCATTCTTTGCTGTTGATAGCATCAATATAAGAGAGGAAATTACCACCTTGTGTTCTGCAACACATCTCACCGACCTTCCTTTACAAACTCTAATGCTCCTGATTGCTGTGTCAATTTAAAATTTACCATAAAACGCAGAATCTCGTAAACTTTACAACCTCAATCACGTTTTTTTCACCCAAATCAAACGCACCACGACGTGCTGCTGACAGCAGACGGGAGAGCAGACCAGGGCACCACAGCTGAGATCCGCCTCTCCTGGGCAGCCCAGTTCAAAAGAAAAGAAGTCAGGCTGGAAGACAAGCTGGCAAATGCCTCTGTTGGAAGACCCCTCAGACCTCTGTGAGACAGCTCATCCAGCAGGATGAAGGGTAGCCAGAACCATGATTTATAATGGTGGTGGTAAAGCACTGGCACAGGTTGCCTGGACAAGCTGGGCAACCCTGGAAGTCTTTAAGGCCGGGTTGGACAGGGCTTGGAGCAACCTGGGCTAGTGGAAGGTGTCCCTGCCCACAGCAGGGAGGTTGAACTAGATGGCCCTCAAGGTCTCTTTCAGCCCAAACCACTCTATGGTTCTACAATCAAATACAACACAACCTTGGATGCAGCAGCTCTGGTGCCCCAAACACGCTGCCCCCGAGGTAGGACCAGCATGCTGTGATGCTGAGCCAACCTCCTTGCACTGGGACATGCCTAAAACACAGCTGGTTTTTTAACCCTTTTTCAGACTCTGATCCAAAACCCCAAGTCATTTCCCCAGTCCTGGGTTTCCTCCAGAAATTTAGAGCCGTGCAGCTCTTACAGAGAAGATGGTGTGAGCTTTTAATGAAGGGGAGGAGAATGCAGCTACGCCCGTGCTACAAGCTGACCATTTGCTCTTGCAGGCGTGTCTTCCACCCCTGGGTTGACAAGGGAAAACTAATTAGGCTCCTAAATTTGCTTCCTACATAAATCTAAGTCCTTTCGCTTCTCATCGAAGTGTTGTCACTGCGACAGAGAGCCCATTTCTCTGAATGGGTACAAAGAGCTTTGGCTAAAGCAGAATAAAAATATGCATATTTCAAGATGCGCTTTCCCAGGAGCCATAAAACACCACTCAGTGCCTGCAGTCTGCACTCACCCTGCAAGCTCTGGCTCAAAACTCTACCCAGATCCACCCTCAGCTCAAAATTACAGGATATATTTGGGGAGGAAAGTCAATTTTTTTTGCAGTCAGCCGCTTGCCTTTGTGACTGACTGAAACTGCGACGAGATGGACGCTTGAAGAAGCAGCAAGGGTTAAACCTTGGAAGAGGACAGGCAGGACTTGGGGATGAAGTAGCTGATCAAAGGGTGGCTCAGAAGTTATTTAAAAATAAACCAGAAAGTAGAACTTCCCGGCGGTTGCCGCTGTAATTACAATGCAGACAACGGAGCCGTGGTGCTGTTAAGGTTACTGGATTTTCCTAGCAGCTGTGTTTAATTTACTTAAAACATGCAAAGCCATCAGGTCAGATCCCATTAGCAGAATCTCTCCAGAGCACTGCAAGGCACGGCCAGCCCAGCACCACAGAAATGCTGAGGGGAAAAAAAAAAACAAGTGCAAAATGCCCCCGAAGAAGTCAGAGGGATTCATGCCATGGCCAGCACCACCCCTGAGCCACAGCAGATGCTCGGTGGTCGGTCCCTCCTGCTCACCCAAGGACCTGCCCCTGTCCCTTTCCTCCCATCACAAGCCACCTTTTGCTGTGGTCTCCTAAGATCACCAGAGACAGAGATTGGTGAGGAGAAGGTACCTAGGAAATCTGGGATCAAGAATTTAGGGAAGTGTTTTGCTACAACACAGTTCTCTGGGTGTCCTGCAACCAGCTTAAGAAGAAGACATACATTGTCCCACCCGGATCCCTCTACTCTCCAAGCATCCTCCTGACTTTCATGCTGCATTAGAGGGAAGACAAACTTGTCCTGAATCGCACCCAGAGTCCATCCCCGAGATGGGAGCTTGGTGGATTTGTGGGTCAGGATTCCACCCTTGGAGCTTTGCTCACACGGAAATAATTTGTCAGGAGCCTTTCCAAAAACACAACCTTCTTGTCAGGAAAAATCTTCTAGAGATCCTCTTCTGTTTTGTTTTGTGTTGTTTTGTTTTTCACCCTTTTAACACTGGCTCAGCCCTCTCTCCACCAGAGGGAATATCAGGGTTTCATCCACCACTCGTGGCTTCTACCAG
This sequence comes from Pyrocephalus nanus, assembly GCA_038380795.1. NCBI lineage: Eukaryota > Metazoa > Chordata > Aves > Passeriformes > Tyrannidae > Pyrocephalus > Pyrocephalus nanus. The sequence goes on along the minus strand of CM076263.1, from coordinate 1,789,272 downwards.
CTCGATTCTGTTTCTAAAATTAGCATCCTGAGAGATGTAATTGCTAGAACAAAAGGTGTTAGGTCATGTTTCAGTCCCTGCACATCATGCTGTGTCTGCAGCCACCTACAACCACCTCAGAGTCAGCCACGAACTGAAGCTCCAGTGTGTCCTGCTCCACTGAGCCCTACTCAGCAGAGTGATGCAGCTTTAATGGGTGCTGATTCCAAAAAGAAGAGTGCTGAAGACAAGGAGAGAGGAGAAAATGCCATGGGCTGCCTTCTGCACACGGTCCAGACACACAGAACGGGAAAATAAAACAAAATAAAATAAAATAAAATAAAATAAAATAAAATAAAATAAAATAAAATAAAATAAAATAATAAAATGTATTGCCCACAGAAGCTGTGGATGCCCCATCCCTGGAAGTGTCCAAGGCCAGGTTGGATGGGGCTTGGAGTAACCTGGGATAGTGGAAGGCATCCCTGCCCATGGCAGGGGGTCTGGAATTAGAAGATCTTTAAGGTCCCTTCCAACCCCAACCATCCTGTGATTCTATGACTCTATGAGCACAGTAGAATAGAATAAAACAGAATAAAATCCAGCAAACAAAAAATAAATATAATACCATAATTAAAAGTGAGACACCATAAATAGTAGAAAAGAATGCAAAGCAATGGGTTTGTTTATGGGAAAATGTTTATGGGAAATCCTGAAAACATCTGGCCAAACTGCATGACCCTTGTTGACGAGGACCAGCAGTTCTCACCATCAGAGCCCTCCCTGAAACCAGCAGCTACTGGCACTGTGTGCAGGGAACCCCAGCCTGGAGTCCCTTAAGATCACTCTTCCAGCACAAAACTCCAACGTGAACTCATCCTTCATGGCTTAGGAAGGTGTGAGACTTATTTGCATAATAAATGACAAGGCAGGAATATAGATTTCTGTCAGATCACACAACAACCTCTTCCCCCCCCCTTGCCCCGCCTTCCCTTTGAAAGAAATCTGTTTATTCTGAGGGAATCATCTCTTCTCCAGATAAATGGTGCTTGTAGCCAGTTTAGCTCGGCCCGATACGCATTCTTTTGCATGCCTGTAATGAATTTTCACAGCTAGAGCCCTAATCCAGTCTAGTCATGGAGGGTTTATCAGGACCTCTTATTTTATTTCTACCGGTAAATGGGAATTGCTTTCCTTATCGCTATCTGGGAGCACCTGACTGATTTTTGCTTCATATTTCCTATCCCACTGGAATTCAGGATGTGGTGTTATCTGATGCTGTACAGTTGTCACTCATGTTAGCTGCCTTTTAATTTTAATTTGCTGGATTTATTGCTCTTTTTTCCCACCAAGCCAAGAGATTTTACTTCAAGATCCGAGTCCCTCCTTGCTCCCTTCCATCCTGCTGATCACATTTCTCGGGTGATCCTTGGGAAGGCAGAACCAAGGCTTGCCTTGCCTTCATCTGCCTGATCCTTTTGAGCAATCTGGTCCACTGGAAGGTGTCCCTGACCATGGCAGTGGGACAGAATGAGGTGAGCTTCGAGTTCCCTTCCAACCCAAACCATTCTATGACGTCTTCCCTTGGGAGAGGACTCAACCATGGGGCTTGTCCACATTCCACCACTGGGAAAGCACAAAACTATATAATAACTAGCAGGAAATTGTCCCTAACTTCGAGTCTAAAAGCAAACAAATCCGTGACAGCCAGGGCTTGCTGATGTGATGGCTAGGGCTGGTGCAACCAGGGGGAAGGTACACAGCTCTGAACTCTGGAAAACTGAACCCACTGCTGCTGGAAAGGCACAAGAAGACCTATAAATCCTGCAGATAACACCGTGATGGATCAGTAGTGGCAAGACATTAACCTTCACTCTTGAGGAGACACCCAAATGATAACACCTGTAGCCAGGCCACTCCAGAGTTATCAGTCTTGTCACTCATGAAGATAAATCTATCTGACCTAAACCATCATCCTACGCCCCTCTGGCTTCCTCACTCAAAATCCCTGTGGATGCCAGCAGGGATCGGGGAAAATCACACCTAATAATCAATTGAGTGCGCGTACCAATGCTCACATGGAAACCATTTCCTTCAGCATGTTAAAATAATCCCTCAGAGCAGGGAAAAAACAAGGTAGGCTTGAAGGCTGGTCTGCAGGGAAAACGCTGCATGTCAGTGACAACTGTGGAAGGACAGAAAACAGCTACCAAGGCCTCAAGGAGCTGTCACGCACAGGAAAATGTAAGTTAATTAAAGCCACTTCAACAAATACATTGGGGACAGGGGCATGGGACGCAGGGAGGGAGAATGAAGTGATGTTAAAAGCTCAGACACATGGTGAATCCCAGACAGGGGGCAAGGAAACCTGCTTGGCAAAAAAACCCAGATGAGCCCCTTGCTGTGGAGCTGTGCTGGAAAGGGCAGTGAGAAACCACTCTACCCCAGGGCACAGCATTTTTCCACAGCCCCATAGGCCTGTCCCTCCTCTGGAAAACACCACTGAGACTCCACTGATGCTCTCCTAGACCGAACAGTGCTGGCTTGGGATTATAAATCTGATACTTGCCTTCCTAATCTCGTCCCTCCTGTCCCTGCCACAACATTCAACTGAAACAAGAACCACAGGCAAAGCGCCCATGTGGCTAAGTGTAATGATGTAAATCCACCCCAAACATGACACCAGGGCCAACATCAGCTCCACCTTCACCTCCTCTGAGCACAATCTCCCCTGAGCCTCCAGAGATGACCTGCCTCCAACTATGCTCAGAAGCTGAGTACAAGTTATTCACACCTGCTGATATAAATGCAAATCACGAAAAATTTGGACGTGTTCTGTGTATTTTTACTTCAATCAGCTCCCAGGGAAACCTGAACTGTTAGCTCTCCATAAATTCCTTTGAGCATTGGTTCAAAAGTGGAACCCAAATAACCTGCACGAGGTTGGGTCATCGTGGAGAGCCTCTCTATCTGCCAAGGCAGATGCTCAGCCGGCCCATCGAGATCTTCCTGCTTGGAAAGCAGCACTGGCCAGCCTCAAACGGGAAGGGAAACAGGAAGCAAGCCCATCTGCACACCATCAAACCCCCGCTGTGGGATGACAGCATGCAAGGCTGCTGCCTGCAAGAGGAAGCCTTTGCCGTGGTACCAGCCCGGCTCAGTTAGAGCACAGGCAGCACGGAAACACAGATGGAACGAGGAGGATCCAGGTTCCCAAAGCATCTTAGCCAGCTTCCCATATCCTCCCTTACCTGCTGGGATGAGGGTGATGCAGCAAACCCAACACCAACCCAGCGTGCTCCTCCAGCAAAGCCAGGAGGCTGCTGGAATCTGATTGTCTTGGTCAGCAGGTGCAGTGAAGGACCTGGCTCACAGGGGACAAGGTCTGAGATCTCATTGCTCACCCCTGAGCTCATTTTCTAACTCCAGGCTTTGATACAGATCTTTTATTCCAGCCCCGGGTAAGATTAACTCATCACAAGTCCCAAGGCTACAAGGAGACCTAAGAGCCACTTCCAGTGCCTAAAGGGACTCCAGGAGAGCTGGAGAGGGACTGGGGACAAGGAATGGAGGGACAGGACACAGGCAATGGTTTCCCACTGCCAGAGGGCAGGGTTAGATGGGATACTGGGAAGGAATTGCTGTCTGTGAGGGTGGGGAGGCCCTGGCACAGGTTGCCCAGAGAAGCTGTGGCTGCCCCTGGATCCCTGGAAGTGTCCAAGGCCAGGCTGGACGTGGCTTGGAGCAGCCTGGGCTAGTGGAAGGTGCCCCTGCCCATGGCAGGAGGGTGGAACTGGATGGTCCCCTCCAACCCAAACCATTCTGTGCTTCTATGGCTCTGCAGAGAGCTTTAGAGCCCGGTCTCTTGAAATACAGCCCAGTACAGCATCCCCCTCTCTGCCTGCAGCTCTGGGCAGGCAGCCAAGGCCCCCCACCCATGACCCCCAACCCCTTCCCTCCCCAGGGTGACTTCCTTAATGCAGCCCAGCTGCCTGCCCCCACCCGCCAAGGGCTGACAGATTTGTGCTGTCCCCTTAGGGTGGGGTAGGTACATTTATTTCCTCTTCGGGGGAAAAAAAAAAAAAAAAGGAAAAAAGGAAAAAAATATGCAATTAACCTTTTCCTCTCCTCGCAAGGGACAAGAAGCTTCCCTGCCACAGAAATTGTTTCAGGACTAAGATATCTGTTTCCCACAGCTGCACCAGTGCTATTCTGGCTTAGCTAAAATTAAAGAGCTGAAGTTGTATGTGGGCCTTCATGAAAGCTGTCACGGGGACCACAAGATTAGAGGGCCAGATGGTGACCTGGAAGACTGAGGTCTACTCTCAGCCGTGCCAAGGGATTCTCATATGTGTCAGAGCATGTTTGTCCACCCCTGTTTAACAGAATCCTAAAATGGTTTGTGTTGGAAGAGACCAAAAATTATCTGGTTCCAAGCCCCTGCCATGGGCAGGGACACCTTCCACTACCCCAGGTTGCTCCAAGACCCATCCAACCTGGCCTTGGACACTTCCAGGGATCCAGGGGCAGCCACAGCTTCTCCATGTCAGTGCCTCACCATTCTTATCACGAAGAATTTCTTCATCATATCTAGTTTGCATCTCCCTGCTTTTAATTTAAAACTGTCACCCCTTGTCCTGCCACTACAGACCCTACTAAAAAAGTCTGTCTCTATCCTTCTCCTAAGCTTCCTTAAAATACTGAAAGACCAACAAGTCTTGCCCTATCACCTCCAGTGCCCATCCAAATGCCAGCCTCGAAATCCAACAGCACTGGGAAAAAAAACCCAGGGAAGCACAGGATAACCCCAGCATCCCTGCCACCATCCCCTCTCCCACCACGAGCAGGTCCTCTGCCAACAGCTGTGCCAGCTATTGTTGGGCACATAAAGCCTGGTCCTGCTGTCAGCATGCAGCTCATTACTCTGCAAAGGGCTTTGAAATGCTTGGAATATGAAAGGTGCTCCATCAGGCCAAATTCAGCTCCGTTTGCCATTACAATGCAGTGCATTCCTTTTGTCTGTGCCTTTTGATGACGTGCAATTGTTCCCCTCAGTCAGTGTTTCGGAGTCATTAGCTGGAATTAGTAAAGTTCCCGCTGCCGGACTTTTCCGAGGCTCTGTTCTCGGGGCTACAAAGAGCCAGCGAGGAGTTGTCCTGCTTTCACCGAGCTGGAGGCACAGCAGGGAGCTGTTCTGGGGGGAGAGCAGGCAGTCTGCTCAACTCCACTTTCCCCCTGCAGGCACCGGGAAGCGCCTGTGCCAACAAGATGCTGTGGGTGGTCGCAGGGGGGCCGGTGCCTCCTGCCCGGCAGGGAACCTCAGACCCTTTCATTCGGTACCTCTGGTGGGACCAGGAGAAGGGCTCCACCTCACTGTGTCCACATTTGGGCAGCACATCCCACAAAGTTCGGGTTTCTCCCCCCAAGAATCCCCCACTCCCCATTTAAAGGCACCAGCACTGAAGAAGTCCCTTTCCTTTGGGTGACAGGGACCTCTGCTTGGCACCCTCCATGGTGAAAACACACCTGGTTGTGCCTGACCTTGTCCTCTGATCTTTTGCTCATGTTGTGCTTTTCCAGCTACATCAGAAGGCCTCTTAGTATGCAGACACTTTTTCCTGAAGGTATTTATACGTGAAACATACACCTCCCTGATCGACCTGTGCCAGTGTCTCATCACTAACAATTTGTTACCTCTGACTTGTCTGAATCTCCCCTCTTGGTGTAAAACCATTTCCTCGTGTTCTATCGCTCCGAAGTCCCTCTCCAGCTCTCTTGGAGGTCCTTTAAGCACTGGAAGGGGCTTCTAGTCAACTCAGAGCTTTCTCTTCTCCAGGCTGAACAGCCCCCAGCTCTCCCAGCTTGTCCACTGCTCATTTTTGTGTTTGTCCTTGACAGAGGATTCATTTCTGTTCACCAACAAGCAGTTCCAGCAGACAAATGACGTGAGGACGCTCCATGGGCTATGCCCATCTGGTGTTGCTGTCTGGCCCCAAGGACCCAGCTCAGGTCTGGGGACCACAGCAGCCCCAACTCACACCTGTGACCAAGGCACAGACCCTTCCTCATCCAGTCATCCCACCACCTTCCTCTGGATGCAGCATGGAAGGGTATCTGGCCACTAGAACCCTGAAACAAAACCAGGAGCAAATCAACCTCATGGGACATCCTTTGGGAGAAGAGCTCAGCATTGAACTCAGCTCCTTTAGCAGCTGGTTGTCTTTCCCAAGGGATTGTACCTCCATCCCCTAAGGATTCCCCTGAAAATCATCTCGTAGATCATCCCACCTAACGCTCACAACAGCGTTTCCATTGCAGACAATTCACACCTCTCACCTTGCATTTTTTTACAGTAACACGGTACAATAAAGCAGCCTGCCCGGATTCCAGCCTAATCTAAAAACAACTTTATGGCTTCTAATTTTAGCACTAATCTTCCTTTGCTATGGTTGTGTGATTTCTAATTATTTTATCCCCAAGCCTTGCTTTGATGGATAGTTGTACCTTTTTCCAATGCCAAGCGACTTGTAAAGTGCCTTTAAAAAATACGCTGATCATTTCGGGTTCATTTCCAGTTCCTACACAAATAATATTCTCATATATGGCTTCACTGCGGAAATATTATTATTATTAAAATAATAATAATAATAAAAGCAATGCAATTCAAAAAGGAGAGCTCCATTTCTTAGGACTATCCCAACCTGCCCCTGCAAACATCCGTATTTTCTCTCAGAAGTTGTAATAGAGCATAAATTTGTTATCGAGATACGGATCTCTCAATAATTCAGTGCCTTTGGCTTGGCAGAGCTCCCAGAACACTTTGCCTTTATCTATCCCTATCTTCAGGTTACAACACGTCCCAGAGCATTTGGGCACACCAAAACCTCGGGGTGGTGGGGGACTGTGAGAGGGACAAGGCGAAGAAGCGGTGGCAGAGACACATTTGCTTTGATGTTCCCCAGGGAGAGCCACCTGCCCAAATCCCCTGAGCCTGCAAATATCAGCTGAAGATGCTTTGCAGGGGTTCAGGATGAGCTCCAAGCCCAAGGTCCTCAACAGGCAGGCGCTTCCTCTCCTACCACACTCGCCTGAAGCAACCTCTTGATCCTTCTAATCGCTGACCTAGATCAAACCTGGATCTGATGCCGTTAAATTTGCACACACACACACACAAAAAATATATATATACTGGGGAGAGGATGCTGCCTGAGGAATGTTTCAGGATGCTGAGCCTGCCTGTCTCTGCCACGGGATTGCACGTCCTTGTAGGACCTGCCACCAGCAGCCAGCAGTGGAACAGGGGATGCAGGCACAGGACTGGTGTGGATGTTTGTTGGGTTATTTCCTTCCCCAGGATTTATATTGCGCTCCGGTCAATTGGAAAACATCCACTTGACCTGCGACCTTTTTGTTTTAGTTACTCTCCAAGCTTTGACAGCAGCAGTTTAAACACAAAGCATATGAGTTTCAGCACCGAGGAAGCACCCCATCCCTGCAAATTCCGAGTGGATGGGGAGGAATATCACACTGCAGCCCTGAAGGAGAAACACATTTCTTGTTTCTCATTCTTCATTTTCCTCTCCTTCGCTTTCTGAGCCTGTCTCACCATCCATGTCGTCTCCCTCCCCACTGGAAACCTGAGCTTAGCTCCCCACCACGATATTCAAGAGAAGGATACGGGCTGTGGTTTGTTATAATTCCCTGCACAATGCTGTGTTATAGAGTATTTGAAACGGAGACTGTCAAAACAGGAAACAACCCAGTCGAAGTCCTCAGGCCTGGATCCTGAAATGTCACCATACAGAGCTGCAAGGGATGGAGAAAAGCCCTCTGTTCCCACACGGGGAGAGGATGCTCTGGGAGAACAGCCAGCGACACACCATCTGCCCTCATGCCATCCTGATCTTGGGAGCTGGGCTTTAACCTCTGCTGAAATCAGTGCAAAGCTGTTTTTTATTAACTGGGGGGGGAGGAGGGGGGATCTAAGCAGATGGGGTTAAAAATTATAACCCTCTGTTGACTGATGGTTTTATTGGCATAGGGAATTTCGTATGGAATATCAGCGCGCTCAGGAAGCGAACCCTGCAGGAAATCCTTCATCCTTAGGGCTGCAGAGCAACCTCCACAGCATCCTGCTGGCTTCCTCCCTACTCCTCCTAAAACTGACCCCTGAGATCCTCGCCTCTCGAGCTCATGCTCTGAGTTTGAGTGGGTCTTGCCGGGATAGGACTGGGCCAAATCCTGCCCGTGCGCCTCAGGGAAAGCACCAGGCTGACACTGCACCTCCATGGGGATGCAGAGCAGGATAGAGTTTGGTCCCAGGCTCTTTGATTTCCATCTATCCTTGGAGCAAAGACTAAAAGTCTCTCAGAGGCACAACAGCGATGCCTGCTTTGGAGGGGAGAATGCAGCTACTGTAAACCAAGATAAGTAAGATTTTCACAACTTGTTTTTTCTGCAGAAAATAGATGCTGGATTTATTTTAAAAGGCAGCCTCCTGAACCTGTAGGTTTTGAGCACTTCTTAGAAGTCTGACCTGAACAAGCATCCAATATTCATTGAATATTGCTGTTGCAAGCCTTTGGTTGCTTCTGATGGGAGTGAAAACTTTCTGTTGTACTTGTTTCTTTGCTTTTACAGCTTTCTGCGAGTCAGCTTCAGGAAGAACTTCCCAAGCAGAAGAGCTGGGGACCATTACCAGAATGGTGATCCAGCAGTTCTGGTTTCCCAGGGACATGGTGGATACCTCATCCCTGGAAACATTCAAGTCAGGTTGGATGGGGCTTGGAGCAAACTGGTCTAGTGGAAGGTGTCCCTGCCCATGGCAGGGGGGTTGGAATGAAATGGCCTTTAAATTCCCTTCTAACCCAAACCATTCTGACCCCTCCTCTGGAAGCAAAGCAGAAGTACTCTTTTATTTCTGAGGGATCAGTGGTACTATTTCAGTGTCAAGACACTAATCTAGAGTGACAACCTTCAGTAGGAAAAAAAAAAAAAATCCACACATTCATGGGATGAACAACAAGAAATGTCATTTCAGAGGGTCTGCATAACCCAGAACATCAAATTTCACCCATCATCCGGGCAGAGAATTAGAATAATTACCTAGGGCCTGGTCCTGAAAGGTGCTGAGTGCAGTCAAGTGGTCTCCACTCATAGAATTCAGTATCTCAGGGGCTCTCAGCAGGGTCAGCCTTGGAGCCTGGGCAAAACAAGATAGGTTGGTCTTAGTCCAGTATTTATCAAAAAAACCCCACACAACCTATAATTAAGAAAAAAAAAACAAACAACAACAAAAAAACCCAAAACCAAAAACATTCCAGCTCAGCTCCATGTGCCAGCCCCATTGTCCTGTACGGGGAACTAACTCAAGGGTCACGCAGACTATGGCTGAGGAGATGCTCTCCAACCCACAGGCATTCCCTGCAGATCCAGGACGGATGCCTTCAGCCCACAGGAGGAAAATCACACCGGGATGGATGCGCCCACAGAGCTTCAACCCGCATCCAGGAGCACCTCAGCGCCATTCCCTGGGAGCGCTGAGCTACCCGAGACACCACACCCAGACACGGATTACGCCGTCAGCACCATCCCAGAGCTCACACACCTTCCTGGCACAAGACAAACCCCGGGGTTGCCTTGCCAAGTCTACGGGAAGTGATAAACCTAAGAGATAAGAGGAGTTATCCGTGTTTCCAGGGAGGAGGGCGAGGAACACCCCTCGGAGCTCCCTGCCGGCTGGCAGCGACGCGCGCGGCACGACAGCCCCGGGCAGGTACGGCCGTGCCAAGTGCAGGGTGAAGGCAGGGAAGAGGATGACGGGGACAGGATGACTCCTGCACACAGCCCTTTGTTTTGGGAGGTCCCCTGAGATGCCTGGCTCACAGTGGCCAAGTCCTCCTTCTTTCCCTAAAAGGGGAACGGATGAGGGGAGGAAAACAATGCTCTCTCTCCTCGGTTGCCTAATGGAAGAACAAAAGCACAGAGATCCCTTCCAAAATTGTCTTTTGAGGAACAGACCATCGAGCCTGAAGGCCCAGTATTTCTGGTTTGCTTATTTCTGGATGAACTCCAGCCTGCCAGAGTCTTTCTGTCCTTCCTCTGGGCTCTTGCAAAACCCGCCCAAAGCCACAGGGATCACGCAGGGCTTGCACAGACCCCAAATCCCACAGAGGATTTAACACCCAGCACCTTGCAGAGATGATGAAGCCAAAGGTGAGGTTCCTCCACCCAGACTCCACCACAAGAACACCTCAGCCACAGGGTGGACAGGGTTTGGAGCAACCTGGTCTAGTGGAAGGTGTCCCTGTCCATGGCAGGGGGTGGAACCGGATCATCTTTAGAGTCCCTCCCAACTCAAACCATTCTATTGACAGCCTCGGCCCAGCAGGATGCATTTGGCAGAGAGGGTCTGCTCCTGCCTGATCCCACTGAAAACTGTAACCAAAACCCACTAAAGCCAAAACCAGTTCAAAACCAGAATCAGACCTTTCCTTGCCCAGCAGCACTGTCTGCTAGGGAGCAGAAGGGGATTTCTGCTGTGCTGACTGCTCATGGAAAGTCCCTGACTGGCCCACAACCGTGGAAAAAACAGAAAATAGAACTTTAATACCAAGTTGGTGGCAGGCTGTCTATTTTTCTCTCCTGTGACTGGTTACCATGGATAAATTTCTGAGGTCGACCACGCAATTGTTCGCTGCACTGCTCCTATTAAACAGAGGATGATCAAATCATCCCATTTGTACCGTACTTTAATTTCCAGAAATTCTTTGTTCGTTTGTTTGCTTAAATTATTTCTCTCATTTGAAGAAACAATGCAGCCTTACAAAGCGAGGGCCCAAATCTCCCGAGCCACCCTGCTGTGGTTCATTACTTCTACACTAGTTAACAAGGCCAGTAATTTCCCTAAGGTTTAATAGAAAATCCTCTTTCCAGAATGCAGAGAGACAGGACATTTTAACAAACTTGCTGCTGTATCCCGGAGATGTCGTAGGTGAGGGATATCCTAGGCAAGGCATGGGTTTTCCTTAGGGTTAGTATGCAGAAGCAGGTAACCTAAATGATTTTTTTTTTTTCACCAGAGGCTACTCCCTCAGCTGGGGAAGGGGACCTGGTATTCAGAGCTCAGAGCATCAGCTCCACTTGGAAATGGGTTCCCGAAGCATTCCAGTCCTCATCCCAAAATACAGAGTGGTTAGTGCATTATGCTGGGATCAGGTAGATGATACTGGAGGAGCAGATCCAAAATGTACCTGGGGTGTATTTGGTGGAAGAGGTACACAGCCCTTTTCATCAGTGACATGGATAGCAAAGTACACAGAATACCTGCCCATTACCTGACCATAAACTGCCCTTTTCACTAGTTTTGCCAACCTCTTTCTATGCCCAAATCAGAAGAAAATATAAAGTCTGAAATAAAGACAGAGAAGAGCTTGTGGAAATCAGGCAAATACATATAACATCTATACATATATGCTGGAATCACAGAATCAGAATCATTTGGGTTGGAAGGGGCCTTTAAACTAAGAAACCAAACTTAAAAAAAAAAAAACAAAACACAACTGGAGGACCAAACTAGGTTAGTGATCAAGTCCAAACCCCTTGCAATCAGCCAGGACATCTTAAATATACATCTTCAACATATATATATGTTTTATATATTAAAAAACAGCCCAGTAAATCTCTGTTGAGACGCACATGCAGGTGAAAAGCTGGGTGAGAAGCTGGCAGTGCTGCCTTGAGTCACAAGGGTATTTACCCTACAAGAGCCTCTGCAGCTCCCTAATATTATTTATACAACAGGATTTGTCAGGCAACAACTACAGATGTTCTCAGGGAGCCTCCTTACTTATCCACTGATAATACCATGTGCCTGGGACAGCTGAACAAATCCTGCCACGTAAATAATAAACACACGGGCTGGGTTAATCAGAAGGAGGCGGCCGAGGAATCTGGAGATTCCCACAGACTCCCTGCCTCGGGGAAGGGAACAAGAAAATGCCCTGACCTAAGCAGGGGTGAGTCCCACATACCCACAGATCACAGGGAGATCACAGGAGCTGTTTGCAGATCACTTACCGAACATGAATAATTCAGGCAGAAGCGGCTGGGAGTATGAGAACAGATAGACAAGAGCTCGCTGCTGCTGCTGCTGCTGCTGCTGCTGCTGCTTTGGCAGGTTTTATTTTATTGAGCGAGGCCAAGAAAACACGAGCCCCAGCGAAAAAATCCTTAGCTCAGTGTTGCCAGTGTCGTGACTTCACTGACAGTCCCATGATATATGGTCTTTTCACCAGACACCCAGCTGATTATGAATGCCATTTCCCTCTCTCCTCGAGGCATTTCTGTGATTATTTGGCTGGGCAGGTAGGGCAAAACAATGTGCTTTTTTTGAAAGGCCTTCAGTAGCCACCTGCAGTCCAGTGCATAATTACACGAATCACAGAACTGTTGGGGTTGGAAGGGACCTCAAAGACCATCCAGTTCCAACCCCTGGGCAGGGACACTTTCCACTAGAACAGGTTTCTCTAAGCCCCATCCAACCTGGCCTGGGACACTTCCAGGGATGTGGCAGCCACAGCTTCTCTGGGCAACCTGTGCCAGGGCCTCCCCACCCTCACAGACAGCAATTCCTTCCCAGTATCCCATCTAACCCTGCCCTCTGGCACTGGGAAGCCATTCCATCTCTTGTCCCCAGTCCCTCTCCAGCTCTCCTGGAGCCCCTTTAGGCCCTGCAAGGGGCTCTCAGGTCTCCATGGAGCCTTCTCTTCTCCAGGTGAACCCCCCCAGCTCTCCCAGCCTGGCTCCAGAGCAGAGGGGCTCCAGCCCTGGCAGCATCTCCCCAGATCCATCCACCAACAGAGGAAAAAAAAAAAAAAAAAAAAAAATGGGTTTCCTTTAAGTGTTCACACCACCTATTAACTTCCAGGTCTCCTCCCACCCCCAGCATCTTCTCTGGGAAAACACACAGCACCCAGAGACCAGTTTACAGCCTTCAGGCTCCTCTGCAAAAACTCATGAATCGGGAATTCAACCCTGTAGGAGAACGGGTTGCGGGGAAAAAAGGTCACAAGGAGGAGGATGGAAAAGAGAAGAAAGAAAAAAGGGGATGCTCTCTAAATCCTTGTCCCAAAAGAAAAACACAAGTAGTGTTACTTCTGTGGGGATAAATTAATAGCCCATGAACACATTATCAGGAGGACTGGAAGCCAGGAAGCAAACTAAAAAAAAAACCCACCAAAAAAACAACAAACCAAAAAAAAAAAACCCAAAGAAAAAAGAAAACCCCAACCAACAACCCCCCCAAAAAAACCAATAACCACCAACAACCAAAAAAACCCAGTAACAACCAACAACCAAAAAAAAAATCCCACAACAAAACCAAAAGAACAGCAATAAAAACAACAAAAAAAAAAAAAAAGGAAAGAAAAAGAAAAAATCACAAACAAACAAACAAAACCCCACCTAAGGCACATAAGAAAAGACAGAGATGGTAAAGCCAGGTGGTGGAAGTCAAACATGGCTTTGGTGCAACCTGCAGAAACCTGAAATTCACTCCCCTGAAAGGACATTGAATTGTGCTCACTGCCAAAGGGAAAAGAGCCCTGTACTTCAAGATGGACATTACACAGGGTCAAGAACAGGGAACTGAGGCTCAGGAGCAGCTGGTGAAGCTGGGGACACCTCGGCCTCTGAGAACCAGAGGTGTCAAGCAGGGATCTGACACAGAGGACCCCACCTAAGCAGGATTTTCCAGGATTTCTCCCCAATGGAGAGACACGCTCCAATGCTAGTGACACACTCTGGGACTGGGGAACCCTCTGGGAATTCCTGTCCCGCATTTACCTGTGCATTTCCCGGCTTCAGTTCACTCCTCTGCACTGCCAGCACTGGGTTTGGCCCCAAAACAGCACACCCTGCTCTTCTCCAGCCCAGCTGGAAGGAAACTGCTGTGCATATACACCAGGTTACAGTCCCTTTACACAACACCCCTTCCTTGATACTGTAGAGATATATCTGACTCGAGACTCAAAGTGACAGTACAAGTCCCAGTAAATCTGGTTCTCAGCGTAAAAGAGATGAGAGGCATCCAGGCTGAGGTAGGTGTGGCCTCTGATGCCACCAGCAAACAGATCTACACTTTCAGTTTTCCTTCAAAATAAAAATATTGACTCTATCCACACTCCATCCCACTTCTAAGCTAATCTTCTGAATTAAAAAACTAAATTTTAAACACCCTTCAGCACCACTGCTGGTAGCACTCTTGATCCAGAAAGCTCAATGCCATCTCAACGTAGTCTATGACAGATGCTCTATTACCCACATCAAGAAAATTTCTCTTCAACCTTTAGCATAAATGGGCTATCTCTGATAGGAAACCTGTTTCTTGCCTTTATAGACCAAGTGCAGGCCTTGTCTCTGCATTAGCCCAAAATAATTACTTGGCCACACACCTCACTGGGTCCTCAGGGCTTTGAGTTCTCCACCCTTGTGCTTATATTCCATGCAGAAAAATTAACTAATCAATATACACCTGGCAGATGTTCTTTGAAAAGGATACCAGGTCTCCAAAACACAAGATGATGAAAGGAGTAATCAAGTAGATCAGACTGACCAGAAAAGCAAGGATTGTAGCATGACAGTGGAGAGCACAGCTTTAAGCCTTTCTCTTGATATTTATATGGCTTTATTTGCATGTCAAACTATATGATAATTAGCTGTAAATAAATCTGTGATGAAACTGTGCTGTGCAGCTCCCCACAGCGGAAAAAAAAAAAAAGCCAGGACTGGGCTGCATAATCGCCCTTAACTCTGCCCCTCCAGGTGTTCCCACTCCACCTCGCTCCTAACGACCGTGCACTCCCAAAGAACAACTGTGCAACGGGAATCTTTTGTAATCATACAGATGTATATGTAGCATTTCCTCATACTGAATGCTACTTTGCGTGTGGTGGGATTTCTGCATCTCCCACAGCCTATTCAGGATCACTACTTCTTCATTCTCCTCCAGCTACTTACACTTGACCCTGGAGAAAAGGAGGCTCAGTGGGGAACTTCTCAGGCTCTCAAACCCCCTCTTCTCACAGGGAACAAGGACAGGACAAGAGGAAAAGGCCTCAAACTGCACCAGGTGAGGTTTAAGTTGGATATTGGGAGAATTTTCTTCACCAAAAGGATTGTCCATCCCTGGCACAGCTGCCCAGGGCAGTGCTGGAGTCCCCATCCCTGGAGGGATTTAAAAGCCCTGTGGATGAGGCACCTGGGGACATGGGTTAGTGGTGGCCTTGGCAATGCTGGGGGAATGGTTGGACTTGATGGTCTTGGAGGGCTTTTCCAACCTGAACGATTCTGTGATTCTGCCCCTCTTTCTCAGACTTGTCCGCAGGGCAAGCTTTGGATCTGCTGAGGCTTTGTGCAACCCTGCAGGACAGCTGGGATCCTGTTTGGAGACCTGCAGGTGACACTGGGATGCAAACAATAACAGAGATGCATGCTGTTATTTTAAATATCAACAGGAAGGGATGCAGTAGCCCGGTCCTGGAGCAGCACCGCTTACGTCAGGAGTGCACTGGGAGGGGTGTGCACTCGTAGTCAAACCAGCCACCTCAATGAGGCCTTTGTGCTCTGCCAGTTATCTGCAGAAGGCTTCATGCAAAGCTGGAGCCTGAGGGCCCATCTGCAGTCACAGCCCACACCAGCTCCATCCAGCACAGACTGAAAACTGGGCCAGCCCACGCAGGCTGGGGAAGGTCTGGAGAGAAGGGATTTCAGACACCTTCCACTGTCCCAGGTTGCTCCAAGACCCATCCAACCTGGCCTTGGACGCTTCCAGGGATCCAGGGCCAGCCACAGCTTCTCTGGCCAACCTGTGCCAGGGCCTCAACACCCTCACAGCCAAGAATTCCTTCCTTCTATCTAGCCTGAGTCTCCCCTCTTAATTTAAACCATTACCCTCTGTCCTATCACAGCAGGTCTTAACTAAAAACCATGCCCCCAACTTTCTTACCAGCCCCTTTTGACTACCAAAAGGCCACAATAAGGTCTCCCTGGAGCCTTCTCTTCTCCAGGCTGAACACCCCAGCTCACCCAGACCATTTCCAGAGCAGAAGAGTTCCAGCCCTCTGGTCCATCAAAGAGCCTGCACTCCTTGGGACCATTTCTTCGGGCTCAACTAAGGTAGCAAGTTTGACTAATTTGAGCCATTAGGCACATATTGAGACATAAAATATTAATATGGGAACGAATCAAAAGCAGCTTGGCTGGCTGGGCTCCTGTTTTCAATTCATTACATGCATTGAAAAAAAAAATAATCATAATGAAAAAAATGAATTAAAAAAAAAAAAAAAAGGAGGTTTTATCTCATCAAATAAGTATGAAAAGGTATAAATTCCCGACTGACTGCAGCAGTTGGCCTTGCTGTGCTGGTAATTGGAACCAGCGTGCTCTGCTTCCTGGGCATCCCATTCACAGGAGCCAGAAGGAAGCATTCAATTCCTTTCAATAGGGAATTTCATCGCTGGAAAACAATCCACCTTCCTCGCACCCAAAGAAAAGCCAGAGGGAGAGTTCTGTCCTCGACCACAGTTCCATCTCACTGCCAGCCCCAGCCAGAGCAGGAAGGGAAGGCTGCCACACTGACTGCTCACGCCATCCCAGAGCCGTGAGATTGCCTTCAACACATCAAGCTCAGCCCTTTTTCTTTTCCTTCTTCAAAACACACTGAGTTGTTTTTTTTTTTCTTTTCCTTTGAGCCTGCTCAGGGGTCCAGTCTGCAACTTTTCTTTCCACAACCATAAAGGGCTAAACAAGCCTAGATTTTTGTCTCAACAGCTTTCCTTAGATTTTTAGCTTTTCCACCCAGTTCCAGACCTAAGACTACATGGAAAGCACCTGGGTGTATCCAAGGGCCATGCTAACATCAAGGGGATATCTGTGAGACATCCTCAGAGGCAGAGCCCACTTTAAGTGGGTTCTTTAATGAGCCCAGGACAACCCCATCCATATGGGACTGAGCAAAAATCACGTTATTACGGCAACAGCTTTTTTTTTTTTTTTTTTTTTTTTTTAAATAGCATTTAAAACTTTATTTTTCATTACTAAAGCTGCTGCCTTAGCACAGAACTGAATAAGGCTTCGAGGCCACAAAAACCCATCAGACACTCCAGCAGGACTCAGGAAAGCCAAGCAGCAGGCAGAGGGGCTGAGCAGTGCAATGGCAGATGAAATGCAGTACCAGTCAACATAAAACCAATGCAAAACAGCCCCTGACAGTGGCTGCTCTAAGGATCAAGTTTCAAGATTAAACAGACTCAGAAGTGCTTCTGTATGCATGGCAAAAATTTAAAAATCAAACTTACTTCTTCTTGTAAAACTTACTTGGAAAGTTCTTTTTCTCCTCGCTATTTATGTGTTTTAATGCATGAACTAATAGTTACCTCCGTAAAGTCTTATTTCTTCATGCACTTAGAGAAAAGCTGAAATACCAGCCTTCTTCACCTGCTTTCTGAGCCATCCCTCACTCCTTCTATCGTGCAGCTCGGTGCCTTTCTGTGTCACACCACATCCAGGACCAGAGGGTTGAACGAGAGAGCAATCACAGGCAATGCATGAAGGAGTTCCTCAGAAACACATCAAACTCCATCCTTCTGCCTTTTTTTTCCTCCCTAAAATCTCTAGGAAAAGGTTACCACAGAGCCATTCTCAACCAATAAACAGAAACAATGTTCTAACCCCCAGTGCAGCGCTGCTGGGGTACTTTTAGTTGGAACTGGGGTACTTTCAGCTGCCTTGAGCTGATCCCTTGAAAAAGAGAATTTTCCAAGCAGACTGGAGTCCTACTGGGTGAGCAGACCTGGACCAATGGCACAAGGGGCAGGAGAAGGGCAAAGCTGAGGGCAGCAGCATGAGTAAGATAAGGAAAGTTTAGTGCAAAATCAGTTTGGCATCACATGGAATGCTGGATATTTTCAGATATTTTGGGCAATGCAGGAGGCACTTGCTGTTCCTCCACTTTAGTAGGAGATGGGGAATAAGACACCAGCATAGAGTTCCCCCAAGTCTCTGCTGAGTTAGGCATGGGATGCCTTACCAAGCCCTGAAGGAAGACATAAAGACTAAAGCATCAAAGTACTGAAATAATCCTCAGGAAGCCTTCTGGTTCACCCTCAGACCAAAGCAGGCATCCCCAAGGACACACAGCAGGTGTTTGTCCAGTTCAGGGCTGCCAAGGATGGATCCACAGCACTGACAGGCCCTTGGTGTTCCACCAGCCTTTTCTTTATCAGTGTAAGGACTCATCACTGGATCCTACCAACTCCTCAAAAAGCCACGAAACTAAGGCAACACTCATCTCTGCTGGACTTCATCTTGGCCCTGACAAACAAGGCTTGGACTGGTTGGGCTCAGACTCCAAGTCCTAATCCAGACCTGAACACCAGATCTTATCGTTCTCCTATAGCACCAAGGATCACGAAAAACCCCGACAGATTTTGGAGCAAATTAAATGCAGGCTCCTGTTTTTTTCAAGCCAGGATCACCTTTGTTGAGCTGCCACCAAAGCTTTTCTTAGAAGTCATTAACCATGATGGCCAAAACACAATTCCACTTTGCTCCTCCCCTGCCTCTCCAAGGGCAGGAGATCTGAGCCACTGCCTCACTGATTGTCCTACTGTTCCACAAAGTGGCACCTCTCCAGAAAATTGAGCACTGAGAGCCATCAGAGAGTGCCCCAGACAAAGAGACCAGAGATTGTTTCTGGGATTATTAGAGGCAAGCAGAAAGATGCGTCTCACAGGGTCTTTGTGGCACTTTTATGTTGACAGCTCAAAATAATGGATAGCACAAAACAGAGCAAAGATGATTTAAATTGGGCAACTCCCGGGAAGTGATGCTCACTCAGGCTTCCCAAAGGAGAATCACCATCTCTTAGAAATGCTAACACCCACACCAGTGTGCACTCCCCCTCTGCAGCACATACACACACAGACACATCCCTTTTTAGGTGATCTGCAGAGAATTTACTCAATTTGCCAGCGGGCACCCCTTCCCTTAGGAGATGGAAAAGGTGTATGAATGAGCAATATCAGCTGCAGCTCACCAACCCTTCCACAAAAACAGCCTGTAATTTCTATCCATTGCCACGAGTTCAGGGACCTGCAGGAAGGGATTTACACATCCACATTCCAGCATTCACTACACAGCTCCCCCCAGAGCCACCCAGAGGAGAGGGGACTCACTCCTACTCCAGGTGTTTGACCCCCTCCGAATGACAAAGGCTCTGAAGAAGTTTCAGGGCCACTTCATGCCAGTCCCAGCTCCGTGGGATCCATATGGGCCTCGTGTTCAGTAACAGGCATCTCCCACCTATACACACCACCTCTCTCTCTCTCTTTGAGAGGGCAGCAATCAGAGAGCCACAGAATCAATTAGGTTGGAAAAGATCTGCAAGATCAGAGTCCAACCTGTGATCAATGCCCAGCTTGTCCTCCAGCCCAGAGCACTGAGTGCCACGCCCAGTCATTCCTTGGACACCTCCAGGGTGGGGACTCCACCACCTTCCTGGGCAGCCCTTCCAATATTTAATTACCATTTCTGTGAAGAAATTCCTCCTAATGCCCAACCTGAACCTCCCCTGGTGAAGCTTGAGACTATGACCTCTCATCCTGTCCCTTACTCCTGGGGAGCAGAACCTGACCCCCACCTGGCTCCACCCTCCTGTCAGGGACTGGTAGAGGGTCAGAAGGTCCTCCCTGAGCCTCCTATTTTCCAGGACAAACAGCCTCAACTCCCTCAACCACTCCCCACAGGACTTACTTTCGATGCCCAAGCCATTCTCAGTCTGCCCAGGAACACATGAGAGGGATGGAGACAGACACACGTGGTTGACTACCTGGCTGCCTGGCTTAGATAGATTTGCTTAAGTTGTGGCAGCAATCTGTCTTCCCGGGCACAGCACCTGGGTTTTATGACCTGAAACACCACCTAAAGCAGCTCCTGAACATCTGAGCACGCAGCCCAGCCATCCCTGCACTCACCCTGCAGTGGATAAAAGCCTGTTCAAAAAGCGGTCCATGTGCACAGAGCCCTCTGCAAGCACCGTCACAGGGATGGAGGCTTCTCACACCTTTCTTGCAAAAGAACAGAAGGAAGGAGAGAAAGGAAGTAGAGAAATGAAGAACAGAAAAGAAGGAGAGAAAAGAAGGAGAGAAAGGAAGGAGGGGAAGGAAAGAGAGGGTGGAGAGGAAGGAGAGGGCAGAAGGAAGGGGAGGAGAAGGCAGAATGAAGAAGATGAGGAGGAGAAGAAGAGAAGAAGAGGAGGAGAAGGAAAGGAAGGAGAGGAGGAGAAAAAAAAGGAAGCAGAGCAGGAGAAGAAAAAGAAGCAGAGGAGGAGAAGAAAATGAAACAGAGGAGGATGAGAAGAAGGAGAGAAAGGACAAGAAACAAATGGGAGGAGGAGGAGGAAGGAAGAAGTCTCTGAATTTATTCTGGAGCAGCGCCTGAGTCCATCCAACATGAAATGTGGCCACAGTACTGTTTTCTTCCCAGGCAGTCAGTAAAGAAGCTCACCTCCATCTTCTGTTTGGCACAGAAGACCAGCATGGAAAACCCCAGAGAGGTGAAGCACAGATGTGTTATGGGAGAGAGATGCTGCAGAAACGCCAACCAGACACTCTCTAACGGGAGCGTGCCAGGCAGCAGGGAAGGAGAAAAGCAACCTGCACCCATGGACATGCCCATCTCTTTCTTTCAGTCCTATTTGTGGAAAAGGTGACTTAGGAAAATTGGAAAGGAAACCCCAGGTGGTGTGAAAGTGGGACAAGAAACCATTTGTTCTCAAGCCTCACAGCTGGAAAGTGCACAACCTGCCCTTGCTGGGCTGCAAGGGGCAGTCTGGTCCAGAGAGGGCTTGTGGGAGAGGAGAAAGCTCTGCCTGCTGGGTTTCCTGTGCTGGGATTCACCCAGCACACACAGACAAACACACACACCCCACTGCTGAGCTGGAGGACCAGGGGTTTCCCCCTGCTCCCACCCCTGCCCGTGAGCTCCCACGCAATGCCACATCTGGAAACATCATTCACTAAACGCTGCGTAAAAAGACCAACCAGGGGTCAAGACATGGGCATGAATCACCTCTGCAAGGCATATCAAATGCTGAATAGGCTTGTGATACTGCAGGTATCACATTTCATCTATTTCTTACTGTAATTACAGCACCACAGTCCTCACTGTGGATTCAGAGTGGTATTTCAGAGCTGATGTTCATGAAGCTAAGACTGAAAGGGGAGTAAACCCTCAGTTTGAATTTGTGCTTCACTGGAAAGAACAAAAGGAAAAGAACAGAGAAAATATCCATTAAAATGGATACAAAAATAACAACAAAAATTTTAAAAAAGGAAAAAAGAAAAAAAAAAGAAGAAAAAAGACAAAGAGGGAAAAGGGGGAAACGTGGGGAAAAGTAATATGAAAATGAAAAGAAAGAAGAGAGAAAAAAATGAAAAATAAGGCAAGAGAGAAAGAAGGAGAAGAGGGGGTGAGAAAAGGGGTGTAAGAAAAAGGAAGGAAGGAGAGGAGGGGGAGAAAAAGGGAGGGAGAAAAGTGAGGGAGGAAAAGGGAGGGAGGAAAAGGGAGGGAGAAAAAGGAGGAAAGAAAATTGGGAAAAGAAAAAGGGGGAAGAAAAAGGGGAAAAGAAAAGCTGGGAAGAGAAAGGGGGAAAGAGAAAGGGGGAAAGAAAAAGGGGGAAAGAAAAATGGGGAAAGAAAAACGGGGAAGAAAAAGTGGAAAGAAAAGAAAAAGGGTGGGGAAAAGAAAGGAAAGAGTTGGAAAAAAAAAGAAAAAAGAAAAGGGGGGGGGAGAAAAAAAGAAAAGAGAAAGCCAGCAAGCAAGAAAATCTAGACAACTGATAGTTTTACAATACTAAAAGGAAAACCTAAAGTCATTTTTTTAAAAGTGCAAGTCCTTCCTAATAAGATGCCCAACAGTCTGTGAATTATCCAGCCATAAAACTTCCACTTGCATGTGACATTTGCTGGTAGGAATAAATCAGGGCTCAGAAAAGAGGAGCTGCTTTGGAGTTCAATGGGTATTATCCTAATTCTAAACGTATTAGCAGTGGTCTGAAAGCAGGACATTGTCATCCAGACAGACGGACAATGTTCATAACCAATGGTAATTTGTAGGAGGCATAATTTGCTACTACCAAAATAGCACAGCATGTGGGTTTTTTTGCCCTTTTTAGTCTATAGCTGCGTCGTTTCTTTTGGCTTGTTGAAAGAAATCTGCTCTGCACACGCGGAGCAAGAGCTCGGACCTTCAGCAGCTCATAGAAAACAGGTGGTCAGGCACCGGGGGGAAACACAGCCTTTTGGAAAAAGCTAATAAAATAAGCAGAAGATTACAGAAAATGGAGATGGAACCGACTTCCCTTTCAAAAACAGAAAGTCCCGGACAAACTAAGTTTACAGTGAGCAAGTGCTGATTGAAAACACACCCTGCCACCGCCGCCTCTCTGAGCTTTACCAATAGGCAGAGTTTTCACCTAAAAAAAAAAAATAAAAAAGATTATTTAGGAAATAAATAACGGGCTGACCATGCCCGACCCACAGAGCTCAGCTTCCCCTGGCTAACCTGGCTGTTTGGCTTAACATCAAGCAGGCTGGGGGCTCGGGAAAGCCAGGTTGAAACAGATTTGCTGTCCCAAGGCTTCATCCCTGCCATCATCATCTCCCCACCGGACAAGAGCGCGCAACACTTACGTGGGGGTTGAATTTTGGTTAAGTTCCAATCCTTTTAACTTTCCACAGGGAGAATGTTAAGAGTTACCTCTCCTGCATGCTCCAGAGGGCCACTCTCTTAAACTGTCGGCTATTTCATGGTGCAGTTTCACCAAAACCAAACAGAACAGAAGGGATAAAACATAAAGCAAAAAACCTCACCCCAGAAAAATAAATGCCTGTATCCCTAACAGAGCAGCAGGGTGGAGCCAGCACACCCTTATATTTAGCTGCAGGCAAAGCCTTAAAGTTGTAGTGCGTTTATTTTCCATGAATCACGTAAATGTACAAGATCAAAAACTCCCCAAACTCTCGCTATTTGCCCCGTTCTGCCTCTCATGGGGCACACCGGGATCGTTACCACTGTTTTATTTTTATTTTCTGAACTCGGGAGCTTTGGGATAGATCAACAAGCTCAGCTGAAGTTAACTCAAGCTCAAGTAAGTGCAGTTTCCCACAACCCTGGGAAAATAAATTATCAATTTTTTTATTTTTTTTAAACAGTGGGAGAAGGTAGTTAACGGGCTTGAATCAGACCTCATCACATATAGAAAATGCTCAAGGGCTCAGTGCTGGCCTCAAAAAAGAAAAAACAAAAAAAATAAAAATCACTCCTCTCTCTACCTGCCCCAGCAAAGCAAGGCTGGGCAGCAGCCAAGGTCAGAGCCCATCTGCAAGAGGGCACGATGTGCTGGGACATCCAACACAAACAGGCACGGAGAAGAAGGGAAAACAGGAGCCACGGAGAGGCGATAGGATCTGCCCCCAAGCCCTCCCGGGGCTGCACCCAGCCTGAGCCACCCCACTGCCTCCCCTCCTTGTCCCTTACAACTCCCTTTCACGCCCTGCCATCCCCTCCACCTCCCCGGGCGCTCCGGCAGATGCCGAGCGCGGAGCTGCAGCATCCTCTGCCAAAGAGTGGGGGCAGCAGAAGGAAGGCTCGGCCAGCTCGTAAAAAAAAACCCGAGCATCTGCACTCTGCCACTTGGCCACAGCTGTACCCGCGACAGCAGGGTCTGGAGACAGGGGCGTGGTGGGGGAGAGGGAAGTGAGTCCTTCACGCCACAGCAGGAGCTGCCGCCGACCTTCCAGGGAGCCTTCCTCAAGCCTCAGGGGAAAGAACTTGGAGGACTGAACAGGAAATTTCATCTTTCTCAGCATTTTCCCCTTAAACTGTCCAGCAAAGCCAAATGCAGGAGAGCGTCTGAAAACCCTCAAGAGAAGAAATCAACTGTTTTCTTTCCAAGCAAGTACCTACAGAACTTGTTTGGAGAGTCATCCTCTAGTTTTTTTCTTTACTCCATCAGAAGGGTTGTTCCCTCAGCAGTCCTAACACCTGAGAGGAGGACAACCCACAACGCCTGCCACGAGGATCCACATCCTTCAAATGGCAACCAGCACTGGGTGGGTCCACCTTGCCTTGGACACTAAAACATAAAAGCAGCAACCAAGCCCGTGCCCTCCCATGAAATCCTGCCTCCATTTCCAGCAATGCTCCCTGTCACTGATGTTTCGGGAATATTGACCCTAAAGCCTATTTTTTTCGCCTATTTTTGAGAAAATTTTGAAAATGTTTCTTCTCATGCTCTCTGTGAGTAGGGACTGCTGTCCTTCCCACACCTCTCACTGGGAGACAGGGAGGTCCCCTGAAGAAAGGCAAGATGCTGCTTGGCTTGTTCCCTGTCAGCATCATTCCTTGCGTGAGATCAGTGGACAGGAGTGAAAAGCCATTTTTCCTCTCCACCAGTGATTTCAAGCTGAGAGGGGATTTGGGATCTCCCCTTCTCCTGCACAGGGCCCCACAACAGGACCTGACATTCACCCAGTTGGAAAGAAGGAGCATCATCATGGGCTTAAGACCATTAGATCAGCCTTTGGAACTGTGCAGACCAACCCATCCCCTGGAACAGGTTGCCCAGAGGAATGGTAGATTCCATCCCTGGAAACATTCAGAGCCAGGTTGGATGGGGTTCTGAGCAACCTGATCTTGCTGAAGATGTCCTTGCCCATGGCAGAGAGGGGCTGAACTTAGATGGCCTTGAGGGTCCCTTCCAACCCAAACTATTCTGTGATTCTCCTCCAAAGCGCTCCAGAACCGTTTGTAGGAGCTCCTCAACACAAGAAGGAAGATCACAGAACGGTTTGGGTTGGGAGGGATCCTAAAGATGATCCAGTTCTACGCAGGGACACTTTCCACTAGACCAGGATGCTCAAAGCCCCGTCCAACCTGGCCTTGAACACTGCCAGGGATGGGGCAGCCTCAGCTTCTCTGAGAAACTTGCAATGATGAGCAGGTTCAGCTTTATCACCAGGCTGCACCTCTCCACAATGACAGCCAAGACATGGCCTGTCAGGCAGACACACCAGACCTGATTAGGAGCTGGTAATTAACTCATGACGCACACAGCAGAGCAGCTTTTCTTGCCGCATATCCCATCTCTGGAGGGACACCATGAGGAAAAAAAAAACAACCTTATTGTGTCAATGTACAGGCATTTGGAGACAACCCAAAAGCAGATCTCTTGACTGAAAGAGATATTATTGTTTGTTTTGAACCACTGGTTGCCATTGCAGGACCTCACATCGGGGCATTTGTCCTACCATACAATTTGCATGCCAGATGCTCTTTCGTCTTGCTAATTGTTGAAACAAAGTGGATACTGAATGAGGGCCTTTGAGGCTGGCAGGGGCTTCAAATATGGCCGGTGTTGAGCTAATCCTGCTCCCAGTGAATGAAACAGCGAGTGCACGTTACCAAAATCCTCCCCTGTATTTTTAATAATAACACAAAAAAAAAGCACTAGAACAATGGTGGAATACCCTCAAAAATCCCTCCTCTGTTAAGGTCAAGCTCCTTGCTGGCCTCGAGCTTGCAGAAAGACCAGCATGGCAGTGAATTCCAGAGACAGGCAAAGCACCTTGCTGGGTCCATGGGCCGCTTTATTCATGCTCATGACATTTATCCATGCTCATGCTCAGCCAGACCATGGCAGTGGGGCTGGACTTTGAAGGTCCCTTCCAACTCAAACCATTCTGTGCTGCTGTGATTGTGCCCAAGTGTGCAGGCACACACGTGCAGACACTGCTCTCCAGAGGAGGACACTGCAGCCTTAAATTGCAGCGCTCGACACAGGGCAGGGCATTGCCTCCAGCCTCCTCCACCCCCCTCAATATTTATGTTACAGCCACCCAGATCCATTTTTTTGCTGACTGTGCCGCTGCCCTCCCTCTGCCCTCTGCAGAATTTCATTAATCCTGCTTTGCTGGCTGGGGGGGACAAACATTCTCCTATTTTTATTTTATTCCTCCCCTCTCTCCCCTCAGCTTCAAAACGCTTTCAGGGATCTCGTCCTGGTATCCACACATAACCTCCCTCAGTATTACCCAGGGTGAGACAACATTCTGGGGCCAAACACTGCTGTTAAATCTTAAGTCCTGCAAACCAGCACCGCTGGAGAACATTGAGCGTTTGGGACCCAAATGCTGAGGAGCAGGAGCCCAACCCAGGACCAGAAGGGATCTCACCATCATCACCACAGTGCAGACCTCTCCCAGGGAAGATGTAGCCCTTTAAAGTGGGAGGGTGAGGAGCCAGAGCTGCCAAAATGGAATTCAAGTCCTGCAGGGAAAGTCACTTATGGAGAAAAGACTGGGACAAACCTCAGCATCCTCCCCACTGCGGACCAGCTTGCCTTCCACAGCACTGGCTGGATCATTTTTCCCAGCACAGGAGCTCTGGATGTTCCAGCTGGGAAGCCACACAAGCTCCAGCTGCCTCATCCTCCCCCCACAATCCCCCATCAAGCAGAGACAAGCACCAAGGAGTTCTTCAAAAAAAAAAGGCTTGGAAAGAATAACGTGCTCAACTGTTATTTACCTGGGTGGGAGTTCAGCACTTCATGCCATCAGTCCTCTCAGAAATTCCAGCTTAACTGCTACAATGAAAAGGAAATATTTTTCTACACAGGGGTTATTAGATGTTGCCATAGTGGCATGTGTGGGTGTGCACTTCGATATTAGCTAAAGGCCCAGATCTGCAAAGATGCACATAAATCACTTTACTCCCATGAAAACAGCAAGAACAGTCATAAAATGACCCGAGCGCTGAGATCAGACCCACCCAGGCAACTTCAGCGCGAGCTACTGAGGTGTGAAAGGGGGGGAAAGAAAAAAGAGACAACACATAAAATTTTTATTCCACCTCATGGTCAGTTTGTTCCTGCATCAAGTCTGTTTTTCCTGCGTTGAAGTAACACTTACTAAACTACACTTGACTCCCTGCTGCTGTGATGGAAGGATGCACAGATGCTGGCTGGGGTTCCCTGTGCTTGCCCTTGGTGCCTCCCCCCTCTCCCCTCGGGGCAGCAGCAGGGATCTGAGGTGCCACCCCAGCAACCACGATGCCTTTCCCAACCCTTTCTCTTTCCTTTGCCCCTGCTCCCACTTTCCCAGGGTGGATAAAAAAGCAGCCACGCAGCCGCAGAACAGATCAGCGAGTGATGGTGCGAGAGCTGAGCCTGTTTGTGGCGAGCAGGGGTTTAAGGAACAGAAATTTGGGAGGCACAAACCCATAATATCGTGGGATGAAGTGGTTAGGGAGGGCAGAGGGGAGGTGACATCCTTGCTGGGGCTTTGTTGAGAGATTTAAGGCTTCCCAGCCTCACCTCTCACCCTTGGGCAGCAGGAAAAGGCAGCTGGCCCTCACTGCTCTGTCACTGCACCCTGTCCTAGGGGAAGGTGTCCCTGCTCATGGCAGGGGGAGGAACTGGATGAGCTTTAAGGTCCCTCCCAACACAAAGGTAGGAAAAGTAGGATTCCAGGATGGCTGGAGAAATCGCTGCAGGGAGGGGGGGGTTCATCAGTGCCCACCTGCTCTGTGTCACTGCCCAACTTCCACAGAGCTCTGAGGACCTCTGGCTTGGTCCATGTGTCCACCAGCACTGAGCTGAAACGGGTCTGCAGGCGCACAGACTAAAGGATGCCACTTCCACCCATTAGCTCTGACAGAAGAGCTCCATGCCAGCTGTGGGGGACAGCCAAGCCCCACACAGCACACAGCAAGACTGGTCACAGGCACATGGTATATCATTTGGCACAAAACCTCCTCAATATAAAGCAAATGTATTCAAAAAAAAAAAAAAAAAAAAAGCATGCTGAACCACAGCTGAACCCAAAGCATCTCAGGCCAAGGAAGCTCCCTGCTGCAGCTGCTTCTGGCACCAACAGCCCTCAAAATAAAAGCTTCTGAGTCTTGTATTTTTCCTTCTTGTACAAAGTGATGCTGGCTTATCTACCCCCTTCCACCCTACAAGCACACAAGAAACACCTTGCACGCCTCACCTCTGATTGCCTTCACAGCTCCTCCACGTGCTCTTCACGCAGGAACAATTAAGCCTTCCTCAACTTTTCCATTAACCCAAGCAGCCCTTAGTCATGCCTAACAAACTCAGAAGTCACTGTGGTTTATAATTTGACTCAAGGCTCATGTCTGGCCTGCTCAGACACATGCAAAAGGCTCAATCCCTCAGTGCCTCACAGTCAAACATCAGCGTGGCTGCTCCTTGTCCCTGCTCTGCAGAAGCTCTGTGACTGCATGAGATGCCAGACAGCTCGGAATTAGGTCCAGGATTTATCCTAGGAGTGTCTGGCTGCACAGAGATTGCAGGCACCCTTAGGATTAATTTGTTTAAAAGCATCCACCCATCTGCAGTTGGGTGGTAACCACATCACACGGCTCTGCCATCCACCAGATTCACTGGTGTCTCGTGTCACTGCAGATGTTTCCTCACTCAGGTCACTGGGGTCTCTGGCAAGATATTTATTCTGAAGAAACCTAGGCACTTCAAATTGTTCCTAGCCCTCCAACAGATTCAACCCTCAATCAATTAATTGATCTTGCAACCAATCCAAGAATGGAAAATACAGTTCATACACTCCTTGGGAGATTCAGAATCATAGAATCACAGACTGGTTTGGGCTGGGAGGGACCTGAAGGACCATCCAGTTCCAAACCCTCTGCCATCCCTTAGTCCATTCCCTTCGTCAACTGAGAAACCAAGAAAACCACCAGGAAAAAAATGTTAGTCTAGACCAAACAAGGCAAAGCCACCAAGCTGAGTGGTAGAATCTTTTGGTAAGAGGCAGAGGAGGAGTTTCACCCTTTCTTGTACTGTCTCAGGCTACCTGCAGGCTCGGGGAGCTGCTTGGATTCACAGAGTAAATTTTGCAGTCTCCATGGTTAGGAATTCATTTAGTGCTTGGATTTGTAAACTAGAAAGCTTAACAAAAAAAAAAAAAAAAAAACAAAACAAAACAAAACAAAAAAAAAAAAAAAAAAACACATGCAAGTCTCTGCATCTACAATTTTCAGTACATCACCTGCCCAGGGCATCAGCTCCAGTCTAGTTTAGGAAGTTATGAAGCTCATAAAAGTCTTCATGAGAATGAGTGACCTCATCAAATGAGAGCAAGTAAGTGACACCACTGCAAGAGGAGCTGCAACGTGAGCCTGACACCTGACCATTCCAGGCAGAAACTCCTTCCTGAGAGCCCTGAGCCAGCTTCATCCCAACACCTTGCCCAGTATGTCCCTCATGGTATGAACTACCAGGCCAGATCTTAAAAGGATTTGCTCCTGCAAGCACTGAACACAATGCCCATGAGGATGCTCTACAGCAGCAGGCGCTGGAGGTTGTCTTAGACAATCCCATCCTCAGCCAGCAGAGCAAAATCCAGCCCTTCATTAATGTCCTGAGGCTATACTGGAAAGATCAGGGTATTAACTAGAATAACTCAGGAAGAGATGGCCAAAAAGAGATGAGCAGCAGGTGTTGCACCACACAACCTGCCAAAAAAACAGCATGTGGAGAGAACAGCCTGAATTTCTCCCCTTTCTCTGCCTTACCCCACTCTGATCCTCTCTCCCTTCCTCTCTCTCCAGTCTGCAGTATGTGGTGACTGTAATTATGGTTCACCTCGCTGCCATGCAGCCACACCACCTCCAGGTACTTAACTTCTTTTAATCTTGCTTCATGTTTCAGTCCCTGCAGCCCACTCGTGATGTCTGCTACTCTTCTTCCAACACCCTCAATTCATCAATAGCCATGTCAGGCTTTGACCTCCAATTTTCTAACTGCTCGGTTAAACCACTCTGCCACTGGCCCCGCTCCTGCCTTTGTTAAAAACGAGGGGGAGCCTCATTTGCTTTCTTATTTGATCATCACTTCACTTCTGTGGTGTGCACTCTGCTTCCCCGTCTCAAAAACCCATCAACCAGCCCCGTTCCAGACTGGCACTGGGACTGTTGTTACCTTTAATGAGAGGAAATTATGGTTAATGCTCAATTTTAATTTTTCCCCCTCCTTTAATTTTTTTTTTTTTAATGGCTTTCCCAGAAAAAAAAGCAGCTTTGGCAGAGTGCTGCCACCTGAATGCTAATGAACGCCGAAGGGACCTGACGTTGTCTGCCTCCCTGCCAGACATCAAATTGATTTTCAAATTGCTTTGATGACATAAGGTGGTTTCACAGTTTGGACCTGTGTGATTACCTGAGCATTTATCTCAGTGGGCTCTTCCACTTGCCTGCTTTAAAATAACCCAGGCTGCTGGATTGGACCTTTGTGATGGAGGTTATCATCCCCTGGGCTGCTGCCAGATCACGGAAGTCCAGTCTGAATTTGGATTATTTGGATATGGCTCCTGGCTGAGTCTCTGCAAACAAGAGCGTGGAGGCCAGTTTGCAGTTCAAAGTCAACGACATCTTTAGCTCTCCACTTTTGGAGGACCAAAAAAAAACCCAAAGAGGCGGTGTCTGCCTCATCTTTGGAAACATTCATGGCCTGGTTGGAGGGGGCTCTGAGCAACCTGATCTAGTGGAAGATGTCCCTGCTCATTACAAGGGGGTTGGATAGAGGGCCTTGAAAAGTCCTTTCCAAACCAAACCATTTTATGATTTCAAAATGTAGATGGTTCAGTGCTAGGAAAGAGTTTTTGGATGCCTAATGAAAATAAAAAATAAATTTTCACTTGGGGAATTTTGACTGCTGTGCATGGGCTGGGACAGCATCTGACTAACTGCTTTATGTTCTCTCCTTGGCCAAAAGCATGGGGATAAGGAAGGAAGGGCAATCAGGGAGCTAAGGGATGTACTGAGAAGCCAGGAGGTCCCTATGGAGAAATTTCAGAGCTCAGGCACACTTGTCCCTCCTTCCAAACACTCACCCTCTGAGTGGATGCTAGATGGGAAGGAGGTGCAGCTGACAGAAAGGAAACATGATTTAGTAGTGGCTGAGACTCTCTTCCATGAGCAAAAACCTAAGCCCAGAAGGGAGGGGAACACCACTTGCCAAAGGGAAACCTGAGCGTCGCATCACGCCGGGCGCCAGTTTCAGATCCACGGGGAAAAGGCAGCAAAGCAAGGTGGCCAAAAGCACGACCCTGCACCTTTTCTAGGACAGGTGAACACCCAGAGCCTCAACTGCCTGGTGGGCAAAAAACAGGTCACCAACTTTTCCCCGGCCAGAGGGCTGCAAGGCAGCCAAGCTGTGCCAAGCTGGTATGAGGGCTCAGCCGAAATAAAAAAGGCCTGAGCTGCTGCAGGCTGAACTCAGCCTCCAAATCAACATGGATCAGAGCCTGGGATAAGGGGGAGTGAAGGGAAACACAAACCACTCACACTAACCTGTGGGTAACATAAGCAGTGGCCCCAAAGATAGTATTTCTTTTATTCCCACGCACGGCTGTACCTCGATACGAGCAACAGCTGGAATGCAAAAGGCTGGAGCGCAATTTATGGAGTGCTTTGTGATGCCAAGGGATGAGGAGAACAGCAGGACAGTATTTATTATCACTATTTTACATTAAAAGGAGCATGGCTCATTGGTAGTTTACATTTCTGGGGCACCTTTCGTCTCAAAAGATAACAGAAGCATCCTGGCTAATAAAGGGGAGGGGAGAGAGGTTAAGCCAAAGCCTGGCCCCACTGGCTGTACACAGGCAACTAAATATATACATATAAATAAAAATATACATATACATTAGGGACCAGAGCAATTCAGATCACCACCTTTAAGGGCAGCCATCTACAGAATCACAAAACCAACCTTCTCCCCAGACCTCTGAGTGAACCCTTGCTGTGCCCACATGAAGAAATAACCAGCATTTAGCAGCATTTCTCTCCCTGCTTTGTATCACCATGCAGGCACTCCCCATTTACCCTGTATAAAACAAAAAAAGAACGGCCTAAATAGATTTTGGACAAGGAATGGAGGGACAGGACAACAGGGAATGTATTCCCACTGCCAGAGGGCAGAGTTAGATGGAATATAGGGAAGGAAATTTTGGCTGTGAGGGTGGTGAGGCCCTGGCACAGGTTGCCCAGAGAAGCTGTGGCTGCCCCTGGATCCCTGGAAGTGTCCAAGGCCAGGTTGGAGAGGGCTTGGAGCAACCTGGGCTAGTGGAACGTGTCCCTGCCCATGGCAGGGGTTGGAATGAGATGATTTTTAAGACGATCTTTGGATCCCTTCCAACTCAAACCCTTCTAGGATTCTATGATATCTCTCCCCATTGTGTCAAGTGGAAACATCACCAACAATAGCCACTTACAAACCCAGGTGCAGCAGGGACGTGCACAAAATAGCCCAAGGGTGACAACTCAGCCTTTTTTTTTAGGATTAGGGCCACAGCAGCTAAAGCAAAAGAATAACCACCATGCAGAGCAGGTGTAGTTTTACCCATCAAGCTACACAAATCCCTTCCAGACCCCATCCAAACTCTGCTGCTAACACAGAAAATGGATTCTGCCTTGCACCCTGTGGCAAAGAGAGCTACAAGCTGCCTTTTCCAGACACAGTTGTTTACAGCATAAGCAACACAAGATGTGTTTCCCCCATATACGGGCAACCATCTGAAGGCCCTGCTACACCAACACTCAGACAAATGTTTGGTGACATTTCCCTACTGCCATTTCATTAAATGAGCTCTAAAAAAAAAAAAAAAAAAAAATCCACAATAAATATTGCTCTGGTGCTCGTTAAATCCATTTTAACTGCAGAAACCTCCACCAGAGCTCAGCTGCAGAGAATGAAGAGAGTCAGGTAGAAGGGGAAGAGAAAATACAAACTTGAGCATCTCCCCTCTCCTCCAGTGAACAGCAATGCCTCGCTGTTTGCAATTAAAGAAACAAAAGCTACAAGGATGCTGCCACCCCCCCTCTGCACACAGCTCTCTTCCCAGGCCTGGCATGGGGATGACAGCTACTGGATCCACGCTGTGCAAGATGCTCCTCCAGAGGTTTGAGACCTCCGTCTCGCGCGCTGTGGCGCTGACAGCTCCGAGCCACCCGTGGGAATTGGGATTCTCCAGCAATTCCAGCGGGATCGCTCACCCCTCCACGCACCCCAGCCGCCCCCGACTCGCTTTTCGGGCTGAATTTGGAAGGGTTGCCCGGCAATTAGGATAAAAGGAAGCCAACTTGTCCAGCCCTGACCTCCAATCTCCCCGGCCCCTCCATTTGAGGATGTTGCCCTTGCGAAAATCCTGCCAGTATTTTGGCAGGAGCAGGCTGCTGAGCAACTGATAATGTGATGGAGAATTGCATCCCTGGAGATTGCAAAGGGGATGGTTTAAACAGGGGGAGAAAGGCGCAAAGGATTTCGCGCTCTGGTTTGGAAATTCAGCAGCTTTTTCAGGGTAATTTCGGGACAACCCCGTGATTTCTATTTTTTATTTTTTTTTCCAATCTCATCTGTTTCCTTCCCACTGAATGCCGCGCGGTTTCCTCCAGAATGCACAATAAAATTAGTAGAGACTCACTCCAAAGCAAAACTCTTCTCTTACCAATTCTTCAAACCCAGGGGAACGATTACAGTAGAAAGGAGCTGAAGACAGAAATGAGCTGGGGGCAGATCCTCAAAGATCAATTAAGCCTCTGGCATCCCTCATTTTGATGATGCTCCTCCCTGGGCTCCAGCAGGCAGCATGATGCATCTCCTGCCCAAAATGCTAAGGAAAGAACACACATTACTGCCTGCAAAGAGGGCACGTCAAGATCAATGGCTTGTTGCAGTCCCCAGTGTGGGAACAGTCTCACTCCACCACCAGACGGGTGGTGACGAGCCCTACAAAGCAAAACATCTTGCACCACCGAGCTGCCTGCTGAGCCTAATCTCCAAAGAAAGAGGCACTGCCCTGAAAAAAAAAAAAAAAACAACAACAGAGTTTGCTTTTAGGCAGGTAGGAAGGTGGTGGTAGGAACAAATGGGCAGGGCAGCAGCTTCTGAATTGTAAAATCATAGAATGGTTTGTGCTGGAAGGGTTTTCCACCAGTTGTTTTCACAGTTTCCAAACCAGGGCATTCCAGGAGCTGGAAGGGGTGAATAAGTTTTTTTTTTCTTTTTTTTTTTTAATCCAGTGACATCTCCTACTTGTGCTAAAAGTGGGAGGAAAATAGCTTGAGTCAAAGAGAAACAGATCTGGGGGGTTGAAGGGAAAGGGGTTCAGCAACACGGAAAAAGAAAAAGTTTGCCACCCCTACATGTTTTGTTTCAATCAAAACAAAACGTACTAGTTCACTACCAAGTCTTGTTTAACCTTTCCTCCTTCTAACTGTTAACTGTAATTTCCAAACAAAGAGTTGAAAAGCTTCATTGAGAAGATGTCAAAGAGAAAATGTTTTGGCATTTCCAAAATGACACATTTCATTTTGACATCTCACATGAAATGCCTGGACATTAAAAATAAATTAACTCTCCCTGGGGATTTTCAACATATCCACTTGCCAAATTCAATTCAAGCTTATGCACAGTTCAGGATTTCCTAAATTCAACTTCTGAATTCACAGGATCACAGAATGGTTTGGGTTGGGAGGGACCTGTAAGACCATCCAAATTCCAAAACCCCTGCCATGAGCAGGGACACCTTCTACTGTCCCAGGTTGCTCCAAGTCCCATCCAACCTGGCCTTGAATACTTCCAGGGATCCAAGGGCAGACACAGCTTCTCTGGAAAACCTGTGCCAGGGCCTCACCACCCTCACAGTATAAAATTTCTTCCTAATATCCAATTAAAATCCATTTTAATTAACTTACATCGGTAGTTCAGTTTAGTTTTGGTCCAGACTGATACCCTCAGATGCCTTTATGGATGATCCACCTCTGTACATTCCCAAAGCTTGATCTCCAGCCAACACCTCAAGCCTGGAAACATTTACACCTTATGAAAATATTATACATGAAGAGAATGGGTTAGCCTATGACCCGAAAACAGCCTCTCAAATTATTTTAACATGTGTTTCACTCCTAAGATACCGCTGTCACTCATGGGGATTAATGGCTGTTATTATAACCACCTGATTTGAAGGCACGGGAGAGAGTTGTCTCCCCGTTCTTGATTTTCAGCAGGCCGGTGGTGGGACTCAGCAGAGACCCCAGACCCGCTGCAGGGCTCGCCAGGAACTCGGGCTGTCCATCACGGTTGTGGGAAGCTGCACCCTGTTTCCAGAAGAAGTCACAGAGAATCCCAGAACAGCCTGGGTTGGAAGAGACCTTAAAGATCATCCAGTTCCAACCCCAACTACCATGGGGATGCTACCTACTAGGTCAGGTT
Organism: Pyrocephalus nanus; assembly: GCA_038380795.1. Classification (NCBI taxonomy): domain Eukaryota; kingdom Metazoa; phylum Chordata; class Aves; order Passeriformes; family Tyrannidae; genus Pyrocephalus; species Pyrocephalus nanus. Next base: position 1,753,922 of record CM076263.1, on the reverse strand, counting down.
GCTCAGGGCTCTGTCCAGCCTGGCCTTGGACACAGCTTCTCCAGGCAACCTGTGCCACCACCCACACAAGCAAGAGTTTCTTGCTAACATTTATTCTAAATCTCTCCTCATTTAGTTTCAAACCACTCCCCCTTGTCACACTTTGTGGTTCCCAACCTGCTTGGATGGACAATGGCTAAAGGAAAGCTTGCACCATTAGGCTTTAATCCGTCACCACTCTGGTGTGACCTTGCAGGGAGACTGATGGACCAAAGTGTTTCTGAGTCAGTGCAGCCAGGAGAACCTGTCCCCACGCACTGCCAACAAGGTACCTACTTTTTCCAACAGCAAGAAATCTGAATATAGAGTCCCCTGCCATTAGCAGCACCTTATCCCATTTGGCTGTGGGGGCTCTGTGTGGGTTGCTTGTCCTGTTTTTACTTCTTAGCACCAAAGACAAACCCGAGAACCAGGCAGATAACCAACCCACAACGAATTTCACTCTTCTTCCATAGAGTCTAACCCAAGATACCCTTGCACTCTCCACCGAGACCCTGAACGGGCCCACGGGAGGTCTGAAACGCCGACCCTCCTCCAGCACAAGCCCCACATTGAACTGCACACTGAAGAATAACGTATATGTTTATACACCTTGCTTTCACAGCACGGTGCCTGTGGGCTAGAGGCTCAAGTTCCTTCTTCTGATTCACTCCTTGAGTGAGTCAAACTATTTATTTGAACTCGAATCCGCATGAGGTGCAGAACAGCTCAGGCTTCGGCTCAGCGCCAGCTGCACTCCCATTGTCCACCATATAAAAGCAGGTATCCTGGCATGGACACAGGAGGTATGAAACACAGAAGAGGACAAAACACTGCTTTTGTAAGACACCTGAAGAAAAAGAGAATTAATGCAATAGCAAAAGAAGGAGAAGGAAGGAGGAAAAAAAAAAAAAAAAAAGGGAAGGAGATCTATATTTTGCTTTTTTCCCTGTTGTCCTTTCTCTGGATCCCTTTACCTCTCGCCTCTTTGAGGTTAGGGACAGAAGAAGCTGCCTCTTCGCATTCAGCCTTTCCTCCATTCTCCACACTTCTGTAGTTAATCCATGCCCTTCGGCGGATTTTTAACTTCCGATGCCTGAAGCTCAGTCAAAATCTCTTATTAAAAGAAGCTGGCTCTTCACCTGCTGAACTACAAAAAAATTAAAAAGCAATCTTATGAGAAATACAGAGCTCCTGGGAATCCTGGAATGATTTGTGTTGGAAGGGGTTTTAAAGATCATCTAGTTCTACCCACCCTGCCATGGGCAGAAACACTGGACCAGGTTGCTCTAAGCCCCATCCAACCTGGCCTTGGACACTTCCAGGGATCCAGGGGCAGCCACAGCTCCTCTGGGCAACCTTTCCTGTGGCCTCACCACCCTCACAGCCAAGAATTTATTCCCAATATCCCATCTAACCCTGCCCTCTGAGAATTTAAGCCTATTAACATAGCTATTAATTTCAGGCCGCTCATTTTCTCTGGACTCCTAAACTGAAAACCTGTCGCTATGAAGTCAGACCTGGGCTTTTCATGAACTAGAATCCTCCAGCTGAAAATCAAGGCAGTGAAGGAAATCCTATAGAGCCTGCCAGGTGTGGACCAAAGCACTAAGGTGGCGTGTCCAAGACCTGGTGCACATGCACTCTTCCAGGCTAGATGCATTAAAGGTTCCTTGACTCTTTGCTTCAAGAACGAGTCCAGACCTTGCTGACTGGCACAGCAAATAATTTCGGTAACAGTTTTGCTCACGTAGAAGTTCTCTGTCATTCCAGGTGAGTGGAGCACCCACTGCACGAGGTATTTTCTCCCACCAGCACCACATTCAGAAACATCCCACGCGTGAGCAGCGACTCACAGAAAGGAGCAATGGCAAGGAAGAGCTCCAGGCTCTGGGAAAGGGGTTCCTGGACACACATTTTGACATTTGAGGTGTATTCTAAATGTGCTCCCTTGCAAGCAGTATCTGACGAGCTCTGCTCAAGATCACATCCAAGGAGCAACAGCCCCTGGAGTACAGCAGAGAACAAATGGGGTCTAGCACAGTATTTGGGTGCTGCATCAGTATTAATCCCCCCAGCAGCTAAACTGTGGGAGGCTCATGAAACCTCTGCCTTTTCCCCACTGTATCAGCAGAAGGTCTTCAGCAATTTCCATCCCAGCAACTGTGCTTTGTGAATAACGGGACCATTCATGGAGTATAATTTTATGACCTCATTCAGGCAATTTTAGCCAAATTGTGTTTCCTCTTTTGAAGTGCAGCCTTTGGTGAGAAGGGATTGTTCGCAGCCACAGAAGCAACAACAAAACAAAAAAAAAAAAGCACATTTTTTCACTTCCACAGTCTGGGGGGTTTTTGTGTCATTTATTCCAAAATACCTGCTGTCCATCAGAACAATGCTACTCCTCTGACAGAGCCTATAAGCATCACTCAAAGGCTATCTCACAAGATTTCAGTGGAAAACAAGAGGAAAAACTTCCTGGGTAGGTATCTGAAGTTTCCATCTGAGGATGGGAGTGGATTAACAGAAAGGAAATTAAATAAGCTCTAAGGTCTCAGCCCACTGCTGGTAAAAGCAGGTGCAAATCCCAACACAGAGCCAAAGCCACATCCACAACACCTCTCTGAAGGCAACATGATTATCTCTGTAGGAAACAACATCACAGAATGGTTTGGGTTGGAAGGGACCTTCACCTCATTCCAACCCCTGCCACGGGCAGGGACACCTTCCACTAGACCAGGTTGCTCCAAGCCCCATCCAACCTGGCCTTGGACACTTCCAGGGATCCAGGGGCAGCCACAGCTTCTCTGGGCAACCTGTGCCAGGGCCTCCCCACCCTCACAGGGAAGAATTTTCTCCTTATATCTCTTGGGTCTCTGCTGTAGCCTGCACATCAGGATGTAGGGAGGAGTCCTTCAATCTCTTGGGGCAAAACACTCACTAGAATTAAGGTGGGACAGTGTTAAGGCAGTTTGGTGAAGAAGAAAACCAAGAAACAGTTATCCTGGATCTATGTCCCATTGCTTTCCCAGTTTTCCTCTATGTCTGCATCCCTTTGCCTGTTTCATCTCACAAGGCGAGCTCTTCAGGATGCTGCATCCTGGAATTCTCTGAGCCTGGAGTCCTACCTGCTGCCAGGACCTACCTACAGTGAAAAGGCTGGCCTCCCATCTTCTACCTCCTTTCCACCCCAAAATTTCATACAGGGTTTTGCTTCATGCCAAGATCTGCGTCTGAAGTAATCCTGTCACACTTATCACAAACACTGTCATAACCAAAGCACAAAAAAGAGGAAAGAAACAGAAATGGAGACAGAGAGATCCCCCTCCTGGTACATATCTGAGACAGGAACCACTCGTATGCCTGTAGACCAGAAGAAAGGTATCCAGCAGATGAAGAAGGGGCACCAAAATGACAGCATGGTAGGTTTTTAAGGACAAAACAGGGGAAAACCACAGCCACAGTACAAGCAACTACTTTCCAAGCTACTTAAGGCAGATTAAAACATAGGAACTGCTTCTTGGCTTGCCCCTGCCTGCAGTCGACCAGCAATAGGCTTTGAACAAAACCCTGGTTGCGTTCCAGGTCTGATGCATTTAGGGAAGTTGCATGTTGTCCCTGAAAGACCCTGCCACCCCAGGCACAGCACACACTCCCACAAGCACCCTTTGGCTCTCACAGTTACTAAATTTACTAGAAAAACTAAACAAAAGCTGTACTTCCCAGCAATAAAACCCTTTCCTGATGGAAAGACTGCAGACCCCACTCATGGATTAATCCATAGGCTGCCCATTACCTATTAATTAGAGGACATTATTATGCAAATAATGAAAATTGATCAAACCCTAACTTATTAACCTAATACAGTCTCTTCCTTGCTGTTCTTGAAAACACCCCAGGCAAGCAGCTACAATTTTTTAATCAAAAAAGTGACAATCTATGGGCTGACCCCTCTTTAAAGGATGCCTTTAATATCAAACCAAAACAAAGTAAAACTGCTTTGTCCCCCTGAGGGCACCAGCAATGATGAGTTGTTAACCCAACCTCCCCCAGCCTGCTGGGTTGAGAGAGATGGGACGTTTCCTTCCCAGAAATCTCATCCCAGGGGATCCCAGGATGGGCACCCACGGTCCTGGCCAGATGTATCTCTGGCCTTCACCCAAAGCAGCCTTATGGGAAAGACAGAGCCCCTGGGAATCACAGAACCATAGAATCTTTTGGGTTGGGAGGGACCTCTGAGGGTCATCTAGTCCAAACTCCCCCTGTCATGGGCATGGACATCTTCAACTAGATCAGGCTCAGAGCTGGTCTTGAGCACTTTCAGTCATCCACCACCCCTCTGGCCAACATTGGGAGGCACCATTTCATCCCTCTTTTCTCCTCCCAACCTTGTTTTTCCCCGGGCTGTGTGTGCAGAGGCAGGGCTGGGAGCGCTCTGCACCACCGATGTCATCGGCGGGACGGAGGCTGGGACGCCTTCTTGTCCAGCCCTTGGCGTGACTCAGAACAGCCTGGGAATTACACTTGGAATAAGTGATTAAAAAAGCCTGACTACTCCTCCATTACCACGCAGGGATAACGCTCCCAGCAGAGCCAGCAGAGCTGCACCCTCGTAAATGATGGCAAAATTGGGGAGGGTGAATTACACCAGCAGCACTGGGAGCTCGTGCTCCTCCAGGCTGTTCCTCGGGTATGTGGAGACGGGAGTAAGGGCTTGGAAAACCAGCTGATTGGAGGGGAATCACTCAGCCTGCATTTAATGGTGCTCTGAACCCCAGCACGCAGTCACCTCCTGCAAAAAAGACCTTCTCCAAGAGGCCAGCCTCCTCGGCATTTGCAGGCTGTGGCTGCTTGGAGAAACCTTCACAAGGCACGGCATGTGTTTTGAAGTGGAGGTGCCCAGACCTTCCATCATATTTTATGTCTGTCTCAAGCATTAAAATATGCAGCTTGGGTTTTCCTGGTAGGGAGGGAATCGTGGTGGGAAGAAGGAAACAGGATTTCAGAGGAATAAATGGAGAGCAGAGGAAGGGTTTGAAGGGGAAGGGAGGAGGCCTTTTCACTAAAAGCAAAAAAAAAAAAAAAAAAAAAAAAAAACTACCCAGCAAAAATAACTTGCTCAGATGATCTCCTGGAGATTTGGGGCCCTAAAATTCCAGCCACCTCCACCTACAAAGAAGCAAAGAAGCCAAAGCATCAGAGAGACCTGAAGGAACTACTTCTGACAGGCTGTGATCACTAGTCCAGAGGCATCAGCTGGCTTTACAAATCACTATCACAAGGAATAAATGGCAAATTCCCCCCCCTATTTTTCTGGATTGCTCCACACTTTTGCACCCCCATCTTTCCAGCTGCCCCATAAACCCCACGGAGCTTGGGAGAAAAGTATCATTTCTGATCCCCCAGGTGGGAAAAAGAGCACAGGAATTCAATTACCAGATAAACAAACTGAAGCTTATGTGCCTGGGTAGTCCCCAGATGGGATTAACTCAGGGGCTTCATAGCTGAGGACCAGGTGCATGGGGATTCCAGCCCTTATTTAGGTACCCACCAAAATCAGTTTAATGCATCTCAGCCTAGAGTGGCTTGGTCAAGGTCATGCACGGAGCCAGAGCGGGACTCACACCATGGAAGTCACCAGAAATTCACTGTGAAGAGCACACAGAGGATTTAAAAGGGGGAAATAAACCCATTCTCCCTCTCAGATCTCAGGCCATCTTTGGGGCTCGGAGGAAAATCCAAGCCATCCCTTTGTTTTTAACTCTGTGTGTATTTTGTACTAGTTTTATGAGGCAACAACCTAAAAGTCTGGGTGTTTGGTGCAAGCCAGGGTCATTTCACTGCAGACCTGAACATCTTCCACCTCCTTAAGGACAGAGACATCAGAAGAACCACAGCTACTGGCTTTGGGCACTGGATGAAGTTGTGTCATTACAAATCCCCATCCATACTACAGAGAGGCCCACAGACCTTGCCAAGGGGGAATATTATCATGCTAGGTCAGCCACTACAGCTCTACTGGCAACATCAAAGACAATCCCTGCCCTGGAAAAGCAAAGAGATGCTCCACCAACACCGCAGTGGAAACACAAAACCTGGAGGGACCTGCTGTGGTCACACAGGGAGGCAGTGGCCAAAGGAGGGAAACACTCAGGTGTGGCCCCAAGCACACCCCACCTCCTGGGATGAATTCCAGTCCTCAACATCAGCTTTTTGCTGCCTGTCCTCACCCTGCTTCCCCCCAAAGGCTGACCTGCCTGTAGAGGGACCTGCTCTGCAGCAAGTGTGGAGATCAGCAGCATTCCCATCAGCACATGAGAGCTGACTGATGCCAGGATCCAGGAGGACTCACAGAGGGGTTTGAGTTGGGATCCACATTTAAAGATCATCTAATTCAACCCCCTGCCATTGAACAGGGACATCTTCAACGAGATCAGGTTGCTCAGAGCCCCACCCAACCTGGCCTGTAAAGCTTCCAGGGATGGAGCACACATCACCTCTCTGGGCAACCTGTGCCAGTATTTTACCAGCCTTACTGTAAAAACCTGCATGCTTGTATGTAGTTTAAATGGACCATCTTTTAGTTTAAAACCACTACCCCTTGTGATATTGCAACAGGCGCTGCTAAGGACTGTCCTCATCTTTCTCGTAGCCCCTTTAGGAACTAGAAGGGGCTCTAAGGTCTCCCTGGATCCCTCTCTTCTCCAGGGTGAACAACCCCAACTCTCTCAGCCCTTCCTCGTGGGAGAGGTGCTCTGTCTTATCTACAGTCCCCTGCATGCCAAGGTGATCTCAGCCAGCTCCAGCACATGGCACAGGGACACATCACAGTCTGTGCCGTGGGACAGTGGTCCAGCATGAGTAAAAAAGTGTGTGTAAGTGTGGCTGTGTGTGTGCCTTTGCGACTGTGTGGGCACAAACTGTGCATCCACCTCCTCCCAGACATCCCTTGCATCTTCCCATCTCCTCCAACACCAAGCACAGCCCTGCCTGGTTGCAAATCCACACCAGCTCCAACGCCTTCATCGCCCAGCTCTGTCCTTCTGCCTTCCCTCTTGGGCACCACAGAATGGGAAACGGCCTCGAAATAATGACTATAATTACAGCTTTGTAGGTCTTAAATGTAGCACAGAAAGACAGTCCTCCTCTTCGTGACATTCCCAGTATGGCATATCACAACAAATGGCCCAAGGGAAACCTGTGGAGCTGGACATAAATGCTTTAATGTGCTCGTAATAAAAGCTTCTCAGTACTTACTGTCCACTGCAAAGAAACTGGGCTGCTCCCCACACTTGCATCACTACCCAGGCATGCATCCTCACCTGTTGTACACCAGGAGTCCTGCAAAATCCACCTGCTCTCAGGAGTATTTATGACTTGACACTAAAAGAGGGCTATGTTCCTTTTCTGTTCCATTTAAAATAAAATAAAAAAATTAGAGAGTGGACAGACAGCTACGAATTTCTGAGGTTTGACAGCCCATAATCAGAGATGAACTCGCCCGAAATAGAAGGAAACAACCAGGAAACAAGCCCCTGAACTGTTTCACATTCATTTTTAGCAAGCAAACCAGGTGAGCACAGCAACTGCTATTTACCCTCTGAGTCACGGGAAACAGCACCCAAAACAGATGCCTTGCCCAAAAAAAAAAAAAAAAAAAAATAAAAAAATTACACAGACGATTTGAGGCAAGTCTCAGGCCTTGCATGTTCCCTGTGAAATCCAGGCTTGGGATAAAGAGGAGCTCCAGGGCTGAGGTCAGGCTGCTGCTGGAGCACCTGCACTTAGCAATGCATCATTGACCGAATTCTGCCCGGGGCATCAAAGCCCCACAGACGTCACCGGCTGCACAGTCTGGCCCAGTAACCCGTAATTTCTCTGTAATCAGAAGCAACAGGGTGAGAGTTTTAGTGGCCATACATAATTCATGTCTCCTGGCACGGCTGGGAAAGCGGGAGATGAACACCACAGCCAGCAGCAGCGGCCGCAGTGCCAAGGAATTGGACACCCCCCCCGACCAAAGAGGAGCTCCAAGTGCCCCAGAGAAAACCAGGAGGGTATCCTCCCCTCTCTCCCTGCTCCCCCTGCAGTGCATCCCAGCTTTTCCCCCACGTTCCCCCATGCAGCAGTCACACCTGGATGGCTTCACCAAGGCTGGTACCTACATGCTCGTGGGTGTCTGCTGCTCCTCAGCATGGATGAGGGCTGAGCGTCCTGGTCCCACACAGCCCCCCTCTGTCACTCTGGAGTATGGGAAAAGGCAGTGGAGTAGTTGATCAGCTGTAAGCACCGTTCAGTACTCCAAGTATGACACGCCCCACACCCTCAAGGTCTCTCTGGTAGTTTGAGGATACCCTGTGGAATTGCTCCCTTGCAGCCTGTTGCTGCTACTTATCTTCCCACTCCTACTGCCAGTCCACCATCGGCCTCATCACGATCATCCCAGCTTGTTTCCTGCTATTTCACCTCCAGTAGGCACCCCCAGGCACCGGATCCAGCCCTCACCCCAGCTGTGACCCACCTCCTCCTTATCCCCATACCCAGGCAAGTTGCTTTTTTTCAACTTTTCCATTTATTCTTCCTTGTGTGTTCTTCCCCAACCCACTCTGACCTTTCCCTTCCTCCAGTCTTGGTTTTGGACATCCCTGGAAACTTCTGAGAGCAAAACTTATACCAAGTTTTACACTATTACAAAACACCCTTCTACCTAAATCTATAATAAACTCACTCTTCCAAGGGCAATCACACCCTTCAGCCCCCGTGGCTTTCCAGAAAAAGATTTCCTCACCTGGACACCCATGGGTGGGTTTCATATCAAGGCCAAAGCTCTGCCAGGCCCCTTCCACATGCAGAGTCTCAACTCTACTGTCACAGAGCTAAACTGGAGGCACCTGCCAGGCACTCCTTCCTCTGTTTTACATCAAAAAGACACAGGACTGAGAACAGAAATAATCCAGGTCCACCTATCCAGAACACTGACCACGATGCCACCAGGTCACACCTTGGTAAAACACAAGCTGCTCCCTCAAAAGGTCCTGTAAGCCAAGGATGCTCGTTGTGGCAGCTGCAACCCAACCATCAGCAGCAGGAACCTTCTGCTGGAAGAGGGCAGCCAACAGAACTTCCCCGAAATGGGGGTTAGGTCCTGCTGCAGCCAAAATACTTGGGGTTTCTCTGGGAGGAAGGCTCCCCATCCGGCACGGTGGAGCACGATCACATAAATATCAGCCCTGACTGAACGGCACAGGGCGCGACATTTACCACCAGGATGTAACCTTTGCATGCATCTCCTTCAAGTGATTAGTGCTGAGCACACCCCGTGCCATTTAGCCATCACTGCTGAATGATGATCAGATTAAGTCATGACAGAGCTGACGAAAAATGTGTGAGCAGAGCACGTGGGGAGCGCCAGCCAGTGCTTCCCAGCCCGACCACGAGCCAACACCAGCGGTGGGAGCAAGGAGAGCATCGAGATTTCAGGTTGCCCAAGCAGAGAAGACCAGGCAGTCAACACTGCGTGGCATTTGCCACTGCAAATCCTGCCAGTGAAGTAAGAGAGAGCTCTTCTGACAAGCACCTCAGGCTGTAAACCTCAGGACATCTGGGGAAGGTCAGCAGCCAGCATGTGGAAGAGGTGAGGGCAGAAGGCAAAAATTGGGACCCACTGGAAAATCTCTGTGAGAAATGGTTTCCTCCAGAAAACAGGATCTCTACCAACAGTCCTTTTTACAGAGAGAGCTTGAAGTGCTGCTCAGGAGATCTGTTTTCACAAATTTCACTCAAAAACTGAGGTTTGCTTTTGGAGAGGAAGACTAATGTATCTCCAGACTTGCTAAGGCTACATCCATCTGCTCAGAGGGCAGGAAATGAGAGGCTTCCCAGGCCACCAACAGCATCACTTACCTTCTCCCTTTCTCTTTTCTGAACCTGTGCAACCTGGCAGTTGTCACACACTTCTTCAATCAATCTCCCACCTACCCAAGGTGCAGCAAAGGGTGAGCCCCACACACTGACTGGGGTGCAAGACCCTGGAATGATCTTGGTCAGACCACGTGTCTTTCCTTATGTCATTTGCATACATGATTGATGGGGGCCCCCCAAGGAGAGGAAGAGGATTTCAGAGGGGAAAAACACTCCTCAAAAAAAAAAAAAAAAAAAAAAAAAAAAAAAAAAAACCCAAAAAACCAGCTTGAATAATCTTCACTGCCACTGTCACCAGGCATGGGCCACCACTGGCTCTTCCCTAATGGGTTCCTCCTCAGTCCCAAGACCAGGAAGACACAAACATTTCTGGGTCCCCAGCAGAGACAGGAGCTTTGGGAAGTGCATGGTGCAGCAACACCTCCAAAAGACCCATGTCCTTCACCCCACTCCATGTCCTGGGATACCAGCACCCAACATAATACAGCCCCCAAGTCCAAAAAGACACTCTGTTACCTAAACCCTCCATCCCCTCCCCACACAAAGGCATCACTCTCCAGGGCATGTTTGGTATTGGGCAATAGGAGGTTAAACTTTATGTGCTCAAACCCAACATTTTAAACCCAAAAAAGGAGGTGGAGGGGCGGGGACACGTGCCATACCCCAAGCTCTGCCGCTCCTATATTCAGGGAGATCTCACCTGAATTCTTACATAAACCCACCCAAGCCCCCCAGGCGCGCCAAGAAAATTAAAATAAAAACTAAGGAAGTTAAAATAAAACCTGAGAAAATTAAAATGAAATCTAAGTTAAAAAAAATAATTAAAAAAAAAAAGCTAAGAAAATTAAAATAAAAACTACCTCCTGCAATCTGACGGTCCTTGGATCAGTTGCTGTACGTCCTCGGGAGTTTTTGGGGAGGACACCTCCACACCGGGAAATAATAATCAACCGTGTCCAAATGACTGCACCCCATCTTCTGCCTGCAAGACCTCCGGCTGGTGGGATTTTTTTTTTTCCTACAGCAGTTTGACTCAGAGGTCTGGCCAGACTCGCAGCTCTCAAATTCGTTTAATAAATCATCTCCTAACCCCGCCCAGAAGCAAAAGGCAAATCTGTGTCTCCCAGGCACCTCCTCATTGGACTAACGTGCCTCTTGCTAATGACCCTGCGAGGAATAGCACGGCTCGAGTGACGTGTTTATGAAGATAAATATTTTAACTTCACAGCTAGCGCTGTAAACTCGTTCCAGACGGAGAGTCTCTTAAGTTGGTTCCAGGAGAAAATGCCTCGATAATTAATTTTTCTCCTTTCTTTTCTTTTTTTTTTTTATTTTTTTAAAGGCTATGAAATATTAATTGCAGTGAAACACGTAGCAGTGTCTTTCAGGTGCAATTAGTAGCTGCTGGTGGATGAAAAAAAAAAAGAAAAAAAAAAAAAAAAGAAAAACCTGGCTGGTGAAGCCCAGGGAAGGGATGAGAGTGATTTCTCCCCTCGGCAGAGGGAATGCAGCGCTCTGCCCTATCTAATCTCACTATAGCAACGGGAAGACCTTGGCAACCCTGATCTTTACAGTTATTAAGATGGGAGCGGGAAGAGTCGGGAGCACAGTGCCGAGGGATGCTCAGCCAAGAGGCTGACTGCCGAGGAAATAAAACATCCTCTCTCACTCGGCGCGGGGGGCGAAGGGTCTGCCAGGCTCTCAGGGAGGTGGACACAGTAGCCCGAGGCTGGCTCCCCAAAACTTTCTTGAGGTGGCTTTTTATGCCAAAGGGGAGACGTGCATTTCCCCACCACACCCCCTGAGAAGGATCTCTGAGTCCTGATGCTCCTGTAGCAGAGGAGGCCACGGAGATGCTCCGAGGGCTGGAGCCCCTCTGCTCTGAGACAGGCTGGGAGAGCTGGGGGGGTTCAGCCTGGACAAGAGAAGGCTCCAGAGAGAACTCAGAGCCCCTTCCAGTGCCTAAAAGGGGCTTATAAGAAAGACGGGGACACACTTTTTAGCAGGGCCAGCTGCAAAAGAAAAAGGGGTGACGGTTTTAAACTTAGAAAGGGTAGTTTTAGACTAAACAGAAGAATGGATTTGTCCATGCTGATCGTGGGAAGGCACTGGCACAGGTTACCCAGAGAAGTCATGAATGCCCCATTCCTGGAAACATTCAAGGTCAGGCTGGATGGCGCTTTGAGCAACCTGACCTAGTTGAAGATGTCCCCCCTCACAGCAGGGGCTTGGAGTAGATGACCTCCCAGCTCAAACCATTCTGTAATTCCCCACGTGCCCGAATGTTCCAAGAAGAAGATGCTGCTCTGCCCACCAGCGACCAGCTGCTCTCCCTCAGCCCCCAGATTCAGCCTTGAGGACGTGCTCAGACAGGATGGGGGCAAGGAGGCTCCCCCATAAGTGCCACCCAGCCTGGGGCTGGCAGAGACCCGCCCCGCTGCCACCTCGGCACTGCCTCCAGAGATTGCTCGCTCTCGGCTCCCGCCAGGATGATTCACCCAGAAATGCAAAGGCATGAAGTGCTCAGATCAGTTTATTGCAAAATACTACATCTTGGGGACTGCCTGGCCCAGAGCCACTTCAGTCCTGGGCTCCCAGACAGCGGGGACAGCCCCAGGGTTACACTGGATGCCCCTCCAGCTCCTGGCCATAGCTTGGTCCCACCAGGGCAGAGCAGAGAGCTGCAAGACTTCTCCCCTTTCAAAGAGGGGCAGTTCATTAAGACCTCGTTAGATAAGTCCTGCACCACCCTTCAGAAGGGTGCTAGGCTCTGCAAAGCCAGACCCTACAGCTCACAGATCAGGCCTGAACATCGCCCACCCACTCTGTTCCATCATCTCACCATGACAGACACTCACCACAGCAGGCTCAGGACTGGCTGGGGACCCTCCAAGGATAAACTGCTCCTACTACCATCCACACTGCTAGTAGAATAATAATAATAATAATAGTCCACAATGAACTTCAAGGTAGCATGAGTCAGTCTTTTTGGTGGCAGAAGATGTTTTTCTCTCTAGCACTGCTCTTCTTGGCACCTCGAGGTCCCGGGATCACTTTCCTCCCGCTGCTTGCTCTACTACCAATTTCCACTCAAATTCAGCTGTTTCTTTCCTTTGGATTAGCCCAGAGTTTCCTCATCAGCCTCTGAAACGCTGCCCCACAATCCAACCCTAAATAGCTGCACATCCCCAACTCATAGTGCTTGCTTTCCACGTTCCATCTACTCCCCACCAAGACCTTCCTCACCCCCAAAGTCCCCAGCTGACCCTCAACCACACCCCTCATGATCCCAGTGTTAACTTGTCCAGAACTTTACCAGCACTACAATATAAAGTAGACAGCTGGGTCAGTTCCAGATGGAATTGGATGCTGATGGGCATTCATTTCCTCTCAAGAAGAGAGGAAGCCACCATCACTTCACTTAGCTCTGTTGCATGGAAAACATCAGGGTAGACAGTGTTAAAATATCATTGTGAACGGAGGAGCAGCAGGAAAAAAGGTTAGATTAGGCAAAGGAATTGGAATTCCATTCAGGAAGGGAAGGTGTGTGAAACTTAAATCTATGATCCCCACCCTTCAGCCAGCTCTTCAGATCCTGTATATTAGCCAAGCTACATGGAGCTCTGCTGACAACCACCAACCTGGATAGATCCAAGCCCTCAGGACCCTTCTGAGCGCTCAACAGCGGTTTTGCCTTGCTTCTCCTTTTTATTTTTTGACTGGGCTGGAAAGCACCTCAGTCAAAACACACAGGGTGCCCTTTAGTGCACGTTAAAACCGAAAAGCTGTGGGAGACAAATGTCAAGATTTTAATAATTTGCCCTCACCTGGTCAAAACCAGAGCACTGCCACCCTCCCTGTGTCCCCCCTGCCCAGGCAGGGGTCACAGCTGCCAGCAGGCTGCCAGACCCCCATGCCAGCTGTCCCAAGCAGTGGGAATTTGGGGGGGATGCTGCCAGGCGGCAAATCAAAATGCAGCGAGGCGGTGTGTCATCCCAAGGGCCCGTTTCAGCCTCAGACACCCGCCAGCACTAGATATACCAGGAGGCTCTCTTTATCTTGTCGCCGGTGACTAAGAGCATCCACGGCATGACGGTACCACGAAAACACAGGTGGCGGCAAAATGGCCCTTTTCCAAGGGGGGGGACGGATCTTTTTATTACGTGTTCTGTTTATCTCCCGCGTTGCTAAAGGGAGGGCCACGAAGCATGCGATCCTTTCAGGTTCCCTGAATCCACTTAGATTTTATCTCCGGAGCCGGAGCTTTCCAGGAATGAAATAGCTGCAAGACACAGCGCGGATGAAACGAAATCAAATAGAGGGCCTCCAACATGAAAGGCAAACTAAAAGGATGACAGCACTAGTTATACGGAAGGAGAAAAGTAAGGAGGAAAGGAAATTAAAAGCAATTAAAGGGAATTAATTAGAAGGTATGATGGAACTATGAAAGAGGAAAAACAGCTATGCAGAGTTCACTAAATACCCCCAAACTTTTAATTGTCGCACTTGGAACTGCAAGCCCTGGAGGTTCAAAACCCCTCTGGCAGTTTCCAAATTAAAAAAAAAAAAAAAAAAAATTCCCATGGCTTAAACAAATCACTTCTTTGCCTCTAAGTCTGAATGGCAGACATGATTCTGAGCTTCTCCTCCAAACCATGAAGGTAGAAGTGCATCCTGCTCTCCCCTTCAGTCCACCAACCAAAGTGGACAACCCATGCCAGCACATGATACCAGGAGCTTCAAGCAGAGTTCACGCTGTTGTCCCAAGCATTGGGCTGCATTATTTCCACCTACCCAATGTTCCTGGTAGTTTTCACAGGGCCCTGGGGGTTGTGGGGCCACCGTCTGTGCTTGAAGTCACCAGGATGAGACGAGCTGCTGGGTTAGTCCTGGGGGGGAAGGCTGTCAGCTGGCTCATCTCACCTTTATTGAAATGCACCGCCTGCATTTCCCACTAAAATCCAACAGTCCTTTTTATAGGACCTCAGAATGCTTTGGGTTGGAAGGGACCTTAAAGCCCATCTCATTCCACCCCTCTGCCATGAGCAGGGACACCTTCCACTAGCCCAGGTTGCTCCAAGCCCTGTCCAACCTGGCCTTGGACACTTCCAGGGATCCAGGGGCAGCCACAGCTTCTCTGGGCAACCTGTGCCAGGGCCTCACCACCGCCACAGACAAGAATTTCTTCCCAATCTCTAATCTAAATTTCCTGCCCATCACTTTAAAACCTGCTCATCTTCCCCAGTTCTGAACCCGAATGAGGTTCTAAATCAAAACATTGCCTCGAAAAGGGCTGCGGAAAGCAGGAGTCCCTGGTCTTTCCAGACCTTCCCTTGCCTTTGTTTTAACCCTGAGAAGTAAGAAAGTTTCCCCTGGAGATCAGAAAGTCCTCTATTTAGGGAATAGTGTTCGATGGCTGGGAGGAACGACAAGAGGTCATAAAAAAAGCAGGCAGGCACTGTTTGTCTTGGCCTCCTGGATAGGTATTATTTTCCTGGGATGCAAGCTCCAGCCCCATGCTGAAAGCAAGGATGCATGAAACAGAGACGGGGCTGCCTTGCCAACGTGGAGTTTGTTTCGGAAGAAACTCACCCGGCATTTCCGTGCAGGAAGGAGACAGTGGGGCTGCAAAGCCAGAGCCGCTGGATGGTGCTTGGAAAGCACCAGCCAAACCCCCTCAAGCTTGGGGTGCGTGCACCGGCTCCATGCAGCACCCCAAAAAATCCAGATGGGGAGATGGGCAAAGTCTAAAGCTCCCTGTGGTCTCCCCATGTTCTCCATCCATCCATCCCTGCTCGGCTCCATCAGCTGCAAGGTACAGGGATACAGGGACTGTGCAAAAGGCTCTGCCTCCATCCCCTGCACCAGCCCTGCTGCCCCCCTGCTCTGCCCACCACTCCACTCTGCTGCCTTCAGAAACCTACAAAGCCCTGATTGTGTTTAATTAAGTGACCTCACGCTGATTTACACAACAATAACCGTGTTTCCAAACATGCCAGCTTCAGGCAGCTTGCTCCAGTGACCAAACCACGCTGCTCCTATGAAAGGGAGAACTTCATTATCAGTTACCCAAAACAACTCAGAATTAAAAAGATATCTTCTCTGTATTAAAGGCACAGCTAATGTGACACAAAAATCCACCCTTTTTCAACCCCAGTCCAGGAAGGAATTTTTTTTTTTTTTTTTTGCTCGCAAGACAGACTTTGAAGTTAATTGTAACTATTTTGCTTTATACATCACTTGCTCAGGAACTTAGAGGCCTCCCAGATCTCCCTGGTTTATTTGGGACCGAGGCTTGAAAGTCACAGCTGTCTCAGGCCCAGCTTCCATCAGGGAGATTAATCTTCCCCGAGATGTGTCTGTGGGAAGGTCTGAATCACAGGGTTGGATCCTGCTGTCGGTTACGCGGCGTTAAAGGAATTGCAAGAAGGGGAGGAAAAGCAAAGCTGGGCAGGAGTGGTGAGCATCAGACCTCCTGCTGTGGGACTGGACAGGGACGTTTGGGACATTTGAGCAGAGAGTATTTGTGCCCCATGCCCTGCTCCGGTGCTGGATCCGCCAGGCACCAGGGCAAGTCAATAAAATTAATGGCAGTAATCAAACCGTGCTTGGAAGAGTCAAAGGGGCATCCACCAGCAGCCATGCCCATGTGATGGGATGGGAAAGATTCAGCTGCTGGTCCCTGGCGATGCTCACGGAGGCCCACTGCCTCTCTAGGGTGTGGCACAGCGTGTGTGCCAGCCTCCACCCCTAAATTAGGGGAACCTCTTATTCCTCAGTGCAAAACGAACTCAAACAGCGAAGCAATGAGGGAACAGCCCATCCCACGGCAAGCACCAGGCACTGCTGGGACAAGCAGCTTGTGAATGAACCCCTGCAAACAGCCTGCACCTCCTTCCCCCGCCATCCAGCCACGGGAGCAAAACAATTCAGCTTTGGGCTTCTAGTTAAAAGAGAAAAGCACTGAACCAGGTCTTGCCATCCTTCCCAAGCACCACATTTGAGAACACAGGTGGCACCTCCACGGGAGAAAATACATTTAAGCCACCAGATCACAGGCCAATTCAAAGCAAACCCTGAAGAGCCACCAGGTAGCTCTTAGATACTCCTACACACACAGACACCAAAGGGACAGAAGGAACTGCCTGGCAGGGGAGGAACTGGAACAGCTCCAAGTGAAGGGCTGGACTCATGGAGGGGGGTAGTTGGTGCTAAGAGGTACCAGAACAAAAAAGCCTTCTGCCTGGCTCTGCTGCCTGCAACATGCAGGTAAATACAAAACAAGAGCAAGTTTTGTGCAGAGTCTGCTGAACGTTTTTGGGTTTTTTTAGGTGCATCTCAAAGGTAGAGGACTTTCAGCAACGGCCAACCTGAAAACTGAGGAGAGAATCGTGTGTGATGAGGTTCTGCTGCAGGTAAGCGCAAGGAGAGCATCACCACTGCAACACCTCGTCTGGAACCAGGCATGAGATGGGCTGGTGCTCTTCAGTCAGCTACAAGCCACTGCAACAAGGCTCTGGGGGCTGTAACACTCGTTTTGGTTTGGGCTTTCTGCCTGCCAAGTTAGGGTGCTTTGTGAATTAGCCCATCTCCTACAGGGGCCCAGGACAGGAATCCAAGGGATACAACTCAACTGCACCTGCAGCAAACACTGTTGGAGTCAGAAATTCAGGGAACCTGCAAATGGACCAACATTATTTTTTCCTCATAAAAGCAGCAGAAATCAGCTTACAAATTAAAAGGCTGCAGCCAGTAAGTGATTAGCATACAGTTCCCACTCCATGAGACTATCACGGCCAAAATAACTATAAACCTCTTTTTTTAAAAGCACAGTCTCCACAGAATTATTCTGCCTCAGGCTCCATTGAGTTTGCAGCGCCCTGTATTTGTTTCCCAGCTGAGACAGCTGCAAGTTAAGCGTTCGATGGTGTTGTTGCTGCTACAGGGGTTGTGCAGCTAAATAATTCAGTAACCAATTACTGTTTAACAATATCCCTCCCCATCATTCCAGCGCTGATCCATCATCCCAGGCCAAGAGACTCCAGCAAAAAGGAGCCATCAAGAAGCCTCCACGTGATGTAAAGACATTGACTCGTGCACTTCTGTGTAATATACAACTTATTGATCAAAAGACAAGGTACAGGACGCATTTTCCTGCATGCTAAATGAGGGCTGTAATGAATTGCTGCTTGCCTCCAGGTCATTTGTTTGATTGCCACCTAAGCAAACTGGTGAGGGCAAAAGGTCCTGCCTATGGGATGGGCCCTTGGTGAAATGGGCTGCTGATCAGCTCAAGAAAAACAGAAAGTAGGACATTCTGATGCTCATCCAGGAAAGGTGGATTTCTTCCTCATCCCCAAAAATCCCACAAGATGCAACTCTAGTTGATGTTTTCACCAAGAGCATCAGGGGCACAATACTCCAGCAAGGGCAACCAGGGCCCTCTAGCTCAGATTCACCCCACTCAGGACCTCATCTTCCCAGTCTGTCACTGTGCTTGGACTGAGATTTAAAAATACAGCTGATTTCTCTTTTCAGGACTCACAGATACACAGCACACATGACCAGCTGCCCTTTTGGCTGCAAGGCAAGGGCTGAATCTGTTCTTCATGCAGGGCATCCCCAGAGCTCACCCCAGCCCTCCATCACCGCGGCTCTGCAGAAAAGCACGCCTGGTTTTTAAAGATACCCCCTCCTGCCTACTTGGTTCCTCCTCCGCACGGCTTTCTTCTGCACAGCTATAAAAGGGTGTGAGACAACTTGGAAAGGAAACCCTGGGTGGTACAGACAACTGGAACAAGGAGCAATCTGTGCCCGGGGCAGGGGAGGGGGGTGGCAGAGCCCACACGGTGCCAGGCTGAATGGCTGCCGGGGAGGAAATGACACACCACACTATCCTGCTTTTGTCCAGGGGCGAGACCAAAATGCTCCACAGGAAAAAAGAAAAAAAAAGAAAAAAAGAAAAAACCAAAAAGGGATTATTCTGGCTCGTGCTTCTCCCTCCTCTGGCCTCCCCACCACCCCCAGGCAGGCTACAGGTGACTGCCTCCGTGTTCCTCGCTCCGCTGGACCGTGGGGCACCGCGATCCGAGCGGCATCTGGTTTGGTTTAGCATCAGGCTTATACTTTTATGCTTCTTGGGTTTCTCCCTGCTTTTTAATTAGGAGTCAGGGCCACGAACCCGCCCGGCCCTGGTCCTGGCTGGCTGGCAGTGCCCGGGTGCAGGAACACCCTGCTCCGCTGCTCCCGTGGCCAGGGAACGGCTGCGGGCAGGGAGGAGCAGGCAGTGTCCTCCAGCTCTGCCTGGACACCAGCACACCAGCCCACGCTGGTGGCTCTCCCCCGACCCCATCTCCCATAAGGATGTGGCTCCAGCAGCATTCTGGCTGGGCTACCCTAAAAAAAAACCAAACAAACCAGCCTTAAAAGCTTTTCACCCTCCTCGTTCCAAAGAAAAGCTCGAAAATGTGGTGTTTTCCAACCCCCCCGACTCTTGCCTGTGCTGTGCCCCATGTGCAGGTATGTTCCCTCCTGCTCCTCCATCACTATGGCCACAGGCTGTAGTGTTTCCCTAGAGTCCATCACTGGGATGATCCCTTTCCCAAGGTCTTGTCTCCTTCCTCCCCACAGCTGAGGCTCACTCTCAGGTCAGGCTTTTCACCTGCAGCTCCTGAACCACCTCCCAGATGCCTCACCCTGCAGTATCACACTTTTATTTTCAGTGTCATTCTGCTTCCTGTTGTTTCAGTATCTCATCCATCATAAAAAGGACCAGAACTGACACTTTATTCCTCAGCCAAAGCTCCCTCTGTATCTGGGCCACTCCTCACTTCAGGCATAATAAAAATAAGGAAGGCACAAATGTTATTCTCTCATAAATTAAAAAGCCCGCCCTGGAAGGAACCCAAAACCTCTATCACAGATACCCATAGCGATGGTGTATCTCATTAAAAAACAAAAACCTCGGCGGAATCCCAACTAAACAACTTTCCACAGACACAAGTTCTCCTCCTACATCGCACGGGCACTCCAAAACATCAGTACTAGGAGGAAATTCTTCCCTGTGAGGGCGGTGCCCAGGTTGCCCAGAGAAGCTGTGGCTGTCCCTGGATGCCTGGAAGCGTTCAAGGACAGGTCAGATGGGGCTTGGAGCAACCTGGGATAGTGGAAGATATCTCTGCCCACAGCAGGGGGTGGAAATGGGTGAGCTTTAAGGTCCCTTCCAACCCAAATCACTCTGTGATTCTGTGACTCCATGAAAACATCCGTGGCAAGATTAAGCAAAGAAACCGACTGGGGAGTGTGGGAGTCGGGGAAGGCAAACAGGAAAACAACTCCAAACTCCACATTTCCATTGGAGAAGTTAGAGGGACAGTGTGGTTAGCCTGAACAGGGTGAAAGCCTTGGTCTGAGCAAAGGGGAGCTCCTTGCCTCTCTGACATCACACTGGAATCCAAAGGTCTCCTACTTTAGTTGCCAGCACATCCAAGGTTTGGTCCAGCCTTAGTCCAGGGAATCATAGCTTGTGGTGGAGAAGAGACACCAGGGCACAGAAAGAGCTGCCCACAGACGTGATTTTGGCTGCAGACAGAGGACATCCTCACCCAGAGTAATCTCCCCATGTATGGGACCTCCTGTGGCAGGGCAGGGCTCAGCCTGGTTTGAGGAGGATTCCCTTTTCCTTTTGCCCTCCTTGAAAGATTCATCTCGTTCATCTCCAGCTCCAACGAAGAGCAAAACCTGGCTGTTGCCACTGCAGAGAACAACAGCAAGTGCCCTTCCCCAACCCAGCCATGCAGCAAAGGCAACTACCACAAATCCTCCCACAAGCACCCATCCCTCATCCAAAGAGAAAAGCTGTCTCATGCAGGTACATCACGTCTTTACATTCCTAATTAATTACTACTGATAACCTATAGGTGTAGATGGCCAGCCGACCTGCATGCCTGCAGCAGAGCCTCCTCTTGCTCAGCTGATGAAGGACCTGCCCTGGAGGGGGCTAGACAGTGAGCTTTGGCCATGGGAAGGGAGGAGAAGAGCCCATGGGAAGGTGGGAAAGGGATTACCCTGGCAATGGACTCTGAGGAAGACCCACAGCACAAGGTCAAAGTGATGGAGACACCTGAGATGGGGGAGCAAGACAGGACATCCCTGAGCGTGGAGCACAGCAAAGGGAAGGAAGATTTAGCCCTCTGGGTCATCTCAGTCACCTGGGTGTCCCCCGGGGACATGAGTCACCAGACACTCATCAGCCACCTCAGCCACCCAAGGCACCACGAGCCCTGGGACCGGTGTGATGTGGGGAGCCCTGGGGAAGCACTGAAAGGCTGCACAGAGCCACCAGCCTCAGGGTGCACTGTCTGAACAGTCTGCAGATATGAAACCACATAAAGCCACTCCCTAATACCAGCAAAAAATAGCTTAAGAGCAAAAGAGAAGTGCAACTGCAAGTACTCTGGGGGTGCACAGCCCATGCCATGCCCACTGCAGGGGCTGCCAAAACCCACAGAGATGTTCCCATCCCCAGGAGCTCTTGGTGGAGCATGAGATGAGGCAGAGGATGCGAGGGAAAAGGTGATCAGCAGTGACCAATGCAGCAGAAAAATGGTTTCTGGGTTGTTTTGGGTTTTTTATAAACCACACCTGCACATCGTCCACCCGTTCGTCCCCCTCCAGACTCATCCACACGCTCACCAGTTGCAAGCTGCTTCCCTACAAGGACCAACTTTGCTAAGAAAAAGAACAGAGCCCAAGGCAAAATTAGCTTTTTGTCTCCCAAACAGGCAATTACCTCTTGCAAAACTGTGCAAGTCTAAAATGCAGGAGAAGCAGTATTGAGCTTCACTGAAATGGTGCCTTCAAAGTAAAAATTGTTGCATCATGTGCAAATAGTGCAGGGTGGGGAGAGGGGGTGCTGCAGTTGTGGAAAACTGGGAGCACTTCTTATTTTATGGTTTTCAGGCATACCAGACTCCAACCAAGATGACCCAAAAAAAAATCACAACTACAGCTGTTACATACAGCACCCTGGTTTTAGATTATTTTAGAGGAGGTAAAATGATCTGCTTCTCCGTTCCTCCCGAAGTCCCACAGATAACGTTCCTTTCAGTATTTAAAGGGAGCTTATAAAAAAGGTGGGAAGTGGCTTTTTACATGGGCATGTAGTGATAGGACAAGGGAGAAGCGTTTAAAGATAAATGAGGAAGCTCAGATTAGATGTTACAAACAAATTCTGGGCTGTGAGGGTGGGGAGGCCCTGGCACAGGTTGCCCATAGAAAGCTGTGGCTGCTCCTGGATCCCTGGAAGTGTCCAAGGCCAGGCTGGATGGACAGGGCTTGGAGCAACCTGGCCTAGTGGAAGATGTTCCTGCCCATGGCAGGGGGTGGAACAAGATCATCTTTAAGGTCCTTTCCAACCCAAACCATTCTATAAAAGACATGAAAAAGGGCATCAAAAATATAACACAAATTGTGCTGCAGGAGTCCATATGTACGTGTACAGATGAATGTGCTGAAATGGGACACTCAAGTTGCATCAACATCACAAAAACTGAGGTTAACACTCTCTTCTTCATATTTTCAAGAGGAACCCTGAAATTAGTTATTCCTAACCTGACACTTAATTAATTTACATGTTGATGTTTGTTTAGTGAAGTTATTATTCTGGGTCACTTTAAATTTAAAACCTGAGCCCAGTAAATTCATACATCATCCTATTAATTGCATTTTATCAAAGGATTCATTTGTAACCTTGCTGTTTGAAATAGTGATTGGTAAAAGCAACCATGCTCCTTTCTTCCTGCTTCCAATTTTACATGGCAACTCTGCGCCTCTCAACAGGCTGACCAAGAAGTGTTTATCTTCTTGTATGGAAAACAAAAAACTCTGGAACAGAATATCAGGGATTAATTTAATCAATTCAGGGCATCAGCCAACACCTGCTCCCCACCAATCATAGAATCACAGAATCACAGAATATCCTGAGTTGGAAGGGACCCACAGGGATCACTGAAGTCTAACTCCTGGTCCTGCCTGGTGCCATTGCCTTGGAGAGAAGACCAAGGGCCCCAACATCAAATTCCAGCCCCCAGAAGACAACTCCAAGGTGCAAACATCAAAAAAACAAAACAAAACAAAAAAAAAGGACAGTTTGTAAAGGCGAGGCTGACAAGTGAAGCACTTCCAGCAGACAGCGATGCAGTAACAGCACTGCCCGAAAATCTCCGCTGAGCAACTTCAGTGACTCTGAACAGTCGTGTTTCTCCTCTCCCCTGTTCGACTGGCAATCAAGATGCTTGAGAGTGACAACGAATACCCCAAATATTTTTATCTCACATCTTCCAGACTCTAACCTCAAGCTCACTGCTGAGCTGGCGGAGGTCACCACGCTCCTGCCCACCCTCCTCTTGGTTTTACTTTGATGGCGTGTTCCACCACAGAGCAAGGCAACCTAAAAATAAATGCCCCAGAGGGATTTAAATTTCAAAGTTGCCAATGGCTTCTTGTTCGTGTCCCTGTGCCAAGCTGCAACGTGCTCTCCACAAGGGCTCGTCTTCGTTGCAGTCGTAGAGTTCATCGCCTGCCAATTAGCTCGAGGTCCATGCGTTTGCTAATGAAGATTTGGTTGCTGCCATCAGATTCGATCAGCCATGCAAATCTCCAGGCCTTGTGCTAGACAAAGCCTGGGGAAAGGAGAAGGCTGGAGCCAACAGATGCATAAAAATGCGATTTCTTTATTAAAATGAAAAAAAAAAAAAAAAAAAGAGGGCAAGAAGTAAACTCTTCTGCTCCCTCTCCAAACTCCTCCTCTGCTGCGTGTTCTTAAATGTGGTGAAATGAGAATGCTCTGACAGTGTTTGAAGCCACCAGGAACAGAGACCAAGAGATCCCACAGGGCAAAGGGTACCTTGCTGACTGGTAGATCTTGTGTGCAATAGACAGAAGATCTGCAAGAAGTAGCAACAACAGGTTGGGAGGCACCACTTTACTCAGTCTGTAACCCACAAGGCTGCTTAGGACTTAAAGAGTGACCAGCAGGTCAAGGGAGGTGGTTTTCCCCCTCTACCCTGCTCAGGTGAGACCCCACCTGCAGAGCCCTGGGGAACAACAGCACAGGGACGTGGAGCTGCTGGAGAGAGTCCAGAGGAGGCCACGGAGATGCTGCCAGGGCTGGAGCCCCTCTGCTCTGGAGCCAGGCTGGGAGAGCTGGGGGGGTTCCCCTGGAGAAGAGAAGGCTCCAGGGACACCTGAGAGCTCCTTGCAGGGCCTAAAGGGGCTCCAAGAGAGCTGGAGAGGGACTGGGGACAAGGGATGGAGGGCCAACAGCCTGGAGAACAAGGGGGAATGGCTTAAAACTGACAGGGAGAAGGGTTAGATAGAATATCTGGAAGGAATTGCTGTCTGTGAGGGTGGGGAGGCCCTGGCACAGGTTTTCCAGAGAAGCTGTGGCTGCCCCTGGATCCCTGGAAGTGTCCAAGGCCAGGTAGGACGGGTCTTGGAGCAACCTGGGATATAGTGGAAGGTGTCCCTGCCCATGGCAGGGGGGTTGGAATGAGATGAGCTTTAAGGTCCCTTCCAACCCAAACCCTCCTTTGAGTTTCTAGAGCACCGTGCACCCCACAACCCAAAATGATCTGTGTCTCTCTTGAGGCAGCTTAGCCGGCAGAGGCAAAAACTTTCAGAAAAGCCACAGAACTGACGGTCTTACCCACTGGAAGACATAAAATGTCCACATCACGTTCATATGGGTGTCCTGTCAAGTTTCCAATAGAGTTCATCCTATTTGTGGACCCAAATTTTCCCTGCAGCTCCAAGTGGAAGTAGTAACTCTGCATTTCAGATCCCAAACCATGGTGTAGCTTTGTTATTAAACAGCTGACAACTGCCTTGAAGCCTGGGAGCAGCATTTTATGTGCATGTGAGAGTTTACAGAACATTTGGGTGTCATTTCTGATGAATGGCCCTGCATAAATGTTAGAGCTCCAACCCGCTGCTCTTGCAAATACTATTTCTCTTTTTCTTATTTATTTGTATTGCAGTAATTCATTCAGGTGCCAGCCATGACTGAGGCCATGCCATCAATATGCAGCCTGACAGAGGCAGCAAGAGGCAGCACTGGCTCTGCAGACCACACAGGAGGACAGGAAGCATGGTGGCTGGTGTTGGTGGGGAAGGGATGTGGAGCCAGATGATGTCCCCAAATCCCACGGAGAACCCCAGCAAAACACACAGAACGAGAGCTCTGACCAACAGAGCACCCATCTAAGTGACTAACCAGGAGGGAAGCACAGAAGCCCCACCTTAGGCAGAATGAAGGGTCTCAGAGAGACCTTTCATATTGAGATGACCTAGACTATGACAGGAGCAGCTAAAGGTCGGCAGGTCAGGCCCCTGCAAAGCCAGTCCCAGATCAAAGACCTACAGAACAGTTTAGGCTGGAAAAGCCCTCCAAGGTCATTAGGACCAACTGTTCCCCTAGCACTGCCAAGGCCACCGCTGACCCGTGTCCCCAAATGCCACATCCACGTGGCTTTTAAATCCCTGCAGGCATGGGGACTCCACCACTGACCTGGGCAGCCTGTGCCAACATTTGACAGCCTTTTCTGTGAAGAAATTTTCACTGATACCCAACCTAAACCTCTCCTCACGAAACTTGAGGCTGTTTCCTCTTGTCCTCGTTACTTGTCCTGGCTGTGACAGCCTCCCCAGCTGCCCTGGAGACCTTGCTTTCCTGCAGGAGCAAGAAGCACATTCCCCAGTACTGGACCATCAGGATGAGATGCTGCCATCCTGTATCTCCCCTCTGCTCCATAAGTACCCCAAGACAGCATGCCAGCCCTGCTGCTGGTGTGCAGTGAAGAAGCAGTGGCTGGACTTGCAACAGCCCAGTCCTGCTCCCTGGGAATTGTACCCCAACCTGCAACAGCAGCAGGTTGTCCTTGCCTTGTCCTTGCCACCTGGACAGACAGCATCATCCTACCCTTTGAAGCCTTTCCTCTGAGCCCTGCTCTTGGAGCAGCTCCCTTTGCACCTGGAGAACCCCTGGAGAGGGAAACGGACAGCCTGACAAGCCCCATTGCTCCCCACCCGCCTGCTCCTTCCTCCTTCCAAAAAAAAAAAAAAACAAACCCAAGAAAACCCTTTCAGACCAACAAGCTTAGCTAAATAAGGTAAATAAGCCAAGGCATCTCCTCCCAACGACAAGAATGGAGAACTGAGATCTCATTAAGTAAATGAAACAGATTCATCAGAAGAGGGAGTGGTTTTTTTTTCCTTTGAGCTGGTCATGGTGAGATTAAAGGCAAAGCACGACCCGGATCCCTTTTCATAGCAGTGCTGTAAAACAAGTGGCACAGACCCAGCAGAGCTTAAAATACATGGCAGGGCACACCCTTCCCTGCAAACACACCTGAGACTTCTTTCTCCCCCACCTCTTTTTCTCTCCCACATCCTCTCTAGAAAAGCCAAACTTCATTCATTACTGAACCAAACTATTTCCTTTTTTATTCTAATATTTCCTTTTTTTTTTTTTTTTTTTTTTTTTTTTTTACAGGCGACCATCTGGGAGTGGGGAGTAGTGGAAAGGAAGCCCTGGAGCTTTTCAGACACAATAAATAAATTAAAAAAAAAAAAAAAAAAAAAAAGAAGTATGATTAAAACCAAAAAGCATAAACAAACAAACCATGTAACCCAGAATAATGACTTCGGGGAAAAGCGCCAAAAAAATTGTATAAGCTTCTGGAGCGTGGCAAGAGAAGAGAACAGAGAGTCCTTGCTGCTGAGGAGAGTGTGCAGCTGCAGTGGGACAGGGCCTGGGACTGCAGCGATGCCCTGGGCAAGCCAGGAAGGAGGAGGGTTTCACTTGGATTCAGCTGCCTAAACATGTCTTCAGGTACCTGATTCTGGTGACTGCAAAACCCCAGACCAGGTACACTCAGACCTTTTTTAAGAAGGCATAATTGCCCCTCTGCTCTGTCCTGGTGAGACCCCTCCTGCAGTCCTGTGTCAAGTTCTGGGGTCTCCAACACAAGAAGGATGTGAAGCGAGTCCAGAGGAGGCCACAGGGATGCTCCAAGGTGCTCCTCCGCTCTGGAGCCAGGCTGGGAGAGCTGGAGGTGTTCAGCTGGAGAAGAGAAGGCTCCAGGGAGACCTGAGAGCCCCTTGCAGGGCCTAAAGGGGCTCCAGGAGAGCTGGAGAGGGACTGGGGACAAGGGATGGAGGGACAGCACACAGGGAATGGCTTCCCAGTGCCAGAGGGCAGGGATAGATGGGATATTGGGAAGGAACTGTTGGCTGTGAGGGTGGTGAGGTCCTGGCACAGGTTTTCCAGAGAAGCTGTGGCTGCCCCTGGATCACCTGGAAGGGCTGAAGGTCAGGTTGGATGGGGCTTGGAGCAACCTGGGCTAGTGGAAGGTGTCCCTGCCCATGGCAAAGGGGTTGGACAGGATCCACCAGGATTGGTCCCCGAGGCTGCCCCAACCCCTGTGCAGGACCCCGCACTTGGCCTTGCTGAACTTGGGCCCACTTCCCGAGCTTGTCCAGGTCCCTCTGGATGCCATCCGATCCCTCAGGCACGTCAACTGCACTCAGCTCAGTGTCATCTGCAAATACAAACCCCTCTAAGCCACTCTTGTCCTGCTGCTTCATCATTTTCGGCGGCAGCATGCAATATTCTGCAGGGGCGACAAACTGGGGGCACACAGGGTACCCAGAGCCAAGCTGATGCTTTTCTGAAAAGCAGGGAGCACGGAGGGATGCACCTCTTGCTCCCCTCCTGGCAGGGAAGCATTTTGGGGGGGTGTGTTTAGCACTTAGGGGTGTCTACCCTGAAGCAGCACCTTAGAACTCGCAGGGTGTCACACGAAAACTGTGGTGAAGAGGACAGGGCGAGTGTGCAGCACTGAGACAGGGCCAGCAGAAAATGGGGCAGCACAGGCAGCCACACTCCTAAGATACCGACACTGCAGCAGAGAAGATAAATGACTGGCCCAAGGCCACACAGCGAGGCAGTGTCCCCTCTACGTGACTTTCAATCCCTGCTCCAGCACAGGATTGCTAAGGGATCCTTCAACAAAATGTTATATTGGCTTCGAAACCATGTGATTTATTTTTTAACGTGCATACACACTCACACACATAAACATACCCTTTTTTTCCGGCTTCTCCTTTCTCCTCCACCCAGACACACTCAGACACCTCTCTGAATAACCAGAAGAAGTGAAAGCTTTCTATTTCCCCGCTAAAGAAGAACTCGTAGGGGTTAACTTGACTCCAGGAGCTGGGGCTTCCCACGAAGAAGGATGCTGCCAGCAGTCCCACCTGGCAAATCAGTGCCTGTATTTACAATTGCAAGCCCTGAGACACTGCAAATATTTCCTAGAAGCCATAAACCCCATCCCAACAGTTACAACGGGAGCGGGGATAAATTAGCTGAAGCCTGTCACTCGGTGAAGTCACGCTGGAGGAGATCCATCCAGGTAATCCATCTTTCTGCTGTGTTATACAATGACACAGTAATGGTCAGCCCAGAGGGATTTCTTTAGGAAAACTCAACTGTTACTAAAATGGTAAGTTAATACCGAGCAAGAACTCAGCCATCATTAGACCAAAGGACAGGCACGACAGGGAATAAAATATTACAGTCCCCATTCAAATATTTTTATTTACCAGAGCAGGAATAAATAGACCTATCTGCAGGCTGCAAAGAGAGGGGGCTGGGATTAAAAGAAAAGAAAAACAACAACAACAACAAAAACCCCAACCACAATAAACCTGCACACATCGATTCCATCTTTGCCATTTTTCCTAATAAACAGCCCGGCACGGCTGTGCTGGTGGGCAGCTGGGGTGGAGGAGGGCATGCTGCCCAGCTCTCACAGGGACACGGGACACAAATCCGAGCTCAGGCTCTGCCCTTTTGTGTTGATTAAAAAAAAAAAAAAAAAAAAAAAAAAATCTAAGAAGAAAGGAAGAAAGCAAGAAAAGTTATGTGGCTAATAAAGGGCTCTATTGTGCCATCAATTTTTTAAGCTTTAATGATTTCGGGAGGAAGTTCAGCTCAGCAATCAATAGCACAATATGGGCAGGAGGGCTCGGAGGAAATTCAGCGCCGGAGCTGCGGGGAGGGCTGGTGGAAAGGGGGGGTGGTTCCGAGGAGGGGGGGGTTCCCCTTGCTCAGGGCAGAGGGACCCCTGTCCTGCACAGATCCCCGTCCTTATTCAGCCAGCACGGTGCGAGCTCCCCCTCCTGCCACACGGCGCTTGTGGCCAGGGGACCGCGGGGAAATTTGGGGATGCCAAGGCTGCTGCCGTGGGGAGGGAGGTGGCAAAGCGCCCACGCCAGCTGGGCTGCTCGCCTCACGCTCCCCACACCGGGGGTGAGCACATCCAGGGATGCCCACCCCACACCGGGCACATCCCAGGAATGTTTGCTGGCACATCCCAGGACGGATCATCCCACGCTCCCCATACTCGGGGTAAGCACATCCAGGGTTGCTCACCCCCACACTGAGCACATCCCAGGGATGAGCACCCCACACTCCTCACACCCGGGATGAGCACATCCCACGAATGTTCACCCCACACTCCCCGCATCCAGGCTTAGAACGTCCCTCAGATGCTCGCCCCTCGCTGAGCACATCCCAGGGTTGCTTGCTTCATGCTCCCCACACCCCAGGGCTGAGCACATCCCAGGGGTGCAGGCACCACACCGGGCACACCCCAGGGATGGTCACCCCACACTCCCCACGCCCAGGATGAGCACACCCCGGGGATGCTCCCCCCCACACACACTCCCCACGCTGGAGTTAATACCATCCCAGGGATGCTCCCCCCACATTCCCCACAACCCGGGCTGAGCCCATCCCAGGGATACTTCCACCAAGCCCACCAGTCCCTGAGCACCGAACCCCGCACACCCCCCCCCCTCCCCCGGGCAGCCCCGCTCCCCCCCGCAGCAGGACACATACCGCATCGCCCGGGCTCGCCGCTGCCGCCGGGATGAGGGGGGCTATCCGCGGGATGATCCTGCGCCAGGCGAACCTAAGGGACACGGTGACACAGCGCGGAGCTCCTTCAGCACCAGCGGGGACAACGCCTCGCCAGAGGTGCCACCCCAACGCTGGGCAGGAGCCACAGCCGCCTCCGAGTTCACACGGGCTCGGGCAGCGGCTGGGTAAGAATCGGGATAAAACCCCGCCACCGAGGGCTTTCCAGCACCGGGGGGGACCCCGAGCCGTCGGGTCGCTGCCCCGCTGCGAGGTGCAGAGGATGAGGGATGGGATGGGATGGGATGGGATGGGATGGGATGGGATGGGATGGGATGGGATGGGATGGAATGAAACCGAATGGAATGAGACGGGATGGAATGAGACGGGATGGAATGAGTCGGGATGGAATGAGACGGGACGGGACGGGACAGGATCACCCCGCGCATCCCATCCCTCACTACAAGTAAGAGCCGATCCCTAAGTTGATCCCGCACGTCAGCGAGCGCTCCGCGGGGTCGCATCAGCGACACGGCGAGAGACCGTGGGCAGCGGGAAGTCGGGCAAAAGTTTTGCCACAATCCAAGGGAATACGATAAAAATTACTAATGTCAACTGATCGCCACAAAGCAGTAAAAAAATAAAAATAATTTTTCAATTTAAAATAGTCATTATTACGGTTAACTGGCAAGCAGAAAGAGGGGAATATCCGACCTGGAAGCCGGGAGAGCCCGGTGCTACCTCTGCGCGATGCTGCCGCAGCTCGGGGAACACCGGGAGAACCGGGCACAGTCCGAGGGCACCGGGAGGGACAGAGGGAGGGACAGGAGGGGATGGAGCGGGGGGGACACCCCCTTGGTCCACCCCCGTCAGCGAAGGCAGCAGGCGGGGTACCCCACACCCCACTACCACCCGGGAATCCCAGCAGGGCCGAGCGGGAGGGAAAAACTGAGCATTTCTTAAAACACTAAATAAAGAAGAAAAAAACCCCATAAAATAAAATAAAACCAGAACTCACCCTCTAAAGCGAATCAGCAGCGAGGGAGCCGCGGGCGGTGCAGGGTGCGGGGGAGCATCGCCCCCGCCGTGGGACGGGACGGGACGGGACGGGACTGGGCAGGACAGGGCGGGGCGCGGCAGCTCCCGCGCACCTCGGAGGGGACGGGGGGGCTGGCGGCGGACACGGCACGGCGAGGGGCACGGCGGCACCGCCCGCCCCGTCCGGCCGCGCTGACCCGCGGCTGCCGTGCCGGCGGCTCGGCGGCGGTGCCAGCCAAGGGCCCGGATGTCGCTGGCCCCGCTCCCTCCCCGTGTCGCCGGGGGTGACACGGACCGGGCAGGGGGTCCGGGGGTCCCGCCCGCCCCGTCGGGGGCGCCGGGCGCTGCCACGTGGGACGGCGGCGGGGGGGGGGGGACACGACACTCTCCCTCCGCCTCTCCCCCCGCCGCCCCCCCCCCCGCCGGGTTTGACAGGTCCACGCGACCAAACAAACCGCGGCGGACGGGCGGGCGGCGCGGCCAATGGGAGGGCGCGGGAGGGGGGTTTCGGCCAATGGCGGCGCGGCGGGGGCGGGACCGCCTGAGGGGAGCGCGGCGGCGGCGCCGCCCCGGGGTCTCAGTGCCCCCCCCCCCCCCCCCGCCGCCGCCCTCAGGGGTGCGGGGGTCGTGGGGCGGGCGGGGAGTGTTGTGTGGTGTCGGAGAACCTTGGAATGGTTTGGGTTGGAGGGGACCTTAAAGATCATCTCGTTCCAACCCCCCTTGCCGTGGGTAGGGACACCTTCTGCTACACCGCAGGTTGCTCCAAGCTCCGTCCAACCTGGCCTTGGACACTTCAGGGATCCAAGGGAAGCCACAGCTTCTCTGGGCAACCTGGGCCGGGGCCTCACCACCCTCACAGCCAATATCCCATCTAACCTTGCCCTCTGGCACTGTGAAGCCGTTCCCTGTGTGCTGTCCCTCCATGCCTTGTCCCCAGTCCCTCTCCAGCTCTCCTGGAGCCCCTTTAGGCCCTGCAAGGGGCTCTCAGGTCTCCCTGGAGCCTTCTCTTCTCCAGAGGAACCCCCCCAGCTCTCCCAGCCTGGCTCCAGAGCAGAGGGGCTCCAGCCCTGGCAGCATCTCCGTGGCCTCCTCTGGGCTCTCTCCAGCAGCTCCACGTCCCTGTGCTGTTGTTCCCAGGGCTGGGGGCAGCTCTGCAGGGGGGTCTCACCTGAGGGGTCAGAGGGGCAGAATCCTCCCCTCCCCTGCTGCCCACGCTGTGGGATCAGCCCAGGGCACGGGGGGTTTCTGGGCTGGGCCATGTCCAGCGTCTGCCCCACCAGCACCCCCAGGACCCTCTCCCCAGGGCTCCTCCATCTGTCCATCCCCAGCCTGGATTGATCCAAGGGCTGCCCCAGGAGCAGCACCAGAATTTAGTTTTGCTAAACCTCAGGGGTTCCCATGGGCCCACTTCTCGTGTCCTGCCCTATTTGATAATTCCAGACAAATAAACCCTTAGGTGTGGATGAAAAACCTGAAATATGGAACACAATGCTACTCCACTGTAAAGACCCCTGACCCCCCTCACAGGCAAGGGCGTGGTGGGGTGGGGTGTGCGTGGCTGACAGCACTGCGTGTTTGCGTCCCCTTCCTAATTTTCTCCCTCCGCCTGCATTTTCCAGTGAGAAAAACAGCTTCCTGAGAGGATCAGTTTCCGTGTTCATGTGGATCACAGGCTTCGGATGCCACCTGCCCTGTGTATTGTTACACTGATACCATCCCTGAAGCCAATTTGACAAAACCTGCAGATGGTCCCATATCCCTGCTCAGCCTCTCAAGGGTTGGGCTCTCAGGGAAAAAAATATGATTTGAGGAGAAAATAGGCAAAGAGCACACCTAAATGCAGCTTACTCCATGAAATTTGGGTAGCAAGAAGTCTCCTTTATAGGTTTAATCATGTAAAGGACATCAGATTTTTTTTTTTTTTTTTTTTTTTCCGTAAGTCAGACCTAGCCAACAATCACAATTTGTTTTTATTTCATCTGGTTTCCTACCCTGTCATCAGGCTTTCGTGCTTTCCCACTGGGTCCCCGAGTGCAGTCAGCACGATGCTGAGTCATGGAAGAACATTGTCAGCTTCAGTTCTGAGCAGTTGAGGCTTCACCCTCAATATCAGCTATTCAGGGAGAGCCTTTCCATGTGCATTTAAAACATCCCCAGCACATTTGCACTGTATTTTCTAGGATTTTCATCAAATGTTTTCAATGAAGCACCATTTCAAGATGTTCCTTTAGGGTTTGTTGTTCAGCAATCCATCTGTTTCAGGTGGAAGAGCCTGGCACAGCAATCCAGCCTGGGATCTCTCATCTAATATCCAGTAAAACCATTGCTAGCAGCTGACCCAGCCTGGGATCTGACTCTGAGTGCCTTAATTGGTCAAAAATCTCCTGCTTTCATTAAAATCCTTCACTAGTAGCATATTTTTAGATTTAAAGGGAAGGTTTAAATTAGGAAGGGTAGGAGCAGCTACTGTGAGTTTGCTGATGGAGGAATGTTTGTTCCTAACAAAAATCAGAGACAGGATCTGGGATCTTTTTCATCCAGAGGAATGAAACCCCTCTAAACTTTAGCTTGTTCTCTAGATCCAGAGTTAGCACCTGATTATTTTTGAAACAACAAGCTTGTGTAAAACACGCTGACAGGAACAACGTGATGCTTCCTCCTGATCTTTCCTCTACATCTCCTGCCTTCAAAAATCCCTCGAGGCGGATACAAGCACCCAAACCCACTGCAGCAAAAGGCATCCTGGAGAGAGTGAGTGACACAAGACTGAAGGGTGTTAAGGATTCCCTCACACCTTTGTCTGGCAAACACTCACCAGCACAGCAGGCAAGAGGCTGTGAGGGATGGGAGCTTTGGACAAGGCTGTTGAGAGGCACAAAGTGATGCTTTGGGTCTGCCTGTGGTTGTTTTCTCACTCTGCCCAGCCACAGGCAAACCTGAGTTGGGACAAAGCCGAGGAAGACCTTGGCCTGAGATTGGAAATTGATGAAACAGGAATATAACTTTTTCTGCTCCACTTTGCATTTAGTTGTCTCGGGGTCCTGAGTGCACCAATTGGTTTTAATTTCACTGACCCTGAACGCACCACAGCACCTGGAACCATGCTGTGAGAGCACCCTGCTCCTAAACCACATTCCCTGCTTAGCTCTCCGAGGCACACTTGGCAGCTCTGGTGGCAGCTGTACTTGGTTTATGGGTTCAGGAGGATGTGAGCACCCCTGTCTTGTTGCCATGTTTGTTCTACTGGTACCTATGGAGGCCTTTGGTCAACCCAAGTACTCTCAGACATTTCCCAACAGGTTTCTGGTGTGCCAAGTTTATTCCCTCCTGAGATCAGGAACTCGGCTCTGTTAGAGATGTCTCTACTCTGGCACCTGCTTGTAATGGGATTGAGTGTGGAAATTGGCAGGAAAGGTAGGGAGCTGCCTCATCTTCATGCACATAATCAATATCAAATCATTACTTAAAAAGTAAAGTGGTTTGATGGTGTTTCTGTAGGGCAAGACATGCCCTGCATTTTCAGTCTTTGATTCTCACTGCTTAACATGCCATGAGATGGAGCTCGGAGAGTGACTCACATTGTGAAAGCTCTCCAGTTAGCTCCTGGTGCTCCCTCTCAGCAAGTGTGTCATGGTTGTTTCAGCATGTCTGCGTCTGTTCTCCATCCCAGATCCACAAGCCTTCAAGGCTCTGTTAGGGAAATCTCTAAGCCCAGACATTGGAGGGGTGGCACCAAAGCATGCTTGGGATCTTGCCAGGATCAAGGAGCTCTCGCTCTGGATTAGGTCCAGTCTGCATGAGGCAGAGAGTGATACAGTCCACCTGCAGACAC
This sequence comes from Pyrocephalus nanus, assembly GCA_038380795.1. Classification (NCBI taxonomy): domain Eukaryota; kingdom Metazoa; phylum Chordata; class Aves; order Passeriformes; family Tyrannidae; genus Pyrocephalus; species Pyrocephalus nanus. The sequence continues at coordinate 1,719,129 of CM076263.1, read as the reverse complement.
CAGGCAGAAGCATGGAGGCCTCAAGGAGCTGGAGGATCTCAGCCTGGAGAAAAGGATTCTCAGGGGAGACCTTCTCATTCTCTGCAATTCCCTGACAGCAGGGGAGAACCAGGTGGGGGTTGGGCTTTGCTCCCAGGGAAGAAGTGACAGGAAAAGAGGAAATGGCCTCAAGCTGTGCCAGGGGAGGTTTGGATTGGATATTAGGGAAAATTTCTTCATGGAAAGGTTTGCCAAGCCCTGGCACAGCTGCCCAGGGCTGCAGTGGATCCCCATCGCTGGAAGGATTTAAAAGCTGGGTGGATGTGGCACTTGGGGACTTGGATTAGTGGTGGGCTTGGCAGTGCTGGGGGAAGGGTTGAACCTGATGATCTTGGAGGTCATTTCCAACCTAAATGACTCCATGATTCTCTGACAGGAAACCTATGGCTCAGGGAGTACAGGCTGTGGCAATCCACTCCATCTTGCAGGAGAAAGGAATCTTGCTCCCAGTTTCCATCATGAGGGTCAGGCCATTCCCGTATGAAGGAGATGCTGTACTAAAAAGTTTGTTCTCTGGATTAGCATCACCACATCCATTTCAGCTACACATCAATGCTTCTCAAGTGTCAGCTTTTCTACACACAAGCTGCCTACCCATGTGCTCCTGCTCCAGTGTGGGATTCAGCCAAGGACTCCAGTGGTCCTTCTCTTAGCACTGCAAGGTTTTTTGCTGTTCTCCAATAGACTGGTCATTCCTTTTGATCTTGAGCTCCCTCTTTAACAAGTGACAAATCTTGATAGGACTCTTTATTTATACTCTGAGGATATGAGGAATGTTCCCTTTCTGTTGCCTCCTGTTCTCCCCTTGTACTGATAGAAATCTGACTCGACTCTGCTTCTGTGGAGCTACACTGGGGTTTCTGTCAGTTTGGGTGGGATGGGAGAGGTTCTTGGAGAAGAGGTAGGAGTTGGGAGGCCCTGGAACAGGGCTGCTTTATCTGAGAGGAGGACAGCACAGAGGAAGGGCAGCAAGGGACTTGGAGCTCGGAAGGTCTCCAGTCAGCAATGGCCTAAACTAACAACTGAACTAACAACTTGTCTGGGTTAGGAGTGAGACAGAAGTGCGGACATGTTGACTGTATCATAGAATCACAGAATGGTTTTGGCTGGGAAGGGACCTTAAAGCTCATCCAGTTCCACTGCCTGATAGGGGCAGGGTCACCCTCCACCATCCTAGGTTGCTCCAAGCCCCGTCCAACCTGGCCTTGGGCACTTCCAGGGGGCAGCCACAGCTTCCGTGGGTAACCTGCGCCAGGGCCTCACCACCCTCACAGACAAGAATTTCTTCCTAGTATCCCATCTAAATCTCCCCTCTTTAAGGGTGCTAATGCTCCTGAGGATGCTGCTCCTTTTCTCTGAACTCCTGAACCAAAAACAGTGGCAGAATTCCAGCGGAGCTCCAGAGGAGCACGAAGGGTTACGGACACTTGTGCGGTGACAGGCGGTCCTGGGCAAGGCTGAGCACGTCCTGTGGAGCCCAGCCAGAAGGGCTGACCTGATGTAACTGGGAGCTGGCGCTGGATGCTTAACTTCAAATGGCCCAGGGACTGAACAGATGGCTCCTCTTTATTTGCATGCTACTTGGATTTGTGAGTCAAGCAGAAGAATAACTTAATTTTTGACATTTGCTTCTCCTCAGAGCCCAGCACAATTTATGTTATACTGGCATTTGCGTGAAGGATGTTGCTTTAGGCATAAAACCCATCCTGGCTTTAACCCTAAAAGGAGACAAATAGGCAGGAACCATGTTCCTCCCCAGCTCTTTTGTAGGCTCTGCCAAGGGATATCACACTTACACAGTGACCAAAGAATCAGCAGAAAACAGTCATTTGGGGCTTGTGGAAGGAAGGGGCAGGGTTGGAGTTAAACTGGACTGGAAAAATATCTCATTTGTAGGCCTGAAATGAGAGACTGTTTGTGGATGAGGTTTACCTCCTATTAAAAATACCCTTCAAGGCCTGTGCAGTTAGTCTTGAGCACAGGGGATAAATTTAGGAGAGTCTTGTTCCTGCTGACATAGACTTAAGTGAAAATAATATATATAGCCCGGGCAGAACATCTGCAAGCCAATTAAAAACCTGGCTGATCACACCCCAGATGACAGTTGCCGTGACTAGTGTGTCTGCACGCCACCCCTTTGAGAGGGAACAAAACAGATCCTGCTCAGCTGTGCAGCACCTCTGTGCATCTTCCAGTGCCTGCGACAGCTAACGGTGATTGTTGGATGGCCCAAATCCCAGCAGTGAGTCCTCCTCGCCCTCATGGCTCTGCTTGCTCTCCCCAGTAATCCTGCATGGTCACCTATGATATTCATGGGTTTGACTGCAGGTCAATAGCAAAAGTCATGGGATAAGAGAATAAAGCTCATTTTCTGGCCTGGTTGGAAGGCGGAGAGAATTAGCCTGGGTAAGGCTGTGTGTGCTCTGACCAGTGAAAACACATGTTTTTTCAAAGGCTGTATTCTAAACGCTTAGTGCAAAGAGATGGTCTTTGTTTTCCAGCAGGCAGAGTGCAGTTCTCTTTCACCTGTAGTTTTAAGCGAAATACTAGCTCTTGTTAGCAAACAAGGGAGATAAAGCAGCCAGAGCAGGTATATCCATGCCCCTGAATTCTGGGGCTGTGATCTGTTTCCCAGGCAGTTTTCAGCATCTCTTGCGTTCACTGTGATCCCCCTCTTGTGGTTAGTCCAGCGCCTGCAAAATTTCCCTACCTGTGCCTGTCCAGCGCAATGACATCATGTTCCTCAACCAGTGCAACTGGAATATGGTAACTCCATGGTTAGCTGCCCCTCAGCTGAGCTGCTGTGACCTTCCTACTGACCGTGGTGTGTACTAGAAGACAACCCAAAATGTGAGGCGGAGTGCATCATCTCAAACCTCTCCTATTGACTGCTGCCCCAGCAGCCTCAGTTACCAACCTGCTGTGGAGCTGCTGGCCTTGTGTGATCTCTTCAGATGCTCTGGTTGGGAAGTAAAACGTAGTGTAAACCATTTACATGGCAAATTCAGCTGATACAGTTTCCTTCACCACATGGATAGGCCATGAGCACACACAGGGAACAATTTAGCAGCCCAGCTCATGGGCCATAACTTGTTGTATTCCAATAACTTGGTCACATCTGATGGAGGGTTTCACCTTTGGCCTGAGCCTTCAGTGAATTAAACGTTCCCAAAGCACACAGCTGCTCGGAGGCAAATAAGTCTCCTCTACATCCCATGTGAAGCACAAATATTGGGAAAAATTTCTTCATGGAAAGGGTGATCAGGCATTTACACAGGCTGCCCAGGGCAGTGGTGGAGTCCCCATCCTGCAGGGATTTGAAAGCCATGTGGATGTGGCACTTGACAGTGTTGAGGGAGTGGCTAGAGCAGATGAAAGGTCTTTTCCAACCTAAACGATTCTGTGATTTTGTGAAGAGCTCCATTTCAGTTCTGACCTCGTTGAGTGGGTCACTTTGAAAATGAGACTGAGTCCTGTGTTCATGTAGAACACAGGAGTTGGGTTGGGAGCCATGGCAAGGGGTTCCCATTCCCCTGAGCTGGCCCATCATCTCTCTTGTGTCTTAAGGGTGGCCAGGATCTTTGTGGATTGAATTCCTGTCTATGAAGTGGCTTTTGAAGGTCATGGCCCACTATTCCCTATTCCTTTGGTGCTACAGGGAGCTGGGACAGACACACTGAGCTCTGTGTCCTCTTTAGGACCCATCCATGTGCTCAGATCCAATCTCTGGAGATCCAGCACAGAGACCTCTTTGAATCTCCTCACAACTTTCCACCTACTGTGTTTTTTTTTTCATTCCAGAAGGAAAACTCCAGACGTTGAAATAGCATGGCAATCCATGGTGGCCCTTTCTGAGACATGACACACCTTTTCCCCATCCTTCTCCCCGTGTGACTCTCCACAGCCCCGGGCCTGCACCAGACCCATGCACAGCTGAGGCCCAGCTCGTAGCCCGAGGGCTTCTCTGATTAGGAGCAGCGGGGCTGTGCTTCGTGGAGAGAACAAGGAATTGAACTCCCTCTCCTGCTCTCCCCTACCTTTTTCCTGGAGCAGAAGACCCTAAAGCTTCACTTCCACAGCACGCCCAAGGCCAGTGCAAGTCACCCAGCATATCCAGAGTCAGCAGTGCAGCACAGCCCATCACTTAAGGCACTGGAAATTAGGCTTAAAGTTTTGTCAAACTATTAATTGTTTGGGGGAAAAAAAAAAAAAAAGGAAAAAAATTCCATGCCAGATGTCTGCCTTAGGCTGAAGTTCTCCAGAAAGTTTCGGCCAAACTATTTTGCCCATTTCCAGGAACGAGGGGAAAGCACAGTGTTTTGTCCAGATTTTGAAAAGGAATAATTCCATGAAATTGAAACAACGGAGAAAAGCCTCCATCTATTGAAGAAAGAGCATGAAAATTAGCCCCACTGTCAAAAAGTGCCATTTGCTACTTCCAGGAAAGTTTGTTTAATTTTGAATTAGTTATGAGCTCTTCAAGTCATGGTTTGCATGTGCTCGACAGATCCGGTCACAGATTAACAGCTCTGTTCTCCGAGGAGTGTCCGCAGCAGACACACTCCAGCTCAGGGCTGCAGAGCCTGGAGTATGGAATGTCTGCTTCCAGCACTCTAGAAATAGGAGCTGTAGGAGTGAGGAAAGCTGGGGAGAGCAGAGGGGGTTCAGAGGTGGCTGCTGTGATGGGGTCAGAAATGGGTAGGTGCTGCTGGGCATCTCTTTAGGAGAGGGATAACACGAGCTGGCCTTGGAAAAAATAAGGATTAAGAAGATCCCATGAGAGGTAGAGCAGGAACTGTCTCCCTGCTCCTCCAGAAGTTTTTCCTTGGGAAAGGAAGGACAAATTCCAAAATGACAAGGAAGATGATTCTGCCCCTCTGCCCCCTTGGGCGGGACTCCACCTGCAGAGCTGCCTCCAGCTCTGGGAAACAAAAGCAGAAGGATGTGGAATGGCTGGAGCAAGTCCAGAGGAGGCAACAGAGGTGCTCCTAGGGCTGGAGCCCCTCTGCTCTGGAGCCAGGCTGGGAGAGCTGGAGGTGTTCAGCTGGAGAAGAGAAGGCTCCAGGGAGAGCTGAGAGCCCCTTGCAGGGCCTAAAGGGGCTCCAGGAGAGCTGGAGAGGGACTGGGGACAAGGGATGGAGGGACAGGACAAGGAGGAATGGCTTCCCAGTGCCATAGGGCAGGGTTAGATGGGATAGTGGGAAGGAATTGTTGGCTGTGAGGGTGATGAGGCCCTGGCACAGTTTTCCCAAAGAAGCTGTGGCTGCCCCTGGATCCCTGGAAGCATTCAAGGCCAGGTTGGGTTGGAGCAACCTGTGGTATTGTGGAAGATGTCCCTGCCCATGGCAGGAGGATTGGAATGAGATGATCTTTAAGGCTCCTTCCAACCCAAACCATTGGATGGTTTTATGATCCTATACCCCCAATGCTGGATCACCTCCCGCTCTGAGCAACCTTTCCATGCAGGGAGAGTTTCTTCTCAGAGCTGCTACAGGGGTGGCACTAAGAGATTCAGAGTTGGGCTGCCGCGCCGTCATCCCAGAGGCAATTTCTGAGGGAAAGCAGGGATGCCTCGGGAGCATGTCTGGGGGACTTTCAGCTGATATGGGATGGAGATGCACCAAGTGATCCACAGTGTCCATGGGAGCATTTTCCACCCATCAGCCCAGCACTGCAGGGACTCAGGGCAGGCTGACTCGAGCTCTGGGCTGCTCCTCCCGGCACCTCTGGCATCTAAAGCTTGCACTGGGTGTCTGGACACAGCCCCCCAGCGTGCCCCGTAGACTCAAGTGCAGATAGCATCTGACTCTCTTGTCCCGGCAAGAAGATTGTCTTCCCTTATAATGCCGCCATCCACATGCCAAAATGCACTTTTGCCATCCAGTGGAGGGAAGGTTGTTAAGAATGGAGGCGTTGACACAACCTGCCTTTGGGGGAAATGGCACAGAGCAGCAGCATCCCTAGTTCAAGAGGCTGTCTGAGTTTAGCAATAGTCTCTTGTTCCCAGGCTCTGGGCCAGGGTAAATTGGCTGCAGTGTACTTTGGGAAGGAGGATTTTGCCTCTAGGAGAGAAAGAGCTTAGCACAGCTCTGTCAGGAGTCCCTCTTAAGCTCATCCACACAAAGGGATGGGTGCCAGTTCCTCAGATGGGCCTTCCTTGGATGTAGCAAAAGCTGCCGTTAGCAGGTACAATGAAGAAATGCTGATGTGGGGGCAGAAGGGAGGTAGGGAGGCAGGAGGGGCCCATGGATTTAATTTGCTTTTCTGAATTAGCCTGGGTAGATGGAATGGCCGCTCCCCTGAAGGGAAGGAGAGGAAGGCAGAGACTAGGATGACTGCTGCCTCCGTGCTCCGAGCTTTGCGAACACGAGCGCGTGCTCCCCACCGTGCCAAGTATTTCAAATGCATCACGTGGTATCTGGGAACAATCAGAGTACAAAGAGCCCCAGCCCTACTCCCTGCCCAGCCCCTGCTGCCCTGGATGCATCCCTGCCCCTGGGTCTGGGTGGTGGATGAGGCAGGAGCCAGGCGAGGTCTGCTCTAACTGGGAGGTCCTGGGGGCTTCTCCGTTGGCTCCATCCAACTGCTTTGCCCAGAAGTCCTTCAGGTCTCAGGACTGTTTGCACTGCAAGGGAAAGGGTGAATTGGAACAGGCACAACAGCTGGAGTCTCATGGCTCCCATCCTTAGCGGAGAGGAGCATGGCTGTGGCTCAGGGTCTCTGTGTGGCCTGAACAAGGGTCTCTTTTATTAGCTGAGGTGTTTGAGGCCATCCCTGGGCTTGCCTTCAGCCACCACTCCATGACACGTCTCCTGTGAGCCCTGTCATGCCCACCAGGCTCCATGTAAGTACCTGCAGCATCTCAGTGGCATGGGAGACCTGCTCTTACGTAGGTAACTGAAGCGAGCCCTTGACATTCACACCCCACAAAGGTTGTCCTGGGATGTACCATTTCTGCTGCTCAGCTCAGCAGTAGCTTTCTCAGGTGCTCTCCTCATCCAGGTTGTCTGGGTGAAGAGACCACGGGAAGGTGGTGGGGTTGTTCAGCCACCCTCTGCAGGAGGCATGATGGCCCCAAAATTCATGTCAGGGAGCAGAACAAGCTTCACTTCCCTCACCCCGGGGCTTCAACCTTGCCTGCACACGGATCAGTCATCCCCATTTCCTATTTGGGATGCAGTAAGGCAACAGGATGGAGACCAAAGACAATCTCTTTTAATGGTTTTTACCTAGAGCAATTTTTTGTTTTTAAATTACATACACCTTTAAAAATAAAGGATAACAGCTTCTTGAAAGTCCCACGCTTATTACACTCTACTAAATTTCCTTAATTACCGAATTTGCAAATGTTACCAGAGCAGTGGAGCAGTCACAGCCAAGGTAAAGCAGATGAAGCCCTGTTTTTTTTTTGAGGAACTAATACACCTTTTGATAAAAGTTGAGTTTTCCACAGATTCAGGGAGACTATTTATTTCATTTCCATTTGCTTGCCTTGCTCAACTCAATGGCTTCCTCATTTAGGGCTCAGAACAGAATTGGCAAGTGAAATAAGCAACAAAGCGTGCTTTAAACAAGCAACAAAGTATGTATTAGTCCTCCAGGGATAAAAAAAAAATGAGGTGTGAAAATCTACTCATTCTAAAAACCCTATTTATGGTCGCTACATACATCTGTCAAGTTGGGTCATGGACAACAGGACTTTCTTCATTTAAGTTAAACTGGTGTTTTCCTTTCTATTTATCCAACACATTTAGGCTTCATCCCTAGGGGCTCTGGCCGGGAGCAGCCTGTGTCTGTGCTGTTTGACTCCCTCATCCTTCAAAGCATGGTGGCCCTCTACAAACTGCTCGTTGGAGCATGGGTTTCAGGGGTCCATGAGAATAAATTTGAATAAACTCATTAATAACCCATTTGCCCACTGCATTGCATTCCATTAAATTCTGTGATTTGGTACAGATGAGTAAATACATGTGGAACTTCCATTGTTCTTTAATGCAAAACATCTATGTTTTAAAATCCTGAAAAATGGGTATTCATTTATATGATGACCTAAATAGGAGTTTCTGTCCTAGAGTCATCACAAAACAGAGCTGGGAGGGACCTCAGCTGTTCAGCTCGTCCATTCCCTACACCCCAGACAAGGTTTGCTGTGACTTTTTGCCCAGTTTCAGCTCAGTGAGGGTTATTCCATGACCCCACCATGATCACATACCCATCTACTAAACAAAATGTGCCAATAATCCATAATCAGGCGGAAATCAACATGTTTTAATAGTTGCTAGCAAACGTCCTAGGGGAAAAAAGTAAATAATTCTCACAGCAAAACAAGATTATCAGTAATGTCTTCAAATATGACCGCTTTCGAAAATCTTCATAATTTTGGCACCAGACCTGTTTCCCCATTCCCCCTCCCCGTAAACATCTTCACTCTGTTTGTCACCTGGATCCACTCACTAATCTGCTTCAGGACAACTGAAAAGCACAGGGTGATGTAGTGAGCAGTCAGGGTGGGGAGAGCAGGAATTCTTTAAGCTGGCCTTGCTGCAAGGGAGACAGTCCTTGCTTTGAACTGTCCTGCTGCCGGTTCAACGTGGCTGCTTTGCTCACCTTTCCCTTAACCCAGCAGGTTACCCGGCTTCACCAGCAAGTTAAAGCAGAGAAGAGCTGCCAGGGACGAGCTCAGGGTCTCCTGTTGTTGTAAAATCGTGGCAAAGCATTTTGCTTTTCAAACGCCTGCCTAACCCAACGGGAATAATTTGCGAAGGAATCCTGACTCTACTTGTCGTTCAGTTCATTATCTTTATGATCCCGTCCCTAAAAACACTTAATGGTTAATAAACCTTGAGGAAATGCAATCTTACAGGCAAATGTTTTGGCTGAGCATCTGCTTCAATACTGGGAAGGGCTGGTCTTTTGTCTCTTTAATTGCCTTTTTGACCTTTTCAGAACACAGACTTTCGCATTAGCCATAGGACAGATGTGCAGAATCGGTCACACTGAACCCCTGGCTACATGTCCCCCACAGATGCTCTTGCTCCACAGCTATTTTGATGCTAACCTTTCTGCAGGTTCTATTATTCATGCCAGAAAGGCTCTTTAAAAACCCCAAGGAAGAGTCCTGGCATTTCCAAAATGTCCACAGGGAGGCCCAGTGGCGGTTTGGAAGAAATTTAAGCTTTGTGATGCCAACTCTCCAGCCTGTGTCAAGATATGAGTGCAGGGCCTCATTTGCATAGATGCAAATGCTTTAGAGGAGAGATCAGCATTGCTGCTCCACGTTTGCAGGAGACCCTCAGTCCCGAGTGAGGCGGTCTGTGTGGTCAAGGCTGGACTTTACCACAGAAGGAAGAGCTTCTGAGATCAGCCTAACCCCATCCTTGGCTGAGCTTGAGCACTGGCAACAAAGAAGGCAGCAGGTAAATCTAATCCTGAGCACGGGTCTGGGTGTGTTCTTAGCTGGTCACATCATCCTGGCCTGCTGAGTGGCTGTGGTGTCTGGGAGGGGATGATGAGACCGTGGGGATGATGAGACCACAGGGAGCAAGGATGGGCACTTGCAGAATCAGTGTGCAGCACCATCTCCTGCAAATCAATCCACAAGTTCTTCCTTTCTTGTAAAAACAGTTCCATGGGAAGCTGTGTCTTTTTTTTTTACTCAATAACTCATGGGTTAGCACACCCGACTGGAGGTGCTTGAGGAGACCTTGAAGACCCCTTCCCAGCTTAGAGGAGGTGAGCCACCTGGCAAGTTATTCTGGAGTGGGGCTTGTTCAGCTTCTTTCTCTGTTTTGTATAAAATAATTAACTGGCGGGGAGAGAGAGACAGAGAGAACATGTGAGTTTGCAGCTCATTGCATAGGCATTAATCTAGAAGGGGAAGACCCAGTCCCTGCTCTTGGGACTGTTTAAGTGAAACAGAAAACTGCCACAACTTCACAGACTCTGCCCAAGGACTTTCTTTGTACACAGAGGAAGCCAGAAAGTTAAACCAAGGCTAATGAGGAGAGATGACTGTGGAATTTCTGGATCAACAGTGGCCTCTTTCATGTCACTGCCCAGGGATCAGTGAAGCCTGAAGAGCACCTGTCTCAATTGTGGACCTCAGGCCCTTAAGTCTTTTCCTGGATTGAATGTCATCAGCGTGGCCAAGCATTTTGAAAGTACCTGCCACCTCAACATTTAAACAGAGGTTATGAAGCTAAAAGGAAAATAACTCGTTTCCCTTAGTAAGTTCCCAGAAGATTATCCCCACAGGACAGAGAAGCGAGGAAGCAGGGAGTTTCCTGGGGCAATATCTCCCTCAACCACCAGGGTTCTGGCAGAAGGAGTCATCAGTGGTGGTGGCTGCCTCTCTCTGCAGCTCTTTGGCTGTACTAGTTCTGCCAGGAAGTGGCTTGACATTGTCTCTGCCCCCTTGAACATCAGCCTTGGGTCCAGAGGTCCAGCTGGTGGTGATGAGGTGAAGTGTAGGTGCAGCTCTGTCCTGCAGGAGCTCAGGGGTTCCTGCTCTGTTCCTGAAAGGCAAAGCTGGTGCTCAGGAAGTAGAAGGCATGGCTGGAACACTCTTTTCTACCTAGTTACATCTGTTGATGGCAGATTGCTTTCTTGAGAATGGAGAGGAGATACCCTCATTCTTGCCTAGTTCCTGTGTTTTTTAGAGTGAAAGGCCCTGGAGGAAAGGCTTGCCCTTCCTATAGACATGATTTAGCTGGAGCTGCCTCCTGGCCTTCCATCAATGATATGTCACTGCAATGCGAGCCCTTAGATAGTGGTGTGTTTAGAGAGCCTTTGTTCTCGTGTTCAGCGAATTGATCTCCATCTGAGAAAGTATCACTCACTGTCAGAATTAAAAAACAGCCCTTGAAAAAGAAAAGGAGCAGCCTGACTTCAAAGGGCCGGGGTTCTTTTCTTGTGGCCTCTCCTAACCTGCACGCAGCCGAAAAACTCGTTTGACCCAATTCATCCCAGGCCTGCTTCTTCCCCTCCAACAGACAAAGACACACAAACAATAAGCTCATTCAGGTGCAGAAGAGGGAGGGAAGCCCAGAGACCCAGGCGAGGCTCCCGCTGCACACACCCTGTTCCCACAGATAAGCACAAAGCAGGAGGAGTGACAGGTTATCTTGGGCAGATCCAGCTACATGCGAGGTCTCCTTGAAGTCAGCCGTGTGTGTGTGTGTGTGTGTGTGTGTGTGTGTGTGTGTGTGTGTGTGTGTGAAGAGATTTTATCTTTTATTAGGCCGACTGGTAGAGTCAGAAAAACTAGACAAGCTCTCAGGGGCTCAAAGCCTTCTTCAGGCCAGGGAAATATCTGGGCCACTCAAAGCCAGGAGGAGTGCAGGATGTCCTGGGGTAGAAGGTGGGTAAAGGTACATACCAGGCTGCTAATGCCTGAGCTTAGTGCCTGGTGGGTTGGGTGGTACACTTATAGTGACCTTCCAATGTCTAAAGGGGCTCCAGGAGAGCTGGAGAGGGACTTTGGGCAAGGGATGGAGGGATAGGATAAGGGGAATGGCCTCACTGGAAGAGGACAGGGATAGAGCAGAGATTGGGAAGTAATTCTTGGCTGTGAGGGTGGGGAGGCCCTGGCACAGGTTGCCCAGAGAAGCTGTGGCTGTCCCAGCCCTGAAAGTGTTGAAAGCCAGGTTAGACATGGCTTGGAGCAACCTGGGCTAGTGGAAGGTGTCCCTGTCCGTGGCAGAGGGTTGGAACTGGATGGATGGTCTTTAAGGCCCTTCCAAGCCAAACCATTCAGTGATTCTGTGATGTTTAAGTGATTTTTTTTCTTTTAGGGACCAATTTTTCTTCTGACTCACTGCAGGACATCTCATCTCTAACTGGCGTATGGCCAAGGGTGGGAATGCAGCAGCAAACCCTCCCATCAGTTTAAACTGCTATGAAAAGGTCCTTCAAGGTCACTACCAAGCATAAACAGGGTGCCTGGGCTGGCAGCTGTGACCTTGGAGGTCTCCAACACCTGATAACACGCTCAGGAGAGTAATCTCTGCAGCAGAGGTACCAAACCACTCCAAAGCAGGACTGACTGCAGCGAGCAGCCCTTTCTTCTAGCATGAACACAACCTCATACAGGGAAAATCTCTGGATATTTTTCCCCCCTTTCTATTTTTAAGCGTGCTCCAAGCTAAAATCCTCATTTTCTCTTCAGTGATGCATGTGCCTGCATTTCCTCGAGCTGATATTCATTCCTTCCTCCCTTGTCTTTACCAAGAGAAATGTCTTAACATTTGCAAAAAGTAACAATTGTTTTTGCGCTTCAGGAATGTGAACATGTCACTATAGCAATTATCTCTCAAACCTAGCTAAACAGACCTAATTCTGCCTAATAGGAACTTTGTCACCTCTGAGCACTTTTCTCTTTATTAATGAGTCACTGTAAAGCAAATTATGGCTGGTGTCACTGTCTTGGTCCTGCAGCTGGAGGTAGTTTATCCATAAGTAATCATGCCACCAGTGCCTACAGGTAGAGTTCCTTGCAGGGATCAGTGAAGCCCTGCAAGGAGAGAGCACCCTGAGTGGTTTTGAGCTTGTACATCAAGGCCAGGTTGGATGAGGCAGAAGATGCTGCTGCTCATTTCAGGGGGTTGGACTAGATGAGCTTTAGAGGTCCCTTCCAACCCAAACCATTCCGTGATCTCTGATAGTCATGAGGTTTGAACACTGAGACACTTATGTTACCATTCACCAGAGGAGCTGTGGTTTCCAAGTCTTTGCTCCCCACCTGTATCCCTCTGGTTAGTGACCACTAGTTAGTTGAAATACCTGGCGTTTCTTGTGGGCTTAGATCACGTATGAGGGCTGTTACAGCCGCTCAGCTGTGGTAGGACGTCATTAAGCTTCCCTCATTAGCTATGCTGGTGCTCTCAGCTGCCTTATTTTCATAGAGTCACACAACAGTTTGGGTTGGAAGGGACCTTTAAAGGTCATCGAGTTCAGTCCACCTGACATGAGCAAGGACTCCTTCCACTAGACCAGGTTGCTCAGGGCATGTTGGTCTGCCCTTCCTGTGTGCCCCTGTTTACATGGTGATCGCACCAGAGAGGGCTGGAGAACTAGGTGAGAGGAGCTATTCTCTGTCCTGATGGCATTTCCCTGGACAAGGGTTGGGAAGGTGATACACAGATTTATCTGTCCTGCCTAGGAGGTGCTGACAGTCCTTGTGTCTGTCACCTGAAGGTTTCCCCTGAGCCCCGATAGTCTGAAGTGTTATAACTCATAACCATTATCAGGCACTTCCAGAATAGCTGGGGTGGGAAGACCTCCCCCGGCAAGCTCCCTGCTTGCTGCTCCCAGCTCTCACACTCCTGGGGGAGAAACAATCTCCTGCCAAGGCATTTCGCTCTCGTAGCAGAAAGATCTGGGAAGTGCACACGAGAGGCTAATCCTGGCATTCATCTCCACGAGGCCTCCAAACCCTGAGCATCGCGTGCAGCTCCGAAAGGTGCCTTTGAGCTGTTCCCACCAGTGGAGTGCATCAGACTCCCTCACATCCAGCACACACATCCGTGGGACAGGCAGTTTGTTTATTATTTTTTTCCTTAGTGAGGCTTTACCCAAGGTGGTGACTCTTGGATCCTCACGCCCAGTCCAATCCCATGCCCGCTGCTCCGCTGTAGCCTTGCGCTTCCTAACCTATCCATCACGGCACATTTATCCTGACACCCTGCAAGCACACAGGTTAGCGCTGCTCTGCCAGGCTCAGCACAGGCCTCTAAATATATTAGAGGAGGGGAAAGATCTGGGACGGCTTCCAGTTTTAACCAAGGTCACACTGGTGAGCGCCGGTGTGCAGCGCGAGGATATTATCCACGGCATCTTCTCGCCGAGCTGAATTCCAGCTGCACGCAGCACTCCCGCGCTGCAACAGAGTGGGAAAGGCTGGCACTAACAAGGAGCCTGGGAGATATCTAAAATTTTTCTGTGGGTGTGTTGCGCACCTCGGGATCTTCGTACCTCTGGTTATTTTTTTCTGCCAAAAAAAAAACCCCAAACGCAAACCGTGTTACTTCACCTGCCTCCGATGGTAGACTCAGGCATAATGATTTTCAAAGAGCTCAGAGCTCTGGGGCCCTTGGATTCATCCTTGCAGACTATTTTCCCATTAAGGAGACAGCCAAATGCTCCAGGGAAACATACATTGCTGGAAACAGCACCTGCATTCCAGATTTGCCCAAGTCTCTTGATGATGCATCCTAAGAAGAGCTGTCTTCCTAGCCACAAGAAAGGGCTGGGAAAGTTTAGGCAAGGCCAAGGACTGGAGGTGAGACACATCACAGAAGAAGGTTTGAAATCCCCCCTCTGGCAGCAGTGACTCTGCGACTCTCTCCATGGGAAATGGAAAAGACCTGGACTTTTAATTGCAGTCCTGGACTGGAGGAGGAGACCCAGGAGGAGCAGAAAGAGTGAGGTGCATAATTCGAGAGAGTGAGGAAAGAGAGTGAGGAAGGCTCTGGCTGAGCACAGGGCTCGGCAGAGGCTCGTTTATGAACCTGGCAAAAAAAAAGCAGGAGGGGGGTTTACTCTTTTTAGCATTCAGTGGGGTTCAGGAGCCCCTTAAGGCTGAGACAACTATCCTATTTCTGCAGTAGGGCAGTGCTCCTCAGAGAGCAAAGGGCAGAGTCTGGGGGAAGAAGGAGGAGTTTGCCATAAATCACCTGTCCATCTTTCTGGGCTCAGTGACCAAGAGCTGTGCTGGGGTCTCACTTAACCCTGATAAATGTGGCTCTAGTAAAGGTCCTGGTGTTTTCCTGTGGTTATTCACTCATGGTAAGATGGAAAGTGGGGTAGGGGTTAAATTTATGTTCTTAAGGAAACTCCATCTTCTGCCCAACTCCTCCTCTAAAGCTATTAGATACATTTCAAGCTGGCAAAGGTTTAGGAGTTCCAAAGATACCTTTATGCCTTGGGTGCAAATAAGGCACTAGGTAGAAAAGAAAGACCTTTTCAGTCCCCAGAGAGGGTAAGGCTATTAGGGGAGATTCCTGAATCATGGATAAGGCAGGGCAGTGTTATGGAATTCCTCATCCGCAGGACAAGCGTGCTGTGGAGAATCCAGCTGTGCCACGCTAATCTGGTTCTCTGAGGTCACCCTGAGTAACTAATGTGGTTTGTCAGTAGAGCGGACAATGATTTGTCTGCTTGCCTTTATTTTTAGCCGCCTTGGGTCAGCAAGACAGCTCAGACAGCAGCGCTGGGGGACCTGCATCTCCAGATCCAATCGACTGGCTCTGAGCCAAACCCTGAGATCAGTAATTCCTCCCTTCTTCCCAGCTCATCCTGCTGCCACTGACCAGTGCCTCCACCTCCTCCTGATGGCCTCAGCTTGTGGCTGTGGTGCACTGCCCCAGCCTGACAGTGTGGAGGTCTCCAGGCCTGGTGCTCTTGGTGTAACCTTAGCCTTGTTCCGAGGTTTTGCGGGAGAGTTTGGTGCCTGAGCACTGGGATGGAGGTGCATGCCCCTGATGGGGTATCTGCATTCTGCTCCTGCCCTCCTGCACTGCCTGCATCAGGAGAACCAGGCAGAGGAGCACACCTGCTCTGTGAAACCCACAGACTTCTCCCCATCAGATGAAGAAGTAAACTGTTATTTAAGTGCCACAAGCTGTGGGAGAGGACAGAAGGTCTCTGTGGATTTGTCCCTAAGTGGGACTGTACCTGAAAGGACCACATGGCCTTTGGAGCAGCTGGCAGTTCAGGATTAGTACCAAAACCATGCTCCAGTACTACTCTGGGTCTCCAGTGCTGCCTGGAGGACAAGGGCAATGTCAGGGATGTTGGCCTGCAATTATCCTTCCACTCCATCCCCAAAAGGAGATTGAAAAATCAATGTCACAAGTTACAGTTGGATCAGGGCTCTGTGAACTCTCTGAACCGAAGCATAGTTTTGGTCTAGAAGTGATCTAACAGTGTCTTCCAAAACTTCCAGGGTTTCTTGAGCTGGACTGGAACAGAAATGCCACAGGCAGCGCTGCCAGCCCCAAGCATTCAAATACCATGAGTCAGACCCCCCTCCTCCTTGGCTCTTCCAAAGTTTCTTTCCTTTATGGTTGTTTTTTTTGGTGTGTTGTTGTTGTTGTTGTTGTTTTGTTTGTTTGGAGGTTTTTTTATTTGTTTTATTTTGGTTTTGTGTTGTGGTGGGGTTTTTTGGGGGTTGTTTGTTTGTTTGCTTGTTTGTTGGTTTTGTTTTGGTGTTTGCTTTTTTTTTTATTTATTTGTGAGGTTAAACTTAGTTCTTATTTTCCAGGTTTTTCTGCTCCTCTTCTTCCCCACCTTTTGTGGAGACTGGAAACTTAACTGTTTAAGGGGCAAGGTGGGGGTGTGTTTCTAAAAGGAAGAGGAGATGTGATGTTCTAAACCCCCGGAGCATGGCCCTAAGTAACATTGTTATGTGGCTTCATGATAAATTTGGGAGATTTGGCAGCGCTTCAGTCTGGCTCCTTGTTTAATTGCCTGCAGATCCTGCCTTGTCATTAACACAAGAGGTCAAGGTACTGGCAGGAGTTCTGTGATTTGTGGAGGCATACTTAGTTTATAAAAACACCTCTGTCTTTGCCTCCCAGCGAGCCCTCCTTGTTCATCCAGCTGTTACTGCTGTTCTCCTTACCCTGAGCTCCTTCAGCAGACTCTTCCTTGCCTTTGTGAGGTGCCTTATGCAATTCCTCTGCTCAAACACGCTTTTGGCCAGCTACACACTCACTGCAGCAGCACCTGGGTGTCCAAAATGCTCATTACAATCGGTGTACTTTATTAACTGCGGCCCACAAAATGTTTTCTTTCTCCAGGGAAAGGAAGCAGAAAGGAAGGCAAAACGAGCAGAGCCCAAGGAGCATCCACCAAGATTCTGGATACAGAAAGAGCATCTACCAGGATGCAGCACAGGGGCAATGAGCAGAACACGAGTCTGCTGAATCACAGAAACATTTAGGTTGGAAAAGACCTCTAAAAGCTTCGAGTTCAACCTTTCCCCCAGCACTGCCAAGGCCACCACTAACCCATGTCCTCAAAGGCCACATCTACACATTTTTGGTCTTTTTTGGGTCTCCCTGAAGATCAGGGTCTTGGGGCTGAGGATTTCCTCAAAAACCTGAGTGGCTCATGAGTTGCTCCAAGCCCTGTACGACTCCTTTTACCTGCAAACACTTACTAGCTTCTGACAAGAAGAAGATACTCCAAAGAGGCAGAACTTGGGTAAACAGCATCCAGGGTTATTCTTTTCTTATTCCTAGATAATTGAAGGGCTGACTTGTGTGGGCTATTTTAGAGAATCCTAGTATTTAAAGGGAGGTTATAAAAAATACAGAGAGAGATTTTTTACTTGGGCAGACAGTGGTAGGACAAGGGGGAAAGTTTTTAAACTGAAATATGGATTATTTAGATTAGATATTAGAAAGAAATTCCTCCAGTGAGACTGTGGCACAGGTTTCCTGGAGAAGCTGTGGCTGCCCCATCCCTGGAAGTGTCTAAGGCCAAGTTGGAAGGGGCTTGGAGGAACCTGGGATAGTGGGAGGTGTCCCAGCCCATGGCAGGGGGTGGGACTGGGTGGGCATTATGATCCCTTCCCACCCAAACCATTCTGGGATTCTGTGATAGTGCCTGTCCTGCTCTGCACTGAGAGCAGTTGCTGAGCCTCACAGCAGCCCCTCCCCACGATGTTTCAAGAAGCACTGCCCTCCTGGCTGTCACAGCTTGCTGCAGCTGAAGGGTGTGCAGAGTCCAGGGAGCTGGACCACATTCCCGAAAGGGCATTTTTTTGGGCTGCAGCAGCAGGAGAGCGCAGGCTGTGAGGGCTTTGGTGCCTGGCAGAGGGAGGGATGGATGCTGTAAACAGTCTCTGGCACCCCTGTGTGGCGACCTGCACAACCACAGCCCGAGCGAGGACCTCAGCCTTCCCAGGGCAGCAGCTCCCTGGCAAGGAGAAGCCCGGGAAGCGTTTCTGAAAGGTCTGGAGGAGGGTTTAAATCCTTCTCTGTCGAGGCAGCAAGTCCCTGTGCAGGATGGGAGCCCTCTCATCCTCTGTGAGGGGCCAGGAGGTCCTTACATATCCGGGCACCTAGGGCCAAGAGAACCCTGGAATTACAGAATCTCAGAACTGCAGAATCACAGAATGGTTTGGGTTAAAAGGGACCTTAAAGCTCATCCATTCTCACCCCCTGCCATGGGCAGGGACACCTTCCACTAGCCCAGGTTGCTCCAAGCCCTGTCCAACCTGACCTTGGACACTTCCAGGGATCCAGGGGCAGCCACAGCTTCTCTGGGCAACCTGTGCCAGGGCCTGCCCACCCTCACAGCCAAGAATTTCTCCCTAAAGAAGAGGAGCTAAGGAAGGGACTGGGCTTTATGGTTTCAGTGCTGTGCCCCTACAGCTGGGGCAGGGAGCAAGAAAATAATGATTATTTTACTTTGATTGACTGCCATCAGTGGAGACATGAACTGCATCTACCCCAAGTTTAAAGTGATAGCTGTAGTCAGACTCACATAGCAGAAAGCTGGTGTACTAAGGCTGTGGACGGTGCAGCACTGATGCTGTTAGGTGGGTTTAACCCTCTTCTCCATCCTCCCAAATTACTTCTTTGGTTAAACCGCTAAGAAATCAAAAATAAGCAAAAATACAACTTCCACAGCCAGGCTGGCACCAGGGGGCACATCCAGGGTTAAGACTCCCACTCCTGTCCAAGATCAGGGGACCACTGAAGCCTTCCAGTCCCTTCCAGTCCTCCCCATCACTGGATACCAGCTCCCATGGTGCCTGGCTTGGAGGCAGTATGTTCCAGCCCAGGAAGGTGCCCTGAGCAATGGGTAGCTCTTTCTCTCCTCCTTCATCTGGCTTCCAGCTTATCCTGCTGTTTAACAGAGTCCTCTTGCTATATTTGCTCCACAAGCCACTCCCTAACAAAATCTCCATTCCTAGTGAACCCAGGAAAGGTGGATTTTCCCCAATCCTACTTCCTACCCCTCTTTGTGCCTCTTGGGAGGGGCAGGGAAACACTCAGAAGGGTTGCAAAGGCGTCAGAGTTGGAAACAGGACCCAGATTTCTTGCGTCTGGACAAGTGCTGACCACAGCCAAGAGCAATCCCTGCCAACGTGCATCCCTCCTGGGACACATGCAAGGACACAGTGGGCATGTGGCACGTCCAGCTGTGCCATGTGTGGGCAGCAGGTCTCTCTGTGCACGTGGGGGAGTCCCTGGAGCAGCCAGGGTCCTGTACTTGAAAACTGCCATTATTTGAAACAGAGAAGACAGAGCCACACATGGGTGTGAGATGAACTCTGGAGAGCAAAATACTCACAGCTTCCAGGGGAAGAACAAGACAGCGTGGACAGGATGTTAAGGAGCAAGTTAAAACAAACTTTGCACTACCTCCTTGCAAAGATGCACCCAAGGGACTCGCTGCTGCAGGCTGTCTCTGCCTTCTCATCTCCAGCCCTGGCTTCAGGGAGGCCCTGAGCTGTTTTCCTGGAGGAGGGGGTGGTTAGAAGGTACTGAGCTGGGAGCTGCACCCTTAACTCATGGCTGCTGGAAGCTCAGTCACTTCTTACCATGCTTCTAACTGGAAGCGTTTTCCCAAGCAGTGCCCATCCCTAAAGGATTAGGAGGTGATACCTGCCCCCATGGCAGAGGCAGAGCTTGTTGCACCACCCAGAGCTCTGTAGCCTGGCTGGCACCTGGCCTGGAATGGGTCTGACCACCGTTACTCTTGGAGTGACCTCATAAGGATGTGTTCAGCCTCAGGATGCCTTTGGCAGGGGAAACCACCCCTAAACTGCTCTAGGTGGGAGGGTTCAGCTCAAGGCTCAGCCCAGGCACTGAAGTCTCAGTGATGATCATCTCTGCAGCAGTGGGAGCACCCTCAGCACCTGGTAAGTCCAGATAAATCCAACCTGCCATGTCTGACAGCTGGGAGGGGAGCAGGTGCCGTGGGCCCTTCTGGTGACCTCCATCACCAGTCACTGCATTTTCCAGGCTGAACATTTCACTTCCCAAACTTTCCCCTGAAGTAGCACTATGTGTTAAAGCTCCACTCAAGAAATCTTCACAAGCAAGAAATCTCCAAACCTTCCCCTTGATAGTGTATAAACCCTGTCAGGACAGTCTGAACACCTAGGAGGCAAAGGGACCCACTTACTTGTCACAGTCCTGGGTCACTGAGGGACGGAACATCCTCAGGGATGTCTGGGAACACACCATCCCTCCCCTCTGGCTCCGAGGCACAAGGGAAAAACTTCATCTTGTGCAAGATTGTGGGCAGAGGGGGACGGCTGACCCGAAGAGAGGGCTGCAAGAGCAGAGGACTTCATGCGTCTGGTCTGAGCCCAATGGGCTGCAGGCAGCCAGGGAATGTGGTGAGTAACGAAATGCAATGAGACAGCCTGTCCCAAATGGCCCCTCACGGCAGCTCACGGGGCACTCATGGCCTTCCCGCAGCTGACACGGCCGGGGTTGAAAGCACAGCTTGATTTCCCCCCCCCCCCCATTCCCCTCCTGGGATCTGGCTGTTTGAGCTCCCTCGCTGCCCAGCTCCCAGCTGGGTGGGAGTGTGGATGTGCTGGAGGGCAGGAAGGCTCTGCAGAGGGATCTGGACAGGCTGGATCCATGGGGCAAGGCCAAAAGGGTGAGGGACAACAAAGCCCCCGTGCTGGGTCCTGCCAATGGCCCTGGGGCTGTCCCAGCCGTGGGGTGGCAGCAGGGCCAGGGCAGTGCCCGTCCCTGTGCTGGCCCTGCTGAGGCTCCTCCAGTGCTGGGGCAGTTCTGGGCTCTCAGACAGGAGAGACCCTGAGGGGCTGGAGCGTGTGCAGGGAAGGGAACGGAGCTGGGGAAGGGGCTGGAGCAGCAGGAGCGGCTGAGGGAGCTGGGAGGGCTCATCCTGGAGAGAAGGAGGCTCAGGGGGGACCTTCTGGCTCTGCAGCTCCTTGAGAGGAGAGGGGAGTTGGGGGTGGGATCGGGCTCTGCTCCCAGGGAACGAGGGACAGGATAAGAGGAAACAGCCTCTAGTTACACCAGAGGAGATTTAGATTGGATATTAGGGAAAATTTCTTGACTGAAAGGTTTGTCCATCCCTGGCACAGCTGCCCAGGGCAGTGTTGGAGTCCCCATCCCTGGAGGGATTAAAAAGCCCTGTGGATGGGGCACTTGGGGACGTGGGTGAGTGGTGGCCTTGGCAGTGCTGGGGGATGGCTGGGCTCGATGGTCTTGGAGGGCTTTTCCAACAAAAATGGTTCTGTGATTCCATGATTCGATCCGTGGGATGCTCTGGCACACTGGCGCTGCAGGGGAAGGTTTGGGAGGTGCCCTCCGTGGGCTGAGGTGGGAGGATTCCCCCTGTGCCATCTCTCCGGAACTGGGAGCCCTGGGTGTGCAGGAGGGGTGGTGGGAAAAGCCCCCTCCGGACCCCACAAGCCCCTGAGCACGGCCTGGCAGGGAGGGGATGCAAATAGTGGGGGCCTGAGGGGGGCAGATTTTGGCAGGGCTGCATCCCGGCAGGAGGAGAGGGGATCAAGGAGTGCGGGCAGGGGATGGGGTGAGGGAAGGCAGGGGTTCAGAGAGTGGAGGCAGGGGTTCAGCTGAGGGCAAGGGCTCAGGATGGGGCAGGCAGGGGTTCATGGGGCAGGCAGGGGTTCGGGGGTTGTAGGTGGAGGGGTTCAAGGGGGTGAAGGCAAGGATTTTTGATGGGTGTAGGCAGGCGTTTGGGGGTGCAGACAGGGATTCAGGAGGGGTAGGCAGGGGTTCGTGGGGTGTAGGCAGGGGGTTTTGGTGGGTGCAGGCAGGGGCTTGGGGGTGTAAGGGGGTTCATGGCAGGTGCAGGCAGGGGGTTTTGGTGGGTGCAGGCAGGGGATTCAGGGTGTGTAGGCAGCGGCTTGGGGGTGCAGGCAGGGGTTTGGGGGTGCAGGCAGGGACTCGGGAAGTGCAGGCAGGGGGTTCGGAGGTGCAGGCAGAGGCGCTGCCCGCAGTGTGCGCCCGCCGCCACCAGAGGACGCCAGAACGTCACCACCCGCCATGGCCGGGAGTGGGAGGGAAAACCGGGATGGGGGCACTGGGATGGGGATACTGGGATGGGGATACTGGGATGGGGGCACTGGGATGGGGGCACTGGGATGGGGATACTGGGATGGGGACACCGGCATGGGGATACTGGGATGGGGATACTGGGATGGGGACACCGGGATGGGGGCACTGGGATGGGGATACTGGGATGGGGATACTGGGATGGAGACACCGGGATGGAGGCACCGGGATGGGGATACTGGGGTGGGGATACTGGGATGGGAGCACTGGTATGGGGACACTGGGATGGGGACACCGGGATGGGGACACTGGGATGGGGATACTGGGATGGGGACACCGGGATGGGGATACTGGGATGGGGATACTGGGATGGGGACACCGGCATGGGGATACTGGGATGGGGATACTGGGATGGGGACACCGGGATGGGGACACTGGGATGGGGATACTGGGATGGGGATACTGGGATGGAGACACCGGGATGGAGGCACCGGGATGGGGATACTGGGATGGGAGCACTGGTATGGGGACACTGGGATGGGGACACTGGGATGGGGACACTGGGATGGGGATACTGGGATGGGGGCACTGGGATGGGGGCACTGGGATGGGGATACTGGGATGGGGACACTGGGATGGGGGCACTGGGATGGGGATACTGGGATGGGGACACCGGGATGGGGGCACTGGGATGGGGGCACTGGGATGGGGATACTGGGATGGGGACACCGGGATGGGGGCACTGGGATGGGGATACTGGGATGGGGACACTGGGATGGGGGCACTGGGATGGGGGCACTGGGATGGGGGCACTGGTATGGGGACACTGGGATGAGGACACAGGGATGGGGGCACTGGGATGGGGACACCAGGATGGGAATATTGGAATGGGGCTACTGAGATGGGGTTACTGAAATGGAGATACTGGGGTGGGCGTTCCAAGGTGGGATCACTGGGATGGGGAACAGGGGTGGGGTAGCAGGGGTGGGGGCACTGGGATGAGAGCATTGCAAGGGGGCTACTGGGACTGGGGCACGGGTATAGGGGCACTGGAGTAGGAGTACTGGGATGGGGGTACCTGGATGAGATCACTGGGAATGGGGTCTAGACTGGATTTGCCCAGGAGAGCCTGGAGCATGAAGGCTATCCTGGATGGGGTATTTCTAAGGGGGATTGATCTTACTGAGATTAAAGATAAATCTCATTTTTTAGGGAGCAGTCATCTTTTTTGGCCCCTCCAAGGGGTTACAGTGCAGCAGGCCCATGGGGAGCATATGAGCAAGTTGTTTCCTTCCAGCTGTGTTGTTTAATACATAATATCCTCCATCAGAGGCTGTTGAGCCACTGTTAGAGCAGGAATTCACAGAATCCCAGAATGATTTGGGTTGGGAGGGACCTTTAAGACCGTCCAACTTCCAAACCACCTGCCATGGGCAGGGACACCTTCCACTAGACCAGGTTGCTCCAAGCCATGGACACTTCCAAGGATCCAGGGGCAGCCACAGCTTCTTTGGAAAACCTGGACCAGGGCCTTCCCACCCTCACAGCCAGCATTTCCTTCCCAATATGCCATCTAATCCTGTCCTCTGGCAGTGGGAAGCCATTCCCTGTGTCCAGTCCCTCCAAACCTTGTCCAAGTCCCTCTCCAGCTCTCCTGGAGTCCCTTTAGGCCCTGGAAGGTGCTCTCAGGTCTCTCTGGAGCCTTCTCTTCTCCAGGTGAACCCCCCCAGCTCTCCCAGCCTGGCTCCAGAGCAGAGGGGCTCCAGTTTCAAGACAGAGAGCAAGAGATCTCTCTGTTCTGAATTCCTGAAGGACATACTCATCCCAGATCACCCAGAGATCATTCAGTTCAGTGTCGTAGTTATTGGCAACCTCTTCTGATGGCACTGGTTTGATTGTGGGTCTTTTGTTCTTGTTCCTAGCATGTGCACTGAATATGATCCCATCTGCTGATGTACCAGTTCTACGTTTTTAATCCCATCTTCTGGTCAAGGACAGGCTCATGGAGAAGCAGGACTTCTGCTTAAAACAAAACATACTTTTTTTTCCCCACTCTTTTCACTAATCAGCCTGAAAAACCGACATATTGAAGCTTGTGTCTCTGTTCTTTTATTCCCCCTTTCCTGATTTTCTATCCCTATAACTCGTAGGTAGGGCAAAATTTAAGCCATGGTCTTTGGGCTTGATGTGACTGCAAAGCCTTTGGAACAGACCATGCAACAGGGTTGTTGATAGCACAGCCAGGGGGTCCGGGCGCTTGGGATGTGAAAGGATTCAGCTGACTTAGTGTGTCTCAAATCCTAAAGCCTGATGAGGTCAAAGGGGCAGGGAGCTTCCTGTCAGGCGAACAACAGCGGAGGCTCGTGGGCGTCTAATCACCTCCTGGGTGCCCACAGGGAGAGGCTCCTTCCTGCCCCGGGGAGGAGCCTGCTCCTCCCCACCGACCCCAGCGTGGACACAGGACACGGAAATTAGAGGTTTGGCATCTCCCGAGGAGGGTTTTTTGCCCTGCCCAAGGCTGTGCTGTGCAAGGTGGAGTCGGGACCCACAGCACAGATCTCTTTTCTCTTTCTTCCCTCCTTTCTGCCACACACAGGAAGGCCAAGGGGTAGAGGTGGGTGAGACAGGTGAGGGTGGAGGGGGAAAGCTCGCCCCTCAGTGTGGATTGAATGTGACTTTACAATGTTTCCTCAGTTTATGGTGTGCCCAGACACCTGTTTTAGGCTGGTAGAGTTTGATTTTGGTTCACAAACCCCGGGGTGTTTTTCAAGCTGGTTCAGCTGCAAGGACACAGGGATCCAGCTCCTGGGATGCTCCAAGATCTGCCCACTGGTGTGTACTGGAGGAGCTGTGTCACCCAGGCAGATGCTTTAGGGTGTCTCACGTGGCACAAAACACCAGCAGTGTTTGGGCAATTAGGCAGAGCCATTTCTATTTGTGAAGCTAGTGCCATTTGGGATACAAAAGAGCATCCCCAGGATTCACACTGGAACAGCAAATGCCATCCTCCAGCACAGGAGTGTTTGGGTTTGTGCTAAAACAAAGAGCCATTCAATAAAGGGGGATTCTGCCAGACTTACTCTGAGTAGAAGGGAAAGGTTTAAATATAAAACACCCCCCTCCTTTTTTTTTCCCCCCTCCAGATGAGATTTCTCTCTCTGCTCAACCAGATCCACAAGAAAAATATCCTGATGTCACTGCTGCCGGACAGGGGATGGTTATGGGAGCAGTGGGAACTTGTATGTGAAAAGGGCTTGAGGCAAGGATGTCGTACCACATGTTACTGCACAGCTGGAGATGCTGAGGGTGAGGGTCTCTAAGAATCCCAGAATGGTTTGGGCTAGAAAGCCCATACCATTCCAACCCCACAGGCAGGGACACCTTCCTCTATCCCAGGTTGCCCCGAGCCCCATCCAACCCGGCCTTGAAGAGATACGGTCGAATAAACTGTGTGTTTCAGCAGCATTCATGGAGAAACGTGGCTCCAGGTTAGCTTTCTGAGCACCCAGGTGAACACAGCAGCAATTGTGTTGCTGCTGAGTGTCCTCGGGCCAGAGGGTGAACGGGAATAACCTGCGTCAGCAAACACCTCCAGCTCGTGAGCTGCAAACATCCGAGGCTGGAACATGCCGTGTGCTGAAACTGCAGAGGAACGAGACCAGCTCCTCTCAAGTGCTTGTTCAGGGGCCTGAGTCAGGTGGCTCTGGGGCTTGGCCGCCGCCAGAAAAGGCTCAGATGTGGGAAAAGGGGCGGGAAGAGGAGGCTGCAGGTGTATCAGGGTCACAGCAGCGAGGAGCCGTTCTCACCGTGGCCACAAGCACTGCTGTAATTTGTTCTCCGTGTGACAAACTACAGCACGAAACCTACAGAAAGCCAAGAAAATACCAGCTGCTGCAGTTGAGGGCTCAGAGGGGGCAGGAATCCAGCTCTGCTTGGATATGCTTTATGTAAACTTTGCTGGCACGTTTCACCTGCCGTGAACTGCAGCAGGAGCCCAGGGCGGAGGTTTCAAAGGCTGATGCCTGCTTTGTTCAGAGCTGGAGCTGCCCTTGGATGTGGTGTGGGATGTGGGGCTGCTGGGGCAGGAGAGGCAGCCTGCTCTTGCCTCAGATGGGCTGGGGTGTTGTGAGGAGGGAAAGGGATTGGGAAGGATGGGGCTGTGGGCCTGCAGGGCATGGGCTTGGCATGGAGTTGGTGTGTCCAGTGGCAGCAGGGAAGAGCTCCTCACTCTTGTCCTTGGTGGAGTTTTTGTGCCCCCAGTGACAAAAAGGACCTTTGCTGCTCTGAGGAATTATATATTCTCATTATTATGGGGAGGAGTATAATGGTATCAGGACTTAGAGAATCCAGTGGTTTGGATTGGAAAGGACAGTAAATCTCATCTTGTTGCACCCTCTTGCCATGGGCAGGGACACCTTCCACTAGCCCAGGTTGCTCCAAGCCCTGTCCAACCTGGCCTTGGACACTTCCAGGGATCCAGGGGCAGCCACAGCTTCTCTGGGCAACCTGTGCCAGGGCCTCCCCACCCTCACAGCCAAGAATTTCTACCTGTATACATTCCCATATATTATGTGGGTCCTTCCAATATTTCTCCCTACTATTTTATTTTATAAATACACCACATTATTTATGTGGATGCGGTGTATTTACTCCTCTGCCAAACCCTTTGACCTCAGGGGAGTCAAAGGCTTCTACAGGCAAAGACAAGCTACAATTTAATGCTGAAAATGGGAATCAGAAACATCCTTATATATGTTGGAATTATCTTGGCTACTTTGGACCACCATATGTGCTGTCTGGTCTTTGGGCTTGCAGCTCTGTGAGGGACCACAGAATCCCGCAATCCCAGGTTGGAAAGGACCCCAAGGATCATCTGTCCCAGCCCTTCTTGGCAGAAGAGCCCATTTCATTCATACAAACCCAAATCTCTTGACAACCAAAGCTCTGTCTCTCCAGATGGAGTTCCATGGAAGAGTCCAAGGCCAGGTTGGATGGGGCTTGGAGCAACTTGGGATAGTGGAAGGTGTCCCTGCCCATGGCAGGGGGGTTGGACTGGATGAACTTTTAAGGTCCTTTCTAACCCAAACCATTCTGTGATTTTTTTGATTTTAACTCATATGTTTTCCCCCCTAGAGCCCTCAGTTGGACAGTGCCCTCTCAGGGTGGCCACAGCCCTGTCACAGCCAGGGATGCCACGAGCTTTGACGCTCCCCTTTGCATCCCAGCACACCCAAATAATTTTTCCGGGATTTCCAAGGTGATGTTTGCATGTGGATCTTTCCCGAGGCAAGCAGGAACAGACCTGCTGAGCCAGGGCCAGGAGGGACAGTCTCCTCTGATTCCTCCTCCTCTTATGCAGCCCGAAGGGCCCCACCCCATAATCCCCACACAATGCCCACTGTTTCATTTAAGCCCCAGCACACTGTTTTAGAAGCCTCTATTAAATGCACCCAAAAAAGGAAACATCATGATTAAAGACTCCACATGATGAGGAATCCACCACAGCCCCCAGTCCCACACCCTTAATTCTCTTTGCTCTTAAGTGCTTGCAACTAAATTTGTCCATCTTTCATGTCCTGCCATGCATCCCTGTATTTCTTGATAATTTCTTGTTCAATTACAAATGCTGTGTCTTGGAGAGAACAAATAGAAGAAGAAGAATTGTTCAGGGCTATTTTTGTAGCAAAGTTCATCCCTTTCTGAAGTCAAATCCCTTTTAGGAGAACGCCTTGCCTGGGAAAAGGGACCAGGCTTCTTTGTTCTTTAAAACTGTAGAAAATAATCTCCCATCTCCGTGCTCTGGTGATGACTCTGACAATACTTGCTGCCCTTCCTTACCACTTAACAGAATCCAAAACTGAATCAAATGTAGCATTAGGAAAGGATTTTCCCCAGTGGAATTGCTAAGTGCTCCACTGATGCCCAGAACCCGGACAGATGATTTTTGGAGGTTCCTTCCAACTTTAGTAATCTCTTCCATATCACAGAATCCCAGAATGGTTTAGGTGGGAACGACCTTGAATCCCATTTCATTCCTCCCCCTGCAGGGACACCTTCCACTAGAACAAGTTGCTCCAAGCCCCATCCAACCTGGCCTTGAACATTTCCAGGTCTGGGGCAGCCACAGCTTCTCTGGGCAACCTGTGCCAGGGCCTCCCTCACAGCCAGGAATTCCTTCCCAGTATCCCATCTAACCCTGCTCTCTGGCAGTGGGAAGCCATTCCCTGTGTCCTGTCGCTGAAATCCCCTGCAGAATCCAAAATCTCACCATCTCCTGGAAGATGCTGAGGATTTTGAGGTGCTTGACTTTGCAATACTATGCTTCTCCAAATGGTTGGAAGGGCCTTGCAAATACCAAGGATTTCTAATCAAAAGGAATTTTCTCAGTGGAGAAATGGAACAAAGGTTTGAGTCTACTGTTGCTCCAGCAGTTTGCACTTCAGCCCCTGTGAACGAAGCCCAGCTGGAGCACATGGGGTTATTATATAGAAATTAAACATTATCTGCTGGAAATTATGTTATCTGGAATCCAAGAGCAGGTCTTTCACGATTATTTTCCCTTGAAGAGAGCAGTTTCTCTCTGCAGACTGCACTTAATTGTGTTCTTTTTAATTAGGATAATTTAGAAATTAAGTTGAATTAGACATTTTATTTCAGAAGCAGAAGAAGGGACACTGGAATATCTGCTGACTGAAGCAGGCTGTGCCTGTTCATCCTTAGTCTAGCTACAAAGACCCGCTAATAATTATTCATGGGAGCAAAGCTAAGCAAAGATGAGCTCAGCATCTTCCCAAGTTTTGCCTTCACTTCTGAAACAAAGGAAATTTCCTCACTCAGTACAGCTAGGAAACCTAGGAAAACATCTCCCTCTGTCCTGTCCCTGGGGAAAACAGTCAAGTCCTGGTACACAGGAGAGCCAGGCTGGTGTGGAACCATCCCTGCATGGGGGTCCCAAGTTGGGGCAGAACACTGTCATACTATAGGGATGAATTAGAAAAGGAAGTTTATTTTACAGAGAAAGCTCTGAAAAATGTTTTTTTTGTATAGCATTTGGAGGATTTTAGCATTTGGAGGATTTTTTTTTTTTTTTAGGAAAAATCATGGGAAATCTGAGAAGCCTTTAGCAAACCAGGGTGCAGTGTTGGGGACAAAGTTTTTAGCAGGGCCTGTTGCAATAGGACAAGGGGAGATCGTTTTAAACTAAAGGAGGGTGGATTTAGATTAGATATAAGACAGAGGTTTTTTACAATTAGGGTGGTGAGGCACAGGATGCCCAGAGAGGTGGCAGATGCCCCATCCCTGGAAACCTTCAAGGTCAAGCTCCTCCAGCCCCTCTGGTCCTTCCCTGAGCCACAGGGACACAATCCAGCTTGGAGGGGTGAAAAGTGTCAGCCTGAGCAAGGTGAAAAGATCTTTTGTTATTTCTGTCCTTTCTGAATTCATGCGCTGTGGATTTGGGGGCAAATACATGGAAGTTTTACTCTCAAACACACAAATCTTTAAGCATTGCCTATCCCAGGGAGGATAATATAATAATAAGCTTCAAATCTCCATCTCATGTATCTACCATCCTGTGTGGAGGTGTCAGGGTATCTACAGCATGTCTATATTCTGTCCCAGCGTGGTTAATATAAACCTGCCCTGCTCTGATTCCCAAAGGCCAGAGCATGATAAAATACCTGCCATATGCCTGGCTTGTCTGCAGTTTGATATTGTTATCTCTTTTTGCTCCTATCAAAAGCAAGAGCGTGTCAAACCCTTTTTTTTTTTTTTTTTTTTTCCTAACTGCTTTTACAGCGAGCAGGGGATGAAAATATTTCCCTTTCCTTCCCAGTCACCTTACTGGGAAGGCGGTGGGGTTCAAACTGGGGTAGCTGGCAGGCCCTGAGGAAGGGGGGGAAGGACTTCAACAGAGTGTGTTTTTACCAAAGCAGTGTGATAAGAAGCAAGGCCCATGTGAAGATAAGCTTGTTTGTTTTCCTAACAAAGGATAAAAATCCTGGGCTCCTGTCATTGCTCAGCCTGACATGCTGGCATGTGGAAACCACAAGCCTGTGTGGTTAAGGACTATCATTTCATAGTGTGGAGATGCCCAGTGGGAAAAAGAGGATGAAAGGCTCAGGTGCTCCGAGGTATTTCCTTGGTGGAGGGAAGGGTGTAAGTTCTTCTCCTTGGAGGAACAGAGTCTGAGTGACCCTGATGGTTTCTCCTTTGCACATAATATATAAACAATACTTACCTGACAAAAACACAGCATTTCCAAGCTCTCCCATGCTTGATGGGTGCTGGAGAGCTGTTTGCTGCCAGTCTTTCCTTTTTGGGGTGGCTCTGCTTTTTGGGGTAGAATCGAGAGAGGATTTGGAGGGAGAGGGAGGATCTCCATATCAGCAGGTGAGTCAGGGCCAGGAAAGGCACCATTAGAAGATGACTGAGAGATAACAGGGGGTGAAGGAAGGTGACTACAGAGGATGTGGGCTCCCAGAAGCAGGAGAAGCAAGAACCTGGGCTGCTGGCATCATTAGGTGCTTGGTGAAAGCCTCCTTGACAGGCTCTTCCCCACCAGATCCTGGGTTAACCCAAGACCAGGCAAGAAAGCTGTCACCAGCCTGAAGGAGATGAGCCACAAGACTGCAACGCCCTGAAACTTCTGATTTTCCCAAAGAGGAAGATTTTCACCTAGGACTTGTCCCGAGGAGCAGAGACAGGTGTTCAAAGAGTCCCTCTCGGTCCTGGCTCACCCGGGGCTGCTGGCATCCCTACAAACACAGTGATGATTTACACCTGGTGAAAGCTGACTCACAAAGCGTTTTACCCACAGAGTTGGCAGGCTGTGCCCGCTTCACAGGTGTGTAAAGCTAAAGCTGAGGACTGAGGGCTTTCATCTATCCTCACCAGCAGCCCAGCTCACCCAAACTCAACCCCACTGAGTCATGCTGCCTTCCACCCCTCTGCTGCCAAGGGCTGGGCTACGAGCCCCAGGTCAGTACTAGCCCTGGCTCTGCCAGAGCCAGCTCATATGGTGCAGCTATCACAGCTCAGTGTGGTGCACAGCCTGTTCTACTCAGCCTGGTTTCAGATGAAAGGTGTACCCAGGACTGGTGCTCGACCTTGCCTGAAGCTTGGCTTTCCTCCAAAGCCTCTCAGTTTTAGTCTCCTTCTTGCTACTACATCATTCCAGGCAGACTTCTGGGGCTGCAGCTTGCTTAAAAATTAATGTTGTCAGTAAAACTGCCTGCACAGAATATACCAAGTGATGAAATGGCAGTCATAGGCTCACAGAATCAGGGAATGGTTTGGGTTGGAAGGGGCCTTAAAGATCATCTCATCCCAACCCCTGTCATGGGCAGGGACACCTCCCACTAGCCCACGTTGCTCCAAGCCCCGTCCAACCTGGCCTTGGACACTTCTAGGGATGGGGCAGCCACAGCTTCTCTGGGCAACCTGTGCCAGGACCTCACCACCCTCATTGTAAAAATCTTCTTATATAAAATCTAAATCCACTCCCTTTTAGTTTAAAAACATTCCCCCATATCCTGTCACTTCACCACCTACTGAAAAGTCTGCCCTCACCTCTCTTCTAAGCCCCCTTCACCTATTGAAAGGCCACAGTAAGGTGTCCCTGGAGATGCAAATTAGAAGAGTGTTTTGCTCTTGCCCTCCATCCAGCGCCCTGGATTTTCCACATCCCTCACCCAGTGAAATTCCCCTGCTTCTTCTCCCACCCCAACAATTAGCAGTTCCTTCCCTCTGCACCCCTGTAAGCAGCGTTGCAATCCTCTGATGGAATTAATATCCACAATAAGGGATTACGGAAAAAAAATCCTATTTGCAGCCAGAGGAAGAGAGAGAGATTTCTGGTTTTCTGGAATATTTCCTGGCCAGCCATGCCTCTACAGAACACACTTGTGAATTAATTTGAACTCCTTCTTCAGCAAACCTGGAGTTACTGATGTCCCTGTCAGAGATGTTTTCTGTCACCCTATGGAGGCATCTGACAGGATCCTCCTTGCCTGGCATGGAAGGACATCCTTCATCACCCATCCCAAATCCTTGCACTTCCTCTTCCATCTCTCAGTTCGGCTTCCTCAGCAGCTTGACCTTTGCAAATCCTTGGGGCTGGAATCGTGGTGATCCTTTAAATTGGTAATTTGTTCTTACCTGGATAATCATGCTTTGTATTTCTAAGGCCTCTTTAATCCAGAGATGTAGCTGTGAATTAAATCAGGGGAGGAAGGTAATGAGCTATGTCCAGGTAGTCTCATTATTCAACTGAATTATGTGAAATTCAGGAAATTAAGGTTATTATTTTAAGCTACGTGGGAGGTCAAGGAGAAAATCTGAATGTTCTGAGCTGCATCTTTTCACCTCTAGTATGGAAACCAGCATTAGAGCAGGACTTCAACCCCTCTGCAGCAAAGCAGTCCCCACAAACCCAGCTCTCCAGGAGCCTGGGCCATCCCTGTTTCAGGCCTTCCCGAAATACCATTGAATTTAGCCTTGACTTGCAAACAGCCTTGGCACTGATTGCTGTGCCAGTTACAAATGCCTTTCTAAACATAATGGAGAAGTGGGGGAAGGAGCCTGTCCCCACTCTCATCATTTCAAAACCACCTTCTCCTATTGCCAGAGCCCAGCATTGCTTCAACCATGGGTACCCTGCTCTGATATTCGATTTTTATAATATATAGAAATATGTACGTATATGTATGAGAGAATATCAACAGCTTGGTGCTGTCTCTTTTGCCACGAACCTCCTGGCTGGCCACACTGGCACCCCACCACCTCAGTTTCTCTCTAAGATGAGATTTGAATGGAAGAGGGACTGCTGGATTTGGATGGAGGAGGTGCTGGAACCCCACATCCACCACCACTGGACCCCCAGGCACAGACAGACACCTCCACACTCAGGAAGGAGGGCAGAGCCGCTCATTTAGACTGTGTCAGGGTGGGAATAAAGGCCTTGTCTGTCTGCAGTCCTTCTCTCCTACAGTAAGCCTGTTTTTTTGTGTTTTTAAAGCAGGTCTATTTGCTTTCAGTTCGACTGCAGCCCGACCAAAATAATGATCACTCTGATTCTGGCAGGAAGATTGTTGAGCCAAATATTTTAAGAGTTTGTTTTCCTGCAGAAGTCTCTGAGGGAGCATCTAAGCACTTAATGGCCATGGCCACTTCTTAGAAACCCACTGAGGGCACCACTGTGCCTCCATCCTGGCAGACATCCCCACCATCCCACCCACCTGTGCCAGAAGGACTTGGGGAAGAAGGAAAGAATTCTCACCTCCCTGAGTTTATTTTTTTCAATACCTATCTGTATGTATAGCTAAGCTTTCCATGCAGGGGATGTATAATTTGAGCAGAGCACGGTACGCTGGATTTTGCCTTCAGCTACATTCTCTTAAGCCAAGATTTGCTCCAAGCTGGAGAGGGAGTGCCAAGCTACCAGCACACCACAGCTATGAGCAAGGTACTTTGTAAATATTCTCTGTAAATATTCTGTATTTCCCCCTTCGAATCAGCAGATTCCCATCATTGCTAAGGCATTCTGAAGGGTATTGCCGTGGCAAGGCCAGGCTTTGGCACAGCATGTTTTGGGTTGCAGTTTGTGCTCTCAAATAACTTCGTGTCCCTGGCTGCTCTTTCCGCCTCTTGCTATTTTCCTGGGACAGAAATCCTGAGGTTGGAGCATTTCCCACTGGCAGAGATCCACCAGTTTCCACTGAATTACGTAGGAGAGAGCTTAGGAAGAGCTCCCAAGATCTTCCCAAAGATGCTCGGTGCATCCCCGGGAGCAGCTCTGGGAGGATGCTGAGGCAGGACACGTGTCCCAGCACCTTGTGGACTCCGTGCCTGGCGGCATAAGGAGCCAGACAGACTGCCTGAATTCCCTCTGCTAAGGCAATGCAGGAACTCCCCTGACACCTCACTACCTCCCTAAATACAGGCTTTTAATAAAGAGCCAATTTAATTTCCCAAACACTGAGTCATCTCGTGTTATTACCTGGCATATGGTACCCAGAACAGCAGCCACAGCATCTTTTCCTTGAAAGAAGGATGTTTCTGTTCCCTCCTCCATCCCCAGCTCTTACAACTCATCTCTTTTTTTTCTTTTTTCTTTTTTCTTTTTTTTTTTTTTTTTTTTTAAGCAGAAAACCTCTCCTTTCCCAACTTCCCTCCTCTCTAAGCTGTGAAGGGATTAAGCCAGAAGGAGGGATGAAAGGAGGGGGCTGAGGGACCAAGCGGAGGGGGAGCAGGGTTACACCTGCCTGGGGATGGGACCAGCAGCTCTGCTTTGCTCTTTGGACCTGGAGCTGTGCCAGCTCCCGGAGAAAAATCCCCAGTTGCCGGAAAGCTGCCCTTTCTTCCTGCTGGGACACGTTAATAATGAACACCCAAGACCAACATGGCTGTGGAGCTTCAAACCCACACCAGGGTGGGAGTGCTGGGATGAGGTGACAGAGATGGCACCTTTTCCCAAGTCCTGGAATGATGCTGCCCAGCACCCATCTCTGGGCTTACCTTTAGTCACCCTGCTGCTATCCCTGTCCAAATTCCCCTACACCCGCTAGAGGAATGAATCCGACTCCCTCCCACACTCCCACAGACACCGTGGTCTGCAGGACGGGTTGTTCCCCAAAAATCTCGGGCTGGAAGTCGTGTGCCCCGATCCAGCATCCATCTGGGTGAGCCAGAGCCCCCGGTCCTGCCACCCTCCTGCTTCCAAACAGGATGCAGGTGAGTGTCTGGTGGAATCCTGTGATGTCTCCAGGCCAAGGATGCCTTGAGCAAGTTGGGGTAGGAGGGGAATGCACAGAGAGGTCCCACCATGGGGGGCCAGGACTTGCTGTGCCCACCCAGGAGGTGGATTTACATATGTCATCCTGTTCACACCATTAATATTAGGAGCTGGTGTTCTCCAAGGAGGGTGAATTGCTCTAAATAACTGAGATGAATTGTTGTCAGGTTAAAGCTGACAGCTCCAGTCGCACTGGAATTCCAAAAAATGATCATTAATGCGAGAACGGATCCTACCCTTTTTTTCCCTGCCCCAAACCTGCCCCCATGCACCAGGAGCATCCCTGTGAAAGCCTGGGGGCTCTGGGATTAGGGGCTTGGGGGTTGGAGGGTATGTGGGGAAGCTGTGTGAGGAGATGAGAAAAAAGGGATGTGGGCAGAGCTGTTGTCTGCCCCCATGAGCTCTGCACGGCAGCTCAACCGTCACTGGAGTGATGCTGTTGGCACTCAGATTAATAATTAAACCATAGTATGATCACAGATAAAAATATGAAAACCCAGGCAGTTCCCCTTTGCTTAAAATACAACAATAATAATAATAAAATAATAATAATAAAAAAAACACAAAATCTGGAGCTAAATTAACAATGTGCTCTCCCAATTACAGCCACCCTCCGGTGAATATCAGGTTGCCATGACAACCTGCCCAGCAAAAAAACCGATACGGCCCAAAATAAAGCACAGCGGGGAGAGGGATCTTTGGAATCCGATTTTTGCTGTCAAAGTAGAATTAAGGTTTCTTCAGAGGCCAACGATTCTGGTGAATTTATGGCTGCGGTCCTTCCGTTGATGTTCATTAACGCGATCCATTTATCCGGATGAGTGTGACGGCACAGCTAGACAGGGAGCAACAAAGGATCCGTGGTTTGAAATTAAGTAAACCTCTTGAATACAACCCATACAATAGGAAAATGGGAATGATTGCTGGGGGGGTGTGTGTTTTTTTTTTTGGGGGGGGGAACCCAGTGTGGTAAGAAGAATGTGGTTTAAATTGCTGGTAGGAACATTCCTTGGCGGTTTTGAGCAGGTCCGAAGGGGCTAAAGGGATTCAGCTGGCTAGAGGTGTGTTCAAAATGTGTGCACATTCTGGGGTTTACATTTCTTGTCTCAGAATTTTCTGTGTCTTTATAGAAAAACTTGGTTTATCTGCCATCCACAGGGACCTTGGGAAGCCTGAGAGGCGGGCCAGTGCAAACCTCATGAAACTGAACAAGGCCAAAAACCAGGTCCTGCACGTGGGTCACAGTAACTCCAAGCACAAATATAGACTGGGTGGAGAATGGACTGAGAGCAGCCCTGGGGAGAAGGACTTGGTGATGTTGGTGGATGAGAACGCCCTGGACATGTGTGCTGGGACCCAGAACCCCCTGTGCCCTGGGCTGATCCCACAACGTGGGCAGCAGGAGGGGGGAGATTCTGCCCCTCTGCCCCTCAGGTGAGACCCCCCTGCAGAGCTGCCCCAGCCCTGGGAACAACAGCACAGGGATGTGGAGCTGCTGGAGAGAGCCCAGAGGAGGCCACGGAGATGCTGCCAGGGCTGGAGCCCCTCTGCTCTGGAGCCAGGCTGGGACAGCTGGGGGGGTTCCCCTGGAGAAGAGAAGGATCCAGGGAGACCTGAGAGCCCCTTGCAGGGCCTAAAGGGGCTCCAGGAGAACTGGAGGGATAAGGGCCTGGAGGACAAGAGGGAATGGCTTAAAACTGGCCAAAAGCAGGATTACATTGGATATTAGGAAGGAATTCCTACCTGTGAGGGTGGGGAGGCCCTGGCACAGGTTGCCCCAGAGAAGCTGCAGCTGCCACATCCCTGGAAGTGTCCAAGACCAGGATGGGCAGGGCTTGGAGCAATCTGGGATAGTAGAAGGTGTCCTTGCCCATGGAAGGGAGGTGGATCAAAATAGCCCTCAAGGTCCCTTGCAAACCAACCATTCAGTGACTCAATGAAACACTTGCAGTTTCTTTCTTTTAAGCCCAGTTCAGACCCCTCTCCTAAAAGCCCAGCTGGATGCTGCTTGGCTGTGAGGAGGTGGGATGGGAGAGGATGCAGCTCTGAGCTGAATCCCCACCGATACAGGCTGGGGACATGAGAATCCCAGTGTTGTCCCTGCGTGCTGTGTATTGGATGGGTTAGTACCACCCCAAACGCTGCTCTGAGCTCTGGGTGGTCTCTCACCTGCACTGACGCTTTGGGGGCTCGCTGACTGGGGGTGCCGGGGTGTGGGGATCCAGGGTGTCCCTGTCCCCTCCTCAGGGTGTGGGATCCGGGGGGTCCTTGTCAGAGCGCCGGGGTGCAGGATGCGGGGGGGGGGGGTCCCTCTCTGATCCCCAGAGTGCGGGATGCGGGGGATGCGGGGAGTCCCTCTGAGATCGCCGTGCGTGCAGAGAGGCGGTGTCCCCCTCTCCGCCCATGGGGGTGCGGGGTGCGGGATGCGGGGCGCCCCTCCCAGACCCCGCGGGGCTGCGGGATCCCACGGGGTCCTTCTCAGAGCTCAGCGGGCGAGATGCGGGGGAAGGGGGGATGGGGGGGTGTCCTTGCCAGATCCCCCCGTGCTGCAGAACCCACCGTGCCCCCGTCAGACCTCCGGGGTGCGGGATGCGAGGGGTCCCCCTCAGGCCCTCCCCGTGCGTGCGGGGATGGCGGTGCGAGCCCCGCGGGGCGGGCAGGCCGGGCCGGTCCCGCACTACATCTCCCGGCAGGGCCGGCGGCGGGCGGGGCTCGGCGCGTCATTCCCCGCCGCCCCGGCCCGTCCCTCCGCCGAGCCCGGAGCCGGAGCTGGTGCGTCCTCCCGGGCGGTGCCCCCGCCGTCCCCCCCTCGCGTCCCCCTCGCACCCCGGCGCGGCGCCCATGACCGCCCCGTCGGGGCACTGACCGCGCCCGGCCCCGCACGGTAAGCCCGGACCGGGGGGGGGGACGTGACACAGCAGCGCCGAGGGGGGAGTAAGGTTGGGGTGGCGGGAGAGGTGGGGGGGGCATGGTGGGGGAGAGAGCGCATCCCGGCTTTTGTCTCCCTTGGAAAGACGCGAACCCCGCGGGAAAGGGGGGGTCGCGCTGCGGATGGAGCAGGTCTCGGTGCTGGCGGTGCCCGGGCGGCCTCGTCCCCGGAGAGGTGTGGGGGGGTCCCCGCCGCTCGGTGACAGCCCGTGCGCGGACGTGGATCCCCCCCCCGGGATGTGCCCCCTTCCAGCGGCAGCGCCGGGGCTGTGCTCGGCTGTGCTCCCGGCCTCTGGAAGCTTCCCGGGCGCTCCGTTAGGCTGGGCGGAGGGCAGGGCTGGCCTCCCCGCTCCCGCCGCGGCGAGCCCCCCGTGGACAAAAAGAGAGGGAGCCCATCGCGTCCCCATCGCGAGCGAAGCGTCGCCCATCGCGGTCCCCCGCCGCGGCAGAGCCGGCGGTGGATCCCGCGCAGCAGCATCCGCAGGCACAAAGGTACCACCTGAGCATCTTCGCTGGGTGGTGGTGGTGGGGAAACATCCCCGGGGGGATGCCCGCTGCGGGGTGGTCCGGGGCTGGGAGCAATATCCCACCTCCAGGAGGTGCTTTGCCCGCCCTTGGCGCAGGGCTGAGTTTGGGTGCAGCGAGCGAGGGCTCGCCGGGGACCCGGTTTTGTTGTTATTTTGTGGTTATCGTTTTTTCCTGCAGAGTCACTCTGGCTGCACGTGGCCTCGGGGGCCATGGGTGACAGTAGGGGACAACAGATGCTGTGGCAGCAGGGC
Organism: Pyrocephalus nanus; assembly: GCA_038380795.1. Lineage (NCBI taxonomy): Eukaryota > Metazoa > Chordata > Aves > Passeriformes > Tyrannidae > Pyrocephalus > Pyrocephalus nanus. The sequence goes on along the minus strand of CM076263.1, from coordinate 1,680,571 downwards.
AGCCGGCAGTCCTGGGATGCTTTTTGCTGCAGCTGCCCCCAGCAATGCTGAAGGGCTGGAGGCACAGTTGCTGGGTGTCACTGCCAGTGCCTTAAATCTCAGCCCTTGGAGTTGTTTTTCTATAGAATGAGACTAAGGTTCTCATCTCCTGGGGCTGTTCCTTGTGTCAGGCTCCGCTGGAAGGGGTGAGACCCCCACCAGTGAGACCCCCCCACATGGGATGAGGCAGCCATGCCATCAGTTTGGAAAGGGGCAGGTGCTGTTTCCCAGCACGATGAGGAGGGATGGAGTGCCATAGAACCTGTTTGCTTCTCTCAAATAGGCCATTTCCACATGTCCATATGTGCCACCTTCATCCCTGCTCCAGTAGCCCACACTACTCTTTCTCCACCACTCAGGCAGGTTATGGGATGAACCGTGAAATCATGGCCTTGTTAACAGAAATAAAAGAGGTGGAAGGAGGCAGAGGATACACTGAGCTTCCAGGTTGTTTCTTTCAATGCAAAGATGCCAAAATAAGACCAGGTGATTTAACAGTCCCTCCTCTCCAAAATCTAGGAAGGCTTTTTGGTGGTGGGGCATCCCCTCTGAGCATCCAGTTGCTGACAGGAGGGTGCCTCATGGGATGGAGAGGGGAACATTCTGCTCTGCTTATGGCTTATGTGACCCTGACAGGCAAACATTCACACTTTGTCTCCAGTGAGTGGGAAAAGCCATTTTATGTCGTGCATCCGCATTATTTTTCCCCGTGAGGACCATAAAGGCTTTGCTCTGCCGTTGCTGAACCTGAGGTCCAAGAGCAAAACCTTGTGCTGCGTTTTATTCCCTGAAGCCTTGGGTAAGATTTGTAGGCTGTGGTTTCCCCTGCGTTAAGTGTGTTATCTTTGGCAGAGAGACAGGCAGTGTCTGTTTTGGGAAGCTCAGGCTGCGCATTTCTTTTCATCATTTATAAGATCTCACGCTGCTTTTAAGGCAGAGGAGCAGCAGTTGGATGCTGCAGGTGAAGGTGATGCCAGGAAGTGACTTGTCTCAGGTGAGCTGGAGGGTAAAGCCCAGCACCCAGGAGCTCTCCAGCTGATGGGAGACTGTAGAAACTGCTTGTGGAGATGGACTGCCATGGGATTTGGGAGGGGAGGGAGCTACCTGAGTGGCTTGGCTGGGTTTGACATGTTCATTCCTGTAGCTGAGTTGACCTCATCCACAAATGGGATGGGAGTGGTCTATGAAGGATTCCTGAGAGCCATGAATAATAGTATGCAAAGCATGAAAACATACTTGATAGCTGTTAGTCCTTGACCCAAAATGTGGAAGGGAAGATGACGAGGTGCTGAGCTTTGTCTCCAAAAGTCTCTCCTTCAGCACTTGATCTTCTGTGAGAATAAAACCATTTTCTGTCTCTCGGAGTGCCCTCACTTTGGGGTGAACTGCTCCGTTGAGTTTGCTCTACTGTGGTCTGCTGGTGAGGACAAATTCTGCTGTGTTGACTCTCCTCTGCTTTATCATTTTGTGTGCCTCTCTCCCATTTCTCCTTGCAGCCATCCTTGCTGCTGCTTGGCAGCAACGGAGTGAAATTGTGGTAGTTATCACTGGTTGAAGTTTTTGCCTGCAGGTCTGTGCAAAGCAGCAAGAAAACCCTCCTGGACAGTATTTAATTTCGTGTTCTTGGTGCTCGAGTGAGTCTTTGGGGTCCTGTGTATTTGTGAGGAGCTATAGCTGAAAGTATAGCAAGACCTTGTGGTTTCTATGGAAGCTGGGCAGCAGATGAGCTTTTTCAGGAGCTGTTTGGGACACATTTAACATTCTTCCTACTTATTTTGATGGAACTATAAAATATTGTTAGTGATTTCATTGTTCTTCAGTTTGGCAGAAGTGTTGGAAGACATTTATGTTACACTGTTGTTAAGTTTCAGAGTTAACAGTTTGATGCCCTGTTTGGGGTGGCTCCTGGTCTCCATCATTCTGGGGAAAGGACAGGGAAAATCTTGGAAGTGTTGAGGCTTCTGGACAAATAATCTCCATAAATGCCTTGGGATGTTGTTGTGAAACTCCTCAAAGAAGGGGCAGTTCTGCTACCTGAGTATAATTAACAGATTACTGAGGCATCTGAAATGAAGGGCTACTGTAGCTAGCCAATCATTTTCTGTTTGTTTGAGACCCTGGCTATTTTATTTTCATTTATTTGTATACATATGTATGCATATATTTATATACATTCATTTACAACACAGACTTCTTGCTGGTGATCCTAAGAGAAATAAGTCTTCTGCTCAGTTCAGAATAAAATGGGAACAACAATGCATGTTCTTAAAACTTTTGTGCGTTATAACATCAACTTTGGTGCTGAAAAGAGAGGTTTTGTTTCTTGGGGAATCTTCCTTGGGGAATGCCAAGGTGGCTCTTGGCCTGCTGGATTCTGCATTGTCATTGCCTGTCTTCTGCAATGTAGAGGCACCTCAACAGTGACCAGAAATTGGGCTGGTGTCTCTAGCATGGATGGATTAAGGAAAATTTATTACGGAAAATATTTGATTTGAGATCTTCGTGGTTTTGAGTTAGCTTTTGGAGTCTCTTTTGAGGCAGTCCATGGACCTCTGAGGCTTTAGGCACCACAGGTTGGCTGGGAGTAGCCTTGTGCTTACTTCAGGAAGGCCACTGCTCCTACCTGCTCTCCTACAGAGACAACCCTTGGCCTCCCCGTCCCCCAGGCACGTAGCAGTTGTGGTCCAGGAGGAGAAAAACCTGGCTTCTTGGGTGGTGGGAGGACCTGTGGTGGCAGCCTGTGGTGGCACAACTAAATTTCTGCCTCAGCTGTCTCTGCAGGACCAAATCCTGTCACACCTGTTGGCTTGGAAGCTGCTGTGTGTGTATTTCACAACGTGCAGGCACTTAACTGAGGGCGTCTCCTCCGCGGCAAACCAGCACCGGCTCAGCTTCATCTTCTTCCCCAGAACGGCTGCATCCATTTGGGGTGGTGGAAGCCATCTGCGTTTCCAGCAGGATGGAAATGGTTAGGGGTGGGATAATATGATTGTGTGGTGGGACGGGGATGAGGGCTGGGCGGCTCTGTGTGTGTGTGTGTGTGTGGTGTGCCCCATCCCCTGGTGTCACATCGTGCCTCGGTGACGTGAGGATGCAGAGGGGTGCCCACAAGCTTCTTATTTCTCACCAGTGGTTTTGGTTGGTGTGTTGGGTTTGCGTGGTCAGGTTTTGGTAGCAATGGGGCTACAGGGGTGGCTTCTGTGAGAAGCTACAAGAACCTTCCCCCGTGTCCAGCAGAATCGATTCCAACCGGCTCCAGGACGGATCAGCTGCTGGCCAGAGCCGAGCCCATCAGAGATGGCAGTGATGTCTCGGGGACAACTTACTGAAGGGGAAAAAAGTTGTAGGGCAGGTGTAATTGTGGCCAGAGAAGAACAGAGTGAGAACATGGGAGAGGAACAGCTCTGCAGTGCAGAAAGAGGGGCAGGGGGTGCTCCAGGCTCTGGAGCTGAGGTTCCCCTGCAGCCCATGGAGAGCCACAGGGATGCAGAGTTCCACCTGGAGGAGCCCACATTGGAGCAGGGGGATGCCTGGGAGAGGCTGTGACCCTGTGGGAAACCCATGCTGGAGCAGGGCCCTGGCAGGACCTGTGGATCCCTAGAGAGAGGAGCAGGTTTCCTGGAAGGACCTGTGACCCAGTGGGGGACCCATCCTGGATCTGTGCTTGAAGGGTTGACCCCATGGAAGAGTTGCCCACATTGTAGCAGTTCATGGATAACTGTTGCCTGTGGGAAGGACTCACATTGGAGAAGTTCATGGGGAACTGTCTCCCGTGGGAACGACCCCAGGCTGGAGCAGGGGAAGGAGTCCAATTCCTCTCCCTGGCAGTCAGGAACAACGTGTGAGGAACTGCCTGTATCCACCATTCCTGCCTCCCTGTGCTGCTGTGGGGGAGGAGACAGAGCTTGGGAAGGAGAGAGGGGTGGGGGGGGAAAGTTTTTAAGATTTATTTTACTTCTCATTGTACTGCTCTGATTTTGTTGTTCATAAATTCAGTTGATATCCTCAAGTTCAGCCTGTTTATCCCGTGACAGTGATCAGTGAGTGATCCCTCCCTGTCCTTATCTCCACCCATGAACCTTTCACTGTGTTTTCTCTCTGCTGTCCAGTTGCAGGGGGCAGTGGGGCAGTGATGGAACAGCTTTGGTGGGTGCCTGGCATCCAGCAAGGGTCAACCCACTACAACTGGCCTTAATAAGAACAAACAAACAAACAAACAAACACACACCTCCCTCAAAACCAAACCAAACCAAAACAAAAAACAAAACCAAAACCAAAACAAAAAAAACCCCACAAACAAACACACCCCCCCAAAAAAAACCCCCAAACAAACAAAAAAACCCAACAAAACAAACAAATAAACAAACAAACCAAAAAACACCCAAACCCAAAAAATCCCCAACCTTCTCCTCCCTCTGGTGGGACTGGTTTGTACAGCCTGTGCCCCCCTGGGAAGGCTTCACCACCACTGGAGCCTGCCCTGCACCAGAGCAGAAGCTACCGGGAGACACGTGGCTGCCACCAGCTTCCCCAGGCACCAGCGATGGGGAACCATTAACAGGGTTCGTAATTAATTCTGAAAAAAAATGCCTTTGAACTCCTGAAATCCTGGAGGAGCTGTGTTGCTTGGCTGGCGTTCCCTGGGATCGTGGGAGAAGCTTGGGAGGAGCTGACTGTTCACAACCGAGGTGCTGCGGGTTGGGTTGGGTGGGGGCTGGCACAGGGCACAAGTGGCTGGGCTGGCATGAGAAGGGTGGCTTGGGAGGCTGTGGCACAGGACCGTGGCACAGGACCATGGCACAGTCTGTGTCCCTGTGATCAGCTGTGTCAGGGATGGCACCCAGTCCACCCCCAAACCAGCGCTGGGAGGGCCTGCTGCGAGGGCGAGCAGGGACAGGACAAGGGGGAGTGGATTTAAGCTGAAAGATGGTAGATTTAGGTTGGATACGAGGAAGAAGTTCTTGTCTGTGAGGGTGGTGAGGCCCTGGCATGGGTTGCCCAAAGTAGCTGTGGCTGCCCCTGGATCCCTGGAAGTGTTGAAGGCCAGGGCTGGATGGGGCTTGGAACAAACCTGGGATAGTGGAAGTTGTCCCTGCCCGTGGATGGGGAATTGGAACTGAATGATATTAAGGTCATTTCCAGTCCAAACCATTCTCTGTTTCCATGAATTAATCAGGTGTTATCCCAAGTGTGCTATGTCATTTGATTAAATCTCACAGGTCTGTATTTGCTGGCACAGGGCTTTCAAGCTAGAACAGAAATGCAGTGCGGGTGTTTCAGGGGTCTTGGTTGTCACCAGTTTTGAGCATCTCCTTTGTGAAGCCAAAGCTTTGCCACCAACATGGAGCAAACCCCCCCTGGAGGGACTGGAGGACTCCTGGGCGCCGTGTCCAACTGCAGTGAAGCCAGAGGGGATTTTAATAACCTGTCATCAAAAAAATACCATGTTGGGTGTCTGGGCAGGAGAAGAAAAGAAAGCAGGAGAGGTTGTGGTTGTGCTGTGATTGTGAGCTGGAGGTTAATAACAGTGTTCTGTGTTTGAGGTGGTGTTTGCTTTGCACGGTGAGAGGAGAGAGGGGTGTATGCCTGCACCCATGGGAATTGTATTCCCTTAAATCAAGGCATATTGCTGATCCAAGTAATGTCTCTTCCCAGCCAGACGATCTCCTTGGAGGCATCTTTGATTACATTTTTTTTTTCCTCTGGCTCGGGAAGCCGGGCTGGTGACCCTAAAACTTGCAGCAATAATTTCTGCATCTGGAGGCTTTGCAGCAGGACGTGGAGGCTGACGGAGCGGGGGGGTTGCTTTTGGAAGTTATTCCTTTTGTCTTTTCTCGCCGCGTGCGCATTTCATCGTTGCGAGCGAGGAGATGAATTAGGTGGGGCTTTCAGGGTCCCTGGGGTCTCACAACGAGGGCTGCAGAGGCCCCTAAAGGAAGAGGAGGCCACGGATGTGGATGAAGAGCTGCAGGGGACCAGCTGTGATGAGGTGATGGATGGCTTTCTCTGGCAGCTTCTCCCCCTTCTTTTGAGATCAGCAGTTTTATCGCATCCTGACGGCAGCTCTGCAATGAAACACACGCACACTTCTGGAAAGCTCTTTGGTGAATGCTGAGTTTTCCATCCCTCCCTGCATCCCGGCTCTGTCCATTCCCGTGCTGGCCTGGCACAGGGAGAGGAGCGTTTTTCCCTGCCTTTGCAGATGCCTGGAGCAGCAACGGTGGTGAGCAGGACATCATAGCCCTCTGGAGTGCTTGGTTCTCGGCAGAGCTGCAGCATCCCTCCTTGCCAGGATGCTTTCAGTGCCAAGATTCACCCCAGGGTGCTGGTCCCTCCTCCCTCCCTCCTGGATTTCGGAGCATCCGCAGAGCACACATTGTTTTTTCTCAGAACTGATTCCAAGAAAGAACACAAGAAAGAACATTTGCCTGGCTTTTTTTTTTTTTTTTTTTTTTTTTAATATATATATATTTTTTCATTGCATGGGGTGATAGATTTATTTATCGACTGCGAACAGCTGCTTTGAAGCTTCTCCCCTGTTTCTGTGCTTGCTTTTTTTTTTTTTTTTTTTAATTAACAGAAATGAGGCTTACGCACTCAGACTGGCTGTCACTTGCTATTCCTCTGTAAGCTTTCTTAACCCGGGGACTAATTTCGGCCAAGTTTGACAGGGGAGGGCACATCTCAGAGATAAGAACTTACAGGCTGTAAGAAAAAGCGTGGAAAAGGGAAATGCAAATTTCTTCTTGCCTCCGAGGAGAGGGCTGCATCAATCGTGAGCTTAAATATTACCTGTCTGGGTGCAAGCGGGTCTGTTAACTCGTAACTACCTTTAGCAATTCACTGCATTTTCTTTAAGTAAATGAGACAAATCATCTTGAGCACGGGGAAGGAGGAGCTGGCTGTAGGGATGCTGCCAGGGAGGGCACGTTGGGATGGCGCTGGGTGGCTTTCAAAGGCCCCTTCCTACCCAAACTGTTGTGTCCTGTGCTGCCACTCTGCCATCCCCAGGTTTTGTACTTGTGCGTGACCACTGAGCTTGCAGTGAAAAGCTGGTGGCCGATTTCCCTCCAGAGGCTCCCGCCTGTACAGGTATCCTGCAGTTCAAAAGGTTTTTCCAGCCGTGATCTGGTTCTCCCGGTGTACCTGCTGGGATGGATAATCAGGTTAATTACACTGTTACTGCTCGTGATACAGATGTTTCTCGTGTAACCACCGAGAAGCTCACGCTGGGTTGTTTCCACTCCGAGGGGTGTCCCCAAAAGCTTGCCCAAGCTCTTCCCATTCTTGCTGGAGTTTCCCATCAAGGCTGGGGTCATGGCTGGCACCATCACCTGGAGAAGATGAGGCAGCAGTGGGGGTTTCTCGGCATCATTCATGGTCCATGAACTTGCCTTGGAGCTGGAGCTGCTGTTAAAAGCGATTAGCGAGCCTCCAGTTCCCAAAGGAGCCAGGGATGATGCTCTGCCCCTCTCTGCTCCTTTCCCAGTTGCAGCTGCAGCACGAGGCTGCCTTTTCTGTCCCTTCCCCTGCTGCTGTCACTATATGCACTTTGATTTATTTATTTTTACTTTTTTTTTTTTTTTTTTTTTTTTTTTTTTTTTTTTTTTTTTTAACCCGGGGATTCTCTTCCTTTTTTGTCAGCCCGGAGAATGATTTTCCTTACGCTCTTCGCTATTTAGGGCTGTGGGGGAGGGAGTGACTCAGCCTTTCCCTTGCCCTGATTTGCACAGTCATCCCTTTGCTGGCTTTGCCGAGGTTTTCCTTGAGCACCTCCAGTTACGCTGGCTCCATTCAGCAGGAGCTGCCTCCTGTTTTGGGAGGGAAGGGCACGGTGGGGAAGGATGAGCCGCCAGCAGGAGCTTTCCCCGTGCCAGGAGGAGAGTAGAGCAGCGAGGAGAACATGCTGCCAGACCCGTGGCAGCTCCAGGTCTCCTGTCTGCTCCTCCTCCGTGCGGACATCTGTGGGGGAAGGTCCGGCCAAGTGAGAAATTGGGGGCCAGCCCGGTCATAACATAAAGAAATTATGATGTTTGATGTCATGGTCTCTCCCAGGGGAAGGGGGGTGACCCTGGCCGTGCTGCTGGCACTGCTGAAGGATGCCCAGGCACTGCTGGGAGAGGTGGGTGTGGGTGATGGATGGAGGGTGACGCCGGCTCCGTGCAGGAGTGCTGCCAGCTCGCCTTTCACGGCAGAGCTGAACAGGCTGCTAAATACCGGGGAGGACACACTGCTTGCTCTCCACAGGGCTTTCAGACACTGCTGCTCAGCAAGGGAGTCACTAAATCGCCTGCCACTCTGATACCAGGCATTTGGTGTGCCGTGTTCTGTAATAAAAAACAAGTGCATTAGTTTTCGGGTTAATTATTCTCCTACCCTGGAAGCCAGCACAGCTGCCTGCGAGCTCTGCTTCTCCCTAAAGGGCAGAAGGGAAAATAAAAGGAAGGTGAAACCAGCAAGCGCCCCACAGCCTTCCATCTCCCCTCCAAAATCCAGATACCCAAGCCCTGAAAGCAATTTTGATCTGCTCGGGGAATTCCAGCCTGTGCCACTTATCCCTTCGTTTTACAAAGCTGTTGGAGTAGGAATTATCTTTTTCTCAAATTATTCTTCTCCCAAATTTTATCTCCTCTCAAGTTATCACTTTCAGGAGTAATAATTTGTACGTGATGAGGTCCCTGGTGGACATGGATGGGATCCAATAGCACAGAGCGTTGGTGCTAGAGACACAAACCTTCATCACGACCCTGCTGGGCCACAGAAGAAGAGCTGGAAAACAGGGCCTTTTTGGCATTTTGGGTAGTGGTCTCATGTCATGGAATCAGTGCCAGCAGAGGCTTTAATAGGTTGCTAGGGCTAGACCAAACTTCTGCTTGGCTGAAGCATCTCTAAGGTACCTCCAGGTGCATAGGGGCTACCTGGGAGTCCTCATATTGAACAGCCTAATGCTGGTAGCAAAGGTATCATGTTGAGTGCTCCAAAACAGGGCCTGGACTAGCCCAGAATCTTGGGGCAAGGAGCACAGAGGCCAGGAGCCGGTTCTGTCTGATCTTTTTTAGGATCCCCGTTGAATCAGCCCTGTCTTCTTCAGCCAGATGTTTCCGAGAAGGTTTAGTAGTCTTGCAGGTTTCACCTGCCCCTTGCATTGTGTACTTTCTCAAGGAGCTGTTTGCCATGGAAGGTGCATGGAGGAGGCTTTTTCCTGGTGGTGAGAGCTATAAATACACAACAGAAAATGCTAGTTGGAAGGATGGAGGAGGCACTTTGGAAAGAAGCCACTTCCTTGGTCTGGTATCCAACAGATATTGTGGTACACTGATGGGTATGCCAGGGTTTGAACCGTCTCTGGTAAGCAAATATAAACTGAGAATTTCCAGGTATTTTTACAAGAAAAACCAGCAAACTCAGAAAATTGTTTCTTGTAATGCCCGTGTCACATCACACTTCTCCTTCCTTGAGTCCCTTGGTCCTTGCCCTGGGCCAGCCCACTGTAGCAGGTGGACTGTAGGTGCCTGGGAACATCACTTTGTCTCTTCTGCCCAATTCTGGCTGTTAAGAGAGGATAGAGCCATTAAAATCAAATTTTATACTTTAAGCTTGGGGTCGTGACAGGGTGGTGGCTGATGTGAAAAAAAAAAAACAACACCTTGTAATTGAGGAGTTGTGGAAGCTGAGCAGCCAAAATGAATATTTGTGTGGAGGTGTTGAGTGATGCTGGGAAAACTGAAGTCCACCATCACCTGGAATTACTTCAGTAACCCAACTTGGGTTTGACTTGCTTGTATTCATCTTTTTTTTTCCCTCCCTTTTAAGAAATCTAACCACATCATGAACCCTTTGAGGCCTTTAGTCAGGCAGTGTGGTGGTTGTAAAGCATCCAGTGGTGTGACTCTTGGAGCTGTCTAACTGGATGTCAAGAGGTGGATCTGTTGGCAAGCCCTTCCCTCCTTTCCTTAATGCTTCTGACATTTTCCATGTGCCTGCAAGTGTTAACACTGAGACTGGCTGGGAGTGCCAGCCAGCAAAGCCTTCCTCTGCTTCTCTCCATAGGCTAACAAGCCTCAGGCTGTGTTTTGCCACTTATTTCCCTGATTCTGTCTGTTTATCCAGCAGACACATCCATTGTGTGCTTCCAGGTTCTCTCTTCTCAGGTTTCTTCCACATTACCCAGTGATATGACTGAAAACCCATAACCTTGTCCCTATGCTCAGCTCAGGCTGTGTTAGCTCTCCTCTGAGCACCACTGTCTATTGATTAAAGCATTAGGAGGAACGTCAGCTTGGAAGCAATGGGTTTGATTAGCCAATTATTTTAACAAAAAAGCAGTGAACTTTGATTGAAAGTACATGAGGAGCTGTAGCCTCTGTTTTTTGATGTGCTGGAGGCGGGTCAGAGTGCGCGACCAAATGAGAGCGTTGGCCAGGAAGCTAACAAGGGGATTTTGGAGGCTGAATGTGTTCATGGTGCATAAGGTGTTCTGCATGACCTCGGACTATGCAAAAATATCTATATATTTAAGGGGGGGCTCATGGTTTTTGGCTGGTGAACTGTACAGAGTGCAGGGACTTCATGGCTGCATGAAAGATGTAGAGGACAGTTGAGTCTGGGGGATGCTCTTCTTGTGTGAAAATTGAGTTCAACTTGGATCAATCAGTCAGTAAAGTTCTTATGTCCTGAAATACTTCATGTATTCATAGAATCCTGGAACAGTTTATACTGGAAGGGACCTTAAAGACCATCTAGTTCCAGTGCCCCTCGGCAGGGGCACCTTCCACTAGACCAGGTTGCTCCAGCCCCATCCAACCTGACCTTCAACACTTCCAGGGATCCAGGGGCAGCCACTGCTTCCCTGGGCAACCAGGGGCTCACCACCCTCACAGCCATCATTTCCTTCCCAATATCCCATCTAACAGTGGGAAGCCATTCCCCCTTGTCCTATCCCTCCAAACCTTGTCTCAGGTCCCTCTCCAGCTTTCCTGGAGCCCCTTTAGGCCCTGTAAGGGGCTCTCAGGTCTCCCTGGATCCTTCTCCAGGTGAACCCCCCCAGCTCTCCCAGCCTGGCTCCAGAGCAGAGGGGCTCCAGCCCTTGGAGCATCTCTGTGGCCTCCTCTGGACTCTCTCCAGCAGCTCCACATCCCTCTTCTATTGGTGACCCCAGGGCTGGGGGCAGCTCTGCAAGGGGGTCTCACCTGAGCAGGGCAGAGGTTGGAATACTCAGCAGCTGACTGGTTGGAAGAGCTTGCTGGTATCAACACAGTTGTGTGGGCTGGAAGCACTGAGGCTTCACAAGAGCATCTCATGCTGTTTGTCGTTGTTTGGGTTGCTCTGAGGATCTGTTGTGGGTTGTAGGGCAGGTGGGAGTGTTGGTGTGGTGTTCAGAAAGAAGCAGCTTACCAAAAAAAATGTGGAGACTCCAGTGAAGGAGTGTCTGCCTCCTCTGTTAGGAAAAGCAAGTGTCTTTTGGAAGGTGGGGGTTTGATTCAAGTCAGTGCCTGCAGGGAGACCCTAAAGCCCTAGCAATAGGTGACTGGTTTCTGTGTTTTGGGTGTATGAGGTGGAGGTCAGGCCCCAGTACTGATGGCCAAGTCAAAGACAGGGAGATGATGGTACAGAAGTGGGGAGGAAGAGCAAGGGGGAGGTCAGAGCAGTGAGCACATCCTCCTCTTTGGTCTGCCTTTCCTCTTTGCTAATTTTGGTGTCAAACATCTGGATGTGAGCTCTGGGTCTGTAGCTGAGGCTCTTTCATGTCCTGGGGCTGCCGGGATGGGCAGAACTGATGGCAAACCAGCCAGGAAGGAAGTAGTGGGTAATGAAAAAGCTTCTGGCTCCCTTTATACAGGGGAAAGTGCATCCATACCCTGTCAGCACTCCCTGTATTGGGACCATCCTCTTTGCTTCCCAGACAGAAGGCTTTGCCCACTGTGATTGTCGTGTACTTGAGCTTGCAGCAACCTATTTCCTCTCCTAAAGGTCAGCCTGGACTTCCAGGCCACTTGCTGCTGTGAAGAAGTTTCTTTTGCTTTTATTAAGCTGGACATAAGACTTTGTGGCTTTGTCCTTTAGGGCTGGGCCAAAGGAAGGTCTGCCTAGGTAAGATCCTGGAATCACTCTGGACTGAAGCTCCCTAGAGGTCTTCTCATCCAGCCCTCTGCTCAACACAGAGCCAGCTTCTACATAGACTCTAGGGAATGGCCCTGTGCAGGGCCAGGATCTGGGCTCTGTGATCTTTGTGGGTCCCTTCCAACTCAACATATTCCGTGATTCTTTGAAGCCTGCCTGCTCAGGGCCTCATCCAGCTGAGTCTTGATGCTGTTTCCAAGGACAGAGACTGCATAAACCCTTTGGTCCACTTGCTGGGTGCTCAGCCATGTCTCGAAGTGCAGGAATTCTCTCGTATTCCGTCGGAGCTGCCCAAGCTGCACCCACCGACCCTCAGACCCGGGGCTGAGCAGCTGCCGTGGTTTGATGCAGGCTTCCTGCTCCCGGTCTTTTCCATGCCCCTGGCATTTTGCTGTAGGGTTCCTCAGCTCCTCGGGGCCATCACCACTTTCTAGCAATGCAGCAGGGTGTGTGTGTGTGTGTGTGTGTGTGCCTGTGTGCGCTGAGAAGGCTTATCGCCAGCTGACCTAATTATTGTAATCTCGAGCTTCCCTAGATAGTGCAGGTTTCCCTGGCTCTCCGGAGGCTTCCCGGGTTTTTCCAAGCTGCTGTTTGATTTATTGTGTGTCTCTTAATAATATCATTCATTCACTCAGGGTGGGTAAAGCCTGAGAATGAGCTGTGTAGCCAGACAGGGGGTAATACTTGTGAACTGCCCGTCCTGCTCAGGTGGCCGTCTCGCTGGGTTTGGTGGTCCCAGCCTGCCAGACTTTCCCAGGCAGAACAGATTTCCTTCATTCCATCTCCCTGCTATTCCCTCTGCCCTGATCGTCCACATGCATCCTCTTTACTGCTGAAACCCTCTGGCTGCCAAAGTTAATGGATGAAGATTGTGCAGTGACACTTTATGCCCCTGCTCATGGATGCAGTCGCTGCCTAGCCTGGTTGTTTTTTGTTGCCTATCTCATTTCTTTTGTTGCCTATCCCATTTTTTTGCCCCCTGTTCCATTTTATTTTCTTTGATCCCCATCCTGTTTTTGCTGTTGTTGTTCCCTATGCAGTTTTTTGTCTCCCTATCCCATCTTTTTTTTTTGGTTCCCTATCATGCTTTTTTATTCTCTATCCCATTTTTTCCTCCTTCTGCCCTCCCTGCTGCAGATTCCCCCTTCCCTACCTGCCCCCTCTTCCTGTTCAAAATGGGTTTATTTTGCTACAGATATAGGACAGGTGCCTTTCAGAGGTGCCACATTCTCTTTTTTTCAGCAAGGCAGGGATTTGCAGCATGTTAGCAAGATGTAACAGGTCCTTCAACACTGAAAAAAATAAAGCCTAGGAGAGTGAAAAAACCTGAAATCCAACACAACAACGAAACATCGCAACTCGGGGTGAGTTCCCCCCATTCATACACCTGATTTTCTCCCTGAGAATTGTAGTTGGGGTTTATCCCTGTGCTGCCTGAAAGCCTGCATGGCCCCTGTTTGGGCAGAGAATAATCTGATGTAACGTGGTGTCTCCTTGCAGGAGCAGGGCTTACTGCTAAGCTTCCCAGTTAAACCACCTGATGGGATCAGCAGAGGTTATCAGCACCGCGGGGTCTTGGTGGCAGAGGGCTTGGAAAACAACCAGTCAGCAGCATTATCCAGAAAACCTGTTTTGTTTGGGGGTTTTTTTTATCCCCTTGTCTTGTGCGAGTTCCAGTTCGACCTGAAAGGGATTGGGAGGCATCACTGGAGGAGCAGCTTTGCCTGAGCTGGGGTTTCTGCAGCCCTGGGTGTTATCTTGTGCAGGGCCTGATAGTCTCTGGAAAGTAAATATTTTCTCCTGGGGCAGAGCAGCCCATGGAGGAGTTGGGAACAAGCCAAAGCAGAGGCATTGCTGGGGGAATGAAGCCAGAAAGGGCTGGCACTGGGGTTGTGCCTTGTGCAGAACTGAGGCTGCAGCAGTGCCCCTTCTGTCTGGGGGAATGTGGGTCCCATTTTCCTTATTTCCCTCTTTTTTTTTTCTTTTTTTTTTTTTTTAATTACATGTATATACTTTCCTGAGGTTCCTATAACTTTCTAACATGTAAGTGAATTACAGTAAGACTTTAAATTACATTTTTTTTCCTGAAGCACTGCTGCATCCTTTGGGTGGGTACCCCCAAGTTATCCTTAGATATTCTAAATACTCCTCAACGTCATGCCATAAACCATAAAACAAATAATTAATGCTAAATAGGTTTGGTTTGGTTTGGTTTGGGTGGGGTTTTTTTTTCTTAATTAGCCTTAATTAGAAAAATCATGGTGTTAAGGATAGCTGTGGAGGATAAGATGGGTTTTAGCTGAGTTGAATGAGAATAGACATTTTTATTCTGTTAAAACAGGAAACAAAATAATGTAAAGTCCCATTTGAATCCCAAATGAAATCTGTCTTTAATTATTTTGCACCGTAATGAAGAGCTGTGGAAATGTAGTGTACGTCACCATGACATAAAAGTAAAATTCCTTTGTTCAAAAATACCAAAACCCCCCCAAACAAGGTGAAAGATTTTTTTCAGCGTTTTCTTCCCAGTGTTTTGGCTGCAGTGGCTTGACCAAAACTATTCAAAATCCAGTGAGCCAAAGCTGGGCTGCTGGCAAACAACTGATTTTTAAAAATATTGCTGTTATTATGTGTTGGGTTCAGCCTTTTGCTTCTGCAGGGGTGAATTCTGTTCCTCTGGTGACCATAACAGAGGAGAAATATGTCCCTTGCCTCACACTGGAGGAGGGGATTTGTGGGGCCTGAGTGCCAGGTGTCACCTCTGGTTCCTGGTGCTGGAAGAGCTCGAGCTGCCTCTGGATGCTGTGGACATGTGGGAATGCTCACCAGCAACAGGGTGTCCCCATGGACTGGGAATCCTGAGCAAACACAAAAATAAAACAGTGGCACAAGGTGTCCAGAGAAGCTGTGGCTGCCACACCCCTGGAAGTGTCCAAGGCCAGGTTGGACGGGGCTTGGAACGACCTGGGATAGTGGAAGCTGTCCCTGCCCTTGTCAGAGGATGGAAATGGATTATCTTTAAAGGTCCCATCCAACCCAAACCATTCCATGGTTCTATGAAAGCTCCATCAGGAGTGGGGAAAACCTGCTGAAGCCCCAAAATTCTGTGTTGGCCTTGCCATTCTTTACATTTTCCTCTGAAGTCTCCAAGTCCTACATTAACTCAGCACTAGACACCAAGTTTTATTTTCTTCATCCTTCCTATTGCGTAATTTATTGCAAAACTGCCTTTTCCAGTCCCTTTTTAATCTCTGCTCCTGATCTGATGGATCATAAATACACCTCAGATGGGCATCCCTGCACGGTGCAGATATCCAAGAGCTGGGAATGATGGGCTTCCACCTGCAAGGCCCTTGATGTCAGATACCAGCTGAGTATGTAGAGCTACACAGTCTTTTGATTAATCAAATCCTCCCCTACCTCTTTTATTTCCTCCTTTTTTTTCTTTTTTTTTTTTTTTTTTTGTCGTTTGGGCTCTCTGTTTGCATCTCTGAGGTCAAAGGTACGTGAGTAGCAGGCAGTCCTGCTGTGATGTTTCAGCTGAAACTGCTGATGCTGCTCCCCTGTGCTGCAATTACAGCCCTCCCCCCACAACCTCCCTGTGATTAACTTGGGGGCTGTTAATCCCTTGGGTGTGAGCAGAGGTTGGCCAGCGCAGGGAGGTGCTGGAGGGGGCTTTCTGAGGTGCTGGTGTGGCCTTTGGTCCCTCCAGACACGCTTGGTGGGGTTGCAGCGTGGTGGAGGTCACCATGGGAAGACCTTCGTGGTGAGCACGAAGGACCCTTTAACAAAAGAGCAAAAAAATAGTGTAAAACTCACTTGTGGCTGTGTTTCTGTGTTGCCCCCATGGCTACAGGTCACCCAGTCGCTGCAGGGGGATCAGTCCTAGGTGTCCCCTTGGAGCAAAATGATCTTTAAGGTCCCTGGGGTTGGCAGAAGGGACTGTTCTCAGGGACGTGGACAGCAGGGTGTGTTAGGACATGGGGTTGGTGAGTCCCCAGGCTTTCTTCATCGAGGCCAGTTGTCTCTGCTGTCATTGCTTCAGGTGGAGGTAAACAGACACTCCCAAAGCTCGTGTTCATCTCCAAACAGATACTTGTCGTGCCCTGGGAGTACCTGCCTTTCTGTTTGCTTTGTGCTGAGGAACACCTCCCTGTCCTGCCCCTGCCTGCTGGGGCTCAGCTGAGCCAAGCTGCTTCATCTGCCTCTTACTGAACAGACCCAGAGGCCCCCTGGGTGATGAATGTAGCTGTGCAAGTGCTTGCGGCGTCTTTACACCCTGGGGTCTGTCAGGGTGCTCTTCCCATCCCCACTGCTGGCTTCTTGTCACCCCTGCCTCACTGTGATTTAGAGGGGAATAACCCAAGGGGTAGTGGGGCTGCCAGGGAACAGCTTTATCTGCGAGATGTGTGGCAACGCTACTGGTGCAGAGAACGCAACAGGGCGATAGTCTGGATGCGATTGCGAAAAAAATGCACTTCAAGCCTCAAAAAGGAGGCTGGTGGCTGGCCAGTAACTCTGAAAATTCCTGTCTGGGGAGGTGCTTTCCCTGGTATTTTTGGGCTGGTTCCCTTAAGGCAGGCGTTTTCCCGGTGAACTGGTTCAAGCTGTCCCATCGGCTTGCTAGAAGGAGCTAAAAGCTGGGGTTGGATTTGAGAGGAGGGTTAAGCTTGTGGGCTTGGTTCATGATGGCTGGGCAAATCAAAGCTTGGGGAGGGTCTGATCCCCACCCCTCCAGGGCTGGGACTTTGGTCTGTGTGGTGGGGCTGGAGGCCATCCCTGGCACACAGAAACATCCCCGGGCTCGTGGGACCCCTGATGGGTGCTGTGGTGCCTGTGCTGTGTCACATCCCTTCCTGGGGCAGCTATTGGGAGCCCAGTGCAAAACCTGGGTCCATCTGGGTATCACCTTTGCTCTCCTAATGGCAGTGGAAAGCTATGCAAGAGAACATGGCAGGAGATCCCCGCAGACTGCAAAATGGATTTAGGTTCTGCCAGGGCATCCAAGGAGAAATTCTTTTATGAAGAAATCCTTCCCTGTGAGGGTGGTGAGGCCCTGGCACGGGTTGCCCAGAGGAACTGTGGCTGCCCCTGGATCTCTGGAAGTGTCCAAGGCCAGGTTGGAGGGGGCTTAGAGCAACCTGGCATAGTGGAAGGTGTCCCTGCCCAGGGCAGGGCGATGGATTGGGATGATCTTCAAGGTTCTCTTCCAACCCAAACCCTTCCAGAATTCTATGGTCTTCCTGAGCTGTGAGGGCTGTCTTTGCTGTGGGCAAAGAGCATCCTCTCTCTCAGGGAGCTGGGTTCAATGTGATCCCTCTGGTTGAAGTTAGAGTGACTCTTCCATAGTGCAGTCACTTCGCTGGATTCAGAGTGACTGTCTGGACCGCATCCAGCGCATGTCACTGGGAGCAGAGGCTAAAGAGAACATTGTCCAGCCCCAGGTGAAGGGAAAACTTTGGTGACCAGCACAGTCTGTGGTCAAAAGTATAAGAGTCAGATGCCCTGCTGGGGTATGTGTTGGGCTCTGTCCTCTCCCAGCCAGCAGGTTTAAACAAGTAGGTAGGACACGGGGGGTGCTGCCTGTGGCTTTTTTCCCTGTCTTTGCAAGCAACTGTAGCTCTTACACTAAAATGTGGAGGGAGCCAGAAGCAGGGGCAGCAGTCCTGGAACGTTCAGCTCTTGTGACACTGATGTCCTTTTCCTTGGCTGCCTCTGTCACAGTGGACCTGCTCATGTGGGGTTGGACACTGACCCCCACAGAATTCCCTGTCCCCCATTTGCTTCCCCAGGCCTTTGTTTGGTTCCCTGCCTCTCGATTTATTATTATTAGACTAGAATTTTTATGAGGAAACATCTGCTTTTCCTTCTGCAGAAGGAAATTCTGTTCAGAATTAGCAATTTCCCTGATTCTTGTTCTTTTCCACTAGAATATTCAGAGAATCTCATCTCATGGCTGCTGCCAGCAGGGGAACTGATAAGGTCAATGACTGATGGTCCCAGGGTGGCCATGATGTAAAAGCCAATCTGCAGCTTCTTTTATAACTTAAACATTTGGATGCAGTGGAGTAGGGGGGGGTCTGGTATCCAGAGGCAGGTTTGGGAAATCTTATTTGTTTGTGGGTGTTGTTGAGTGGGATTTTTTAGGGTGGTTGTTTTTTGGTTGTTTTTTTTTAGAACTCAAGGTAATTAAAGATTCAGAAAATCTCTGAATATACTCATCTGTGCACGGAGTCTTTCAGATGAGTTTAACTAGCTCAGAGAGGACATGGTAAGTTATTTTCCACTTGCCTCTGCAACATGGCAGAGATTTGCTGGATGATTTCTCTTTCCAGTTCTAGTTGAGAAACTCATGCTAGGCAGAGGTACCCTGTGAGTGCTGGAGAGAGCCCAGAGGAGGCCATGGAGATGCTGCCAGGGCTGGAGCCCCTCTGCTCTGGAGCCAGGCTGGGAGAGCTGGGGGGGTTCACCTGGAGAAGAGAAGGCTCCGGGGAGACCTTATTGTGGTCTTTGAATATTTCTGTGGGGCTTATGAGAAAGATGGGAATAGACTTTTGGCCCCGTACCAGTAGGTGAAGGAGTGCTGGTTTCAAACTAAAAGAGTGGAGATTCAGTCTAGATAATGAGGATGTATTTTGCAATGAGGGTGGGGAGGCCCTGGCACAGGTTGCCCAGAGAAGCTGTGGCTGCCCCTGGATCCCTGGAAGTGTCCAAGGCCAGGTTGGACGAGACCTGGAGCAATCTGGGCTAGTGGAAGGTGTCCCTGCCCATGGCAGGGGGTGGGACTAGATGGCCTTTAAAGGTTTCTTCCAACCCAAACCATTTTGTGATCGTGTGAGTCCCAGGAGGAGAGGACCAGCTGGCTCCTCCTGGCATGAAATCCCACCCCCCACCCCCCCCTTCAATCCATACGGAGTGGCAGCTCCGGCATTTTGGCTGGTGGCCAAGGTATGTCCTCTGAATTGCTGCTGCACGCTGGTGTATGGGCACAAAAATGCTTTTTGCCAGTGAACTGTGGGCAAGATTAAATAGGGATTAAGGAGCCTCCATGCCTGCCCTGCTGCTGACCGGGCTGTGCTGCTCCTGCCCCATTCCCTCCCCGCCAGCAGCCACCGGCGGGATGGATTACTCCAGCAGGTTGACATCTCAACTTGGGAGCTGGATGTGTCTTTTAGGATTACGGAGCTTTTCACAGCCCAAGTGCCCATTATGTTGCCTGGGTGCCCGGGAAGAAAAGATCTCCTTCCTGATAATGGTTTCCCTCCAGTTATTTACAAAGGACGGCGTGAAAACGAGCGCTCCCAAAGCGTGCGGATCAGCCCGTTGTGGTGATGCTTTTATGTAGGGTGTGGGGCTGTGCTCTCTGCCTGCCCAGTGCTGCCTGCACGGGGAGTTCTGCACCGTGGCTGCTGCTCCCGTGGGATCAGGGCTCATCCCCCCGGGATTCTGGAATAGCCGGGCAAAAATCGGGTGCTGGTTGCCCGAGGATTGCTGCCTGCTGTGTGCACTCACACCTGCGTGGTGTACCTGTGCAAGCCCACCTGGCAGGAGAACATCCTTGTTTCGTGTCTCCCAGCACACTCCCTGCTGCCATCACATCCCACCCAGCGCTGCTTCCGAGGAGAGACAGTGCAGCTCCGAGAGGAGACCCGTGGAGCATGTGTGAAATCCACGTTTTTATTCCCTTTTTTTTTTTTTTCCTCCTTTCTTGAAATATTAATAATAATTGTTCGATATTTTTGTCTGGCAACATTTTCTTTGTGAAGGTGAAAGACAGCAAGGATGAGATGTCGTGTGGGCTCTTGTTCCATTAGCTTTTAGTAGAAGCAGGGGAATGTGGAAATGGATTATGTCTGACTTAAGTCACAGTTTGTAGCATCAGCCGATGTCAAATTGGTTATAAAACTCAGGCTGTTAAAACCCCTGTGATTCAGGGGTTGGTGGTTGGAGGCTTTTTATGACCTGCTTCAGATTTTATATCTAGAAAGGCTGATGTATTTGAATGTATTGAATTTGTATAAAAATCTGGGAACAAGAGCGTGTCTTGCCGTTGTGCTGCAGCCAGAGTGATGCTCCAGCAGTCTCCTTGCCCTGACATCCCATGTAGTGGAGTATCCCACCACAGGGAGAGCCCATAAACCCACCTCCACTCACCTCCTGCAGTTCAGGCAGTGGTTTTCTTAGTTTTATGCTGTATTTTCTTTTCTTTTTACCTAATGATATCCACCACAAGCCAAAGGTAATGTCTTCCCCCCAGGCAGGAAAGTCCATCTGGTGGAAAACCACTCCAACCTCATGCACAGTTTTGACACACTAAAAGACTTCACGTTTCTAAAGGTGATGTGGCTTTGGTTTTGTTTAAAAAGAAGAAAGAAAAAGATCCACTTCCCAACCACAAAGAATTGCTTATTGCAGGGAAGCAAGCTACATAATAAATTACTGTGGGTGAAAATCAGGGATTTCTGGCTTTCTGGTTATTCCTCTCCCTTCCTTGCTGGATCACTGTGTCAAAGGGGCTGTTTTGGATTGGATTCTGCGGCACTTGTTTTGTCTCCTGGCTCTCTCTGGTTTTGTTTTTCCCCCATTTATTTCCGTGTTTGTTTTGATGGCTCTGTTTCAATGCTCCATGGCGTTTGCCTGCTGTGTTCCATGCCAGGCTCATGAGTGGCACTGCGACGTGGCAGCTGTTGGGCTCTTGTCCTGTCACTTGGGCTTTTCTGCATCACCAGGTACCAGAAATCAGACCTGAGACTGGGAGGATGATGAAATATATCAGATGCTCAGCCAGCCGTGGACGCATCAGTATCTGAAAAGCCCCAGCAGCAGACGCTGGACGTGGGTTTCAGGGGGTGTTTACATTTTAATTGGAAAAAGGTCTGATCCAGGATATAATAATTCGCATTTCCGCACTCGGTGTTTTGTCGGCGCCTGGAAAGGCATCGGCTTTTGCAGCAGCAAGTCCAAACCGGGCACGTGATGCATCGTGGAGATGCAGCAGTACCTGGATGCAGGGAGTCATGGTTCATCTCCACCGCTCTTATTTTCCATAGTAACTGTTCCTGCGGGCTGCTGGATGCGAGAGCTGGCTGCCGGCAGCGGAGATAAAAACGGCTCGCCTCGCTCTCAGGGACGCTCTTGCCGCTTCAGAAAGGCGCTCTGCTAATTGCTTGCTGCTGGAAACGGGCTGGGTCAGGAGGGAGAAAATATTGCTGCTGGAGGAGCTCGCTGAAAGGAGGTGCTGGGAACGGAGCAGGCTGTGGCCGTGCTGGTAGCCGGGAGTTCAACCCCCCCCAGCACAGGCGGTCAAAGGTCCTCCTGGCTGCACTGCTGCCAGAGCGTGAGCTGGTGGTTATTTCAGGGCTTCACCTGGCCTGAGGGTGCTGATAAGAAGCAGATTAAGAAGCAGGAGGGTTGTCCTGCACCAGCTGCTCAAGCCCTGGTCGAAGTGTGGTCGAAGCATCCTTCACCTCCCAGATCTGGGGCTTGAAGGGACCTCCTTGCCCTGCACGGTGTGCGCTTCGGCGGTGGCTCTGGCAAGCCTGGCTTGGAGTCTTAGTGGGCAGCCAGTGTGAGGGAGGTGGTGGTGGAGGGTTTGACCATGTGCTGTTCCTCTCAGAGAGGCACCGAGCAGAAGAAGGTGTCACCTCACCCTGGGTGTCCGTCACCACCTGGACAAGGTGATGTCCAGCATCACTGTAGGGAGCAGAGAGCAATGGGGTGGGTTTTGGAGCCTGGACAAGAGACTTGGCAGCCGGTGTTGGTTGCTCATGAGGCAGGATGTGGTGTCTGGGACTGGGCTGGAGCCTTTCCGTGTCTCACTGGGGGTCCCTTCAGTTTGGTTTTACCATCGTGCTGTGCAGGCGTGGACAAGTAAATCTGGGCTGCTGAGGTACTGCTTGGTTCATGTCCCACATGTCTCAGAGCAGAAGGGACCCGTCACAGCAATATTTAAAATTTGTTTATTATAAACTCCCGAGGGAGAGCACACACAGGAGGGATGATGGAAGTCCTGTCGCAGAACACTTTGGAAGGAGGTGTCTGCACTGGTACGTGAAGAATTTGCACCGCAGCTGCCTTTTTTAGGAAGCATCTCTTGTTCCTAGAAAAACCTGGGATGGTAAATCCCATGTGGCAGGACAAAGGCTTTCAGGGATCTGTCAGGACAGCTCTGTAGCTCCTCACAGCCTGTGTTTCCAGCAGCTGGCCTGCGATGGCATATCTGAGGGATAAATCTTCAGCAGAGAAAAGCTGTTCTGCATTCCTCCTGCCTTACTTTGGAGTCATGGAGGAACAGAGGATTGGCCTGGGATTTTTTCAGTGTTTAACTGGAGGATAAGTAAGGAAGAGATATGGGTTTTACAATTAAATGCCTTAAGAGAGTCACTTTAGCCCATATCTAAACAGCTGAGGCCAGGTTGTTGGAAAGATGAACTGTCACTTGCCCTGCACTGGAATTTGGTGGTGGTTAGAACTTTAGAAAATTGAAATAATAATGTAATATTAATTGTGAAAAAGCCTGATGCATGAAGTAGTTCTGTCTGAACTCTGTATTTTAGAGATCTTTCCCAGTCACCTTGTGTGTAGTTGTCAGGTAAACCTGCTTCCAGCATTCACTGGTTGGGTGTGTGAGACTGTGGTACTGCTTTTTCTCATTTTTGGAGGCCACAGCCTTCAAAGAAAATTGTCAAAAGTGGGAAAGCATTTTAGGCTTTCAGCATTCATCCATCCAAAGGAAGAAAAGCTCAGGCAAAAGCAATCCCTTTGTTTAGTTTCCTCTGCTGATGATCAACCACGTTGGACCCTGGGTAGGAGCAAGGTGTGCAGTTGTAGTCCAAATAGCAGGTCCTAATGTTGGTTTGTCCTGCTGAATTGGAGCAAGAGCTGGCTTGTACTTGGGCCACACCAACCCTCTGCAGCTCCAGGCTGGGGCAGAGGGGCTGGAAAACTGGGAAAGGCCCTGTGGGTGCTGGTGACACCAGGGGGACACGACCCAGCTGTGCCCAGGGGGGAAGGAGGGCAATGGCCCCGGGGCTGTCCCAGCGTGTGCAGGGAAGGGAACGGAGCTGGAGAAGGGGCTGGAGCAGCAGGAGCGGCTGAGGGAGCTGGGGGGGCTCATCCTGGAGAAAAGGAGGCTCAGGGGGGACCTTCTGGCTCTGCAACTCTCTGATGCAACCTTTAGGAGGATGGAGCCAGGGGGAGATCGGGCTCTGCTCCCAGGGAACGAGGGACAGGATGAGAGGAAACGGCCTCAAGGTGTGCCAGGGGAGTTTTAGATTGGATACTGGGAAAATTTCTTGACCAAAAGTGTGGTCAGGCATTGGAAGGGGATGCCCAGGGCAGTGTTGGAGTCCCCATACCTGGAGGGATTGAAAAGCCCTGTGGATGTGGCACTTGGGGACGTGGGTGAGTGGTGGCCTTGGCAGTGCTGGGGAATGGTTGGACTTGATGGTCTTGTAAGGCTTTTCCAGACTAAACATTTCTGTGATTCTGTGAGAATGCCCCAAATGGGTTCCTTCTCCGTTGCTGCTCTTCACCTCACTTGGTTCCACAAGTCCAACAAGCCTGAAGCAACCTTTGTGAGAAAGGGGATGGAACTAAAATGTCATAAAAAAATGCTTGTTCTTATTATTTGCTGATTAAGGATAAAGCTGTATAGTTGCCATAAAAACTGTATAATCCTTCTGGAGCAAGAACCCCATTTAGATCACTCTTAATAACAGCTATTAATAATAATTATACATTACAGTAATGCTGATAATTACTAAGTTATAATAAGCAGTTTGCACATCTTTTTTCTGCTGAGGATTCCTCCTTTAATGGTCACAGTAATGAGCAGAGCGTAGGCCCCATGGAATCATAGGATCCTAGAATGGTTGGAGTTGGAAGGAACCTTCAAGGTCACCTAGTTCTAACCCTCTCCCATGGGCAGGGACACTTTCCACTAGACCAGGTTGCTCCAAGCCCCATCCAATGGAAATTTGGTGTTGATCTCTATTAATTATCGTTGAGGAATGTATATCTGGGATCTGGGAATTCTTAGCGACGAGCTAACACAGATCCGAAGGGTCACCACTCCATGAAGAGCTCTCAAGAATATTTATTTGTTGATGTGGGAAGATACCAACTGCCTTGATGCTCAAATGTGGGTTTGGGTTTTTCTTTCAAAAGCTCTTTTTTTTTTTTTTTGTACATGTTTTGAGGGTGAGGCGAGATGGGAAACCTGCTTTGGGCACAGAGGTTTCCTGGCTCGTGGCACCAGAACAGGAGACCATACAGCCTTCATGTCAGGAAACTGTGGTGGAAAGGGTTGATTTTTGAAATAGGAGAGAAGTTGGTTGGCCACAGCAGTGAGCACCCCAAAAGTGGAGGCATGTGTTAGCCCTTCCTCTACTTTGTGGGTAGTTCAAGGGGGAGCATCCCCAGGGCTGGATTTCCTCCAGTGCCACCTTCAAAAAACCATTAAAATCGGCAAAACAACTTCAGGCTTTGTAATGTGTGGCCCCAGGGGATGCAGGGATAACCTCTGGCCCTGCTTGGACCATCCCAAGTGATGCCACCGGTCCTCTACCTCGTGTGGTCATTTCTCATGCCATCACTCATGGGGGCCTCCCATTCTCCTCTTCCTTTAACACTTTCTATTTCATAATTGGTTCTTTCCATTTGGTAATTGGCACTAATGAGCAAAAAGGGTAGAAGCACGCCTTCTTCCAGGGTTCCACACTCTCTGGGGCTCCTCCTTTTTTATTTCTTGACTTATTTCCTTTTTCTTTCTCCTTTCTAATGCACCATATGATTTTTGTTCAGGAGCTCATGTGTGATATTGATCTACATAATGAGCCTTTTTGACAGTCTGGGCACATTTGGGAATAATTCCTTGAGAAGAAGAAATCCTTAGGCCAGAACTGCTCGTTCTTGGCAGTTTCCAAATGAAGCCACAATTGTTCAGAAGTGACAGATGAGAAAATAGTTCAGGAGCTGGAAATTACATGAGCTGGGAGCAGATTTATTTTTTTTCCCCCTTTCCTTCCGGATGTGGGTCACTCTGAATTTCTTTAGTAATATTATAGTTGTCTCTAAGTAGGCTGTAAATACCAGCTCCTGGTGAAGGAGAGGGTGAGGGATGAAGTCACTGCGTCCTGCAATGTGATGGGAGCTCTGTGTCTTCTCCTTCCCCGCTGCAGGGAAGAAGGAGTATGAGTCTCACCACCAGACATTCATCCAAAGCTTAGTTCTTTCCAAACATAGAATCACAGAATATCCTGAGTTGGAAAGGACCCACAAGGACCATCCAGTCCAACTCCTGGCCCTGCACAGACACACCAACAATCCCACCCTGTCCTTGAGAACGTTGTCCAAACACTCCTTGAGTTCTGGCAGCCTTGGGGCTGTGTCCACTGCCCTGGGGAGCCTGTTCAGTGTCCAACCACCCTCTGGGGGAAGAACCTTTTCCTATTATCCAACCTAAATCTGCCCTGACACAGCTTCAGGCCATTCCCTTGGGTCCTGTCACTGGTTACAGAGAGGAGAGATCAGCACCATGCCCGGCACAGGTCCAGGAGCTGGTGGTTTCTTTTTTTTTGCTGTGTGATTGGCATTGAGCCCTGGAGAAACAGGAAGAGGAGAAGAGCATGATAAAAGGTCCTACGTCTTCTACAGAGCCACTCTCCTGCAGTGAGAGGTTTTAAAAATAAATCCTGTTGTGCTGTCTGTTTCACCTCCCTGCTGGACCCTTTACAGCTGCACCACTGAGTCGGTATAATTTACTGCTGCCATCCTAGAGAAGCTTTTCAGTTATCATCTTCTTCCAACCCCTTTTCCATCATTCCTGGCGTCTCACACTTATCCAGGATATTAAATGTGGACTTATTAAATTAAGCATTTTAGTTTTGTTGGGGTTTTTTGTGCACGTGTGTCTGGAGGGTTTTTTTTGAGAAGGAGGGCAGGAAATAATGTCTGTGGTCCTTAAATGTAGGAACATTACAGAAGTGGAACTTTTGGTTTTCTTTTTTTTTGCACGCCTGGAAACTCTAAATGTGACCACCTGGGATTATTATAAATGCAGATGCGCAGCAAATGAAATATCCTGCCCGTGGTGACCGACAGGCTTTGGCTGCTGGGGTGTTTTTTGTTGTTTGGTTGGTTTTTTTAACTTGTAATTACCGGGAAATATTTTCCTTACCGTTTCTCGTTCCGCTCTTCCAGGCCCGCTCCATTCTTGGCGCGTCTCCCGAAGGGATGGAGAACTCGTCGGTGGCATCGGCCTCCTCGGAGGCGGGGAGCAGCCGCTCCCAGGAGATCGAGGAGCTGGAGCGCTTCATCGACAGCTACGTCCTGGAGTACCAGGTCCAGGGGCTGCTGACGGACAAGACGGAGGGGGATGGCGAGAGCGAGAAGACGCAATCCCACGTCTCACAGGTGGGAGAGAGGGGCACGGGGCCGGGAGAGGGGCTGTGGGGGTGTGTGCCCAGCTAAAGTAGCTCTTCCAGGTTTTGTACGTGAAGGAGGAGGGGATAAAACACTGGTTTTGGGGCAGCTTGCTTTTTTGGTGATATATAGATATATAGATATATAGATATATAGATATATAGATATATAGATATATAGATACATAGGCATAGATACAGATAGAGATATAGATGTGTGTGTATATATATATATATACATACATATATACATGTGTGTCTGTCATCATCATCATCATAGATAGATCATAGATGGATATAGATATAGGTATATATAAATAATATATATAATATATAAATACACATATATGTGTGTGTATGTATATGTGTGTATATATATAGTTACTTATATATATATATATATATATGAGGTCTCCATCCAGTTTGGGGTTTTCAAGACCTCAAGGTGCATCACTGGAAGTTTCCAAGCCAAGGCTGGATGGGGTTGGAACAGCCTGGTCTAGTGGAAGGTGTCCCTGCCTGTGGCAGAGGGGGTGGGATGATGGTCTTCAGTGTCCCTTCCAAACGAAAGCATTCCATGATTCCCGTATGAAGGATCCCATCTTTTTTCTGATATCAGCAGCATTTCTCTGATTTATCTGGGCTGTGCAGGTTTGCTGGAGCTGAGGGTCTGACCCGGAGCTCTGGACCTGGTTTGCATCACCTCAGTGTAAAGAGACTGCCAATCAAAGGAACCTTTTCAAGAATAGATTTTGCTGAAGAGGTCTTTTACAATTCGAGGATTGAAGCTGCTGAAAGTGTGAGAAAATGAATTTAAGAATTCAGTAATCTGAAGAACTTCATAGTGCGGGTTTTTTAACCCAAGGATGGAAAATTTCTGTGTTTGAAGTGACGCTTTGGAGGGGCTTCATGTCAAACAGACAAGTGCTGCTTATTAGCATGTCAAGATTGGAAATAGTATTGAATTAGAACTAATTTAATAGACAAAGTTTTACAATCTCTTCCAGCCTGTCCTCAGCTCTGCCAGTAAGCCTGGTCTCCCTCTGCATCTTGAGGACAAAAATTGCTAATTCTTGTGGCAGCCCATGTACAATTTTTGCATTAAGGTCCTTGATTGCAGCAACCAAATCCATCTTCCAGTTGTGGAAATGGTGTTTTAGCTTTCCTTCCTGGCCTGCACTGAAAAAAAGGAAGTGCTGGTCTTCTGATGTCAGTTCTGAGAGTGTTCCTTTTCAAGATGGCTAGGTTTTACTTTAAAAGAAAAAAAACTTAATCATGAAAGATCTGAACATGGAATCTTTTAATTAAACTGCTTTTAGAGGCACTCAGATGAAGCACCTAAATTTGGTTGTACCCCAGACCATTGGTGTAGAAGTTTAATTAAGATTTGTATGTGAAGCTTCATCAAAACGTGGTATTTCATAATTCTAGGGCTGTATATGGGACAGGAAGTGAGGATGGAGTTTTACATAGGTCACCTGCATTTATCAAGCCATGTCTTAATGGATGCATTAAGAAGGAATCATCTCTTGTCTCTCAAAGATTTTCATTTTTACCACCTTGTATCCCAAGTTTGTATAGGAGATAATCAGGTATTTTTATTTCTGATTTTCTCTCCCTGATCACTACTTAACAAAGCAAGGGACAAACCCACACATATCCTGCACCTGACTGGAGTAATCCTAGTGGAAGCTGTCCTGGTAGAAGGTGGCATGTTCCCTCTTAATGAGAGCTAGAGGAAGAAGGATGGGTTTAGGAGAAAGGCACTGGACTGAGACCAAGAAATTTGGTTTTAACTGCAAGGATCTGCCAGCAACTAAATCTTTAGTGCTGGGCAAGTTATTTAATCTCTCTGTCGTTTGTTTCCTTATGGCTGCAATAATGTTTTCCCTGCCTGGGAGAGGATAAATCCACTCACCTGTGTGTGTGAGTTGCTCGGATGGCACCACGCCTGTGGACAACTGCTCTCTGTGCTGGGGGAGGAATGGAGAGGCACATTGTGCTCTGCTTCATCCTTCACACCACTCCCAGGGGAGCTGAACCCATCACCAGTTTAGAGAATCTCAAAGCGTGGGTGTCTTCAGTCTCTCTCCCACTGGGGAAAAGAGGAGAATCAGAGGGAAAATACCATTTTGTTTTGGTTGTGGACATAACAGTGAGCGAGCTGTGCCTAGAGAGGGCTTTGCAGGTGTGTGGTGGCACGCAAAATTGTTAAAGGAGATAGGCAGGAGGTTCTCATGAGCCTCTCCAGTTGGGTCAGCAGAGGTGGAAGCAGACTGATGGGCACCTCTATAATAAGGGGAGACTGAGGTCCCCCCATCTGTGAGCTAGACCAGGCTCTCTGATAAGGGCAGGAATCATGGGCAGTTCTAGTGGTGACTTATTTTTTGACCTCATCCGTAGCTGTCAAGGAGCTCTCAGGTTGTTCAGGCTGTTCGTGTGGAATTGACTTCCATTTTCTTGGAATGTTGTCCTTGGTGATGGTGCCAAGCACTGAGTGTCTTATGGAGCAGCCAAGTGATTCCAAGAAGAAGGACCTCAGAAATGGGGCTGGCCAGGTTCAACTTTGTTGGGGTAGTGACAAAATGTCTTTAGGATTAAGCAGCATCTCTCTTGTTTGTCCAGTGAAAGTTTCTTCCCCCCCTCCCCGTATGAAATGCTGCCCTTCATTTCTTTGGGGGGAAAAAAAATAACCAAAACCTAACAAATGACCCCAGATTTGATTTTTTTTTTTGGAGGCACTTTGCTGTCAAACCGTGGGGGAAGCTGGCCTAAGCAGCTGGTGATCCTCTATGGCCACATATGGCAACGGCCAAACCTACAGCTTTGATCCTCATTTTCCGTTTTGTTTAAAAACCAAAACACAGAGGTTTGACAGCTCAGGACTCGTGTCTGCCCCTGAAGCAAACAGAGTTAGGAAAAGCAGAAATTCCCCAACTTCCCATGGGAAGAACTCCATGGGAAAGAGCGATAAAGTCAAGCCTCCCTTGGTGTGCACCACCTGAGATTCCCAACACCGTCGGAGTCCGCCGGGAAGCGTCGGGGAGGGGTTTTATTGCAGAGCGCCATTCCAGGTGCTTCCCTTCGGGTTTTTTCCCGTATCTCCCCTCTGTTTTGCCGGTGGCGGGTGGAGCATTTCCAAGCCAAAGCCTTTGGGATCATCCTCAGGGAGGAGGGGGTGCCACATGCGCGCAGCGGTGCCCGCGGCTGCACCGTGTTTTCTGTGCGCTCCGGACTGACGCAGCAGTTTTTCCCCAGCCCGGGCTATTATTTTACACAATCCCCTTTTTTATCCCTCTTGCAGTGGACGGCGGATTGCAGCGAGCAGCTCGATGGCAGCTGTTCCCCATCCCGAGGGAAGGGCTCGTCGTCTCACGAACACAACCAGGTAGGGCTTGTCTTTAGTTCTTCCCTCCCCAGGCCTTTGCTTTTGTTCCTGTGCAGCATGGAGCCTGTCCCTCTGCTTGGCGTCCAAAAGCTCATTCCTGCCAAAACCATGGGAGGTGGGCGACATCCTGGTGTGTGGATGGGATGCTTTGACCAGGAGCTTATTGCTCTGCGGTAAAGAGGAAAAAATATGGGGCGTCCCATTTATTCCTGAGGAGCTTCTTATTGCCACCCGTGTGAGGGACGGATTTGGAGCATCCGAGCTGACTTGGAATTATGAGATGTAGCTGGAAGGAGGGATCTCTGTGTAGCTGGGCATCTTGGTTATGTGCTGCAGCACAAGGGTGGTGTTACAGGGAAGAGGATTAAATAGCTGAGAGGGTGAACTGGGAGAAGCAGCAGAACTGCATGTGCTGGGAGGCTGTGTTGGGTGTGCAGTAACAGAAGCCAGGCACGAGTCGGTTTTGGTGGTTGGACGTGATGTAAACACCAGTGAAGAGTATTTACCAAGCACAGACGGAGGTTACTGTCCCTCCTCTACGTGAGCACCCAGGTGGGAAAGGGTTGGGAGGGGTAGAGGCGTGGGTTTGACCACTGTCACCTGGCTGAGGAGCTGCTGTGTCACCACGAGACCATCAGCTCTGTGAGAGCAGCGTTTGCCCAAGGAAATATGAGACCCAGGTATCTGAGGAAGGGCAAAACAGCATTTCCACTTGCTCTGGTTGTTGGATGTCCTACCTGGAGAAAGGGCTTCAAGCTGGTGGGTTTTGTGTTCTTGCCCTGCTTGACGTCCTCCAGGTTCATCCCCATAGGTGGGATCCGTGAGAAGGAACCTGGGAACCCCTTGCAGGGTGTACAAGAGGCTGTGCCTGTCTAAACAGTGAGAGTCACAACTCTCAGTTTGGCCACATTTTCTTCCCACATTGAGCCATGCTGGAAATCCCTGGATTTGGGAAGGGGGGTCATGCATCCCCTCCCTGCCACGGGCCTGGATGCAGGGATGCTGGGAGCACCTATACCAACACCTGCACCCAACAAAGACAGGATCTAGTGCAGGAAGGTTGTACTGAATGGGGACACTGCTTCAGGTGAGCCTCTGAAGGTGCCAGACGGAACTGTGGATTTAATTTACTGTAGCTTTGATCTGCTCCGAAATATTCAGCAGCAAAACCTCATCCAGGCTCCCTCCCAGTGTTGCAGACAGATGCCTGGTACTCAGCTGGGAGGATGGCCTTGTCCATCGAGCCTCCTTGGGTGGCTCAGGGTGTTGGCAGGACCAGGTGCTTTCCCTGGGGAAGAATCCAGTCCTGATTCTTCTTCACCCATGGGTTCTGTTAGTGTGGGTACCACAGGAGGATGCAGGAGTCGTGATACTTCTCTGGCATTCTTCCATCTGCCTGGTGCTATGGGCTCTTTTGTTTCAACTTAGTGGGTTTTGGGGGGGGGTTCGAGCTGGATTTTAATTTATTTTTTATTTTCCCCTGGGAATTAAACCTATTTGATCTGCTCCAGCACGGAGCTTCTTTTCCACACGCAAATTCCATTTGCTGATGCCGAATATGCTTACCCTGGTGTTTGAGCTGTCTCCCAGCCTGCATCAGAGCTAGTAATTATCTCTCTCTGTGTTTGGCTTCCTTTAACTGTGAGTAACAAATTTTCCTTGGCACCAAAGAGGAGCTGGAAGCTATTGTTCTTCTGTCCAGGCAAGCATTTCTCTTGCTGTTACTGATATATGAGTGAAATGCTGCTGGTGAGGACCAGGTGCAGTTTATTACCATTTCTGGCTGTTGAATTTTTACTATTAGCTTTCAACATTTAAAAAAAAAAATCATTAATAAGATGCTTGTCATGAATGAAAATTATCAATCACTCTTCAAACCTCCTAAGGAAGAAGCCCACTAATTATTTCCCAATGGATGTAGGGGGTGGGGGTTTTTTTGTTACAATTTTTTCATGGATTTCGAGGGGTTTGGGCAGAAAATTGAATTCCTAATTTTCCTATTGTGTTTCCAGCTGATATTTCTGCATTGCTGGTCTTAGTTGAAAAATACTTGGATGTGAGGTTTCTGCTGGCTTCAGCTGCTGTGGAAATGTGGGTTATGTGTCGGTGACCGTGATATGCCTCACGTGGTTCTAACCTGGCCATCAGAAAGGGCATTTATATGGAAATCTAGGTTAGTCCTGGAAATATATTCAGCATCTGGTTCATTTTCTGTGAAGGCAGAGTAGTCCAGGGCTGATTCTCAAAAGTAATTGGCTTCCTAAAGGTTATAGGGGAGCCTAGAGAGAAGCAGACTTTCCTGTGCCTGAAAATCCCCCTGTACATGCCTAAGTACCTGATGCCTTTGAAATTCTCTTCTGTAGGATCCAGCAAGGTTATGACAAATAAAAGAAGTTTGTTTTGTTTGTTTTTTTTTTAGTGTGTGTAGCTGTGTTATGTACCTGTATAGACATTTATATTTAGAATATGTGTATATAAGCATCTACTGGTTGTTGTACAAATGTGGGGCTGAGAGCAATTTCTGAATAACATTCAATTTAGGGATAAAAAATAGGTGTCTTGATGCAGCCTGCAGTCCAGGATATTCCTAAATTGCTGGTTTTCTGATGTGATTGGGTATCTCTGGGAAAGAGCGTCCCAGACTTGTCCTGCTCTTGCACTACTTGGTGAGGCATCTATTAGCAGCTGTGGGAGACTACATGGATGTCAGTTCCCATAGTCTGGCAACTTAGCAGTGGCTTAAAAATGGGGAAAATCCACCCCTGGGAAACCTTTTACTCTGGTCTTTCCAGTCCTCTGGGTGGGTGGCTGCGAGAAGATGGTCTGCTCGTGGGGGAATGCCCTGAGATTTATTTTGTGGACTCCTGGTGTGCTGAGAACATCCTGGTCTCACCATTACATTCAGCTCATCTGTAACCCCTGCTGTGTTTGAGTGATACCCCCCCAGGAACCTCTGCTGGGTCTCACTCTGTGTGAGCCTGTGGGGTGGAGAACACTCCACCAAGCTACTTCAGATGTTATCTGAGCACCTCTGTAAATGAGGAAAGTTTAGGTAATGGAACCGTTTTAAATCCTTTTATGTTTGGATTCTTTTTTTTTTTTTTCTTTTCCCCCAAAAAGACCCAGTGGGAAGATTTTATATAATACTTTATTTGCATTCCCCTTGTGAGGCTGTGGCAAGTAGGAAGCTCTTTGATATATTTCTGAGAGCAATTCATTAAGTAAAAGACTTCTGGTATGGTACGTATTTAGGGAGCCAGCAGAGCTCTTGGTACATGAAAGGCCTGGCAGCAGCTCCATCCCAGGCTCCCCTTGTGTAAAGGTCATTAACAAAAAAACAGGACAACTCTGCGGGTTTGTCCCATTTCTCCAGGCGGCGGGAGAGGGAGGGCTGCAAATCCTCCTTCCTGGCCAAGTCCATCCCTTCCCCCATGGTGGCTGTCACCCACCACCACTACCAAAAAAAAAAAAAAACCTTTCTTGTTGGCAGTAAAGGGGACTGGCCTTTATTCTGCTGCTTGTTTGCCTTTGTGTCCGTGTCCCACCAAGTGCAGCAGGGACTTAGTGCATGAGTGGGGACCTCGGAGGCTTCTCCAGTTGGTGGTCGTGCTGCCAAGAGCACTGGAGGAGCAGGCTGGGTGTGTGGATCACATCTGGATCATCCTACACCTTGCCTGTATCACACTTCTCCTGTCCTCTCTGAGGAGGTGGTGGCGGAGGAGGTGACTTGGTTTGCCATTTAATAGGAATATTAAGCCAGTAGAAACAGAAGCACTCTGGTGGCAGGGTGAGGTTGTGGGTTTCTGCTCTTGGGCCTTGGTTGGAGTTGATTAGCTGGCTGGAATCAAGAGCATCTCAAGGGCTGTGCTGTCATAAGACTTCTGACAAGGGCCTGGAGTAACAGGATAAGGGGGCTTGGCTTCAGGCTGAGAGAGGGAGGGGTTAGGTTGGGTATTAGGAAGAAAATCTTTGCTGTGAGGGTGGTGAGGCCCTGGCACAGGTTGCCCAGAGAAGGTGTGTCTGCCCCATCCCTGGAAGTGTCCAAGGCCAGGTTGGACGAGGCTTGGAGCAACCTGGGCTAGTGGAAGGTGTCCCTGCCCGTGGAAGGGCTTGCAATGAGATATCTTGAAGGTCCTGTCTCTCCATGCCCTAGCCATGTAGTCATGGCTACATGAAAAAGCTGCTGTGTTGCCAAAGCAAAGGCACTAGTAGGTGTGTGTGTGGGGGGGGGGGAATGTGTGAAGGTTGTCTCTTGGGAAACAGCAGTTTTCAATGCACAGTGGAACTTAGTTTTATGGAGAGTGAAAAAACCAAATTATCAGTGCAGATTTTTCTTGCAGTTCCAGAGAATTCTGATTGGGTTTGGGTTTTTTTTTTTTTTTTTTGCAGGCATTAGTGCTGCTTAGCTTCCTGGATTCAAACACCAGGAAATCCTCCCTGATGGATGCTGCAGAGGCAGGTGGCAAGGAATCATGGTCTTGGATAGGTGCCACGTCGCTAGGTCCAGAGATGGACTGAGGCTCCTGCGATGAGCTCTGCTGTCACATAAACTTGTGAAGTCAGCAGGGAAGTTGTCTTGCTGGCTTAAATCCACTGACATCAGCAGGCAGCGTGTAATGCCCCAAATCCTTGCCTAAACCAGACCAGCCCTGGAAAGTGAGTGGGCTGGCAGGACCTCTATGAACAAAGATGTAATTCATTTCCCCCCCGCTGGTAGACAGCCTGTGTCTGACTTGAGCTGCCCATCCTTAAGCCTAGATCCAAAACAAAAATCGAGAGAGATGGTCCTGGGGGGAGTTTAAGGTTCTCCATCACATTCACATGCTCATATCACAGCCTAGAGCCAGTTTGTGCAATGAATTTGCTTGAGGTTGGCCACCACACTGAAGACCTGTTGGGACAGGTGGGTGCTGGGAGATGCTGCAGCTGCTGTTGACTTGTTTTCAAAAGAAAAAGGGAAAGCAAAAGACATACACTGGCTTTGTCAGACAATACGTGTTGGTGTACCCCTGCCTGAAGGAAGGAAGAAATTAAAGCCCTAAGTGGGGTGACCTGCTCATGATCAAAGGGCAGCTCTGAGAAAACCAGTTGCTTAATGGTTTTCTCCCTGTAATTGCTGGGTGATGTTCCCTCCCTGTACTGAACGGAGCCCTGCTCAATTACAGTTGGAGAGGACTCCTGAGAAAGAAATCAAGTCCTTTAGCTGATGTGTAGGTTTAACTTTCTCTGGGACTTCTGTTCGGGATACACCTCATGAAGCAGCACCACCCCGCAGGCAGCTCCCACCTGCTTGGGTGTCTGAAGGTCTGGCGGAGAAAAGCATCCCTGCTTTGCTGCCTGGGTTAGGAGAAGTGTTGATGCTTTCTGAGGATGGAGGAAGGTGTCTTCTAGGCCTGGTGTCACCAGATTTGGATGAGGTCAGGAAGTGCTGGAGCTCTTGGCAGGGAGGGGGTGACGGGAACCGTTTCCTTTGAGGCTCGGGCAGATGGGTTTCCATGGCACAGCTGGAGTTCTCAGTGCCATTCTGAGTGCCTCGGTGTTCCTCATCTTTTTCCTTGTGTGTAAATGAGCTACCTAGCACATCCTTGGCTAGCCCAGCATCTCTGATGTTGTCTGACAGGAACACAACCGCACTTGGCTTGGTGCTTCCCCATGTAGTCCAGAAAGATCTTGCAGGTTTAACCTCCGACTTCCAAACCCCAAATACAGGTCCTTTGGTCCTGTATTGTGGCACAGTTATAGATAAAACCTTATTTCAGTAAAAAGGAGAGCTCCAAGTGAGGTTTGCTGTCCCTTCTGATGTGTCTTGACCAAAGCAGTGATCAGGAACTGTACCAGTTTGGAGAGAGCTGGGGAAGGTGGACACAGACCTGGGGAGGGAAGGAGCAGAGACAAAATTTTCTGCATGATATTTTTGTAAGAGTAAGCTTTCTAATGTTCTTATAACTTTATGCAATGCACTGAGAAGAAAGAAGCTGGAAATTTTTTCCCTGCTAAAATGTTTGAAGTAACTTTAATGGGGGGTTTTCTTAAAAGATGCATTTTAAATTATTAAAATAATTAAATAATTGATTTTCTGTAGAAAAATTAAAGTGGTTGTTCTTGAGTAAATCTAGAAGAGCAGGGAGGTGCTTGGAGTCTGGTGTAAAAATTCTGCATAACTGAAAGATTTGGCGGAAGCACAAAGTGGGTGTATGAAAACCTCTGCTGCAGAAAAGCCCCAAAAAGAACCTTTTTCGTGATAGCTGTCTTCTGCTCTGACCAGGGTTCAGACCAAATTTTAAGAGTCATTTGAAGGACACCCCATAACTTGATCTGGGGAGATCCTTGTAGGTGCAGTGGTGAGACTGTTGTTAGGCTGGGTCCTGAGAAGCCCTTTAGCTTTCTGATGTTTTTTTCTCTTTCCCACCTTGAGCTGTGAATGCTGTACACTGAATATCGAATTTTTTACTTGCAATTGAACTTGAATCCCATCCAGAATCCACTGATATCTTTGGGACACTTAAAGCTTGTGATGCTGCCAGGATTGATCTACATCTCTACCAGCACAGCCCACTTCACCCATACTTATCATCACTGAGAGCAACCACGTAGGTGATCGCTGTGTTTCCGTTTATTGCTTGTGCACTGGGGAAAGTTATCTTCTTTTTTCTGCAAATAGGATTTTCGAACTTGCACTGAAGCAGTAGCAAGTATTAACTCTTGAGCTGGCGAAGGCAGAGGGATTAATTAGTTCATGCCTCAAAGAGCTCGCTGCGAAGGTGAAAATTGCAGTGTAAGTGAAACATATGATTATTGCTAATTAAAATGCAAATGTTAGATTTGACAGCTAGTTTCCAAAGGAGGGTGGCTGGCAGTGTTTATGTGCATGAGCCTCCCTTTTCCCAAGAAGGTGCAGAGCTTGGCCAGAAGGATTGGCATGGATGAGAGCAGCTGCTGGGAATCCATCTCTGGAGAGGGTGATGTTTTCCCTCCAAGTACCAAAGTGTGGCTATGAGGTCCCATCTCCTGATGGTGAGTGTAGAACACGAATGGCAGGTAAAGGAGCCCAAATGAAAGCTTAGGGCAAGACTTCAAGGGTTGTTTGGGGTCTTGGAAGAGATTGGGAGAGTCTTGGTCTTTTGAGAGAAGGGCGGAGAGTAAAAGGGCCAGGTGATGGGGGATTGGGTTGGCAAAAGGCAAAGGGATGGAGAGCTTCGTGGCATTACAGCTGTTTCTTCAGCTTCTGTCAGCTTTGGCAAACAATCCTATTCCTGCAACATGCTGGATTTATTTAGCAAGAGCACTGTGTGGGAGACACATCCCATGCTTTGGGATGGAGGAAGAGCAGTGCCACATCTCACCATTGCCAAGCCCTGGCTTTCTGCTGAAGTCCAGCTGCCTATAATGGGTTTTTATGGGCTTTGCAGTGATGCTGGTGAAGAGGTTTTTGTTGCTTGGTTGAGTTTTTTAAGGAGTGATTGTTACTTGAGTAATCTCACCCACCCCTTGAGCATCACCCATGAGGTTGATGTGAGCTTCCATCTCCAGAGAGGGCCCATTTTAGTGTGAAATGGCTTTATTAAGGTACACAAAGCCACCAGAAATATCTGGCGGAGTTTCTGGTGGACTTTTTTTTTTTTTTTTTGGAACTTTGAATCCCTGTCAGTATGGTATCAGTAAAATGTTGTTCATCTATAGCATGTAGTCAGAAATTCAGGGGAAATACTAAGTGCAGCTGTGTTGGTGAGTTTGAACATGAGTGTGTCTAGGCCATACTCATTTGGACTGCTTCAGCTTGAACAGAAATTTCAACAACTTTTAGCTTAAAAGTTTTTCATTTTGAAAATCATTTTTCAACATAGATATTAATAGTGCATGATAAAAATAAGATGCATTAACAGGAAGAAAAGCCCCAGACAAGGAGTTAGAGCCAGGAGGCAAACTGATTTAGTAAAAGGGTACCTGTGATTGTGATCTCACTGGTTTATGCTGTTATCCACTGGCTTTCTTGGTGGGTGTTGATGCAGGGTGGGGGGTACCAATCTCCCCGTTTCTCACACGGGTTTTGTCACAGTAAAATGCCAGCCGCGTTTCTGGAATTTGCAAAAACCTCAGGCTGTCTGCAGAAAGCCCTGACTGAAAGTTGGGTCAGCTTGAATATAAGCGTTGTAAGTGTTGATTTTCAGTGTGACCTGGTCCCACTGCAGCGTTTGGCACCGAAATTCTGTGTATGTGGTTGAATGGGGTGTTCAGAGTGTGGGATACACACCAGTGGTAACTAGTCCTTCAAACATCTAGGCAGGGAAGGCGCCTTTCTCCCGACCACCTTTTTTTAGGTTGGTGCACCTCTTTCCCTCATCAGATGAGATATTTCTCGCTTCTCAGGATGTCTGCAAGCTTGGCTCTTCCCCAGGCCTTCCCAAAGTGGCCTCCTGCCCGTGTCTCACAAGCGACATTGGTCCAGTGTTTTTTCCCTCTGTGCCAGTGTAACAAAACTCCCTCAGCTTTGTGCCATCTGGTGTTTCTCAGCCATAGGGAGGTTTGGGTCAGGGTGTGCTCAGAAGGGAAGAAGGTGCTTTCAGCTGTTGTAACATCTGGTGGGAACGGCCACAACCTTTCAGATTTCATTTATATACAACTTGAAAACCAGTTGGTGTCCTCTTTTGAAGCCAGTACTGATTTTAGGCTGTAGCAACCACAATATATTTGAGCATGCTTGAAACTTAATAGGATGAAG
Organism: Pyrocephalus nanus; assembly: GCA_038380795.1. Taxonomy (NCBI): domain Eukaryota; kingdom Metazoa; phylum Chordata; class Aves; order Passeriformes; family Tyrannidae; genus Pyrocephalus; species Pyrocephalus nanus. Next base: position 1,641,882 of record CM076263.1, on the reverse strand, counting down.
AAGGTGCAGCTGGAACAAAGCAGAAACCAGCACTAGTGTGTTTTGTTTCCAGTGCCTCATGTTGGGTAAATACTTACATGTTTCCTGTGCATGAAGGTCCATGCTGGACCACCAGGTAGCATCACCCTGGGTAGTTTAGGGTCTGTCGTGCAGCTGTCTCCATGCTCCATCCAACCCAGGTGGCACTGGTGGAGCTGGGACCTGATCTGTGCCTTTAAATTAGTGGCCTGGACTTGGCTGTTGTGTTCAGCAGGAGTTTGAACTGTGAGTCCTTTTGGCTTTTAAAGGCCAAGGTGGCCCAGCCCTTGCCTCAGCCCATGGCAGTGTCTGCAGGATCTCATGTAGCCCCACAAGGATGTCTGAGACATGAGAAACCCTCTTTAAAGTGTCAGCTCTCACACCAGTCCTAAAACATATGCTTCCCTTTGTATTTTCCAGCTTTTCAGAGAACTTGAAAGAGTTTAATATTCTGCACTCTGTGGTTTCATGGGTTTCTGATCATTTTAGGTCACTTCAAAAGCCTTTCCCAAGCCTCTGAGCAAAGCTTTTGGAGCAATTACCCTGACAATATCCACCTTTCTCCCCAAGCACCTTGTGGGATGTTTGTATAGGGCTGATCAGGTGAGTTATTCTGGTTTTCAGATGAGTCATTATGGCCTCAGGGCTGAACAAGGAACCTGCAGGTTGCTTGACAGCCTAGCAAGTAAGAGAATAAAGGAGAACATTAGGCACAGCTCCTTAACAGGCAAAAATAGTTATTTTTGTAGTGTGTCTTCTGGTGAACTACAAGTGTTTTCAGGTGTGTGAGCAACTGGATTCCAACACCGGGCTAAGCAGTGGGAAAAACTTACTGAAGTGTTGATTTGGGCCTGGGAGGGGCATTAAGGAAGCAGAATAGAATAGAATAGAATAGAATAGAATAGAATAGAATAGAATAGAATAGAATAGAATAGAATAGAATAGAATAGAATAGAATAGAGATTAGTTGGGAAGGACCTACAACCATCATCCACTCCAACTGCCTGTTCAATTCAGGGCTGACCCAAAGTTAAGGCCTGTTGTTAAGGACACTGCCCAAATGCCTTAAGCAGCTTCAGAGGATGTGGGGGTTGCTGAACAAGCATAATTAATTCTCCTGAAGATAGGGAAGGTAAGTATTATTTTTCCCCAGGCATGCACTGGAGCCAAGTCTTATCTTCATCGAAGCCTCCCACAGTGTCACCCCTTTGCAGTGTGTAAACAGAACATGCTAAAGGATTCATGAGAAAGCCCCAAAATCAGGGTGTTGGGCACGGGGCATGGTTTTGTAGGTGCTGGCAGGTGTGGTCTGGGAGCTGGAGCTCCCCTGTCGGGCCAGGCCGGTGGTTTCTGAGCGTGCAGGATGGAGCTGCCCTTGACTAAAGCAACCTGTTTGTTGTTTCCAGGAAGAGTGGGATCACAGCAGCAGTGGGAGCACAGGATCCCAACCGGGGTCGGGCTCCAGGCAGGGGTCTGGATCCAGGTCTGGCAGCCACAGGAGAAGCAGCCAGTTCAGGCAATCGACCAAGGTATATCTGGTAGTGCTGTGCTGAAGTCGTGTCCTTTGCTTGCTGCTTATTGGAGGCATCCTCCCCACGACATGTTTGCTGTGTGTGTCACACATAGGTGTGGGTGCATGTCACTTCTGAAGAGCACTTCAAAGACCTAATTAATTCAGTCATAGTGTGTGACCCTGCTGAGGTGTGCTGAGTGCCTCAGTATTGGGGAAGAAGTTCCTTGGTCAGCTGGTTTAGTGCAGAGGAAGACAGGGTTTTTTTTTTTTCTTTGTTTGAAGTTTTGGAGTATTTAAATTTTGAGAAATTAGGAGATGTCTGTAATTATTGGCTGGCAAGTCTTCCTTGGAAGTTGATAGATGAGTGGATACCACATAGATGATGTTAAATGGTGACCTTGAGTGCAGCTGCTTTCTGCGTGAGCTGTCTGCAGGGCTAGATGGGGAGTTACCTCCCTGCTTAGCCTGCAAAAGACTGTAAAAATTCACTTTTATGGTTTTAGGCTCATCCTTGAACTCATACCCTGACCAGTCCTGTTTGTTTCGATCAGCCTCTGCCCTTTTTTCTCTTGGAGTTGCTCTACTTATGCGCTGGTTGTGCCAGAAGTGAAGGGCAGACTCTGGGAGGTTTGGAACCAGTGCTCAAAATCCTGGTCTGTTCATCCATTTCATCCTCCTGGAGAGCTTAAGGAAAACAGCCTGTCTTCCTGATGCTGTGGTGGGAGAGGACCCACAGAACCAGACTGCTGCTGGAAAGCAGTGGTCCTTTCTGGTGGGAAGGAGTGAGACTCAGCATATCCTTCCATCTTGGAGCAGGAATAATAGTCTTCCTCAAAACACCTGTGTTTTTATCTGTATTTTTCTTACGAAAGCTGGAACTTTTCAACAAGGAAACCTTTCACTGGAGCTTTTTCAAGACAGTTCAGTATCTATCCATCTTTTTTTTTGTTGTTGTTTCCTACCGAAGTCCATCCAAGGTGCTGCAGGCAGCAAAAAAAAGCGGGAAGGGTGGGGGGGAAGCTCCTCAAACTTAGAACTGAAAAAAACCACTTAAGAAGTAACACATGGCACAGGATAATCCCTTGGTTTATACCCCGGGCTCAGGCGACCACCTGATGCTGCCGTGAGGCCACGAGCTAACTCAACCACGCAGTGAAGGGCAGGATTTTGTGTTTGTTTCCTGGAGGACGGCGATGAGGAGCGGCAGGGAGGTTGGGACGCCGAGCTGGGCTGCGGAAAGCTGCTGCGTGCATGCAAATGCTGACTCTGTGGGGAATTTGCTGAAGCTGCATGCGTGGTTAAACAGGCCAGGGTCCACGTGGGTCAGTCCCTGTTTGTGTGGGCAGCTGGGCGGCGGTGGATGGAAGCGACGTGAGCTCGCAGGGGCTGGAGGGCGGAGGCTGTGGACCGGCGTTTAAACCTCGCTGCCTGTAGGGTCTGCTTCATGGGATCTCTCATCCCTCCGGGCAGTATTGGTGTTATTCTTGTCGGTGTGTCTCTCGTTTATCGTTCCTGGTTAATTAATTTTTCGGTGGCACTAACTCCTCCGCGGTGAAAACGATGATCTAAAGCTGAGTGTTGGGTCATGGGGAGCTCCACGTTAAAACTGCTGATGGTTGTAATTGCAGTCCTGGAGGGACTGACAGCAAGTCACTTCTTTTCATAAATGCACGCAGGTTTGTTTGGTTTTTTTTCCTATCTTTTTTTTGTACGTGGACGTGAGAATTTGGCTTTTAGAAGTCCTATTATCATTAAGTCTTAGCACTGCTGTGAGCATTTTAGTACATGCCCTGCAGCAGAGGGCAGCAAGGATGCTTGCTGCCCATCCTGTGAGTCGAGACAGGAACTGGTTCTAGAGACAGGTTGTCGAAGACCTAAGGGGTGTCTCGAAATGGCCACAGTGACTCAGGATTTAATGACAAGGTGTGTTATTGCTGGGCCCCGGCGCCGTCTTTATGGAGTCTGGCTAATGCTTGCAGTGCCTGTGAGAGGTCATGGGGACATCTTCTAGGAGGAAGGTTTGGGTGAGAGCACCAACTGCTGCCCTAGAAGCTTGGACCTTGTCTGACCTCCTCATCACCTGAGACGGATTTGTCTGCAAGAAGAGGTATCTCTTCTTTGTGTGACAGCCAGGAAGGCCTGCACGTGTGTATTTTCATTATACTGCATTTGGATGCTTGTAAGGGATTCAGAAAACTTAATTTCTCTCCTCGGTGGGAGAAAATCGTGCTTGCATTTGCCTAAAATAAAAAGCTCGGCTTCCGTAACCGATCACGGGAGTTCGATGTATTTCTGGTGGTTTGTTTCTGAGCAGAGACTTGTGTCAACTTGCAGATCCACAGAGGTTAAAATCGTAATCCATAAGCCCCTTGGAGGAGACTAAAAAAAGGGAGAAGTCTGGCTGCGTTTGGAGTATCTGGTGTCTAAATTGGTTGTTGTGCTGGGAATGGCTGCAAAGTGTGACCATCTGTAGCGTTCCCCGAGGATGTGTGTCCTGACATTGGTTGGGAAACTGTTGCTCGTTTTGTGGGTAGATTGAGGTCTGGGACTTCAGTAAGAAATTATCAGATTTTTGTGAGCTTTTTAGTGTCTTGGTTATCACTAATAATGTTTGAAAATCACAGAAATTATACAGTGGGGAATATACGGAATCCATCTTCTCTAACATGGGGGGTTTTTTACCAGACCGTTTGGGGTGAAATACTTTAATAATCTCAATGTGTGCCTGTTCTTAGAGCAAAGAGAACCATGTCACCACAAATCCTTGAAGAAGAAGGATGGCTTTTCCCATCCTTACTGGTGACAGCAGGCTCTGGTAGAGCTGATGATGACGAGTATCTCCATCCTTGGAGACCTTGAGGGACTGGAGTGTGTACAGGGAACAGAGCTGGGGAAGGGTCTGGAGCAGCAGGAGTGGCTGAGGGAGCTGGGGGGGCTCATCCTGGAGAAAAGGAGGCTCAATGGGGACCTTCTGGCTCTGCAACTCCCTGACAGGAGGGGGAAGCCAGTAGGAAATCAGGGGAACATTGGAAAGGATAAGGAGAAATGGCCTCAAGCTCTGCCAGGAGAAGTTGTACATAAGGAAGAATTTCTTCCTGGAAAGGGCTGTCAGGCTTTGGAAAGGGCTGCCCAGGGCAGTGGTGGAGTCCCCATCCCTGGAGGTGTCCAAGGAATGGCTGGACTTGGCACTCAGTGCTCTGGGCTGGGGGACAAGGTGGAGGGCGGGCACTGGTTGGACTCGATGATTTTGGAGGTCTTTTCCAACCTAATTGATTATATGGAGATCTCAGCCTGCCCAGGGGACCTTGGTGGGTCGTGGTGGCCGTGGACAGGAGAACAGGAGACAGGAGAACAGGGCTGGAGTCAGAGCTGAGCCTGCGTGTCGTCTGCTCTTTGCCCACAGCTTTGTGTTCCCAAGGCTGAAATGGCTTCACTCCTTGCCTTCACGGTGCACTTTTGAGGTGTGTGAGGGATCTCTGTGTTTGAAGTGAGTGTGGATTCACCCAGAAGCGCAGAGCCAGGACACCTCTGTGGCTGGTGTTGGGAGAGGCTGTGCCGGGCTGTGCCGTGGTCCAGGTAGCTCCATGTGCCTTCCAGTGAGTAACCACCTTTCCCTCTCTCCTAGAATGGCAACAAGGAGAGCAACCTTGACATGCTGGGCACAGACATCTGGGCTGCCAACACCTTTGAGTCCTTCAGGTAAGCTGGTGTTCAGATGCTTTGAGAGATGATCCAGCTCTTAAATGGACTGTGCCTTCTTTTAGCCTTCACCTGCAGGCCCCTCCTGCTGGTACCCAGGCACCAGTGAGTACTCTGTTAGTACTCACATTGCTGCTGCTCCTCCTCCCCATCCCCATTCATCCTGTGGCTGAATGAGCTTGTTTGAGCGTGGGGAAAGGGGTGAAATATGCTCCCTTCTGTCCAGTTTTATGCATCTCCCTGTGGGCTGTGTTATCACCTGCCTGCTCCAGGCCATTGGAGCAGACAGGTTTTGCAGGGCCAGAGAGAACATCTCCATTGCATGGACCAGAACACTACCTGTTGTGGTGCCCCCTTGATAGAGAGCAAGTATAGCTTGCTAGGTGTGTGCTGTATCAAAATTAGGGGTTTAGATCAAGCAACAGGAGCTCAGCATATCCAAAAAACGAGAAAAAAAATGAAAAGAAAGGAGGTGCAGCAGTGTGGAGGTTGGAGGCCCACATCCACGTGCTCTGCAGCAGGGAGTGGTGCTTCCAGAAGTACCCGCTCTCCTCGTCTGCAGGCCCTAGTGTGCCTTCTGCTCATCAGCTGGGTGGTGTTTAATCAGTTCTGGACTTTCTTTCTTTTTGTTTCTCCCTGTTTTTCCTCATCTAGTGGTGCGACGTGGGACCTGCAGCCTGAAAAACTAGATTTCACCCAATTTCACAGGAAGCTGAGAAACACCTCCAAACACCCGTTGCCTCACATAGACAGAGAAGGGTGAGTGCCCTGTGTGCAATACTGTGCTCTCCAGGAAGGTCTCTTAACTTCTCCCTTACTGTAGGAACACTGGCTTGGTGGCAGACCTCATGTGGAGGACATGGGGAAAAGGTGCTGGGGTTTGAGGATGCCACAGTCAGTCTGTCTGGCTCCTCTGTCATCCAGTGCTGGGCTGGAGCAGACTTGTTCTCTGTATTTTTGCACTGTTTGGTAGATTCCAGTCTTTAAATAACTCTGGATCCAAGTCTTCTAGATGCAGGTCTCCTAGATTTAAACATCTCTGGATACTGGGAGAAAGATCCTGATTTACAGGTACTGTTCTCTCCAGCAAGAATTCCAGTGAAGAAACGAGCACCAGTGTGATTCATGTAGATCCAAAGTGCTCATCCCCCATCTGCTAGACATAGAACTGTGGAAACAGTCAACAGCTCCTGTTTGCTGGTAGCAGCCTCCATGGACTGCCGTGGTATTGCTGGGATTCCTCGTCAGCTGCTGGTTGGTCAAGCCAAATAAATGTGTACTGGCACCAAGTGGATCACCAGCGTTCCTTCAGTGGGTATCACTTTTTCTCTGGGGATTCTCTGCAGATGGAGAAACAATCACTACCTGAAAGGAGGCTGTGGCCAGGCGGGGGTCAGTCCCTTCTCCCACATAACAAGTGGCAGGGACAAGAGGAAAAGGCCTCAAGTTGCACCAGGGGAGGTTTGTATTGGAAATTAGGAATAGTTTCTTCACAGAAAGGGTTGTCCAGCCCTGGCACAGCTGCCCAGGGCAGTGGTGGGGTCCCCATCCCAGGAGGGATTTAAAAGCTTTGCCATGTCCTATGTAGGGATGGAAATCCTCTCTTGGGCAAGTTTTTCTGTTGATGAGTTGGTTTTGCCAAAGTACCGGCCAATGCCATATGCCTGATCTGCACACCTTGCTTAGAAGACAAGATTAGAATTACTATTAGAATAGTTGATTAGAAACAATTAGAAGCATCTTGTTGTTTCTGACCAGGCCAGCAATCCCACCCCAGCACAGGCTCAGCATCTGCAGGAGGCCCTTGTACTGCAGAGTGACAGGAAGGGTCACACAGCTCAGTTTTTTTCTGCAGTGTAAGTAAGGCAGAATGCAGGTATATAAAGAGCAATTTTCAGAACATTTGGAACAATGGAACACTAAATTTCTAAGTGGCTAAGTGCCTTAGTCACGTTTACTCCCATTTCTTCTGACGGGTTTGAAAAGCGAGGCGGAGGGGCCCTCTGTAAAATAAGATCCAATATGCCCAATGGATCATGGCACTTGCCAGATGATCCTGTCAGTGACATCTCCTACATACAGGGAGGATGCAGCAGGGTCTGCATTGTGGTTTTCCTCCATTCCCAGTATAGTGCAAATGCCCAGGATGCAGATGGGTAGAGAAGGCAGTTGTGGAGGTGAGATATTTAATCACTCCTAAATATTAGAGCCATAAAACTTGGATAAGGATTAGTGCATCTGCAGGAAAGTTAAACAGATGCTGTCAGCACAAGCAGTGCATCTCCCACAAATGCAGGTCATATAAGTAACTTGGCTAAAATAGAGGAAGCACAGACAAAATTGGTTTTATTTTTTAGCTCTTAGTTGGCTGCCTTGTGCATTCATCAGTGCTCTGTGCCAAATCTGTGCTGTGATTCAGCTTGCTGAACCTCCAAGAATCTCCACCTGCTAGCTAGGCATTTTCTCTCTGGCTTGAATGGGAAGCTTTTTTAACAATGTAGCTGTGCAATGAAAAAATAACAGGGATAAAAAAAAAAAAGGCATATGCTGTTCAGCTATGTTTTCAACACTGCAAGTACCAAAAGGACCATTTTATTCCCTGGCCTGATCTCTTACCCAAGATTGGCCATGTAGTTATTTGACCTCAGTGGACTTTTGCTTGGATGAAGTGTTTTCCTCCAGAAAGACATTGATTTTACTGGAAGATTCTGTTTGATAGTCTGCTGAATAATCAAAGTGGAGTGGTTAAGCAAAACTGGGGAACTGTACTGACCCAACTCGTTTCTGACCTGAAATTGTATGTCTTTAATTTTCAGTGTTAGCTCTTCCTCTGCTTTTACTCTTCCAGATCAAGCAACCTTTTGTAGATGGCCTTTTCTCTTCATTCAGGGTGTCTCCCAAGCTCATGTATCACTTTAGTTTTTCTGGTACTTTTAGTTTTTTTTCTACCACCTCTTTGAAACGTGACTGCCAGCGCTTCCTGTGGTTTTGTGGATCAGGCTCAGCCGTGCTGTCTGTAGAGGAAAGCTGCCTTCATTCCCCTAAGCCTCCTCCTCCTCATCTCCTGCCTTTGGCATCAGAAATTCAGCCTGGAAGAGTCCCCACCCTTTTCAGATAACCTTTTCCTGTGATACACTTGCCCATTCTATACCTGCAACTGGCATTACTTGTCCCCAAATGTCTGACATTTTCTCTTATATATAAATATATATATATATCTCATTCAATACTTACTCATGTATATGTATTTGTACATGTAGGCACACTATATGTTTCCCTTTGTAACTCAGAGTCAGGATTTCATCTATGGTGGAAAGTCAATTGTTGAACAGTTCTGATTTCCTGTAACTATAAAATCACACAATGTTTTGGGTTGGAAGGGACCTTCAAGATCACCCAGTCCAACCCCTCTGCCATAGCCAGGAACACCTTCAATTAGACCAGGCTGCTCAAATCAGTCAAGGTTAATTAAATTGTTTGCCTTCAGCTTGCTATTTCTTGAGCCTGGCACTGCAGCACATGCCCAATTTTTTTATTTATTTTTTTTTTTAAATTTTTTCCCCCTTTGCTCCAAGTCCACCAAGATATGTTTTTCCCTCATTTCTAAGCACTGATTACCTGCATCTGCTGCTACCAAAGTTCCTATTGTACCTTATTCAATGATACCTTGTCACTAATTGACAAAAAAATACATTATCATTCTTGCATAACAAAAAAGATCTTCTCAGTTGTTTATAAATGCAGAAGGATAATATTTACCATTTTTCCTTCTTCTATATCATCACAAACTCTCTGCATCCGGCTAGTAATTATCTTTGGATTGTTTTTTTTTTTTTCCTTTCTTAATACAAGAAAGTCCTTCAGCTGCCAGCTCTGTGTTTGGTGCATGAGTGCTTGGCTTCTCACCCCAATTTTTTTGTCTTTCAAATCGTCTGTTTGTGTTTATACCGATTGCTGTTTGCTCTCTGAGATGTATGTTTGTGCTTGCTCGCTGACACCTTTCTCGGCAGGGGAACTGGAGCTCCTGTGGAGACCAACAAATGAGCAGTGCTTCAAGGGAAGCATCTTTCATTACCTTTTTGTGTCCTCAGTTTTTTCTGTCCAGGTGGGCTGTGCTTTCCGTTTCACTTGGTCTGGGAATCAGGTAACCCAACGCCGCCGCTCAGGACTGCCTTTGGTTTCCTCACTGCCGCCACTGCCGAGAGTGCTTGAGTGCTGTGGCAGATGGTGCAGGTGGAGAGGACTGGGAAAAGCATTTAATTTTGTATTAACAGCTTTACGCCCGCGTGGGAGTGTTTCGGAGGCGCGGCACACTCGCCTCGGAGAGCCTCTTTGTTTTCACGAGGGTCCTTTTGCAGTAAGAACTGATCTTCCCCATGCACCGTAATAGAAAATTAGCTGTGCCTCCAGCGAGTTTTCACGTGGTTTTGTTTGTTTTCCTCTCGCCACAGGCTTGGAAAAGGGAAGTACGAGGATGGCGACAGCATCAACTTGAACGACATAGAGAAAGTCCTCCCAGTGTGGCAGGTAGGTGACAAGGACATCTGCCCGTGCTACAGTGGAGACCAGCAGCGCCTTCCCTGCCTTGTGTTTCCTTAGGAATCACCCCTCAGGAGCGGGAAAGCTGCTGAGCTATGGTCCTTTGGGGGCTGGGATGGAGATTGGTGCCTGTGGTTTATGGGTGTTGGTGCCGGGCAAGGGCAGTTGCCACGCAGACTTTGTCGGGAGGTGATATACACTGAGGGCAGTATATATAAATACATATATATATATGCACCTGTACACAGGACTCATATGCTTTAGAAAGGGAGATTCTGAAAAGCATCAACCCTCCCAGCAGCTCCAAAATAAACTGCTGCCAGGAAGCCAGCAGCGCTGGAGTGCTGGCCCAGGTGTTTCCCTTTTGGAGCGTGTCTGTGTTTACATGCAGCGATAATCCAAGTGTGTGTTTTCCTCCAGCCTATTCCTTCCCCAGATCTCTCTTCATGCTTGGATGCCTTGGATGTTGGGGAATGGCAGGATGAGACCCTCAGTTAAAAAGTCAGATTGAATAAGTCCGTTTGTCAACATCGTATAATTTTTCATTTTGCTGAGCCCTAGTCCCCAAAGAGTGTCCTGGGCTAGGCAAGTTCTGAGGATGTTCAGTGTGCTTTTGCTGAAATCTCTGCCTCCAGAGGCAAGGACAGAGACATCTCGTGTGCTGTGGTAGCATTACCCTTTTCAGTGCTAAGCCAAGGGCTCGCCAGGCTTCTTGCTCATGCATCATGTGAGGAATGGCTTTGCTCATCCTGCAAACCATGTGATGATCTGCCTTGCTGTTTCTTTTGGGTGAGCTATTTGGCACTGAATACACGAAGCAGTGGAAGGAGTGGAGAAGTGCTGCTGACTTTGGCAGGGAGGAGCACTCCCTGCAGCTGCTTCCTGCTCAGTCTCTTCCATGTTTGGTATGTCTGGACTTTAGGTCACAGGGAGAAAACATCAGGTCCAGCTGGTGCAAACCCCAGCAGTTCTGCAAAATAAGGTTAGTTTTCCCCAGGGAATAATTGGGAAATGAGGAATCAAACCACCTCTGGTGCGAGGAGCTGATTTTCTTCAAGAGGGTTTTAATCAACAGCTATTAAATAAGCCAAGCCCTCCTGTTATGGTCATCATCTCATCGTGCCCTAACACCAGGTTGAGTCCATTGGCTCCAGTGACCTAATTGCAAAATGTACCTTAATATTTAGCTTAACTGCTAGTTGTGACATTTCTAAGCTGGAAGACCTAGTGGGAATGCTGGATCTGGTGTTTGGTTTGTGCCTCTGGGCAGGCTCGTGCAATGCTGCATTATTTTGGAGACGTGCTTACCTTGGCATGTGTGTCTGTGGGAACTGGGAGCCAGGTAGCTCTGGGTGAGGATTTGTCTTTTTTAGTGCCGACAAGTGAAATACTTGCAGACAGCTGGTCTAATCCTCACATGCCATTGTTAACTGGATTTGAATGCAACCGTGCAGTGCTGACAGTGATTTTTCTGGTCTTTATCCGCTGTTTTAAATGGCTCTGTGGACCAGTGTGTGTGGGGGGCATAAGGGAAAGTATTTGTGTGAGACTGTGGAAGGAAAATCGTTAACCTTCCATGGGGTTGTCCCGTGATGGGGCTTTGTTTGTTACGTGTCCTGAAGAGGAGGCTTTTCAGGTTGGAGACACACGAGCTCTTATTCTGCCTGTGTTTAAGAGCTCCTGGCTTGCTTACAGCCACCATGCACAGACAGGGGGGCCAGTCTGAGCATCCTCCAGTGCCACTGGGGTGGTCTGAGAACCCTCCAGTGCGACTGAACCAGTCCAAGCATCCTCCATCATGACTGGGGTGGTCCAAGCATCCCCCAGCACAACTCAGATGCAAATGTTTTGCTGCTGAGTGTACTTCAGCAGCTGTAGAAGGGTTAAAAGCAGCGTATTTGAGGAGGTAGCAGGTCTTACTTGCGGGCTGCTTGGAGGTTTGGGTGCCTTTGATGTTAATGTATGATAGACATAGGGCATGAATCTTGAACTAATCTCAGGTGTACATCCAGGTGTGTATGTGTTATCTCTACAGAGAGATGCAGTGACACCCCTAATGGGTTAAACAGAATATTCTGGGTATCTATCTATTCTCGATATCTGGATGTTAATATATCTATACATGAGTTTTGCTGCTCGAATCTATCAGTAGTATTTTAACAAATATTGCAAGGAAAGCCTCTGACTGTTCGGCAGTTAAAGGGTGAAAAAATGAACAAAAAACCCCCCACAACGACGTCCCCAAAATCCTCTTCTTTTGTTTGGAAATCGGAAAATGCTCCTCGGGGTTGCTCTCACAGCACAGCCCACTCTGCCATCTCGTGGACATGCACAGGCAGATGAATCCGGCTCCATAATTCCTTCACCCCAGCTGGTATTTTGAAGCTTTCTCCTGTTTTTCCCTCCATCTTTTCAAAACTCATCTGACATGCTGAATTTTGCTGGTAAATAGGTTTTATTTTTGAAAGCTTCATCGCTAGGAGCTCATGAGGTCATTGCTTTGGCTCAGCTCGTGAGCCGTAACCTCTTCATCTCTCCTTACTCGTAAAAGTCCGTAGTTGGATTTGGGCACTAATTCACCAAAGTGCTGCCGGAAAGGCTGCTCTTTTGAAGATAAGTGTTCCCCATTCATAAGAACTGCTCTTTACTGCACGCCAGGGAGGATCAATTTGCTGCATCAGAGGGGCACAGCTCAGGTGCAGAGCTGCCCGTCATCATCTTCTCCATTTTCACCTCAGCTGGTTTGCTGGAGGAGACCGCATAACCACCTTGACGTCATGAAGACGTCACAGGGAGGGCTGAGTCAGTGCCTTTTGCTTTTGCTCCCCTTTGGCAAACGCCTGGAAAGGCTTTCAGGCTTGGATGTGTCACAGCTGAGTGCTCCAGCCCTTCATACAGGCTTTGGACTGAAAGCCCTAGGCAGACTCTGTACTTACCAGAAAAAACAGCCTAAGGGGTCATGTCCTGCAAGGTCACAGAATCATGGAATGGCTTGAGTTGAAAGGGACCTTAAAGCTCATCTCATTCCACCCCCTGGCACAGGCAGGGACACCTTCCACTAGACCAGGTTGCTCCAAGCCCCATCCAACCTAGTCTTGGACGCTTCCAGGGATCCAGGGGCAGCCACAGCTTCTCTGGGCAAGGTCCAACACCCTCCTTCCTGTAAAACTCATGAGGGGTACAGGAGGCTGCACGTCACAGCTCTGAATGCTGCTAGACATGAGCAGAGAGTTTTGGGACACATCCCAAGTGGTTTCTGGACTGGCATCTCGCAGTGTTTGGCTTTCAGTTTGCTGGACTGCTGCCTTCAGGATGGGCTTGCCCTCCTCAGAACTCTGGGGATGTGCCTTCACTGCCCAGCTGCTCCTCTTGCCTTGTGCTTTAGGAGGTAGAAACTGTGTGGCGCTTTTGAAAGGCATGTTGGGCTTTGCTGTTGTAATGGGATAAACTTGGAAGGCAGCACTGATATCATTTGGTTTGGCATCTTACTGCCTTGCAGCTCATCTCCTTCCATTTCCTTACTGATTTTTGACCCTTTTTGTCATATGCTTGCAGTTACAATAAACTGCTTGTTTCTCTTCTGGCTGCAGTCGTCATCCAGCTTCCTTGTTGGATGAGAACCAAGGGAGCAGCTCCTTTGGAGAAAGGCAGACTCTGTAAGTTGTTCGTGTTCCTCTTAGCACCACTGTATTCCTGACTTTGTCCAAACAGGCCTGGAAACACCGCGATTCCCGACTGTGCTGCAATCCCACCTGAATTTAGGCACCTGCAGGCATCACTGCCCACTTTCCTTGGGACCCCTTTTCACTGACAAGTACTTTCAAGTCAGACCCTAAAATTCTGGGAGGGCCAAGATCCTGTGAGCCAGGTGGGACCTCTGCATGGGGTGGTCGTTTGGGTTTCCTTGGGGTTCATTGGGACGTGATTTGTGGCACCTCAGCGTAGAGGTCTAGGAAAGCCTAGATGATTCCCTTCTGAGGGTCCCCATGTCCTTTCCCTGTCAGCTCTGCAGGATGCCTAGATGGGCCAGTTCATACATGTGAGACTTGGTCAGATATGGATATCTCTCCCTGAGAGAGATGAAGCCAATGCAGTTATCTGGGGAGAGGAGGGTTGGATCCCCTTTGCCATCACTCTGCGTGTGAGGAGGTTGGATCAGTGTCCAGCACTGGTGTGAGGGCTCGCTCCTGGAGCCTGCAGATCCCTGTACCTCCCAGGGTGGTGATGGCAGGGCAACAGGTCTCTCTGGAGCTCGGGGACAGCTCTTTGGAGGGGTGGTGTTATTTACTGTCACCATATGGAGTCATCCTCTCTGCGTTGTCTCTTGCCTGCTCTTTCTGCACTACAAGGTCGGGCAGCTCTCATTTTACCCAGCATGTTGGGCAGCTCAGATCCTTCCTCTCCTGATAGGCTGTCCTGCACTGGGTTGGGCTCATCCCTCTGGCATCCCCTCCCACTGGGAATGACCTGGTGTGTGCCCCTTGTGCCCTGTGTCTCTGCTGCCACTCATCAGGTCTAACCCTGATGTCCTTTATGTACATCAAAGCCCTATATGAAGAAGCTGGGGTTCCTCCCTAGGAGCCCCAAAATGGGGATTTCTTCTCCCCACCCCCAGTTCTTGCTGGACTCTGTCCAGAACATGTAGGCATGGCATTGCTTTCAGAGAAGGTTTCTTGTCTGAAAAGCCCGTATCCCAAGGGTCTTTCCAATAATGTAATGGCTAAAACCACTGTGGAAAGTCCCTGTCAAAGAGCCAGGGTTTACTTGAGTATAGTTCACAACATATTGGGAGTCAGAGTTCTACTGCTAAATAAAAAGCTTTTGGTTTGCCATGACTTCCAGTAAGCCATGGTCTTTCTGTGGCCTGGTTTTTTTTTTTTGTTGTTGTTGTTTTGAACCCAGCTGACAGCGACCATCACCTTGGCTTTCGGTTTGGAGAGGGAAAACTGCCATGGTCACCTCTAACCCCTTCAGCCCTCACTCCCATGTCAGAGTTAAGGCCACCATTACCCAAGCATGGCAGCTGAGGCCATTGGCATCCCCGAAGCACTGGGGAGGAGAGGTCTGGATTCACTGAAACATTTAGGTTTCAGATTCACTGAAACATTTAGGTTTTAAAAGACCCTTAAGACCATCAAGTCCAGCCATTTCCCAGCACTGCCAAGGCCATTAAACCATGTCCCCAAGTGCCACATCCACACAGCTTTTAAATCCCTCCAGGGATGGGGACTCCACCACTGCCCTGGGCAGCCTCTGCCAGGGTTTGAGAGCCCTTCCCATGAAGGAATTTTTCCTAATATCCAGTTTCCTGATACCATACTATAGCTTTATTCAGTGCACAAAGGAAACATGAGAGAAATGGCCAAGAGCTTCGATGTTTCCATCATCATTATTACTATAATTATTATTACAACTATTACTATGACTATTATGGTTCAGAGCTGGTTCATGATTTTAAGAAATGAAATGGGTTCTCCCTTCTCTGGACTGGTGTTATTTTTCTGGCTGTCATTTAAGTCAGGCAGACTTAGCAGTACTGACTCATAATTCCTGGGGGTGTCTTCCCAGCCTAGTGGGCAGGGAGATGCCTGTTTTATAGGTTCCTGGAGCTGGCACTGGTCAGCTAGGCAGGGTTTAGGGCCAGGCTGCCATGCCTGCAGGATTGGGATGCTGTCACACCCTGGCTGGATCAGCTGGTGAGGGACATGGGTTTGGAATAAGCAAGGGGGGATGGTGGAAGGGGCAAGGGTGGCTTATGCTGCAACTCTGATGGTTGGCTGGGTGTTTGGTGGCCGAAGGGACGGGGCTGGTGGCAAGTCCTGGGGAGCCCTGCAGCACTAGAGGGCACTGCAGCCTCGCTGCATGGCCCCAAAACACGGCTCTGTACAGAGGAAACCAGGCTTTTTCCAAAGGCTTTCTCCAAAGGCTTTTTCCAGGCAGAAACCTCGCTCTGCAGAGGCTGTGCCTCTCGCCCTCCGGTGCCAGGTCATGCTGCTCTCCATCCCCCTGTGCCCACCTGGGGCCCGAGGTGCATGTCCAGCATGGGGGAACCTGGGGCTAGCAGAGGGGGAAGGTGTTTCTCTGTGCCTGGGGCTGAATTTGGACAGTACTGTGCATCTTTGTGAGCCTCATGGCATCCCTGAGCAAAGCAGGGCTAAAACTGAAGGTGTGTTGAACCTCCCTGAGTATCACAGCCCTGAGGGGAGCTGATACCAGGGCATCAGATATACCCCACAGCCCACATTGCCCTTGCTGGCATCGTGACACCTCCCCAGTTTCTCTTGGAAATCCCTCCTTTTCAAGTGTAATCCTCAGCTCTGTGTTATTTCCTGTGGGATGCTCCGGCAGGGCTCAGTCTGAAGCCAGGCTTCTCGCACCAAGGTGTGCTGAGGGGCCCTCCCTTCCTCTGGAAGTGCTGCTGTCCCATCAAGTGTAGGATGTTCCCCTGAACACCCACATTCCCATTCCATCTGTCCCTGTCCCCCATCTCCTCTGGATTGTACCCAACCCCCTCTGAAGGACACAACAGCCTCAGGAGGAGGGAGGTGTCCATTGCTGGGCCATCTCTGTTCCTTAGATCCCAGTTTGCCAGGCACTGGTTTCTGCTACAAACTAAGATTAACAGTGGGATTTTGGCTGCTTTGCAGCTTTTCCTTGGGCCAGGCTGAGGGAAGGGTAGACACGAAGAGATGGCAGGATTAGGCTGGGCTTACCAATAGGGGCTGGTAGGTTTTGGGTTCATGACCAGGGACCACAGGGAGATAGGGAGATGGTAGAGCTGGGTGGATAAGTCTGTTCTTGGGAGGAGGATGAAGAAAGATCCACTGTTTTACTTTTAGGAAGCTCACAAGCAGTTTTGGATCTGTGAACTGAAGTTTTCTGGGGAATTAGCTGGTTTGGGCAAGGGAAGTTGTACAGAGGTATAAATAGAAACTTGATAGGCATTTAAGGCTCAAAAATGGCACCACATTATGTTGTGTCTTACACACAACAGAGAGCAACATGGATTTTTCCCAGCCCTACTGATGACTTCCCTTTCAGAAAGGTTTATAGCTTTTGTGCAGCTATATAATATCGAAAGCAAGCCTGAAAGGTTTTGTTTTGGTTTTTCCCAGTCCTTTTTATAGACTGCAAAACACACACCCCACCAAATCCTGCCTGAATTTTAAGTTCTCAATAATGTTACATCTTTTTCTCCTTTGTTTTCCCAGAGGATTCATTAGAAATCTGAGAGGTTTTTTGCTGCACTCCCTTGAATTTGCTGAATATTTTCCTGAAATGTGGAAGCAATATGGAGTAATGATTAAGTTAAAGAAAAAGGTTATTAAAAGTAGCAGAGGGAAAAAAAAATCCAGATTTCTAAGGATCTCAAATAAAAACTCAATGTCTCTTTGGTCAAGCAGCTATTTCTGCTGGCTTGGCTATTTCCACATCCTAATCCCCTTCCCCGCTCTCCATGAAAGACCTGAATTTTTAATAAAATAAAGGAAAGGAAGGAATTTTCTCTCTAAAAAAAGCAGGCATACCACAGGACCAGAGAAGAGAGACGTGCACACATCCCCGTTGGTGGAAGGACCTGCAGAGCCTAGAAACACATCGCTCTCTAAAAATCCTGCTAATGGGGGTTGTCCTCATCCCTTGTCCGACAAAATAGGAGGTTAATGTTTCCTGTCACATTTATAAATTTCTTCTTAACCAGAAGATGCTCCCCCACCCTTTTCTGCTGCTTTTCCTCTGATGTTGTGGGAATAGAAACCAATACAATAAATGAGACCAGAAGTTCTTAAAATGTGAATTTCCTGCCCGGAGGCAGCAGGTAAGTGAATCCCATCCAGCCTGGGGAGATGTATATATAGCTATGGGTGTAAATATAGGTATTTAGTGGCTGGATAAGTGTTTATTGCAATCCAAGGTGGTTTGGTCAAAGATTGTCATTTAAGTGGGAAATTTATTGCTGCACATGACGCCTGGATGTCTCTTCCATGGGGAAAATAGAGACTGTTTATGAAGGGATTAAATGATGTCCTTGCTGTGGTAGCAGACCAAACTCTGTAACTCAGAGGTCCTTTCTTAGTCTTACATTCATGATAGCCCTCATTTTATGCTTTTAAAAATACTTTTGGGGGTTGGGTTTTTTGCGTATCACAGAATCACAAAATGTTTTGGGCTGGAAGGGACCTTAAAGATAATCTTGTTCCAAATCCTCTGCCGTGGGCAGGGACACCCTCCACTAGACCAGATTGCTCAGAGCCCCATCCAGCCCGACCTTGAACACTTCCAGGGATACTCCATGAACTTCTCTGCTGACTCCAGGCATGGCTCCAGTGTACATGTGCTGGCATGGTCAGTGAAAGAAAACTCTATGGCATCTCCCCAAGATGCCTTTGCTGGATGGTGGGTTTGAAGGATTTCGTTGGGGCTAATAGGAACAGTGAGTGGAGTGTGGTCTGCACACCTTTGATCAAATGGTGCTGCTCCAGTGCCCATGTCTCCCAGGGTTATTCCTCTTTGCCCTTCACCTGCTTGTACTGCTGTGGAGAAACTCCTCATTGTTGGCTTGCTTTCTTTTTAATTCTTTTTCTTTTATAATTCCTGTAATGTATGAGCAGAGAAACCACTGGAGAATGATAAAGCTTCATTTCTTCCTGCTTTTGTGACCCGCTTCATTATTTCGTTTCTCATTGTATATTCTTCTGGGGCATCCAAACGGAAAGAAAATATGTGTGCTTGTAGGAGCTGTTTGTTTCCCTTTGGCTGGGAAAAATAGGACCCTTTGGCTGGGCAAAATAAGCAGGTATCACAGGAGATATGGATTGCTTTTGCTTGTTAGTTCTGGGGAGGGCACTGCTGACATTTGCTGCATCACACATCTGTGAGCAACATTATTCCTTCAAGTTGGTGGGCTGTGTACACCTTCACTTGGCCAGGCTTCCTCTAAGGGCTGTGCACAAATACAATAGAAAAATATATATTCCTTACGTTTAGGTTCCTGCATGATTTCTGGATAAGAATGAGAAGATTTGGGGTCGGTCGTTGCATGGGCTTGGTCTTGAAGGAGCAGCAGAAATTTTTCATTACTGTTCCACAACAGTAATCCAGACCAAAGCCAGTTTGTAACACTGAAATGTGAAGCACAGATTTGCCTTTGTTGTAACTCAGAAGGAAACATAAGCTCAGGATGATGCCCAGGTTTCCAGCCAGATGGAAACCGTCCCACTGCTGCTGCTGGGCTCCCTGAGCACACCGTGGAGTGATGGCCCTGGCTGGTCTGCTCCAGCCACTGGGCCTGTGGTCAGTGAAAGCTTTGGTTTCGAAAAGCAGATGGCTAGGGTGGGCTTTTTTAAAGTTTTCTTCCTGTTGAAGTGTTATTCCCATCCCTGTTTTCCATGGAGCTTGTTGAGCCCTGTAGCTGGGATGTTACACCTGCCTGACAGGAGCATTTAGCCACGATGGGTTGGTCTGTTCTCCCAGCTAACAGGCAACAGGACAAGAGGAAATGGCCTCAAGTTCCACCAAGGGAAGTTTAGGTTGGATATTAGGGAACAATTTCTTCACGGAAAGGGTTGTCAAATATTGGGATGGTGGAGTCCCCATCCCTGGAGAGATTTAAGCCGTGTGGATGTGGCACTTGGAGACATGGGTTAGAGATGGGCTTGGCAGTGCTGGGGAATAGGTGGGCTCGATGATCTTAGAGGGCTTTTCCAACCTAAATGATTCTGTGATTGTATGATTCAATCTTTGGTTTGGACAGCACTGGGAGACATGAAGGAGCTTCAGGATAGCCTGTGGCTGTACAAGCAACTCAACCTCACGGCTGTGGGTAACCTGGGGACTAGGCAGGTGACTGTGGATCAAGGCTGGGCTTGTAGGTGCAACCAGTGTGCTGAAAAATCATTTCCTTGCGTGCAAATGTTGATTTGGGAACAAAGCGATGGGTTCTGACACCTGGGTTTGTTGCAGTAGAGTTTCCACTTGTGGTTGGTTGTGCTGTGAGTGCAAAGCCAGCCCTGTGTGTCTTAAGGCTTCAGGAGCTGATGCAGTCCCTGTATTCCCCGTGGCATCGCTGCCTGGCACCAGCAGTGTCCCTGCAAAGCAGGTCACCACCCCTACAAGCAGAAAGATGAGGAGTCAAACACACTCTGAAATGGTTTTTTCAGCCAGAAAGAGACAAAGCAGTAAAAAAAAAAAAAAAAAATACCCTGACCATTAATATATGAGCGTCCACCTTGTCGTGCGATCACAATATCGGTTTTCTGGTTTATTTTTTTTTTATGGTCGGCTTAGCAATTAAAAGGCTACACTGCGCTTTGGTTTTTCCAGTCTGCTGCATCGTGTGACCCCAGTGACTCCGAGTTAAGCCTCATTATATAATGGCAGGGAGTTTTTTTGGGAAAACTCCATTTAATCCTTTCGGAGCAGAATTTGCTGGTTTTTGTTTTCTTTCATATCGTCGTCTTGTTTCCCCCCTTTCCTCCGCCTACCCCTTCCCCGGCAGGCGCGCGCTGGAGGCGTCAGTCTGGGAGAGCAGGGTCCTTTCTTCCCTTCTTTTTTTTTTTTTTTTTTTATTTTTTTTTCAAATCTGCGGAGAAAGGAAAAAAAAAAAATGGTTTATTTTCGTTTGCTTGGGTTACAGCGCCTTTCCCCACTGTCGGGGGGAAGGACTACGTGATGTGCAGCAGGTATTTTGTGAATGGAGCACAACCCTGTGACTCCCCATCGCTTGACCGAAGGGGGAGGCAGGGGAAGGAGAAAGAAAAAAAAAAATAATAAAAAACCACCACCCAGTGACTCCATCTGACTCGTTTTGGCTGGAAAACTTTTTCAGCGCCGCGGTTCTTAAGCCAGGAGGAAGCTTTCTTCTGGCCCAAGAACAATAAAGGGGTCAGCAGCCTGATCCTCCCTCCTACACCCTCTTCCTTCCATTGTGAGGGGTCTGTGCAAATATCCCAGGCTGCTTCTGCTGGGGCCTGAGGGACCTGAACCACACATGTGACATTAAAGAGAGAGTCCGTGAACTTAGGAATCCTGCAAAAAGAAAAAAAAAAAATTAAAAAAGGAAGAAAGAGAGAACAAAATGAAGTCTCTGAGGGGCTCTATTTCTGGTGCCCTGTTAACACTTGGAGAAGGTACCGATGGGTGTTTCTCATGGTGGGGGGAAATCCGTCCCCTCACCATGTCTAGGTGGCTCCTTCACGATGCCACGTCAGCATCTTGCTCCACAAGTGGCCAGATCCCCACCGAGGGAGCTGAACCTTTGCGTGCCACCAGCCCTTCAGCTCCTCCATGTCTCTGCTCGTCCAAGATGGGGAATTTCTGCTGCTCCCCTAGGGCTGGTGCACAGCCTGCGTGCTGCAGGTGTAAGGTCTCCAGCGAGCGAGGGGAAGGAGGCACGGCTGCCTGACACGCTGTGCTCATTCCAGGGATTCACCACCGCCTGGCAGCACCCAGTTTCTCAAGCCAGCACCATTAATGACGTGCCTGCTGCTCCTCAGATGCACATCACAGACCAGGAAGGTCTCAGCCAGCAACCCCTGGAGTAAAAGGTCTTTGAGAAGTGCTGTGGGGCCACAGCAATGTGCCCACCACTCCCGTCTGTCATTTAGGGCCACCTGCATCTCTCTGGGGAGGAGGCTATGCATGGATCAGAGGGCTGCTGTGGATTCTGTGGTGTTTCTGATGAATCCAGAGCACTCCCAGTGGTGATACTCTTTCCAGGTGGTATCTACCAAGCTAGCTGCCACCTGCCCTCCCAAAGGAGAAGCCGAGCTCAACGCGATAATCCGTATCACGCGCTGGAGATCTGATGCATTCCCCGGAGAGAGAGTGTATGATGCTCATCAAGTTGTAGGAACCCACCTTTCTCTTCTCCTAACACGGTAAACCGGCTAATAGCATGTGTGACCTCCTGCCGCCGTGTCCCAGCTCGCTGGACTTTGGCACCAGGCAGTCGCATGAATCACGGTGGTGATTTCGCCGCGAGGCGGTTCCTGCCGTTATTATCTCCTTGCTGTGTCGATAACGCTCTGGTGGCGATGGCCAGGATTTCCTCGCACTACAGAGCTTTCCTGAAGATCAGCCCTGAGAGCAGTGGAGGAAGTAGCCGTTACAAGATTGCTCCTGGCTGCTGAGAACTGGGTGGCCAACTTCAAACGTACGTGCGACCCGACATGATCCGAAGAGCGCGGCGGCAGCTCCTCTTTCCCCTCGTCTGCATCACCGGTGTGGGTGGGTGGAAACTCCTCTTCTTCAGCAAGTGCTCCAGGAGTTGAAGCGAGACCCACACGTGGTTTTGGAAAACTGTCACACAGAGCAGAACCCCTGGAAATGGAGATGGGGGAGAGATGTCCCATGTCCTGCCTGAAATCCTAAGGGAATGGTGTGGTTGTGTCATTGGAGGTTTAGGTTGGATATTAGAAAGAGGTTCTTACCCCAGAGGGTGGCTGGGCACTGAACAGGCTCCCCAGGGCAGAGGGCACAGCATCAAGGCTGGCAGAGCTCCAGGAGTGTTTGGATGGTGCTCTCAGGCACACGGTGTGGGGATGGGCCTGTGCAGGGCTGAGGGCTGTGCTTGATGATCCTTGTGGGTCCCTTCCAGCTCAACGTATTCTGTGACTCTGTAATTGTCATGGCCAGGGAGGAATTCAGGGTCTCATCCCCACCCCTCTTGTGTTGCCACAGTTTTGGGACTACACACACTACAAGGTCTTCTAGCTGAAAGGAAAGTTACTTTGTAGTTCAGTTTGTAAGTGCTTAGGCAAACAGATTGTTTTTACCTAAACTCTTTTTCTTCCAAGTGCCCATGTTTGAAGGTAAAAGCAAGTCAGCTATGGGGTTCTCCTTTCAGCCTTGGTGTTATGCTGCTTTTCTCCTGGTGCTCTCTGATCCCTGCACACAATGTCTAGCTTCAGGATTATGGTGGTGCTTCCAAGTAGAGTAATAAATGATTATAACATGGGCTATGCTGACCTTGGTGGAGGGCAGGTGAAGTGTGACAGGTTTCCAGTACACAGCTCCTCTGCTGCTGTTCCATAGAACTAGTGCCCAAGCTGCCCACGGCCAGTGAGGCCGAAAAAACAGAGTGCAGGTAGCTCTGAGGGTTGCAAATGCACCTGAGTCTGGGAACCTGCTGTGTCAGAGGCGGAGCTCTGTGACTCCTTGACCATCCTGACATTCCTGTCTGAAGGAGAAGAAAGCTGCCCTGTTTGGCTTCTCCTTGCCATGTCTTTTCATGGTGCAGTTTGCATACAAGGCAGGACTTGAATTTATTCTGCCAGTCCTCAGCTTCTGAGAGTTGTTGGTTCAGGAAGGGCAAGGCTGCAGAGTAGCAGCTGGTGGCTGTGCTCTTTGGGGAGGTCTAAGGTAGCTTCCCTGAGATGAGGCCCAAAAGGGTCAAAATGAAGGCGTTGTGGCAGTGCAGAGGTGTTTCTGCATGTGTTGCAGTGAATGTGGATCATTTAGTGGTCACCTAGAGTGGTTTGCAGTTTGGATGGAGTCATCTAGGCATCTTTCACAGGTGCTTTGCCAAAGGTGCTTGGTTATTTGCTACATTTAATACAGGTGAGTCAGTCACCCTGGTGCAAAGGACTGACTGTTCAGGAGCAGAGGGTAAGTGGAGCAGAGGATTGTTAGAAGTGAATTGGATGGGGACAGGTAAGGAATGAGAGTGGGACTCTCTGATGTTCCATTAGCCCACTGTCAAGTCTAGGCAAGTTGCTGCTCCTTGTTGAGAGGAGTCCTGTATCTGAGGAAATGAACAGAACATCTCCATCTTTCTGTCCAGGTTTCTGATGTTCTGATTGTCTGTTTTGTCCATGTCTTCCAAGACTTGCTTGTGATGCCTGTTTGGAGGGGTTGCCTCTGTGCCAAGAGGGCTTTCACTCTGCCAGACCTGCCCAGGTACCCACAGCCACCGAGGCCCCTAGCATGGGTGGGTGCAATTGAAATAAAGTTTAAAAGCCCATAAAAGGGCATAGAAAAACAACAAAAAAAACACCTGCCAAACCAACAAACCAAACTAAACCAAACCAAAAACATAAAACAAACAAAACCCAAACAAAAATCAAAACAAAACAAATCAAACAAAAACACTCCTGTAGGTTTCCTTCTTCTTCCACCAGAGGCGTCCACCGAATGACTTTTCAGATCTTAACACGCGCAGAGAGACACATCCAGGGGGCAGGTCCAAGTCCAAGGGGGGCTCCTGCCCTGGGAGATGAGGTCTGGGGTAGCTGGGAGTTTCTGCTGGAGCTGTAAGGAGTGCCTCCGGGCTGGGAGTTGTGTACAGTAGGAGCAGTCATCAGCCTCATCTTACGTGCGCCTTGTCTCACTGGTTCGGATCGCTTCCCCCCGTGGAAACCATCAAGAATTTCCGTTATTTCCTTTCCTGAGGCTTTGTTTGGGTGGGGATTTCTGGAAGGTATTTCACAGGCAGGTATAATTAAAGAAAGACATGCTTTGCCTGGAGGCTTGACAAGGCTTCCTTAAAGCCAGGCCTTCAGCGTGGTGGCAAAACAGAAACCGTTTGTTGCCTGGCCCGACGGAGGGGAGGTCAGGGAAAAGGGGGAGCTAATCAGCTGGGAATCATCCCAGTTAAACGCTGCACACCAGGGTTAAGGCCCTTATCCAGCAAATCCTTGAAATATGTGCTTAATTTTAAGTCCCCCTGACTTCAATCTGTTTACTCTTGTGCTTAACTTTAAGCATGTGCCTAAGTGCTTGGCTGGCTGCGGTCCAAGGCAAATAGTAGACTTAGGAGCAGATTCCCATAAAGTAAATGCTTTGCTGGACTGAAGTTCCGTGGGACAGCGGGTGTCCTAGCAGATCTGGGGTGGTGGAGGGGGACAGTGCTGTGTATTCCGGCTTGGTCAAGTTATTCAGCACTGGGTACCACAAACCTGGGGCTGTGCATCCAAATGGTTTAGTCTCCAAACAGGCACCTGAATTTCAGCGTCTGTACTTCTCCATTCTGAAGACACAAGCCTCACCTGCAGCCTTCTGTACACCACAAACAGGCTCTTGGAAAAATACACCATTTTTTTTTCCCTCTTAATTGAGAGAAAGGAACATGTTAGTGGAGGAAAATAATCTTGATTTTATCATCAGAAAAGGAAGGAGAACAGATTTTATGACCTGACTAATAAATCTTCATAGGAATTTGTTCGGCTGCATTAACACAACAAAAAGGACTCCTGTATTAGCCCAAGCTTTTATAATGGCTTTATCTTCTTCTTTCCTGTTCCAAGCTAATTCCTGAAAGCCTTCTTTTAATCCCCCGTTTTGCTCATCCAGCCTGGACTTCTTAGAATGGCAGTGGGGTTTTTTTTTCTTTATTTTTAATCTACAAATGACAGCGCTTAGAGCTAATAACTGCAGACATGGCATGCACGAAAATGAAAAGCCACCATCAGAAAAGAAGATCTGTGTTTTCTGAAAACACCAGTACCAGGGGTTAAGGGAAATCTGCAGCTGGAACAAATACAGCACTCGTCTAACTTCCTCAATAACTCTGCCGGGGGAGCGGGCAGTTGCCAGACGAAGGAAGCGTGGTTAGCCATCGAGTCTTTGAATGCAGCTCCGTTTCCCCCTCAAACCCATGGAATTTATATTAACCTCCAGCTTTTCTTAGCTGGTGGGAATTTTTTTTCTTTTTTTTTTTTTTTTTTGCTTGAGGAAGAGCCTTGCTTTTGTTGCTTTGGTTTGCAGGAGGAGCGGAGGAGGAGACAGTTCTGCTCCTCGTGCCGCGCTCCTGCTGGCGCAAGGCCATGGATGTTAAATGAATAATTTCTGGCAGTGATAAGGAGAGAAAGGCTGAGGCTGCCAAGCACAGAGTCGCAGACATTTGATGACTTATTTTTGGGAAGGGCAGGCTTGAGAGATCCCGGCCTGCTGGGTTGTCTCTGGTCCCAGCAGAGATGCACGGAGGAGGAAGGATCCCATGTGCCTTTAGCATCTCGTGCATGGGTGCATATGAAGTGGGCAAAGGCCAATATCATAGAATCACAGAATGTTTTGGGTTGGAAGGAACCTTAAAGTTCATCTTGTTTCAACCCCCTGCCATGGGTAGGGGCACCCTTCACTAGACCAGGTTGATCCAAGCCCCATCCAACCTGGCCTTGGACACTTCCAGGGATCCAGGGGCAGCCACAGCTTCTCTGGGCAACCTGTGCCAGGGCCTCACCATCCTCACAGGGAAGAATTTCTTTCTTATCTAATCTAATCTTAATCTACCCTCCTTCATCTGTATGAGAATGCCAGTGAGGATATCTAAAACCGCTTCCAGTCACATACTTGTCTGCCTGATTTAAGGCCACAAGAGAGCTATCCAGGTGAGTGTGGAGTGTATCTTTTGCAACCTGGGTCTGCTGTAGGGTCCCTGTGTGACTTCAGAGCCACTGGGAAGGCACAGTGCCTGTGGGAGGTTTATGGGTGTGGTGCTGATGGTGATGGGCAGGAGTCCTGGGCAGAGAAGGGAGCCAGCTGAACGGACATAGAGGATGTGCTGGTTGCCAAAATTACCATCTCTCTGGTAAGAAGCAGTTTGATGTCCAATTCCAAGCTGCTCATCACACAGGGCATCTCCAGTTTTCCTGTTGTGCCCCTTTCTCCTCATTGCCCATTCTGGTCTTGATGGCCACTGTCTCAGACCCGCTCCAGCTTTTGGAGCTAAGCCCGTCATACAAGCCCAATCCTGCCAGTTAGGAGGGCATCAAGTAGATTAGAAAGCAGCTGAAAAGGCTAATGATGAGGAGGGACATCATGACTCAAGACATCCCAGTAAGCAAGGTCTCTGGTGTTGGTCAGTTAACAGATGAAAATATATCCGGGAGCTGTGTTGGTTTGTTGAGTTTTGGTGCTGATTCTTAGGGAATTGTAGAATTGTTTAGGTTGGAAAAGACTTCTAAGATCATCAGATCTTACTGTTAGCCCGTGTTTGCCAAGCCTACCACTAAACTGTGTCCCCAAGTGCCACATCTACAAATCTTTAAGTTCTCTGTAGGGATGGTGACTCCATCACTGGCCTGGGAGCCTGTGCCAGGGCTTGACAACTTTTTTCTGTGAAGAAATTTTTCCTAATATCCAATCTCAGTCTAATCTTTCTTGTCCCTGCTTGGTTCTGATGAAACACCTGAAGGTGTGTCCTCATAACCAATGTGAAATTAGTGGAAGAGGCTTCACCCAGCACCTGGCAGTCA
The DNA here is from genome assembly GCA_038380795.1 of Pyrocephalus nanus. Lineage (NCBI taxonomy): Eukaryota > Metazoa > Chordata > Aves > Passeriformes > Tyrannidae > Pyrocephalus > Pyrocephalus nanus. The sequence continues at coordinate 1,614,921 of CM076263.1, read as the reverse complement.
GTACAAAAGCAGCTGTAACTTAGCTTTCTGTGGCAGGAAAGCTGATGTTTGATTGATGCCAGTGTCATTGGAGTTGTCATGGCTGAGATTCAGCCTTTTTCAAGATACAGGAGAATGGTCATGGCCATCTTGCTGCCTGTCCTGTAGCAACTTTTGAATAGAAAAGAGTTTTTCAGGACTTCATTTTTTGTGTGTGTGTGTGTGGTGGAGATGCCAGATCCATTTCCAGATGCCACATTTGTAAAGCAGCTACAAACATGCTTTTCTTACTCATCCTTTTTTTACTGTTCAAAGTAGCCTGTGGCTCTCAGAGGTCTGCAAAATATCAGTGAAAAACCACCAGCATAATTAATATATGATGTGGTATTATTGATACTCTGTGGCAAGTGCATCATGTTTTCTCTGCTTTTCCCTGCATTAAAACCCATTACAGCAGCAGGGATCCTGGAAGCATAAAAGGAAAATGCTGGGAGGGATCAGAAGGATGCTCAAGACGCAGTTTCTTCTACCCAGGTGCAAAATGGCAAGGAGAAAGTCAAACCCTTGTGTTGCACAGCCCACACTCCCATGAAGGAATGGGGCTTTTCAAAGGGAAGAAGAAGGCTTTTATAGGATTTGTATGTTGGGGTATTTTCCAAGCTGGGGTGGCTGAGGTATGGGATCATTGCTTGCTCTCTCTGGGCTGAACTACAATAAGCAGTGGCTTCAGAGAGGGGAAAGGACATCTCTTTGTGGTGTAATCCTGGGGGAAGTGCATTGGCTCTGTCTTCAGCCAACTGCAAAAAGGAATATCTGTTGTTGGAAAATGTTTCCAGCACAATACAAGGGAGTTGGAGAAGGAAAGGACCACGCTTCAGCCACGGAGGCCTCTGAGAATGGTCCACTGGTGGCACCAATGGTGCCATCACCATGACCCTGTTCAAGTTGATGCCAAAATTCCTGTTTGCTTTGGTAGAGCCATGCATGGATCACAGTGTTATGGATAATGACAAAAAATGCTTATTGAATAGTTAATAAACTATTGCCTGAGATCTTAGGGTGTTGAAAAGTTCATGCACTTGGAAGGCGTCCAGTGGGAAGTGCCAAGGGCTGAGCAGTGAGAAAGTTCCCTGGATCTACCAGATGTTGAAAAAAAAGGCAAGCCACCTCTCGTGTGTAAAGCTGTGAAGTTGTCACTCTGTAAATAAAGGGGTTTTGTTGTTGTTGCACTGCTGTCCCAAATCCTGGGAGCTTGGATGATCTGAAGTTCCTTCAGGCTGAAACCCCAGTCCACCCCCGAGAAGATTTTTGAAGGCCTGGTTCTGCGGCATTGCACAGGTGGACATGGAAAACACAGTATTTTGTTAACAGTAAGGGTTAAATGAAAACAGGTTTGGGCACAGCCCTTACTACCTGCTGGGAGTGATGCTGAGGTTTGAACACAGCTGGCCAGAGGAGGCTGTGCCAACACTGGGGACTGCACAGAGATTCAGCAGCTTAGAGGTGACCTGGACTCTGTTCCCAAACTCCCTGGGGTCTGTTTGTAGGTCACCTTAAAAATTGATCAAGGATGTCCCTGTTCTACCTGCAGGTCTTTTCCTCACGACACCATCCACCACCATGGAACAGTGGGGAGGTGCTGAGGGTGGATGGGGATTGAAGGAACCTCTCGCCATCTCACCTGCCTGCTTCATCCCTGCTGGAGAGCCAACAGCACATCCAGCTGCAAAAATGAGGGTGGTAGGCTTTGAAGGGGACAAGGTACCAGGAAGAAACAGACTGCGGAGGGTGAAAAATGTAGAGGAAAAGCGTATTTTAAAGAAATGTGAGGTCCCAGAGGGACTGAAATAGCTCTAGTTATAAATATTCCCATAGCAACCTCATAACACTTTTAAGCCCCTGCTAAAGCAGTTCCTCCCTCACCCCCAAACCAGAGCAAGCCAAGGAAAATGTAGGAAAAGCTTTTCAGGGTAGAGCAGCCCTTTCTCAGGATGAGCTTGTGCTACCTGGACAAACTGCAAACCAAGCAGCCTGTCTGGTGCCTCTTGGTCTGAAGTGATGTAGGCAGTATTTATTCCCAATAGTAGTTGAAAAAGGCTCCCTTTTCCAGGGAAAAGCAAGCCCAGGTCATCAACCCAATTTATTTTAGTGATTCTTTAAATATTCTGCATTTAGGTACTCCAAGCAATGGTGTAGTTATATCTATGCTTACTGGATAAATGTATTTATTTATGGATGGGATGCTTTACTGCTGACAGTAGGGTTTGTTTTTAAGCCTGACCAGGGTAGAGGAAACACATACAAATAAACAATAAACCTAAACAACACTAAAATAACATCAGTTAAAACAATTAGAGTTACTTCCACTCCGCGAAGTATTGTTCCCATTTTGCTATAACATGGGAAAAAACTCCATTTCCTAAGCCGGCTTGTAGCTGATTTGGGATTTGCGGATTCTGGTAACAAAAGGGGATTTCTTTTGTCTGTTATTTATACTCTTCCTATGGCACCGTGTGTCTGTGTTGGAGTGTCTGGAGCACCCTGTCTCAATGCAGCAGTGTCTCCAGCCCGTCCCCCTCTCCGTGGCTTAGCTGGGCCTTGGTGGCACTGGCTGGGCTTTTCCTCCTGCCCGTCCTGGTTGTGCTGATGTGTGTACGTGTGTGGTTGCAGAGGTAGTTCCTCCTAGGAGACTTTGCCCTGCTTTTTAAAGTTTTATTATCTCTGGGCTATGTATAATTCAGGAGCTTAGGGGCCGAGAGTTAAAAATAGGCCCCGGAAAACTCGCTGTGAGTAATCAGCAGAAGGCGTTGAGGAGGGTTCAGGTTATGTTTCACTTGGGATGCTTTGCCTAATTATTCTAATGCTTTAATTGCATTTGCATCCTTCACCCCGCACAGGGAGTTTCATGCTGGGTTGTTCTGCCATTCTCTGAGTCTTTTGTGTCATCCCAGAGCTGGATGCAGAGGGATGAGGTGGGACAGCTTAGCTGCTACCAAGTGTTTGGTGCCATTTTCAATGCTGCCTTCTCTCTAGCTGCGTGTCTGCTCTCTGCCAGGAGCCAGTAAAAACACCAGGGAGAGGTGATGGGAAAACAAGGATCTAAATGATACTTTTTTTGGGTCTGGGACTGCTTGTATAGAGTCTGAAACTCATGAAAACACCCATCGTTCTGTAAGAAGGACTGTGTACACCAGCATTAACACTGAGCAAGTGGGAATCCAGGAGGTGTGTGTCCTTGGGGCAGTGTGGGAGGGGGGAGCCCTCTAGGGAATAGGGGGCTTCTCTTTAATGATAACTAAAGAGTGATGTTTAGCTGTGAGAGTCCTGATCACAGCCACAGCTGTCTCTTCTCTGTGCTCCCACCTTTTTTTTTTTTTTTGGGGTGGGTAGAAAGTCCCCTTCAAGGTGCTCAGGTGTGAGGCGGGTGTGCTGCAGCTACGTGTTCAGCTTTTGCTGGCAGTCTGTGATTTATTTATTATTTATTATTTATTATTTATTATCTTCCCCAAAGATGCAGTTAATCAGGAAATCCTCCAAACCAGGACATCTCCCATGGAATGACCTAGAATCATAGAATGTCCTGAATTGGAAGGGACTGAGAATGATCATTGGCCCTGCACAGGACACCCCAACAATCCCACCCTGTGCCTGAAAGCATTGTCCAAATGGTCCTTGAACTCCTCTCTGAGGAATGTTGCATGATTCATCAGGCAAGCACATCCTACTGTCGAGGTCCCTTCTCCACCACGGGACTTGTTGGATCAGTGGTGGCAAAGCTGGGAGAGCTTTGCTCATTTTCCTGCTCCTGGGTGGCTGGAAACTAATTCCTTTTTGTCACCCCTAGAGTTTAATTTAGCCCTGGCTCCAGTGACTGAGAATGAAGTGTCCTCAAAGGTTGTGGGACTCGTGTGCTGTGTTCTGGGTGAGGAAGGATGGGACAGCCACAACCATCAAGTGTTGTAAGGATTTACCTGCCCTCTGTCTTGTGTGGGAAGTATTTTGTAAAATCGTTGGTTTTTTTCTATTCCATGGATGTTGAGCACCGACTGCTTCCTTATTCAGAATCAACTCTTATTGTAAGCACCTTCCAGGAAAAAATGAATAGCTTGCAATTTGAAGGAACAGATTTATCGCTTAACATTTTTGCAGAGAGGAAATAATTTCCGTGTGGCTTCCTGACAGTGTTTGGTGTCCTTCCGCGGCCTCCAGACCAGGTCAAGGCTCTGGTTTGTGCCTCAGCTCCCTCCTTTCAAGAGGTGAAAAATTCCCCTTGTGTGAGAGAGGAGAGTCCCCTCGTGTGACAGACCAGAGAGCCGTGGGAATTCCTGGAAGGGGAAGAGGCAAGCGGCCTCTGAGGAGATAGCTCTGCTGGAAGTGCCCAAAGGACTTACAGGTGTTGACGTATCATTGAATCACAGAATTACAGAAAGGTTTGGTTTGGAAGGGACCCTAAAACTCACCACTTTCCAATGCCCCTGCCATGGGCAGGGATGTCTTCCACTAGAATCACCCCCACTGGAAATGCTGGCCTTGGGTGGGTAGAGGTGATGGATGAGGATGCTACTGGTGTGGAGGAGTAATTCATGTGCAGTGGCAAACCTGGGATGGTTGTACTGGATATTGGCACATCCAACCCCACAGGCACCAGGATTATGGGACTGGCACACACGTTTAACTTTAATGGAAGTTAAATATACCTGCATCTCTGTGCTCTCCCAGACTTTCCTGCTATGGATAAATCCATCCTAGAGGCAGATGAAAGCCTTATCATGGGGTGTTGCGTTTCACTGGGTTGGTTTCTGCTGATCATGTCTGGAAGTACAATATATTTATCTTTTTATGCTCCCTCCAACCTTGGTGTTGCTGTTGCTGCCTTTGCAGAGGCAGATGGAGCGTCTTCAGGGCTGCCGTGATCACAGCCCCACCTCACCCTTCCCACTCCCCCAGAGAAATAAATCCCACCCTGAACTTTGCGTGCCATAAAACCCAGCGAAACTCCAGGCTCCTACCTCAGGCCTAATAACCTGTTTGTTCGGTTCAGGCCTTCTGCAACCCTTTGTTTAAGATAAGCAAAGGGCGGATGTTTCTTGAGGGCACAAAAGGCTCTTCAGATAAACCTCCTGCGGAGGACTGATCCTGTGGTATGGTCGGATCGTTTCTCTTCCTCTTCTCCTCAGCAGAGCATTGTTTTTTCCCATCAGTCCAGTTGTTTTTTTTCAGCCTTTCATTCACACTCGGGGTTTCATTCAGTGTTGGTGTTTCCAGTTCGGGCATCTTCACCTGCTTGACCATCACAGCCTAGGAATGTTTATTCAGGGGTCTGAATAAGTTGGTGTGAGTGAAGACAGTTGCTTTCTGGGGTGTTTCACACGTGAAAGTCGGGCTGTGTTAGACATGAAGACCATGGGGGTGAAGCAATGAACCTAAACCTCTAGTGGCCTCTGGAGTCTTTGTGAAAGTTAATCCAGCCTCAGGCAACTGTTGGATTTCAGAAGTGGAGAAGGAGGGAGAGTGCAGATTGGTCCCAGATGGGACCCTCCCTTTTCTAAGGCAGTTGTCAGATGCCAGAGGAGTTGCTGTGATTTGCTGCATCAGGGTGGTCACAGAGGAACCAGGGGCAGAAAACCCCCTGCCTCATTCCTGCTTATCTCCCTGTGTCTTGGGAATGTTCGTGGATGAGAGGCTTGATGTGCCCCAGCCATGTGTGCTGTCACTGAGACCCCCCGTGCCCTGGGCTGATCCCACAGCGTGGGCAGCAGGGGAGGGGAGGATTCTGCCCCTCTGACCCCTCAGGTGAGACCCCCCTGCAGAGCTGCCCCCAGCCCTGGGAACAACAGCACAGGGACGTGGAGCTGCTGGAGAGAGCCCAGAGGAGGCCACGGAGATGCTGCCAGGGCTGGAGCCCCTCTGCTCTGGAGCCAGGCTGGGAGAGCTGGGGGGGGTTCCCCTGGGGAAGAGAAGGCTCCAGGGAGACCTGAGAGCCCCTTGCAGGGCCTAAAGGGGCTCCAGGAGAGCTGGAGAGGGACTTGGGACAAGGGATGGAGGGACAGCACAAGAAGGAATGGCTTCCCAGTGAAAGAGGGCAGGGTTAGATGGGATATTGGGAAGGAATTCCTATCTGTGAGGGTTGTGAGGCCCCGGCACATGCTGCCCAGAGAAGCTGTGGCTGCCCCATCCGTGGCAGTGATAGTGGAACTAGATGGTCTTTAAGGTCCCTTTCAACCTAAATCATTCTAGAATTCTACCAATTTACCATCACCAGTAAAAGAGGCAAATCTGGTGCCTTGCTCCATCTTCTTCATGCTGCTGTAAAGGAGGCATGAGAAGAATGATAGCAAAGCTCTTTCTTTTAGCAGGGTAGCACTAAAGACAACCATTTCCCTCCTATGTTCCTGCCCCTCTTCCTCGTGTCACTCCCAAGTCAGTATCCTTCAGGTTACTGGGCTGAGATGTGGGGTGGGATCAGCAGAGAGATGTTGCTGGGGAGGAGCAGGTATCCATGGAGGAAGAGATGGAGGTTCTTGGGTTGCTGCAGATTGCCAAGGAGATCTTGAAAGTTTTTTTTTTGTTCTTTCATTAAAATTTGATATAAGTGGGTCTGGGGCAGGGGAGAGGCGGCTGCCAGATTTCTGGATTCCCACAGACGGGTGGGCAGGGATGAAGGTTGGACAGACACCTTCATGAGGAAGGTAAAGCACAAAAACTGTGCACGTGGGCTTTCAGATCTGCTCCCTCTGACCTCTGCAGCAATTCCAGTAGGTGACAGAGTTCCCCTGGTGTGTGTCAGCTGGCCATATGACAGTCACCTAAGTTTGCCAGATACCACCTTCTCCAAGAGTTGCTTCCCCCAGAAGATCTAACAATGTGTATGCACATCACAACATAGCTATCTCTTGAGAACAGGCCCGGGGAGCAGACCATTCCTGAGCAACCCTTCTTTTCCAGAGCTTTTGGCCTTTCTTGTTGGAGCATGTATGTTTATGATTTAAATCGGAACCTACATGCATTAGAAGTCCCGTGGGCTTCTCAGGTTCTGCTCCAAGCTTCCCACCATGTAAACCACAGAGTGTTTAGCTCCAAAGCTGAAAATTACCCCTGTTAGCAATCCTTCCTGTGACCATGGGCTGCTTGCGCTCTGCTTTTCCCACACCCCTCACTTCCAGAACAAGCAGCTGGGAAATACTGTTTTGTTACCTTCTCCAGCCACCTGCAAATAAATACCAAAATAATACCCATGTGACAAAGAGACCAAATGTGACTTTGCTGCACACTGAGGAGCTGAAAACCTGCCTGTGAAAACTCTGAGCACCTTGAGTTTGATGGTTCCTGTTACCCAAGCAGGAGCAAAAACCATCCATCTTGTGTGGGTCTTCTCACAGACCCATTGCAGAGCAGAGGGTGGTTTTCTCCCTCGAGAGGCATTGCGTTTTGGGAATGTTCAGAGATTTTGGCTTCATAAGGAATATGCCTGTTGAAAGGTGCATTTCAGACCCACGCTGTCCTCAGAGAGCTGGCTCTACTGAAGGCACTTCCACTGCTGTCCTGCACAACCCATGGTGGGGAGCAGCCTCGAGATGAGAGCCAAATCTCTCACCATTCCCTTGGGATCTGGGCCTGTCCCCACCCACCCATCACCTTTGGTCTTCTCTGGCCGCTCCGCCCCTCCTTACAAGTTGCTGATATTTCCTTTTACATCAGCTCGCTGCACAAAAAAAAAGTCAACTTTTCTGCCTTCCAAATTTAGCTCTGTTTAGGCACCAAAATAGACAAGAGTAGGGATCGGTGACTGTTTTTTTCCAAAACATTGTCCCATGACTAGGACTAAGGAAGGGAACTGCTCGGCCAGAGAAGGGAGATGTTTGATTTTCCTAGCGGGGACACGAAGTTCTCCTGTGCTCAGGCACAGGCAGTGTCCAGGAGTGCTCCTTGGATTAGGAGCATTATTCCCATGTAACTAATTCATCTTTCATCCCGTTGACGTCAGCTGCTGGTGGGTAGAGGTCTGAGGAAGCAGGGGGATTCTCTGCAAAGGAGGACATGTGGGAATGCACCACTGTACAACACGGATTCTAGTTGGAAAGAGCAGAGACTTTAATGAGGGCTTCGGAAATTGGTCCTTATGTTCTGCGGAGATAGTTTCATTTTTCCAAGGTAATTGTATTTGCACGTGTGTCTGCAATGAAGCTTAAATTCTTAAAAACACCCCGAGCTTCGGCCTCCTGTGGTAATACAGCATTAGAAACAGCCTCGATGATTATTGTACTATTTTTAGCCTCATTTCCTAAACTATGTGGCTGATGTGATTGGGCTGTGTGTGTCTACTCCTCCCCTTCCTTTTCTCCTTGACTTTGGTATCCATTGGCCAACTCCAAGTAATTTTTCACGGGAACAGAGGTCTCGGTGATATTAGGCCCCTCCTGTGCATTCAGTGGAGATGAATGATTGGGAAAATAGGTGATGAGGAAGGAAGACTCAAACCACAGCCCTCAGTAATAAATATGAGCAAACTGGTCTAGTGGAAGTTCTCCTCGCCCACGGTGGGGGAGTTTGGGACTGCATGATCTCTGATGCTCCTTCCAACCCAAACCATTCCAGGATTCCGTGATTCTAAGCTATTACAGAATCCTAGAATGTCCTGAGTTGGAAGGGACCCACAAGGATCATCAAGTCCAACTCCTGGCCCTGCACAGGGCAGCCCCAACAATCCCACCATGTGCTTCACCACTAGACCCTTCACCACTGTCACAGCCCTCCTTTCAGACATTTTCTCATAGCTTTGTATTTTGGCTTGGTGAGTTCTTGTATTGCTTGAAGTCTTGAGGGGCAAAGGCACTCCAAAGGGGAAGGCTCCAGCTGCCATGGGAGCTGTAGGGTTGCTGCAATGGCAGTTTCTCCAGGCTTTTTGCAGATGGTCAGGACGGATGGTCACAATAAACCCTGATGGTCTTTGGCTCAGTGGTGCCTCTCAGGCCTGCATGCCTAAACTCATTATCATCCCCAGCAACCTTGCTCCTTAAATTACGTCTTCCACCAGAGAAACTCAAAATATTATTATCTCAGTAACCACTACAAAAATGAACTGTAATTTTTAAAGGCCCTTCATGCGAAAGAGAAAGGGACTTTTTTTTGAAGTCGGTGTGTTGTGTTGTCATGCCAATGTCACAAAGCTGCTGCTCAATGAGACACATCCCCACCCAGCCCTTGCCTTTGCCCAGGCTGCTCCCTCAAGGCCCCTCATGTGTGGTGATTCACCAGCAGCGGCTGGAGCTCCAGGCTGAGATAGATTGCAATGGAAATAAAAGGAGCGACTTTTACGGGGTTTTACTGCCAGCTGGGGAAGTACAATGCTGCATAAATAAAATTCATTGTGGTTATGACAGCTCTGTGGTCCCTGGAAGATAAATAATACTTTGCACTTATGCAGGGCCTTTCATCCAGGAACCTCAGAGCTCTTTGCGAGCATTAACAAAGCCTCATCATGCCCATAGTAGGATGGCAAACACAGCATCCCCCTTATCAGATGAACGTAGCACGTCAGAGTCGGCACCTTCAGTGGAAAGAGGGCACTGGAAAGACAGCAGCTGGAGTTACACACAGCTCTTCCACTGCCTTGGCTTAGAATCAGAATCCTAGAATGGCCTGTATTGGAAGGGTCCTTAAAGACCATCTCATTCCAACCCCCCTGCCATGTGCAGGGACACCTTCCACTGGACCAGGTTATTCAGAGCCCCCTCTAATCTTGCTTTGAACACTTCCAGGGATAGGGAGTCCACAGCCACTCTGGGCAACCTGTGCCAGGGCCTGCCCACCCTTATAGTAAAGAATTTCTTCCTAAATCCTAGTAAAGAATATCTTCCTAATTCCTGGCAAAGAGTTTCTTCCTATTAGCTATTCCAAATCTGTCTTCCTTCAGCTTGGGCTTGGGCACATCACTTACCATCCTTGTCATCTCAGTTTTTTTCCAGTCAGGTGGATGCCTCCTGTCCTTTCCCACAGGGTTGACTCGTTCGTGGTGGGCAGGCTCAGGAGGGTGCTCATGTTGTGGTTGTTCCCTTCCTAATGGCACAAGAGCACAGACCTGCCAGCTGTGGCTCCTCTGGGCTTCAAACCCAAAAGGATACTGAGACACACATTTTTACAGCTGGGTTTTTGAATAAATATACAAAGGAAACAGCCCAGGAAAGGTGGGTGGCTTGGGCGGACCGGAGTTGTGTGTACAGTAGGTGAATTCCCTGTCAGTGGTGTCTGCTTGGATTTGTACATACATGACCCAGTTATTTGCCCCATGTGGTTTCTCCCATACAGAAGCTGCAGATAACTTCATTCACTGCTCCTTGAGGGCCCTGAGAGGGTGCAGCAAGTCTGGGTTTTCCAGACCTGCTTTTGTATGGTCTGGGATGTTGCAAGGATGCTTGGATGGGAACCGTTCCTTTTGCCACGCTCACAGTTGGGCACACAGCTCTGTCCCACTCTGACCACTTCCATGCCAGTGCCCCCTGTGTCTTGGAGCTAATTGCTGCTTTCCCTTCTGTTTTGCAGGGATACCATCCATTGCCTCATGAAGCTGAAATCGCACACACCAAAAAGCTGTTCAGAAGGAGGAGAAACGACCGGAGGTAGGTGAAACCTCTTTAATGTTTTTGGGTTTTTTTAATTTTTTCTTCCTCACACACCCTCCTGCACTGTCTCATGGACTGTCTTGGGACTGGGTTGCTGTTGAGCAGCTGTCAGCACTAGGTTAATATATAAACCCTTATTTTAGCACTGACATCCCAAAAACAGTGTCTGTCCATCCCTCTGATTTGTCTTTTAAATCTAGAATATGTCCTGTGTTGCTCCAGGAGTATCTTAAGGACCTTCTATTCCCCCTTGTAGTTATTCCAACACAGCCAGATCTCCCCACTTGTAAGAGGCGTCTGGCAAGCTATTATCTGTTAAAGCTTGAGCCCTTGGGCTTTGCTTCCTCATTTTTCTATTGAAAAGCAAGATTTGCTGAGTTTCAGGGTTGCCTGAAAGGTGGTTATGGTTTTAAGGGGGGGTTGAGGTGGGCCTCAGTTGTCTGTCTGTGGGAAGGAGGGGATGTGCTAGACAGGCAGCTGAATTCCTGTGGCACTGGTAATTTCAATCCATGGAGTTAATTTGATTGGATATTTAATTGTGTAAAATGCATATTTAATTATTTGAGGGCTTCTAGAGTCCTTGATAGGAATCGTGACTGTGGTTAAATGTGAAAACAAGCAAGGAACGAGGGAGGTAGTTACTACCTGCAGCTTAATTTCTGCTAACTTTTTCTGCTGTGGCTGAGACAACACGTCCAGGGTAATAAAGCATTGCTAAAACCATGATTTTCAAGGTGATTCAACAGGAGGAGAAGTGGCCAGTGTTTTCTCTGAGAATGAGCTGCAATCCGTGCCTGAGGTGTCGCAGGGAGGGGATTTTCAGTGAAGTCCTAAAGATACCTAATAGCAGTTGGAGTGTGTCCTCAGGTCGCCCTATTGCATCTCAGAGCAGCCATGGTGCAGTTAACTCTATGCATGGTTTGGTTTTCCAGAATTTTACCAAGTGACCAGAAAAAAACAGCTGAATAGAGTTCTCTTAGGCATACTAGAAAACATTCTTCTGTGGGGCAGGGCAGTTCACGGGCAGCAAACTGTGTTTCCTCTTCTCTTTGGGGCTCCCTCCTTTTCCCTTGTACACAATTTAATTTCTTTCTGGTCCCCTTCAGCTAAAAACCATCAGCAGACAAAAGCATTCAGCCCCCCGGGGCACCCCTGCCTCTTGCACAGATGGCAATGAGGGATAACAGAAGAAATTGCCTTGGGCTGGGGTTGGAAGATCACGGGGTGAGATACAGCCCAGACCGGGTAGCACTGGGATAATATCCCAGGATGCGAGGAAAAAGGCCTTAAAACCCAACTGATCCAGCATCATTCTGGAGGAGACATGGGGTCATTTCAGCCCTAAGCAGTCAAAAATTAAACAAAATGGAAAGAACATGCAGTAATCAATGCTTAGACAGAAAAACATATTTATTTTAATTACAAAAAGTAAGAAGCCTGTGAAGAGGAAGCTGGAGTGAAAAAGCAGTCTTTTAAATAAGACACAGTCGAGCTGTCAACCCCCAGTTTGACCCCTGCTCAGTGCACAGGTCCAGCTGGCCTCACCTGGCTGTAGCTGGCCTTCAAGTTGGCTGGATCTTCATACGGGACAGCTATTGTAAAGAAGCTGATAAAGAAACCTGCCTATTTTTTTCCAGCTGGTCTTACAAATGATACCAATTCCCTCCCAGAGCGTGTGAGGCCCTTCCCTCTCCTCTCTGACAGTGACATTCCGAAGGGGACGCATCTTGGACCAGCGTAGCACCTTTTGTTCCTCGTGCTGATGTCCGGCCCCGCTATAAATAGCCCCTGTCCCTGCTTCCCTCGCGTCACCTTTCCTCGGGAAATGCTGTCACTGCGCTGTGGAGGAGCACAGCTTACCTACCCTAAGGTCTCTGTCGTGCACCTTTCCCTCCCCTGCGGAGAAGCAACCCCGTGGGCATGCAGCCAGAGCTCACTCCCTGCGTGTGTGCGGTTTTTACCTTCCACAAGTCTATTTTTTTTTCCCGGAGAAGCTGTGGATGCCGCATCCCTGGGAGAGTTCCAGGTCAGGTTGGATGGAGCGCCCTGAGCAACCTGGTCTGGTGGAAGGTGTGCCTGCTTATGGCAGGGAATGGAACTGGATGGTCTTAAAAGGTCCCTTCCAGCCCAGACCAATCTGGGATTCAGTGATCTTTCCATGGATGCCTGCCTCAGTTGTTGCATAAGACTGGGATGAAGAGGGAATTAAGTGTTATTTAAAAATCCTGGATGCATTTTCCATGAGGCCAATCAGCGTCAGAGCCCCATCTGATGGAGGGTTTGGTTGCACAGGGTGCTGTAAAAGCTTACAGGAGGTGGTGAGGTCCTTGCTGCGAAGAGCTTATAGTCAGGGCAGGAGACCAGGGAGAGGTGCTGCCCTCCCCACCTCTCCTGGCAGAAATCCCATACCTGGTGTGCTCTCTGTTGGCTTAGAGTCACAAGGTGTGACTGCCATCTCCTGATAAGGGTGATGGAGGGCATCACCACTTGCTGGGATTATGGAAGGAAAGCAGCAGGGGCATACATGTCCAAAGGCCACTTAGTTTGACCTCCCATAGGCAACCACCTCTAGGGAAGGAGGGAGTTTTCCTGGGTGGTGGTAGGACCTCTCCTGCAAGGAAAAAAGTAATCTGGGATATGGGGCACAACAGACCCATTTCTCAGGTCCTCTCCTCTGATCTTTCCCAGCCCAGTGCTTTCCTGCTAACAGAGCACAACCTGTGCTGGGATGTGGTCTCCTTGGGCCACTTAGGGCTTAGTTTGCCTCTTCTTTTTTCAAAAAGTTCCCAAAACCACCATTTCTTAAGTATCTGTTGAAGCATTGCAGGTCAACTTTGTGTTGCACAGGGTTCCTCCAGTTCCCAAGACATCCTGGTATGATGTGTTTTGGAATGGAGGGTCCAGCTGGGTGTATCCTTTGTCCTGGAAATGAACAAACAGATAAAAAGCATTGCCCAATTTAGGTAGGATTTACAGGGAATACATGGAGTTGCAACAGGTTAAGGCAGGGGAGTTTGTACCTACATCTTGATCTTCTGATTAGAGGTAGTGAAATGGTCCTGTGTCACCTGAGAAAGGGAGACAGTTTTCCTGAGGACCAGGAAAAGGTTGCTAGGGAAGTCCTAAAAAGTTTGTGCCATCGTAATCACATCTTGTGGGACCCAAAAGTCAAATCAGGCTCAATACCTTATGAAAAGGAGATCCTCAGCAGTGCATGCATGCTCTCTGCTACCTCACAGGGCTCTTGGTGGTTCTTGTCTATGGACAAGGATAGGAGAGGATGGCAGAGGGAAGCACAGAGCCATGTCTTGGAGAGGATGGAGTAAAAGCCTAAGAGTTAATCAATCCCCTCTCTGCAAGAGGTATCTGAGTTCCTCTTTTCAGTAGAAAAAGTGGGAATCCCTTGTGCTTCTGCTGTGCAGCTGGTGCGCCTGCAGGCTTTGGGGTGATCAGAGCCAGTGAGGGGCTGCTCTGCCTGTCCCAGCCAGGCAGGTCATTTTGGGGACCGTGATCACCTCAGGTGAAGGACTGTGATTTGAAGTCACCCTTTAACTGTGACTGAGTTTCATGTCATCTCCTCCTTCTCCTGTTGGATGGGATTTTAAGAGGGGTGTTGCTTCACCTGGGAAACCCATCCTTCATAAAGCCCTTGCTTGGGGGTCTGAAGTCTGTGTATGTCCTCCTGGCTCATGCGTGGGGAGAAGGGCTGGGAACGAGGAGGCTCATGAGCTCACCCCATCTCCCTTCAGTGTGTGCCAAATGCTTACAGCTTTCGACAACAGGATTACAGAAATGTCCCCCAGTTTCCTCTTGCATTGACTGAATTTATTTACTTCCTACCGTCAACTTGGCCTTACACTTAAACCACCAGGAAAAAACAGTCTGCATTACTATTTTTTTGTGTGCGTTGCTTTCTGGACTTAATTAGATTCAGAGCTGGGGGGAGGCAGAAATATCCTCCTTCCCTGGAGAGCCCCGGGTGGCAGTCGGGGACGGTTTCCTCTTCCTGGAGCGGGAGGGTTGTGTAAGCACCGCTGACCCTCCCGCTCACGCCCACGCCGAAAACTGGGTTATCTGGGGTGAGCTCATGGGGTGGGCATCCCTGCCCTGACTGCCCAGACAGGAGTCTGAGCTGCTGAGAAACCTCCTGGGGCTCATCCCAGCCGAGCCATGTGGCCCTGGCCTGGGTCTTGCACAGAGGTGAGCGTGGTTCTGCACAGAGACAGCCCAAAGGACGGTCATGGCGGGCTCGGGGCCAGGCAGGGAAGGTCCCATATCCGTTGGCGGCTCCACTGAGGAGCGTAGGCAAGCTGTGATATATTTCTTTTCCCATTATATTTAATTTTACAGACCCTCAGGGACACTCAACCACCTACAGTGATTAGTTCGACTGATTAAGCTGCTTTTCCTCTTGTGGCAAAGTCCTTTTGTGAAGGGTTTTCAATAGCCACGCTGCTCGGGACATTGTTCCTGTACAATTTCCTTTCAAAACACCATAAAGGGCACTCTACCACTTCACCCTGTTGTAAAACATCACAGGAGTCGGCTTGGCCCAGCTTGCTCCTTCGAGGGCAAGATCTCCTCATTCAGGGAGAAGATACAGGGTCAGGTGGGAGCTGCAGCACCGCATAATGCTGGAGGGAGGTGGAGCCATGAGCAAGGGGGATTTAAAATGAAATGAGATGGGCAGCAAAAGTTTGCTGCCTTTTTTTTTTTTTTCTTTCCCCTTTGTATTTGTTAAGGATTAATAAACTTGAAGGCTCAGAGAAGGAAATGCTGCTTCACACACATGGGCTGGTTCAGGCAGAAGGTGAGGATGCTCTTGAGATACCCAGGGGTGAAAGGTGCAGGGGGAGAAGGGCTGTTTCTCCTGAAGAAACACCCTGCTGTGAGCAGCAAGCAGATGAAACTGGCCATTTAATTGAGACTGGAAGTCAGAGGAAGGTCTGCCTTGATTGCCACCAAGGGAGAAACAGATGTAGGGAACTGAAGGGAGTTGCAGTGACACAAAGTCCTTCCTCCCTGTGTTTGTAGTCACTCACATGCCCTCTCATGAGGCCATTGGGTAGGTCTCTGTGAAGACCTGGTGTCATTTAGATCTGATTAGTCAATCAGCTGCTCTTTGATTGAGGTGATGATGGAGCAGGGCAGAGATGGCATCAGGAGGGGTCAAAGCAGGAGCCCTCCCGACCCGCAGAGCCACGCTGGCCAGACGTGCTGGCATCGCCCTGCCCCGCTGCCCTTCCTTCCAGGCGTCGAGGAGAGGGCTCTGCCAGGGGTCACAGCACTGGGGCTGCACTCCTGGGAGGAGGTTGCTCAGAACAAAGCCTGCAACAGGCTCCACACTGAAGCAGCAGCCCTCAAATAATAAAAAGCCACCTCCTGACACCCCGTGGGCACGTGGCTGGTGGAGCTGCTGGGCAGCACTGCAGCTTCTCGCCAAGAGGGAACCCTTGGAGGTGAGCCCTGGGGGTTCTTTGGCTCCATCAGCACCTTCTGCTGCCTTGGTACTGTGGCTCGGTGAAGAGGACACAGCATGGCAAGGGGTAATGGCTTCAAGCTGACAGAGGGCAGGTTTAAATTGGGTATTAGGAAGAAATTCCTGGCTGTGAGGGTGGGCAGGCCCTGGCACAGGTTGCCCAGAGAAGCTGTGGCTGCCCCTGGATCCCTGGAAGTGTCCAAGGTTTGGTTGGATGGGGCTTGGAGCAACCTTGGAATAGTGGAAGGTGTCCCTGCCCATGGCAGGGGGGGTGGAACAAGCAGTCCAAGGGAAACAGTAGTAGCAGTGGGGTGGAGCAGTTGGTATTTATCATCTGTGTTTTGCCTGTCACTCGTGTCTCAAGCTGTGGCGGGGTGAATAGAGGTTTTCCACCCAGCTGCTCTTGTTTCTGCCATTGTGAGCAGCACTAAGGCCTTACAGGCTTGAGGGTGTCAGTGAAAATATGCCCAGCCATGAGTCACCCCTGAAGGCAGATGGTGCAGCTCCGATCCTGCTGGCAAAACACACCGTGGAAGGCGGTGACGTATTTCCAGCTCCTTTCCTGATGCTAGAAACACCTAAAAGGATTTTACATTTTATGTAGTGCAGGGAAAACACACTTCTGTAAATATCAGAGACCTCTGTGGCTCAACACTCACGTAAAGAGAGACATAAACTTTTGTGAGTTCAACAGGACATGCTCCACGTGAGCAGGACTTGAGGATGTGCGTGTCTGTTACCATTCTCCATATCTGCTCGGCCTTCCTTGTGTGCCCAGCTAAAGACAGGGTGCAGAAGGGTTAAAAGATACTCATCTAAGCAAATTTAATCCTTTCCTTTCATTGTTCCTTTTTTTTTAATGCCAGGAGGCAGTGGCAGGAGCGAGCCGGGTGCCTTTCCCAGCTGCAGGGTTGCCACCTCTCTATTGAGAGTGGCTTTGTCATTGCATAAAAACTCTACAGCACAAGACTTTTTATTCCCTATTTTTTCACAATCTGGGTGACCTCAGTGACCTCTGTCCTGCAGACTAAATTTAACCTGAATTGCCAAGCTGCCAGTAGACTTTATGGCATCAGGAGGCTTTTGCAGGTTGTTTTTCTCCGTCTCTGCAGCTGATTGAAAGACTTTATGTACCACCGGCAAAACATGTTACTGTTATGAAACCTAATAGAAATGTAGTGGCCTGCTGGATAAGCCCAGGGTCTTGTGATGTTGCTTCAAAGAAAGCAGAATAATTGGTCTAGCAGAAAAAAAAAAAAAAAAAAAAAAAAAAAGGAGAACTTCAGCGTTACCTGATTTCATCCAAACTCTGTATTTTTGGGTAACTTGTTCCTGTGTGGCACCGGGGGCTGGTCTGGAGGTCAGTGAGTTGCTGTCACCAACAGCTCTTCACAAGTGTCCAGGGCCAGGTTGGACACCTGGTCTAGTGGAAGGTGTCCCTGCCCATGGCAGTGGGCTTGGAACAAGGTGATCTTGAAGGTCCCTTCCAACCCAAAACATTATGGAATTCTCTGATTTTTGTGAGCATTAAGGAATGGGGAACAGGAGCTCATGTTGCCTGAACAAGTAGAGAAGCTTTAGGAGAGTAACCTGCTCTTAAGTCCCCTGCTTTGGGGGAGAACATGGGAGATCTCATTTCAGCTCTCAACCTTTATCAGGGACTGCTGGGCTTCACCTCTGTGATCACAGTTGCTGTATCAGGTGCCCTAGCACATCTTGAAATCCATTCAGGGAGCTAGCAAACACCAGGCCTTATGAAACCAGAAACAGAATGGACTGGAAGTGGAATGGGATGCTATAAAGCATCTCCAGTGTCACTACCATCTGGATCCCACCACATGTGTCCATAGCTGTGTTGACCATATATGAATTGGAGGCCAGAGTTCCTGTTATGCTCAGAGGGGATGTGTTCAGTGAAGTTTGGAGGATGCTTCACCCCCACATTAGTCTGGCCATCTTATAGAGAACAGATTTCCTTGCTTTATTTTGCCTTCCCATGTTGACCAGAACCAAGGAAGTCTGAAAAACAAAGAGCTGTGGGAGGAGTTGAGCCAAAACACCTCACACTGGAGGAAGCGCCCAGACAGGGATTTGTTTCTGGGCTCTCTTCAGCAGGAACAAAAACTTCATACTGGGGATTCTGATCTCAGCTGACACTGAGACTTTCATTACAGGGACATGGAGTGACAGGACAAGGGGGAATGGCTTCACACTGACAGAGGGCAGGGTTAGATTAGATATTAGAAATACTTGGCTGTGAGGGTGGTGAGGCCCTGGTAGGTTGCCCAGAGAGGTTGTGGACTCCCCATCCCTGGAATTGTTCAAGGCCTGGTTGGATGGGGCTTGGAGCAACCTGGTCTAGTGGAAGGTGTTCCTGCCTTTGGTAGGAGGTAGAACCAAGTGGTATTTAAAGATCCCTTCCAGCCCAAGTCATTCTATCATTCTACAATTCTATGATCCCCTTCTCTCCTGTCTCCTGGAAAGGAAAACCCTTCCCAGCCAAGGAAAGCAAGGTTGTCCACCAAGACATTTTCATGCTTGTGGAGAGTACTGCCTTGGCCCTTCTTGATAAGCTTTAGGGCAGCAGTCTCCGCTTCAGACATTGCTATGCCATTCTGGTGCCTGCAGAAAATGTGCTTGTGTTTGCACCTGGGAGACACAGACGTGGCTGATGAGATCCCTTACCCCTGGTTAGCTGAACACCTTGCTGAGGCTGCCAGAACAAGCCCCTCTTACTGTCACCTGGGGAGGCTGACCCCAGCAAGGTCTGCCAGCCAAGCTGACTTGGTGCTGCTGGTGAAGATGAGTAAACAGCAGTCACTGGTGTTTCAGCAGGCTGGGTGAGGTGTGTAGCAGCCTCTTTTTGCCCCTGTTTTTTTTTTCATAAACAGCTGTCAACAGAACTGTTGTCATCACAGGTGGGAGGGTTTAGCCCTGAGCCCCTTAAAGGCTACTGATATTTTCATTTTACTTAACAGTTTGCACCTTCTAAGAGGTTTCTTCCAGAAGAGAGCTGGTGGGTGGATGTCCAGTTGATGCATCTGGTACATCCCAAGGCAGGAACTGGCTGAACTGGAGGGATCTGAGGAGATGGTGGTATCAGGAGATGTGTTGGTGCAATGCTTTTGGCCCTTCCATTTCAGAGAGAGCATGAACTGACCAAACCCTTGCGATTTAGTGGGATTTTGGGAAGTTTGTTGATGAGCTCTACTCAGTTGTGCCTAAGCTGTGTTTTGGATGTGTATATGCAGAAATATAAATGCCTTGATGTGTTGTTGGGACATGAAATCATGAGAGGATCAGGAGTGGACCCTAAAGTACTGTGGCTTGTAGTCCTATCTGTGAATTTCTTTCTAGCTTATTCTAGTGTATTTAAGGGACGCTATTAGTTTATTTTATGTGAAAATCTTCTCATCTGTAGGCACTATTATCTAATTCTGAGTTCTCAGGCATCACGTTCTTGTCCACTGCTTCACATCTTATCAAAAAAAAAAAAAAAAAGGGTTTACCTCTTATTTACCTTCCTTAATCTTCTCCTGTGGGGTTAAAGATGCCCATATACACACATGTGAAACCAGGATTTACTCACAAATAACCAATCTGTCCCAGCATTTCATCTCACAAAATGTGTTCTCGGGGGGGGCTTTACGAAAGGAAATCTCCGCACTTCTTCCCACAAACACCCCACTGGCAAGTCAAGAGTTTGGGGTCACCCTCTTCAGGGCCGGGTGGTTTTTGTGCTGGAAGGGGTTTTAAGGGTATCCCAGCCATCACTCAGGAGCGTGCCGTGCAAGGCGTTTATTTGAAAACTCTCTGCAAGGAGCTGACAGCCCATATTCATGCGATTTCCATGCTGCCTCGGAGGGGGCTGCACTGTTTCCAGAGCCACTCCCTTGCTGATCTATTCGTGGCCAGCGCTAGGGCTCGCTCCTTTCACAAATAAAAATAGTCACAGGAGCGGCCCCTCACCCTGGGCTCGAAGATTGCGAGTTATTTTGGGTGAAGGCGAAGGTGAACGTGTTTTACGGCTGGCATGAGCATGTCGGTTTTGAGGCTGTGAAATTTTGGAAGAGCCTTAGAAACCCGTTCCCAGAGGTCAACAGGACAAAGCTCTCCTGCTGAGCGAGTGAATAGAAATGAGTTCATAATTACAGAGTATAGTAGCAACACGTTTGCTTTCTCGCCGTTTTAATTGAGGTTTTTCAGAAAGGAAGAGAACTTAAAACAATACAGAAATGTCTTTTGTTCTTTCAGGGCCATTTACTGAGGGCTTTGCAGTGAGAGGAGAGGATGTTTATTAAAGAAAGCAACAATATTAAGACGTTATTTTAGGGCCAAAGGGCCATTCCTAGCTGGAACAAAACGAAATGTTTGACATGGACTGGGTACTCACTGACAATTAGCATTGAGCTAAATGATTTGCAGTGTATTTTACTGAACTTCTGTTGGAACAGAGGAAAGAGAGGGGAAGGGAAGGAATCGAAGAAGTAGAAACACCCCTTTCCTTCTCAGTAGGATTTCCAAATCAAATTAATTAGATTGAACAGCACATGGCTCTGAACCCTTGAAGCAGCATCTGGAAGTCAGGGGTTTATCCTCCTCCTTATGCTTCTGTCTTGTCCATGCCCTCCTGGGGGCTGATGGGGTTTACTGGAGCCACCACAGGGACTGTCTTTGTGGGTGCAGAGGGAACACCCCAAACTCAGTGGGGATGTCACAGCCACCCATGCTCAGCAGGTTGCAGAGGAGCCGAGCCAGCCTAGTGGTGGCTTTGAAAATCTGCCTCTTCTCCTGAGCAGACTCAGGGCCAATAATATTTTTCTTTTTAAGGGCAGAAGTAAGTCTGGTGGTGCACTTGCCTGCAATGATGATCAGCAATACTAGCATCTAGATAAATCATAGTGTTTAGAGTATAATGATCCAAAAAACTCTTCTAGGCAGCTGAAAACACCTAAGCAAGGACCATAAAATAATAGTTGCGGTTCTGCTTAAGATTCAGAAACTGGTAATGAAGGACAGGTCATGTTTTCAGGAACAACTGCACTAAAGGTGCATCTCAGAAAGGAATCATAGAATGATTTGGGTTGGAAGAGGCCTTGAAAATCATCTCATTCCAACCCCCTGCCTTGGGAATGGATACCTCCCACTAGACCAGGTTGATGCAAGCCCTGTCCAACCTGGCCTTGGACACTTCCAGGGATGGGACAGCCACAGCTTCTCTGGACAAGCTGTGGCAGGTCCTCCCCACCCTCACAGCCAGGAACTTCTTCCTAATATCTAATCCAAATATGTCCTCCTGTGGTTTAAAACCATTCCCCACTGTCCCAATCACAGAACATCTCAAAATGGAAGGATCCCCTAAGGATCAAGTCCAGCTCCCTGCTCCTCATGGAATTACCTAAAACCGAACCACGTGACTAAGAAAGCTGTGCCAGGTGAAGCTGAGCATCCTCGAGAGCGAGGTGAAGATCTCCTTAGTGGAATGCCAGTCCTTTACAGCGTGTCTCCTCATGGATTAAGTGTTCACAGTCATGAAAGCCACAGCAGCTGGTCCTTGCTGCGCCTGCCCGAGCAGAGCCGGCGGTCTCAGGGCTCTGCCGAGGGGTTTGTTTGAGAGGCAGATCATCGCTTTGGTTTGACTGCCTGCAACATCGCCGGGAGTCATTACACCACGTTAATTCTCCAGGCTGCAGGTCCCCGGAGGACAATACCATCTCGGCGGTTTTGCTCCCAGAAGGGCTCAGCTCAGGGTGAATGAATTACGGCGCGTGGAGCCGGGCGGCGCTGATTGCCCCCGCTAATTGCCACCAGCCGCAAACGCCGCCCTTCTGCCCCACTGGGAGATAGCCTGACTTGCCTTGAGGTTGCCTAAGGTTGCAGAGGAGCAGGAGTTTTTAATCAGCATGCTGGGTGCGCTGGGGCTGCTCAGGAGGTCCGTAAGAGCAAGAGGAGAGGCGTGATGCCTTGCGCGAGACCAGGTGACGCCAGGAGAAGTGTGAGAAGAACAGGGTAGGCGTGCAGTGCTGCTTCCCAGAAGTTCTTTCCTCTTCTCAGTGGTTGGACTCAGTGATCCTAACATTTCTTTCCCCTTTAAGTACTGAAACACTGCAGTAAGGTCTCTACAGAGCCTTCCCCAGGCTGAAGAACCCCAGGTCTTTCCTCACAGGAGTGGCGCCTCAGCTCTTTGAGCAATTTCTTTTTGGCCCTCCACCCGCATTTGTCATCTTTATAAAATCTGACCTTTGTTAAACTTGACCTTTGCCATCTTTATAAAATCACAGAATTACAGAATGGTTTGTGTTGAAAGGGACCCTAATGCTCTCATCTCCTTCCACCCCCTTCCATGGGCAGGAACACCTTCTGCTATCCCAGATTGCTCCAAGCCCCATCCAACCAGGCCTCGGACATTTCCAGGGATGAGGCAGCTTCTCTGGGCAACCTGTGCCAGTACCACACTCACAGGAAGAATTTCTTTCTGACATTTAATCTAAATCTCTCCTTTTTAAGTTTAGAACGATTCCCCCTTGTCCTATCACTGTCTGCCTGTGTAAAAATCACTTTCCCTCTTTTTTCACAAGCCCTCTCTGGAAGGAAAAACTGGAACGCTGCAGTAGGGTATCTCTGGATCACTTGGGTGTAGGGTGGGCCAGAGGGAAGAAGTGCAAGAGCTTTCCCCAGGGCAGACAGCCAGAGATGAACAGTAGAACACCATAACAGTGTTTTATCCACCTCAGTGTGCTTCTTGGCAGAGGACTGCTCTCAGCATCTCCCCTTTGCCTGCGAGGAAACCGAGGCAGAAGGGAGGAAAGGGGGGCTGTGTTTGGACCTTCCCCCTCTGCAAGACCTTGCAGTGAACCTTGTGGCCACCAGATATGTGTGAAACCCCAACACCCACGAGACTGCCCCCTCAGGGCTGCTCTCTCAGCATCACACAGTGCAAAACACAACTTGACTACGTGATGCTATTTCAGCCGGCCAGAATTGAGGGAAGGAAATATAGCGGCAGGTTCCTCTGCACTAGGAAACCGATCTGTTATTGAAATGGCTTTCTCTTTGGTGGAGTGTTTCCGGTGGGGCTCCTCAGCGCTGGAAATGGGTTTGTCCATCTACACCTTGTTTTCCAGCTCGGCTCCATGGAGGTGTTGTCAGGAGTTGATCGCTGGAGCGAGTATAAAGTGATATAATAATGTTTCTTTCTCACACTTTCAGTCCTCAAATGTAAGTGTGCCGTTGCTGGTGATGCCTTGGAATGAGCACCCAGGGCTTCCCGCTGCCAAATTGCTCCCCAGAGTGCCTGGCAACTGAATTCAGAGATAAGGGCAAGCACAGGTTGATGCTTTTGATGGATATAGGAAAAAGGCTTTATGGCATCCTCTGTGTCACATGAAGTCTCTCCACGAGACCTGACCCCGTTGAAGAAGTCCAGCAGCACTTCAGTGGTGAGGATGCAACCTCTGAGTGGTGATTTCCAGTTTTTGGCCATGACAAGTAGCCACCCTCTCAGCAAAAGACCATTTACCACCCCCTCCTTCTCCCTCCAAGTTGAACTGGGGGACGTTGGCCCCAGAGACCTGGGAGGGAGCAACGTGCTGAAGCTCTGCAGGGCCTCCTGGCATGGTCAGTGTGTGAAGAAGTTGCCAGCTCAAGTTGTTTGGGCTCTTGTTGCAGAAACAATATTTCTGTCTGACCCCAGTTAGCAACTGATGTTTGCAAAATAAAGAAGTCAAGGCACTGGAAATACTTTCCATTCCGGCTCTTGTCTCAGCCCAAAATATTAGTATTAAAAATATTGCATTTATTATATGCAGCTAATGTCTTTGCTGGCCCATAAATCACCCAGGGATTTTTCATCTCCGTATTAAAAAAAAAAAAAAAAAAAAAAAAAAAAAAAAAAAGCTAACTATGCTCTATTTTTGGGTATCTGTTAACTGTTTTGTTTCCATTTATTCCTGCTAAAGCCACAGCAGTCTGTCTCCAAGGGACCATCTGTGGGAAAGAGAGTCCCTAGATTGATTTGGAAGGTGTCGGGGTCATTGACAGGCATGAAGGCGCTGAGTCTCTGCTCTTTCTCTGATAATGTCTTTATTTAGCGTGACAGCCTCCGGGGCACGAGTGGACAACAGGCTCCTTTCTTTCATTTAAACCAACATTGCTCCAGCCATTCCCAGCATTGTGCAGATGCTATGGATCATCCTAATTTCCTGATTAAAGCTGGGGGGTGCTGGTCCCCAAGCAGCAAGGACCAACGTCTACGTGACACTGGAGCTGCAGAAGGTGACCCAGCTCTGTGCCTCCCCCTCAAGCAGCGTGTTCCCATGAAAACTAGTGAGCTTATCCAAGAGAAAGTAAATTTTGTGAGTGAATCAGACCCTGAAACAGCTCAGCAAACCCATGAGAGTGTTAGGGATAGCATAAGGGAGGAGGCAGGAATGGGGTCAGGAGTAGACAACCCTTCTTGAATATGACTCTGCTCACTGCCAGGAGCTGAAAGACCTGTAAAAGGTCCATTCCAACTCAAACCATCTATGATTCTGTGAACTCTTCTTCTGACAGTGGGACAGAGCATTTGGGAAACAGCTTTGGATTGTCACTGGGTTGCAGTAAATCAATTTCCAGATCAATCCTGGCTCCCAAAGCTCCACACTAAATGTTATAGCCTGCCACAGCATTTTTAAAGAATTTTTTTGAATGTGTTTGACAAAGGCTTCTGAAACACCTAAGCCCAAAGCATCTCTGCAGCTTGGGTTGGTGTTTTATTGGACCCCTATGTCGGAAGTAATTGCTTGCCATTGACTATGGGTCATCTCATATGTCTAGACAGCTGTTAGGAGATCCTGTCAAATCTTGCCTTAGCTCCTACGGGAAAGACATTTATTTCTTCACTAGAAAGCACTGGTATAAATAGGATATGGAAAAAAAAAAAAAAAAAAGAAAAAAAAACAAACTAGGATGTCTCCTTGCTGCAGGTCAAAGAGTCACAGAGGTCTAAAAGAGGACAGCTGAACACAAAAGGCAGCAGGTGGGGGCTCATGGTACTATTTAGGATGTGTCTTGAGGGGCAGAACCATGGAGGGATGGTGGTGGTCTGTGTCTGTGCATCTTGGCATGGGTTTGAAGTTTATATCTCTTGGAGGATTATCAGATCTCGGGATAACTGATCAGCCTGGGTGTATTTTTAAAGGAGGCAGCCTGGAGTCTGAAGTATAAGCTCTTTTATTGCAAAGTAGTAAAAGATGAATCTATATTCATTCAAGTCACATTCTTACCAGTAGTCCAGGATCCGTTTGTGTTTGGGAAATGCTGTGTACTGTGGTTGTGTCTTAGTTTAAACTATTTCATCTGAACTGGATTCAGTTCCTTGTCACTGTATTTTCCAGTGGATTTCATGTAGTTTTTGCAGTCGTGTTTACAGTATGCTAAGAAAATCCAACAACATTATTCCAAGTAATGTAGTTTATGAAGAGAACCATTTCCAAGCAATTTCTATGTGAAATCATTGCAGTGATTTCTACACCAGTCTGGGCAGTCAGCCTTGAAGTCCAGGGGGTGCCTTCCTAGCTGGTTGCCCGCTCTGTGCAACAAGGGCTTCCATCTGGACATCCCTGATGATTTGTGGGAGATCCAGCAACGCATTAAAAGAGCTGGTTTGGAGCTATCTCGCATGCCATCTGTACTTGGGATGTCTTTCCCAAGCTGGTGTTGCAAAACAGCCACTTAAATTCCTCCTGAAGATTCATTTCCATGAAGCTTGGAAGAAAATAGCTGACTCAGGCAGCCTGTGCAGCCAAGCATTGCAGGGTGTGAGGGCTTTCCACTGGGCTTCAGCAGTGGACACAAGTTTGCTCTTCAGTGCTTTTGAGTCTTTTCTGAGGGATGTTGTGCCACGTCCTTCAGTCCAGCAGTGCTGTCTCTGCTCCTGCAGCACAGCCTGGACTGGGTGTTCCGTGTGCTGGTCCCGTGAAAGTCCCACCCCTCACTGTGGTGGGAGAAGTTCTTCATTTATCCATTTGCTTCAGAGCCAATGGGAATTTTGGGTGTACGAGACATAGAAACATACTAATAGAACAGTTTGGGTTTGGAAAGACCTTTAGAGCTCGTCTAGTCCAACCCCCTTTCATGGGCAGGGTCACCTTCCGCTAGACAAGGGTTGCTCAGAGCCCTGTCCAACCTGACCTTGAATGTTCCAGGGATGGGGCATCCACCACCTCCCTGAGCAGCCCATGCCAATGTTTTACAACCCTCACTGTAAAAATCAATGCTGCTGCTTTATAATGACCCTAATTATGCTGTAAAAGCACAACAAAATCATCTCTAGTAAACAAAGGCAGATGTGATGTCCAGGCACAAGGGAGAGCTGCCAGCAGTGGCTGAACCCCAGGACCCAGGTGGTGACAAGAGTAAGTTGTGCCCATGTAGGCAGCTCACACGAAGGTTTCGTAATGCTTTTCCCAGCAGCCAGAGGCTGTGAGCCTCATCAAAAACATCTCTACCCCCATAGCATTGTTTCTGTTGGCTGTGCTTGTCTTCTGGAGTTCATTGTATGTTTTCAAAGATGCACACATGTAAGACTTAAAGCATGCACCTCATCTCAGCTGTTCAAAGGTGGTTCTAAATCTTGATCACCACCATTTTGACAGGTGGATTTTCTACGCTTCCAGAATGCTGTGTCTGTCCAGATGACGTGGGCTTGGTCTAGCATTTGGGGTGGCCTTTAACCCAAGTGACAGAAAGGCATGAAAGAAGTGTGAATAATTTCATTTTTGTTCTCAGGAGTGGACATGACATCTTGTTCCCTTCTCATCTGAGAAAAATGCAAACAAAAATGAAACTGGAGCCAAGTGAAACCGGTTTGAGAGAGAAAGCCAAGGGGAGAACACACACAAATCCTGTGTTCTTCATCCTTGGAGCTGGTGGTTGTTGATTTCTGTGGGGTTTTGAGGTTTTTGATTAAATTGTGTGGAACTGTCAAGCTTATTTGAGTGTTTCCCACTCTCAGCCACAGCAAGGATAGAAAATGGCCAGAGCTGGACTGTGATGCACTGAAGCAACACTGAGTTGTTGTTATTATACATGTGAAGCATCAGAGCACCTCTGATGGAGGTAGGCTTGGTGAAGAATACCTTTGGGGGAAGTCAGGCCTTTTTCCTTGTTATATTAACAACAGTACTCCCCAGAGCTCCAGGACCAGTTTTAGATGTCATAAAATTCCACCAGCTCCTCACTGAGATCCTTTAGGCCATCCAGTTTGGACCACAACATCCCTTAGGTGCCCAAAGCCAGTGATGATGGGTGTTTTTGACCACAGCAGTACTGCCATGCCCAAACCTCTCCAGCAGCACCTGCCTGGGGGTGCCAGTGCAGTTATTTATGGAGCTACATCACACAAAGTGAAGCAGCTGGTCTGGTTGGAATACACTTAGTTCAGAAAGGCCGGGCCTGGAGAAATTGGTTTGTTCAGGGAATGTTTCAGAGGACTTTGCTTCTTCCTGCCCTTTCCCTGGGCAGCTGGCTGGTACAGGTTGGAAGAACCCACTTGCTAAATTGTGAATGTGGCTCAGTGGTGACTCTAAGAGGTTTTGTTTCTTTAATTTCCCTCCCTCAATGGGAAGTTGTGGTGGCATTTTCAGAAGGGAGGTAGAGAGCGGTGACCTGTCACCCCACAGATCCAGCCCCACCACTTCTCCATTTTCAGGTAGAGTTGCTGAGCTCCTTGGGGATGCTCTGCTACCCCAGCTTTGGTGGGTGTCATGAATAAGTGGGATCTGGTGTCATGAGAGTGGAAGATCCCAGAGAGTCCATTTCTGCAGCAGATCCTGGAAGTGTTCAAGGCCAGGTTGGACGGGGTTTGGAGCAACCTGGTCTAGGGTAAGGGGTGCCTGCCCATAGGAGGGGAATGGAACTGAATAATCTTTAAGGTCTCTTCCAAATCGCACTATTCTGTGACTCTGTGATCTTAATCTGTCCCTTATAACAGCGATTGCTAATTAGTGCCAGACAAGTCAGTAGCAAAGCTGATCGTGAGACAATTCCAACCCCTTTCTGTCAAGGAGTCACAGAGAGTCAGAAGGTCCCCCCTGAGCCCCCTTTTTTCCAGGAAGAGCCCCCCCAGCTCCCTCAGACACTCCTCATCTGACCAGTGCTCTAATGTAACTCCTCACCTCTCAGTGTTTGCAAGAATTGCCAAACCAAATCTCCTTGCAACCTCCAGGAGAATGTAACCCCGTGCTGTCCTCCAGCTCTCCACATGCCAGACAAATGGTGGGAGCTCTTGGAGAAGCTGACTCGCTCGGGGGGGATACAGGCAGGGCTGACAGGACAGAGCAACTGTGTTTTAGACCACAGCTGTCCACGTGTCTGGAGTTATTTTCCCCAGCCTTGTGCCTTCCAGCTCCTTTCCTCGGGAGCAAACGATGTACTAAAAACTTGCAGGAATCCTGTATTTCTGAGCACGTAGGCTGGTAATCACTGGGACAGCTGAAGCCTTAGATTCATTTGCGCAGGCTTCCACAACAGAGCAGACATTTGTCAGACCTAAATTCTGTTGAAAGGTATCTTGTTTAGTTAATTGAATAAAAAAAAAAAAATGGGTGGAGAAACAATAGCAGAAGCAATGCCATCCTGTTTCCAGCTTGGCAACCCTGAGTACTCAAAACCCCTAGGGGTTTTTTTCCAGTTTCTTTGCGTCTCCCAGTTTCTACGACAACTGATGGCCAAATCCCCCAATCCCACTGAAGTCAGGGGGAGTTCTGAACTGAACTGGAATTTGGCCTTTGAAGTGAAAATAGTTATTTAGTGTTAAATGGAGTCAAGAGATAAGAAACCTAGATTGTCTAGATACTTTTTCTCATAGCTGAAGTAGGGCCCCCTGTAAGGCATGCACAACTAAGGATGATCAGAGGACAGGGGAAGGATTTCCCACTAACTGTGGCATTTTTCTGGGGTGAATTCTTGCTTTTCTTGGAGATGTTGCCGTGTGATTCAGGCTTCAGCAGTTCCTCCCTTCAGCATCTCAGACCTAAAAGCCTGGGTTGGGAAGTGCCTTTGTGTTCCTTCCTAAGCTTGGCACATCACTCCAAGGCACCATCTTGGGACAGCACCTCAAACTGCCACCTGTGCACCTGCATTCCTGCCCTTGGACAAGCACGAGGTTGTTTCCATCAGCAACCCACAGTGGGTGCATGGTGGAGTTCCCAGGTCCCCCTCTTCCCCCTTCCTGGGGCTCTGTATGTCCCCAGCTCCTTGGTCACACCTGAGAGCAGGGATGGGTCATCCCAAGCTCCCAGGCTTCGAGATGCTCTGCAGTCAAGAAACTATTAAGGTCTGGGCCCCATTCTCCCTGCTTTGGCTCTTCTTCCCCCCAATCCTATTTCTTCTTGGCTTTTCTTCTTCACTGGGGTGTTGGGAAGATAAAAGCACAGAACGAGTCTTTGCCTGAATGCTGGATGATCATCTACACCCCTGCCTGCTGCCAAGTCACGGACATTGCTCCTTGTTTGCCGTCCTCCTTCCTCTTATTTCATGCAGGTTTTGTTTTTTTTTTTTTCCCAGAGCTTGTTTAACTCTGATGTTTTCCATCCTGTGGTCAGTGACTGCAGAGCTTTGGTCTGTGTTTGCTCTGCCCCTTGCCATGGGAGTATCACCTTTTATCTGTTCAGTACGGGGATGGAGCTGCCTGTCCTCCCTATTGCAGCAGCCCCAAACTGAACAATCTTGCACATTCCACACTGGCTTAACTGATTTGGGTTTTTTTTTAATCTTAAACCCTTTTTTTCATTAACAACCTTTAAACACAAAGGGTTTGGCTTATAATATCGTTATGTCTTTAGAAAAGAACTGTCCCTGCGTGCATCTCTTGCAGGAATTCACAGCAGAGTTTTAGTTCCCAGCTCATTTTCCAGGCATTTTCCCTTACTTCTGTTGAAATTGAAGCTGTGTCTGTGTGCAACTTCTATAATTTCTATGCAATATTTACAAATTAAATACAGTAGCAGACTGTCTGGCTCATAACCCAAGACTTGAAGTGCAACCAAACAGTTAAACTCAGATGTTTTGAGAGAGGAGCAAAACCCCAGAAAACAAAATTCTTGCACACTTAAGCTTGTGAGGGCTTAGTACCAGATAAGAGTTTTAACTAACTTTTATTTTGACATTCCCTTTTAATAAGCGTTGCTCTTTACAGAGCGGTTTATGTGATTGCATTACTGAGAGGAAACAAAGAAATGCCAGGAAAACTTGATGTGGAGGATCTGTACTCATAAAATGCTTGTAAGCTCCAGAAAACAGGAAAGCTTTTCCCATCTCCTTTTTCTTTTTTTTCTTTTTCCTTTTTTTTCTTTTTTTTTTTTTTTTTTTAATTCCCTGCCATTCAGCTTGCAAAAAAAAAAAAAAAATCTGAAAAACCACACACTGAATATCTCAGAAAACCGGATCTGGTGGTCTGAGACTAAACACAAATTCCTTCCACTGCCACGAACAAGCCTCTTCGTCCCGTGTTTGCCAAACATGAGCCCTCGCTCTTTATGGTTAAAAGCCAGTTGGCCTCAGAAAATAGGTTTTAACTCCTGGGGATGCCAAGGAATACAGATTCCATGGGCAGATGGCTTTGGCAGGCGGGGTTAGAGGCTGTTGGGCCGCTGACCATTGAAATGTATTTGTGAATGGCTGCTTCCTTCGTCCGAGCGCCCTGAGCTGAGCGGTGCCAGTGATGAAAATAAAGTTAATTGCTGTGGGACGGGTTTAAAATAAAAGCTGCTATTTATCCCAATGGAGGTGAGGGTTTGGGGTAAGGGCTGAGGCTGAGCAGGGGTTTATGGCTACCAAACCAGTACAGATGCAGACTGCTGTGGTCACCGCAGCGCTCACAGTTGTTTTCCTGTTTCTGGGGACGTGTCCTGTGCCACCCTCAAACACTGCTCCCAGCAGCCTTGTAAGGAGCCAGGCATTAAAACATCCCATGTGCTCTCAAAGCCAAGACTGAGTGTTAAAAAAGCAGCAGGGAGCTGGAGGTGTGCTTAGGGTAACCCTGCGCTGTCCTGGGTGAAGGCAGCCAGTGCCAGGACCATCTCCATCTTAGCTGCATCCTTGATGATGGCATTCCAGCTCTGCCTTCTCCACTGGGGACAGCCACGCTGCAGCCTGTTTGGAAATCTGAGATGTCTGAGGCTGCCAAAGCATTTCTTCCATTTGACTGTTGTTTTTTTGGAGGCCTGCCATCTCGGCTACCGGTTACAGCCAGCACACAGGGGCTTGCTCACTCCTTCTGAGACATCATAGTCTCTCGAGTAAACCATTTTTTTGGGCAATTCCTCCTCTTTGTGGTTATTGAGCTTCCATGTCATCCCTTTGGAGCTCTGGAGGTTGTGGTCCTGGCTCCCCGTGCTGCCAGAGCCAAGCATGGCCCTCAGCTTCTTCATCCATCTGTGTTCCCTGTCCCATTGTAGCAATGATGAAGGGCATCCATAAAGTAAGGCCCAACAAAACCATTTGGTGTGGGCACATTACCAGTTTAGTTGATAATTTGCTTTTTAGTTTATTTTTTTCCCACCTAGAAACTCCTGGTACACTCAAAATGGTTCACTGCAAACCCGTGCAGCAGCGTGCCGTGTTGGCAGGCAAGAGAAGTGATGCTGGTGTATCCCAGGTGTATCAGGAGCTCCTTAAGACTTCAGAAAAAAATAACTCCTGGTATTTCTAGCCTACCTGACTTCCTGCTGCTCAGCTGGCTGGGCTAACCAGGTTTTCCCTGTTTAGTGTGGAAGTAACACAGAAAACACAGAAGCCTGGGGGAGTTTTTCCTGGGAAGCAAAGCCATGTTGTTTAACTTGAAATATGACTGTTACTGAAAGAGATTTAGAAGCATGAGTTGGTAGGAGATTGTTAGATGCCAAGGAATTGGCTCCCTTTTTGTGGTCCCCTGCCAAGGACCAGGCTGCCTGAGGGGACAGATGTGTTGACCAAGCAGAACCGTGGAGGAGCAGATGAGCTTAAGACTTTTCTTTGACCTTCCAGGCGACAGCAGAGACTTCCCAGCGGGAACAAGTCTCAGCAGCACACGGATCATCAGCAAGGTGGCACCAAACATAACAGGGACCACCAGAAGGTCTACCAAGGAGGCCAAGCCCCCCACTCCTCAGGCAGGACGGGCCACCACGGCTACAGCCAGAACCGGAGATGGCACCACAACCAGAAGCACTCGCCCAACGACAAAGAAACGCACAGGAACGCCAAAGAGACTGAGAGTCTGAAAATCGAGGACACCTCGGCCGGCACGGTGCACGCCCCCGTGGAGGCGCCCCGAGGCCCAGAGGCTGTGGAGAAGCAGCCCCAGCAGTACCCTCCGGAGTCGGAGACCAAGCGGAAGGACAGCGTTCACGAGCGCGTCGGGGAAAGGCCCAAGATCAACCTGCTTCAGTCTTCCAAAGACAGGCTGCGGAGGAGACTAAAAGAAAAGGTATTATTTCTTAGGGGAACCTCGAGTTTATGGGGTTTTTTGGGGAGTCTGGCCATTTGTGTGGCCATTCTCCACACAAAGGGTGGGGTGGGCTCAAGGGACCTTTCCATCTGTGCACCTGGCTTATCTTAAGCTCCTGGTATCAGCACTTCCCATGAGGTGTCTTTGTGATTCCTCAGCAGGCTTTTTATTGACACAGTCAAGGCTCCAAGCTTGACTTCTTGGTTGAGGTTGCTGCCGGCTTGAGTTCTCCAAGGAATGGGAACTCTCCCCCTATCCATGGGGGAAGGGTTTCCCCCTACTCTTGGGGAAGGCTGGTGCACACACGAGCTCCCTCTTGGTCTGCAGAGCCCATCCACTTTGCAAAAAAACATCCGAAAAAGGCAATTTGTCCGTCTGCAGTCACAGAGCTGAATCCCAAGCTTTGCCTTTTGAGTGCTGAATAGTTGGACTCCGGTACTTTAAAGTTGATATCCATTTATCTCTGCAATGAATTGAAACGCCCTTATCTTTTCCCCCTTCCTTCCAACAACCCAACAATAACAAAACTATTGCATGCAAGTGACGGAGGAGAAATCCTTTTTGGAAACAATATTCAGCCACAGATTTCTGAGGAATTTGGAGATGATATCTCCATTTGCCCCCTGTGAAACTCAGATTCTTGAGATTCTTTTGTCAGACTGGAAAACGCATCCGAGAGGGTATCTCTAATGAGATTTCCAAAATACAGAGCAAAAATAACATGAACACATACAATTCCATGGGAGTGCATGCTGGAAATTTATACCTTTGAATGCATGAGGATTTACTATTTCTGTATGTGGCATGGGGGGGGGGAAGAGATTTTGTTAGTTATTTTTATGTTCTTTAAAGCAATGGGAGTATAGCAGAGACCTTCAGTGTATTCTTATTAGTGCTCTTCTTGAAAATTTAGAATCTTATAAGAAACATACATATAAGCACCCACTCTTGGGTGGGTGTTGTGAACACACCAGCTGCTGGCTGGTGTTGTCCAGAAAACTGCTACAAGTTTGTATTGCATAGTGCATTGTAAGATTGAGGTAAATGTGCAGAAGGGACCAGAGCAGAACAAGTGGGATGCATGCCTTACACTGGGGAGAAGAGGCAATGCATGATAAAATGTTGAAAAGGAGCAATAATTTCTATGGTCATGATGGGAAGTGAAAAGTGTAGCAGCCAAGAGATGGAAAAGCTGAGAGTCTTTCTAATGCTGGGATTGTGTGACATCTTTGTTCTCAATTTGCATTCTTAAATATATATTAAAAACTAGGTATTTTTGTAGGATTGTTGTCTGAGAATTTTGCAAACATCAGTATGCTTTCTAAAGAGAGACACCAAAAATGTCCATTATCATGGTGCAGACACCAGAAACTGGTCCAGGATGCCAAAGCCATTCAGGGATAGTCAGACTTTGGCACCCTGGCTCAGGACCTTCAAGGACATCTTCCTGAGCTGAGGGGGAGGACAGTGGGATGGAGTGCTGTGGGAAATGGAGAAAGAGAACATTTCTAGGGCAGGATTCGTGCGCTTGTAGCTTTCAGTGCTGAGATTATATCATCGTGCTGCTAAAAGATGCTTTGTCTTTTCTCTTTTCTCTGTCTGTTTATATGTCTCCCCTATCCCCTTCCCCCTTTGCTGCTTCTGCAAGGACAAGGGCTGATATGTCTGTTTTTTCCTTGTGTAACAGACGCCTTGTCTTTCCCTTTTCACGGACCAGGACGAAGTTACGGTGGAAACCACCGACCCTGAAAAGAATAAAATGGACAAACTAATTGAAATTCTCAACAGCATGAGGAACAACAGCAGTGATGTTGACTCCAAGCTCACCACATTCATGGAGGAGGCCCAGAACTCCACCAACTCTGAGGAGATGCTGGGTGAGATAGTCAAGACCATCTACCAGAAAGCGGTGACGGACCGCAGCTTTGCTTCCACAGCAGCCAAGCTCTGTGACAAAATGGCCCTTTTCATGGTGGAAGGAACCAAGTTCCGGAGTCTGCTCCTCAATATGTTGCAGGTAAAGAGAAAAAAAAATTAGTTGGTTAGATGCCTGCAGCATCGCCTCACCTGGTCCTCCCATCTGTTTGGAGCTGAGCTGCTTCCAAATTCCTTTTGAACCCGAGTGAGGAGAGGATGGAAGTGTACCTGCCACTTTGTCTGTGCACAGCTTTGGTGGTCACCACAGAAAATGTGGCACTAAGGGCACTGTCAAGTTACTCTTCATTCCTATTTCATGAACTCTACGTGGAATTACAGAATCTCACACCAGGGCCTATCTGTGAAATGAGTCAGTTGCTTGAGGCAGCATCCCCATGGCGTGAAGAGAAGTGAGCTGGGAGGGTCTTACAGTGTGGGCTGTTAGAGTGGAGGGTCCATCTCAGCACCAGCAACACCAAGTTAAGTCACGGACCCTGAGTGGGCTGTTGGTTGCATCACCTGGCTGAAGGGCTCCCTCCTGGTTTCTGGTTGCAAACAAAACTGAAGTAATTTGTGTCTTCGCTCACTATTCTGTGTGGCTTGTTTACTGGTGCCTGCAGAACTGGTCGGCTGTTCTACTCCAAAACCATCACTGACAGCGAAGTTGCAGGAGGGCAGGAAAAAGCAGTGGCTCTGATAACTGGTCCATGTGGTTAATGGCTGGGCTTGGGTGTTCTTGGAGGTCTTTTCTGATTCTCTGATAGTGGTGGATGATGGGGAAAAAAGGCTGTCCTCGACTGCCCATGGTCTGCTGAAAAGAGCATTTTTTACTGTAGTACCACCATCAAAGTGGGGGTTGCTCTCTGGGAAGGTGTCACGAGCACCTCCAGCTTTCTGCCTCTGGAGACAGAGTTGAAACCATGAATTTCCATCCCTAATTTAATGTGCCTCTCCACTGGCCACTCCCTCACACACACATCTCATCTGTGGGACATACAGAGCTCCAGTTTTTTGACTGATCTTCTTGTTCTATTGTTTTCTTGTTGAAGATCCTCTCTTGGATGCTGTGCCTGGCTTTCTGTAGGCTGAGTTGGCTTTGGGGCATCACAGCAAGCAGGGAAATAAGGAATAAAATTATGAAAATCAATATTTAATGTAACCTAAGATAGTTCTGCTAAGTTTCTGCTCCAGTTTTGCTTCAGTCATTGCTCTGGGTCAGTATCACTCCCTAACCCATTCTTTCTCTTCTCTGCCCTGCAAAGCCCTTGGGCAGCACACAAACCTGCCTGTTGCCTGTAGCAGGTGGTGGCTTTTTTCCAGATCACTTTATTTCCAAAACAATTATAAATCAGAATGAGACAAATTGCAGTCAGAATCAGTCCCAGATTTAGGAGCAAGGGGCTGGAGGGAGCTCTAAACCCTCTGTACATCCCACAGGTCACTCTTGTGTCTCCTTCTGTGTGGCTGAGTGACCTAAGAAATACAAAATAAAGTCCAGGAACAATGGCCAGGGGCAGCAAGGGTGTTAGCAAAAAATTGAGGCTGATGGGAGCCCTGGGTTAGGGAGGACTCTTCCAGCTTGCTTTATTGTCTTGTCACAGCATTTCCACCCACGCCAGCAGACCCAGCAAACTGATTTATACTGCAGCATCATGGGCAAGAATGAGTGCAGTGGCATTCAGCTCTTCACGGGTTGAATGTAGGAGGATAAATAATACATCTCCTGTCTCCAGAGTGTCTCAAAGTGCTTCTCAGGAACATGTAGGCAGTCACAGTGTGATTTGGAGCATGGTGTCCACTGGGGAGAGATGGGGAGAAATGAAGTGCAAAGACTGAGCAGGGTGTGCGGGTGACCAAGTTCATGTGCCGAAGCAAGGAGAGGTACGCGAAAGGGATTTGTTCAGCCCCAAACTGCACATCTTTTATAAATGCCTTCATGGGGGCAAAAGGTGACAGATCACCACAGGTCAAAAGCAAAGTGCTATGTGAAATTAAATAATTTAACATTTCCTTTCTGATAGTAAAGGGTTCTGACTTTCTCCAAGCACAGTTTCTCCTTCCAACCAAAACAATTGGATGCACTGACACAGATTCATTAAATACTTTGGTTAAGCCCTAAACTAAAAATTGTTTTATGTATTCAAGCTTGATAGCTCTGGCTGGAGATAGGTATGAGGCAAAAAAGTCATTCCAAGTGCCTTGGTATAAAATAAGGGGGTTGATTACCAATGTTAATATGGTATATTGGAATTGGTATATTATGTATTATCCATATCAGTAAGGCATATTGGATATTATGCCATATTATGGATTAATGTGACTATCCTATTGATATAGTAATACATTGATATCAATTATTATATACCCATATTTTATTTACTTGTATCTAAAAATAAATATCTATTTTTATATGTATATATGTTTTTATATATAGATATATCATGATAGGTAGGCAGATAGATAGATAGATAGATAGATATGGGAATGAGGGTTTAACATTACCCAGCCCCAGTCCTGACTCCTCCAGCACATCAGATATTTTCCATCAGCCGTTTCAAGATAATTTACCATTAATTGAAAACAAAACAAAACAAAACAAAACAAGACACCAAAATAAAAACCCAACCCATAAAAACACACCCTTTAATAAAACGCCTGGTCCAGAGCAGGATTTGTGTCTCTCTAGCACCTTTCAGACTAATCTGATCCCCGGACGTAAGGAGCTCGGCTCGCTGGGCACCGGCGAGCTGGGGAATTACTCTGCCGGGGTGTGATAAATCGGGATCAACGTGATCCCCTCCCCGTGCTGCTGGCGCCTGGGGCTGGAGCACTCGCCCCCCCATCTGCTGCCGGCAGATGCTCCTGTTTTGTAGGGGCTTGTTTGTCCCTTTCTCTCAGGACTGTGATGGCAACAGCTCTGCCCCACCAGAGGATCTCAGAAATTATTGCATTAAGCTGCTGAGGTGCCCTACAGCATCCTGGTACCTATAGGCAGCGTCCCTGTACCTACAGGCAGTGTCCCTGTGCCCCACTGGACCTTAACACAAGCAACAAGGCTTTCTGCTGCAGGACAGGCAGGAAACTCTCTTTTCAACCTGGCTCCTCTTATATTTTCACCTGTTGAGCTCGTGCTCAAGGGTTGCACATGTTCACAGCTCGTCTCTGGGGACTTGTTTTGATCCCAAAAGAGATGCCAGTGCTGCAGCACTGGAATATTGTCACATCATCCCCCTTCCTGCCAGCAGCTCCTCTAAAAGGTTCCCCCCCAGCCAGCATTGGTGCATTTCATGGTCTAAGGGGGTCAGTCAGGAAAACTCTGGTTTGAATTTGATAAATTCAAACAGTTTGTGTTTTGGTCTAAAATCCTGGCTGAGTCTTGAGTTTGGGTGCTGCAGACCTTTCAGGAAAGGAGATGTGGAAAGGGGAGTCGTGGACTGGACGGCTGGTAGAGCTTGGGGAGATGCTGCCGTGAGGGAGCTGAGCACTAGAGGGGTCATTTGGCATCTGGGTTGCCCAGCCTTGGCACAGACTACCTAGGCAAGTGTGGAGGCACTATTCCTAGAAGGATTTAAAAGCTTGTGTGGATGTGGCATTTGGGAACATGGGTTAGTGGTGGACTTGGCAGTGCTGGAGAAGTGGTTGGATTTGATGATCTTGGAGGGCTTTTCCAGCCTAAACAATTCAGCGATTCTTTGATTTGGGTTTGATTTTCTCCTCGTTGAGTTTGGTTCAGTGTTTTGGTGGCAGGAGTGATTTTGAGCTGCGAGAGCCCCTGGGATGGACCTCAGTGAGTTGGGCCTGGGGAGCTTGAATGGCTGGGGACCTGCAAGAACATCTTAGTGGACACGTATACAGTTTCTTCACGCCTCTAGAAATACCTTCTTAATTAATACATTAAAAGTAAGTCTCCTGTGAGAGGTTTTTGCTTGTCAGTTTCACTCACTGGCATGTCCTGGCTCTTTCTTTTTTTTTTTTTTTTTCAGTGTTGGGGGGGTGTTAAGCAATGTGCCACAAACCCTTCACATGTAACATAAGTTGGAGTACTCCCCTGCTGGAACAACCGTGCTCTTTATAGCAGAGCTGTGTCTGCATCTGAGCTATGCAGAGCCAAGTGTATTATTAGAGCGGACATCACTGGGGCTGTAATTGTACACTGCTCCCCTTAGCAACCACGGCCAACAGCACATCAAACAGAAGGCTGATACCTTCTTTTAATAATAATAAAGAAAAAAAAAAAAAAGGCAAAAAAACCCACCCATCATGAAGTGAACATCCCAACAACAGAGCAGCAGAGCCTGCCGCAGAGAGCCAGGGCCCGGTGGAAATGCCTTGGTGCCAGTGGAGAAGGGCTGGTTCTGTTGCATACCCTGTGGCACATCCTGCTGCATGGATACCCTGTGGCATACCCTAGGGCATACCCTAACGTGTACCAGATTGCACATTCCCGGTGCATATCCTACTGGATACCCCAAGACACGCTGCGTGTGGTACATTATGGAATACCCTGTGGCATACCCTACTGCATACCCTGATGTATACCAAAATTCCTACCCTGGTGCATACGCAGTGGTGCACCCTCGTGCATATCCTGTTGGATACCCTATGGCATATCCTAATGAATTCCCTATGATATATCCTAATGCATTCCCTGTGAAGTACCCTGTGGTTTGCCCTAATACATACCCTAATACCTACCCTATTGCATACCCTAATACACATCCTATTGCACGCCCTAATGCCTACCCTATTGCACACCCAAATGCATACCCTGTGGCTTACCTTATTGCCTACCCTACTGCATATCCTATTGGATACCCTATGGCACACCCTAATGCATTCCCTATGGTATATCCTAATTGTCTCCTAATGCATACTCTATTACGTACCCTAATGCCTACCCTATGGTATATCCTAATGCATTCCCTATGATATATCCTAATGCATGCCCTATTATATACCCTAATACCCATCCTATTGCACATCCTAATGCCTCCTCTGTTGCACATCCAAATGCAAACCCTATGGCTTGCCTTACGGCCTACCCTACTGCACCTCTGTCACACACACATCCTGCTGTATTCCCTGTGGCGTACCCTGCTGCACACCCACACAG
The DNA here is from genome assembly GCA_038380795.1 of Pyrocephalus nanus. NCBI lineage: Eukaryota > Metazoa > Chordata > Aves > Passeriformes > Tyrannidae > Pyrocephalus > Pyrocephalus nanus. Next base: position 1,575,343 of record CM076263.1, on the reverse strand, counting down.
GGTTTCTTAATCGTCTTTCCTTAACCTCTTGGTGACCCAGAAATTGCCCTTCCTTGGTTCGCTGCTTCGCTTGGTTCTGGCTGTAGAAACATAAAATATCCCGAGTCGGAACGGACCCTCAGAGATTATCAAGCCCAACTCCTGGCCCTGCTCAGACACCCCAGCAATCCCACCCACCCTGTCCCTGAGAGTGTTGCCCAAATTCTCCTTCAGCTCTGGCAGCCTTGGAGCTGTGATCACTGCCCTGAGGAGCCTGTTCGGGGCCCAGCCACCCTCTGGGGGAAGAACCTTTCCCTAATATCCAGACTGTACATTCCCTGACACAGGTCCATGCTGTTCCCTCAGGTCTTGTTGCTGGTCACCAGAGAGATCAGTGTCTCACCCTCCACCGCTCATGAGGGAGCTGCAGACCTTGATAAGCTCTGACCTCAGTCTCCTCTCCTACATGCTGAACAAGCCAAGTGGCCTCAGCTGCTTCTTGTGTTGCTTCCCCTCTAGACCCCTGAGATGAACTTAAATCCTGTGGGGTTTGGCAGAGGTTGCACTTGGGTTTCAGTGAACTCACCGGGATTTGAGATGGTGAGTGTGAGCATTTCTGGAGAGGCTCCGCCAGGAAGGTGGTCAAAAGTCCATTGTTGTCATCCCAGGAGAATGACGGACGAGGAGCATTTAGGTTGAATCATTTCTTGGGAAATAGACATTGTGGCAGAAAGTACTGGAGAATTCATGGATTCCCTTCAGGAAATGAATGTGCAAAGTGAAGTGTTGACCATGCTAAGCATGAGGATTTGGGAGGAACGAGCTGAAATCCTTCCTCTCCTGTAGGCTTCCTCTTCCTCTTGGAGCAAACAACCTCGAGTGATAGCAGCCCTTTCTTCATCAAAGGGCTTCTAAGTTGTAACAATAGACACCGTGGGAATTGAGACATGGAAGTTGGTTGGGCTTGATGGTCTTAGAATTCTTTTCCAACCCTAATGATTCTATGATATTCTATGTTATTCTAAGTAATACACTAATGGTTAATGCTGAAAGGCAGATTTTTTTTTCCCCCCTTCAACATAATTAAGGTCTTTGGTGAGGAACAGTTTGTGGTTTGGCAGAGCTGGAGGCGTGAGGATCCAAGCGCGGCTGGAGAGCATCCGACCTGTACACCATGTCCAGCACTGACTGCAAAAACCCATAGGCCCTCTTTCCCTGGGTGCTTTTAATGCAATTTGATAACAGATGGTCCAGTTTGTGCACATAAAACAGCGTGGTACTCCTTGTCTCTGGAAAGACATTGCCCAGCAGACACCAGAGAGGTTGGTTCACTGAAAGACAGGGAGGAATAAAAGGTCCCAAGATTACTCTTCCAGAAGAGTTTGATGAGCTTTTCCCATGGTGAAGGGGTGATTCGATGGGGAAAGCCTCCCCAGCTCGAGCTGCTCACCACAGCTCTTCAAGGGCAGTGAGGAACATCTCAGTGGTGAACCTCAGGGTTGATGTGTGCGTGGGCTCTGCCAGCCCCTCAGGAGCCCAGCACAAGCAGAGAGAAACGGCAGATGGTGTTGCCCTTGTGTAAACACCTTCATTTGGGGGTTTGCAGGAACTTGTAGAGCTTAGAAACCTTTTTGCCTCGCACAGACAGCGCTGTCCTGCTTTTGTAAGCCACTGTGGGACTCTGCCTGCTAAGTGCAGCTTTGCAGAGATTTATTTTCTACATGCTCAGGGAATTCAAAGGCAATTCTAAATTCATGCACACACATACATATGTAGTGCTTGGAAGGGGACAGGGGTTGATGGGAAGCCCCTGTGGGTGGCTCTGAGGAGCATCCCGTGCTGCTGCATCCTCCTGCTTTCGAGCACAGAGAAAAAGAGTGGGAAGGAGAGTTGTTCACCCACGCTTGTGTCTCTGAAGGTGTTCTGTAGTTCTGTAACAGGGTATTTATTATTTTATTAATAGAATCGTAGAATAGAAACCTGAGCTGGAAAAGACCCACAGGGATCATCAGTCCAACTCCTGGCCCTTCACAGGAGACCCCAGAAATCCACCCTGTCCCTGAGAGCATTGTCCAAACATTCCTTGAGCTCTGGAGGCTTTGGTCCGTGACCACCACCCCGGGGAGCCTGTTCAATGCCCCCCCACCCTCTGGGGGAAGAACCTTTTCTTCATATCCAACCCAAACCTCCCCTGACATACCTTAATAAAGAGCCCCTTATTAAACTTCCAAATAATTTAAGAGTAAACTCATAAAAATGCCAGAGTACTTCTGAGCTCTTTTGAAGTCAATCTGGACATCTTTCCTCGTGGCGTGACCTACGTGCATGAAATTCTACCAGCTTTGTGAAAACACACCTTGCTTGCATCAAGCTTAGACAGTTACATTTTGATATCAGCAATCTCTCCCCTTCGCTGATCACCTTCCTCCCTAAAAGCTATTCTCGGCGCTTCATTTTAAATATTAGTTATTATTTCATGGTTTTGGTTTTTTTTATTATTCGATCACTCCTCATTTCGCTTATATGTTCGTGTATATTTGCTTTTTGCGTGTATTAACATCATGTATCTTATAGGGTTAATGTTTGAGGTTTTGGGGTTTTTTTGGTTTTTTTTTTAATTTTTCTCTTTTTCGTTTTGGGGGTTTTTTTAATTTTTTTTTTGTGGTTTTTTTTTTGGTTTTTTTTATATTATTATTTTTTTTATTATTTTTATTTTTTTATTTTTATTTTTTTTATTTTTCTCTTCCTTTGCATAATCACCCGGGGCCGAACCCGTGCAAGTGTCGGCATCAGGCAGGAGAGGGAGCCAGGGGAGCGGGCTGGCTGCCCGCCTGCGCCGGCAGGTGAAGGGCAGAGCCGGGCATCACTCGGACATCAGAGCTGTCCCTGCCGTCACCCCCTCGGGTCTGGCCAAGCCGCCGCTGTCTGCCCGTAGTAAGAACGCCGGGCTGAGCCGGGGAGGATACGGGAGCCGCTGGCAGACGGGTCCCGTGCGGGCCCGGGGAGTTACTGGAGAGCCCTGGATTAAATGTCGAGCTGCCTGCTTTAAACTCGCCGCTTTTCCCCGGGGCGGAACGGCGGCTGCAGGAGCCGTCCGCAGCCTTTCCATGACGCAGGATCGTGGTGGTGCCGGGGCAGCACCTCTTGGGAGGCTGCTGGCCAGAGGAGGGGGGTTAAAGGAGCACAGAAAGGGGTGCAGCCCAACACCTAGGGGTTTAATGAAGGGGGGGAAGACAATTTTCCACTGGTAGGACGGAGGGAATGCGGACAGGAGCTGTGCCCAACAAGCACTAGGTGGTCTCTGAGCTGGGAATAGTTGAGCCAGACCCCAAATTAAATGAGCAGAGAGGTCGCGTTGCGTGTCAGCCTGAGCTCAGGGACGGGTTTTGGGGATCACAGCCCTTTTGAGAAGGAGGGTTGCAGCTGGAGGTGGCCACAGGGCCAGTGATGTAGCAGTGAGTGTCACAGGGGATGCCAAGGGAGTTGTCCCCACTTCCCTGCCCGTCACTGGGGTCAGGAGTCCATCTGATGCAGCTACAGTCGTGTCTCTGCACAGAAAAGGTGTTTAGTTTGGGGTAGCAGTACACCATGCAGTTGAGAGATTGCTAGCAAGCAGGCCTAAGATTCTAAAAAAAAAAAAAAAAAAAAAAACTTTAGAGTGTAAAGATTGGCATATTTGACTTTAATTCCGAATTCCGTGTCCTGGTAAGGTTTTATATTGCAACGCTCAGGTGTGTTGTGGAAAATAGCCATTAGCTGTACTCTGTAAATAAAAGTTGTGCCTGATTTCTCATGGATCCTTTACACCTTGGAGGGGCCAAGATTTCAAGGCCATTTTGGGGAACCATCCCCTGCTCCAGCACACAGTGTGACCTCAGGGACGGTACCTGTTGTCTGTCATCTCTGCTGGGCAGTGGATGCCCTACATGAGCATCTTCCAGTGGTGGTGGGACCCAGCAGAGGCTCCCCTTTGTCCTGTAGGCTGGTGGTGAGGAATGTCAGGAGCATCCCTGGCTGAGCTGCTGCTGCCTGCTAAAAGCACAGCCAAGTTCAGATGGGGGGGGGGGGCTTTAGGTGGTGGGAGCTGTGCACACCCTGTGTGTGGGGCTGCAGTGCAGAGCAGAGGCTCTGCTGGGCTCTAGGTGGAGACTGCAGACTGCTCAGCCTGCCTGCATCCTGCCTGCACCCTGCCTGCAGCGCTGGGACAAAGCCAGGCAGCAATCTACCACTGGGTGGGCTCCTAGCTGCCCCCAGCCATTGCTGGTGGGTGAGGATGCTGGGGGTCCTGCTAGGAGAGGCAGGGATAAAAGGAAAACAAAACACCTTAACCTCAAAGTCCGTTTATGCCTTGACCGAGAGGCGAGGAAAGGCAGGGGGGCACTTCGGTGTTGAGACCCACCCAGCTCAGGCTGAACTGGCATCAGCTCCCACTCTCTGTTTGCTCCTGAAAGGCTCAAATCCAACCCTGGGATGTGGGAGCATGTTCCTGCCAGCCCAGGGACTCAGCTGGCCTAAGGCACCCTCCTGACAGACCATCTGCTCCTGCCTGCACTGACATAAATCCGGCTCAGGCTGCTGCAGGCACCCCAAGGTGGGGATTTCAGGATGCTGCAGGGTTGGAAAACCCCTGCTGTCCAAACCCCATGGCCCCCTTGGGATCCCCAGCCCTAGTGTCAGGTGGTTCCCTTTACCTCACCTGAGGACAGGATTTTTGGAGGCTCACTGGGGACCCTGTGGTGCATCACCCTGACTGGGACCCCTCCTGAAAACCCCCACATCCTCTAGAGGCTTTGACAGGAAATGGAGCACCATCCTTCTGACACAGAAGCACACTGGAGATGCAGGTGCCAGGGACATCACCTCCTGAGCCAAGGCCAGAGCAGACACACATGCCAGCATCAGCCCAAGGATGAGATTTGGGTAGGAGGATATTGGAGAGGGTAGAGCTCTTTTTGCCTCCTGGGAAAGGGGGAAAATGAGATAACTTGTGCTTTGTCCATCCCTGGCATCACCTGGGCACAGGCCCGTGACATACAGGGGGTGCTCCTGTGCTCACCAGGAGGAAATCTCTTGGTTTAAGGTTTTCTGCTGGAATCACAAGAATTTGTACAAGGTTCAGTTGCCAACCAGGTAGACTTTATAGCTGTGGTGGCACCCAAAGGGATGGTCCTGTGTGACCTGCAGCATGGGCACCCTCCTCATCCCCCAGCCAGGCTTAGGCTCAGGGTTATTTTTCACTGGTGGGTATTTTTGTGTGTTGCTCTCTGTCAAAATCTGAGTTTGGAGAATCAATGCTTCCATGAAGTCCACGTCCCTTTTACCTCCCCTGAGGGGGATCGTTTTGCACAGCCTCATCTCTTCCTGCTGCTGACATTTGAACAAGCAAATGCAAAATGATGATGGAGACAGGCTTTGGTGGGGTAAGTCCCGGGAGCAGAGGAGCCAGAGGATACTTGGGGTGTGAGGAATGAGACATCAGAATCATTTCAAGTCCCTGTCCCACAGCTTGCCAGGCCTGATACTGATGCAAAGCACAGCATCCAAGTCTTGGGGACAGGAGCAAAGAACGTGAGGCTGGATGATGCTGCCCCATCTTGGCACATCCTCTGGTCTCATCAGCTGTGCTGCCACCCGTGGGGTCCCCCCCATGCTCTCTCTCCCCTCAATGAGCATCCAAAACCAGTGCTTCCTTTTCCCCTCCTAGTGATAAATTCCTCCACTGTTCTTTCCTCTCTTTCTTTTTTATTAACTATTGCTCTACATATTTATTCTTTATTAAAGAGGGACTAAGAGGGCATCTCTCGCTGCGCTGGGAGTCCAAACCCAGCGATGAGGTTGGACAGGTCTTCGAGCAACCTGGTCTAGTGGAATGTGTCCCTGCCAAACCAGGGGGTTTGGAACAGGATGATCTTTAAGATCCCTTCCAACACCAACTATTCTGTGATTCTATGATAACACTTCCAGTCGAGGGGCAGCAGGAACTGAAAGTGAAGACAATCAGAGTTCAGTGCACACCAGCTAAGGACATACTGTCAGGCTGGAAAAACAAAACTTCTCCATTTCTGCTTGGTTAAGAAGAGTAAGGTGTGTTTCCTTGCATCTCTTTAGTATTCCAACCCATACCATACAGTGATGCTCAAAGTCTGTTGATACGCTGCAAAATGAGTCATGGTAATCATGAGCATCCCCTTTAGAGATACAAGGTATGAAGGGATCAAAGAGATGCAAAACATGGAGGGATAGAAGGCTTTTGCCAGTTAATGTTGCTTTCTGCAAGTCTTTTCTGTAATCTCAGCTTTCCCAGCATGGACAGGCAACTTCAGGGGCGTTGTAGGGTGCTCCATGCCTGTGTGCCTCAAGGGATGAGCAGAAAACATTAATGCATCTTTTACCTCTCTTTAAAAAAAAGAAAAAAAAAAAAAAAAGGAAAAAAGAAAGAAGACAACAACATTTCTTACAGCGATAGCTCCCAGGCTGCATAGAATTTTTAAGTGTTAGCCCCCGAGGAAGATTTTTCTGAGCTCCTTTGTGTAGATGACATGTTTTAGCAGACCGGTACTTCCACCTCCAGGTCTTGATTTTCGGTGGTCTCTTGTCCCCCATCCCAATGTTTCCAGCAAGGGGATACAGCACCAGTACCCAGTGGCCATCAGATGCCTGGCCATGGTGGTGGGAGGAACACGGTGAAAAGCAGACAGAGGAGATAAGAGGGTTTTCAGCCTTTTCTGCTTTCCAGCATGTTTGCTCAGCAACGTTGAGTGCTGGGCCAGAGCCACCACCTCCCTGCAGACTAAACAGTTGCAGTGTTTTCTCCCATGACCGAAAGAATTTAGTAAAGGGTCCCGGTATGAAACTTTACACGAACTCTGGGTGCCACAAATATCTCTGGCTGGGAGTCTGTTAACTCCTCCAGTTCCTTGATCATCTGTGTGGTTCATTCTCTGGGCAGATGAAAGGGAAGCCCATCCCACAACAAATCTGGCCGGCTGCCTGCTGGACCCCTGTGCTCTCCCACCCACCAAGTTTTTGTGCATCCATCTTTCTGGGTTTTTTGCTTTTTTTGTAGAGAAGAGAGGCCAAGAATTCTGGCCATGATGGGGCACTGGAGTCCCCGGTTCAGGAAAGACGTGTTAGAGTGGGTCCAGCGGAGGATGCTCCAAGGACTGGAGCACCTCTGCTCTGGAGACAGAGTGGGAGAGCTGGGGGTGTTCAACTGGAGAAGAGAAGGCTCCTGGGAGACCTTAGAGCCCCTTCTAGTGCCTAAAGGGGCTCCAGGAGAGCTGGAGAGGGACGTGGGACAAGGGATGGAGGGACAGGATGAAAGGGAATGGCTTTTTACTGCCAGAGGGCAGGGTTAGATGGGATATTGGGAAGCACTTCTTCCCTGTGAGGATGATAAGCCCCTGTCCCAGTTTGCCCAGAGAAGCTGTGGCTGCCCCTGGATCCCTGCAAGTGTTGAAGGCCAGGTTGGAGCAACCTGTTCTAGTGGGAGGTGCCCCTGCCCAAGGCAGGGAGTTGGAACAAGATGGTCTTTAGAAGTCCTTTCCAACCCTGATTCTGTAATGCCTCATACCTCTTGGACCTGTTTGTACCCACCTCTGTGCAGTGATGTCCATCCAAAAGTTGTCAGCTTCCCTGCATGGCAGGGTTCGAGGGCTTCCACTTCAGGGGCAGGTTTTGGGGATGGGGAAAGCCCCAGGGGCTTCATTCATCCATGGGTGCTGGCTTGAGGAGAGGCAGAGGCCAAGCCTCAGTGCCTTGCACTCCACAGCCAGCTGAGCAGATTGATGGTCCCAGTCCCATCTCGTGGTGAACGCCACCAAGCATGTACTTCCTGGGCAGGTCTCAGCATCCCACAGGAGAAGATTCTGCTGCCAGGCACACAGGAAAATCCCTCCTCGGACTGAGCCAGTGTAAGCCAGGAGTGCCTGTGCAAAAGGGATTAGCTGCCTGCTTTTCCCTGCCTGGTTTCATTCATCCACAGACAGGTTGGTCTTTCAATGGGCACAGCCTCCGTTCCAGTGCAGGTGGAATTCCTGCAGCCCTGGTGCCTGGACCAAGCAGCACCTGCTTCCAGAGACACTCTTCCTCCTCTTGAATCCCTATTTCCAAACTTGGCCTGTCCCCACAGATCCCTTGTCACCTCCGCCTTATAAAGAGGACACACTGCATATGGAGAGCTTAGAATAAGAATGCATCCTGCTGGCAAAATCCAGCTGGTCCCTCCTGCGTCCTCCTGGGCTGCAAGGCTGGGCACACATCTCAAGATGTGGCTTTTGCAAGCAGGATCCATCTGCCAGCCACAACTGGAGTTCCCAGTCATCGCCCCAAGTTGGTGTTGGGAGCGGGATGGGCATTTTTTCGGGCCCAAAAGTGACCTCTGAGCAGACGTGGGGGTGGTGTTGAGGCTCAGACCCTGCCCTGATGTGGGGAAGGGTTTGCAAACTGCCCACCAAACCATCCCCACCCACATAAAGTAGCTTCCTAATATTTTTTTTTTCTAGTATTTCTTCAAAGCTTTATGGTTTTACACTGAGGTCCTGCTGTGGTGAATGCAGCCCGTGGCCTGAGACATTTATATATTTTTAAAGGATCTGGGGTATAGATGCTGCTGCAGATGCTGGTATGAGCAGGGATCCACTGTGCTTGATCCCCTTTCTTCTTACCACCTCCGTGGTAGTGGAGGACAGGATTGCTGGCCTAGGGTTGGGATGCTCTAAGGGACATGGATGCTTTGTCCCAACAAGGAAATTAATTTGCATTTCCTTGTGGTCCCTTGTCTCCTCTCCAGTCCCTCTCCACAGGAGAGAGAGAGATCAGCTTCTGGTTCTCAAACACATCATTAGTTCCCTCTCTGTGTGTCCTGCAGATTGCAGATCTGTCTGTGTCCCTCTGCTCGCTGCAAGATCCAGCTGAGGCTGGTAATGATGTTTTGCTGTGTCTGGGTTCGTGGGATAACAAGCCTTTAAAGTGGTGATAAACTGCTGTTATCCAGCTGAGCTGACACCCTGGCACGTGTTTGGGAATCCGGAAAGGTGTGAGATAGGAAGGGTGGCAATAAAAATTAAGTGGCAAGGAAGACAACTCCGTCACCTGGGTAGCGCTGGAGGAGGTGCTGGCAAACACCCAGGGCAAAATGGTGTTTGTTGTTGGTAGTGCACAGACTGTGCTACTGAATTCACCCTCCTGGCCCTCTCAGAGCTTCCACCCAGACAGTCCTCCAGGATCTCTAGCAAATGCAAGGTTAACTGCAACATTTCTGTTTGCACATCCATCATTATGTCCCCACTAGGGTGATTTGAGCCTGAGATAAATCAATAATGAACTGCTTGCACCTCCAAAGCCCCCAAGGACCTCACAGACGTCACCAGCTCAAGCCATGAGACGCCCACATTGGGTGGGTAATTGCTTGCTGATCCCAGATTTGGAGCCAGATATAGAGAGGTCATGGTGAGACCAGGGGGCAGGAGGTTCAAGTGACCACTCGCTTGGTCACTTCAGGGTGTTTGTAGACACAGGAAGTGCCCACAGCTCCTGTTGGCTCTGATCATCAGCTGCCTCAGTTACCCAGACCTGGGAATTTAAAATTCATTATGTTCTTAATCCTGGGAGTTTGCCTATCCTTTAGAAGAACCCAGAGTTTTCTGACCTTATTTTCCCCTTCCTGCCCAAATTCTTCTGCGAGAAATAAGCACTGTTTGTGTCTGCCTGCTGGATGCTGCATCTTTGGTGAGTTGTTCTTGTAGAATAGGAAGAATTCCACATCCCTGGAAGTGTCCAAGGCCAGGTTGGACAGGGCTTGGAGAAACCTGGTCTAGTGGAAGTTGTCCCTGCCCATGGCAGGGGACTGGGACAAGATGAGCCTTAAGGTCCCTTCCAACCCAAACATTCTGTGATTCTGTGATTCTGTGAACTGGTCAGTGACATCTAATGCATGGTGGTTGGCTGAGGGGTGGTAGGTGTCCATGGGGTGGTGGTCACAGTCCTGGTAACCTGGACCTTCACCATTCAAGGCATTTTTAAGACCTCTCTGATTAAAATCATTCATGGACCTGTGGCCATCATGAAGTCAGGCCCACCCTGAAGGCCACCAATAGGGTTTCCTGCTCTTCCCAAAACGCCCAAAACACCCCAAGAAGAAGCTGGTGCACGTTGATGTGGTGCAGATCCAGCCTGGAGGAAAGGACGTGATGAAAGTCCGTGGGAGTGAAATTCCTTCGTGGCTGGGTGAAGCCGGGGCCTTCGCAAGGCTGGGCACAGGGTGTCATCTGTAATTTTAAAAGCTTTATCTGCTTTAAATGTCAATAGCTCCTTTCTTGGGAGTCATGATAATTGCCATGATTTGCATGTCTCAGTCACACGCCCCAGAGCACTTTGCAGAGGGAGATGAGTAAATCATTCCCCTTTGCAGGATGGGAAATCAGGGTACAGTGGTGATGGGCTGGAAATAAACCTCAGACTCCTGTACTGCTCTTTTCCAGGTCCTGTATGGAAGCTGTAGGCTCAAAGCAGGTTTTCTATCACCATCTTAGAATCATAGAATCAGCCGGGTTAGAAAAGTCACCTCTGAGATGATCAAGTCCAACCTTTGATCCGCTACCACCATGGTTCCCAGACCATGGCACTCAATGCCACATCCAGTCTCATCTTAAAAAACCTCCAGGGGCGGAGAATCCACCACCTCCCTGGGCAGCCCATCCCAGTGCCTCTGCTTTGTCCTGTTGTCTGTACTGGCAGCGTGGGAGGGAATGGCGTGTTGGGATCTCGGTGTGGTTCTGTCCCTAGGTCAGACAGAGAGGCCTGGAGTGTTGCTGCAGGAGGCTGAAGGGAGAGAAGAGCTGATGGTCCCACCATGTCCCACCATCTCCAGCCAAGGAGGTTGTGTGGTGGTGTCTGTGGAGTGAAATATTCCCAGTGAAGCTGTGAGTGGTACAGGGGAGCTCGTGGAGACCCTGACCGTCCATGGGCAGAGCTGTCACAGCTTCCTTCATCACCTCCTGAGCTTCTTCTGAATGCCAGTGCTACAAACTACTCATCTCACTGGGTTATACTCCTCAGAAAGCAAATCTACACTCCAGAACCTCCTTCTAGCCAGGACCTAAACACAAGTAGAATTTAAATTATAAGCAAGGAGCAATGCAGTGATGTTAACTGCGCAGAATATCTCTTATGGAGTCTAGAAAGGTCTGGGGAGGGAGTGGGTGGAGGGTGTGCTTCTCCAGAACAGCAGCAAAGGATGTCTCAACCTCTACCCAGCATCTCCCTCCTCCAGCCCATTTGGTTTGTCTCAGGCCCCTTCCAAAGAGCCATTTAGGGCTCCAGCCTTTTGCAACACATTGCCAGTAAGATCAACTATTTAGCACAGCCTCTCTCAGCTTTTTATATAGCTCCTAGCATGGATATCTAAGCATTATATATTTCTTTTTGTGCAGTATTTCTGACTCAGTATTTCCTGCCTCCTTGACAATGACTGAGTAAACAGCAGAGCTGCCAGAGGAAGAGCCCTGTGTTTACAGAGCAACAAGCTCAAATGTGTCTTTTTTTTTTTCCATCAGAAGGTGGCGATGCTTAAATTAACCCTCATTTTTATCCCACACTAAACTTTTGCCCTCGGTTGCTGCTGACAGAGTCAGCCATGAGTCGGTGGGCCCGGATCTGGGGAGAAGTTATTTGGAACTCGTCTTAAAAAAAGTGTGGCAAACTCCCAAGGGATGAATTTTCAGCTGCAGCTGTCTGGGCTGGAGTGCGGGCTTAGATCTGGTGGCAAAATGCTGCTTCTCATCCCACTTGACTCTGCTGCCCACCAAAAATGTTAGAGGATGTATCTGCCTTTCCTCTTGGCTTTTCTACCTTGGTCCTAGGCTTGGGGAGGTCTCAGGGGCCAGTAAAGGATAGTGCTGCATGTCCTGCACCTACACTGGGATGAGGAGTGGGCTCTCACTTGGGTGCAGGAGTGGAGATGCCTGAGATAAAGGCATTTTGAATTTCCACTGCTGGCAGGAACTTCAGCCAAGCTTACAAAGGGTCCAACAGGGGATATCAGAAGACAGGCTGGGCCACAGGCCATCTCTATGATGTGTGAATACAGGCCACCCTGACCCAGCCATCACATATGGTGAGGCCCAACATGAGGAACGTGCTCAGCCTTCAGGTTTATGCCCCAAACTTGTCCTGTATGGGACCTCGTTAGAGGTCCCCTTGGCATCCTCCCACTTGCCACATGGTTTCCCCATGAATTCTCCTCCCAAACCAGGCAGAGAAGGGAGGTCAACTCTGCTACCTGGTATAAATACATTTTATTTTAAACTATAGGCACTGAATGAAGGTCATCCAGTAAACACACCCAGATTATCTACAGGCCAGAGCACCCCCAAATTAGTAATACAATTTGTGTTTAAAAATACAGCCAAACTGATGAAAGATAATTTGCTTGCTGCCCTGACATCACCACCTAGGCATGGGGCAAGCCAATCCACAGGTTATTTTTATATAACTCCGTGAGGCATTTCCAGAGCAAATAAAGTTCACTGGGCAGGGCAGTGACCTGGCAGTCTGGTTTCAGAGCTTTTCAGCCCCCTCAAGGCTTGTCACTGGCGTGTGGAGGTCTGCAGGTCAGGGCAGGGCTTCATCGGAAGTGCCCCGGGCAAGCAGGATGTACACGGGGGTTGTTCCCTGCTCTTCCCTGCTGGCCATCTCCTCACCTTTCTCCTGTGGTTCCTCTGGCTCATCCCTTTTGGTTGCACCCTCTTTGGTCCCCGTGTTCTCCAAGGGTCTCAGGTCCTGCTGGCAGCACGGCTGGCCTGCAGCCAGGTGAATTGCACGTGTAAAATCCACGGATCAAGCAACCTAGATGGTCTCCTCAGACATGGACGCCCCAAGGGAGGTGGGACACCTCTGCATGGGTGGCATTCAGGTTGGCTTGCCCATCTGTTGTACATGCCATGGTAGTGATCAAACCTGCTGTCTGGAAGCCAAATTTAAGGACAGAGCTCCCTGGACCACCTTCCTCGTGCACCCCTCGTGGCAGACCTGAAGCAGATGGGTGTGTCAGGATGCTTCAGGATAGCCCTGGCACTGCAAGTCCAGCTGCCATGGAGGTTCCTTGCCAAGCCCAGCTCTGGCCTGTAGGCAGGTGTGGTCTAGAAAACCTCTAGGAAGGTTCTTTTCCTACTTTTGCAGAGCTCATGCACATCATCTCCTTTTGCAAAATTCGGCCCAGCCTGAGTCTGCAGGTGGAACAAAATTATTCCCTCTGTGGCATCACATTCTGGGTGAAAGTGATCTTGGTGACTCCTGCATCCATCCCACATTCCATCCCCCTCTCCCATCCTTCATGGGATGTCCGTCAAAGTCTGCACAAGCTTTTTTTTGTGACTGAAGGAGACGGGGGGAGCCCAGTCCCTTTTCTTTTACGAGGGTCTTCTTCAGCTGCAAAGTTGGGGGCAGTGTTCTGCAATGTCTCTGCTGAGTGGCATCACATACAGGCTGCCACAGCATAAAAAAAAAAAAAAAGAGGGTGATGAGTGGTGACTTCCCTTCTTGCCCAGCTCACATCCCAGGGATGATGAGTTTGGTTTGGTTTGCTGGTTGTTTTATGGAATTTTTAGGGGGTGGGTTGGTTGGTTTGATTGTTTGGGGTATTTTTACAGAAAATATTTTTTTCTGAGAAAATGTTGAAGAGTCATTTTTCTCTCTTGGAAGGTTGCAGAGCAGGGCACTGTGTTTGAAGCAGAAACAGGAAGGGGGAGAATTTCCTGCAGTGGTTTTTATTCTTTCCCAGTAATCCGGGACCACAGAGCCCATGCAGTCATCCCAAGCTGCTAGGAATTTCCCAGCATGCCCCAAGGATCCCAAAATACAGTGCAGCTCCCCAGGTATGTCAGTGTGGACTTTCCCAGGCAGGACAGGGAGTGCTGGGGGGCAGGATGGGTTGGGGGCTGGAGGTGGGATGCTGCATGAGATGTAGGAGACAGTGCCAGGGGATGGAAAGGCCTCAGGGTATCAAGGAAATGCTCTGGGGTTCAAAGGGAGCTTTTTCCCTCCACTCTATGGGTGGACAAGGCAGACAAGGGGCATGGGATGCTCTCACTTGCTTTTTTAATTTCTCAGTAATTCAGAACATCATTTCTCTTTGACTTTTTTTGCATTAAAGTGAAAGCTCCAGAATGAGTAGTTTGGTAACTCTGGGATGATAACTTGATCTGGCAAATAACTCCTCCATCACTGCCCAGGGACTGGCTGGATAATGAAAGGATGAACTCTGCAAACTCCCCCAGAGAGTCTGGGAAGACCCAACAGGATTTGGCTGCAGGTTGACGCTGGAGTCGCAGACACAGTTGGGCAACTCACTTATGGAAATGGGTGTAGAGAGGAATTAGTCATCACTGTTTGGTTAATAAGTGCCTTGGTTATTTTACAAGTCTTTTTCCTGCATATGCAAATACATATTTTATTTTTCCTTTTGTAATGAAACATATAAATAGCTCCTGCCTTGGATTTTCTGTGCATGCAGTTGTGTCATGAAAATAATCATTGTGCTTTTGCCTGGCTTTCTTTGGTAGCTGCTTCACTTAGCTTTGTTCTAAATGAAAGATCTCCTGTGTCTTGTCCAGGGCACGAGGGCAAACTTCGGTGTGGTGGCTTTTATATCTCCCTGGCTTCGCAGAGAGCAGCCAAAAGGCCTTTTGTCTCAGGCAGGAGGAACAAACTCAGATGAAAAAGATAGGGGACAATTTATTTAGTTGCTGGATTTCAAATGTTGTGCAACCCGCCCTGGGAACACACGGTGTGGAGAGCGAACTTGTCCTCTGCTTTAATATTCCCCTGCTCAGTGTCTACTGATTTTTAGTGCCAGGGAAAGGTCACTATGGAGACAGACAAGCAAAGTCGCGTGGGATGTCATGCAAGAAGCTCTGCAGCATCACTTAGAGCCCAGGGAAACCTCCTTGACTCTGAGCGCGATGCACTCCCTTGTGCCATCCTCAAGAAAGGTTTTTGTTTGCTTTTCTGTGTTGTCCTTTGCTCCTTGCCACGCACTCCCAGCACAAACATCCCTTTTCACGTCCTGCCTTTGGAAAAACCCCGGTTTTCCCCCCAGCTGGAGGACTGATGGGGAGGCATCTATCCCCCTGCATGCTTCCTCCTGATGTTGATCCATAAATCACGTCACTGGGATAATCCTTAGTCATAGCAACCATCAGCTCAGGAGCAGGGTGACCTTTTAATGCCAAGCCCAGGCTGCCCTGATCTTCTGGTCGGGCAGGGAGCCAGTCTCTGCCATTATTTTGTGAGACACCATCGAGCAGCCAGACCATTAGGATGTTCCTGGCCAGACACTGAGTCTGCTGAAGATATTGGAATGAATGGGCTGGGTAGGTCCACCTGGACCACCGAGCCCTGCACGGCCACCAGCATTTCCCCTGCATTTTATTTAAGGTCTTGGTTGTGCATACGGAAAAGAGTCCCCGTGTCTGTCCTAGAGGGACAGCAGGGCACAGGGGATGCCATCTCTAGTGCAAGCCACAGCAGTTATTGCAGGAGCTGGTGATATTTCCACAGTACCTGCCTTCTGGAGGCTTTGCTGTGTTGAAACCCCAGCCACTCCGCTTTGTGTTGAGTAATCTCCCCGCTGTTACTAAAGAGTCAGTCAGTCTGTCTGTCTTCCTCCCCCCCACCCCGAGTTTCAATTTCCTCCTAATTCTCTCCCTGGGCAGCTGTTGCCTCTCCATGGCCATGCGGTTTTGCTGATGCCGCCTCCTGTCTCTGTCCCCCCTTGCAGAAGGATTTCACCATGCGGGAGGAGCTGCAGCAGCGGGACGTGGAGCGCTGGCTGGGCTTCATCACCTTCCTCTGCGAAGTCTTCGGGACCATGAGGAGCAGCACTGGAGAGCCCTTTCGAGTCCTGGTCTGCCCCATCTACACCTGCCTCAGGGAGGTAAATAAACGCCGTCTGAGTTTGTCCTTTTTCCACCAAGCTGCTGGGCCACAGTGTGGAGATGTGCCTGGTTCGTTGGTGGAAAAGTTGTGGCTGCCCCATCCCTGGAAGTGTTCAAGGCCAGGTTGGACTGAGCAACCTGGTCTAGAGGGAGAAGTCCCTGCCCATGGCAGGGGGTTGGACCAAGATGATCCTTAAAATCCTTTTAAACCCGAACCATTCCAGGATCCCATGTTTGCTTTACGATTCCTAGAGATTTTTGCCTTGACAGCGTTCAACACTTCTCACCTCAAAGGTACCTACGTCTGCAGGGGTGCTTGGCTCTTCCTGCATGTTGTGTTTCTGATCATTAAAGCACGATAATTAAAGCACATGCTCCCTTTGCCCAAGGGTTTGCAAAGACCAGCAGCTGGGATGGCAAACCCAACGTTTGAGTTTGCAAATCCCAGTGTTGTGAAAATCCCCACCTCCCCACCTAAGCAGCTTAAAAAGCTTCTTAAAGCAGGTGAAGCCACCTGAATGGATGAGACAGACTGAGGGGAAGGAAGGAGGGAGAGAAATTAAGTCCCTTATGCCCTTACTCCCCACCTAGTGCAGAAGAAACCCAGCCCTGTCAGCAGCGCTGGGGGAATTTCAGACCCTGAGCTCCTGGTGAGCTCAGGTCAGACCCTGAGCTTCCCCGTGGCTCAGGGTAGTGGTAGAAACCTCAGTGAGTACGTACAGAAGAGACAGCTTGAGGGTTAATGTTCAGTAGAGGAGGAGAGGGCTTCCCTCCCATCCTGTTTTAAAGATGGTTTTGTCTCCTGCTGCTGCCTGTAGAAGGCTTCCTCAGAAAAACCCGCCTCGTTCCCCAGGGCTGGAGCTGTGAATCTCAAATTGTCAGTGGCTTCTGTCAGGCCGTAAATAACTTGCTGTAAAATAAGTTCTCCGCTAGACCCCGGGCAAGGGGAGGATAAAGAAAGTGCTGGTGATGACTTTTTTACGCGCATGGGAAGTTTTCCCTGAATGCAGACACGCCATAAACGTTTTTGTCTTGGTGGTAATATTGCGGGTAGGGCTCACAGATGGTGACTGTAGCTGCGAGGAGGAGCGCAGGCATCGTGATGAGGCACCCATATCCAGAGGAGGAGGTGGGACAGGGACACTAAGAATAGCCAAACTTCCCCAATATCTCTGCCCACAGAGGCATGTGTCACCTTACGGGGAAGATCTTGACGTCTAGCAAAGTCCCCGTTTCCCTCCGCTTCCCATCATAATGGCGACACAACCCAGCCCTAATTCTGCCAAGATTTTTCCCCTGCACACTCCTGTCTGCCCTGTCGCAGTCCCTCTTGTCACCTTTCTGGTATGTTGGGGACATGGTGGTGATCTAGAGGTGAGCAGAGGAATATGGATTTCATGTATCAGGGATATTTTTTGCTACAGGACAGCTCCATAATAAGACTTTACTAATTATATCAAGATGTCATGCATAAATTTGCACTTAAAAATACATCTCTGTCCCTTAGCAGGACAGGTCTGTCCCTGTGGTGTTGTTTTCTCAGAGAAGATGACTTTCTTAGATGACCTTTAATAACAAGATGATCTTTAAGTTCCTTTCCAACCCAAGCCATTCTGTGATTCTAAGACTCGTAGCTTAGCTGACGTGGGTGAGCCTCCCAGCTCTCCTGCCCCAAAATGGTTGATCTGTGACTACTCACTCTGCAGTGCTCTGATCTTTACTCACGCTATTCCTCTTCCATGGCTCATGCCACTGTTTTTTGATGCTGTCAGCAAATCCTGGTGCACAGGGCCAGCCCAGGGGAACAGGATCACCTGTTTATCAGCAGTGATAGGTGCCAGGCTCCGAGATGGTTGCCAAAAACAAAGCCAGGCTGTAGATGCAGCCGAGGAGGTGGTGGGCTCTTCCAGCTGCACCCAGTAGAGAACAGGGACATCTGCACAGTCTGGCCCTGTTGGGTGCTCCGTGAAAGTGTGGAAAGCCCCTAACTGTGCAGAGTGCTCATCCCTTGGTGAGCTCCATGAACCACATGGGCTGTGTGCCACGGGAGGAGGGAGTGTCACCATGGCCTACAAGATCTGGGACCCCCAGATGCCTTGAGACGGGCTCACAAGGTGTAGTAGCACTCTCTGTGGGTATTTTCTCCTTCTGCTGATCAGCACATATTCCCCATATACAGTCTCAGCCCCTCACCGACTCCTTCCCCCTTGAGCATCCCCCAGCAAACCCCCTCTGTGCTGCCCACAATCCTGCACAGCTCCCTCTGCCTTCATCCGCCCATCCTTTGACCATAAATCATTAGCAGAGGCAAGATAACATCAATCCCTCTGCCTGTCCTTTCAGCTCCTCTTGCTTTTTAGTTTCTTTTTTCTTTTTTTTTTCCTTTTTCCCTTTTCCTTTATAGCTCTGGCAGACCCAGCCAAAGGTCAGTGAGGGAGTGAGCAAGAGGAAGGGGAAAGTTGCCTGATGACTGAGGCAGGAATGTCTCTTCCCTTGTCCCTGCAAAGCTTCCTCTCTCCAGCTCCTTTCCTCTGCCCCCGAATAAAAGTTCATTAACAGCATCATTAACTGGGAGGGAGGGAGTGAGGGATGGCAGTGAGGACATCCGTGCTGGGTGAGGAGGAGCTGGGGACGTGGCTGGGGCATTGGGTGACAACACCAGTGCTATTTATTGAGTGGTGTGGATGGGTTGGTTTTGCAGGCTGAAAAAGACCAAAAATAAAAATCAAAAGAGAAGTTCATTTGGAGTGAGGCTGGAGTGATAAATGCTGGGGTTTGCTGGTTAATGGGGCCAATGCTTGTTGCTGTCCTCAGGGAAGCAGGCAGACCACTGTGTTTGATGTCTGACACAGGAATGGGTGACTGATAACAGCAAAATAAATTTGGGTCAGAGCTGCCACCTCACCCAGGCAATGTTTTGGGAGCCAAGGCAGTGGCTGTGCCCCTTGATGCCAACATGGTCCACACCAAGCCCCCATCCCAGGGGTCTCTGCTGGATCCTCCTTGTCACCCATCACTGGAACCGCCTACTGGAAAACAGGGTGGGGGGAGAAGGAAGGGTCTGCCACCACATCCAACACCATGACTGCATCTCCCGGGAGCTCAGTCACCGAAGAATCAAAAAGTTTAATTTCCAGAGCTGTTCTGAGGGTTTGGGGTGAGGTTTGTACAGGTGGAGAGTGTCTTCTCAACAACGTCTGGTGGGGTCAGAATTGGGATTTTAGGCAAAGAGGTGGTTTACCAAGGGAAGTAAAAGGTGGGTCCATCCAAGTGGTTTGATGGAACACAGTGAATCTGAATGATGGTTTGGATCAAAACATGTTTTTGTGCTTGGAACAGTGCGTATTTTAGGTTGGAGAAGGGAAATGAATCCCCAAGGTCAACCCAAAGATCAGAGTTGGAGACAATTGGGGAAAGGAGGAGATCCCTTTGCAGATGAGAACAAGAGGACTATAGCAGCCATCAAATCTGGGAAGCCTGCGAAAAGAAAAACAAAACAGAGATGTTAAATAGAAATGAAAGAGCTTTCCTCCTATTCTTCCCTCAGAGCTTCGGGGAATCGAGGGTGAGCTGGGAGAGGGCATTGTTCCTGGGATAAAGGCTTTCCCAGGGAATGGTGGTGCTGCAGCCAGGGCACTCAGGGCACTGTGGGCCTGGCCCTTGCCCGCTTCCCAACCTGGCTCTTCTCACTTGGAACCAGTGGTGGCACCTTCCATGAAGATATTCCTCCATGGGTCTTTTATCTGACTGGACAAAAACAGATTTAGCAGTTTTGGGAAGTTGTCCTGGCTCCTGTGCACGTCTCAGCAAGAGGGAAGTTTCACTGTGTCCTCCCAGCTCTCCTATAGCCCTCTCTACTCCTGCCTCACTTTATTTCACAAAACCACTCTCAGCTTGTCCCTGTACATCTCATTCTGCCCTTCCAGGATGGTGAGGAGTGAACATGCTGACATCCTTGCTGTCCCCAAGCCTCTGCCCTAAACCCTGAGGGCCGCATTCAGCCCTGCTCCAACAATGCTTCACACTGCATGTCCCCCAAAACCAACTAAAACCAGGAGAACAACCAAGGGACCTTAGTTCTTGCAGACTGGCCATATTTCTTCTTTTCCATGGCCTTTGGCAGAGGCAGCAAAATGTAGAAAATGGGTTAAGACAAGGGAGCAGCAAATGTCAGTCGAACGATCAGAGCCCTGTGCGTGGTGCAAGAAGTGCCCCGTGGCTACTGAAGATGTAGAGATAATAAATAACATTGCTTGCCATCTATTGTTCACTGATTGTCACCACTTTTGCCTCCCCTAGCTCTTTCCTAAGCAGGGTTGGAGCTGGCTGTTCCCCGTCCAGCTCTGCGCTGCCGTGGCTATGTGTGTATCAGCGGGGTGGGCATGGGCCACCCCAGATCAGTGACCTCCCTGATTCATCCCTCAGTGCTGCTGGGGAGGAGGGAGAATTAGCACTGGATCTTGAGAGACCCAGCCCATGTTCTTGGTGATAGCTGAAGTCTGCAGGGAAAGAGGGCTCGCAGCCAGTGTGGAGCCACAGCCGTGCTCTGCAGGAGCCGGGACAAATGAGTGGTATTGGGAGGTTTGGCTCCTCTTGTGTCTCAGTCTCATCCTCAGTGGATGTTGATGGGACACTGACTCAGGAGGTGCCTCTGGGGCTGGGAGCTGCCACCTTCCTGCCAGCCCCCTGCCAGGGGCAGCCACTTCCAGCCAAGGTGGTTGGTGCTGAGTGCTGCTTTGGGTGCATTTGTTTATTTTTATGACGCCATTTAGCAGCCAGACCTGGCTTTACAGCCAGGTAACCTGAGCAGTTGCCTGTGGCAACAAAGCGAGGAGGTGGAAAAACTGGCTTGGGGGACTTAAGCTCAAGGGGATGCTGGGTGGCAGTGCCACTGTGGTCCACTCAGGGCACCTCTCTGGCTGGTGTCCCACAGGCAGGCAACACAGGGTGAGTTCTGCCCACACTCACCTCCCATAATAATCCTATCCCACCCCTTGCCCATGTCCCTTTGCTCTAGTCCTGCACCAGCCTAATTTATTGTTGAATGTTTAAGTTTTCTCTTGACACTTTTTTCCACCCCACTGAGGTCCCCACTGGATGGCAGCTCCTTCAGCACATTCAGGACATCACCAAATCTCAAAATCCCCAGCTCCCCAATCTCCAAACTTCACAAGACAGTGCTCCTCACCTCCTCCATGCCGTGGATAAGGATGCTAAATAGGGCAGGTCCCAGGATAGCGCCTCAGTACTGCTCATCCCTGGCCCTCAGATGGAGCTGGGTTGCAATCCAATAGC
Source organism: Pyrocephalus nanus (assembly GCA_038380795.1). Lineage (NCBI taxonomy): Eukaryota > Metazoa > Chordata > Aves > Passeriformes > Tyrannidae > Pyrocephalus > Pyrocephalus nanus. Next base: position 1,554,134 of record CM076263.1, on the reverse strand, counting down.
TACAACCCTCTGAGCCCAACCATCCAGCCCGTTTTTTTTTACCCATCCTGTTGTCCACCCCCATCTCTGGGATATAAGGGGATTGACTGGACATCAGGGGTGACAGGAATCAGCCTTGCTGTGGCACCATCCCACTCTCAGCCCCCACAGGTGCGTCGGGCAGGGCTGTTGGGGCAGGTTCAGAGCAAACCCCAAGGAAGCAGCTCATCACAGGAAGACTAGGGAAGCTGCAGAACTGTGGCTGCAGGATCAATTCACAGAGATCCCTCCAGCCTGAGGGGGTTTCTTGCTGCTGGGGCTCTGTGGGTATGCAGGGGATATCCCCAGAAGATATCTCAGGTCGGTGACCTGACCCAAGACAGATGCTTTTAGGGTCTTACCACCAGCCCTGGGGACCGAGGGCAGCTCCCGGGAGCCGTGAATCAGCAGGGATCAGAGCCGGCAGGCTGGCAGCAGGCAGGACAGTTGCTTCTCTGCAGGAGTTGTCTCCTACCTCCAGTCTGGTTGGCAGAGACAGTTCCCATTTCAGCATCGTTTAAAATCTTGGCACACTCCCATCGTTTCCCTGGCTGGGTACATGCTGCTAACTGAAAGCCTCGGGGTGGTGGTGCAGGGAGGATAAATACTCCCCGTCTAATTGCCTTCCCCCCACGTCTGAGTCTGCGGTGCAGCATGTAGACGGGTATCCACTCCCCTCCCTTCTCTTAGTGCCTGTTATCTCCTGAGGCCATGCTGTGTAATTTAGCAAAATATTCTAACACAGTAATTAACGTCTGAACTTCAAGAGGGCACTGCCTTTTCACTGTCTCCTTCAGAGGAAGAGAAAGGAAAACCTTCCTGGCTGCAGTCATGAGCGAGGAGGGTGGTGCTGTTTGGAAAAGAAAATTGTATCTTTTAACGTGGGTTGTGTTGAATTTTTTTAATCACTCTCACTTTTTAAAAAGCATCACCCCTGTGAGTCGAAAAATGGTCTTTGATAGTATAATGAGATGCTAGGGGTTTTAATATTTATTTCCTAGTCAGAGAATGAAGCAGAAATTTTGCTTTATCAAATGAGTAAAGACACCAAGGGGGGCCAGATCTTGACCCCAGACCACCATCCACCCAGGTAGCTCGATGAGGCCAGATCTGAAGAGAAAATAAGTCCTCTATGAAGAAGGGGACTTATTTGCTCACAGAAGTGCTCTTCTGGTACCCCACAATCTGGTTCTGCAAAAATCAACTGTTCAGTCTCCAGTCCAGTGGGACTAGGACAAACTGGGAAGTGGTTTGTACGGGGAAAGAATGGAGGAGAGTGAGGGCTGTGGGCATAGGAGGGAAGGGGTTTCAGGGAAGGACAGAAATAAAGGAAACTGGGGGTCAGGAAGATGTGAAGGAAGGAGAAATGAGGAGAGCAACAAGTGGGGAAATGTCTTGGGAATCCAGAAGATGAGGGTTGGAGACACGGAAGAGCTTGGAGAAAAGTCTGGGATTTGGAGCAAATGGGGCATGCTGATGTGTGGGTTGATGTGGACCTTCACAGCCATGACAGGAGGTAGAGTGCAGGAGCAGGGGTCTACAAAGAGCAGAGATGGGTGACTGTCTGTAGGGACGTGCTCCAGGCAAGGCTGGATGTCCCTGTACCTCTGTACCTGCCGTGCCATAAGTACATAAATAACCATGTTAAAAGCTCCCACAGCCACAGACCCCCACAGCTGTGCTGGCAAAAACGGCCCTGTGAATGCAGCTTATTTGGGGGAACCCCAAATTTCCTTTAATCCTGGTCATTTTGGCCAAAGGGCAGGGTTAAGCCGAAGGAGATCAGGTGTTATTTGGGAGCAGATGAGGGCAGGCCAAACCAAGGAGGGCTGCCCAAGGCCTTCGAGCCCAGCTGCCCTGTTGAGCATTTTATGTGCAGGAACATATTCTTGGAAAGCCACAGGACTTGTCTGGTCCCAGCATTAAAAACAGTGGTGGCGCATTTCAAACAGGGGAGGGGGAAATGCCACCCTTTTCTCTCTGGGACCCACGGAGGAGAAGGCAGCGGAAGCAATTTGGGCAGATAAAGAAACGGAGCTAGATACCATCTCACAGGATGGTCCCTCCTCCTCGCGTGGCTTTGTTTTTCTCCCTCGCCCTCCGTACCAGGCATTGTTAGTTCCCAAAAACCCTTTCAATGGGATGTAAACACAACTATTTGCGTCTGCCGCCATGCGCTCTCTCCCTCTGCAGAGCCAGGAAAGCAGAGAGCCTCCGGCCAGCCAGGGTGGAGCCCGCTGCAATCAAGCACGATGGTCTCGCCACTGTTTCTTTCCATGTTTTGTGTTTCCCCGGGACCCTTGGGATGAGATCACATCCTCCTCTCCCAGGGTTATTATGTCTTCGGCCGGGCAGGATGAAGCCGGCCGTCTGGGTGGCTCGAACTCCCCGTGCACCCAGACTGGGTGGCTCTGCTCGTCTGCCTCACTCACCTTCGGGTCCTGAAGGTCCACCTCCGGCCAGGGGATGTGTAACCACCAGGCTACTGTTGGATTGCAGTGTCTGGGTTGATGAGTGACCAGATTTTCTTCATCATTGTCTCCACTAATTGCCTCTTAATGGTTTCCATCTTCGCTGGAATCCCTTCTGCCGTTCCAGATCCGGGGAGAGAGAGTCATGTTTCATGGTTTCCCTTGTCCACAGTGGAAAGGAGTAGGAGGAGTTTCCCACGACTGGGTACAGGATTTTGTTCCTCTGGCCTTAATTCAATTTGCTGTTAAGTATCTCTGAGTTCCTCAGGAGCCTGACAAGGAGGATAACCAACATTTTGGTTTACTCGATGCAATAAACAAACTAATCTCTTCTTACCCTCCTCCCAGAGAGTCCTGGTTGTGTAATAGGAGAAGAGAAGTCTCCTCCTCAGTTGAGAGGAGCACATCACTGTAGAAGGAGTTGGTACCACCAAAACTCCTTTAAGTTTTCCAAAATGTGTTAGGGAAAGTGCCTGCTATGGACACAGCTCTGAGGCAGCCATGCAGGCACAAGCAGCTCCAGCACAGAGGTCCTTCCCTCCTGTACCACCTCATTTGGGCAGCTGCTTAAGGGATCGGCAGTGCCCTCTTCCTAATGGAGCAGCAAGAATTGCTGTCAGTGTGTTCTCACCCAGGCTGAGACCACAACACCTCAGTCAGGCAACTGGAAAGAGGGATCCCTCCATGAGATGCCTGGGCTGGTGGCACCTTGTGCATCTTCCATAGGCTTGAAGACTTCCAAAATCGCCAGAGAGGCATAAGCAGAAGGGTGTGGGGAGAGAAGCACCACTGCTGGTGGAAGCAGCTGGACACAGACTGCCTCTCCCAGCTCAGCTGGGATTTCAAATCCCAACAAGCCACATTTTGGAGAGCACAGCAGATCCTGTGCCTCAAAAAAACTCCATCTGACTCTTTATCCCAGAGAGGGACTTGGTACCCCTTGGTACCCCCTTGGTACCCCTTTCAAGAGGGTGGCACTGGCACAGCTTTTTGATTGACACAGGATCAGCTCAAATGACCTTCTGATGTCCTGGGTCGAGGAGCTGACATCCTGATGGGAGCAAATTGTAGAAATCCTGAAACTGGCCTTCTGGTGGAGTGTTTTGTAATTACTCATCCCCCGCACCCATGTTTGTGCTTGGTGTTTTCCTCAGTCCTGGCTGCTTTCACCACCCCCTTGCCTTGTGACAGTAAGAAAAGCGGAGCTGTAGCATTGCCTGTAGCTCAGAGAAGTGCGTGACTCTCCCCATGCAGGGCCATTTAGTCCCGTGGATCTTATCTCAGGCATCTTCCTTAAAGACTTGCGACAGTAGGTCGATAAGGGGCTGCTGGAAAAGCAGTAAATTGCTATTGATGTCTGTCTGCAGAGAACCCGTCGGGCACAGCAGAACTGGCTTGTGCTCCCAGGAGGACCCACCCAACAGACTGTGGGGATTCCAGGAGGTTTTGGGGGCAGGAGTTCCCAAGCTGTGGTCCATTAGAGCACTAAGAGCGCCTGCAGAGCTGCGTTAGCAGCACAGCACACCCTGCACCTTAACCATGCTGCTGGTTATAGGGGATGATCCATAGAACTGTTTGGGCTGCAAGGAAACTTTACAGACCATTTCATTCCAAACCCCTGCAGTGGGCAGAGACACTTTCTACTAGACCAGGTTACTCCAGCCCCCGTCCAGCCTGGCCACAGACACTTCTAGGGATGGGGCAGCCACAGGTTCTTTGGGCAGCCTGTGCCAGGCTCACCCTCATTGTGATTTCTTTTGTCTGTTTAGTCTGAATCTCCCGTCTTTGAGTTTAAAGCCACTCCTTGTCCTTTCACTACAGGCTGCACTAAAAACTCTGTCCCCATCTTTCTTATAAGCCCTCTTAAAAGGTGGTCTCCATGATCATCCCAATCACAGAGCTGGAACAAATCCATCTTGCTGAGGACAAAGTCCGTCACTGCCCTCAACCAAGGGCCCTTCTGTTTAAAAGCAGGACAGGGAAGCACCATCTCTCCTGCACTTCCAATACAGTGCTTAACCTCCAAGTGGCACAAATAGCTGATTTCTATTTTTTTTTCCCCCTCCTAATCAAAACGTGTCTCCATTTTCACCCCTTTCCTCGTTCCACACCTGCGAGCTGGTTACTGCAGCCGAGCGATGCGATCGCGGCACGCTGGTTTGGCTCCCCTGTGGCCGTGGTCCACGCTCCCAGGGGGAATGCTGGCAGGCACCTCCTTGTGACCTGGGTGCAGATGAAAAGCATTCCTGTGGGCAGGTACCGTGGAGCGGCTGGGAGGCTGGAGCTCCTTGCCCCTGGGCCGTCTGGGTGTCCGTGCGTGTTGCCACCTGGATGGATGAACCCGGGATGCCCGTCGGGGAGCCGGGGCGAGCGGCGCACGGGCTGTGGTCAGCCCGGCCTTCCCTGAGTCTCTCCCCGGCCTCTCAGTGGATATTCCCAAGGTTTCCGTGCTCTCACGCTGGAGTCATCACCGAAGCATCAGAAAACGCTGCCTTCTGAGGGGTGGTTAGTGGCAAGCGTCACTTATGTGTCATTTTGCAAGCGATATCATGCACAGTAATTAGTGCTGTGCCGTGCAGGAGAAGTATCATTGCAGCTGGAAAGGGTAATGTATGCGTTGGGCTGCTCCCACCCCATCTCCTGGGGGGAATTGCTGAAGAACACACTTGAACCTGCGTGGTTTGGTGATAAGGGGTGGCGGGGCAGGTTCTCCTGTCCTCCTTGCGGTGTGGGCACCCCTGAGAATACCAAGTAAGCACTTCAGCTGCTCTGCGGCCCAGATGATCTCAGAAAGCAGATAATAAACCCAGGTATTTGGGGTGAGTCCCATCAGCTCAGCTTTCTGGTTTGCTCCTGGTGGTCTGCACCTCGTGCACGTGCTTGCTTCCATTGTTGTTCAGGGGGATAAAAACTGATCCTGTCTGTGATGAGACACAGCTGCAGTTTTGGGGTTTCTTTGGTCCTTCAACTACCACTGCATGCCCACCCCATGTGGCTTACGATGCTTACCTCTGCAAAGATGTAAAGAGCAGATTTTGAGTCCATGGAGACCAGGGAAGGTGGGTCCCAGTAGCATGTCATGGAAACCAGTTGCACTCAAGAGCCACCCTGCAAGGCACTGCAACTCCCCCACCACACACAGCACTTCTAGGAGAAGACCCTAAAATTTATTTTGGGTTGCTTATGCAAATATTTAGTACCCTGAGCCAGCCACACTGACCCTGCAGAGGACCTTGCCCGTTGCTCATCTCTCAGCATGACCCAGAAATTCAGAAGGGAAGGCGCCCGATATCTTCCACCAGTCTGCAGAGCAGCCAGTCCAGCACCAGAAACAGAAGTGAGAAGCCTTTCGCAACCAGGGCTGGGTATTATATGACTGGCCGGGCAGATTCTGGCATGCAGCCTCTTCTCTTAGGAAATCAAGCAGACTCTTTGTCTGCTTTCCAGCAGGAACTGCTGCTTTTATTGCCCGGCTTCGCCCCGTACGGGGGAAACCGGCTGGAGAGCAAAGGGAAGTTTTTCTCTCAGACAGCCCCAGCCCCCGGGGGGATGATTACAGGTTAAACCGAGAAGCGTGTGAGTCTCAGCTCACCTGCCCTGTTGTCTTCCTCATTCTCCTTTTTCAAATCCCTTGTCCACGTTCGCTGGCCGGTTTGAACCATGCGAGAACCTGGTGGAGAGGGAAGGGATGGTGCCCGTGGTGGGAGCTGGGCAGAGGCATGCAGCAGGGAGGAGCAGCTATAAATGATTAAATAAATAATAATTCCAATGTGGGAGTGCTAATTTAATGGCTACAGCAGGTTTACCTTAAAATATTGTAAGTAAATATGAATTAGGTTGTGAACCTAATGCATTGGCTGGGTGGTCACACAAGTGCCAGGACTTCAGGGCTGTGATTTCCCTGGAGCTCTCGAACCATTTGAACCATTTTTTTCTTGCAGTCCCCATCAGGGCTGACTCAGGGGTCAGAGAGCTTTGGGAAATGCTGTGCTCTTGCTGGAGCACCCTTTGAGGAATACATGGAAATCATCATGGATGGGTGAAGAGGCTGATGGTAGCAACTCCAGGCAGCATGGTCCTTGCAGTCAGCAAGCTTCAGTGCCAGTGCCAGGCTTCCTCCTGCCCCATCATGCAGGGGTCAGATTGTTAGTGCCTGCACCCCAGCATGCTACAAACATGACCAGGAGCAGGCAGAGGAACAGGGACACCTTTCTGATCCTTCAGTCTTCAGTCTGTTGCACTGATGCAGGTGGCTGACAACCATCTGTGGCCGTGGGTTTGGACTATTGTTCCCCAGAGCATCACCAGATCTGACTGGTGGGCCCTGCTCTGCTGCACAGGGGCAGGAGGGCAAGCATGAAGTTAGAGGGTGCCTGCCCAAGGCTGGGGGTAGGATATGTTCTGTTTCATCACAGGTAGTTGAGACTGTTGCTCATTAGCCAAATATCTGAATGCTTGACAGTGACATATTCGTCCTCACAAACACCTGGGAAGCTGGATCAAGGAAAGCCCAAGTGAAGTTGCAGCTTTTCCACATGTCCTGGGCAGAGGACATGAGGACCACTGAGGGGACCACAGCTGAAGAAGGGCTGGAGCTGGACCTTCTTAATCAACCCCAAGTCCGTTTTGATGCTCGAGTTTTCATGTTATGTTCTTTACTAAAGAATAGCAAGAATAAGAAAGGTGAATATGTACTTTATTTGTGGCCGTAATTCATGCCACATAAATGAGCTAAATACCCCAGGAGGGAATTTCTGAACTATTCGTGTTTATATTTTTCCCTAATTTATTTTTCTTCTTCTTTTTTTTTTTTTTTTTTCCCCATCCTTGATAGTGCTGGGTTTAAAGTAATCTCATGGGTGGTTTTTTTGTGAAGAATCTGTGAACTGTTTGTGAGAACTTATCTCAGAGCACGCGGCTTGGGCTTAACTAACATTTTCCAAACAACTCAGCAGAAAGATAAACTGGGGCAGGGGAGGGGGAGGAGGGGGAAAAACACTGTTGCACGACTCGAAAACCCTGGCTGAACCTTTGGCTAGTGCGAGATAAAACCAATGGACAACGTGCTCATGGAGATGCCGTAAACATCATCTTCAAAGTGAACCAACTGCTCTCTGCCGAATGCAGGCGAGGCTGAAGACAAAACTCTTGAGAGCAATGATAATTCCTTGCGTTACCTCTTTTTTTCCCTAGCTGTTTTCCAGCCTTTGTGGAGCTGGTAAACAAACAGACATTTATTTGTAAAGGAAAGGAAACACAGAAAAACAAGAGTGGGAAGGAGAGATGATAAGACTGAGAAGGCGCAATTGTCAAGGCACAATTCTGATTTTAGCTAAAGGATGTGACTTTGGAGCGCGTTCAGTTATGCCGAGCAATTTTTATAAGGGCAGTTTTAATCAGTTCAACCCCTTTTCCAAAGTTTGCCTTTCCCTAATGAATGTCAGATACTAATGAAGCCAGTTTTCCCATTTTTTTTTTCTCCTTTTCTCTCATTGCTTAGTGCATGCACTCAGCTCCCCACTGCGTGCGGGGATTAGCTTGGAGCTATCAGGCATTGCTCATCCCAAAGTGATGGGATGGAAGGGGCCATGGCTTTTGGGTGTTGCCAGTACTTGCAATTGTTGTAAAGATGAAAACAAAGGAAAAAGTGTATTTTTACTCCTGTTTCAAGGGTCCTTGCTCAAGGTTTCCAGGTTTGTGGGGTGAGACACGCTGAGCTCCCACACTTTGCCACGGTCAGGTAGAGACATTGACCCTCACTGCACGTCCTGAGTCTGAACCAAGTGGGATGAGCATATCCCTGCACCGTCCCATGCCATGCCCAGTGACATTTTGGGTCTTTCTTGAAAGTTGCTCCTGCTTGCGAGCTCATGCTTGTGACACCGAGTTCGTGGAGAGCAGGGTTGGAGTTGGTGCACCTGGGACTCCATAGTTTCGTTGGCACCCATTGCACCTGCACCGCTGTATAATCAGCCTAGAAGAAGCCGTATTAATTAGGGTGTACTGGATGTAGCACTTTCCCATCAGGTAATTTTGTGGCTCTCCAGAGTGTCCCCACGGGGATGGGGAGGTTTGGTGGTGGGTGGCTGCCTCTTGGGCAGAGCCCTTCCCTTCCAGAAAGCTGCTCCCAGGTCTGTGCAGCTCCAGTGCTGTTGGCTGATGGTTGCATTTAGTCACTCTGTGTGCGAAATGAGTGTTTCTCGTTGCCTGCCGTGGGATAAAACAAAGCATTGTAACCTGAACAAAGTTCATTATGAGAGTTGTAAATCTAAATTTTACCCCATGTTTTTTCGCTGTTTACCTGAAACTTTTGCCTGGACAATCTCTTTGCTTCCCTCTTTTTGATTTTCTATCCTTTCCTCCTGGAAGTTTCAAAAGCCAAGCTGGATAAGGCGATGTGAGGAAGATCATAAGGGAGGAGGAGGAAGAGGAAGAGGAGGAGGACGAGGTCATGGATTTCTCACTGCTTCTCTCTTCTCTCTTTTGCAGTTGTTGCAATCTCAGGATGTGAAAGAAGACGCCGTGCTCTGCTGCTCCATGGAGGTAGGGAGGCACCTGCACATCTGCCCTAATCCTCGTTGCTTTGCCCCTTCTGTCCTTGGACATGCGTGTGTGAAGCAGCTGTTGGATGTGCACAGACCCAAACAGCTGTGCTGCTTCTTTGCATTGTGGAACGACAGGATGGCTTGGGTTGGAAGGTATCTTTGAAGGTCATTTAGTCCAACACCCCTCTGCAAAGAGCAGGGACAAAGAGCTCCAGCAGGTCCGTGTCCCTCCTGTGCCGAGGACTCCAGGGCTGGATTCAGGACTCCCGTTGGGGTGTCACAAAAACAAGAGTAGGTAAAAGACATCATGGTGAGATAAGAAATGGCCCTTGAGACTCTGTCACTGGACTCCTGGCACATGTAAATGAACTCAAGAAATCCGGTAGCTGGGGTCCCATCACAAAATTTCAAAATCACAATATTTGAAGTTCCTTCAAACCTCAACCTCCATTAATTTTTTCTGCACAGGAACAGCTGTATTGAAGCAAAAGGTGTCCTGTGGCTCACATGAGAGGTTTGTGCTGCTCAGCAGCAGTTTCTCAGAGAAATGCTGGTACAAATATAGCTGAGTTTCATTAGTTACTTTTTTGGGAAGTGATTGGCCCTTGGGGATAGATACTTTCTTCGCAGAGAGCAGTTGAAATTGCAGCCTGAATGGTTAAAATTCAGCAAAGCAACAGGCATCCTGGGAGAAGGGTTTGACTTTTTAAGGTGAAGACCTTCAGGAGCTCTGTTTTGGGGAGCCTTCCATGCTGGGGGACTCACCACTGTCCACCCCAAGCTTGGATCTTCTCTGTGGAACCACCTAAGGCTTATGCTGCTTCATGGAGGCTCTTCAAGGAGTAGTTGTTTCAGAAAAAGCCCTTGGCTGTCCTCAGCAAAGCTGCACAACAGGTATAAATGCAGATCTCGGCGGAGCAGGATTTGTTATGCACACAGGAGTGTTCTGCTTATTCCAGCTAATGACTGGGAGTCACTGGGAGCTGTGAATCAGCGAGTAAATGAAGGGCCAGGTAGAAGGCAAGGAATACCACATCACAGCCTGCACTTTGTTTTGACAATAGCGTGATTTTTAGGTGGGATTTTTTTTTTCCTTTTTTTTTTTTTTTTTTTTCAAAAGAGATCCAGCGTTGCCGCCTTTGAAGTCAGTGGGAGCTGAACCATACGCTCCTCCAGCAGCCCGGCTCTGATGGCTTTTGAAAACCTCGCCCTTTGTGCTCAGCTCTCGGAGCCTGCTGCTGCTGGGTGGTTTTTTTTTGGTTTTCAAAAGCCACGACGCCTTTAAACCTCGCCTGCACCACGCGGGGGGGAGAACTGGAGGGACGGGAGGTGTCTGTAAAAGGCAGTGGGGGTGTTTCGGTGTGACAGAGGGGTAGAATCACTGACTGCCTCGAGCTGGGAAGGGATGATCAGTAATCCACGAGTGACCCCTTCTTCTCCCAACAGCTGCAGAGCACTGGCCGGCTGCTGGAGGAGCAGCTGCCCGAGATGATGACGGAGCTCCTGGCGATCGCACGCGACAAGATGCTGTGCCCCTCCGAGTCCATGCTGACGAGGTCCCTGCTGCTGGAGGTCATCGAGCTGCACGCCAACAACTGGAACCCCCTGACGCCCACCATCACGCAGTACTACAACAAGACCATCCAAAAACTGACGGCCTGAGGGGGGCAAGGGCGAGGTGGGGTGGGAAGGGACGAGGAGAAGACACGCGCCTCGATGGGATCCGGCAAGAGCTTTTCCGGTTTAAATCCCCCCAGCAGACCAAACCCAAGCATGCTCAAGAATACGTTTGTGGGGCGGGGAGGGAGAAGCATGTTTCTTTTGCAGCCGCGCCGCCAAGTGCCACCCCCTCCTCCCTGCCGTGGTTTTGTTTTAGGGGGGTTTCTTTTCTGAACTCATTGCTCAAGCGGCAGCAGCGCATCCCGCCGGGTTATTGTTTGGCTTTCGAAAAGGAGACACGGAATTTGGAAAAGGAAAAAAAAAAAAAAAACAAAAAAAAAACAACACCACATAATCCAAGTGGGGGCTAGCATTGTTTTCACGCCGTCCTCCTGCCTTGCCCTGGCCAACTGGCAGGAGACAGCAAGCAGCAGATGTCTCGGGAGGACAAAGCCAGACACACACTACACCAGACGCTCATAATTGATGGCTTTTGTCGAGCGGGGCTTGCGTTAGGTTCCCCCCCCCTCCTTCTCTTGTTTTCGACTTTCTGTGTGTCCCCCCCACCTACCCGCCACCCCTTCGAGAGCAGATCGGAGAGCGGGACGACTTTCTAATTTGCACTGGCTTTTCTTTCTCTCGAGCATTTGTAATTTCTTCTTATTTTATTGTGTCGTCAGACGGACAATTGCGAGCAGCTCGGAGGCGCGTGGAGCAATGCCTTCCCACGAGCTGGCTAATGGTTTATGTGAAGATGCTGAAGCAGAAGGAGTGTTTTAAACGAGTCCAGAAGCCACTGCAGAAGTTACATAGCCACTGTCATCTTGCCAGTAACCTCTTTGGTGGATTGAGAAATGTGTTCTCTGAGCTGGGGGCTCTAAAAAAAGGGGATTCTGCGGCTCTTGCTGTTCAAGTTGCCGTTATTCCTCAGCCACTATAACCCTTTTTCTTTTGTAATACTTTTTTTTTTTTGTTTCCATTGAAGGAGTGCTTTATTGTAATTACTGTCATGGTTGTAATTATGCATTTAAATCCAGGCCTGTTATAGTTGGGCCTAATAATGTACAGGGCGAGGGAGAAATGAAGGTTTGATGTTCTTCTTTGGAGACTGGTAAAAGAGAAGACAAACAATGTATGGCAAAACAAAAGAGTGAAAAAAAAGAAGAGGAAAGAAAATAGATTAAGCCAAAAATAGAGGTTTTGAGCCTGGCTTCTAACTAGCTGAATATGCTATCCAGTGTTTTCTAGGTGTGCAGTGTGCAGGAGAAGCTGTGTCCCGTGGTCAGTGTAAGTGGCACCATGTCATTGAGGGATGGGTGACATTTTCAAAGAGGCAGAGTTTGCTCGGGGATCCCCAGGTTGCTCCAGGGTCCCCTGACTGCTCCATGCTGGAGCATCCCAAGGGAGAGGGTGGCTGCAGGGGACGATGTTGAGATGCCACCTGGGTGAGGAAATGCCCAGGGGGTGAGGAGGCTGGTCCAGAGGAACACCACGCCGCTGCATCGCTCCCCAAATTGTGAAGAAGATTTGGTTGTCTCCTTATTTTCTCATCTGTCAACACTTTGACTTACTAAATCCCTCCAGGTGCTTATTTTAGTGAAGCCTAATGAGGGTGCAAGCTGCCCCGTCCCATCTGCACAGCAGATGAGGAGCCAAGGAAGGCACGATGCCGGCAGCCCATCCTGTTTTTTCCCATTATTCAATTTACTTTCCTTTACTGTGATAAGAGAACTTCTGCTGCGATTACGGCATGCTTGGACCCTGGACCGGGCAGGCTGGGTCTGAACACAGCAGCTCAAACCCACTTTTCCGAGGAAGACGTTGAATTTCTGGTGGCTTGTGGAGAAAGATTTCACCCCGACCTCTTTGGATGTGCAGTATGTTCTTGGGTGCCTTATGAATGTGTTGGTCTGTCCGTGATGGGGAGGAAGCTTTTGCTGCAAAATTTAAAGGGCAGAAGTTTTCAGCAGAAAACGTGTTTCAGGAGGCGGGAGTCGTGATGCTGGAGTTCAGTGTTATTTGGATTCTCATCTGGTTGTCTGCTGATCCAGATTTTATTCCGCACATGGAGCAAGAGAAGCAAGCTGAAAACGGGAGCTTCAGTTTTCCTCTCCACTCAGAAAGCAGCAAAATGATTTCTGAGTGCACTGGAAGTGTCTGGAAAAACGAAGTTTTACTTCATGGATTTGAGCCCAGGAACTTTGCGTGGTGACGACGCCTTGCGTTGGGTCAGCTTCATTAGTAGCAATGGGGTTTGAGAGTATTAATGAGCAGATGAACTTCATTAAGGCAGCAAAAGCCCATCAGTATTACAAGGCTCAGGGTTGTGCCCATTGCTCTTTGTTTTTTTCTGCTCCCTGGGTTCTCAGGGAGTGGAGTAGAAGGGGATATAACACCCATCGCAGTGCGCTCAGGCACGGCATCAGTCTTCTGGGAGAAGACCTAAAAACCAGTTTTGTCTTCTTTTTTTTTTTTATTTTTTACCGAGGAGAAAAGTCCCGTAACAGGGACGCAGCCTGATGGGTCAGAGTGCCAGGGATCCTGCCAGCAGTGATCCAGACCACCACTCCGACCCCTGAAGCTTCTCACATGCCCCAGAATTTTTTCTCGGGATGTAGTGAAAGAAGAAAAAAAAAAAACAAAAATAGAAAAAAAAAATCCAGAGACTTGGGGATTTTGTTTCTAAAAAACTTGAATTTTCATCAGTGCATCGGGAGGCATTCAGAGTCAAAGTGTAAGCCACGAGGCAGTATTCCTGTTAAAGCATTTCCCTACCCCTGCCTGCTGTGAGGGTTTATTCAATTTTCCCACTGCAGGGAAATCCTGCAACCCCCACTGACCAGGCTTGGCCCGTGACTTTCCCTTCCAACACTGGGATTTTTCCCAATGAAGAACTTTTATGTGGAGTCTGTTTGGTTTTAGTGTCTTGCCATTTATCTCTGCTATTAACATGGGTTCGTCCAGCCATTAACTGCTTTGGTACATCAGTCACTCTGTGGATATCCGAGAGTAAAAATGTTGACCAAAAAATGTTTTTCTTTTCCCCAAAATGACATGCTGCCAATGGTTTCTTTCTGAAGGCCATCTCTAGGAAGCTGGCAGGCACGTGGCATCATTCACCAGGGTACCGTGTTGGGAGGGGAGGCACCACGAGGACATTTGATGAGGAGCAACACTGGGGAATTTTTTGGGATGTCTGGTGAGCACCTGGGGATCCTAGAGTGTTTTCTTCTCTTTTTTTTCTTTTTTTTGTCTTTCTGTAGAAACGGTCGCCAAAGAGCGTAATTCTCTCTTATGTGTATTTTTAGGTGCAAAGCCACCAGCCACACATCTTCCCCAGATTAGCCAGATTCCATCTTTGCTGCTCAGTAAAAAGTGTCTGCATGGGGGTTTGCTGCGTTGTCCCCATATGGCTACATCAGCAAAGGGGGGAAATAACCTCCTCAGGCCAAATATGTGCAGGGCCAAACCTCGGGCTGGTGCAAAAGTGAGGGGCTGGAGCCTCTGCGGGGAGTGATGCTCCACACCACGGCCATGCCCCTTTCCCTCGGATGCCGAGCAGGTTTTCTGACTCCCTGCCAGATTCCCCAGCATCTAGTTCACCTCATTCCTGGTGAAATTCTTTCCAAACTGACTGGTTTTTGCTACTACCCACAAAGTGACTTGCTTGGTTTCCCCATGAGGGCTTTCGCCCTTGTTTGGAGAAGTCTCGTGTATAAGGGAGGTGAAACAGAAGTGGGGGAAAAGAAAGGAAAAGTAAGTGATTTGCTTGGTTCCCCTCTTCCCTCGAAGGAGATTAATTAGTATCTATTCTTAGCATGATTGATGGCTTTGAAAGAAAACTTGTCAGAATAACTTATGATTTATTTTCATGCTTATTTTTATAACATCCCTCACTTGGAAATCTCTCAAAATCTTAAATATGATTTTTTTTGGTTGTTTTTTAATTTCCCCGCTGGGTATTTTATGGCTTTACACTAATTTTACTCTTCTTGGCGTTAGCTATTAGACAGTCATGGTGATATTTTCAGTATTCTTTCAGGAAAACTATACTAAGGGTTGCAAAGTCCACTGTCAATAGCCAAGGGAGCTGCGGTGTCCTGCAGAACACGGAGTTAACGCTAGCAATTCTTTTTTTTTTTTTTTAATGTATTTATTTGCATTTGGAAAAGCAACATTTTTAATTTAATCATATTTGTTAAACTAAGCGCTTTAAGAAAAAAAATTTTAAAAATTAAAAAAAAAAGCGAAAAGGTTTTGGGGAGAATAAAGACTAGATATTCATACTAGAGAAATCACAAACTCATCATTTTCAGCATTTCAGAGACTGTTAAAACAAGGGAGCTAATAACTCTTTGTGGCAATTCAGTCTTTGTTTATAGAACATCCAGACCCACTGTATGCTATAAAATGCATCATCTGAGTAATAAATGTTTAAAGCTTGACATTTCCCCATCTCTTTGTGGGTACACGCTATCGCTTCTGCTGGTCTGGGAGGGAACGTCCTTTTGTTCGGGATGGAGGAAAAGGAATATGGGGGGAGGAGGGGGAAGGGGGAGTGGGGAGAAGATTATCCCTCGTGGTGTCTGCTTGGAAATACAGCTTGGAAGTGCTCTGTGGAGATGGCTCAGCCTGTGCTCCTGGGGCTGGGTCACATCCTGCTGCACCTCTTGCTCCCCATCACTTCTCACGGGGGTGAGGATGAAGCCCAAGTGAGCAAAGGGCTCAGAGGTCCACGGGTGATGGATTGGGCCACTCTCCTGGCTTTGCCTCCCATCTATTTGTGCCCTCCATCAGCTGAGCCTGCAGGTCTCTGCAGGACCCGCCCCACTGATTTATCTCCTCCGTTTCACCCAATGCTACAGCAATGAGGGCTTGGTGCCTGTTAAAAACAATCTTTTAGAAAGGTTTTATTCAGAGGTCTCCCCTGGAAAACCCTTGTCTAGCCCAAGCCAGTTAATTTTTGGCTGACTGAAGTGCATGTATTGGCCTGCAATTTGTTCTGGCTAGAGGATGGGAGAAAGAGGGGAAAAAGTGGTGGAAGGTGAAACAAGGAGTGATATTGACACCAGGATCCTGCAGGGAAATTCATGTTCCTCCTCAGCACTCTAATCCCCATGCTCTGTCTTGAGAGCAATTTCCCTAATGCCAGAGCATCTTCTCACTCAAATAATGGGCTCACAGGACACAGCTAAGCATCTCTGATGTCCAAACTTCCCTGGGGGCCAGGCCCTCCCAGATGCAATATATTTACTCCAGGCAGCAGGGCTGTGGGAGAAATTCCCATCATTAGCCAAGGTGTCTTGACTCCAGCATGTTGTCCATTCCCTGGAACCCTCACCTACTCCCACCTCTTAAAGGAAGAGGGGTTGAAACTGAGCCTCAGAAAGCTGAATTTGGGATCATTCAGAACTTATATTGGATATTGCCTGTGGGTGTGGTGAGTGCCTGGCACAGGTTTCCCAGAGAAGCTGTGGATGCCCCATCCCTGGAAGTGTTGAAAGCCAGGTTGGACGGGACTTGGACCCCACATGGCCATGTGCCACCCTTTCCAAGGAGCCATCCTTAAACCTCCCTATCGTGAGCCCCCATCTACAGCCAGACCCTACAGCTCCAGGTTTTGCTAGAGCTGGAGTTTGGCCTGCTCAACCAAATTAGGGTTTTGAGCATCTGGACCAGCTCTGGGAGGAGTTTATCAGCAATGGAGTTGGGCTGGAAGCAGTGAAGCCAAGAGCAGAGATGATCCCTGGGCGCCTGGGACCACCAAGACACATTAAATGAGAAAATAACCTGCAGTAACAGAAAATTTGGAGCAGATGGATGGGCACTGCTACAGAGCTGAAGCTTTCAAGATGCAGGAATATTTCTGTGAGTTCCTCATGACTGCCAAAAACCCAGACAGCAGCAAATAAAGAAACCCTATGGATCACAGTAAGTTTGCTTGGCTTTCCTAAAACATGGCAGACCTGCAAATAGCCAGGATGCAGCATGTTCTCCTCTTCCAGCAGCTCCACTCCTGCACTGGATATTAGGGGAGCTTTTAAGTGCTTGTGCTGGTGGCAGAATGGGTAACAAAGATAAGTAACCTTAATGTAACAGCATTGCTGCTGTGTTTGCCAGCTGAACTGTAGCTTCAATAATTATTGTGTGGGATCCAAGAAGAACACTGGTAGTAAAACAATAATGCACATTACAGGAATGTATCCCCTCTTCCTTTTGAGTTGTGATCCTTAACTGTGAAACTGGAGACTTTTGTGGCTACGTAGATATGGCTACTGAGCTTAGCTTGATGTCTGTCCTTCTCCTCAGGACTTGTCTGAATTCCTGGAGACAGATTTCTGCAAAAAAAATGTCACATACTTGGATACCTGGGTTATATTTTATTGATTTAAACACTTACAGTATGCCTGTACCTCTTGGAGAGTCCTGTGGTTATCCTTGCTGTCACAGATGAGCGTGGGGTCTCGAGGACAGATGGTCCCAGAAATGGAGCCTTTATGGGGAAGTTTGGCTCTCCCTCCCTTGCCAGGACACTGCTCCCCTCGGAGCTGCAGCCTTTGAGAGGGGTTAAGTGCTGTTGCAAAGGGCAAAGCCTCGGTGGATGGGATGCTCAGCTGGTGCCTCATCCCGTGCCAGAGCAAAGCCACTTCCCACCAGTCGTGGCCGTGCCACAGAGTTAATGGGAAAAAAAAAACAAAACCACAAAGTCCCTCTCAAGAGAAATAGTGAGATTTCAGAATCCCGTTCTGTCCTAAATCGTGCCAGTTTTTTCACCAAACAAAGCGTTTTGTTTCGATGTATGCTACGTTGCTGTAGCAATAACATTTAAACAAATTGTTTGGATTTTATTAGCTCAGACCTTCTCAATAGCTTCCCGTAGAGCTTTCCCATCAGAAGTTTCCGCTCTGGGGAAAGTGATGCCAGGAGATGGCGAAGGTCTGACGGGAGAAATCACCTCTACCATGCACTGCACGGTCCTGGCCTGGCTTCAGCCTTTACTCCTCTTCTTCCAGCCCTGCCAGAGGGAAATGCATCAGCATTTCTGGCCCCACACGTGTCATTCTTGGTGTCCAAATACATAACAGCAAGTGAAGCCAAGACTTCAGTTGAACATCAGGAGGAATTTCTCCCTGGAAAGGGTCATTAGGCATTGGAAGGGGCTTCCCAGGGAGGTGGTGGAGTCCCCGTACCTGGAGGTGTCCAAGGAACAACTGGATGTGGCACCGTGTGCTCTGGGACAAGGTAGGGGTTGGGCACAGGTTGGACTCCATGGTCTTGGAGGGCTTTTCCAGCTTAAATGATTCTGTGATTGTGTGAAGCTGTGGCTGGGGAGACAGGCCCTGCTGGTGCTGGTGGTGGCCCCACGTCAGTCGCTGGTGACAGAGCTGTGAGAAGAAACCAGGTCTTGGAGCAGCTCCCTGCAACCTCTGCAGCTGGTGGGGGAGTGGTGGATACAGCTGTCCAAGGAACTGGGCTGCAGTGAGGGTCTCCATGAGCGTGGGGGGTTATAGAATCACGGAATCCCAGACTGGTTTGGGCTGTCCGCCTGCCATGGGCAGGCCAAGCAAATGGTCCATGGGGTTTCGTGGCACCAAGGACCAGTGCAAGGTCCAAATGGGTGATTATGGAGACCATTTCCACACATCTACCGGCTGCACCAAGCCTGGGTTTTATTTGAGGGGTGCTTGAAGATATAGGTGGAGGCCCCAGGTTTACCAATCCAAGGGACAAATCCTATCTGCTCTTGCTTCATGTGCACACCAGGGAGGATTTCCTTCAGGCTGTTGTCCTGAGGGTGGAGATGGGGAACGAGCTGTGCCCTCTTACCTTCCAAAATAATAATTGTGAGCTCTGGAGGAGCCTTGGCTTTTTTTGGCACAGAGTCCCATGCTCTGGCATCAGCTGTGCAGGAGCTGGAGCCCCTCACCTGCCATGCACAGGTGAGCTGAGAGCAGCATCAGCCTGGTGTGCTGTGGTCAGGTATCAGCTGAGCTGGGGGTTCCCCAGGGCCCCTTCTGTCAACCACAGCCAAATTATCCGTCTCTAGCACTTCCTTTGTCTGTGTGGTAAAACCCAAAATATATCCTGATCAGCATTGACTACCACTTGCCTTGATCATAAAATCATGGAATACCTGAATGGTTTAAGTTTGAAGGGACCTTAAAGTTTATCATATTCCATCCCCCCTGCCATGGGCAGGGACATCTTCCACTAGATCAGGTTGCTCCAAGCACCATCCAACCTGACCTTGAACAATTCCAAGGATTAGCGCCCTTCAAGCTCAGAAAAAAAATTTTAAACTGACATTTTTTTCGGAAATTTCAAATTTTGAGGTCCAAAAGAGGTCAAATTCAGCTTTCAAAGCTCCCAAGGTCTGGAAGAGGCCAGATTGGGTAGGTTAGTGGCTGTGCAGCGTGAGGGTGGGAGGAAAAACTGCACCAGGGGATGGATTATCCAAAACCTGTCTGGTGGTAATTACACATGTCGGCTGATGAAAAACTGGTTTGAGGGCAAACACTGTAAAAATATTGCTGTGGGGAGAGAAAGACGACAAAGATTGTGAAATCCAGTCCGTGGATTGTTTTACAGCGAAGGTAACTTCTATCCCCAGGGCTGGATTTTACAACTCGTGGAAGAAACCAACCCCCAGTTAGCACGGCTGCTCTGGTCTTCTTTTCAAGCAGAAAAAAAAAATGCAGTGTATTTGTCAGAAAACATGGTTTTGTGCTGACTTCCTAAAGATAAATGCTGTCTTGTTTTTTGGGGGGTGATGAAGCGTTTGGGAGAGGGATGGTGTTGTGTGTAGTGACTGCAATTTGCTTTACGATCACTGTGTTTTTACAATCACATCCTCCCGTATGTATTTTAATAAAAATCGCATTTCTGCTGCTTTTCTGAGCACTTAAAGGTGGTTCTGTGGGGGATCACTGCTCTCACAGGGGTTCTAAACCCAAAAAACACAGTGATGCTGCTTGGGTTCTGTTTTTCAGCCCATTCCACCCATTTTTTCCCCCCCATTTGCTCTCTGTCCTGTAACTTATATTTCCCTTTGCTCCCTATGTGTTTGCAGGGAGGGCTCCTTCCCCTCTCCAGCTCTGTTCTGTCACGTTTGGCCACCTCAACTCTGTTTCCACAGCTGAGGATGCTGGGGATGATGAGTTGAACTTGTGCCAGTCTCCTTTTTGGGCACAGAGTCCTTGGTCCCTGCAGTTCACATGTAGGTCCTCAGAACCTTGCACAAGGGTTTTCTCCTTTTGTTAATACCTTCTGCTACGCTTCAGATTTGTAAAATCATAGAGAATGGTTTGAGAGGGAAGGGACCTTAAAGCTCATCCAGTCCCACCCCCTGCCATGGGCAGGGACACCTTCCACTAGATCAGGTTGCTCCAAGCCCCACCCAACCTGGCCCTGGACAGTTTCAGGGATGGGGAGTCCACAACCTCCACTTTTCCAGGGTTGTGCTGTGCTTGCATCCCAAAATCCCCCCAGGAATCGCCACAACCCCTGTACCCATGTATATGCCACAAGGATGTTGCAGGGAGCCTCATCTCCCCTGCCCCTCCCTCCCCTCTGCCCATGACCCTTTGCCTCCCAATTCCCCCCCCCCTTAATTACCCTCCCCTCCACTTCTAATTGCTCCCGTGGTGCTGGATCAAAGTGCCACTGGATAAAAGTGACACTCCTAAGGGAAGTAATGGGGAAAAAAAAAAAAACAAAACAAAGCAGGTCCAACAAGCAGTTGTCCCTTGGAGGCCTGTCCTAGCCGGGCGTGGTCCTGGCTGGACACAGATGGGGACAACCAGCCCTGTGGGATGATGATGCACCCCGGCCACCCTCAGCAGAAGGTCCCATGGAGTGTCTGGGAGATGTGGCCTTGTGCTCATTGTCCCATGGGAGGTGGGCAGGAGGCTTTGGGGACACCCAGGGGGGCTGGAGGAAGGGTGGGAGTCGGGGCTGGATTACCCCCAGGGCGCTGTGCCGGAGCCTGTTTTCTGGTGGGAACTGTCAGGATAAAATTAGAAGTAGGTTGAACTTTATCTACAACTTGAACTGAGGCTGAACTCAGCCCTGTTTTGTTTTGGTTTTTCCAAGTTCAGTGGAGTTCATAGGGAGGGAGGCAAGTGGGGGGCACTGGATTATTTTATTTTAACTTGCTCTTTTCGTGATTCCACTGGAGTTTGAGTGCCTCAACAGCTTGCAAAACCTCTTCTTGTGGTGTTCCCAGTTCGAGATGGTGATGTGGTGGCTCAAATACTGCCACAGGCATTTTTACCATGCCAGATAGTCGGGCAGTGCAGAGCTGACCAAGCCTTCCCCTTGCTTAACCCTGGGGTCTGCCCCAGCCCAGCCCAGGACAGGGAGACAAAGGGGAAAACTGGGAGTGAGTTTGGAGGTGACACTGTGCAGAAGGACCACAGTAGTTCAAAATGGAGATTCTTCAAGGGATTTTTGGCTCGGTTTTGTCCCATGACAACTAGCTGGGCCTCCAGACAACCTTCCAGCATTGCCAGCACTACTCTCAGTCCTCAGTTTTGTTGTGGCCACCCCGTAGTGATGAATTTGCTTGCCTGGACACGCACCAAGGGACCTGAGAGCCAGAGCCACGCTCCATGTCCCTGACCCCCTGGGTTGTGCAAGCTGCTGGCAGCCGTGCAGAGGTGTGTGGGTGGTGCAGAGAGCACGTATGGCACCGTGCACCTCGTTCTGGGGATGTGACAGTCCCCTCTGGGCCACAGGAGCTGGTGCAAGCAGCAGCACAAGGACGTGGTTGTGGAGGTTTCACATAGCAGAGGGGCAAGTGGTGCTGCATCACTCCAGGGCCAGTTGTGCTTCCCAGTGAGCCAACCATCTCTTCCCAGAATAGATGGGAGGCTTTTACCACATGGTTATTTCACCTCCTAGATTACTCAAGATTTTGTAGAAACTTTACCTAATTTTTAACAGAGATGCCTCCTAGATCGCTGACAAATTTAGGGAATGCACAGGGCAGACTCATTTCCTGGAATGGGACCTACTGGAGGAAAAGTCCCTCCAGGCTGGCTCCTAACTATGACACATTTGATAGCCATTCAAGGACTACTGGGAAACATGTGTCATTTGTCTCCGCAAGGCTTCAGACAGTTTCATCATCAGCTCTGACTGCTCTGTGAAATAAAACCAGCTAACATCTACTAGCAGCCACACAACCTCTGGGGCTTATATAGGATGTGTCACAAGAGTGTGGGTTGGTTTTTTTTTTATCCCCCATGGTTTTACGCCCGAGTGCAAAGCGGCTTTGTCCCTATATTGCACCTTGTTTTCCTTCCTGCTGTCTGGGTGACCTGCGCTGTCCCACGGAGGGTGGCACAGGCTGTGGGTGTGCCACCACTGTCAATGAACTTTGGCTCCTTAAACCATGGAAAACCCGACGTGCCGGAGGGAGGGATAGGTGCCCGGCGTCCCGGAGATCGGATTGCCCCAGGGGATTTGCTGGGAGTCCCATGACGGGCCTGGAAGGGAGCCCAGACCGCCGGGCACCGCCGTGCTTTCCACCCAGGGCGCTCAGCCGGGGTCTCCGGAGGACAGCTGGTGGCCTTTGTCCCTTACTGTCACCCCAGTGCGTGCAAACCCCAACCTGGCACCAGCCCAAAGTCGTTGCCAGTCGGGTGGGTTGAACCCACCACATGGGACCACCTCTGCGTGGGGTGGTGGCACACGGCAGTGGGGCAGCCCTGGTGCGAATCCCTCCCGTGCCTGCCTAGGGGAGGTGTTTACCATGGCTCACCCCACGGGCAGCTTCCTGAGTTTGCACCTCAGGGGTGTTTTTTAGGACAAGTCTGGATCTCCAGCCATGAGCCACTTCCCTGGGCTGCTTCAGGTGCGCAGGATGCTCTGCTCACTACCACTTCACGGGAGCTGTAGCTTGAGCACCAGCATCATCCATCCTCCTCAGCCTTGTGGGGTCACCCCACGTCCTCAGGGGCTCTCACCACTCTGTTTCACCTCCGAGGTGCCCCACAGGATCTCAGCACCAGCTGTTTTGCAGGCAGATGAATCCAGCACTGCAGAGGGGTTTTTTAATGTCACCCACCTCAGCCTCCCCGTCCCTGTGAGCTGTTCCTAGGAGTCCAAGAGATCAGCCTCCAGGAAATGCCGTTATCAGCTGCCTCCATCGGCTGCTCCACTTGGAGCTCCCCGCCTTGCTGCCTTGCTCCCGGGGCGCCCGATCCCAATCCAATTTCTACTGGAAGGAGATAAGACAGAGAGAGGAGATAAGGGCCAGCCAGCAGCCCGGTCACCCTGACTCACAGGGGACAGATGTCAGCACAGGGGAGACATTGTCCCTTTGGGACACAGCTTGGTGGCACTGGGACTGAACCACTTGAGGTAGATTTGGGGGATGAATCAACCCTCCTTCTGGGGTGTGCACAACTAAAACTGAGCATTCCTGATCATATACGGGGAGAGGGTTCAAGTTCAGGCAGAACTAAGGGGTCAGGACTAAGATGCTCAGTTCTCATCCCTGTGCACACTGCAGGGTAAAAGTTTTCCACCCTTTCCTCCCCAAAAGCTCCAGCACAGCCTCATGCTTCTTTTCCTAAGCAACTCCTTTGCACCCACCTCATCCCCTTCCCTGCAATACCAAAAATAGCCAGGTTAGGGACATACGTAGGGCAACATGATGGTTAGGGACCACCCATTTATCCTGCCAGCTGGTCAGTAACATGCTCACCAGTCAGTGCCTTTAATTAAAACTAAATGGTTAATAGGAAGCTGAGCAAAGGTCTCCCTCCTGGCTCCTGGCACAGGTGCCAATGGAAATCGTGCCGGGGGCTGAAGTGCTCAGTGTCGTAACACTCCCTGTCTCCACCTTGTCTCTTTGCCAGGGCACTAACGTCACCACAAAATCCTGCTCCCAAATAGAGCTGCCCTGGTGCAGATTAACCTGTGCCTCTCAGAGGGGGGACAACCCCACTGGCATCCCTCTACCCGTGGGCTCCTTCCCAAAAGGGTCTCTCGTCTCTGACCTGAAGTTTTGGTAGGGAATGGTTTTCCTTTTAAGCCTGGGGCAAGTTGTATTTTGACTGTTGCCCGTTAGAGGGGAGGGTATTAAAAAAAAAAAAAAAAAAAAAAAAAAAAAGGAAAAAAAAAAGGAAAAAAAAAAAAGGAATTACCCAATACAGAGCAGTTTCCCAAGGTTGAGAAGCAGGAGGATGGAACTAATAATTAATCGGCAGCGGCTGGCGGGGGCTTTGCTCACCTCAAACAACCTGGTTTAAGGGTCAATTCACACAGGTGCCTGCAACATATGAAAGAAAAGATCTTGTCCTGGCCTTAGGATGGGAGAAAGAGGGGGGAAACAAGTGGAAGGTGAAACAAGAAGTGACAACAACACCAGGATCCTGCAGGGAAATTCATGTTCCTCCCCAGCACTCTAATCACCGCGTTCCCTCTCCATCTCCCCATCTTCTCCCCCTCAAGAAATGGGCTGAAGGACTAAGCATCTCAGATGTCCAAACTCCCCTGGGGGCCAGCCCCTCCCAGATCCAACATGTTTGCTCCAGAGAGCAGGGTTTTGGGGGAACTCACTACCCTGCCCATCATTAGCCGAGATGTCTTGACTCCAGCATGGTGTCCATTCCCTGGAACCCTCACCTACTCCCACCTCTTTAAAGAGCAGTGGGCTTGAAACTGGGCTGGAGCCTCAGGAAGTTGGTTTCAGGATCATTTAAAATTTAGATCAGATACTAGGAAGAACTTCTTGGCTGCAAGTGTGGTGAGGACCTGGCACAGGTTGCCCAGAGAAGCTGTGGTTGCCCCATCCCTGGAAGTGTTGGATGGGGCTTGGAGGAACCTGATCTAGTGGTCTAGTATCCTTGTCCATGGCAGGGGGTGGAACTGGATGATCTTTAAGGTCCCTTCCAACCCAAACCACTCTGTGTTTCTACTGATCACCATCCTTGATGGAGCAGACATCGTTAAACACGCATGAAGATGCAGTTGGATGTATTTTAGTGCAGATTTCATTCTCAAGTGGCCTGAATCAAAATACACAGGAGAGTAAATGGAGCTCTTTGACCAAAACCTCTGCAACATGTGCAGACTTTTCAAGCAGAAAATAAGTGCACTGGGTCGTTCTTGCATTTAAAACACTCTTTAGCAGGCATGCAGTTCATGCACAGCAACTCACTGCTTTGCCATACAGATCGCAGATAAAATTTTCCTAGCTCTGGGTACTTATGTAGTTTTTTTTACTTAGGTAGGTTTTACTCTAATTGGGGGTCTGATGTCCTCTGTCTCAAATGGAAACCCACTGTGCACTGGTGGCTGCTGCTTAACTCACTGGTGATCCTGTTCCTGCAATTCCAAGGTCCTCCTTATCTTCACCAGAGTCAGCTGTATCCTCAGAGCTAATTGCAATAAACAACACAAAATACTTTTCCTTATCAAAACATCTTTGTGCAGAAAAACATAATTTCAGAATGGATAAAAATGTGGTGTTCTTGACCCATTTTCATTTAACTCCTGGCTGGGCTGCTCCCTGCCCAGAACAAATCCGGAGACTTCACCCTGAATTTCTTCGGGATCCTGCGAGTTGGACCAGTCCAGGGGCTCCCAAAATTCTGTAGGCCTCAGAGGACCTCCACATTTCTGGTGAGTGTTTCACACCTCTGTGGGAACAGGGTCCCCAAGCTCCCCTAGGGTCTTGTTGCAATTTGGTGCTGAAAATAACTGCTCTCACAGACCCATCCCTCACCTCTGCAAAGCTATAAAGAGCTGGCAGATAGCTGGATGACAGCTATTACAGTCCATAATAACAAGAAGAACAAGTATATTATAATAAATAGCATTTACCCAAATAACTGATGTCTAATGAATCCTGGGTAATGATTTAGTAATAAAGGTGGTAAACTAGTAACAGAGGGAGTCTGGAGGATGGTGTGTAAAGTGCTCAGAAAATTAAAAGATATCCCAAAAAAGGAAACTGGAAGGACCTGGGGCTGTTTAGTCTAGAGAAGGAAAAAAAAAAAAAAAAAAGATGAGAGTATATTGTAAATCATAAAATATGGCTGTTGAGAGAAAGGAAATAAACTCTTCATTATCACAAAAGAAGGGCTGAAAAGTCATGGGCTTAACCTGCGGGAAGGAAGATGCAGCGTGGGTGACAGAGGCCTGGAAAAAGTTGCCTGAAAAAACATTGTAGAGCCACACTAGAGATTTTTAAGAACATGCTGGAAAGCGGTTTAAGGATGTCTGGATTGTCCTTGGGATTAGCAGGAGGTTAGCTGATTTTCACTGCTCTCATCCAGCATCATTTTCTATTATTCAGTTTATTCTGCTTCCTTGACTGGGTTGTGTTTTGAAATTAAAAAAAAAAAAAATCTCACTTTAATATTTCTGTTGTTGTCTGCAGACCAGTCTTCCAGAGGGAAGATGTCTTCTCCTCCAGCAAGGACAACAAATTCCTAAAGGCGGCCAAAAAAACTACAGGAAGGGATTGCTAACAGCAAACCCCCAGGGATATTAGTAGACATTACTCCAGATACTGAAGGTCCAGTGCTGAACAGATGGGAGCTCAGTTCCTAAAATGTCGACTTCCAGAGAGATGTACCAACCTTGAGAAGATCTGTTTCCATGAGATGCTGTGTACCTGTCGACAGCATTCCTGGCAAAAACACCGGCAATAACGTGATAAATCCTTTTGATGTTCCTCAAGCTCAAAGTCCAAGGACAGACAAAATGATAGGAAGATGGAGATGAAGAAAAAGCAGACTTCTCAGAGCTTATTTGCAGAGGAGGGCTGTGGCATGGAGAAACACTCCAAATAAAGCTGGGTCTGGAGAGCCTCTGTTTGGGAAGGTCCCAGAAATGAATGAGGTTTTAAGGAGGGGTTACAAGAGGAGGCCGAGCAGGGAGCGGTTAGGAGGAATTTTAATTAACATCAGCATTTGCAATGTTATTTAATAGGGTCCAAAAAAACATCTGAGAGCAATGAAAGCTGAAACCAGCATTTTCGGAGCAAACAGAGGCGAGTGTGGGGCCGAGAGAGCTGGAGGGCTGGCTTCCTGGGGGGTGAGGCACACTTGAGGAGGTGGAAACTCCTGGGGAGAGACAAGTTTGGAGAGGTGTATTTGGGGGAGTTGCTGGGTCAAACACCCCTGGTGGAGGAAGGACTGAGCATCCCTGGGATAGGAGATGCCCTGGCTTCTAGGGCTGTGCGTGGTACAAGGGAAGCACCAACCGTCTGAGATGGTATTTAGGGAGGTAGGAACTGGCAGCATCAGAAATTGGGGCCCTTTGGGGACACAGAGACCCCCCCCCAGCCAAGGTGCTGGGTGCTTTGAGGGGCTGCTGTCTGGATTAAGCACCCTGCAGAGGCAGTTGAGCCCTGCAATCCCAAAGGGATGCCCATTCGGGCACGAAATGGAAGAATCTGGCCTTGGTGAAGGCACTGAGGACGGGTACCCAGATCTGTGGCACGAGGGTGGGGACAGCCATGGAACTCCAGCAGCAGCTCAGGGGGACAGCGACCACAGTGACCACACAGGTCCATCACAAGCAGCTTTGCTCGCCCAGGACCCTGGCAGGCGTTTTGTCCCTGCTGGAGAGGACACCAGGGCCCACAGCGGGGTTTGCCAGCCTGGATAACCCCACAGTGGGTGCGGGAGAGGTTGCCAGGCTGGGCTGTGCACGGCACACCAGCCTCGGCAGCTCAGGCTCGTCCCGTGCCCGAACTTGTCGATGGGGCTGTTCAGAGCGATGACATAATTACAGTTTCAATCGCAGATTAATAAGAAGTGGGTTTTTTTCAGCAAACTGTGAGGCATGCCTGAACTGGAAGGGCATTTCAGCTCCCCGCTGCCTGGGAGCTGAGGGTGCCATGCCCTCTTTGATGTCTCCTGGCTCCTACAAATACCAGCAGCAGCAGCAGCAGCACTCATGTCCCAGCTGCAAACACCCTTCCAGTGGCGTGTTCTCCGTCAGGAAGGATCACAGCTTTCATCTCCAGCACTCTGTTGGGCAACAGGTCTATAAATAGACTGGGGAGAAGCCATCCCCAGCCTCTAAAATAAACAAATTCTGCTGGTGGAGGAAAGTCATCTCAGATGCCACCCAAGGCACAGGGGCTGATAACTGAGAGGGAGGGGAATCTAAGGCAGAAGCCCTTTGCCCGAGGTCAGTCAGAGTGCTTCTGTGACGTGACAAGCTCAGGGATGCATCTGGAAGGCTGCAGCAGCAGGGCAAACTGGCAGAGCGAGGCCAGCATGGACTATGAACCACTGTGTAACTGTGAGATGCGGAAGAGAGATCACACCCATGAGCCAGACACCAAAAGCCAAGCTTAAAGTCCAGGTTTTAGGGTTCTGGGTCAGACCCTGAGATACAACCACTCAAAGCAAAGCCACAAAGGAGCAGAAATTTGCTTCAGGGAAGGATGGATATGGAAGGATATATACATTTCCATCATGATTTCTTCTCCCTGTGCAAGGTCTCCCATTTTTCCCTCTTCCCCTATCATTCAGCCCAGCACAGCTTACTTGGAGCAGGTGAATCTCTCACATCATTCAGGTTTGCAGGTCTCAGTGCCTGATGGAGGAGCGTTGGCACACCCCTGGGCATGTCAAGCCTGGGGCTGTCCCTCAGCTGCTCCCAGTGAGAGTCCCAGAGCCCAGTCAAGATCTGCCAATCCAACTATTTAAAAAAAAAAAAAAAA
Organism: Pyrocephalus nanus; assembly: GCA_038380795.1. Lineage (NCBI taxonomy): Eukaryota > Metazoa > Chordata > Aves > Passeriformes > Tyrannidae > Pyrocephalus > Pyrocephalus nanus. The sequence continues at coordinate 1,525,746 of CM076263.1, read as the reverse complement.
AAAAAAGAAAAATCCTAAAAAATAATCCTCAGACCTATTTAAAAGTCAGGATAGCCATTTTTTTTTTCCCCTTCCACCTCTGAATCTTGATCCTGCAGTCCTCAAATTCCTCCTGCATTTGGAGGAGTGGACAGTTGGGCTTTCCACTTTTTCATGTCTACATGTGTCCTGGAGCTCACAGACACTTGTGAGCCTTTTGCAGCCAAGCAGAGTCCACAACTGGGAACTTTGCAAGGAGCTTCAAAAAGCAGCTGAGACTTTGGCACAGAAATGTATAACCAAGATCTGCTGTACCTTGTGCTTTCCTGCTCTTCATGTCGACCACCTCCAGTTTCAGGTCCAGTTTAGACATTCATCATATTCTGCTTTATTATTATCCTGTGCCACTTATTGCTCCCCCTGAGGTTGTTTAGTGGACCATGCATCTCTGCTGGGAGGAGAAGGGTGTATTAGAAGCTGCTGAGCTCTGAACACCAAAATCACCCTGGCTCCATCTTCCTGGAGCTTCCCACGTTACAAGCAGGTCTGTATCTGGAGATCGGTTTCCTCTAACAAAGCAGGTCCCTATCTAGAGATCTGTTTTCCTGCAACAAAAATATGCCCCAGGTGAGAAATTTGCCTCCTGAACTCAGCGTGACCTCCAAGAGCTGAAAGGCTTTGGATTAGGAACATCGGGGTTGACTGTGCTGAAAATCAATCCAACCCTGGAGCCACGCTGCTGCCAGGTGTGGTGATGCATCCCTGCAAAAAAAAAAAAAAAAAGTCCCAAGAAATGTTTGGGTTTTTTTATAGTATACACATTAAAACATCAGTGTTGGCCCAGTCCAGCAGTCCCCCTCAGGCTAGAGGTCTCCAGGGGATAATCCCAGTTGTGGGTTTGGGTGCCACTGTCCTTCTCTCCAGGGACAAGAGCTGGCAGCACCTCCAACTTGGGAAGTGGCTGCATGGGCTTAATGCTTCAACTGCAGCCTTTTGTCCCAAAACAAAATCTCTTAAAAAAAAAAAAAAAAAAGAAAAAAGAACCTGAAGGGTTAAAGCAACAATGAAAGTTTTACGAGTCCAGGCTGCAGATGTTGCAGGCAGGAAGATGAAAGCAAATCCCGCCTGGTTGTGGAGGCTCTAAGCCCTGAACAGCCCATCCATGGAGGCAATTCCCTCCATTCCTGCTCCACTCTGTCCCCTGGCTGGAAGTGTTCCTGTCTGTGAGCCCACAAGCATCACATCCCTGCACGAGGCCTTTCCGTCCCCACTGCTCGCTCTTGATCAATTATTAAAAACAGAAAATTCTCCAACCATGAAATTCATCCCAGCTTCCCCATGGCGTGCTGGGCTCGAAGAACCAAGCCATAGGGCCTGAGCTCTCAGGAAAGGAGTAAATACCACTTCCAGCAGGGCCTTTTTGGGATGCAGGTTCATCTCCAGGGGTTTGGTTTTGTTTGCACCAGTGTTGCCCCTCGGCTCCTGCAGCCAACTCAGGTGAGCACACTGCCCACCCACTGCTCTGCGGGATCCCACCACCCAACTCCCATCAAGATAAGGAGGGCTGGTTTCCCTTCTGTCGTCTCCATCAGGTCTGGTTTCCACTTTCTTTCACTGAACCCCTTTTGCATCCTCTTTATTTTCTAGTTTTTGCCCTTTGCAAGCTCTCGGCCTTGGCTTGCCTTGCTGATGAGGGGCAAAACTTGTTTCCTGACCCATTTTCCACTGGAGATTGGCTCTAAACTGAGCTGACAAGCTTTGGTAGGTGTGATACTGGGGCTGAAGATTGGGATCCCGAGCTGTCCTACTCCTTCCTTTCGCAGGGTGCTTTGTGCAAAACAGATCCTTTTGGGTTCAGAATGTGATTTTTTTCTATTTTAAGCATATTCAGATTGACATTCTCATCTGGGCAGCTGTAGGGAATAAAAGGAGTCCCCCTCAGCTCTCACACAGCAACTCCCTGGAGGTCTCTGGTGGTCCAGCTCCAGACTTGGGTACGCACATGCCTGGGAATAACTTGCATATTTTCTACAGGGCAGGGGATATAAATACATCCATGGTAATGCCAGCCCTCTGTATCTCCACAACAGCAAAATTAGTAGTTAGTGCCTTGCAATATGTGGGATTTTTTTTCCCTTTTTCCCATGCGTGTTGTAACCCTGGTAACCGACAGCACCCGCACCGCCGTCTGACTCGCGCTGCTTTGTTCCCGTCTGGTACAAAAAAAGCCTGCAAACACTTCACCACACTGAAAGCTAATGAAACCACCCAGAGTTGACTCTCTCAGAGCTGATCTAACACCCAGTGGGCTTCCACCTCCCTCCCTTTAGCCCTAACCTTGTTCAATTGCGAGGGATGGAGCCACCACCTCTGAGCGCCTGCCCACAACATCAGGCTCAGCTTTGTTCGAAGGGGTTCAACACCTCTTGCCTGAAGGAATTCAGAACACCCCCAACCTCTCCATGGTGACTGAGCTGTTTGCAGAGGGTACAAGGGCACCCTTAATCTCTTGTTTCAGCCCAAATGGGCTGAAGTAAATATGTCAGGTGTCACGAGGCACACTCCAGGGCCGGGGACATGGACACCAACATCCCTCTGCCCAGGGTGTCTTAGCTGCTGAAGCAGAGTTGTGCTCCTGATCAGCACTTAATTTCCTTGCTCACAAATCCAATGAATATCCCAAAAACCCAGACCATTGCTCCAACCCAGACAGCAAAGCAGGCCCCTGTTTCCCACCACAGGGTCCCTCCAGGAGGACAAGTCACAGCACAGCTCAACCTGCTTTGCATACGGTTGCTAAATCAGGTCTTCTCCCTCCCCCCAACCTTTGTCATTCCTGGAAGCAGAAGATGAATTCACCCTCAGATTTCCAACACTTTCAGACTTCATGAGCCTTGTCACAAGGTTCAGGAGTTATTCAGAATCACAGAATCATAAAATCGTCAAGGTTGGAAAAGACCTCCGAGATCATCAAGTCCAACCATGTGTGCAGCTGACAGCCAGATGGATGTGTGAACATCAGAGCCTCTTGGCTTTCAGAAACCAGACTGCCTAAAAAAACCCAAGAGGATGGTCAGATTCATCAGCAGGAGCAATTTGGCAGTTTATAAGGGTGATCCAGTAGCATGACGAAGGGGAAACATCCTGGGCTTTTCCACCAAAGCTGATGACAGGGACCTTGGCTGGTAAACATTACACAGCAGTGACTTCCCCGTTAACCACAAGAACCACCCAAGCCTCTCAAGTGTTTCGTTTTTTGTTTCATTTCATCTTGAAGCCACACAAAAATTTGTATAGTGACTTGCTGGAGAGTCTGGGGATGTTCCTCTGGCTCCTCTGTGCAAGGCTGAGCAAGGACTCCTCCTGTCAAAGCCTGATGACACAGTGGGGTTGCAGGGGATGGACCTCTCCAAACAGCTTTGGGTGTTCAACTGTGGGTGTTCAGGTCCAATCCTGGCCTTGCTGTCACCCCCAGCACGTCACTTCTCATTGCTGCCTGCTCACAGGCTGCTTTGGACAAGGCCTTTGTAATGCCTGTCCCAAAAAAGCCCAGGACTCACCATGTGAGTCCATGACACTGTATGGCATGGGAGAAGCTCCGTCCATCACTCCTTGCTGTGAATATTTTTCCCGAAGGAAATGCTGTTTCCATCTGTGAGTGGGTTTTATTAACTCCTCCTAAGCCAATTTTTCACCATTTTGCCTCCAGAAGGCCTTTCAGACCAGGGACATGGGCAGAAGGACCCATTCACCTCAAGGGCTGGAAGATAACCTGCAAGACAAGAGCCCACAGATACCTTGGAGAGTCTGGGGAGTGAGTCGGATGTTGAGCATTACCTGAGACTGGGATTGTGGCTCTGCACCACTTGCAAATGGTTTTCCTATGTGAAAAACCATGATCTCAAAAGGGTGGAATTTTACCGCCTTCCCTTGCACCACGTCATCAGTTGACATTTTGACAATATTTTACATATGATTTAGCACAATAATTGCATCGTTTGACCCCTCTTTATTGCACTCCTCAATTACTGCTTGGCAACATTGGGGAAAAAAAAAGGCCCAACAGTGCTGTAATTTACTTTGTTGCACTATGTCATTAGGAGATTTAGCACTGATGATCCTGGAGCTGTGGTCCAAAGCAAGAGCACAGTTAACTGGAACAGACTGATGTCAGACATCCCAAATTTCCAGAGAAATCCTTTTCCGAGGAAGAGAGGAAGGAGACATGTCCTGCCATCCACTGGAAAATCTGGACTTCAGACTGTCTCAACCACCTGATGTCTGAGCCTCTTAAGTGGATGAGATTTCCCTAAGGTGATTTCCAAGGAGGGAAGAGTGGAATCCACAGCTAAGCTGTACAGAGCACGAGGATAGGTGAGGTGCCAGGGCCTCCATTGTTCTGCTGGAAGATATTCATGGAGATGGGGAGTGCCTGAATTTAGGTGCTGAGGGCATGAAGCAAGAAGGACATCATCTTGCTGTCCAGGAGCGACCTGTCAGCTGGATATCAGCATTTTCATTTGGGAAGGAGCTGGCTCTGCTCTTGCCTGTGGATCCTCCACCCAAGGGCAGGTCGGGGCTGTGGTTCTGCTCAGGCCAGGTTTATTCCAGGTCAGCACTTTGCTTCCTGTGGCCGCAGCTTTTCTGAGCCCTAAAGGTGGATTTACAGCGCTGGCAAACCCCAGGCAAGGGGAAATTCTTCCTTGCTTAACCTCCAGTCTCTATTTTAACCTTCAGACTACCTCCCACTCACCGCAAATCTACCAGTTCTGGAGCTGAGCGAGCTCTGGGTGAATGGGGACACATATGAGCTGGTGCTCAGCATCCTTCTGTCCCATTCTTTTTTCTTTTTCTTTTTTTTTTCCTTTTCTTTCTTTTTTGTTGCATTGAATGAGGGCTAAAATTAGCTCAGCAGGAGGTGAAGGCTGGAACATTTCAGCTAAAGCTGTCATAGCACTGAAAAGCCATAGTTTTGCTGATTATTTCTCAGCTTTCTTACTGCGAGCAGCACTGCCTTGCCGTTTATTTTGACAGATGAATGCAAGCAAAGATCCCGTAAAATAAAGTGATCCATGAGGCTTTTCAGGTCATTCTCCAGATGATTTAACATTTGACCTGGAAAGGCATGTCCAGCTGAAGGTCCAGACAGTTCAACGTGTCATAGCCACGGCCAGGGGTAGTCACACAAGGGGCGTGGAGGATGTCCCAGACCCTCACTGCACCCTGCAAAGACAGCCCACAAGCACTGCAACCATCATGGGGGCACCTCCACAGCCAAACTCTGGGCTTGGCTGTATCATTTTTCCTCTTTGCACTGTCGCAGAACAATAGAACAGTTCAAAGATCATCTCATTCCACCCCCTTGCCACGGGCAGGAACACCTTCCATCACCCCAGGTTGCTCCAAGCCCCATCCAGCCTGGCCTTGGACACTTCCAGGGATCCAGGGGCAGCCACAGCTTCTCTGGGCAACCTGAGCCAGGGCCTGCCCACCCTCACAGCCAGGGATTTCTTTCTTATACTTTGAAGCCATTCCCCCTCGTCCTGTCCCTCCACGCCCTTGTCCAAAGTCCCTCTTCAGCTCTTCTGGAGCCCCTTTTTAGGCAGTGGAAGGGGTTTTAATGTCTCCCTGGAGCCTTCCCCAGGCTGAGCGCTCCTGGCTCTCCCAGTCATGTCATCTCTGCCTCCATGACAGAGCTGCTTCAGCCTCTGAGCATTATTGTGACCCTATATATTTTGGAAAGCTGCTGTGAAGAGTTCCTTTAGGGGTACAGTATTTTTATCCTCTGCTTTCAGCTTTCAGGATGAGCAACTTTGTTAGGAAGGTTAAATTGTTTGGTCACATCTCATGGGTTGATGAGTGAGGACAACAACCAGATCTCAGTTCAAGGGACAAAGCCATCTACACTACAACCTGACTTCAGGGCTTTAACCACCAGGATACGGTACATACCTCATGGAACAAGGTGAAAACATCTGCAAAACATCTCTGCAGTGCAGAATTCTCTGGTGTGTCCACATGGCTACTTTGGTGCCACCCATCAGGGACAAAACTATCACCTCATCTCTTCTGGCTTAAGGCCCACGATCAGTTTTTAGAAGCACAGTTTGAAGGTGGGAAAAGTAAAAGTGAACCAAATATTCCCCATCTTTTGGTTAATCTAGGGTAAAAGACATCCAGCTGTGGAAGTCCCATCCCTGGAAGTGTCCAAGGACAAGTTGGATGGCGCTTGGAGCCACCTGTTCTAGTGGAAGGTGTCCCTGACTACGGCAGAGAAGTGGAATGAGACTACCTTAAAAGTCCCTTCCACCCCAAACCATTCTGGGATTTTTCAGATTTCTATGCTTCTCAGACAGCTGACTATAACCCCAGAGTGGTCACTGACGTGGTGGCTCCTAGATTTGGAATGATCTAACCCCAGGTCACTACTGCCCACGCAGACCTGCTCACACAGATCAGTGCTACAAAAACTCACACATGAGGAGTCAACAGTTGGCTTTGAAATGAAGTTGTCTGCTTCATCCTTCACCTGCACAACCTCTGATAGCGTTCCCTGAGTTCCTGACACGTCATCACTGCCAGCTTGGCTGCTGGACCACACAGGTGCCAAGTGATTATTGGATATTTCAGGTTTGCTGGCCGAAGCCAAACTGTAGTGAAGATGGCGTTGTTTCAAGACTTGTTCTACCAGGTGCCTCTTAGTGCACATCAAGCCAGGCAGAATGGCTGCATCCATCATGCCCTCAGCTTTTTCCATGTCGATTCCCACCTGAAGGACAAGGCCAGAGCCTTGGAAACTCCCATACAGACCTTGCATACAATCAAAAGCCATTCTGAAGCTGGTTCAGGGGTTAAGCAATATGAATCCAGCTGAAGGCACAGTCTGTTCAGAGACAACCAAATGCTGTATCTCAGTAAATCCCTCTGGGATGGGCACCTCTCCACTGAACAGAAGGCACAGCACTGAGATGATGCTCACTAATGATGCTACATCCCCTCACCACCTGAAGGACAGCAGAGGCTAAAGTCAAGCTCCTGGGATCCAGTCATTTTGGTAGGGTAGAATACAAACCTTTGACTTCTCCACATCCTCCAGGCTCCAGGACTCTGGCAGTTCCACTCAAGGATCCTCCAGACAAAAGGCAGGAACCAGCTGTAGGGACCTTCTCCCGGGCAGGGCGTATGTGCTAGGGGGATGTGGGGCAGTGAATGCCTAAGGGAAGACTGAAGGGGGCAAAAGGAATAAAAACCTCTACTTCCAGAGGAGTGGGAGGTAAAAGGGGCAGGAAATAATTGAGGAAGACCCACCAAGGCTTCCTCCTCTTCTCAAATTTTCCTCCTCACCTGGTGACAGATACCTGTGTCCCAGCCCAGAGAAGCAGCTCAGCCTCCCCAGATATTTCAGGGACAGGGAGCTGTGTCTTTAGCACTGGGGTTCTTTCAGGCTGTAGTTATGAAAAACAGGAACAATAACCCCGCAGATTTTAGGCAGACAGCCCCTCCAGTCTTGGGCTGAGGGGGTGCACTCAAGCTGGGAAGCCCAAAGCCACGTGCACCAAATCACCCCAACGGAGCCCAAAGCTCAGGATGATCCCACCCAGGTGCCACCCACCTGGGAGAAATCCCACACAGGGCTGGGATGGGCACTCCCACCGCTGACCCCACATAGTGCCCACTTAGAGCAGCATCTCTCCTGCCTGCCTCCCCCCTCCACCACTAAAAAAGCCACTTGGCACAGCCTGGGATCAAGTGTACATTTTTATTTTTTAACAGAACATAAACTCCTTTAGAAAAAAAAAAAAAAAACAACATTCAGCTGGATGATAACACCCATAGAAAAAAACACCAATCTCGTGTTCTTTTTTTTTTTGCTTTTTTTTTTTAATTTGGCATTTGTTATTTGCATTTATATTAAAGCAAAGTGCATCTTTCTTATTTTTTCTCGTTTATACACATTGCACAATACATAAATAATGATGCTTATAAAAGTCTTTATATTTACAAGTAATAATATATTTATATATAACATAAAATACACTTTTTTCTTTAATAAATCTCAGGGTTTTTTAACGAGTCCTTTTTTTTGTGTGTGTGTGTGTATTTCGAAAGCACTACAATGCTAAAGATCCAATGAGAATGCTCTCTTGTTCAATTAAACCTTTATATTTAGAAAAATAGCTTATGTTAAGGTCTAAACATGCTCATTGAGCTAAGAACAGTGTAAAAGTATCATACTCGTGTATGAATTCAAGAAGAAATGAAAGCACAACTGCATTTCCAGATAAGATGGTACCTGGATAACCTGATCTAAGCAGGTTACAACAGACCAACTACGGCGAACACTTTGTCTTTTGTTTTCCCCATTTGTTTTTTTTTCTTTTGTTTTGTTTTACAGTTGGTTTTGTTTTTTTTTTTTAGGCTTAGGCTTCTGTCACTTCACATCTCAGCTGAAATTGCCAAGCACGGGCCATGGGCAAAACTCCTCCGCTGTTGCTTTCTCCCCTTGCGTCAAATCCATGGCCGTAAAAACACACGGGAAAAGCAGTGGAAGGATGAACACAGTGACAAGACACGAACCCAGCAACGAGAAAACTACAATAAAAATTCAAAAGGGTCGGTCAAAAGACCCGGTTGGGAAAGTTTTGCACCATCCTCCGGCGGCAACGCAGGGTTAGCACCGCTGGGGAAGGGGTCTCGGTGTCACCGTCACCAGGGTTGGGAAGGTGGTGCGTTAAAAAATACAGGTATCTTGTTGATTTGTCCAAGAGAAGGAGCTGTAACATAGAGCAAGTGGCTTTCAAATCCGTCGATCCCCTTCAGATGTGTGAAATAATTATCATATATGATTCTAGATATCCCCCTTGCACCCTTCTCTCACCCTTCTGAGTCATTGGTCATTCACACTTCTAAAAAATAGATATATTTATCAAAATACCCCCAAGGCGAGAGAAAAAAAAAAAAAAATATCTTTCCATAAGCTATTTCTCAAAACGAAGAGAGAGAGAGGGGTAACAAACAAAAACAAAAACAAAAACCAAAAAAAGTTTGCATGAAAAGCAAGCACTCAGAAGGAAATAGTAGCAGCAAAGTAGTATAAATGTCATGAGTCCACACTGTCTCGAGTCATCGGTTATTAAAAATAACCTCCAACCAGCACGGGCAACTGCTGATGAACTGTCTCGTGTAGCACTGGCCCCAGCCTTTCACAAAGCTGATCTGAACGGTAAATCCGGTCCACGGCTGCTGCATGAACTCGTGGTCGTTGGGTCTCTGCAAGCTGTACGCCTTCTCGTAGTCAAAAGCCTTGATGGAAAAGCCCGGGAACACTTTGTGAACCAGCAACGTCCTGGAGTCGGGGTTGTCCAGTGTGGCCGACTTGATGAAGATGGGGTAACTGCTGCGGTTGTACACCCACACGCCGTCCACTTCCTTGGTGAGCTGGATGCCGTAGCCGATCTTGCTGCGGACCTTCTGCACCAGTTGGCTTTTGTTGTCTGAGTTGAGCTGTCCGAGGCAGAAACCATTCCCCTGAGGTAGATCATAGAAGATATCCAGGGAGGGCTCTTGGACAGAGTACAGCCGACCCACGCGTGTCTTCTCTTCCCAGTATGCCACCACACACCAGTGTGACCTATCCCCTGGCTCCTGAAGAACTTGAGAATCTACGGAACAACAGAGAAAAGGGAAGAAAAAAAGGAGAAATTTAGCACACCAGTGGAGTTAATACGAACCAGAAGTGATGCAGAAACAGCAGGACCTTGCCCTGCCCATGTCTTCACGATGCTCTCCGCGCGCACACCAACATCCACAGCATACCCTCTGTTTCCAAAAGTCACGTCACCAAGAACATTTCCAGGTTTGGGGAACTCCTGTGCTGTTCCAGTGCCTAGTTTTAGTGGGTTTATGGCTCCTAAATCACCAGGTCCACCTTTAAAGGCGGCTTCAGACACACCAGCAGCCCCTGAGGCACAGTCACCCTCACCCACACCAACACCACGACCACCTTCAGTGCCAAAAGGAGGGGAGATGCTCCAGCCAGCAGCACCCAAGACCAAATACACTAAGCCCCCTTATTTTCACCCACCAAATAATAAATAATGATCTACTGTGCACAGACACAGAAAAAACACGAGGTGCTGCTAAGAAAACCACACTGAAGTTCACTCCATGGGACCAGAGGGGATGGGAACTTGCCCCCAGTTCAGGGGGCTTTTTCCTGCCCATATGTAGAGCCTGGGTGATGGAGAGGATGGACACGTCAGATGAAGCCCTAACTCATGGGAAGCACCAAGAGATAGATGGAACCAAAAATCTCACACTTATTAACAAAAACGACTTAAAAAAAAAAAAACCAAACCAGAATTAAATTCCCTTAGCCCTTCTTTCAACTTCCTTCCCCATAGCTACCCCGTGCGTGCAGCAAGGATATGATGTAGGAAGAAAGAGCAAGGGAGGAGGAGGGAAAAAATGTGAGAAAGCCCCTTTTCCTTATGGAGGATCCCTAGCAGGCTGGCGCTGCTCAGCGGGTAATTCCTTCCAGCCTCAGTAGGCATGTTAAGACCTGGGAACTATTCATCTCTATAATTGTATTTAAAAAAAAAAAAAGTAAAAAAAAAAAAAAAAAAAAAAAAAAACCACAAACCAAAATAAAAAAAAACCCTAGCTGGGAATGCAAGTTAGCGAGCACTACCAAAATAATTCCCTGCACCATGGGAGAGGGGATGGTGGGTGAACCAGCAACCCAAAGCTCTCTCCCTGCAGCTCCTCAACTCCCCCCCTCCCCATAGCAACACGCTGGCTTCCCTGTTTTCTCTATTTTTTGCTATTAATAACCCGTTTCCTCAGCACAGGCGTTTTTCTCCCGTCTCGGAGCTGTGTTTGAAGCCCTGCACTGTGCTTTTAAGAGAGAAAGAAAGAGAGAAGAAAAAAAAAGAAAAAAAAAAAAAAAAAAGCCCAACCACACACTTTTAATTTCCTCATTTCTATGCCAGCGAGGAAAATATTTCTCCAGTCGCTGGAGGCAGCTACTAAAAATGGGCCTGGCTGTGTGTGCCCCAAAATAGGGACCCTCGCTCCCAGGTTAAACCAGGGTGGGGGTTCCGGTCGTGGTGGGGTGGCCCCTGGAGCAGCATCTGTCAAGGTGCACCCCAGTTTGTCCTCCCACCTCCCTTTTTTGGTGCCTCACAAGGCTTTGTTGCGGGTAACTTTATATCCTGCTGGAACTGGGGACAGAGGAGGGGGGACAGGGTGGGCAGATTGGGTTTCCTCCCCATTAACCCAAACAGTGTGCCCCCCACCCAGGGGTGCACCCAGAGGGGCAGGAAATACCCCCAAAGGTGGAGTGTCCACCACCTGCCTGGGAGGTGGAGGAACTGGGGTGCAGGATGCCTGGGAGACAGAGGAATTTCGGGAGGATGATGCTGGATCCAGGGGAAGGATGCTTCTAAATCCATGAAGAGGATGGTCCTGGATTCGGAGGATCTCCATCGGCCACCCACCACCCTCCTCCCCACTGACTGCCTGCCAGTGATGTTCAGAGCCTCCTGGGTTTTGTTTTACAGCAGCTGAGGGAATTCTGGAGCAACAGCCATTAAATCCCTGCTGAAATTCCTACAGGTTTTTATCTACTTGAACATAAAAGCATCCCTTTCAGGAGGGAGCAGGGGTTGAAAAAAGGACTTTTGCGCTTGGCATTTATGCTTGCATTAGTGAAGACCACTTAACAACCAGCCTGTTGCCACTTACAAAGAGTTAGTTAATTGCCAGAGTATTTAAGAAAAAAAAAAAAAAAAAGGAGGAAAAAAGTGAAAAAAAAAACCAACTAGAAAACTGCCTTGGCGATGAATGAACAGACCTTTATGGAGGGCTGGAAGTTCATGAATGAATCCCACTAGGTTTTTCAATGACATGGGGTGACCAGACCTCAAGGACAAATCTTAGGTAATCCGGGATTTTTTTTTTTTTTTTTTTTAAGGAGCTGATGCCAGCACACAGTATAAATATGCCAGAGCCTCTTCCGTTTGCGGGCTTCGGCTGTTGACTGGATGTCTAGTCAAAAAGCCATGAGAATATAAGGGTTGAGCTCGGATAAACAGGCTCAGGCCTCCTTGCCAGCCGCCACCAAAGCTGCTTTTCACAGTTGTCGGGACCCCATCAGAGCCTCCTCACTCCCACCCACCTCCCCAGTTCTGGCATCCGCCAGGAAAAGGGGTGGGAAAAGCCAGTGGCATCACCCAGGCAGGAGAGGAGGTGGCAGGAGAGAAGGAAAAAATGACTCAGAGATGCTTCCTACAGTGACAGACTTTCCTTTTTTTTCCCCTAAAAGGCTTTTTTTGGTGGCAATGATCTGTGCAAACAAAGCAAATAGAAGGATTTTGCCCAAAAACGCAGCTCACCCCGTGCAACCTGGGGTCATGGCAGGGACCCACCATCCAACTCCCATCTCTGCTTTCTTCAAACTCACACAAAAACCCAGATCCCAGGAAATTCACAGCCACATCATCCTCAAGACACCCTCGTGTGCGACAGCCCACAAACGGCTGCAAATGCTTTGGGATCCCTGTTTTGAGTTAAAAGCATCGTTTTTACGAGCTCCTCGGAGCAAACACGTCCCTTTCTAAATGCCTGGAAAACTCCCAGCAAACTGGGAGCGTTCCCATATTCCAGCAAACAATGATAATGTTTAATGCTATAAACATCCGCGCTATTATTTTGTTATTAAGCACCCCCTCCGTTTGCTGCTATCACTGGGTTTATTAGGATTTTCCATGGTTCCCCCCTAAGACTCACCCCCCTCTCCCTGGAGCATTGTGCAAGCTCATTGTGCAAAAATAATAGTATAGAAATAACTGAAAATAAAGTGAGTCTGCCCTCAGGAATTTAGGGAATTAGTTGTATTGATCAGCTCATAGTCGGGTCGACGGAGAACAACCACCCGCAACAGTTCCTCACAGAGGGGGGAAATCAAGGCAGTAACTTGATACCCCGAAGTCTTTGGGGTAACACCAGTGATGCCCCAGCACAACCATATTACACCGTATTCCACTCCCACTGGAAAACTCTTTTCTTTCCGTATTTTTTCCACCTTCCTGAAATTTCCTGAGGGGCTGCCCTGACTTTGCCAACGCAACCCTTGTCCTTCACAAAAGCATCATCCCCGCTGCTTCCCAACACACCAATCAGCACAGCAGGCTGTGAGGTTCCCCACCACTTGCCTTTACTCTCAGGAACACCAAATCCTGCCCAAAATTGCTCAATAAAAGACCACAGTCAGGATGCCTCTACACTGGGGGGTGCACATGCCATCTGTGGGCTCAGGGCATCATCCTACTCCAGGCAGGGATGCTGCTTTATGCTTTATCCATACAGAAATCCTGGAGGATGGGAGACCCAAAACATTAACAGCTGCTGAAACCAACGAGGTCCAGAGGACAGTGGGTATGGCAGATTCACACCATGGAAACACCCAAGTGTAACAGAAAGGCCCCACACTTGGTTCTTCCAAGCTGTGGCAGGAGGACTCACATGTCCCATCACTTGCAAGTGACAGGAAATTTCTGGTGTGGCTTTTCTCCCCATCACATGAACACTTTTAAGATGATGAAACCATGTCACCCGTACTTTTTCTTTCCGAGCTCCAGCAGTTTTATTAGGCATTTGGGAAGAAAAAGTGTGTGGGGTTTTTTTGTTGGTTTGGGGATTTTTTTGGTTTGTTTTCTTTGTTGTTGTTGTTGTTGTGTTTGGTTTTTTTTTTTAATTCACAAAGAACCAAAGCATTTCAGCAAAACTGAATTTAAAAAATAATAGTAATAAACTAAAACAACGTAGCTCCTGTCCGGCTTTCAGATCTCAGCCTTGTGCCAGGGCCAAGTTCATGGACACAGAGGGGAGGTGGGCTGGGGATCTTTTGTTTGCGTTTTGTTTTGTTTTGACATAGCTAAAGGTTTTCCTGTAATCAACTGACTTTGAAAGAAAACAGCACGTTGAGCACACACTGAGCTATCTCACCCGCCGGGACCACTCCCAGCGGATCACGTCAAGAGCTGTCGAAATCGTCACCAGTATCTGCAGTAATAACAATTCACTGCTGAAAATGGGAATAAAACGGTGTTCCTGATTAGGTTTTTAAAATCCCTCTTACTGGATCTTTCATCAATGATATTTTAGGATTACAGGCAAATAAATTTACCCAACCGTAGGGTTGTTTAAAACTACATATGAATGCTTTTTCTAATTTATATGTACTTACATATTTATTTTTTGAAAGGACAGTTTTGATCCCGAGCCTCTTATCATGCTCTTCCTAAACTAGTCACCATCTCACCCCCTCCTCTTCCTCATTCCTCTATGATCCCTGGGTCTTGCTTGCCCATCAAACATCAGCCCTTACACAACACTCACCATGCTACCCTGAACTAAGAAAAGTCTCCTCATTTTCACAGAATGACAGGATGGATTGGGTTTGAGGGGACTTTTCAAGACCGTCATGTTCCAACCCCCTGCCATGGGCAGGGACACTTTCCATTTAGACCAGGTTGCTCCAAGCCCCATCCAACCCGGCCTTGGACAGTTCCACAACTTCTCTGGGCAACCTGTGCCAGGGCCTCACCACCCTCACAGCCAACAATTCCTTCCCAATATCCCATCTATCCCTGCCCTCTGGCACTGGGAAGCCATTCTTTCTCATCCTGTCCCTCCATCCCTTGTCCCCAGTCCCTCTCCAGCTCTCCTGGAGCCCCTTTAGGCCCTGCAAGGGGCTCTCAGGTCTCCCTGGATCCTTCTCTTCTCCAGGTGAACCCCCCCAGCTCTCCCAGCCTGGCTCCAGAGCAGAGGGGCTCCAGCCCTGGCAGCAGGTCCACATCCTTACAATGTTGAGGACCCCAGAGACCCGGAGAAATCCCTGACAGGCTTTCCAGGAAGGCAACTTTCTGCTGGAAAACAAGTGCTGTGTGGGCACCCGCCAAGGAGCAGATGAGCACATTACAGTCCTTCCCCCTTTTATCCACCTGCACAAACGGAGGGAGATCTGTGCTTAATAAAAAAAAAAAAAAAAAAAAAAAAAAAAAAAAAAAAAAGGTCTGGACTGGTGTCAGCACAATGTGTCGTCTGGCTGGGCCGAGGCTGAGACCAAGCTCAGCGCGTCTCGCACCCGGTAATCTCTCTTGGCTGACCTTAAGTGGCATTTGTGCGCCCGGGGCAGAGACGTGATCGCTGTCTTCTCCTACTCCTTGAGATGGAAGAGACGGAGACACAAAACCTGGAATTTTTTATGGGTTTTTTGGTGTTTTTTTTTCACGCCCTTCCCGAGGGAAGGGTCTTCGAGACTGCTCGGGGCACTCCAGTTGCTGCTTTGCCCCTCCTGTTATTGGTAAGTGCTAATTTTGTAGGATATCAGGAAAAACAGTCCCCTGAGTCCTAACTCCAGAAGTGAAGAGGCATAACATCAAGGTGAGGGGAAGGCAGAGCATGACCTGCTCATCAACACAAATTAAAATGGGCACCCAAAAGTTAAATCTCAGGTGATTTACAGGGTAGGGGGACAAAACGAAACAAAACAAAGCAAACAAAAAGCCCAAACCAACAAAAAAAACCAGAACAAAATAAAAGAAAAAAAAAGAAAAAGTAAACCCAAGAGAAATACCTAAAGTCAGATTTTCAGGTATGTTATGCAAAAGCAAAGGGAAAAAAGAATCCAAATTAAACGATATATCCTGCTGCAGAAAAGGGCCTTTGTGCCTTTAACGGAGTTTGTGGGCAGCCTGGAGACACCACCCACAGCAATGTTTGCCCCAAACCTTTTATATCTCCCTGCACACAAGGGCTAGACAGCTTCACCTTCCTCACCACCCCCTGATTTTGATGGCTGGGATGGTTTCTGAAAGCCTAATTTAGGGGATGGTCATGTGTTAAGCTCCTGTTGTTTGCAGAGAAAATAAACCCCTACCTACTGCAGGGATGCCACCGCCCAAGGTGGCCTGTGGGGTCCCTCCATCTCACCAGCAGGAGAGCCCCCAAAGAGCTGAGACAGTCAGTCACGTCAACACATACTTAGGGAGCCTTTAATCTGTGGATTATTGACACGATAGACCATAACATCTCTTTAGGAGCCATTACAGCCCATCGTGTCAGTAGGTACTTATGCAGTCCTTAATCCGCGGATTGACAGGCTAGACCATAAATTTGTGTCTATGCCTAATTAGGCAGCTCTTATTACTCAGCATATACAGCAGTCAGGCAGGCTAAAGAGCCTTAAGATTATTTCTTTAATTTATTAACAAGTTGCCCACCCAATCACTCAAATGGCTCCTTGCTCCTCGCAAAATCAGTCAACCCAGCATGAAAATAAATGAACACCTGAGTTTCCCCACAAGACTTCAGTTTGCTGATTTTGTCTAAGGGCAAGTCCAATGAGGACAAAGAGGATAAAATATGGCAGAAGCCACCAAGGGAAGGAGTCTCTTATTTCCCAGTATTTCTGGGGCTTTGGCTCAGCTTTGACTCAGTGGCCACCTACAAGTCTGGGAGTGCTCTGCTCAGTCCCCAGGTGACCCAACCAAGAACTTCCATGGCCTTCACCACAGCTGGGAAACCCCCTTGTGAAATCAGGACAAAAAGGAGGTCAGGTGAGACGGTGGGTAGAGATGACTCACCTCTGAGGACATCCCCTCAGGTTCCCACCCCAGCTTGGTGGCACCTTGAGCCAACTTTCTCCCAGCCTGGAGCCCAGGCCTGACCTTTTGAGGGTTAATTCAGGGATGGGACAATAAAATCAAGAAAGTAAAGTGAGAAAGGAGCCCTCTGAGAATGTTGCTGCAGGCCTACAGAGACTCCAGAGCAGACACCAGTATAGTAGACACCAAGGCTGAATCAGGAGGGACGTTCAAGCTTGAAAAATATGGGGTGATCAATGTTCCCTGCACTGCAGGACAGCAAAGAAAGAACCCAAGTGAAACTGCTGAGTTCATGGAGTCCACCAAACCAGAAATTTGATTCATAAACATCCCATTAGTCACTGCTCCTGTCTAATTACAGTGATTAATCAATTACCACGGCTAAAAACGACTCAAGAAGAGAAGAACCCTTTTTTTGTGACCATTCTCTTTAAAAGCCAAGCAAGGCTGGAGCTACAAGGAGGTGGGGCGGGGGGGAGGGGGGGGAAATACACAGGCACACACCAAAAATGCCTGTCTGCCTGTCTCCAGTGGTTAGAGGAGCCAGCTGACTCCAGTTTCCTCCGTACCAGGCTTAAGGCCTCATCAGCCATGCAAATTATAGAGTATCGTGCTGTCTGAAGGCCGAATTTCGACTCAGCTCAGAGAAAAGCCTTAGAGGAAGGGTGGGGATGAAGAAGCCAGCCAAATCCATTCATAATATTTACAGTAAATGGGCCTCTTTGCTGTTGTTTAGTATACAGTCAGCCTAATTATTTTTGAAGTTTTAATTTAAAGAACCGTCTTTATCTGCCTCTCCTTCTGCACCCCTCAAAGGTGTGGGAAAACTTTTCCCTTGTTTCAAAAAAGCAGTAGGACGGGAATCCCTTCCCTGAGCTCCAGCCCGACAGTTGGGTGGGTGGGACACAGGGATTCTTCGAGGGGGGAGACCCTTCCAGAGTGGCCCTGCCAGCATCCATGGGGTTTTTAAGATACCCAGGCCATTCAAATAGCCACAAGGGTATGCAGAACCTTGTGGAAAACCCCCAGAAATCCTATTTTTGCTCTGTGTGTCCCTGTTGCTGTTCTCCCATGCTGGTGGGAGGACCTGCTGGCTTGGGAGGTGCTTCACAGTGCTCCACTGCCCTGTGCACCCTCCAACCTCCTCCCCTTCCTTGAGAGCAACCTAGAATAATCACACTTTCATAACAAATCAGCCAGGAGGCTCCTCTGGAAAATACAGGAAGCCCAAGCCAAGTGCTCATGAGATGCAGCCATTGGAGCCCCAAGTGACTCAGGGCTGGTACCAGCCCCAGCTCCCAGAGAGGAGCAGCCACCTCCAATGCTTCAGCCTCAGCAGCTACCAAAGACACACCCCTTCTCCACCCATACCCAACCCAGATCTCTAACCAGAAAACTTCTGAGAAAGAGAAACCAGCACACAAAGGGCTCCTGACTTACAGCGATGCAAATCAGACGCTTTGAGGACGAGCTTGCCAAAATATCTTTCCCGGCTTGGGCTGTGCTGGAGGCTCCTGTGGCAGCATCCTGCCCCGTCACCTTTCCTGGATAAATCAGGCCACAGGCGCTGAAGCCACCAGAGGCCACCAGTCCACGCCAGCCGTGGCATCACAGGCCCCCTCGAAGCAGCCACCGAGCTGGGGTTTAGAGGATCACCTTAAAAAGCTTTGGCAATTTAAAGATAAAGCTGCACTGTTGCAAGTGGGGTCACTCTGTACCTGGGGATGCCCTGGGGAGGGCAGGGATATAGTCTCCACCAAAGCCACAACCCTCCACTGACAGCGTGTAGCTATGCGGCTTACACGTTAAAAACCTTGTAAAGACCTTAATAAAAACTGAAGTAGAGCAGTCTAGGATTTCCAAATGGGATACCTAATACACAGATGTGTGTTGGGATTTTTTTCTTTTCCCCCCTCAGCTGCATTCCATACACACACAGACACTACATCGCTGCCGTTCTCATTTCAGTACTGAAAAAAAAGCCTCTCCCTGCAGCACACACCGGCCCAGAATTCTCACCAAAGACTGAAAACAGACGTAAATATATGTTTCTCACCCCACTAAAAAAAAAAAAAAAGAAAAGCCCACCTCCCCCAGATCCTTTTCCCAGAGCAGCATCTCCCTCACAGGGATGTAAACCCATGGAAAAAAGCAGGGTAGGAACAAAAGTCCTTTTCACGCTCGTCGTGCCCTGCTCCGTAACAATTATGAAAACTGTTTAGCTGGGTTGGCATTTGGAGCATTTACTGCATTCCTGCCAATAAATTCCAGTCCCGGATCCGATGGAAAAGGCTCCCTCCCTCCCCTTTCCCCTCCCTCGCTTGCCTTCATTCCTCCTGGCTTTCTTTACAACCTAATACCCTGTCGACGCGGGGCCAGGGCCTACTTAGGGGGAAAAAAAAACACCCAGCGCCAGACTGGAGACAGCAGGCAGACTGAAAAAGTTAATCATTACTTCTGTCTGCCTTCATAATCTAATCACGCCTATTCCTAAGAGCAGGCGGCGAAGCACGCTGGAGTACAGGCAGGGTCACCACCCAGGGATGGACAGACGGACAGCACCAGCCCCGACCCGCTCTGGGGGGCAAGCGGGATGGACAGATGGGACGGACGGCGTTGGGACGGAGTTCACAAGCCTGGCCACGCACGCACCCCTCCCCTCGCCTCTCACTTTGCTCTGGATTAATAACGTGTAGCAATTATAGAGAATATTATATTCATTAAGTAATTAACCCTCCCGGCGCTCTGGCGGAGCTGGCACCCCCTTCTCGCAGACGGAGGAGGCCGGCAGAGGTTTGCCCCGGGCTATAAAACGGGGCAGGTAGGCAGCACTCAGATTAAAAAAAAAAAAAAAAAACAACACCAAAAAACTCCTCGTGGCTCATCTCATCCCAGTTGTGGTATCAAGAGCAGAGCGGGGTCCCAGGAGGGGACCATGTCATCACCGGGGTGCCACCACCAAGACCCAGAATGATCCTCCCATGGGGACAAAGCTCAGAGGATTTGGGGTGTCACCAGCACCCAGCAGCATCCACCCATGGGGACAAAGCCCAGGGAAGTTGGGCATCACCAACAACCAGCAGTATCCACCCATGGGGACAAAGCTCAAGGGATTTGGTGTGTCGCCAGCATTCTGCCATGGAGAAAAAACCCAAGGGATTTGGGCAGCACAGAGACCCAGGAAGCATCCTCCCAGTGGGACAAAACCCAAGGGATTCGGGCATCATTGAGACCCAGCAGCAGCTTCCCGCAGGGATAAAGCCCAGGGGATCTGGGGCTGGGCAAACCCAGCACCACACCATCCTCCCCAGAAGGTAACTGCAGTGCAACATCTCAGGTGAGCCAAGGCTTCTTGCTCTTGACACCCAGGATACATTTTCGATGCTTGGCTGTGACAAAGAACAGGAAAACTACAGGCCTCTGCCTATGATTTATGCGTTTGTTCCTTATCGTGAGCTAAGAAGTCTCAGCCTGGCTTCCAAAGCAAATGAATTCATCACTTCAAACGCAGTGATGTAACTTCAGGCTCCCAGCTCCTTTTCCAAATAAAACTCCTGTTATTTGATTCCTGCTCGAAGAATGATTTTATGGAGTTATTTACTCCGTCCGCTCGGCCTGGGAAGGTGCTGTCGGAGCCCAGCCACAGGGTCACTGACAGCCATCCCGCGTGGGCGAGCAGGACCTCATCTCAGGGTTTAAGTTTCTCGACTATTTTGCCATTTTCCCTGCTTTTCCACTCAAAACCCCACCTTGCACACCGGCGTGTGAACGGACACATAACTCCTCTGGTATTATTTCGTGTCACCCGCCATGGAGGGTCCTCCTCCTCCTCCCCAGTGATGCCTGGTATTTTTTTGTCATCCCTAAATTCAACCCATAGGTTTCCACCACCAAAAATCATTGCATCCAGAG
Organism: Pyrocephalus nanus; assembly: GCA_038380795.1. NCBI lineage: Eukaryota > Metazoa > Chordata > Aves > Passeriformes > Tyrannidae > Pyrocephalus > Pyrocephalus nanus. The sequence goes on along the minus strand of CM076263.1, from coordinate 1,505,185 downwards.
CCAGCCTCTCCACTTGCAAAAGCCACAGACGTTTGAGCTTCCACCACCTTCCCAACCCATTTCTCCCAACACAAAGCCAGCCCTTACTGATGCAGGTCTGGTTCTAACAAACAAAATCTATTCAACCTATATATGTATTATATAGAATTCTACACAGATATGGAATCTGTCCAATATACAATGGATATATTGAATACATTCATTATATACTGAATATACCCTATATAATTATACATATAATATATTGGATATATTATCTCCATTTACATTAACCTGCACAAATAGGTTGAATAGATTTTGCTGAATATTTAACCATCTACAGTCTCACTTACTACGTATATCTATGGCTACATATTTGCAACAAGGGTTAAGAGCCCCCAGCTGTTCTGAATTATCCATGATGGCAAAATTTGCCTTTCCACCTGCCCAGGTATTCAAGGAAAATCCAGGAAAGCCCATGGGAGCCAGGACTTCACCCCAAAGGGGGCTTGCCAAACCTCAGCACCCCACCAGGGATCTCCCTTCATCCCCGAGAGAGGATGAGGAAGGACCACAGAGCCAGGTACCTGCCATCACACACAGAGGAGCATCACAAGAGCATCACCAGGACCTCCTGCAAACACCCCACGGTGCCTCGGCACTGCCAGCACAACCCAGCCGGAGAGGCTGAAGCCAGTAGGGTTTTTTTATTCAGAGAGGTTAAAAGGGTAGAGAAGGGCTGAGCCAGCTCTTACAGGGTGGTTTTTTTATTTTTTTTTTTTTTTTTTTTCTCCTTGCAAGTTAAAACCAAGATAATGACACTGGGTGGGGACCAATTTGAAGGGCTGAGCAGCCAAACCAAAATTAGTCTCCCGGCCAAGAGCTTCCTAGGCCTCACAGTTTGGGGAAGGAAGCTGAGAAAAAGCATGAAAATAAAAAAAAAAAAAAAATAAAAAAAGATTCCTCGGGAAGCCAGAGCGTCGCACTCAAGCAAAGGTGACCCTGCTAGTCAAATATTTTTCAATATAATAAAAATAAAATCAAGTGCTGGAGCAGCCTCCCTCGGAAAAGCAGGGCCCATGGGATGGTGTTTTTTCCTCCCTTTTTTTCTCCTTCTTTCTCCTCCTCCCCTGGCACTTTCTTTCCTTTCACTAATAACTATGTTTTCTTGCATTTTTTTTTTTCTTGGCTCTTTCCTCATAAAAGACTGATGTAATTTCCTGTCTTGTCCCAATGTTTCCTGTTAATTAACAGGGTGAAAGTTATCATCATGCATCTGAATGGTAACCCAAAAGAGGGGAGAGGAAAAAAAAACCAAGGGAAAAATCAATAAAAAAGAAAAGAAAAAAGAGAGTAGGGCTGTCTGTTAGCAAACACCGCATCACATCCCTAGCAGCACAAAACCCCCTGGAAAAAGCTTTTTGGAACCAATGACTTGAGCCCATGGGCAAAGATCCCCCCCAAGGGTGGCTCTTGTAGCAGGTTTGTGCCCAGGGGATCCAAGCCCCCACCCTTCTCTGGACGGGGATGGAAAATCCCTGCAATGCCTGCCCAGAAAAGTTTTTTTCTTGCATTAGAAAGGGAAAATATCAGAAGAAGGAAAACGAGAAGAAGAGGAAAAACAGGAAGAAGAAGGAAAACAAGTATAAGAAGAGAAAGGAGAAGGAAGAAGAAGGAAAGAAGAAAAAAGTAGGAGAAAAAGAAGGAGAAAAAGGAGAAAAAGAAGGAGAAAAAGAAGGAGAAAAAGAAGGAGAAAAAGAGAAGGAAAGAGAAGGAAAAAGAAGAAAAAAGAATAAAGAGAAGAAGGGGAAAAAAAAGCAACAAAATAATAAAAGAGAACAGAAAACAAGTAAAATAACCTGCAGAGGAAGAAGCAGATGGCAACACCCAAGACATTGCCTTTATTAAAAGAAGAAGTTGAAGAATAAAAAATAAAAAAAAAAAAAAAGAAATGAAAAGAAATGAAAGGGAGAGAGAGAGAGAGAGAGAGAGAGAGAAAAAAAAACAAAAAAACCCAGGGGCTAATCCAAAGACAGCAGGCGGAAATCCTGCGAGCCGCCGAGAGCTCCTTCCCTCTCCCGACCTCAGCCCCGAGCAGGATCAGGCCTCCCGCTCCTCCGTGCCCTCTGTTCCTCAACAGCAGCCGTGACGCAGCCGGTACACCGGCGGCACCGGGGCCACGCCGGCAGCCCCGGCATGCCGGCACGGGGGGCTGAGAACAAAGCGATTTAGGCAAAAAGCAAGGGTGGCTAGAGCGGAGAGACCGTGCCTCGGCGGTTAATAATATCTCGGCGCTGAAAATAAACTGGAAAGGAAGCTCCTTTGTGACAGTAGGCAGGCGGCCAGGCTGCGGCGTGGGTCATTCACGCCGGCGGGGGGACGGCAGTGGGGTTGGCACCCACCCACCTGCCCGGCCTGTCGCCCTGCTGGAGCACAGCTAAAGGCTGGGGAGCGGGGCCTTGCACGCAGTTCTCTTCCCCTGCGCCCTAAAACGGGGTGTAAAACCCCGTTTTAAGCACAGCACGGAGGTTTACGGTCTTGGCGGTTCGAAATAGGCATCCCCCCATGCTGGTGGCAGGGAAATGAGTCTGGATAATGTTACTGGTTCCTCTAGTGTAAGTGATACCCACTGGCAGACAGCAGGGATGGAAACGATGCAGCCCCGAGTCCCTGCCAGCCCGGGGCTGCTCCTCTACGAGTGTTTTTGTCCCGTCGAGTTTTAAATGTCCCCAACGATCAAGTTGCCGGCGCTCACGGGGGCGGCCACCGCGAGCAGGGCACGGTTTGGATCGACACACCTAACTTCCAAAGTTCGCCCCTGTGCCCTCGTTACTCCCCTAAAGAGTGCCACGTTGCGGGATTAAAATGGGATTGTTCCCCTCACAGTCCCCATCACTGGTCCACACCATCATCCCCCACCATGGTGGATTTGCTGGTTGTGGGGTCTTCCTCTGTATTTTATCATCAGCTGTTTCAAAGGCTGGGAAAATCAATCGGCATCTGGAAAAATGAGCTGCACAGGTATGGATTGAAACATCCAGTACCTAATGGGAGGAGTACCCCTGCCACCATTTCTTTATAAAATGCATCGTAGAAGAGTATCTAGGAAAGGCTCAAGAGGCTCTAGAGCACTTAAAAGTAATTATTAAATGGATTCTATTTGCTTTGGAAGGATTTTGTTCGGCGAAATGCCTGGAGCTGCGAGGAGGACGCCCCCTGCATCCCTGCGGCAGCACAAGGACTATCCTGGCCGTGTCCCAGGGGGGTCCCCATAGGGTGAGAACCCCCTTAAAAAAAGAAAAAAAAAAAAAAGAGCCCTCACAGGGCTCAAGGAACCAGAGCGGGTGGCCAAGCCAAGAGCCCGGGGCTGGTGCCAAGCGCCGGCTCCCTCCTCCCAGTCGGCCACGGTCAGATGATGTGCGAGGCGAGCCGGGAGGCTCCTAGTCTGGCAGGCAGCCTGCTCTGCTCCAGAGGCTCCAGTGCTGTCATCCTGGCGTTAACCCCTGATAACCTTGTCCTTTCCAGGACAGGATGGTGGTTTTTTAGGTAGGCAAGGGGGTGGGGGGAGGTGGAGGGGAGAGTCGCGCCTCCAGCAAGGCTGGGAAGGAAAGGGTGCAACGCCCCGCGGAGCTCAAAGCAAATTTAAAAAAAAAAAAAAAAAATTAAAAGGACACAAGCTCAAAAATAAACCAAAAATAAGTGACTTAAAGAAAAAAAATTCCCAAGCAATTGTTTATCCCTGGGACAAATATACAATCCTAGTTCCACAGGAAGAAGTCTCAATTTCAGATTATAATAGGATGCCAATTTGTAAATAAAGGCATTTCACAGGAGGTTATAAACTCTGTAGGAGAGGGAGGTGGAAGTAGGGGGAACGGGAAAACACAGGCAGGACTCTGGCAGAGGAACAGCTCAGGATCCTGTTTACATGGGCGGGGGGAGAGCAGCGGGGAGCCACTTCGGGGAGCAAATAGCTCCGGATTTGGACAAGGTGCTTCTTCCCTGGTGAGCAGATACCAGCAGGGATCAGAGGCATAGTGAAACATTCCCGGCCTGTCCGCAATTTTGGAATGAAATGTCAATCAGCCAAGAGGTCCCTTAAACCAGACAAGGTCCCGCAGCAGGGAGCAATGCTGATGCTTTTCCAGCCTCTGGAGGTCTTTTCCCCATCTTTTTAATGTGGAGCTGGGAGGGAGAAGCTGAGTCTGTGCCTGCTGCAGAAGTGCCTTGCAGGTCTCCCGGACTCAACCCTTGCAGAGCCTTGATCCAGTGCTCACCAAGCATCATCACTCAACACACACTGGCTCTTGGAAACCCTGGGGCAGTTCCAGAGTCTGGGTAAGTGAACAGGATTGGGCCAAAAATTGGGTAAACTCTGGGGTTTGGTATTTTAGGAACAACCTCTATAAATAAAAGAGCAGTGGAGGCGGCGAGGACACAAGCCAGCTCATCTTGCTTTCCCTCTCTGATGACAAGCCCTGAGCTTCTTGGAGAGCTTTGCTTTGCCAGCAGACCCAGCACCATTCACCTGTCCTGCTGGAGAATCACCTTCTCACCCACCATGGACACCACAATCATCCCAGATTGTGTCCATCCCATGGACGCTCCCATCATCCAAGAGCCACCAGTGCCATGCCACACATGGATCAAGACAGAGATGTCCAGGGCTGGAGGGATCACACTCCGTGGAAACCCCAGCCCCAACACCATCAAACACCATCTGCTCACTTCTACCCTTGGAACAGAGCTTCTCCATGGGTCACACAGGAATTTCCCTCCCACCAATCCAACGCCACTGGACCACGGGCCGGCCATCTCCAGGCTCTCCAAGCGTGGCTTTGCTTGTTTGAAAGAAGTCATGACCAAACACATCTGCTGAGTACAAGTCAGCTCGAAATACAGGAAAACCACCCTCTGTCTCCCATTTACGGGAATTATTTTTATCTCAGATGGGATATTTTCGCTCTTTAACCACACTGAGGGCAGAAAGGATCTGGCTGGTAATACCTGAGCACAGCCATGTCAGTGGGAGATAACGTGAGCGAGGAGTCCTGCCCTAGCCACAGACTGACCACCGACAAAAATACAGATGATATAAGAAAATAAATAAAGGCAAGAACACGTAAGTGAGACTCAGTGCCTCAGGGAGAGCGTGGGGTCCATCGGCTGGAGAACGGGATGGCTGGGGAAGAGAGAGCAGAGGTGGGATGAGAAGAGGGCACCAAGCACGGTGTGAAAGACTGACCAACACTGCATTCCTGAGTCAGGAAATAGGACAGAGAGAGAAGAAGAAGGGAGGAAAGGAGCAGCTCAGATCAGTTATCACAAGGGGGAAACACTCCCCGTGCATCTCCCCGGCCGCGCCGCTCCCCCCGCCACATCCTCCAGCGCCTCTGGTATCCATCAACAAAACTGCCTTCAGCCTCCAGAAAGAGACAGACCCCGGTGGGGGCTGGATCTGAGACTCCTCATCATCAAAGGATCCTCGCGGAGAGCTGAAAGGGGCACTTACTTTGAGCCCCTTTAATGCTCCTCTTGCCAACACCCTCTCAACCCCCCCATGCAGCTTTCCCTGCCAAAGGGGCTGCGAACCCTTGGCTGCCCCCATTCCCAAATTCTCAGTTCTGAGAGCCATCTTCCTTACTGTATCCTGCTCTTCCAACTTCAAGGCATCAGAGCAGGTCAACTGGCCATGATCTCCACCACTACAGCAGCACCCACAGCCCGTCACTGGTGGCCAAAGCCTGCAGTGCTACAGGAACCCACCACCACCCACCATGACATCTTTCTCCTCAGCCACCCAGTCTGGTTTCCAAACTACCAAAACGTTCGGGGTTTATCTTTTCTTAAGCCATCCTTTCATCAAAGGGCTGCAAATCCAACCTGTACGGGTCCACAGGGGATGAGGGATGCTGGATTCTCCACCCGGCATCACTCACATCCCCATCCGCCCAAACGTAGGTAAGACTGAGCTGAAGAGCGGGCTGAGTAGCCTGCCAGTAACTCATTAAAGCTCCCTTCAAACACACTCTCCTGCTAACTAAAATATGCAGGAGGGGGGAGGAAAAAAAAAAAAAAAAAGAGGGAGAAAGTGAGCTTTGGAGGATTGCTGCAAAGTGCGTTTATTTTCCTTTCTTGACTGGGTCCCTCCAGTTGGGAATTTTCAGCGCTGCACTTCTGCACGCGGAAGGGAGATGCCAGTAAATCAGAGCAAATTCAAAACAAATGCTCTTTCATGTGGAGGCATTCGGCTTTGTTTCAGGGCTTGGGTAGCTAACCGTATCCCTTCATGAGCCAACTCTCCTATCAGCTCCTCATTAAACTAAATGGCTACAATTACATTTGGGGAGGAAAAAAAGAGCGGTTAATGATCGTAAAAGGCTCTGTTTCCAGGCTTGGGGAGGGGGGGAACCTTTGATAAGGGAGACATAAAAAAAAAAAAAAAAATAAAATCCAGTGAAATAATGACAATACAATAAAGTAAGTAAAAAATGTATTTTCAGGTGGAAATGTGCTTTCATTTGGGGAAGAAGCTCAATTAAGGAGCTAGAGGTCCCCTTCCATGGCCCTTCAGGAGGCACCAGGAACGAGCCATGTTATTTCCTGCAGTCCAAGCCCCCACCTCCCGCCTTCCCTTCGGGAGCAGAGCAGCCAGACGAGATGTTATCAAAAGGCTGAACCTTACAGAAAGCCCCCTTTTAAAAGCGAGTACTTCCTCTGCTTATTTCATGTGGTATCCTGTGGAACTGAACTCTCTCCTCCCCTCTGCAATGGGTGTATTTCAGGAGGAAAAAGGAAAAAAAGAAAGATCTAACAACATCCTTATTTATTGTGTTGTTTTGCTTCTTGTCTTTTCTTTCCACAGTCTCTACTTTTTTTTTTTTAATTCCCTGAAGCTATAGGCTCCAATAGCAAAAAAATAAAAAAACCCAAAGTCTTCTGAATTAAAAAAAAAAAAAACACCACCACCACCAACAAAAAAAAACCAGCTACAAGCTTCTCTGTTCCCTCTCCCCCTTCGTTTGATTAATTCTCATTAGGGCCTTTGAACAAACAATATGCTCCCCTCTCAAATAACAGACAGGGTATATATTACACCCAAAGAAAAACAAACAAGGCTCACTTAAAGACATCCACACCAAACGCAATTCCTGGAGAGAGGCAGGGGCAGATGCACGCGCGCGTGCGGCCGCCGCCGACCTACTTCTGAATTCCAGTTTCGGGGCGATGAATAAATCATAAATCAAGGAGACATCCCCACAAAGGGGAGCACCTTCAAACATCAGCAAGTACCTGCAGGTACACCGTTTCCGACACCTTAATGCTGGTAGAGACAGAGCTCAGCCACCAAGCCGTCCTGTCCGGAATGGGACGTGTGGCGCATGAGACATCACACCTTGGAAAAGCGGTTGGGAGTTGGACTAGATGACCTTTAAAAGGTCCTCCCCAACCCAAGCCATTCTCAGTTTCTATTTCTGTATTTCTACGAAAAGCCCCAAGAGGGGTGAGCAAAGAGGGGGTGTCTTCCAGCCCCCCACTGTATAACAGCACCTGGAGGCTGAAGGAGATGGCAAACGGGTAATTGTAGAATATCTCAAGTTGGAAGGGATCCATAAGGGTCACCAACTCTGTCTGCAACAACCTCTGCATAAAACGGGGCCACCTCTCCTCCCAGGGCACTATGACCCTTGTGCATCAGATGCAAGATGCTGGTGACCTTACCAGGAGCAAAGTCCAAGCATGGCTCTCATCCCAGAGACAAGAGATGTCACTGCCACCACCACCAAGTCTAGGACACCTTGACATTGAATCCTTCCCAGAAGTACAAGTATACCTACTTCCATAATCCACACATCCAAATGAACAGTCAGCCAACGTCACTTAGCCTTCCCCAACACACCTCCTCCTGCCTCAGTCCGAAAGTGAATGGAGCCATAAGGCTGGAATTCAAAGGAGAAGCTCACCTGGGATTTCAACACATCCTCTGCACAAGAGGTGCACAGATGCCACTGAAGCGAAACCCAGCTTCCCCTTCGAGCACATTTTCCCCAGTGACAGGCATTCCCAAACCCCCCCAGCATCCCTTAACCTTCCCTTGGGACCCCCAGTCAATGCAACCCGCAGCCAAGATCAAGGACAACAAGAAATGTCTTACCTGAAAGCCCCCCAGGGGCTAGACAATTAGTTCCCCCTGTTTCAGTGGAGGAAGGCACAGAGTCTGGACAATCTGCTGGAGCAGAGGAAAAGGGACAAAAAAAAAAAAAAAGAAAAGAAAAAAAGAATAATCAGTATATAGGTGGCTCTTTGAAGGCTCCCAGCATCACCGCAAGCAGAACACACATTCCAAAGGGCTTAGCAGGAAGCGATTACTAATTGTCCGCGCAGAGACGGTAGTTCATCAAGAAGCATCCACCCTAACTCGTTGTCTCAGTCAAGGCTGCGCTTCATCACCAGCCAACACTGATTATAGACCGGCAGAAATTACAGGCTGGCTGCCACCTCTCCGGCCCAGTCACTGGGTAAGGAGATCAAGGTTGTCACCGTCCTGATGCAAGCGAGCTTCCAAAAATGCTTAAATCATGGCTTTATGCACCCAATTTAGTCGACACCTGTAACTCGACAAAACGGGAACCGAAAGGGAAATGTCTCATCGCCGCCTTTTTGCGGCAGAAGGGCTAAGTTTGCGTTCCCATGCTCAGTTTTTGTCACCGCCAGCTCTGGCAGATCTTACTGTCACCTACCGGGACAGGTGGGCAACTGGACCTACTCCACGCACAGCCAGAGGGCAGGGTAGGATTGTCTGCTCCATTAGAGGTTTCTCCTGATGCGTGGAGGTGTTTGAGCTCAAGGGTGTTGGAGCTCAGGCTTTCCATCCCAAGCCTGCTCCTCCAGGTGGCAAGCCAGAAGCCAACACTGATCTCCTGGTCTTACATGGAAACTCCAGCTTTTTGGTCACTACCATGCAGGACTACAAGCTCAGGGACAAGCCTGAGACCTGAAAAGTTCATGCAACTTTCTGGTCCTTGGGGGCTTTGGGTCTTGCCAAATTTGGGCTCCCTAATGACATCATTTTGCTCACATCTGTATCTCAAAGCGAGGGCCACCACCAGGAGAGCCGAGATGATTTTTCTCCCTACTGATAAAGCAGTTCTTCCAGATCCCATCCCTGAAATCCCAGTGAATAAGAAATTCCTGTCTGCATAACCTCATTTTATCAGAGTGAAGTAGAAGCCCTAACAGGAATATACAGTTTAACAGGATATACTTAATCAAACCGAAAACAATAGGGGAGACAGGAAATAGACTTACTTGTGAAACACTGTATACCATACGATCTCTAAATGCCTTGGCTCCCTAAATGCCTTGTCCTGCTTTCTGTGCTTTAAAGAAACAAGCTTTCCACTTTTTTTTAACCCTTTCTAGTCTAGACAGAAGATTCCCCCCACCATAACCTTGGGATGGCTTCAACCTCTTTGGACTACAGATGTTTTCTTAAATGCAGGCTGGACCACCCTGCCCTGCCCTGGGCTCCCTCTGCCCCCAGCTAAGGCTCCCTGAGGAGTTCCTGCAGATAAGGAACATAATTGGCCCTTTCCACATTGTCTTGCTGAAGGGATCAGACACGACCAGGTCCTCTGTTAGCACATCAGACAGGACTGCAGGACAGAATCCTATCCCAGCTTAAAATGCACAACACTAGCAGTAGGTGCATGTGCTTTCGTGACTTCCTCAGCTCCCTTCCTGTGTCCCACCACCCAACAGACAGTTCCCCTCATCCATATACTACCCTCTGAAGTCTCTTTACAAGATGCAGAGTTGGTGCACCTTAACTCTAGACCAACCATGACAGTCAGGTATGGGATAAGCCCAAAGGCAGGACTCTCATGGCTGGATTCATCCTGGCACTCTTCCCATGACCCTCAGAGCTGCCCAGGGCTCTTGTTAGTAAGGGGTACTAGGGTTCATTTTATCCTCAGCACCATACAGGTCACAGGATCAGAGGTTTATCCCAGCCTGCTGCACATCAGTCTCCTCCTGGCGCTGCCTTCCCACAGTATGAAACCATTGCAGAGACATACAATTACTCCTGGTGGCCACCAGCCCAACCTTGCAAGGTCTCAAATAGCTCCTGGACGCTGCCAAACCTCCAACTCCCATGAAAGTTGATGCCACGGGAGGGCATTTGGCTCTGCAAAAACATCTCAGCCAGTCTCCTGCACTCTCATACTCCAGCACCACCATGACCAGTCACTCAGGGGCCCAGTGGAACCACCTGAAGCCCCTTGTCTCACCTAAGGATGAACCAACAACCCACCTGAGTTATTTGAGGGCGCTACTACCCAGCTCACTTTCAACACAGCTGCAAGTGGCAGCTCCTCCAGGGACATCGGGAATGCTGAGCAGCCCCACACCTCCAGAGCTAGCCATCATCATCCATCCCTGCAAATATCCTCTGTAACAAAGAGGAAAAATCCTCTCCTTGATGGATGAAAGTCCTCCCCAATACCTGGCAAGTCCAAGGCCAGGTTGGACCGGGCTTGGAGCAACCTAGGATAGTGGAAAGTGTCCATACCTGGAACAGGGTGAGCTTTAAGGTTCCTTCCAACCCAAACCATTCTGAGACTCTATGGCCAAGCAAGTCAGCCCAACTTTCAGCCTTCCCACAGGTAACTCAACCATCAGCTATGACAGACTCCAAGCCCCCTGCCGATCCCTGCTTTCCTCCAGTCTGCAACACAGCCCACCTCAGCCTCTGTCACCCAAAAAAACCCTAATTTAATCCTGCCATCATAAGGGTTTTAAACTAAAAGAGGAGAGATTTAGACAAGACAGAAGGAAGAAACTGTTTATGATGAGGGTGGTGAGGCACTGGCACAGGTTACCCAGAAAGGTGGTGGATTCTCCATCCCTGGAAACCTTCAAGGTCAGGCTGGATAGGACTGTGAGCAACCTGGTCTAGTTGAAGATGTTCCTGATCACTGCAGGAGGGCTGGACATGATGGCTTTTAGGGTCTCTCACAAAACAAACTATTCTTTGAGTCTCTGATCACCAGTGCAGGTATCACCTGCCTGCCCGCCCATCTGAAACACTTACAAGATGTAGCACCAAACAATTAAAAACTTTTATCATTCTTGGTGGAAATGCTTAAGTTTCCTGCTGAGTGAACATCCCCAGCCCCACCGCCAGAGTCTTAAATGTAGGGGCTGTTCCCACACAAGATCCCAGGAGGAGAAGACGGATGATATGCATCAGCCGGGTAAAAATCTTCACGCCTTCCCCTGGTCACCTACTGTTCCCCATCCCATCTAACCAGCCCATGACAGGCAACCCTCAACAGCAGCTGGGAAACTGTCGCAGGAGATGGCACCAGTGCTGGGAAGGGAAACCCCTCTGCAGAGGAAACACTGAGAAACCCCGAGCTTGCAAAACCCACCTGCCACAACAGAATTCCAGGCTCCGCTTGTGCCTGTCGCAGCCCCGTTAGTCAGACCTCAGCTGCCAAAGGGATTTTTTTCTTTCAAAAGGGGAAAAAAAAAGGACTTTTTTGGTGAGTAACCCAGTTGTTTCTGTGCTTCCGATGGGCAGCGTTAATCACTTCCTATTGGCCGATAGGAATAACTTTTCCTTTCGAAATGGCACATTCATGTTCTGCGGCTTTTCTGTTTACACACATTTTGCTACCTTATGTCAACACTTGCTAATGAATAAATATATCATTCGGGCTAACTGAAAATAAGATCCTGGCAGAGGCAGATTGGATGTTTAAATGCTGCTAATAGATTTATCCTAACATCTTCACAGGAAACCAAAACCAAGCTTTAACCCTTTAACCAGTGCAACTCCAAACCCCTTTGCACCCCATGCCAGGATCATCAATGGGTGGAAAGAAGGGCCACAAGGCAGAAATAAGGAACTTTTGGGGGAGCACTGCAGGGATGCAGTCAAAATGATGCCAACTCCCACAAAACTCTGTGACCCAGCAGACCCTCAGAGTCTCTTACAGAACAACACTACTGCATCCCGGCAGAGTGCTGAACCTATTCCTAGTATCCCTCTTTCATTCATAAGCTTTTATCTTCTGGTCTTTTACACCAAGGCAAAACAGCTCATGCCTTGTAACCCGACTGTTTGTTAAACAGCTCTCCTCATTTCCAGGAGGCACAGTAACACTTAACTAACACTTAACTTACAACAACTAACGCAGTAACTTAGTTGGGTTAACACTTAAGAACACTTCTCTGTGTTCTTAAAAGAGTTTGCAGAGGGGGAAAAAACAACAGTGCAGCCTCCAAGGGAGCAGTGGGCAGGATGGGACCCCCACAGTGGTACCAAAGCAGCTTCAAGATTGAGGTTTCTTTTAGTCACAAAGAAACTGAAGAGAGGTAATTTTATAAAAGCCGTTCCTTTGGCCCCAAAAAACCCATCAAACCACCTGACACTGGTCTTCAGAAATGCCTCTACCTTTGCCTCCCTGAACTGCCGCGCCACTCCTGTCTGCCATGACCACAGAGACCACCGTGCTCCAGCCAGCACTCCTGATCCACTAATCCTCAGGGAGCCAAGAGCTGCTCCTCCCGAGCTCCCCCCCCCTCCCCGTTTCCGATTCTCCCCACCTCCCCTCCTTCTTCCAGCCTGATTTATCTCACACCCGGCGAGCTCGCTGCCAACCAAGAGTTTATGCAGACAACCGCAAAAGAGCTGGTGCCAGCCTCAAATGGGCTTCTCCCCTGGCACCCTGACATTCAATTACAAGCAACAGGCATGCAGAGTGGTGCTAAAAATTAAAAAAAAAGAAAAAAAAAAAAAGGAAGAAAAAAAAAGAAGAAAAAAAAGTAGAAAAACAAAAACAACAAAACAAACAAACAAATAAAACCAAACAAAAAAACACACACAAAAAAACCCCCCAAAACCTTTTCAACCTCTTTTCATGGTTTTTTTGGTGTTTTTTTTTTTTTTTTTTTTTTTAAATCTGATGAGGCAGGATTAGGCTTCTATAAAACTCAGAAAGGTTTCTAACAAGTCTGTCAAGGTTCATTGAGATTCCCAGGCATCAGAGAGATGCTGTGCTGGATCCCAACCTAAATCCCTAAAAATTCACCCAGGGGTGTGGGAGCATTGCCATTTCCAACTGGAGCCCACAGTTTTCCTGGCTGACTCAAGTAGCACAGGCCTGTGCTGCACTGCAATCCCTCTTGGAGTTTCCTGCCAGAGTTTTAAAATCCTACTTTGTGCACAGGGTGGCTTAGATAAATTATATGTTAATTCTTCCAGGGGCAGCAAGAGGCACAGAAGCACTAAAGCAGCCAAAAACGAAATGCATGACAAAGGCAGGACACTGTTTTCCCTGAGAAAGGGTCTGTTTTCCCTTTTTTTATCTCTTTTTTATCTGCATTGAAAAAAGTCCACTTACCAGTTGGTTTGAGAAAATCCATTGGGTATCTGGAGTAGGGTGGAGGGGGAGACTCTGGAATTAGAAAAGTACAGAGAAAATAAAGGCAGAGCCATGAGAAAGAAAAAAAAAAAAAAAAAAAAGGAAAAAAGATAGGAACTTATGATAACAGTGGCATTCTTTTAGCAAAACTGTTTGTCTTAGCTCTGGGGGTTGGAGGCAGGGCAGCGAGGCGGTGATTGCCTTGATATTTAGCTGTCAGATAAACAAAAGGGTCCGTCTGGCGCCAGTCTCCCTGCTATCTGCCGCTCGGGCTGTCTGATCGGGGCCTCCTTGGCTCGGCGGAGCCGCGGCAGCGCCGGGGCCGCCCGGCCCCTAATCCCCCGGCACCGCGCGGGGACGGCGGGGAGGCAGCGCCGGGGCCCCCGGGAGGGGAGGGGGGCGCCGCTGGGGGGATGGGGAGGGTCACCCCCTCCCCTAAATACAGGGGTAAAAAAATAAAAAAATAAAGAACACATTAACCACGGCAACGGAAAAGTTTTTTGGTGCGCGCGCGAAGGGCTTTGTTGTTTGTTGTGGGTTGTTTTGGGGGTTTTGGTTGGGGTTTTTTTTTTTCCACTAGAATGTTTAGTGGGCTGGGGAGGTGAGTGGGGCTGCATCCATGCGTCCCCTGTGTCCCCTTCACACGTGTACCCCCTGCACCCCCTCCATCTCCTGCACACCTCTCCAGCCTCTGCACCCCTGTATCCCACTCCATCCCCTGTATCCCTGCATCCCCTGCACCCCCTGTATCCCTGCATTCCCTCCCTCCCCCGAACCCCTGTACGCCTATATCCCTGTATCCCCTCCAACCCCTGCACTCTTATATCCCTGCATCACCTCCATCCCCTTGCAGCCCCGTGTCCCCTATATCCCTGCATTTCCTGCACCCCTGTATCCCCTACATTCCCGAAACCCCTCCATCACCTGCACACCTCTAGCCCCTGCACCCCTGCATTCTCTCCATCCCCTGCACCCTTATCCCCTTCATCCCTTGCACCCCCTACACTCCTGCAAACCCTCCATCCCTTGCACCCCCTACACTCCTGCATACCCCCCATCCCTTACACCCCTCTCAACTCCTCCATCCCCTGGCACCGCTGCAGCCCCTCCACTTTCCCCCCTGGCACCCCCAGAACACCCCTAAGACCCCGTAACCCCCCCCAGCCATCCCTCCCCGCCTCCCTTACCTAGCTCGCAGAGCCGGCTGAGGTGGTGCGGGTTGCAGCAGACGAGCTCGGGGTGAGCCTTGCCGTAGGATTCACAGCAACATAACCGCTTCACTTCTGAGCAGTGGCGGAGGTCGGGCCAGCGGAACACCTTGCAGAGCAGCACCGGCAGCGGGTACCAGTGCTGCCCCAGCCGCGAGTCGGCCTTGGCGGGCAGCAGCAGGCAAGGGGTCCGCGCCCCGCCGCGGGACTCCACGGCGTGCAGCAGCCCCTCCAGCTGCCGCTCCTTCAGCCGCTTCAGCACGGCGTGGGTCAGCGCCTTCAGTTCCGCCTCCGCGCCCGCCGCCGCCCGCCCGCCGCGGGCCGCCTTGCCCGGGCAGCACCCGCGACCCCCGCCCAGGTGCGCCCGGGGCTCGGCCCCCGCCGCCGCCGCGCCGGGCTCGCCCGCCGCCGCCTCCTCCTCCTCCTCGCCGCCGGGCGCGCGGCTCCGCCAGAGCCGCCGGACGAGCACCGAGCGTTTGGTCCTGAACATGCGGGACGAGAGGAGGGGCCCCCGGCTACAAAACGGGCATGTCGTCCGCCGAGCATGAAGGGGCCGGCAGCCGGGGTGCGGCGGCGGCGGCGGGGGGCAGCGGCGGGGGGCAGCGGGGCCGAGGCGGGTCGTGGCATGCGCCAGTCTCCGCGCTGGGGCCGCGGGTCCCGCCGCCTCCCGCGGGGGGGGATGCGCCGGCCGCGCCTCCGCCCGCTGCGAGAAAATTAAAATTGAAAAAAAGGTCGCACCCCTCAAGAAGAAAAAAAAAAAAATTTTTTTTGGAAAAAAAAAAAAAATCAAAGGACGAGGGGAGGAAGAAAAAAAAAAAAAGAAGAAAAAATATAAAGGGAGGAGGTGGCGGCGGGGGAAAGGGGGGGAGGGGAGGGATAGAGCCGCCGCTCGCTCCGGCTTTGCCCAAAAAAGCGAAGAAAAAATAAAATAATAATAATAATTAAAAAAAAAAAAAAATCCCCGTCTAGAGCCCGCGGCGCTCGGCGCGGGGGGAGGCGGGCGGGGGCTGCCGGCGCCGCGCCGCCCTGCGCGGGTGCGGAGCGCGGCCCGAGACGCGGGGGAGCCTCGGGCGCCCGGGGGCCGCGGCGCCCATCAACCCGCCACGCCGGGGAAGGGGCGCGGGGGCAGGGATGCGGCGCACGGCAGAATCGGGAGGAGAAAATGAAAAACGCGAGCCAAACCGGCGTCTTATTTATATATATATATACACATTAAAAAAAAAAATTAAAAAAAAATAATAATAAATTTTAAAAACCAACCCTAAGGTCTGGACGTCGGTTTAAGCATCTGTCACAAAAGAGGCGGACGAGCGCATCCAGAGTGTTGTATCCCTTTTTTAAAGCCCAGGTCGTCCTGATGCGGGGTTTCGGGGCGGCTTTTTTTTTTTTTTTTTTTTTGGTTTTTGGTTTTTGGTTGGTTTTGTGTTTTGTTTTGTTTTTTTTCCTCCTTCTTCCCAAAGGTTTTAATCCACACGGAGTCTTGATCCGGCTGCTACGAAGAGAAAGAAAGGAAATAAAAAAAAAAAATAAAAAAAATAAAATAAAAAAAGAGAGAAGAAGAAGAAGGCGAAAAGTAGGGCTGCGTCCCTCTTCTTCCTGCCTGCCTTGCCCAGCAGCCGCGCCGGGCCGAGCCGGGCCCGCCGCTCCCGGCGGTGCTTACATGGGTGCGGGGGTGCCCGCCGGCCGCCGACCCTTCTCCGCGCTGCCGGCGCCTCTGCCGCGGTGCCTTTTTTTCCCCTCCTCTCTCCTCCTTCCTGCCTTCCCCTCCTCCTCCTCCTCCTCCTTTCTCCTCCTCCTCCACCACCTCCTCCTCCTTTCTCGGCTTGGCTTTTTTTTTTTTTTTTTTTTTTTCCCCCCTCCCTCCCCCCTCTCCCCCCCCTCCCCCCCTCCTTTTCCCCTCTCCTTTCCCCCCCTCCCCTCTCTCCGCAGCCTCCCTCCCTCCCTCCCTCGCTCGCCTCCCGCACCTCGGTGTGTGCCGTGCTGCGGGCGCGGGGCGCGGCGGGAGCGGAGCCGGCGCGGTGCCTGCGCCCTCCCCCGATCCCCCCCGCCCCGGCGGCGGCTTCGCAGTGCGCAGCGGCCCGGCCCGGCCCGGCCCCGGCCCCGTCACGTGGGCGTCTAGACACCGTGTCGCTCCGGGGAGAGAAAAAAAATAAATAAATATATCTATATATTATATTTATCTCCAACCGCCCTTTTGCGCAAGAGGCGGCTTCGGGTTGCGGGGAGGTTGTGGGTCCGTGACCCCACCCCCCCCCTCGCCCCATCCTCCCCAATACCTAACCCCCCCCTCCCATCCCCCCGATACCTGCTCCCCCCGGCCACTTTCATCCCTGGCAGTGGATGGGGGTGCAGAGATGTTGGGGGGTGTGTTCCGCCCACCACCCCAACCCCGCACCCGGTGGGGAGCCCCCGGGGAAGGGGAGGTGGCGGTGCTCGTTCTTTTAAGTATTGAAATATTCACCTAAATCAACCATAAAAATATATATATATATATATTAAAAATATTGATACTGTTCTGAGTTTCGAAGAAGGAAGGGCACGGCACAAAAAGTAATAATAATAATAATTATAATAGTAATTTGTGCTTTCGCAGCACCTGTCACCAAAGGACGGGAAAACATCCGGGGGGGGGAAGGGAGGGGGGGGCTCGTTACACCCCGATTTTCACCGTACGCGAAGCAGAACTGATGAGCACGCAGCGCTCTGATCCTCTACTACTAGTGGTAACAATCCCTGGCACCCTGCGCGCTCCACAGATCCCCCCGTTCCAATTCTGGACCTGCAGAGGACTGGGAAAACCGAGCCACCAAGAGGCTGCGCTCTTGGGCCAGCCCCGCGGCGCTCTGTGGCCGAGCTGGGAAGTCCGGCCAGACTTCCTAGCGCCAGGCTTGGCAGGGCAGGAGAACTCCCCAGGGGTCCCCATCCCGCACGCACTCCCACGGAGGAGTAGCTCCTTTTTCACAGAATAGCTGCGGGCGGGTAAGTTGCTTTAAGGTCACTCTCTAAGTCAGTTATCGCGTCGGAAGGAAGAGCCAAGGCTCTTAAATCATGGCTGCTACAAGCAAATACAATTCCAATCCAAACCCGAAACGAATGCACCCAGCTAAGCACTGCACCGGCCATAAGCCACATAAAACAGGGGATGTCCCCGGGGGTGCCTGTCCTGGACCCCTGCCTTTAGTGTAGGCAGGAGGGCAGGGATAATTTTAGTCCTCAGTTGTGCAAATATTCACGTGAGTTGGTCAGGGATGCTCCAAAAAGAAGCCTGGTATTTGCAGAATTTGGGTCTAAATTTGCTAGAAAGGGGCTAGTTTTGAAGGCAGCCCTGTCAAATCTTCATGAGGCTAAACCCACCCAGGCGCAGATCTGCTCAAAATCTTGATAAATAGTAGGGAAAAAATTGATGAGGGGAAGAACATTATTTTTTTTTGTATTAGAAAGAACGATTTAGGAAGGCTTGTTATGCAGCTGGAGTCTGAGGAAGGGGATGGACTCCTCACTGCACCTCCAAATAATTAAAGGCAGAAGTAAAAGATGCTCATTAGGCAGCCCCTTGAATTCTGCAGTAGCTGTTGCTGCAGCCAAGGTGGAGTAAGAGCAGGAGTGAGCTGTGGGGAGTCCAGAGCACAGCCCTCAGGCCTTGGGGTGACAGCAGGGAGCAAATCAGAACTGCGTCAGTGTCTGGGTCTGCTGTACGTGCAAAAAAAAAAAAAAAAAAAAAAAAAAAAAAAAAAAAAAAAAAAAATCCCATTTCATTTAAAATGGTCGCTTCTGCAGCCTGAAAAATGGAATTTGGATAATGCTTTTAGTTCAGCATCTTGTTCAGGAGCCTCCGGAGTGACCTCACGTACACCAAGGCTGATTTCCTCACTTCCTCAGAGAACCTCAACCCCTTTTCCCTGTGATGCATGTGGTGAATTGAGAGGGGGGAAAAAAAGACCTCATTCCCGTGTTCGCTGGTGAAAGACACACTGGTCATGTCCATTGATCCATGCATTTTGCTTCCTAATTTTTTTAAAACTTCCCAAGCTGTTATAAAAGAGATCAAAATTTGCTTTCTTTTTTTTTTTTTTTTTCCCCCTTGTGGTTCCTCTTGCCTCACCGCTGAGGGCTACAATGACTTTCTTGTCATGAAGGAAGTGACAAAATGTATAACACGGTGTATACTGTGAAGAGATAGAGAACAAGAATGGGGTACAGCAGTTAATATAATTTTTTGGCCCTGCCATAGGTTCTCCGGGTGACCTTAGGCACATCCCTTTCCCTGTGAGTAGGGACCTGGGTTTTGGCACCTCTGTTTGCCCGATGGTGCACCTGGGCCATCAGTGCTTTCCCTAGTTTTGTGATCTCTGCAAGTGAAAATTACCTCAGAAGTGCTAAATATTAAATAAGTGATAAAGAACTGCTTGCTAATTAACCCTGCAAGCTTGTTTAAATAGACCATATGTATGTGCCCATATGGAAAATACAGAAATAAGCATAATGAAGCTGATAAGTATGGGCATGGCTTGGGGGGACGCTTGGAAAGGAGGTTATACCCACAGCCTGCACTGCTCTGGCTGCATTGCTCAAATGTCAACGTGGGCCAGAAACCTGTTCCAAAACGTACAAGGGACACTATTAATCCCTGAGAAGGAAAAAAAAAAAAATCTGTTTGAGTCATAGAATCCTAGAATCCTTTGGTCTGGAAGGGATTTTACAAGCTCATCTCGTTCCAATTCCCCCCCCCCCCCCCCCCCCCCCGTGCCAGGGCAGGGACATCTTCCACTAGACCAGGTTGCTCTGGCCCCGTACAACGTGGCCTTGGACACTTCCAGGGATGAGGCAGCCACAGCTTCTCTGGGCAGTCTGTGCCAGGGCCCCACAGACAAGAATTTCTCCTTTCTATATAGCCTGAATGTCCCCTCTTTTAGTTTAAAACCATCACCCCTAGTCCTGTCATTCCAAACCCGACTAAAAAGTCTGCCCCCGTCTTTCTTCTAAGCCCCTTTCAAGTACTGAAAGGATTTATATGACTTAACTGCATCTGTATAACGTGTTTGTACAACGTGCTGCATCCCTCCTGCCAAACACATTAGGCCCTGGATGTAAAATCCCACCGAGCCCACCCTCCCCAGCCCTAAACCTCCATTCTCAGGGGGGTTTCTGGGGACCTTTCCTGAACCCAGCTGGCTTTGAAGAGCTAAAGCCGAGTTAATTTGCATTGCAATTCAGCCTTTGACAGACAGTTGGAGCCAAGGCACTGTTAACCTAATTGTTTTGCTAACAGCACCAGGGTGTGAGACTCACCAAAGGCACTTCCAACAAAGGGGATAAAACTAGACTTGGGAAAAAAAAAAAAAAACAACCAAAAACCTTTTCCTGACATCATTACCGGGTACAAACAAACAGAGCTGATCCCTCTTCATACACTTTCCAGGCGAGGGTCAATAACAAACACACTTTGCTCTTTTGGGGGTATGTCTCTGCCTTTCACAGCACTGAAAAGCCATTCAGGGGAGGTAGGAGAGAACAAGCCAGGCTGAAGGCAGGGCAGGCTGGCTCCTGGCACTCTCCCATCCTTTTGTGCACATTAGGAATAGCTAAGCTTGTGGCCCTGCTTCTATTTTTATGCATTATTTTGAGAGCAGAGCTCTCAAGCAATGTTCAAAGTCTGGGTTATGATGCCATTTTGACTGTAGCCAAAGTCTCCTTCCACTCCAGCAGCTCATGTCGAGACAGCAAATTCAAGCTACAAGACCTCAGGTCTGCAAAGAAAAGTATTCTCCAGGCAACTTTTCTCTGTGCTGAGTGGCAGATAACAGGGAGGCAGGGACCTCATGCTCTCCCTCTTGTCGAGCAGCACTGCAGGCTAAAATCATTCCAGTGCAGGTGATCCTGGGTGTAAGCAGCCATTCCAAGGCTGGCATTTTGGAAAAGGATTCAGTGCAAGTGTGTGCAAGGGGAGATTCGCTGCTTCCAGCTCTGGGGTCTCCAGCATAAGAGGGACATGGAGATATTGGAGCAAGACCGGAGGAGACCACAGGGATGCTCCAAGGGCTGGAGCCCCTCTGCTCTGGAGCCAGGCTGGGAGAGCTGGGAGGGTTCACCTGGAGAAGGATCCAGGGAGACCTGAGAGCCCCTTGCAGGGCCTAAAGGGGCTCCAGAAGAGCTGGAGAGGGACTTGGGACAAGGGATGGAGGGACAGGACAAGGGGAATGGCTTTCCACCGCCAGTGGGCAAGGTTAGATGGGATATTGGGAAGGAATTGTTGTCTGTGAGGGTGGTGAGGCCATGGCACACGTTGCCCAGAGAAGCTGTGACTGCCTGTGGATCCCTGGAAGTGTTGAAGGCCAGGTTGGACAGGGCTTGGAGCAAACTGGTCTAACAGAAGGTGTCCCTGCCCATGGCAGCATGTGGAGAAAGGTGCACGGTAATGTCCCTTCCTACCCAAACCATTCTGTGAGTCTAAAAATAAGAAGAAAAAGCCTATTGAGATGGACCCTTGCCTGTGCTTACCAGACACGTGGAAAACCACTCTTTTCTCAAGTCCTGGGAATTGATCCATCCAAATCACCCACCAGTAGCTATGGCAGGCACTGGTCCTGGCTCTGGGGGGCTGGTATGGACACGGTGATACTTTGACTCCTCAGAGCACTCACACATGCCTGACTTTGGGTATGCGCTTTGTTAGCTGAAATTTTGTTAGCTTCATGGTTCAACTGCTCGAATGTTGCGTTGCTCAGAGGAGTTAAACACAAGGCACTCTCCTTACCAAGACTCCCTTATGGCAACATAAAGGAAATTAAATATGTAAATACGTATGAAATCCATATAATGTCTCCCTAATCCCAGTAGAAGAATTTGCTGTTTGGAATGTAAGATGTTGGTATAACAATGTCCATCCCAGTGGAATGTGAGTGGTTTAGGGGTCAGGATGGGCCCAGTGTGCTGGAGGGAAGGGAAGACCCAACTTGGGCTGGTGTCAGAGGGAGAGTTTTGCTGCTGCCAAGGGGGATCTGGTGTCCCACAGCCACGACACAAACCAAGCTGGACAGCAGGAGCAGTGCCTGCCCCTTCCTGGCCTCTCTCAGTGTCCACTTAGCTGTGTCACCCCCCTGTCCCCTCAAAGGACTCGTGGCAGCAGTGCTGTGCCTGCAGTGGGGCTGAGGTTCAGCCCAGCCCCTGGCGAATGTCACCAGCGAGATTTATGGCCAGGAGGTGAGAGGGATTTAGGTCAGACAGTCTGGGAGGGGATGATGCTGGAGCCGGGCTCTGCAGCACAGGAGAACACGATGTCATTTGGGAGCCACCGACCAGGCAGAGGAGACACAGGGCTGTTGAAGGGGAGATGTAAAGGGCACAATTGGAGGCAGGTGGAATATTTTACTTTAGAGGAAAGCCTTCAAAAACCTTTTTAGCAGGGACATATGATTCTGAGAAAGAGGGTGACTTCTTCCTCCAGCAGTCCAGCCTAGAGATCCTAATGCCTTGGAGCTCCTTAGGATCTAGTAGGGTGGGAATCTCAATATTATTATAAAAATACAGCCTTAATGCACCACCTTATATGTAACTCTTCATTTGTATTGTACCTGCACTTCTGTGTTTCAGATGTCTGAAACAGTAAATACCTTTGTTCAGATTTGTTTTGGTGTCTAAGCTCTCGAAAAGGGATTTTTTTTCTCTCTCTTTTTCCATAAGGAAATAGGAAAGTGGCCCTGCTGAAGCGTTTTGAAGGTAAGCACATGTGGACAGTATAGCTGGCATCCTCCTTTCAGCATTTCAATTTCAGTGATGTAAATCAAAATCCTCTTTATTTCAAGTAAGTCCATTTGCCAGGTGCATGAACTGCCTGCATATTTTATTTGTAGTTACCTATAGTTGCCTGGTGGCAAGCTCTGGATCAGATAAGGGGGTGTATGGAAAGAGTTGGGGCTGACATGACAACTAGAGGTGTTTGTAACCCTGTGATTCCTTCTCCTGAAGCCTCTGGAGCCCAGAGGAGATGGAGACTTTTTGGTTTCAATCGGATTTGCCTGTATACCTGCCCATGGCAGGGGGGTTGAAACCAAATGATCTTTAATGTCCTTTCCAACCCAAACCACACTGTTCTTCCATGATTCTAGGACGCCAGGGTACATCCCATGTGAGGATGCACTACCTCCTGGACTCTGAATACATGGCATACATGACATTGCAACACCCATGCCCAGGGGCGCTGGGGAAGGGTGGGGTGTCCATCACTTAAAAGCAGCATTTTAGCCCTAACCTTATCAAGCCAACCTCTGAATTCTGGCTTTAGGGAGATTTATCAGATCCTGAAAGGTGAGATTCTCAGATGCAGCCACAAGGCAGGGATGTGCCCTTCTTCTTACCCAGAAGAGGGGACTGAGGTGCCACTGCTCTGCAGATCAGTTTGCCAGCGGGAGGAGCCCACAGTCCCCTTCTTAAATACAAACAAAAACAAGCCAAACCCTTTTAGTCGGAAGGGAATAGCTGTAAAAGGGATGGCAGAGTAGCAGGCAAAGCAAGAGGAAAAACTCCAGCTTCTGTATTTCCTATTGCTGGCAGGTAGGGGTGTAATTTTGGAGTTCCTTCCTTTTTAATGGGGTAGGTCGTAACCTTACCATCATTTATGTGTCTTTCTGTATTTATTGCAGTGGCCTGGCCAGATGCACTGTGCAGCTGATTTCTCTCCCTCAAACATTAGTCATGTCCTCACGGATGGCAATATACCAGCCTGTGCTTTCTACAGACTTTTCCGAGGAAAATTCCCACTGATGCTCACTGGAATTTTTGTCCAGTCAGAGACAGGGATCAGCCTGGCTGCAAGAAGAGAATTCTCATGTTTGTGGCGGGTTGTTTGGGATCAGTGTTCCTCACCCTGACCTACAGCTTGACACAAAAAAAAAAATAATCCAATGTTCAGACATCCACGATCAAGGACTTTATAAAGCACTGACCTTTTCCGTGCGGAGTGCTGCAGTTACACTGCCCAAATCTGCTTCAAGGAGCATGGTTTGGATTTCTTGTCCTCGAATCCAACACAAATTCTTGCTTAAAATAACAAGTTGCTGGATGCTTCTCTGTATTCTGGCTCTCTTGGGAGCATTTTAGCTCTAGATGACAGTATTTCAGACTTGGGTGTGATACACCTCTGTGAGGTGCACAGGAGAGACTGGAGAAGTGCATGCAAACCATTATGAGATGCTCCAAAAGCCTAATAACTGAGACACATTATGTCTTTTATCTACAATGACTTCATCAAGAAATACCTGCCTAGGAAAAAAACAACCCACCAAACAACCAATCAACCAGCCAAACAAAAGGTTTTGATAACGTTTAGTCTCTCAAAGACAGAGGAGGACCCAAACACGGGATGCTCTGTTAGGAGGATGCAAGTGAGAAGTGAAGCATCGTTTTTCAATGGTAATGATCCAGGTGGAGCAAACCACTGGTTGTGGTGGATGCTTCGTCAATAATAATTGTGAAGTGAGGTTTTGGTGGTATTCAGGCGAGGAGCTCCAGCTGGTTCAAACCTGCACGGGTGCAGGGAGCCTTTCTGCCCCGAGTTACTCAGGTGGGTCGTCTAGACAGCAGGAATAACCCTTCCTACCCGATAATTTATGAATTAGCAGAGCCAGTGTATTAAAACAGATAATTGAAAAGTCCTCATTTGTCTAAATGTAGGGCTGGGATTCTTCAATAGCTTTTTGCAAATATTAAACCCAACTGAAATGCTTTCATGACAGTCTTGCGCATGGCTCAGTTCCAGGAAAAGCAACCTGCTGGGAATTGATTTTTTTTTTTTATTTTTCTCTAAAATATCCAAGTGATGGAAATTGCTTGAGAACTGGAGAGTGGCACTGAAATAAAACTGGAACTCTGCCTGATAGTCACTACCACCAGGATGAGAAAATTCCTTTCAACTTGAAATAAGGGAGTTTCAGGTAAACAAGAAATATAGGATTGGACGGGAACTGACTACCCCGATTTCACAATCCAAATTGCATAAACTGAAGAAAAAAAGAAGTATTAGTAGTGAAGTGTAATTTAAAGATTGGATTTTCAAAAGCACATTACCCAAACCTGCACGTTCATTTCATCTGGAGGGAGGAAGGCACGCCATCTGATACCAATGATTAATCCAAAGGAGGCCCAGACATGTTCTCCTCATTTAAGAGGAAAAAATTACCTGTGAGAAGGTAAAAGCAGCTGTACTGGCTGAGATACCTGTGGGTCCTCCAGAGACTGCAGAACACAGCCCACCTTTTCCCACATGTATTAGTACTTGGGTTTTTTTTCAAAGACATAAAAGTAGCTTTTGGGTCTGAAATATAATAAGTATATTAGAGGCACTCTTTTTTTTTTCTTCTTTCTCCTCCATTTTATGGTTTTTTGGACCTTTGCTGCCAAAATTTAATGACACAAAGTTGAACCACCCAGCACCACATATGGAACAGAGTAGAAAACTGAATTAAAGAAGAGAGAAAGTGCACTCTAATGAATCCTGTGTTAACTGTGCCTTCAAGTTCTGAGAAAGACCTTAGATATGGACGTGTATCAACTACAACCAGCAATATTAAGAAGGGGTTTTTTTGTTTGCTAGCCCTGGTGATGATGATATTTAGCTGTAACCTCCCCCCACTGCCTTCCAACATTCACCCCCTCAAATCACTGAGAAGGTGAAGAGCACTTCACAAAGAATTAAAGGATGAGTTTATAGCCATTGTTTAAAAACATAATTAACACGGTGTTTAAAGCAAAAGTGAGACAATTACCACCTCCTAAAGCCCTTAAGAAATCTGAGCACCAGACCTCCTGCCAGACTGCGTGATATCACCGGCACCATAAACAGAGCTGTGCAAGAACCATCCCATTCACAGCCCCAACAGATATTGTCCTTAGTGCTAAGTATTATAATTATTATTACCATTACTCCCTTTGTTTGTGGTGATGTGCTAGGAAGTCTGCAGCTCGGGTTTCTCGAGATCACACTGACTCCTACAGGGAGTAGCCTTAACCCCCAAAGGGTGTCAGCTGGAGTTCAGGGCTCTCAGGGCTTCTCCACCAGCACTTGGTCCCTTGGGAAGGTCACAGAATCCTGGAGTGGTTTGAGTCAGAAGGGGCCTTAAAGGCCATCTCATTCCAACCCCCTTCCATGGGAAGGAATACCTTCCCTTAGAACAGGTTGTTCCAAGCCCTGTCCAGCCTGGCCTTAAATACTTCCCAGGACAGAAAGAAGGGACAGCAAAATTTCACCTTCTCAGGTCAAAGCTGGAAACACCATGACACATTGTCCTGATACCTCTGGGGAGTCCTTGATACCTCTGGGGAGTCCTAAGGTAAGTCTAAGTGCATCATCTTCCTCCCTCTCAGGTCTGTTTGCAGAACACCAGGTGACCTAAACTGGCACTGCTCTGAAGGTTCATCTCGTTAGGACTAGCTAAACTATTTTGCAACATATTCATTACGGAAAAATGTGATAAATTAGATTAAGTAAACCCAGAAAGCCCTCCTAATTTGCTCTGAACAGAGAACTGCTCAGAGTCTCAGAAGCAAGGATGCGTCTTCTATACACCTGAACTGTTTTAAGCACCACGTCCCTCACTGCAGAGTGCTGCTGCAACACACACCCCCTGTCCCCACCAAGGCTCTCACGCAGCACCAGCTGGGATGCAGCCCTGGGATAAAGGATGCTAGATGTGTCACAGCCTCTGAACACCTCTCAGTTGAATGAATGGGAGATATTTGGTAAGAGTAAAATTTTAAAATTATGTGTAGAATCACTGAAGCGTTTAGATTGGAAAAGTCCTCCAAGATTATCAAGTCAAATCGTTCCCCCAGCACTGCCAAAGTCACCACTAACCCATGTCCCCAAGTGCCATATCCTCACATATCCACACTTTTAAATCCCTCTAAGGATGGGGAGATGTGCCAGGGCTGGACAACCCTTTCCACGAAGAAAATTTTCCCAGTATCCAACCTAAACCTCCCATGGTACCACTTGAGGCTGTTTCCTCTCATCCCGTCCCTTGTTCCCTGGGACAGAGCCCAGTCTTCCCCCACCTCCCCCCTCCTGTCAGGCAGTTGCAGAGCCAGAAGGTCCCCCCTGAGCCTCCTTCTCTCCAGGATGAGCCCCGCCAGCTCCCTCAGCCCCTCCTGCTGCTCCAGCCCCTTCCCCAGCTCCGTTCCCTTCCCTGCACACGCTCCAGCCCCTCAGGGTCTCTCCTGTCTGAGGGCCCAGAACTGCCCCAGCACTGGAGGTGCCTCAGCAGGGCCAGCACAGGGGACATTACAGAACACACAATTACACCTCAGCCCATGGGGCTGCCCTGCTCAGTCCCCACCAGTCTCGGCCTCAATGGGATCCCCGGGGCTGGGGATCCCCTGCCACCATCTCCTCTTTCTGATTCTCTTCTTCCTCCTCCTCCTCCTCCTCCCACCACTCTTTGCCCTCAGGGATCCCGCCTGATGCCACCACTCCACTTTGCCAGATCCTGTGCCCACCCTGTTCCGTGACACCCTTTTCCACCAGGGCCACCCCCCTGCCTCAGTCTCCCCAGCATGACTGTGCTTACCAACAGGTTACTCACTGAGTAATTACTCCAGGGCAAATCAACTACTCACAGTCAGAAGGTGCACAGAGTACTCCCCTCCCAGACTTCCAAAGGGCAAAGTCCTGCTTTGCAGAACTTATTTTATTTTTTTTTTTTTTTATTCACAGTGAACATGTATTCCAAGGTCTGTCTGGAAACTAAACCGAGAAGTAGCAGAGGGAAGAAACCATAAAACAAACCTAATTCTCTATCCCTTCCCCCCCCCAAAAAAAAAAAAAAAATAAAGAGAAGAAAGTCTGTCATTAGATGACATGGTGTTAAAGGAATGCTGTAACGTACAGAAATCCCATGCCATTATATGCGCCCCTGAGGGCAGTGTGGATTTCTGTTCCAGCATCTGCCAAGGCACTTCATCTCTGTTCACTAGACTGGATAGGAAAAACTCAATTAGCTCATACGTCGTTTGACATTGATTGAAATAATTAATGTCACTATTGGTACTTACCTGGCTGGGCCATTTGTGAGATGGTGCTCATCTTGCGTGAATTCAGACAGAAGAAAGTTAAATTTCCGGTGTAATACTGTTTAGGATCTCCTCAGGATCTCTGAGAAGAGACAAATCCCTCCGGATTGCAATTCCTCTCTCTTCTCCCATCACAGTGTGGGTGTGACACCCTTGTGTTTGCTCCCAGAAGATGCCCAGGGAGCTCTGTGGTCCAGGTGAGGCACAGGGTAAGGCACAGGTAGGTGAGTGATGCGCTGCAGCACACAAAGGTTTCATTTGGGGGCTGCTGCCTTGTGTCCCAACAAATGATTGCACCCCAGGAAGTCTGCACTGGTGTGTGGGGGGGAGATGGTGCCACTGCCAGGCTGGGAGCAGCTGGTCTCATAGAATCATGGGATGGTTTGGGTTGGAAGGGATGTTAAAGCTCACCTCATTTCAACCTCCCTGCCATGGGCAGAGACACCTTCCACTAGGTCAGGTTGCTTCAACCACCATCCAGCCTGGCCTTGGACACTTCCAGGGATCCAGGGGCAGCCACAGCTTCTCTGGGCAGCCTGGGCCAGGGCCTGCCCACCCTCACAGACAGCAATTCCTTCCCAATATTCCATCTAACTTTGCCCACTGGTAGTGGGAAGCCATTCCCCTGTGTCCTGTCACTCCATCCCTTGTCCCCAGTCCCTCTCCAGCTCTCCTGGAGCCCCTTTAGGCCCTGCAAGGGGCTCTCAGCTCTCCCTGGAGCCTTCTCTTCTCCAGGTGATCCCCCCCCAGCTCTCCCAGCCTGGCTCCAGAGCAGAGGGGCTCCAGCCCTGGCAGCATCTCCATGGCCTCCTCTGGACTTGCTCCAGTATCTCCATGTCCTTCTGTGGTTGATGTCCCAGCAGTGTGGAGGCAGTTCGGCAGGTGGGGTCTCACCTGAGTGAAGCAGAGGGGCAGAATCCCCTCCTTACCTGCTGCCCACAGTCCGGGCTGCACCCAGCCCACATTCCTGGCCACAGCTGCCACTGAGTGTCTGCAGGCAGCCAGAAAACTGCAATTTCCTTAAAATAGTGAGGGCATGACCCTGTTTGACAGAAAGCAAGCAACAATGTGGCATTTCACCACGTAATCCTGCTGAACTCAGGGGCCCTGAGTGCTGGAGAAGTAGGGCTGTCCCCTTGCAAAAGCCTGTGCCCAATTGCTGTCTCCCTCTGTGTAGGTGCAATTCCCAGGAATCCTGACTCCTGTCATCCCTGCCAACTTATTTTCGTGCAGTGGCAGAGGTGTTGCCAAAAGTCTGCATTTTTCATCCTTTCTGGTTCAGGAGTTTTATCAGTAGGAATAAGGGAGGTGGTGAGTGTGTGGAGGTTGAGGGGACCAAGCTGCTGAGGGGAGGCAAAGAAGAAGGGTAGGAATAAAATGACAGGCTATGCTCAAACGCCAGAAGCTCTGAGAGACCTGTTCCCTTTCTTTCCCGATTTGGGTGCCCGAGTTTCCTGCCTGTGGGTGATTCCCCGTGCCCCGCTCCTTTTCATGTCTGCCTGTTCCCTCCATTCCACCATCTCCATGATTTGCCAGGAGATAAATCTTTCAGTGGCACTCAGGTGTGAGTGGTGGTGTCAGACTGACAGGTGCCAGTGGGAGTCACCAGCCTTGTGTCTGATCCACAGACGATTACAAAGGCATTTGAAACTGTTTTTGCTTCCCCATTGCTTCCTCTTCCCAATTTCTACTTCCCTCTCCCTCCAGCTCTGCTCACCGAGAGCTGAACTTTCCAAACAGACCCATCCTTAATATTTAAATGACTGCACTGCAGGTAGCAAGCAGGCAGCTCCAGATGGCTCTGAGAAGCATCCCCTTCTCGACCCACGGCACAGCCTGACATTGCAGGTGGAGAGGTGAGGCTGGAGAGACACGGTGTCCCAGAGGCACGGAGGGAGGATTGCCCTTGAGAGCAGAATAACTTGCGTCAGCCAGAACGCCCAGTGCTTGGGGCTCAGTGACACGGGGTCATTAATAAACACAGAGGGAGAAGGAGGGAGAAGGAGGGTATGGAAGGATCCTACAGCTGCATTATAACCCTCCATCGTGTTGTGCAAGCTCTTATATGAAACAGTCCCCCCAAGAGCCTCCTTGGGAAATAAATAGCGTTGACCACCAGTACGAAAACACTCAACAAAAAAGGTCATTTTTGTGAATGAAGCTTTGGAAACAGAAAAGCACTCTTCCATCCTGAGTATGGCTCATTGAAGAACGCACACATGTGACTATAAAAGCCAAAATAAATTCCTTTGGTGAGTACTTGATAACAGCGTAGGGTCACATTTGCACTTCTGTACGCGCATACTCAAGTGAGGTGTCCCTTCTTTGTAATTCCCCAACATCTCTTCTTGAGCCAGCTTTTGTAAAATGATATTTCTATATTTACTTAAGCATCTATTTAAAGAGGAACCCCTCACAATTACTCACCACACAGATAGATGACACTGTTTGGCTGTGTTTATTTAGTTTCTATTAGTGATTGGCAAAAAGTCTATTGTGGCTTCAAAGCAGATATAGATGAGTGACCCGCTGATCATAAAATAAAGTATGATGATGCCTTCAAGGCGCTGTGGGAGATGGCATGTAGAGAGACACATATCACTATCTCATCCTGCCACTTCGTGATAAAATATGAAATCCAGCCATCCTGGTAGGGTTGGCTCAAGATAAGATGTCCATAAAGTAATGGCAGTCTGTGGTATAGAATAGTAAGAGGAATTCAAGGGAAGCTGTTAACTTCAAAACATGAGTTCATTTGTCACTGCAGGCGAGACATCTGTCTCCAAGTCCTCTGTCAGTGATGATGGACAAAACATGAGCCACCAGAATGTTAATCCCACATTGCTGGCTTGCTGTTACCTGCTGGTACATGGTTCATCCTCGGGATCCCAAGCACAGGCCGTCCTTTGCTCAGCTTCACTCACCCAGAGCTTGGTCGTGGAGTGCTGTGGATGACACAGACAGAACAGCATCTGGACTGAGATCAAAGGGCGTACAAAAATTTACTGTTTGTCATCGTGTGCTTCACTGCCCTGAGTAGCTCTGCTCATGGAGAACTTGCAGAGTGCCTACTCTGCCCTTTATTTGGCTTGGTCAGTGGTGCAAACACTTAGCAAGTCTGGCTCCAGGTGAATAGTTCTTAATTAATACCTTTTCAGCAGACTTGGCCTTCCGGGTGAGGTTGGTTGGGGCAGGAGCTGGTCTTGTCTGTGCTCAGAGGATTTAGCAGCAGAATTGTACCACTGCACCCAGGTATTCCTTGCTCAAGAAATACATCTCATACCAACTTCTAAACCCTTCCTGTAAGGTGTTGCCTAAACTCCTCTCCCAGATGGCATGAGCTAGAAGAGCAGGAGGACCTGTCTGTGTTGATCATCAAAGTCTGCACTTCTGGGAGGATATTTCTGCTGATACTCATTGGCCCTGCCAGTCAAACCTCAGGTCTGGCCATTTTCTTTCTTTCTTTTCACTTTCAAGGTGTTGGTTCATGGCCCTCTGTTAACCTGTCCACCCTCTTGGATGATGAGCCATCCATGGAGCAGGAGCTGCTCCCCCTCGAGGAAGAAGAAATCTTCCAGGATTGTGAGGGTGCTGGCACTGACAAATAGTAAATAACACAAATTAGGGTTTTCTTGCAAATTTTCAAATCATTATGGGTGAGATGAAGGTAGAGCTGTTCGGTTCTCATGCTGTAGCCCCGTGCCTTGTGGAATGCTGGGCAAACACAGTCGATGCAAACAAGTCAGTGCAAGAGCCCAGTGGGGTTTATTTAGAATGAGACCCCAAAATAACCTGAAGAAATTTTAATATGCCTGGAAGTAAAACCTGCTCCCATGGAAGGCAGAGCATCCTCAATCACTGTGGATACCAGGGAGAGCTTGAAAGTAGTCACAGCTTTTGCTGGGGGTAGAATACCTTTAAAGGTGGAGAGGTGTCCCTGTCTGGAAAGCTGGGTTTGGTCAGCATACAAGCACCTTATTTTCCTGATGTTGACCTTACTGGCAGATGGGTAAAACCATGGGCAAGCCATAAATGAAATGAGCAACAAAGGTGAGAGATCCAGTGAAGAAGGTCCTGGGAAGAAAGAGAAACGTATCTACAGTCCAGTTTTTGTCCCGGTACACACCTCATGCCTAGCACTTGGACTTATGGGCTTTAATAAAAGACTAACCTATCAAAAACCTTTTCAGGTGGCTGGATGTGACTGTAGGATATGCACAAGAAACAGACCCTTTCTCAGGGGTGAGCTTGTTTCTCCTGGACAAAGTGAACCCAGAGATTTTTGGCCCAAGACTCACAGTCTAGACTGTAGGATATTTTTATTTTGAACTGGGAAATAGGCTTCTGTGACATCCTAGCACGTTTTGTTAATTTTACCCCAGGTCTGTGGTTTCATTTCTCTGAAGTGTTGTATGCTATTTCAGATTTATATATATATGCACACATATATATACATATACATAAATATATTTATATATATATACTACTGCTGTCATTCTAAAATCTGCCAAACTTTCCTTATACTCACTAAGACAGCACCTTGTAGACCTGGCTTTGCTGAAGGCAATTCATCTCCAGCTGGAACTTATTGACTTTAAACAGTTAGAGGTTGGATGAATTTTGTCATTTATCCTTGCCTTTTGATGATGCTGCTGTCTAAAGGTTATCTACTACAGTGATTTCATAATCCTTTTGGGTCTCTTTCATATCTTCAAAAGGCAGGAAATATTTTTCCTTAGCTGTTCAAGAGCCACTTCTGCAGGTAAAGAATTTAACAGCTTGTGGGAGTGCTACTTACTGCCAGCAATAATGTGATTGATCTTTCCTGGAACTGAAAAAATGCTTCTTAGAAGTGACATTGTGAGAGGCAAAAATTGAGATATTTTCTTTCACTTGTCTACTAGGAACACTTAATACAAGAAAGTAAATACCTAGTATTGAAAGGGGACATGTCTGCTTGGACTTCTGCAGCAAAATTCAGTTGTTAACTTTTTTGAGGGGAGGGGGGAGGTTGCTGATTTTATTTGTTTTAAGACTTGGAATAGAAAAGGAACAATCTGCTCAAGGATTTTCCAATTAAGATGTTCATGGTAGAAAAAAAGCCCCCCAACAACGTGTTTAAAGTTAACTTTTTTTTTCTTTTCTTTTCTTTTTTTTTTTTCTTTTTTTTTTTTTTTTTTGGTGACAGGAGGATTTAGGAGAAAAAACCCAAGTTGCATAAGCTATTGTATGACATATGTATCCAGATGGTTAGGCTGTGTTATCTTTATTCTGGAATTTGTATGCACTGAACCCCAGCACATCATTTTGGCATGTATCTCACTATTTAAGGTTTTTTTAGGGTTGGACTTCATGATCTCAGAGGTCTCTTCCAACCCAGTTAATCCTATGATTCTGTTTTTTCATTCAGATTTACCTGACAAACTCTTCCTTGCATAAGCAGCAAGAGCTATTTCTCTCATGCTTCAGGAGCTGTACTGCTTTATCTCAAGGCCAGGGTGCTGCCTTCCCATCTCAGGCTCAACAAAACAGGCAGAAACACAAGGCCAACATGCTGTAAAATATTCAGAAGAAACACCAGCTGTAGTCTTCACTGAGCAGAAACACGGCCTTGAGGACCTGGTCTACTGAAAGGTGTCCCTGCCCATGGCAGTGTGTTGGAAGCAGATGATATTTAAGGTCCCTTTCAACCCAAACCATTCTGGAATTCTAATTATCACGCAGGAACACTTGAATAAGTTGCTTAACTGGATTTTGGCCTCCCACTGTAGAAGGTTTTGCATTCTGGAGTTGATTTTGTCTGGCAAATGACTACTTGATGCCCCATCTCTTCCCACACCACAGAAAAATAAACACCTTTCTGTAAGTCAGAAACCTTTTTATGGCTGAACATGTCCACTTACCATAGATGGAATATGGACTTCCCCTCAAGAGGAAATCCAAAGGATTGGGAGCACACTGGGATGGCAGTTTTTATGCCAGGGCTGGCTTATGCAGAGCTTTCTAGCACCACTGTCCCTGAGGGAAAGGACTCCTCCAGAATTCGTGTGTGCTGTGGGTAACCCTCTCCTGGAGCTGGGTGACAGATTAGCTGACCTCATGAGCTTCTTTCCAAGCCTCAGGTCTCCCTGGAGCCTTCTCTTCTCCAGGTGAACCCCCCCAGCTCTCCCAGCCTGGCTCCAGAGCAGAGGGGCTCCAGCCCTCAGAGCACCTTCATGGCCCTTTGTCGTTTTTGTTGTATTTTGTTTGTTTTGGGACATGCAGCCTGCATTTCCTTCCACTTGCCCCAGCTCCTGTCAGTAATTTGGACATGGTTCCAGAAAAGAGCCTCTGAGAGGCCAGTTGCAGGTGCACACTGGCTGGCACAGCTTTTCCCAAGAGTTATCCACCACGCATTAGTGTATACATCAAAGCTCAGGGATCGTCTGTGCATATAAATAATATAAATTTTAGCAAGTATATCTAGGTGATATTTTTAGTAGACATAATAGTCAGTAGTATTTTCATGCAAAAGCCTGTGGTTCATCATCCTTTTCTGCCACGTATCTTATCTCTGCAATGTAATCGTCTGCCGAGGGATATTGTGTACAATGTAGCCTTCCTCGTGCACCACTTAATCTACACACGATTTATTTGCTTTAGAAAATAGAGGAAGCAAATAACCCCCTGGTGTCTCGCTTCAAAAGAACTCCACTTAATACTCTGTGACAGTATCACTCTGTTTAGGATGCTTTTTATCCTTCTGAAAAACCTCCGAAACATAAAAAAAAAAAAAAAAACAAAAAAAAAAAAAAAAAAAAAAAAACAAAAAAAAAAAAAAACAAAAAAACAAAAAAAAAAAACCAAAAAAACCAGCACAGAAGTAAAAATGCACAGCCCCAGGCAGTGCACTAAGTGAGGCTGTCTGGCCTGACTTATCCAGGTACCTGGCAGGGTGGAGGGCAGTCAGAAAGCTCTTCAGCAACCAAAGAGAAAATGCCAAAGTCCTTACTAAAACATCTTCTTCCAAATCACTAGCACTGCTTGCTTTATACAGGGAAACTGGAGAGATGTTCCCCACTTCAGTGTTTATTTTTGCTGGCATAATTAGCTGATTTTTTTTAACTAGTAATAGTGCTTAGAAGTGGCTTCCTTTAAAAAACTGTTTTAAGCTGTGCAGATCTTGGCTTTGTGTGTGTACAATGCCTCGAACTGGTAAGACCCCAATGTACTAAGGCAGTGCTGCTAATTAATTCTTGGCTGCAGAAGTCCTGATAAGAGTAAACAAAGAGTGAAATTAGCTCAGGAGAAGACACAGGAATTTGCAGGCAAACCCACATCCTTCCATGATATCATTGGGAATCCACCCATACTCCACCCATACGTTCAGCTGAGCCCTGGCTGAAGGCAAGAGAGCTGATTTTCGGGAGGGTGAGTTTGTAGATCCCGGATAGGCTCAGTGTAATTTACAGCCTGTAAGGATTTTATTCCCATCAGCTCGGAGAGCAAGACAATTTACATTTACTCTCAAAGGGTGAAGCCAAAAGCCTGAGCCCCCACACCCACACTGGTCATCACTGCACCACCCAGCAAAGCCCCTTGAAGCTCTTGGTCGTGTGAGATGTCTGCAAAGATGCACAGAACGTTG
The DNA here is from genome assembly GCA_038380795.1 of Pyrocephalus nanus. Classification (NCBI taxonomy): domain Eukaryota; kingdom Metazoa; phylum Chordata; class Aves; order Passeriformes; family Tyrannidae; genus Pyrocephalus; species Pyrocephalus nanus. The sequence continues at coordinate 1,469,876 of CM076263.1, read as the reverse complement.
GTCCTGTGCTCTTTCAGAGGCTGCTCTGCTGAAAAGCCCCGTGCATGCCTGGGGGAGGATTCTGACAGCAGACAGGGAGGTGCTGTCAAATGTCTGCCGATGGTAATCCTGGGCTGGGCAGAGGCAACTGCTTGAAGGATGCTCAAAATGGGACCGGTGGAGATGCTCCCCCAAATCCAGCAGACGTGGTGGAATGGGTAATGCATCCCCAGGAAACCTCAGAGCTAAACTGCTGCCAAAAAAGATGATTTTTCTTTTTCTTTTTTTCTTTTTTTCCCTCCCTCCCAAGGGAGGATTGCAACGAGGAAACGTGTGGAGCCTCACAGCGCTGCCATGTGTTGCCATGACATTGGAGTAATTGCTGTTACTTCTCTCAGTCTTTTAGAATCAAGTGACCAATTTTGCCCACGTTCATCTGCAGGAGGAAAGGACTTTTCTGTAATTCAGTAAATAGATACATTATACCTACGCTTTCACAACAGCAGTGAAGTGTTTTTACTGTTTCGGCTGTTTGCTAACACGTTGCAGTTTGTGTGAGCAAATTGTGGTGCTGATGGTAGAACATAATGAAATGCAGTCTCAGGATTTTCCCCAGGGGGCAATAAGAGGAGAGAGGAACAAGAGGAGAGCATAAAGGTGGAAGGTGGTAAAATTATGTCTAGACCAACTACCTTGAAAAACAAATCCAGCTCCTTCTGGATGGCTGCCTTTGTGTTTTGAGTTGCAGCTCCTTGGCTTGGTGGACACTGTGGATGCTCAGATTTACCATTTTTTTAACAACATTCCTGACCACACTCTTGGCAGGGCCACCTAAGCACCTAACTGCATGACCCAGGCTCCATCTCTCGTGCTTTTCATCTCAGCAAGAGCTGTTACATAAAAACTTTGTTGTAGGTAATCCAAGGTGAAAAACAATTAACTAAAAACCAGACTGGATCAGGAAAGACTATACTCTAATAAAGAGATGGAGTGAGCCCTGGCTTAGTGAGTGCTGGGAAACTTGATCGGGTCTAATAAGCATCCTGAAGTCTGTCTGCCCCTTGCAGGTCATGGTGTTCCTGTTGTGAAGCCTGGATATCCAAGGTGGGACGAGATGTTTTCAGATAGGTCCTGACAGTCACCTTTCTGTAGGCAGCAGATTATCAGTCTGCTGATGGGAGGAAGGCTTCTGCCCCACTTCTCCAGTCTGGAAGGAATCCCATTCAGGATCTAGCGGTTTTTGTGCATCTCCTCTCGTGGATCTCAGCTATCTTAGAAAACTCTCTGTGATAACTAAGGCTAAAAGGACTCCTGACCCAAGGAGCTTTGGCCTTTGCCACGTAACAAATAAGAGCAGCAACTCAGACTTGTCCAGCACTTGTTAATTGTTTTACATTTATTTTGGAGTTTGACATTTATTTAAAGGGGATACGGGAATATATGATTTTCCTTCCCCTCTTGCAGATACAGAAACCGAGGTTAAAGAGATTTAACTCACAGCAAGACCACCCAGCCAGCCCATGAGGGAACTGGCAGATGAACAAAGACCTCTTGATTTATTAGGAAACATTCATCCTAGAATATATTTCTCTTTCCTCCCAATGGACACTCAGCACTGTCCTCGCAGTGTTCCTCTGCCTCCAGCACTTCCCAGTGCCGACGCACTCGGAGCCTTCCCGTGTGAAACAGGGAGTCATTTTGCTGAGGCATGTTTTAAAACCAGGCCTGGATGTGACCAAATGAGCACCTCGAACGTTTCCTTGAAATCCCTTCACATCCGAGTCATCAGGACGACTTTGGAAAGCAACCAGAGCAAACAATCCCCATTCTCTCGGAGAAATGGCAGTCCTGGCTCCCTGCTGGGTGGCATCAGCCTGTCGTGCCTCCACCCTGTTTCCAGACATAAGCCCTTGTCCATTTGCCAAATCCAGAACTGGGTTATTATTTCCATTGCTGCATCTCCAGGGGTCACTCATTTTCCTTGAAGCCTGTCCCAGATCTGCAAGACTCTGGAGTGTCTTTGGATGGTGGCAGGATCTCTGTGGAGTGCAGCTGGGAGTTGCACCCGTAGTACTTCAGTGAGAAAATCCCCCAAAATACGGACCTTTGCATTAGGGCTGGAGCCCCTCTGCTCCGGAGACAGGATGGGAGAGCTGGGGGGGTTCACCTGGAGAAGAGAAGGCTCCAGGGAGACCTGAGAGCCCCTTGCAGGGCCTAAAGGGGCTCCAGGAGAGCTGGAGAGGGACTGGGGACAAGGGATGGAGGGTCAGCACACAGGGAATGGCTTCCCAGTGCCAGAGGGCAGGGTTAGATGGGATACTGGGAAGGGCTTCCTGGCTGTGAGGGTGGTGAGGCCCTGGCACAGGTTGCCCAGAGAAGTTGTGGCTGCCCCATCCCTGGAAGTGTCCAAGGCCAGACTTGGAGCAACCTGTTCTAGTGGAAGGTGTCCCTGCCCATGGCAGGGGGTGGAACTGGGTGAGCTTTAAGGTCCCTTCCAACCCAAAGCAGTCTGATTCCATGATTACAGGATATACCCATGTGCTTAGGATCCCCCTTCCTGAGAGAAAAGCTGTGTGGCTTCTCAGCATCCCAGAAAACCCCAGCGTAAGCGTGGTGGCTGCTCAGTGAACCACAGATAAGGAGAAAATGGGGACTGGTGCCCCGAGGGTGAGGACATCTCTGCTGCTCAGAGTGGCTTGACCAGTGCATGTGTCTGCTTTACTGGGTGGCGAATGGTTAAGGCACTTTTCAGCTTTTGTGAAAATACAAGCATCGGTGCGTGAGGACAGCAGATGGAGTACCAAAATGGATCTCACAATTAGACAGCAAAATATTATATACAGCTTTTCCTTTCCCAAGGATGGCTGACAAATAAGATCAGGCCAACCAGTGTGTGTTACTAAAACAGGCACAGCCTTTTGAGAGTGTAACAATTGTGACTTAAGAGCAAGAGAAGGATCTTGATATTTTGTCCACACTGGATAACCCATAAGATAATGGGTTAGAATTGTAATTGAATCAGAATTCTGACCATTGTCAGAAATTATTTGCACTAAAATACCCTATGAATTAGCTTCTGAGCCAGGTCAGCAGGCAAAGAAGCAGAAAGAATCTGTCTGTGACTATATGCAACTGGAGAAACAACCCTGTGCCAAAAACACTGGGTCCTTTCCTTTGGGGTTACATTTTGAGTGCCCATGGCTGTTTGTGAAGTGGAATTATTCTGCTCTGCACAGTGAAAAATCCCTGACCTTCCCTAACATCACAGAACTCGCTTTTCTCATTCAAAAAAAGAAATGGGAAATAGTTCTTAAATTAAACGTCAGGGAACAAGGCACATGGTAGGGCTTGTTTTTGAGGGGAAATTGACTGGCACAGCCTGTATAGTCATTTTAACTATTATGGCATAACTCCTCCATCTTCCAGCATGTTACTGATTTTTTGTGCCTCCAAAGAAGACAAGAATGTCGCTGTTGTCCACATGTGGCTGGTTGTGGTTAAGCAATGAAGATACAGACCCCTCAACCCACAAAAATTCAAACCACTGTCCCCAGTCCACGCACCATGTACATCACTTGGCTTTCAGAAACATCAATACCCACCTCTGCCATTGGCTTGTATCATTTCGAAGTATAGCAAAATCAATTTTAAAAGAGCTTGTCAGCGTGTAGAAGGTGTCCTTGCTCACTGCAGGAGGGTTGGACTGGATGTCCTTTAAGGGACCCTTCCAACCCAAACCACTCCATGATGCCGTGATTCTAATGTGTTCATGTGTTCTTGCTTTTTCCTTAACTGGCTGGATTTGCAGAGGTAAGTAAAACCAGAACGTAAAGAATAATGTAACTGTGGTAACGCTTAAGTGGAACTGCAAACTCCTCCTCTTTGCTGTCTGCAGAACCCACCTTTCACCTTCTCCTCCCTCCATCATCGTCCACCAAACGCTGCCCGGAGTCTGACACAGCCGTCAAGTGACCAGAGGTGGTGGTTTTCCATGGGGCTTGGCATGGCAGGGATGACGAAGCCCCTGGACGTCACAAGGGCGTGTGTGTGCTTCTCCCCTGCCTCGGGGCACCGTCTCCTGGCATGAACTTTGGATGAGACACATTGCCAGTTCCACCTGGTGGTGCACGCTGGGAGTGGCCGTCGTGCTGTAGGGCCGGCTCTGGATGTCCTGCCGAGCCACAGACCAGAGTATGAGTTGTACTTAATGAGCATTTACTCATCGGTGCCTCAGCTACTCTTTTGGCCCCAAATCCTGCCGTGGACAGCAAGACCTGCAGCACCCCGTGAAGAGCATGATTGTCCTTAGATGTGTACACAGAGGAGGGACTCATACAGGGTGACATGAGCCACAGCAGGCAGCAGCATCCCAGAGCTGCTGAGGACCTGGCATGGAAATGCAGGCTCTGACTGGAGATGAGCCAATCCTTTCTACCGGAGGAGCAGTGATGGAAGGATGCTGAGGATGCTCCCTGCTCGACTCCCCAACAAAATATTAACATCCCATCATCTGATGCTGCTGCTAGTAATGTTCTTCTCACAGAAGAACAGACCTTCTGATGTCAGAGCACACTTGAATACCTTCCAAATACAGGATCACTCAACCCCATCAATTATTCTTGTTCATATATCATAGAATCAGAAATGGTTTGGGTTGCAAGGGACCTACAAGGTCATCTCATTCCACCCACCTGCCATGGACAGGGATGCCCTCCACTATCCCAGGTTGCTCCAAGCCCCATCCAACCCGGTCTTCAACACTTCCAGGGGTCCAGGGACAGCCACAGCTTCTCTGGATAGCCTGTGCCAGGGCCTCACCACTCTCTAAGCCATGAATTTCTTCCTGTCTAACCCTGTCCTGTGGCAGTGGGAAGCCATTCCCACTTGTTCTGCCACTCCAGACCCTTTTTGGTCTCCATCTTTTTGGTCAGCTCCCCTCAAATACTGGAAGGCTGCAGTTAGGTCACCTCAAAGCCTTTTCTTCTCAAGGGTTGAACAATCCCAACTGTCTCAGCCTTCCCTCTTACCAGAGCTGCTCCATCCCTTTGATCACCTTGGTGCCTCCTCTGGACTCGCTCCAGCAGCTCCATGTCCTTGCTGTGCTGTTTGTTCCCCAGGGCTGGAGGCAGCTCTACAGGGGGGTCTCACCAGAGGGGCAGAATCACCTCAGAGAACCTGGACAGGTGAATGGGGACAGACAAGTCCTTTCCCTGGCAGGCTTCAGGTTTAAAGGCGACACAAGTTCAACATCTCCAGTGTCCGGCCAACTGGTTTGAATAAGTTATGGGCTGGAAATCTGGAACATTTGTTCTTGTGAATATGAACGGGCGATCCCTGGGTGCTGATGTTTATCTGACCAGGCCATCTGAATCACTGGAAAGTACATGCATGAGTTCAAAACCGTCAGCTAAGCTGCCTTGCCTCCGTCTGTCCTCAGTGTCAAGCGAGGCAATCTCCGTCAGCCTGATGTTTTGCTTTTGGGCGGCTTCAAAGACCCCTGTGAATGGATGCAAGGTGCTGTGCTCCCTGACCACAGAAATGAGCAGGAAATAATTGTATAAAGCTGTTCTCTTTCGTTTGTTTGTTTGGGTTTTTTGTTTTTGTTTTTGTTTTGTTTGTTTTTTTTAAAGAAAAGAACTGCCAGTTTCCTTAACGAGCGCAGGTGGGCCCCATGTAAATCCTGCCTTCCCTTTTTATTCCCTGCAACCTTGTGGCTGCTGCAACAGTACTGATAATTTAAACATCTCACACTTCAGACAGGTCCCTGATGGCAAAAAAAAAAAAAAAAAAAAAATAAAAAAAATTAATATTTTAATTAAAGTGGTTCAGACAGAGTCTCTCTCACTTGCTCCTTAGATGCCGGTTTTACAAAGGACATTTGTGCATAAGGCTCAGCTGGATTTTTCTTAAGAAGTTCCCTAAGCATTCCAGTTGCCATCTGTGCACCTTTGTTGTTCCAGTGCATTAGCAGAACTTCCCCAGTTCCATCTAAATTGATAAATTCATCCAGTCTCCATTTGATATCACCGTGGAGCAGCTGCTTGTGGGGTTGCTTAATCTCCGTTAGGACACGGTGGTTAAAATCCGAGCTCGCATCCATATGAAAGCACGACACAAGCAGGACACTCTGCCTCTGCAGGGCTTTCCAGGCCAGAGGTGTCTGAGGTCGTCCAGAGCTGGATATTTAACAGTTCCCTGAAAACCAGGCTGGCTGCAGGTCTCCCCGGAGACCTCGTGCTGCCTAAGCAGAAGGTCCTCTTGCCTTGGTGTGTTTCGCACCCCACAGTTTGCTGGTTTTTTTCCCCCACCCAAAATTCATTCTGGGAGATGCTGAGATCACTGTGGTGGGGTATCTGGGGCCAAAGCTGGCAAGAAGACCGCTGTTTATTCAAGGAAATATGTTCTATGAAAGCCTTTCTCTTAATCATCTCTTAATCATCTGAAGGGATCGATGTTACAGCGTGTTTTGTCTGCAGGCAATGAGATGTGGATGGTTAGGCTCTCTTTAAATTACATCTGATAGAGGAATAGAATCTACATTATTTTTAAATCTCCTTATTTTCCTTCTACATCTCCTCATGCATCTTTCCCAGCTGACAGCTGGGGTGAAATGTCTGTCACAGAAGGTTCTCCCCAAGGTTTATTACAGGCAAGAGAAATTATTTTCTCTAACATTTACACCGTGGAGAAAATAAGAACTACTTTTCCCGTTCATGCTCTGATAATTTTTCATCAAACAAATAAACTAGACATGAAGTATCAAGCTTCCTTGGTATTAGTGTCTCAGTTCTCTCTCTGAGTGCACTACTGTTGGGATCACAGCCAGAAATCACTCTTCTAAGTGACCTGCTGCTCTAGCTCCCCGTAGCACAGCTGGGCTTGTCTTTCTGCTCTGGCCCTACTGAAGACAACTGCAGTTTTATCACCAATTTTGAAGGATTCAAGCCTCCAGCTCCTCTATTTCCATCTACATCAGGTTTTGTTCCTAACAGCCCTCAAATGCAAAGAACTCAGTTTTAGCCACCCCCTAGAATTGTCTCACCTTGAGAAACTCTGTCCTGACTCAGCAACATGCCCCATGAAGAAAGGTTAAGGAAGCGGCTCACGGCTTCAGGATGTTGTCATGCAGCCAAGGACAAGGCCAGCACAGCCTTGGGCATCCCCATCCAGGACCATGCCCTCAGCCAGCATCACATTCCTCTCCACATCCCTGCCGGACAGCCAGGCACACGCCGCAGGGGCAGACGTGGCTGGGCTCTGCTGCCTCCTCCACCCCCCCTGCAGGGACCAGTCAACATTAAAACCCTTTGACAAGCAAAGGGGATCAACTCAGAACAGTTTGGCCTAGGCTGTGAAACATCAGCCTCCCTCCTGGTACCCTGCCTGGGAGCAGGTTCTGTGCCTGGGTGTCACCATGGGCACCAGCAAATTTGTCCTCCTTCCACTGGGCAGCTGCTCCGTGTGCCTGGAACCTTCTCTTCTGATTGAGGCACATGATGTTTGAATGACAGAATGGTTTGGGCTGGAAGGGACCTTAAAGGTCATCTCATTCCACTCACCTTGCCATAGGCAGGGACACCTTCCACTAGAACAGGTTGCTCCAAGCCCCATCCAGCCTGGCCTTGGACACTTCCAGGGATCCAGGGGCAGTCACAGCTTCTCTGGGCAACCTGTGCCAGGGCCTCACCACCCTCACAGACAGCAATTCCTTCCCAATTTCTCATCTAACCCTGCCCACTGGCAGTGGGAAGCCATTCCCTGTGTCCTGTCTTTCCATCTCCTAAGTCCCTCTCCAGCTCTCCTGGAGCCCCTTTAGTCCCTGGGAGGGGCTCTCAGGTCTCCCCAGAGCCTTCCCTTCTCCAGGTGAACCCCCCCAGCTCTCCCAGCCTGTCTTGGGGATCCAGTCCTTGGAGCATCCCGTGGCCTCCTCTGGACCTGCTCCAACAGGTCCATGTCTTTCCCATGCTGGAGTTATTTATCACCTAAACTCTCCATAATTATCTGGGACCCAGTGCTGGGATGTCCCATCCTCACTCAAACCCCACAGCACCCCAGAGGCTGCACCGAGGGAGCACAGACAGGAAGGACCTTCCCCTGTTGCCTCCTTTAAGGTGTTCTTGATTTCTTTTCCCCCACAGGTGACTTCCTGAGTGCACTGCCCACATTAAGAGGCTCCCCTGCTCATTGCTGTGCCTGGCCCTGCATCACAGAGCGCCCTGAGAACGAGCAGGAGCCCGGAGCAAGTGGGAAGCCATCCATGTGATCCCACAGGCTGGCCTCCAAGCATTATTGTTATCAAATTACAGCCCAGGGGAGCAGATTAATGCAGAGTGTGCCCTGCGCTGCTGGGGGAGTTACTGTGCTGATCAATGCGGGAGAGGGCAGCCCCAGCTCCCCCAAAATGAGGCAGGCTGGGGGCTGTCAGAGGAGGAAAAGCATAGACACAGCTGTGGGATCGGTTGTTATGGTCTGAGGGATGCAACAAAAACCTTGTGGAGTGCGGTGCCTTCTACCCCCTCACCTCCACAAATGGGCGAAACAAAATGGAAACACAACATTAAAAAAAAAAAAAAAAAGTTTGTTGTCCCAGAGTTGGGTTTTCAGCAAAAATTCAGCCTTGCCAACACGCTTCCTGAAGGGTGAAACACAGGAAAACGGTGCAGCTTAGACTCCAGCTCCCCCCTGTCCAAGATGGGGATGGGGGAATCCCATCTGCTGGTTTTTATGTGGGAAGCATTGAAGGCTGAGCCTCACACGGCTGAGCCTCTGTGTCCCACCCCTGAGGGGAAAGGGGCACCCGGGGTCTGTAGGTGCTCATGAGCAAAAGGATCAACAAAATCGGAGGGTCTACAAAAACTTACAGAGCTCTATTAGTAAGTTAGACCCTTGGCCTGGAAACTGATGTGTTAGTGCCTGACCTCCCAAAACACATCAGTGGGTTTTGGATGAAGGGGTGGGGTGAGAGGGAAAAGAGAGAGAGATGAATTGAAGAGGGAGAAAGAGGAAGAAAGGAAGGAAGGGAGAAGGAGAGACCACCAGTCCAGGTTCTAGAGTTGGTCCAGCTGATGGGGTGTCCAGGATCCTTGTGGTGCCACGTGGGCTTTGTGGGGGTACCTTTATAGGTGAGTTTTCATCACCCTCAGAAAAAGAGAAGTTTCTCATTTTCTATGCAAATTAGTTCTCATTTTCTATGCAAATTAGTTCTTATGTGTAGTCCTTTCTTCCAGACCCTTCTGAAAATGATTCAGAGGCTTCAGAGGTCTCACATGGCCTTGATGCCCCTCTACAGTCACAGAATCAGAGAATCCTTTGAAAAGCCCTCCAAGGTCACTGAGCCCACCCTGTGCCCGACCCCCACCTTGTTCCCCACCCCAGAGCTCTGAGTGCCACGTCCAGGCATTTCCCACCACTCTCTGAGCCCAGCCATCATCCAGCTCTTAACCCAGCAAAGACAGCTCCTGTCCAGGAGAATGCCATGGGAAGGAGTGAGTACCAAAGGGTTTACTGGAGTCCATGCCTGCTTCTTGACCTCCTGTGCTGTTCTGTGCTTATCCCCAGGAGCCAGAACAAAGGGGTTTGTCCCAGGAAAGTGCTGCCCTCCCTCTGCACAGCCCCTTCTCCAGCCACATCCTGGTCTTTCTCAGGCACGACATCACCGTCAAGGTTTGTCCCTTATTCCCAAAAATCCTTGGCTGGCCCCACGGCCTCCCAGCTATCGGTGTCTGGGACATGCACATCAACCCCTTATCTTTCTTCCAGGACTCCACAAGCAACTGCAGGCAGGGGGTCAGCAGTGGGCAGAAATGTGAGCTATGCAATGAGAAATTACGGGGGACACCCAAAAACTGGGGCTGTCCCCAGATGGCCAGGCCCCATCGTGGGTGCTCTGTATGCCAGGGCAGGAGATGGGATTGTTCAAACGTAATGAGAGGATGTTTGCTTGGCTTGCAGCGAGCGTTTGTCAGGCTTAAGGGCATTGCTCAAGGGGAGTGTTGACAACAAAAATATGACTACTCAGCATTTCTGTGTCGTTTTACATTTTCAAGATGCCTTTCAGGCTCTAACCAGACATTAAACACGAGCTAATCTTTTGTTATAGATCCTCCACAGCCGTTGAGATGGGATTAGGGCTCAAATTGGGTGGGTATTAATAAAAAAAAAAAAAAAGGGAATAAATTAAAAATATTCAAGTTTGTTTAATGAATTTAAAAGGGTTCATACCATGGTCCATTTGTAATGGACAATAATGAGCACTCACACATTTCAGATCAGGCTTGTTAAGAACATCTTGGGCAATGCTGAGTCAGTGCAATTCCCAACTAGGCAAAATGGTGACAAAAATCACAGGATCCCAGAATGGTTTGGGCTGAAAGAGAAATTAAAGCGCATCTCATTCCAAACTCCTGAGATCTTGGTTCACCATCTGCAGTGTGTGGATGAAAGGACTTCCACAGCACACAGAGATGCTGGAAAACACCCAGATTCAGTGATGAGGATTATACACAGGGCCTAGCTGAGGAGTGGTGAGGTTAATTGGCACGGCTTTGGTTGAAGATTGGGTTTTTGTGGTGTCCTTGGTGGGTTCCTGTGTAAATGGCACTGGGCAGCTGAGTGGTCTCGCCCGTGGGTGATCCTGGAGGGGACAGCTGCAGTGGCCACTCTACAGGGCAGCTTTCCCACAAGATAATTCCCATTTTTCATGGGAATCAGGCAGTTTCAGTGTCTCTCTGGACCACGTGCCAGCCTGGATGCTCCCCAAGCATCTTCAACAAGGAGGGGAAGGTTGTCCCCGTCCCGAGCAGCCCCGGGAAGGCTCTCAGCAGCTTTGGGAAGATGTCGTTTCTTCAGTGACTCATGGTTCAAGGAACTTCACTCTTAGGCTCAGTGTTTTCAAAGCTAGGAGAAGTCAAAGGCCCTGAGTAACCTCCCCCAAGACAGAGTACGACCCTGTGTTGCCACACAGCTGGACCACAGAAGGGCTTTATGAGGCTGGAGCTGGAGACACCAAGGGCAAGGCCGAGGTGACACGGACATTGGTGACATGCTGGGAGCTGACTCGGGAGATCTGGGCACAGAGCCCAGCATGGAGTGGGGATCCTCAGCACCCACAGGGCTGCCCAGTGTCCTCAGGCCCACAGCAGGCCTTGGCAGAGGTTGGGGCATCACTTCCAAGGGGGTTCCACTGACCAGTGTGGTCCCTCACGTGCTTTACAGGCACCCCAGCACACACATCTCTCTCTCCGTGGCCCTGCTTGGCTGGAAGATGCTGGTCCCCCCGGTGCTGGTGATGAAGTGGATGGAGGGGAGAGCTGCACACTCAATAATTCCCAGCCAGAAGACTGCCAAGAGGAAATGCACTTCCCGTAAAGCAGGCGCTGTTACCGACTTGTTTGCTGGAACTGCTTGAGTGGTAATTGTGCTCCCTTAATATTGACATGTTTAAATAGTTTCCAAGCACAATAAAAGTCCTACCCCGGTCCTGCCGCCTCCTTTTCCAAATTTCTGTGGCGAGCTCTCACTTTGAACAAGGGATTATCTGGAGGGGGGGCGTGACTTGCCCACGTCTTGTTTACTGAGCGGCAGTCCAGATGTTCAGCTCTCACTCGGATGTGCCTGATGGAGCACTGCCCCACGAAGGAGTCACGGACATCCCCTCAGGATGGAAAACACATCTCTGTGCCCCGTGTGCTGCTCTGTGTGTGTGTGTGTGTGTGTGTGCTGGTCACACCAGGGTCCCGTCAGCGCCGGCCCCGCATTTGGGTTTCATTCATCACTTGTCACAAGTCCCGAGATGTTCCGTCCCCAGCACCAAAAACAAACAAACAAACAAAAAACCCATCCCTTCGTGCGTGGGCCACTCTCCTGAACCTATGAAAGAAGGTTCAGTCTTCCCAGAGAGACAAAAAAAAAAAAAAAACAAAAACGAAAACACAACAAACCATCATCTCACGCTAAAAACGCGGCGGGAATCCGGGTTGCTCAATGCCCCGAGGGGCCCCCTGGGTTACTCTGTCTGCAGGGGCACCCCATGCACAAAACTGCCTTGGGCAGACCCCCAAGTTTGGTACCTTTCCCCTGAAAAAATAAATTCGACTTTCTCCTGGACTGCTTTGCTGCATTTGTTGGTCCCTGTGAGCACCCACGCAGAAAAAACGCCCAGGCACGGCTTATGCAGACTCCTGCTCCTCCCAGTCCTGGGCAGCCTTTGGGTGGTCTGGTTTTGGCAAACATCTCCTTGTGTTTTCCTCTCCACCCCAATATGGGATTTTTCACAGAATCAGAAAAATCACAGAATGGTTTGGGTGGGAAGGGACCTCAAAGATCATCTCGTTCCACCCTCCTGCCACAGGCAGGGACACCTTCCACTAGACCAGGTTGCTCCAAGCCCTATCCAACCTGTCCTTGGTCTCTTCCAGGGATGGGTAGTCCACAGTCTCCCTGGGAAACAATTTTTTATTGTCACTGAGTTGGCCAATTTGCTACATTGCCTTGGGAATAAAGGAAGGAAGACATTCTCACCCTCGCGTGGTGAAAGTCAAAACAGGAAAAACCCTCATGGAGGCCAGGAACCACCATGGAAATTGCTCAGAATCACTCAAAAATGAGAAATTTCCCTGGGAATCTCCGCAAAGGATGGAGGGGAGACTGCTGGTCCTCCCAGGGCATAGGTTGGGTGTCAGCTGCTTGCACGGAAGGGAGTGTGTGTGTGTGTATTTTAAGTGTGCCACAGGGATGAGAAAGCAAAAGAAAAGCCAGCAAAGTGCCAGGGAGGTTCCAGAGAGGGAGCTGGGGAAGTGCAAGGCGAGGAGGGGGAGCAGGGAGGCACACAGGGTGTGCAGGAGTGGCTCCAGGCAGGCTCGGGCTTGGGCTCAGAGCTGTTGCAGCCTCCTCGGTCCCGTGGTGTTTGGGGAAACGGGACTCCACGTACTCTCCTCGCTAATACACAAAGTTGTAGCTAAGAAATACCTGGCTGTCATCATCAGTGTATCCTCCCAGAGAGAACGATGTTGGCAGGACCTTGAGCAGGCCCAGCGTTGCGGGCCCGGAGCCAACAATGTGCTCGGTGCAAGTTCCTGCATCTCCCCGTCTTTCATCATCTCCCACACGCCACCCCACCAACCTGCCATCCCAAGGGCTACTGTCGAGGTAGGGGAAAGCTGCTGAGCGAAGACGCTCTTGAAACTTGGAGGGGCAGTACTGCAAAGGCATCAGGAAAAATCCCAACCTCTCTCCACCTGCCCCGAGCCCAACCCCTCTCCGTCTGGCCTTAAACGGGGAGTGCAGGGTGCCAAATCCTCTTCAGAGTCTCTTAAATCAAGAGGATTCAACGGACAACTTCTGGTCCTTATGGCACATCACAGGGCTGGGGGCACTGACTGGGAAGAAGGTGTAGCAGGCCACTGTTCCCAGCTTCCCAAGCTCCAGATCTGAGCTCCAGACTTAAAGAAAAAGCCCCGGGTCCATCAGCCAGGTCTATGGAAAAAAGCCCTGGGTCCATCAGTCAGGTCTAAGGAAAAAAGCCCTGGGTCCATCAGCCAGGTCTAAGGAAAAAAGCCCTGGGTCCCTCAGCCAGGTCTAAGGAAAAAACCCTGGGTCCCTCAGCCAGGTCTCTGCAGGCTGTGATCTGGAATGTTTCAGAGATGCTCTCCATCCTACTCTATCTTTTTTTGAGGGATAAGGGAGGATAAGGGTCTGCCATGGTGGGAAAAGCTGCTGCCCTTGCCAGTATCTGCTGGGGGTGCACATCAGAGAGGTGAATCAAAGGCTTGCCAGGACCAGGCCCTAAATTCTTTTGACCTGAAGGTGGCTGTCAGTCCTTGGAGCTTATGGGAGGCAGATGTGATGCTGAAACTCATCGGTACAAACAGGGGTTTTGCTTTCTGTTGACTGCAGATCAGCCCAAGGCCGTGAGCTAGACACAGGATTTCAGGTGTAGGCTGCAGGGAAGGCCTTGGGACCTGATACTAATGTTTTGGGGATAAGCTGCCCTGCCAGCCTGGGAATGAGATATCAGGGAAGGAGGGGATTTCTTCCCCGCTCTTGATTTCATCAGGAGCAGAGGGTTATACAACAGCGAGGCAGATGGAAATGTCACAACAGCGAGCTTGGCAACTGCACAAACACAACTAATCTGCCCTCGCTTAATGCTTGTAGCCACAACATAAACACACGTGGGGCAGAAGGTAATGGATGAGGTAAACACATCACCGGCAGCCTTGGCGCACGGGGCACGCTGCCCTGCGCCCTCCCAGAGCCCTCCCAGAGCTCCAGCTCCCCTGGCACGGCTGAAACCAGCCTGGGAAAAGCCTGGTGCCTCCTGGAGCCCTGCCCCAAGTGCAGCTGAGATGTCACCTGCAGTCACTGTGCTCATCCATCGCCTCTTGGAAGATGAGGAGTTCCACAGGGCACCCACCTTGACCCCGACCAGGGCTGTGCTTCCACTCGTGGCCCTTCATCAGACAGGGTGGTGCTGAGAAAAGGAGTCACTTCATGGGTAATGACAGAATTAGAATTATTAATGATGTGCCATTTTGACATATATATATGTGTAAATGCTATATATATATATATATACACACACATATGCATACCATAGATACACACGTGCACACTGTACACATACATCCAAGCTACCCATATGGGCTCAGTTTCTTCCCAGTCAGTTTATTTCCTTGCTTATTATTCATTCTTTGGGTCAGGACCATGGCTTCTGGCTTGTTCTCTAGCACTGCTCACCTGGGGACTCCATGGGCTTTTTTTTTTTCCAAGCAGGAAGGCATCGACTGAAAGTGGATGTTTCTTCCCCAAAATAATCAGGAATGGCCTCTGCCATCTGTCTCCAATGCACACCAGTGGGGAAGCTGGTAGGAGGGAAGGAAGGCAGGAAGCAGGGAAGGAAGGGAGGGAAGAAGAGAAGGAAGGAGGGAAAGAAGGAGAGAATGAGGAAATGAAGGAAGGAGGGAAGAAAGGCAGGCAGGCAGGAAGGAGAGAAGGAAGGAAGGCAGGAATGAAGGAAGGAAGGCAGGAAGGAAGGAAGGCAGGAAGGAAGGAAGGCAGGAAGGAAGGCAGGAAGGCAGGAAGGAAGGCAGGAAGGAAGGCAGGAAGGAAGGCAGGAAGGCAGGAAGGAAGGCAGGAAGGAAGGCAGGAAGGAAGGCAGGAAGGCAGGAAGGCAGGAAGGAAGGCAGGAAGGAAGGCAGGAAGGAAGGCAGGAAGGCAGGAAGGCAGGAAGAAAGGAAGGAAGGAAGGAAGGAAGGAAGGAAGGAAGGAAGGAAGGAAGGAGGGAAGGAAGGAAGGAAGGAAGGAAGGAGGGAAGGAAGGAAGGAAGGAAGGAAGGAGGGAAGGAAGGCAGGAATGAAGGAAGGAGAGAAGGAAGGCAGGAATGAAGGAAGGAGAGAAGGAAGGAAGGATGGATTCCTCTGGCCCTGCTGTGGAGGTGCAGTTTTATGAGCTCTCTCCATCTCACCTTCATCAGGAGCTTCCCTGGCCCAAACGTGCTCTGTCAGGAAGGAGGAGAAGCCAAGCGAGGAGACGAAGGGAGCCTGAAGTTTATGGCTATTGTTTAGGTCAATAATGTATCGATTACAATTTTGTGGGCTAAAAGCTTGACCTTTTAAACGGCAATTGGCGCCTGCAAGATTTGATTTAGGAGAAAGAAAAAGAATTTAAATTTAATTTTCACTTCGTATTTCACTTGGGAGAAACTTGCAAGACAGGAGACGCCAAAGCTGGGGGTTTTTTTTGGGGGGGAGGGGGGAAGAGAGTGAGGGTTTTTTTTCTGGAGCCATCATAAAGAGCTGCATGCCAGGGTGAAAGTGGCTCTGTTGCTTCTCCACTCCACAGCTCAGCACTGCAGAGGCCCAGACAAGACACAAGGCACGAAGCAGAACATTTAATCTGAAGGCCAGACAAGTAAATAGTGGATACTGAATATCCAACATCAAGGAAGGACAGTGGGCTTTCCCCCTGTAGGAAGCAGCCTGAGGAACAAAACAACACCCAAGGCTGTTCCAGGAAAAAAAAAAAAATCAAAATTTTTAGGTCCTTAAGCACCTGTTATGGAAGAGGTTTTGAATTTCCAGGTATGGTTTTGCCCCTGTATGCTTTATTCCCATTATTCTCTAGTTGATACAGCCCTTAAATAGTGACAGGCAGCTCTGGTGGGGCTGAGCACCTCAGGTTCCCAGTGCCCCAAGCACCCACACCCAGCAGGATTCATGGAGGCGGGGGGGCACTGCAGACTGGGATGCAGGAGCTGTGCTGGGAGAAGGGACGGACCCTGACAACGGCTTCGGGGACAAAAATAGAAGCAGCAGGGCGAGGACAGCTGTTCCCAGTTTAAATTGCCAGTTTTTAATAAGCTGTTTTGCTCTTTGAAAAGCATTTGTTTCATCATTTCATAAACAGGAGGAGGGGCCGGGGCAGCATCATCGAGGACGTCACCTACTTTGTCACTGCTCCTCTGCAGATCCTCAAAGGCCTCCAATTTTCTCCCAGTGCCATCAGATTCGGGGCTTTCAGCAGCACAGAGTGACTGCAAGGAAGACTGAAGTCTGCCATTCAGCTTGCCAAGACATCTGGCAAAAGCATTATGTGCAGCTGAACATTTCATCACGTCTGCCAAGACATATTCATTTTGGATTAATTTTTAAGACAGTTTTTAAAGTGACGATGAAGGATTACGCCGTGCGCTTCGGAGGCATAAAAAAAAAATAAATTAAAAATAAAACCCAAAAAACAAACCCAACCCCTCTCTTCTTTGAACCCCTCATTCAAATCGTCCCATTTTGGCAGCTCTGAGGTGCATTTGGTTTGTGATTTGGAGGGATTCACCGGCTGTGACACTCTCGTTTACCCGAGCTCGTGCAAGCGCTGGCAGAGCCCACGGGTGGTAGCAGCGCCTTCAATGTCAAACATGGCCACTTGGAGCAGTTCATTTGCAAACAAGGCAGCACAGCCTGCAACATCCGAAATGCATCCGCCCAGCAATAACCAGCATCCATGATTAAATGCCTACAAGCTGTAATCCCAGCTGGAGCCTTGCAGTTTGGGGTTAACTACCCTCCGAGAGCAAAAGCATTTGCAACACTGACACTCCAGAGCGGCCCCCGGTGTTCCCACTGAAGGGGTGACAAAATCTGTAGTCAGGGACGTGCAAAGGAGTGACGTAGCTCATGGGTTGCTGCTTTTAAGACCCCTGCAGCCATTTCCGTGGCCCCATCAACTTCCCTGGGCAACCTGTGCTGGGGCCTCAGCACCCTCACAGACAAGAATTCCTTCCCAATATCCCATATATCCCAATATCCCACCCTGCCCTCTGGCAGTGGGAAGCCATTCCCCCTTGTCCTGTCCCTCCATGCCTTGTCCCCAGTCCCTCTCCAGCTCTCCTGGAGCCCCTTTAGGCCCTGCAAGGGGCTCTCAGGTCTCCCTGGAGCCTTCTCTTCTCCAGGTGAACCCCCCCAGCTCTTCCAGACTGGCCCCAGAGCAGAGGGGCTCCAGCCCTCAGATCTTTAAGGTCCCTTCCAACACAAACCATCCCAAGATTACCTTAAATCCTCAAGCCCACAGCACCTCCCTGTCCCACTCCCAGCGAGTCGCTGTTCCCGGAGCCACAGCAGGAAGCGCAGCTCTGCTCTCCAGGCCAGTGGAGGTTGCAAGAGTTGCCCTTTTGTCTTTGAAACACCACTATCTTCCTTCAGCAGAACTGTTATCAGCGCAAAGGGTGATGCTGGTGATGCTTGCTGGTGCCTCACGCAGAAGAAGGATGGCCCCGAAGCGCTCGCCTGGTAATGTCACAGCCTGGGGATGTCCTGCCAACCAGGATCCTTTCCTGAGAGGGAAAAAAAAACCAACCAGGCAAACTCCCTGTATGCATGACCCTTTCCCCGAGCCCTTCACACTCACCTGAATGTCATGAGTGACCTGTGAGTGACCACGAGTGAATAACCCTCGGAGGTTTGGGTTCTGCCTTCTAGCCAAGCCCAAAGTAATTCCATCCTAACCCAGACGACCGACCCTGTGACACCCAGCACATCATTCCCCACAGGATTCAGTCCCAAGGGAACATCTGCACCATACTGAGAGCCCACAGCCACCAAAGCTGCTGCCAGAAGGTGTCCAGGAGCTGGTGCTTCATCCTCCAGGTGCTCAGGATGGGGCTGTTCTGTGCTCCCATCAGACGTCCAGTTGTTACCTTAAACTGCTGATTGTGAGGTAGTAGAGTCTGTTATAATAACAGATAATAAATATTACAATAACTCCCCCCAAAACCCCCAAATTCAGAGCAAATCAAAGACAAAAGCAGCTGCGACCCTGAATTTTATGGTGTTGCTGGTACCAGTGGTACCCATTTTTAGGTGAGGTGGCCAAAGCCCTGCTAATGGGAAGAAATGGGAAAGGATTTACAGGGGTCAGGTGATTCTATAAGTGCAATGGTATAGAAAACTCCTGCTCTTCCAGCACAGAAGACTGGGATTTACACACACTGAGCCAAATCCATCAGGAAGAGATCTCGGGGTTGACTAAATATAAGATGGCATTTGACCTTTAGTTTGCTGAATTAAAGTATTCGAGAACGAAACCAGTAGAAAAGGTAGAAAAAGCTTTAGAGTTTCCAAAGAAGGGAGTGGGGGTTGTTTGCTTCTTCCTTTCCTGTTTAACTGGTAGATCAACAATCTAGAGGGACACAGAAAACTGTTTGGTTGTGGTTTTTTTTCCCTGTAACTTGCCTAATACTCTTCGGTTTTAGGCTAGTAGGGTCAAGAGGAACCAGGACACCTGGCAAAAGCAGCCCAAAAACCTTCCAAAGTGAGCCATTCCCAACTCATTTGCAACTTCCCACCCACCACCTGGCTTTCAGAGTGAGATCAGAGCTTCACTCTGAGGAAGGAGAATTTCTGCCTTGCCAGGGATATGTGCATCAGGCTCCAGGGGAACAACCCACAACAGACAGAAACTGGGTTTACTGCCTGTTCTCCCCAAAGCTTGGTCTTCTGAAAGGGCTGGTCTTCTGAGAGCCAACCTCTCTTCTCCTCCCCACCCCTGAAGTGATGGATTTCCCTCTCCAGAGCTGCTCAAGGAGCCCAAGCAGGTGGTGTCACTGGTGACCAGCACTCAGAGCAAGAACAGAATCCCAGAAAGGTTTGGGTTGGAAGGGACCTTAAAGACCATCTTGTTCCACCCCCTGCCATGGGCAGCAACACCTTCCACTATCCCAGGTTGCTCCAAGAACCATTCAACCTGGCCTTGGACACTTCCAGGGATCCAGGGGCAGCCACAGCTTCTCTGGGCAACCTGTGCCAGGGCCTGCCCACAGGAATTCCTCACAGCCAGGAATTCCTTCCCAATATCCCCTCATTCCAGGCCTCCCCAAAGCCCCTCTTCATCTTTCTTGCTGGCTCCCTTCAGGCACCACAAGGCCACAGTTTGATCACCCCAAATATGAGCGAGGTCAGGGGGAGGTCTCAGTGCCACACTCATCCCGTCCCCCCAAAAAACAGAGAGGCAACATTGGCTTACGTGGTGTGGCCAGAACAACAGGAAAGAGAAGCTGAGGGTGCAGCAACACATCATGTCTGGTCTGGTGTGGACAATCCTGTCCCTCCTCTGCTTCCCCCCATGTCTGTCACGGTTGAGTTGTCAAGAGGTGGGATTCCATATGAGACATCCCTTCTTAACCGAGTTAAACAATCATTTACTTTATACAATAAATAAAATAACATCCTTCTTACTGCACATCTTGGAGGATGTTATAAAGCCTTGTGCACGATAGGCCTGATGACCACCCCAAGGCTCGTCCCATACCAGCTATCACAGAAAACAGAACAACACCCCGTAAGTACTGTTTTATTTTTTTTTTTTTTTATTATGCATAATAAATCTCTCACACAAAGTAATGAAAAGGATCCCTAAGGTGAAGGAAAACAAGAGTATTTGTGACCGTACCAGAGTGCAGACATCGGGGCACTGCCAGACCCCCATCACGCTCCAACTCTTGGAAGAGCCAACGGATTTTAGTGTAAATCTTGGTCTGGCTCTGCTGTTCCAGCTTCAGATGGTAACTCCCAGCTGTTCCAAACCAGCTGGGACCTGGGAGCACGGCATATTATTAATCACACAAGGAAATTATGCCATTGGAACAAACCTGTTCCTTCTGTACTTCAGTGTCCCCACAACGAGAGGACAGTGAGAGACAATTCACGGTGCGGCTCCCACGCTGGTTCAGCAGCTGGTTTGACCTACTCTGTCAGACTGCTGCTTTATGTACCCTTCTCTCTGTAAAAAAGCCCTTTCACAGAACAAATCAGGTTCTCTGCAGTCTGGCACCTGGCTGAGCTGCCTGCTCTGGTGAGGCCTCTCTCGCCCTGGGGTGGAGGGTGCTGCCCTCGGGCAGGTTCAAGCTCTGTTTAAAACAGATGAACACTGAGCCATCCCAGTAGCTTCAGAATCCCCAGTTTAAAAGTGCATCTTCAGACTGACCTCTCCAAAGCTGGGCAGCCCTGCTGACTCACAAACACTCTTAGTCTTTTTAATAAAGACAAAATTACGAATCACTACAGTAAGTAAGAAAAGTCATCCCCTTTTTGACGTTTGCTCAAAGAACAAAAAAACAGAGTAAGTTCAAAAACACAGCATCAACTTATGTGCAGCTCAGTCATGGTTCATTCATTTCTCCTATTTGCCTAAGAAAACACTGCATCCCCAGTCTTAATATTGCCTTTTCTCGAAAGCTTCTGCCATTTAAAAGTCCTAAATGCTTCAGGGCTGTAGATATATATATATATGTATATATCCCTTTGTAGCTATATTTTAATAAATCTGGAAAGCTTTTTTTTTTTTTTTTTTTTTTTTTTTTAAGCCAGCATTTCCATTTGTGTAGGACTCAAATGGACTTCCACCTCTAAACAAGCAGATAAAAGGAAAGTACAATCTTAGCACATCCTTTAGGGGAACCAAACAGTGCAAGAAATTCTATTTAAAGCCATTTGAAGGACTGTCTGAAAGCAAATGCACCTGACTCCTCAGGTCAACAAACAGAACATGCTGGAGCAGGCAGTGAATACAGAGGGTTGCCACATTATGTTTAGGAACTAATTCCTTGAAATTGGAAGTTTTGGCATGCAATGCACTGGTGACAGTCCCCCCACACAGCAGCAGCAAGTGGGATGAGGAGAGTGTGTGCACGTGTGTGCAACGGGCATCGCTGGGAGTCTCTCCCAAAAAAATATCCCCACTTTGATACGTGAGATGTTTGTTCAAAATCACACCATTTCTTTTGCTTTTCCCGCTGCTGAAACAGGTGTTATCAGGAAAGGGCACTTGAAAACAACAACAGAAAGAAAGAGAAGTACTCTACATTCAGATAAATTTATACTTCTGCCATAAAACCTTCAATACCAAAAAGAGGGTTTTCAACACGGAGCTTCGTCAAGGATCCCCAGGACACACTGTCACCATTACGCACATTACAGGACACCGGTCTATTTTACAATCTTATAATTATTTTCTTTGGAATTTCCCCTCCCCTTCCCTTCCCTACACCTTCAATTTCCAGGAACAGGTTTTGTACAGGAGCACAGAAAAACAAGTCTGCAAGGGACTTGACCCCAAAAGCTGGTGTTTTCTAGCCCTCTGTAGAGTATTCGCCAGTCAAAACAACAAGAACAACAACAACAACAAAAAAGACCTGCTATTGAAAATCCTCCCACAAACATCTAAATCGAGTGTTTTGAATCTGCCTGGGAGTTAATCTGATTAAGATGCTGCTTGCTTAGTTCCCTTGGATGACAGTGGAGACACCAATTTCAGGACTGCAGCCCTGACAGCGCCACGGAAACGGAGGGCTGTGAGTGAAAACATGGGATTAGGTAACAAGCAACCCACGGCAGAATCCAACAGACCATAAAAAGCTTGACCCAACGAAGCTGCCTCGCCTGAAAGAAACAAGAACACAAACGCTGCTTCCAAACCAAAGCCTCTTTCCTCATTTACCCCGTTAAGTTAAAAGAAAAATCGGGTTTGTGGTTGGTAGTAACGTCACACCCCATGTGTAAGGCCTCATTTTCATCAAACAAGCTCTAGGTTATGGGCATAAATACTAAGGTTGCCTACAAGTCCCTCACACCACAGCCTGTCACCAGCTGGCCAGTGGCAATCTGCTTCCAAAAATGGGCTGTACAGCGGTGGCAACTTCGTTCTCTGTAAGCTTTGGGGTCAGAGGGTGCACGCTGGAAGGGGTCACGTATCAACACGCGGTGCAGAGGTTCGTTCTCTGTGAGAAGACAGAGCTGGGTTGGGTTGGGTTGGGTGTCCTTCAGCCAGAGTCCATGGTGAAGAGCTGGATGTCGTGGGGGTTCCAGTACAGGGCCACGGCAGAGTTGTAGACCAAGGACCACACGTAGGGGATGAAGAACTCCTCGGGCTGCTCCTCCTCCACGTACTTGAACTTCAGCTCGGGGAACTTCTGCAACAAGAAACCCAAGCCCAGTGAGGGGAGGTTTGCATATCTGTCTGCAAACACACAGCCCACGTAAACACTAAAGAAAAGAGGTCTGGTCAGTAAAATAATGGAAGGAACTAAACCATTAGACTCAAAGGAAAATATTTACAGGATAAAGAGATCATTTAAAATTTCTTCTTTGAGTGAGTGCTACATTAGCATACTGTATTCAACCCCTTTACTGTTGGTCACAATCCATTTGCATGTTAACAGACTGAGCACTGTGAATCCTTTACAAAACACAAAGGTCCTGAGGAAAACTGTCATTTTTAGCAGCTTCACAGAGCCCTTCTTGCTTTCGCACCTACAGACCTGTTTATTGCAGTTTTCCCTGGAAAGCATTTTGCTATTAATTTTACTTGGCTCTTTAGCAGGAGAATCCTTTGGACAGGCTGAAAGAATAAACACAGCCTCTGATATCACAGAATATCCTGAGCTGGAACAGACCCACCAGGATCATCCAGTCCAACTCCTGGCCCTGCCTAGGACACCCCAACAATCCCACCCTGTCCCTGAAAGTGTTGTCCACATGCTCCTTCAGCTCTGGCAGCCTTGGGGCTGTGCCCACTGCCCTGGGGAGCCTGTTCAGTGCCAACCACCCCCTGGGGGAAGAACCTTTCCCTGAGGTCCAACCCAACCCTCCCCTGACACAGCTCCAGCCACTCCCTCGGGCCCTGTCTCTTACCAGAGAGCAGAGACAGACATGTTGCAACCTCAGTTTCCCAATTCTCTCATTTTTTTTGCACCCCCAAAGCAGCACACACGCTGCAAACCCACTGTGTTCGCTCTCAGTGTGTTTCGGGAAGGGCTGAGTCTACTTTTGTACTCTGCTCTTCACTTCATCCACTTCTAAACGTTGCCTGTGCCTGAGCTTGGCAGAGTCTCAGACAAAAGCCGCATTACAATGATCACTGGGGTAAGATAAAACACGACCCATTTTATTATTTATAAGGCTGTGGCTAAGACTAAGAATAAACTCTACGGTGTGACATGATCAGAACAAGCACAGCAATGGCTGAGGAGCCTCTCTGCCCATTAATAATGAAGGGATTCCCTATCCTATTTCTTGAGCTCACAGTGTCCTGTTTCCTTGCCTTAGGGTACAGGACTTCTGGCTGGATCAGTCTCCTTTAAAGGAGCATTTCTTGGCCTCTGGGTTTTCAGGGTTATGCATTTAACTTCTGTGCACTCAGGTTATTCTGGAGCCAGAAAACACGGAAACCTGTACAAGAGTTGTAGAAAACATGTAGGTGTGGCACCTGGGGATGTAGGGTAGTGGTGGGCTTTTGTCAGTGCTGGGGTGACAGCTGGACTCTCTGATCTTGGGGTGCTTTTACACCTCATGGATTCTGTGACTCTGTGTTTCTACTCCCTTCCTTGTGCTGCTGCTGCTACTGGAGCATTATTGTACTTCGTGACTTTGGAAGGAGTGGAGAGCTCCTGCTCCTTGCCTCGGAGCAAGCAGGGAGGGAAGGAGGACACCACTGTCTCTGTTCAAGGAACTAAGGCAGATAAAAGATCAGCTTGTTAGAGGCACTTCTGCACTTAACTCCTGTTGAGTTCAAAGCTCAGAACCTCAAAGGTACATCAGCAAGTTTAATTTCCTGTGTCAGACATGCAGTTTGTGGTAGAGAAGCTCTACGACACCCTTTTTGTGCACCCCCATGCCACTTTCTACCACCTCTCTTCCCCAAGTCTGTTTTGATGAGCCTGTTTAATGTTCTGCATCACTTTGTTTTCTCTCTCTCAGGCACCTTGCACCCATACTCACCCCCATCTCTCCCGTCTCCTATCCTACTCTCACCCCAACTCCCTTCCACTGCATCCTTATCCTCTCTCTTTAACGTATCTTTCTATTTTGAACTTGCCCAAGCAAGTTTTCTTTTTTCTCATCAACCTCGAGAGATCCCTCTTTTCATTAATATCCCCTATCCCTTCTCATCTCAGCTCCAAGTTCTCAAACTGTCCCTGCCTTCCTCTTCTGCCAACCTATCCCTCCTCTCAGGACACCACAACTCTTTTGGAAGGTTAAACCTCACCCCAATCAAGCCCTCATGTATATTTTCATTACTATTTATTTAAAAACAAACAAACAAACAAAAAACCAAAAAACAAACTGATATTCTACTCTGCTTATCCTCAGTGCAGTCTTCCCCACTTCCCTCCAAAACTTCCTGACTTGTGGTCAGTGTTGACAGGAGCGCATTCCCTTCAGCACTGCATCAGCAGAATGAATGGTTAAACCTCATGGTTACACCATGGCAACGTTTCCAGGCAGAGAAAAGCCTTAAATAGCTGTCACTATTCACCCCAGGAGTGGCTGCACGCCAGGACTGCAGCCAGGAGTAGTCCTTCTGGGAGGGAAGGGGGGAAAAAAAGTGATTAAAGGTGCTAATTTCAGTTGAATTAAACACAGATAACTTTTTTTTTTTTTTTTCCCCAAGTTTAGGGTCAGAGATACAGCTACTGGTTTTGCAAACACTCGTGGCAGCAGGCTGGGAGCATTCTGGGCTCTCATGAAGCTTAACAAACATCTCCAGCCGTAAAAGTGTAGGTAAAATTGTACTAGAAGTTCCAACAGCTCCATTTGAAATGCTCAGGTCTTACTATCCCATTATATCTCAGCTGGAAGGGCAGCATAAAATAAATCAGATAGCATTCATATTTTCAAGCAATAAGCCATGCATTGATTTTATTATTAAGCCTTTCTTCAGGCTGATCAATGTTGCCATCGATTGCAATTGTACTGCAGCAATTTAATAATCAATTTCAGATTAAAGGCTATAACTCACTGCAGTCAGCCTGGACTGTCTCACACTCAACACATGCCTTGAACAGTCTGCAGCATACCTTGGAAATGTAGACAAGGAAAATGAGATTTTTTAAGGAGACAGATAATAATACACGCCGCCATTACATACACACAATTTTGAATGTGTCTGTTTAAAAATAATGTAGCTAATGGCAGGAGTGATGGATTTTCGATGAACAGTGGGCCCAGGACAGCTCAGTGCACTGTTAATGACACACAGAGAACCTGAATGGCAGGTCAGCAATTCAAACCCACCTTCTTCAGACGACTGCAGGGACACCTGGCTGTGGGCTGCCCATGGTTTCTCATTCATTAAAAACGAGAAATCCTAAAGGGCCAGCAGAGAGAGAACTGCACCAGCATCTTTGGGATGTGGATGTGGCACTTGGGAATATGGTTCAGGGGTGAACACAGTGGTGCTGGGTTAATGGTTGAACTTGATCTTAGAGGGCTTTTCCAACCTCAGTGAGTTTGTGATCTATCTTGCAAGACTGATTGTGGCAGTCATCCACTGCTAAGATGAAAAACTGCCCATACTGTCTCACCACAAGGGTCCTCACTGAAAACAGAACCCGTTAACAAACAAAATCATCAAATCTGAGCCACCTCAGAAAGTTTCTCTCTTATCAGACTGATTTTAAAACTCTTTGTAACAGCAAGAATTAGAAACCACGTAAGAAACCTGACTGAGGCCAAAGAGCCGTAAGATTTTCAATGCGTTCAAGGAATGATTCAGTTCAGATCTGTGCCATTTGTCTCCTGCATGTACTGCTTCCAAATGAGTGATCAAGAGCCATGTGCTGCAGACAGGAGGTGACACTGAATGAATGTTTTGGCAGAGCAGTAAAACAACCAGGCCACAGGAGTCTCGGGGTACTCCCAGCAATGCCCCAGCCAGCACTGGTGAGTTTCTATCATGGTTAACAAAATTCCCAAAGTGGCACATCAAACCAGCAGTGCACAAAACCATTTTCTGCCGCTTTGCTGCTGTTGTGTCCAACTTACTCTGGAGAGACATTTGCTCCCCAGCTGGTGACACTCCAATGAATCTGACTTTTAGCACTACTTGAAAAGAGGGACTGTTCTAAGGCATTTTAAACAGTAGTCTTATTAACAGAGGAAAAGCCCTGGCAAGGGATTAATCATTCCTTTTTTTCCTTCACAGCCCTGTTTGTGATGGTGTCAAAAGATGGAGCCCCCGTGCTCTGGAGCCAGGCTGGGAGAGCTGGGAGTGTTCAACCTGGAGAAGACCCTGGGGAGACCTAAGACCCCCTTCCAGTGCCTAAAGGGGTTCCAGAAGAGCTGGAGAGGAACTTGGGACAAGGGATGGAGGGACAGCACAAAGAAGAGAATGGAATCCCACTGCCAGAGGGCAGGGTTAGATGGGATATTGGGAAGGAATTCCTGACTCTGAGGGTGGTGAGGCCCTGGCACAGGCTGCCCAGAGAAGCTGTGGCTGCCCCTGGACCCCTGGAAGTGTCCAAGGCCAGGTTGGACAGGGCTTGGAGCAACCTGTGACAGTGGAAGGTGTCCCTGCCCATGGCAGAGGATGGAACTGGATAATCTTCAAGGCCCCTCCCAACACAAAACCCTCTATGATCCTATATACGATGCTGTTCACTACTTAAGTTTTTTAACTCCTTGCCCTGACATAAATGTGCCCACTGGAGCCATTATTTGCATTTCTCTTCAGCCCTTATTGAGGACAAACAACCCCAGACAGTGTGAAACAAACAAACCTGAGACCGTCCTTGAAAACCCGAGAGAGCCGGAGGTAACGCTATGGTTTGAATAACACAAGTTAAACACAGACATCACTTATCAGCTACGGTGAATCACTCCACCACTGCACCCTATCTTGTTTTCTTCTGCCAGACAAAGCAGAAGTCAGGTTTAGTGGTTGGGACCGGGGTACAAACGAGACAGACCGAGAACTTTGCAGACTGTCTGCGTTGTCAATCATATGATTCGATGAAAAACCACAAGAAGTCCGATGAGCAGATGCAGAACTGAACTGCAATAACTCCCCCAACCGCAGAAGCTCAACAACATCGGGGTGTTTTGGTTTCTTTTTGGTCTTTTTTTCCTCTTTTTTTTTCAGTTAACGCTGAGGAAGAACACATCACGGCCAGACAGCAGCACTTGGCCCTGCTCCAGGCAATGCAGTGGCATCTGAACTGCAAGGCTTGAGCTGTGCATTAAATAAAATAGCCCCTTTCCCTTCAAATCCACCATTGGAGCTGCTCCTAGGCTAGAGTGTTATGTCAGTGGATGATCTCCATGAAGATAATGTAAGTAAGGGCATATGGAGCTGCTTTAAGAGTGATATCTTTTCTTCTTCCCTGATCTAGATGTTTTACTGGATGAAAAGCAGCACTCGCCAAAGAAATGGGGCAGTCACTGTGGGAAATAAAGAAATTAAAGAACTGGATTAATAAAAATGTGGAGAATCCTCTTTTCCTCTAGTTGTGGTTAGAAACTCTGGTTTCTGAAAAAGCAGTCAAGTGCAAGTCACTATTTTCAAGGTGACTCTTTGAGGAGGAAAGCACCATTTCCAAGAGTCTGAACACATCTGAGAGTCAAATTCTTGGGGACTTTACATCAATCCAAAGCTTCAAAGTCTTTCTGAAAGTGGGATTCGTGTGTGTTTGAAAAGCTCACCCTGAGTCCTGTTTGGTAACCTAATGACATGCTGGCAAATTATGTGTTTCATATTGTTTCAGCTAAATATAGCAGTACTGCCTGCAGAGCATCTGTAGGAGTGGACCTTATTAGCAAAATACATCAAATGGCAAAGAAAAAAAGAGACAGGGTTCAGATTCAGCATCGTACCAAGTCTGTATTATAGGGTCTGTGATGAATATTTACTCTAGCCACGACTGCCCCTACAACCTGCCTTGCACCAAACACACCAACCTGTAAGGAGTTTGGGCAAAGGAAGCACACTTGTAGTTGCCTGCAAAATCCATGATGCCACTTTGAAGTCTGGTCCCCAAAATACCAATCTGAGAGAGGTTAATGGAAAAAACTCAACACCAGCCATGCCTGGTACACTGTGCATGGTATGGATGCACCAGTACATACGTAAGCATTGATATATTTGTTTTTTATATAAATATGAGCACTTGCGTTCATTAACAGAGCACAATTAGTGGATGATAACATCCCAGCGGCTCGGTTTAAGATACTGATAGACCGAATTTTTGCAATTACTTAATTCTTTTGAGGTGATAAAGGCCCTTTCATCTTCCTCTGGTTCTGTTCGTGTCTGCGGTGCTTCTCTTTTGGCTTCAGACAGAGAGCCGGTGTGGTTTTGGTGAAATATCTGTACAGGCTCCACCACACCTGCCTGATACCATCATTTTCTCCTCCTCAGGCCCGCAGCACAGACAGCCCAGCAGAGGATGGCGGCGGGGAGATGAGGGAAGCAAACAGGAAATGTGCTAGACTAGGTGTGAGCCGCACGTCTTGTTCAGAGATCTGCCTGAGGAATAGGTGCAAAGTGAAAGATGGTGAAGAAAACTGGGGCTGAGAACACGCCAGGAGGGCTGAGAAAGAGGCAGAAAGCTCAGGGTGACAAGCTAAATATATCAAATATAATAAAGGTAGTATTATATATATAATAAAAGAAATGTAAAAGTTTAAGCAATCACAAGAGCTGCAGTAGACAACAACATTGTTCTCAGGAAGTAAAATTCCATAAGACAGGTAACCCATACTCCCAAGGGGACACAATTTTCTTGGTCCAGCAGGGCAGGGAAGTTAATCTGTAGAGAGACAGCTGTTTCAGAAAGTTAGGATCATTGATAGGTGACTCCTATTTTCAGGTCACTTCGAGTAAAGGTTTGTACAACCAGAGCTGCAGGAAAATAAATGCTCAGCAGTGAATTTTCAGTGTCGGATGTGAACCACCAACAGAAAAGCAGACGTGCCCTCGGCCAGAGTTCAGCAATTACCACTTCATTTTAACAGAATACTGAGAAGCCAGGTCATTTGGGGAAAACTTAGCCAAACAGCTCTGCCTAGATGTTTATTGGTAAAAACACAGTGATTTAAATGAGTTAAATATTTGTGGGAAACCTGCCAGGGCACAAAGCTTTGCAGGGTACCATAAGAAGAAGACTACATTTCTTTCTGGGATAGAATGGCAAATACTGACAGCTGTTAAGTCCCAGAAATTCAGGGATGCAAATAGGTCCACACTTGTTTCTTTTCCACCCAGCTAAATAATACTGCTGATAAATGTCAATAGCTCCAAATTGTGCCATAGAAATGATTTTTGTCTTCATACTGAGTTGTTGATCTATACAAATTCCAAAACCACTGTATAAACATACATATCTGACCACAGAAAGGAGCCAGGTACCCAATTCAGGCTCTCCTGAGTCTGCTTCAGAAACACCTGGACTCTGGGCTACTTCTAGACAGGACAGTAAATAAACTAAAACACTGGTCAGTAGCTATAATGACAGGCTGGGAGAGCTGGGGGGTTCACCTGGAGAAGAGAAGGCTCCAGGGAGACCTGAGAGCCCCTTGCAGGGCCTAAAGGGGCTCCAGGAGAGCTGGAGAGGGATTTTGGATAAGGAATGGAGTGACAAAACAAGGGGGAATGGTTTCCCACTGCCAGAGGGCAGGGTTAGATTTGGATATTGGGAGAAATTCCTAGCTGGGAGGGTGGTGAGTCCCTGGCAAAGGTTGCCCAGAGCACCTGCGGCTGCCCCTGAATCCCTGGAAATATCCAAGGACAGGTTCAACAGGGCTTGGAGCAACCTGGGACAGTGGGAGGTATCCCTACCCATGGCAGGGGGTGGAATGAGATGAGCCTTAAGGTTCCTTCCAACACAAACTATTCTGGGATTCTCTGAAAATCTCTTAAAGTTTGAGAAAAAATGGAGATTTCTGCTCAGCTTCAGAAATACTGTATCTACCTGAAGAAATTTTGGAATATGAAGAAAAGGAAAGGAAGATGAAAGACCAAAGAAAAACTCACATATTAGGCACTGTTAAGTATCATTAACCTCTAGAAAACATTGTATGTATTGCACATACAGAGTCCCACTTCAAGGATTTACAGCTTCAATTACAATTCACTTGCCCTGTCAGGATTCTTCTCTATGCCATGTTCTCTAGACAGACACACATTTTTCCAGAACACTTCCAAGATGACAGCTCAACACCTAGGAGTCAGACCAAGCTCTGACGTGCTGCCTGACCAGAGAGCGACAGGGAACTGCAACAGGAACACTATGAGGAGCCTGTAACACTCCAGAATATACAGTATATGTTGGCTTTACCAAATAATAAAAAAACAATGGACTAGAGATTGATATATGCAATTAAACTTAAATTAATTAAAGTTCAAGGATGAAGGCATGACGCATAAAAGAAGCACCATCAAAAAACCAGAGAACTTTCATCCACTTTAGGGCTTAACCCAAACCAATAATTCCTTTAAAATACAGAGGTCTTTTAGAAGAAAGAATATAGATTTGAGGAAAAAGTAAAGAACCCCAAAATGACAACAGTTAAAAACAAAGAGTGTTTTTAAAATTGAAGTAAAACTAACAACGAAAAGATTTAAACGTGGAATGAAGAAAGCTACTGACTCAACTGACAAAAACTGTTCTAGGGCCTGACCCTGCTCAATCACTCATGACCCACACACCAACTACTCAGATAAATAAGTAAAATCCTTTGTGTGCTTTTGAATTTAGGGAATTAAAATATGAAAACCAGAATAATCCCTGGACCCATTTTCTCAGTGGCATTCAAGGGCACCACAGCACAAACGGGGACGAGCCTATCAACTCAGAAAACTTCTATGGATATGGAGTGGAGGTATAAGCCCTTCCTACCACGGGATTTGCAGAAAATGCACATTTCATAACAGCAGTCCCTATTTTTACCATTTGCTAAGGAAGATGCAAATGAGTTTAAGCCCCGGCTTCCTGTGCTTCAGCTCACAACCCATTCGCCTCTAGACTGATGTGCAGAGCTTTATGTGGCCATGAAAAAACAGCAGGTTTGCAGCAAACATTCTGTTAAAACTGAAATGAGTTTAGAAATCACTCACTCACTGATACCTTTACACAGAAGACTTGTATAGCTGCTAACAAAAGGTCACAAGATTAGCAGCAGATTTCAGACGCTTCACTCCGATACAACTCACAATTAAGGCCATGATGCTTTAGCAGTACCCTCAAAGAAGGGCTTGGACATCCAGAAATTTTTTAGGTCCAAGTATTAAAGCCTGCAACCTCATAAAGACTTTCCAAACACCAAAATACCACTTGCCCTTTTCAAACGTGCAAAAGGTAAAGTTTAAGAAATTGGCTGTCATAACTCAGTTGGGAACATCTCACTTTCATGTATTGTGTAAATTGGTAGTGGGGGGAGGATGAACTCTTTGGAGGTCTCAAATTGGGGATAAACTCAAGTTGTCCTAAATCCATACATGTTCTGTTTGGATCACTCTGCCAAAGACAGAAAACATTAAGTTCCGCAAGCAAGTGAAGGCAGAGCTTGATCGGTTCTGCAGTCAACCAGCAGATCTGGAGCAAATCACCATCCCTGGAGGAATTTAAAAGCTGTGTGGATGTGGCACTTGGGAATACGGGTTAGTGGTGGCCTTGGCAGTGCTGGGGTAATGGCTGGACTGGATAATCTTGGAAGCCTTTTGCAACCCAGGCAATTCCGTGATTCTGTGGTCTGTGAGACACTGAGGTGCTCGGCCAGTCCAGAAAAAGCTCACGGTGCCTTCAAGGGCCTTCATCACCTGGTCAGTGGGGAAACCCTTACACAAAACAAAAGGGGCTTTTTATGGTCCAGGACTTGCCAAAGATAAGAATAATTCTTGCCATGCACTTTGATTATTTGCAAAAATGTGGAGGAACTCAAAGGAGGGTAAAGTAGGGGTGAAAAAGGATGAAGTCTCCTCTTGGAGATACTGTAGGAGAAGGCAGCAGAGAAGAATTAACTTGTGTATCTGCCTACAAACACTGTTCCTACTTCTGGATAAAAATGAGAGATCTATATTCCCCTCATCAACCTTTTTTAAAAACAAAGCCAGTGCTATAAATGCCAAACAATATTCCAGTTCTCACGTCAGAGACAATCATCTGCTAATTGTTTTCTGAAAAGAGAGTTCCACACTTCTAGTCTAATAGATATAATTTATTAAAATTTCTATTAACAATAAAGAAAAAATCACTGGCAAAAGGCCTATGAAATGTATGAAAGATGGAAGCTTTGGAGAAAATAACCCTGCTGAATAATGAATGATATGTGTAGCTATATACTCAAAGACATGGCAAAACTACTCTTGACAAATCTTGGAGCCAACTATGTATTTTAAAAATTTTGAGCAGTGAGTGCTACTGTGTAAGTCAGAGCAGTTGTTTTGACTTTGATAGCAGACTACTCTAAAATACAAAGAATGTTGTTTATCATGGAAATGCTTTGTGCTCCAGATAACATCACGGATGACTGCCCCACCTAGGCTAAGGCACCATCCCATCATCCCAAAACAAACCCCAGATAAACCTCTCACTGCTGCCCGACCCACTCCCACCAAAAACCCAGTTGCTGTGCAAATAAAACTCTTCCCATGGTGTGTGCCACGCAGAGGGTGTTGGACACACGTGTGACAATGAAGGAAACGACTGAACTTCAAGGACTTAACCTACATTTTTGTGTTTCAGTGAGGCAACTGAGCAAGCACTGTGCCTTGCTGCCAGAGTGATGCACCTTAGGAACCTATCTGAATTATGTACAACTTCTGACCCAGTAATAGGCAAACACTGACCTTTTCTAATATATTTTTTTTTTTTTTTAAATAGGGATTGTCAGGCTCAGGGTCAGATTCTTCTTCACCCACCCTGGAAAAGGAGATGGAGATTTTGCCACCTGACTTGATCCCACCTTGTGCTTGGTGGTGGAGCTGATGATCACCTCTGGAGGGTCCAGTGCTGACCTCCCTGCTCTTCAGGATCCGTGCTGGGAAGGGACTGAAGCATAATGACTGCATAAACCATAATAATTTCATAGTTTAGGGATTCTTCCTTTTGCAAACCACCTAAATGGCCCCTCTCTGCTCTAATACAGTCTTGTGATTGCCCAGCAGAACTACAAAGCATCGAGAGGTCAAAATTGCTATTGTCACCCGCCTGCTTCTTTCACCCCAAATCCAGAGTTACCACAACGTCAGTTTTGTTTTCTCATTTAGTTGCAAAGAATATATTCCCCCAACACAAAAGGTGGCAGGAGAAGAGCAGAGTGATTCAGTTTGCATATTTTTCCAGTGACGAGGTCCCAGACATGCTTTCGCTGGATATTGGTGCAACGCTGCATCCAAAACATCCCACCAAGCCAAAAAGAACATTCCTTTGGACAACTGGGACCACGCTCCTCCTCCGTTATCACCGCACGGGGGGGGGTCCAAATCGCTGCCTAAACCTTGGCTTTGGGCACCAACCGGAGAGATGAGACCCCTTCCCCCAGCTGGGCTCTGATTTGCCCCCCTGGGGAGGCTGATATTTGCAGCACGTTTTCTCACGTGGAGGGCTCCTCACAGGTCGCTTTGCAAGGTTAGACTCTTACTTAACAGCAGCCGCAGAGACGAAGCCCGAGCCGACATCCTCCTCCGGTCCCTCCCACCCAGCACGGCGGCGGGGCCGCATGCCAAGCCCAAACATCCTCCCCTCACCCTCCCTACACCCCCCCCCCCCCCCCAAGGAGGAAGACCTCCTTTTGATTTTGTACTTTTTAATCTGAGAGAGCCAGGCCTGTAAATATTACAAAAAAATGATAACAATGACTTAAGAACAGAGACAGACTCGCTGTCACCAGCTGTTAACTCTCAGATCAGGGCAGCCTAGGAAGTGGACCCTTATCTGCCTGAGGCTCAGGACACGCTGACTAACACCCTGTTGAGTCTGCAGACCTTTGGCTCCCTATCTCCCCAAACTGGAAAACGTACACCCCAAAGGACATACTCCCCTCTTAAGTATTTCGAGGCTCTGCAAAGAGACAAACCAGTGCCATGGGATGAGCAGCGCTGCCCCGCTGCATGCCAGGAAATCCCATTTATTTGTCTCGAGGAGCGAAAGGTGAAATGACAGTGAGGCCTCTCCAGCTACAGCACTCGGTGCCAGACTGCAGCCTTATCTCTGCTGGGGCTGCCAGACGAGGAATCGGTGCCAAATGTGGACGTTTACACAGTTACTTTGCGGATGTGGACCTTCACAGCTCTTTTAAAAAAATTTGCCCTAATGTTAAGGCTCCAGTGAAGACAAACCCTAGGTTTGCAAGGAGGGGGGGGGGGAGAAGGAATGTTAACCTGACCTCAAAAAATAACTAGGGTGCCTTTTCCAAAAAGGGATTTTTAGGTTGTTCATTCTATTCTGTATTTTATTCTACATTCTATTATATTCATGAAGGTTGTGATAAAAAGTTCAAATCAGGTACAGGAAACATGCCTTTATCAATTATAGAGACAAGCAGTGGGTAGAATGGAGAAAGGGAGAGCTACTACTGAGTAGGACAATGATTCTTTCAAGGTGAAGAACATTTTTACGAGTCTTCAAGGTGGACCACTTGACTGTCTGAGCAGAGGGAGTCAGGAGCTGACTGTGTCCAAAAAGGATGTTAGCTTGGTGTCTTCCTGAAGCCACCAGTTTAAAAAGTCTCACTCTCTCACAGTGAAACTGCTTTTTCTTCTAATGCAAACAACCACCTTCATCCGAGAAAGGGCCCCAGGTGATCTGCTTTTCCAATAATGAATGAAAATTGCTTGTGTTTTCTGTTTCACTATGCTTTAGACATTGCAGCATTTCCAGATTTGTTTGCCTTCAATGACCTCAACTGTATTAAGGCTGCTTCTGCTAAAGACTGTCCTTAGGACACGAATCAAACATTTCTAGAGAACTCCCCAGCTCAGGCTGCGGAATTGTCGAAGTCATTTATTCATAAATGCTGTTATGTCCCTTTGTTATCGAACATAACTGCCCCCTTCCTCCCTGTGCATTCAGGCCAGGATTGTTTACCCTAGTGACAACAATCAGGCTTTGCTGGTCTTAGCTCAGGAGGATGGAGCTTGGCAAAACCTGACAGGACAGATAAGCACAAGGAATTCAAATAAAGTTTTGCTGCCTGACTCTGAGCTCAGAGCTACAGGCCACCACTTGAGTCTCACGGGTCTCACACCAAGGACAACACCAACTTTAGGGCCTGAGCTCTCCTCCCACTCTACTGCACAGGCACAGAATTTTCTGCTCTGATTTGGAGCTGCCAGTTGCTCATACCATCTAGGAGACCTTCCTTCAGAGAGGTATCTGATAAAAGCCTCAGGTTTCCCACCTGTAAAAAACAATCTTTGCAGTGGATAGCTTCACGTGGCGAAGGAAGGGAAATCTTCCTTCTGGAGCTTCTGGATGCTGCAGCTGCTGCAGCATCAGCTGGGTGGGAAATTGTCACCCCACTGCCACACTGTCTGTCCTCAAGCTGAACTCAGCTCACGAGCCACAGTTCCCACTGCCAGAGGGCAGGGTTAGATGGGATACTGGGAAGGAATCCCTGGCTGTGAGGGTGATGAGGCCCTGGTGCAGGCTGCCCAGAGAAGCTGTGGCTGCCCCATCCCTGGAAGTGTTCCAGGCAAGGTTGGACGGGGCTTGGAGCAACCTGGGACAGTGGAAGGTGTCCCATGGCAGGGGGTTGGAAGGAGATGGTGTTTCAGTTCTTTAAACCATTCTGTGACTCTGGGATCTTTTGTGACAGAGAACTAGTATAAATCATCTAGCTAGCACGCAAGAAGTAAATGCAGGACTCTGTCTCTCCTCATCTCCTGTGCTCTAAGAGCCCATGGTGACTGAAAACACTTCACACCTGCCTGTCTCTGCTTCCAGGGAACAAGTGACAGGATGGGAGGAAACAGCCTCAAGCTGTGGGAGGGGAAGTTCAGGTTGGACATCAAGGAAAATTTCTTCATGGAAAGGATTGTCCCGCCCTGGCACAGCTGCCCAGGGCAGTGGTGGAATCCCCATCCCTGGAGGGATTTAAAAGCTGTGTGGATGTGGAACTTGGGGATGTGGGTTAAAGCAGGGCTTAAGTGGAAACAGTTGGACTTGATGGTCTGGGAGAGCTTTTCCAACCTATAGGGCAAGGAGAAAAGCTGGGTAGAAGGGAGCATAGCAGGGTGCAGAGTCAACATGAGAACACGGTCAAGGAGAATCAGTCCTTGTTTGCTAGCTCAACAGACTGTGGGTTGAGCATCATGACCTCAGGAACCATAAACCCAGCCTAAATCCACATGGATTTAAGATTCAGTGCCATCATCTGATACTACAGAACAACCAGAGCTACAAGAAAGACATGGTGACCTAAACCAGCTGCCCTCTAAATCCCAACAGCAGAGCCCTCAGCAGTGATGCTTACAGACGTGAGAAATCCCCTGCTTGGCCAGGAAAAAGCCATCTCCATCACTAATCATCCTCAGCAGGAACAAACAGCCTGTAAATCAACTGGAAAGAAGCTTTGCAACTTGCACCAAAGGTTGTGACAAAATTAAACTCAGTATGGCAATGCAGTGGAGGCAGCCATCAGCTGACAAAGTGCATCTCTTTCTCACTTCTTGGTGCAGTTGCTGTAAACATTCAAGATATTTCTCTGATTTATGCATTTAATTAGAAGATATTGATAACATTCCTGCTGTTTACATTTAACCCAACGCTGCAATGAAAGCTGTAATTTTGTCTGGGATTTATATTCTGTGCTCAAAATTATTTTGATTCCTTGATTTAAACATACACACAGAAGTGAAAATGTGTCAAAATCATGAAAATGGAAGAGATTATACTCCATTATCTAGTTCATCTGTCATCCAGGGCAGAAATTTTCTGAGGACTGTTTTTCTCAATCTGCCACATGTTATGGAAACTTAGCTCAAAAGACTAATTCAGAAAAGACAGCTAAACCTTAAAAGTGGAAGAGCAATTGGATCAGTATAATTGGAATTTGGTTACATGATTTTTTTTTCTCCCCCTATCTTACATTCAGTTGTCATAACATCAAATCTTGCACCTTCTGGGATAAAGTTACTGGCCTCTGCCTCATTAATTTGTATTTCATTTTTAAAGTGGTTAATACTTTTTTTTTTTTTTTTGACGGAACCAGAAAAAAAATGTGGGCTTTTATTAATCAAAGAAATTAACAAATTAATTTTAAATGCAACTTTTTTTTTCTTTTTTTTTTCCTCACTTTTCAGCTCCTCTGCCTATACCGAAGGTTTGCAGTAGGAAAAGAACACATGAGTTGGAAACAGCTTTCAACTGAGGAGGGGAGGAAGGGGTGGGGGGAAGAAAAAGGTCAGGGCATTTCAGAGTAATTTTACTTTGCTTTGACCCAAGTTGCAAGATATTTGGAAACAACACGTCACGCACATGCAGCGCACTTGGCACTGGACTCCTCGTCGGACTCACAACACATGCAGCAGAGGGAGGGAAGGCTGCACAACACATGTGAGGCAGACTCAGCCACAGAGAAAAAAACGTAATGAAAGTATAGGGAGGCTTTCTAGGGAGGGGAAACTTGGGGAATGTTATTTATCCCGAGCAATTGCACAGCTCCAAAGTGAAGAGGGGCTGGGCCCTGGCTGGGAGCCCTCCTGTGCTGGACAGGGAGTGATGGGGCTGCTCATGAGCACTGGGCTCCTGCCAAGCTGCTGCGAAGCCAAAGCTCTGCAGCTCTGGGCGGGGAAG
Source organism: Pyrocephalus nanus (assembly GCA_038380795.1). Taxonomy (NCBI): domain Eukaryota; kingdom Metazoa; phylum Chordata; class Aves; order Passeriformes; family Tyrannidae; genus Pyrocephalus; species Pyrocephalus nanus. The sequence goes on along the minus strand of CM076263.1, from coordinate 1,431,838 downwards.
CTCCTCTGTGCTCCCTTTAAAAAAAAAAAAACAAAAAAACCAAAACAGAACCAAAACATAAAATGGGATCATCCTTGAGGGTTAAGAGAGTTCAAATGATGTGGCAGGCCAGCAGAGTGGAAGTAGCTTTGAGAAACGTACACGTGCAGAATGTTGTTTCCCAGGGTCAGAACTCTGTTACCATGGGGAGCGACTTGGAAAGTCTCACACTGCTTTCCCATCGTCTCATTTCTCCAATGCTTGCCTTCTGCCTTGAATTTGGTATCTCTTTCTTGTAGTAGCTTCCTTAAACCAATGAAATCAAACAATTTAATGTATCTGGTGTCAAACAACAGGTACACAGACCGTTTCATGTTAGAATATGTGCAAAGTTTAAATTCTTCTGCTCAAAATCTCTGCTTGTGTCCTTCCTTCCGTAAAGTAAGAGAATCACAGAACTGTAGAATGGTTTGGATTGGAAGAGACCTTAAAGATTATCTCATTCCACCTCCCCACCATGGGCAGGGACACTTTCCACTAGACCAGGTTGCTCCAACCTGGCCTTGGACGCTTCCAGGGATAGCCACAGCATCTCTGGGCAACCTGTGACAGGGCCTCACCACCCTCCCAGACAAAAATTTCTTCCCAAAATCTAATTCAAACATCCTTCTTTCCCTTTTAATGACCCTATCTTTCTAAGCGTCACTGAAAAATTAAATTTAGGGACTATTTCTTTAGTTTTAAATTGCACACCTAAGTCAAAGCAGACTCACAGACAATGCAACGTCTCAAGAACTCACATAGAAAATCAGATCCTGTTGCTACACTCACTTCCAGTCTCGGTGGGTAATTCACAGTGCAATGAAAGGCCAAGACCAGAGTTCAGTTGTGCACAAAGAAATATCTGATTGACCTCTTTTGCCAATCCACGCTCCCTTTGGTGACTGAAGCTTGTGTGCCATCTCCTCCACGAAGTCTGCAGAGTACCTAAGGCCACCTAACACCGGCTCCCCCAGTTACCACCCCTGGCAGCGCTCTGTGCGAGGACGTCCTGCCACAGCCAGAGCAGCTCGGAAAACATTCCTCCTCACGGGTGACAGGAGGAAAAATGCCACCAGTTGCCACATTTTTGTCCTCTGAAACATCACTCCTAACAGCAATGGCTGCTGCTCATCTCTGCCAACAGTGTCCTCCTGGGTAAGAACCAGCTGGGGCACCTTTCACTGGACACGAGATGAAGATGCTGAGAGGTCCCTCCCATGCTGTCTCTCTCACCAGTAGAGCACAACCAGACTCTTCTGATCCAAGGAAGGAGAAGATCTTTGCCGTGGACTTCCCTTGCGCCCCTTAGAGAAATATTTTTCTGCTCCCTACAGGTGGCATAAAGAATTACACACTTACTATTATACATTTATTTCATAGAATCGCAGACTTACAGAACGGTTTGGGTTGGAAGGGACCTTTAAAGATCATCCAGTTCCACCCCCCTGCCATGGGCACCTTCCATTATCCTAGGTTGCTCCAAGACCCATCCAATCTGGCCTTGAACAATTTCAGGGAAGGAGCATCCAACATCTCTCCAGTCAACCTGTGCCAGTCTTTCACCACCCTCATCATAAAAAGTTTCCTCCTTATATCTAGTCTGAATGTATTTTCTTTTAGTTTAAAACCTTCCCCCTTTGTCTTGAGTGAAAAAAAAGAAATAAAAACCCCTTTAATAACTGTTGTTACAGGACACTATTCCATCTTCTAAAGCCTCTGCATGTAACTGCATGAATTCTCATCTGAGAAGTGGATAATTACAACCCACAGGCTGCCACAGGCAAGGCTGAGACATTAATCAGCTCAGCTGGGTACAGGGCTGTGACTGCAGTTGGAGCTCTGCAGAGCAGCAAAGGTGATGGCAAAGCAAAGACAACCACAGGAGATAAACAGCAAACTCCTGCACCACTGGTCACTCTGCTCCTAGAAGGGTTTTATTTTCCTTTTTCTGTTTTTATCAGTTCAGAATCAGCTCAGAATTAAGCCTCAGAATTACAACATATATTACTGTATTTATATAATATTATTTGCATTTATACAATTCAACTTTTTACTTTTATGTAGTGTATGTCTATGTGCTGGGTAGGTAAGACCTTTTCATCTGAACTTTTCAGTTTATCCCCAAAACCAGTTTGGGGTAGTGAAAACACTGTCCAGACCTCTGCAGAAGACTGACCTGCATAACAGTATTATAGAACAGCTCTTCAGAAGCAGCTATGGCAACTCCAGAAAAAGGTGATTTCATTCCACTGTAATTGCTGAGCTTTGTACAGAAAGTAACGACTTGGGAATGAAGTGACTGAATCCAGAATGCAGCTTCCAGAAGGTAACTGGAATAGTTTTCAGGGGTGGAGGGGACAGACATTAAGCCTGTAAATATTAGTCTCCATGTAGACAGCAGCTTGGGAATAGGAGTGTCCAGTGCAAGCCCACCCTTCATCCTCATCTTGGCCAATGCACCTCATTCCTGAACTGCAGAATCACTGTTACTCGAGTCACTCACCCAAGCACCACCCTCCCAAAAGCTACCTTGGCTTCTTGTGCAACACCCTGCTCTGATGCACTCCTTCATCCTGGGATGAAACACGCTTCCCTGGATTTCAGTGCGATAAGACAAAGCCCTCTGTATGAGCAGGAGGCAACTCTTCTAGAGAACTATAACTGAACTACAAGTAGGACACAAAGGAGGTAATAAAAATACACAATATACTGGATTTAAAAACTACTATTGTCACCATAACCCTGCAGCCAATGAAACCCCCACCTGTGCATCTGAGAATCCTACATGTAAGGTCTTCCTACATGCATTTACACGATTCAATTTTACTACCTAGTACTCTGAAATAGTCTATTTTCAGCCAGCCCTTTATGCTGTATGTATTAACAAAAATTAGGATCTTAAGAAAGTGTTGAAGAAAGGGGAGGCCCTGGCACAGGTTGCCCAGAGAAGCTGTGGCTGCCCCATCCCTGGAACTGTTCAAGGCCAGGTTGGACAGGGCTTGGAGCAACCTGGGACAGTGGAAGGTGTTCCTGCCCACGGCAGGGGGTGGGAACAAGACGAGCTTTAAGGTCCCTTCCAACCCCAACCACTGGTTTGTTTCTAAACCCAAACAATATTTCTAAAACTGTTTGGAGTTTCCCCGGACCACAGAAAAGGTCTTTTTGGGATCATGACACGTTCACTCATCATTTTTCAACATATTATAAACAAGTGGATTTGAGCGTTACCGCCACTTTGGCCTTGACCATCAACAGCCTCTCACTGGCAGACATGAGGGATTTCCAAGCATGCCCAAACCATCAGCCATCTTCTGGCTTCCCTGGTTTACAATGCAAAGGACCAGCGCTCTGAGATTCTCGGGAACATACCTGATGCACTATTTTAAAATGAAAAAATCCTATTTATGCGAGGAATGAGTGCTAAGTTTGCAATATTTTTTTGTTAACTTGAGCTGTAGACACAGTTTTGGAAACATCTGATTCTTTCGAGTCTCAGCAACGAGGCCAAGTCACCCACTCACCCTCCCCTGCAGTGGCCCAGCCTTTCAGGATGCAGGCTGTGGACAGGGACCCTCGCTGGCACCAGCCCCGAGACTGATCCTGCAACTCCAACCACGTCCCAGTGAGCAGCAGATGAGACTCACGAGGCACTTTCACAGGTTGTGGACAAGCTGTTTTCAGCTACTTTTTGTTTGTAGACAAAGGATCCCAAATTGTCACAGCGCTAAATAAGCTAAGGAAGCTCTAAATATTCTCTAAATATTATCATATTTAAAAAGGCAAAAAACCTCTGACATACTAGACTAGAGCAAAAATTGTGTTTACAGGATCTTGGTATAAGAAGCAATGGGATTAAGTGGGGCTGTGTTGCTGCTATCAATTAATGCAGCAAGCACTTCCAGACATCATAATTACCATATGTGCACTGTGCTTTACCTCTGGGCTTATTAATTTCATACATGGGAGGCTACAACTATTGATTGCATTAAAACATACTCATGTGTTACAAAAGAAATGCTCCTGCTGCAACACATCGTTGCACAAACTGGAATGATCAAGTGATACAGGAACAGCCACCTGCACCCACCAGTGGACAACTTGCAAATGGTCATTTATACATCCCCTCTGAAACACAAAACCATAGTATTGAAAGAGGAGAATGACAGCAGTGAGCTCAGATATCCAGGGAAAAAATCAGGGGGTCTTAAGAGACACTGGAGAGATGAAAAATCCCTAGGAGAACATCTTACCTATATAAATAAATAATTAAAAATAAAGCGGCTCTTTTTATTTCTCACTGCAATCTGCCCCGCTGAGAATTTGCCAACGTTCAGGTTGGATATCAGGAAAATTTCTTCACCAAAAGGGCTGTGCAGCCCTGGCACAGCTGCCCAGGGCAGTGGTGGAGTCCCCATCCCTGGAGGGATTTAAAAGCCCTGTGGATGTGGCACTTGGGGACATGGGTTAGAGCAGGGCTTAGGGGGAACAGTTGGACTGGATGATCTCAGAGGGCTTTTCTAACCCAAACTATTCTGTGATTGCCAACCAGCTCTGCCCTACAAACTTTGAAGCAATCTGAAGTTTGGTGAGTCTCAAAAAAAAAAATCCAATGATCTGGATTTCTAAAAGTGCATTTGTTTTTTTTCAAGTTTGCAGAAAACTTGATCTATAATGAAAGATGATGACATCCAAATAGCATCTAAAAAGAGTGGTGTCTACCTTGCCCTTAGACAGCTGGCTTTCTAACTTCATGCAAAACCAGCAATACACTCAGAAACAACTGCACTTGGGTTTTTTGTTGTCATCCTATCTGCATAATTAAAGACATATTTCTATTCAATTCTATAAATTATATATAACCTGCTTTAAAGCCTCTCTGTAAACAACAAGGCATTGTTTATACTTTTAATAAATTTTAATTTACACTCCTCTGCTTTAGAAGACATATTTCAAACAAGGAAGAACACACTGAATTCAGTAGGCAAATCTCACATTAGCATAATTTAACTGCTCTAAAATAATTCAATTGTCCTAAAATAATATTTATTATAGTGGCAACTGTGATGCAAAGGAGCAAGTATAACAGGCAAAATTATCCTGCATTAGCAGTATATTCATGCAGGGTGAAAGTGTGTCAGCAATTTCCAGAAACCTTTAAAAGTGGGAAGGAGCCTGGCTTATTTTTTTATTTTGTTTTTTTTTTTATTTTCCCCTCAGCAAAAGCACTGTAAACAAGGCACAAGGAGTTAACACATCCTTCCTACTTCTGAGAGCAGGAACGGGCCCGATTTCGTCAGTGAGGTTTTGGCAACGTGCGAAATCCTGTAACCAATTCCATTTCCTGATAAATGAACGGTCCACAGGGGAAAGTCAGCCAGAGGCTTTGGGAACTGCCGAGTGCTCAGACATGACCGAGAGGCTCCTGGAAGGAGCCAGACTGTCTCTTTGCTTATCGCCACCCAGCCGAGCGGCACCAGCGGAACGCCGGCGCTGCCAGGCTCCATCCCGGTCAGGATGGAGGCACAGGGCGATGGCGCTTCACCAGCACGTGGGATCCCTCCAAGAAACAAACCAGCACACGCCCCACGTTAGACTTTAGGGGCTGGCAACACGTGGTTGTGTAAAACAGGCGTTGGGACGGGGCTTGTGACGGGTCCGCGTTGTTTATGTGTTTCGGAGCCAAGCGCTGGGAGTGACTCGGTATTCTGGAGTTTCGAATCTTCTACCCCCCCGCCCTTCCAACAGGAAAAAGCCAAATACAGAATGATAAATCATTCATTATTGGATAGATTCTGAGGTTAGTGAGGCTTTGAAGGAGGGGTTTTCAGTTGGAGCTGCAGGGTGTGTTGCGTCGACAGCTGAACGTCACTCTCAAGTTTTAAAACTGCTCTTGGTTTTAAAATACAAATGGACTTTTTGCAAAGTTATCCCCATAAATGTGACTGAGAGACTTACTGAACATTAACAGTAAATATCAGCTCTAACTGCAAAATGCCTCAACCCAAGCTCAGCCCTGAGTTTCTGAGCTATTTAAACAACAGTTTTTCAGACAGAGTTAATCTGGATGTATGTTCACTTTTATATTATTACAAATCAATTCACAACTCACAACACTTTTACAGGAAATTTGAGTAGCTTGACACAAACAGATCTGAACTTCCAAAAGTCTAAAATTTGAGCTTGTAAAATAAAGAATAAAATATTGCCAGTCTGATGACCCCTGAAGGGAAGTTAAAACGAAGAAGAAGAAAAAAAAAAAAAAAAAGCTCAAATAATAACTTCAGGCCCTTCATTACCAAAATCCTGGGTAACTTTTCAAGTGGCTTGCAGGCTTATAATAGCAACAACGTCTGCAATTGATTAGCTCCCCCAGCGCAACCAGATGTCTTGGGGACAGGGAGAAAGTACTGTGGTTTTGAAGTTTCCTGGGATGCAGAACATCCTATCACTGAAAGACAAAACATCTGAAATGGAAGGTGAGTAAGCTAAAGAAATATTATGCTTGTTCTCGAAGTGTCTGAATCCAGTCTTACTGCATTTCCTAGCTCTTTGGAAAGCCCAGGATACATTCTTTCGTGCTCCCAAGGAAACTCCTACCCACTCGACTGAGTCTGCCCCTTATCACACCCACCACTACCCACGGCTCTGCTGGGATGTTTGGTGCTTTCTGCTCAAGGCTGTGACAAAAGCCAATAACACACACACAGAAAAAAGGACAGTTCTCTATACTCACTATCTACCCAGGTCTGCAAACCTGCTACCTAGCCTTGGAGGAACATCAAAGCAGGACTTGAGACAAAACACCCCCACTTAGACCAAACAAACTCCCCATTCCCACTTCTCCTTCCGTGACTTTACTCACGTTAATTATTGCACCCTTCAGCCCTCAGATAGAAGAGCAAAGGGAATACTCAAAAGGGATACAAGAAGAACCTGGCCTTCTCTGGAGCATTTTGATATTCACAACTCTGATGGCTTTAAAGGATTGTTAATCCTTTTTGAGCTACTGCTCTGCTTCTACCGAATACTGACCTGACTTGACATACAACATTGCATAATGAGAAAGAAACACTACAGCAGGAAAACAAATAGTCTTCTTTCTCCTCTCTTCAGGATGTGGCTTTAAACTGGGAGATAATACTGCAGGGTATGGAGTTCCATGGACTGGCTGACATAAGCAAAACGCAGCACTGCAACATTAGCATTTATATCACAGAATGACAGAATGGCTTGGGTTAGAAGGGACCTTCAAGTTCACTTTGTTCAAACTCCCCAGGGAGGGACACCTATCACTATCCCACGCTGCTCCAAGCCCCATCCCACCTGTCCTTGGGCACTTCCAGGGATGGGGCAGCCACATCTTCTCCTGGCAGCCTGTGCCAGGGCCTGCCCACCCTCACAGCCAATATCTAATTTAAACCTACAACAAGCAGTCAAAACACATCAAAGGGATTTAGACATCAGCGTCCTATTTCAGTTACAACCTGTAAGATAAATTGCTCATCAAAAAGGATGGTAAAACATAAACTGTCCAACATGAGAGCTTGAAAGAGCTGAATGGGTTTGGTGTGGGTAACCAAGACCCTCTCCCAGCTTCTCTGAACAGACTGTTCACTGGTAATCACGGCCCCATCACCACTTCAGCCCAGGTGGTCAGCGCTCAGGAGTTCACAGGCTCAGCTTTCCCACTCTGTTCACACACAGCACAGGAAGAAACACAAGGACCCCACGCCAGGAGACCCTGACCAGGCTGCTGACCATCACAACAGCTCAGCTTTCTGAGCAACTGCGCAATCAGCGCGACGCCCACAAAACAGCAGCCAGGGAAATAAGGGAGAGGGCAGGGAAAAGTGAAGTGCAGTCCTTCTTTCATCCTAATTAATACCAGTCACTGGGAGCCACATACTCCCCACCACGGGACACGCAAACTCTTGGGTCCTGCCTGGTGTCCTGCTCACATCATGCCTGGTGGCATCTCGTAAGCATGAAGATGCAGCTTGACAAACTTAAAGAATGTTGGAGCCAACAGCAAAACTCTCCAGTGAAAGCAGGATTTTCCCCATGGAAATGAATGCTTCAGTGACTAGGAAGAAAACAAGGCTGAAGTTCTCAGTTTATTCTTAATCTGTGAAGAAAAGCTTTATACAGTGCTCTAAGTTGAAAGCGTGATTACTATTTTCTGTTCAAAGGGATTTTTGGCTGCCTTACAGTAAGAAACTGATATTACACAAGAAACAGTTTAAAGATCAGAGATTCAAGAGTTTGCTAATGCATATTTTCCTATGTTGATGCTGCAATGATGTTTATATTACTCTTCAATAGGGAGGTGTCAGAAAAGCATTAATATGTTTTTAACTGTGTGCCAGGCAGACAAGAAAAATAAAATAGCTGTTTTGTTTTTTCTTTTTTCCTCTTTTTCTTGTTCTAGTCAACAATGCCAAAAGTTACTGTTTATTTTTCTCCGCCCCTATGGAAGAATTTATAACCACTGAAGTAAACTCAAGTAAAAAAGCTGGTTTTAATCCCAAAATTGACTGACAGCTGCTGTGTAAAAGCAAACCTATCTCGTCTGGGTTCTCAGGAACATTCACGTTTGAAAAATTAGATTTCCCGGATTCATTTGAGGGGTGGGGATTTTTTTTTTTTTTTTTTTTTGAGGGGGGGTCCCTTTTCCCCGTAATGCTAGGAAAAGAAAAAAAAAATTAAAAACTGCGATGCTGTACAATTTTCACATTTGTAAGACAACTGGGGAAAGGTGGAGAGCACATCCCCTTTTGAAACAGCCTTGAGAGTAACACGTAAATATGGTGTCGGTTACGGCGCGAGCAAACTCTCTTTGGGAGTGCCAAAGAGAGGCTGTGAACGCCACAGCTCTGCTGCTGGACCTGGCAGCACTCAAACAGATAAAACACTCAGCTGCAACCCAGGCCTCATGTGCAAAAGGACTCCTCGTACACCACACCAAAGAAACCCAAACCTTGACCTGCGTGTCAGTCAAAATCCACGCAAACACTTACGGGAATAGTGTGAAGAGTTCAGGTTGGGTATTTTTTTTTTTTTTCACATGGAAGTATTAAAGCAAACGTTGAAAAATAAATAAATAAGCTTCATAAGTGACTCACCAATGCTGCCAGCCTATGCCAACATTTCAAACATCTTGAGTCCAGCAATATGAAGCACCACGGATTGTAAATTTCAAGGCAAACTACATTTCAGAGGACTGCAGCATAATTTATTTCCCCTAAAGCCTCTGAGTTAACTGATTTCTTGCATCTTAAGGATGCTTCTGAAAATGAAGTGTTATTAGTATTCAATCCAACTCATCAGCTGTATTTGCATTACATATAGGTACAAACAAGGCTCTCTAAAGACTGCTGAAATCCACTTTTCACCAAGGAGCAACAGGAATCCCCACATTTTAAAAGACTTTTGAACAAATAATAGTTCAAAAGCCTTGTAGATGTGACACTTGGGGACATGGGTTAATGGTGGCCTCTGCACTGCTGGGGGAACAGCTGGACTTAATTATTTTAGAGGGCTTTTCCAACCTAAGCGATTCTGTGATTCTATGACTTTAAATCCACAGATGTCAAAGCAAATTCGCTTTGGCCCTTGGCATTTTCAGTGTTAAAAGAAAGCAATCAGGTATACAAGTAAATTTTTTTATTGCCGCGCCACACATTTTAACTAGCTACTCAGGTCTACTTCCTACCAAAGGCACATTTCTGTGGACTGTCATATTAATGTTTAAAAGTGAGGGAGGTAATTATTTCTGAACTGAAGCCCCAAAGCTTTCGCTCCCTTCTGGGATAAATGCAGCTATTTTTCTTTCTGTAAGTTTTTAAAACGCACAGTCAAGAGTTCCCATACAATGCATTATGTCAGCAAGTATCTAACTCCAAGCACTATAATAATCACAGTTTTTCCATAACATTTTTCACGTACTTTAGAACTTGCCTACACACAAATTTGCACCATTTAATTAAATAGATTCAAATGATATAAACTCTTGCTTGGACGCACTTATTATAAAGTGGTGTCATTCAGTTTAGTTTCAACTCATTCTCAACAATTTAAGTAGCCAGGCTTACATTAATAGAAGAGCACCTGCATGAGGGTTTGCCCCAGCTCAGACAGACAGACAGGTTTATAATCCCACTGTAAGATCAGGCAGAGTCAGCTGAGTGCAGACATGTCTTCGACTGCTCACAGTTTCACGATGATAAGTTGTTTTCTGACCACAAAGCCCATCAAAACTTTCAAGATCATTTCCTCCCCCCTCCTCCCTGGAATTTTGATTACCCAAAATAATATTTCTCAAGGGATGGGGAGCATGTTCTTCTCTACTTGAGATCTCTGAGAACAAATGCCTTCAAAAGAAATGTGAGTTATTGTCCATCACTTACAGGTCAGCTCACGGAAGCAGGGAAGTCTGACATCTTAATTGAGGGCGTAAACTGTCAGAAGGAAATACACAATCCATAAATATTCTTATTCTTAGCATATGGTTGGTGTTCTGGAAAGGTCCAAAAAGCACTCTGTTTAAAAGTTTCTTACACTTCTCTCACTAATCTGATCTTCTTCAGGTTAAGGGTTAACAGCAGCTGAGGGTCAGCAAGAGGAAGTCTGTGTTATAGGCGCCTGCCTAGCGTCAGACCGAAGGATGTATTAGACACAATCAACTTCCACTATAATAAGATCTTTGACCTTTCAGCCAGAGAGAAAAAAAAAAAGAAAAAAAAAAAAAAGATAAATATCAGGAAGAACTGTATGAATTTATTTTTTAAGGAAGTTTTTTTCTGTCTCTCTTGCTTAGTGCTGTGCCCTGGAGATCTGCAAAGGAGTTGCTGGTCTCTGTAACTCCTCTGTCCCTACCTCTTTGTGGTGCCACACAGAGTTAATTTTTGCACTGTTTCACCCAAACCCACTGCAGCAAGGAACTGTTACAGCAGTAAAACAAACACAAGAAAGCTGCATGCAGTTTTTAGAGCAATTACAGATCTGCCCCAAGGTTTAATTTAGATCATTAAAGGCCACTGATCTGCACCGTGAATCCATCACCTGGCCATGGCCAAATAACAACCACTCAGGACTACAGACAGCAGGACTCCAGGGGAAAAAAAAAAAATCATCAGGAGCAACCCTAATAGAAGGTGGGGCAATGGGATCAACAGGATGCATATATAGGAAAATTAAACAATTTCCTTTGCAATCCGTGATGCTGTGTGAGTGCTGACCATGTCTTATCCTTCTTCATGGTATGATGGCACAACTGACTGCTAAACAGATATTGGTCCTCCTCCCTGGGAGAAGCATCTGCAGAAGCAAGAAAACCATTCTAGAGACAGCTCAGTACCCACACCAAGAAATTTCTTAGGCTCCTTTGGTAGTGGGGACTTCACATGCGCTTTCTTTTATGGCTACTTCTCTTTCCAGATTTCCCATGAGCACAAGTCTGAGGAGCAGTGGTTGAGGGAGCTGGGAGGGCTCAGCCTGGAGAAAAAGAGGCTCAGGGGGAAACTTCTCTCTCTCTCTCTCCAGTTCCCTAGCAGGAGGGTGGAGCCAGGTGGGGGGGTCAGGCTCTGCTGCCAGGGAACAAAGGACAGGACAAGGGGAAACAGCCTCAAGTTGTGCCAGGGGAGGCTTAGATTGGGTATTAGGGAAAATTTCTCCATGGAAAGGGCTGTCCTGCCCAGGGTAGAGGTGGAGTCCCCACCCCTGGAGGGACTTAAAGCCCTGTGGATGTGGCACTTGGGACCACGGGTTAGTGGTGGCCTTGGCAGTGCTGTGGGATGGCTGGACTCGATGGTCTCAGAGGCATTTTCCAACCTAAATGATATTCTATGAAAATCCCTAAGCTTGAAATCCCCTGTCTAATTCCCTGCCTCCTCAGTCAACAACCACGTTATTTTTATGACATTTTCGGTAGCTGAACTTCTGGGGCTGGTGCTGCTTCCCCAGGGTGACGTGCTCAGGACACAAAGGTGCTCTGGTTTCCAGGGCCCAGGCAGCATCTGCTATAACTCTGATGAGAATTTACTCTTGCCCTGTTCTCTGGTGCCTCAGTAATTAGGAGCTTTCTCCAGTGAAAGAGATGGAAGCCGATGGAGTTGGAAGTACATCATTAATAGAAGGGGAAACGTATGAGAAGTGCTTTTAACACCTAAAGCGAAACTTGTTCTGTCAGGAGACTGAAGGCTTTTACCTCTGCTCCCTTTACATATTATGTGAAATTTTAATGCCCATCGAACTCAAATGCACTTTAATAAATATTGAATTTTGTACCATACCAAAAAGGTGCAAGATGATGGCATAATGGCACATCTGCATAGCACACGAAGAACGTCTGACAGAGCACACACTGATGACAAAATACTCATTGACATGGGGAGAAAAGGCATAGGAGAAAAACACATGCAGCTCAGAAAATGCTCATGAAAATCAAATCTCTACCTTAAGTGGCTCAGCTAATGGGAGCTTTTCTTTTACAAAGCATTAAACGTGGCCTCCCAAGTGTGATCATTCCATGAACCCAAATGTCAGCTTCCAGTCACTAGCTGGCATTTGAAACAAGTTTTCCCACTTATTGCAAAAGAGTGATTATCTGCTGGCTAACTCCCCTTGAAACCCTGAGATAACTCGCAGGCTCCAGACACGGTCCCACTTCTCTCACGCTCCTAATCCAGAAAGTACAGATAGTTCACCAAAAGGGAAGAGAGGCAGCCTGAGAACTTAAAAAAAAAAAAAAAAGAAAAAAAAAAGGAACGAATGAGGCCAATTTTCACCTATCACTGTGATCTCTAAATTGCCTTTAATAAGCTTCTGCAATATACCAGGGAGCCTGGATTGTGGGCTGCTCGTCTGAGAAGGAGACAGCTCTATCTCCACGCCGTGGCTTCTGCCTCCATCCCGGGCATATTAACTTCATTTATCTCCTCCCACAGACTGAGGGAGAAATAACCAGCTCTTGATTTCAGCACCTGCCCTTTATCTCTCTGTTCGTGCAGAAGTCTTCTAAAAGGCTAATTACTCAGCTTGGACTTTCCCTGCCTTCCACAGTGCACAGGCTAAAAGCATACGCTTAAAATAATGTTAATTATATTGTTTGTCTCCAGTCAGACTGCTCCAGGACTGGAAGGAAAATCTGAGTTAGATCTCCCATTTCCCAACAATTATTTGCTAAGAAAATGCAAGGTATCTTTCCTAACACAGACACACACACACACACACACACATATATATATATTTATCCATGACCTACTCCTACCACACATGCTCACTTTGCTTCCCGTGTTGCTTCCCACAGTGAAAAGGGAGCAGGAGCACCAGGGTGTGCTACAAAACTGATAAGCCCCATTATGCAGATCAGGATCGTGGCTCTAAGTGCTGTTATTTTTAGTTGACAGTTGATTCATGTTTGAACTATGGGCTCAGCAACAGACTCGGGACCCGAGTGCATGTAACGCCTCTTGAATGCTCACTTCCTCGGCAAAGGCCAAGATAAGCAACTTGAAAACATTCACTTGAAAACATCCGTGCATACATTAGGTACTTTACATAAGAGAAAAACCCATCGTTGTCTGAGCTGCAGGGAGATGGAGTCCTTTAAGTCCTCCTTTTTTCCAAATCACACCCATGTTTCTAATGCCTCCCCCGGAGTGCTTCAGCTGAAGACGGTTATTCCTAGGAGACAGGAATAATATCTCTGCAGGGTCTCTTGTACTTTGGAGCGCTTCAGTATGCTGTGGCAAAAGGCAAGGATGGCTTAAAAATTAATTAGCAATTAACTGCAAAGCTGATCCATCAATTCTCAGGGTTGAACTCCACAGCTTTGCACATTATAATTACATCTTGGTTGTGTCAGCACGGATGCAACAGACTTGTAATTCCTCCAGACGTTGTCCAAGCTGGCTGGGCGCAAGTTGACCCCTTTCCTATTTGCACCTCGAATCCTGGGCTCAGTTCTGGGCCCCTCACAAGAAGGACACTGGGATGCTGGAACACGTCCAGAGCAGGCAACGGAGCTGAGGAAGGGTCTGGAGCAGCAGGAGCGGCTGAGGGAGCTGGGGGTGCTCAGCCTGGAGAAAAGGAGGCTCAGGGGGGACCTTCTGGCTCTGCAATTCTCTGAAAGGTGCCATCAAAGCGAGTGTGGGCAGGGCTGCTCCCACCCATCCAGACTTGCCCAGAGAGTGTCATTAAAGACATGTGGATTAAAGCTTTCTCCTTTATTTAGCTGCTGAAAATTCCTCAGAGTTGCCAGAGTTATTGTGTAACTATATCTTCAGTCTGATCTTAATATGAGTTTGTCAAGCTTTAGAAGAGCTTCCCCTGAAAACCTCAGAGACTGAAGTGGGAAGGCCTGAGGGACTGTGAGACTCTCTCCTATGAGAGAGGTACAAGGACAGGGGGCACCCACACTCACAGGGTCATTTCTACAGGAGGGAAACACATCCTTGCTCATCACCACTGTCTGTGCAAAGGAAGGATGTCATTTGCATGTACAAATATATGCATGACTATATATATATATTATATATATATACACACACCCCCCCCCCCAAGGTCAATGCCATCAACTTTTCTTCATGGAGGAGTACGGAAGAATTACCTGCCTGGCTGGCTCTGTTCACTTCATAACTCTGTCCCCAAACCCAATTCCTCCACAGGAAAGGGAATTTCTCCAAGCCACACAAAGCATCCTTAAAACTGGAGGTACTCGACTGCTTGGTGAGGACTTGCAGAGCTTGGCACGTCACAAGCTGTTGGTTTGCTGCTTTAAGTGGCAATATAAAATTTTGAATACTGTATATCATTAACGCAGAAAATTTAAACTTGATGGGATTTCACTCCAGAAACAGCATTTCTGTAAATTGCGGCCTGACATGTTGAGTCGATGTGGCACACTAAGGAACTGATAAAACCTTATTTTTTTTTTGTAAGCAGTGAATTTATTGGGTGATGGCTCTACGTCAAGAAGGAATCACTGCAGCCTCAGTGTAAAGGCTTTCAATAATCTGCAAATATCTAAGAATAAGCTGTCATAGACAAAGCCAAAGTTCCAGTGTTCCCCTGCATTCACAGCATCCCAGTGTAGCAAGGACACAGCTTGAAGGGCTGGGTTTGGATCCAACAACTCCTCTGGTGTTACTTGGGCTATTCCTGTACTGCAGCTCAGGGCTTGGACTATAGACCAACCTCTCCCAAAGTAATTCAGTCTGAGTGACTAAATACGTGCCTTCTCAGGGACACAGGGAACTGCAGGAAAGACATTAGTATATGCAGCCAGCTAGACAATTCCCACTGGGTGTTTCAAAATTACCAGGGTATAAATAAATTACCAGCCGTCGCCCATGGCCGTGCAGACTCAGTGTGCCTTATCAGATGATATTTTCCTAAAGTTACCACGAAAGAAATGGGTCTTGAGAAGACACTCTCACTCTCTTATCGCAGAGCAGGAACAAAAATAGTTCTGCCGAGAGCAGACCATGTTTAAAATATACTTGGCATAACAGAGAAGCAAAATTCGTTGTGTTTAAGAAACACACATAACTCCCATTTACTTACTTACCTACTTACATAGATTTCCTTATTGCAGTATTCAAACACCACACAGCCATTAATGGATTTTAGCCTCACAAAACCTGTCAAGTTGGTAAATCCCTCAAGAGATCTGAGAGATTCTCAGAAGAGAATGGAGAGGACTGCTCAGGATTATACAGAAAGCTCATCATCATGTTGACCAGACTTTACAGGTCCTGAACTGATTTTCACTAGGTTAGGTAATTCTTAACTAAAGCCCCAGAAATTTATTTTTATGGCATTTGATATAGACCCAGAAGGAGGTGCAGAACACTAGAGAAGGAAGAATAAATTAACTGGAAAAAAAAATTATGAAAATTTGGTTACAACATAACCAAACAACAGATGGAGAGGTGAGGCTGCCTCTCCAAGATGCGGCGAAGAACACCTTAGCTTCAGCAAATTTTAATTCCTCCACATGCTTCAATTTAATAACTAATCATGAAAACTCACCCAAACATTTAGCAGAAATTGGGACTTTAAATTCAAACATACACATATGGCCATCGACAGCGTAATCACTTATCAGTCACTACTGAAAGGAGAAACGATGCTTTGACGTTATGGATATAAAGGACAAATATGAGTAATTGATTGGAACAGTACACTTTAATTGATGAGGTCTTGAGCACTTACTCTTAGCCTGTCTTTGGGCAAAGCAACAGCTCCCTGCTTGATGATTTCCAGAACTCGCTCCACTGACAGCTCAGCTCCAGCTTGCTCTAATCGGGAGCCGAAAAAGCTGATCACCTGGAATGAAACATCAGAGAGCACATAAATAAACAGAAATGAAGAGATCTTTGTATCAATTTACACACGAAGCTGTCATCTTCTTTCTCAGCATCGCTGTATCTGTGCTTCTTACTTGTTACTGCTTGTGTCACAGCCAGGGAGACTTTGTTAATGTCAAGTTAGCACAATTCTCAGCATCCTCCCGCAGTCATTTTTAACAGACAGATGATTTTACAATTTAACACACACAGCTGAATTAATAAATTTACATTTTCAAGTACTGTGCACTGACATATGCCTATATTTCTTATCTGTCAGTTCTGCACGTCAGGATTTTTTAGGTCTTCCAGTCTTTTTATAATCTGAGCTAGAAATTTACTCTGACTGTCGAGCATTAAAGTAAAATCATTACAGTTTCAACGACTCCTGGACAAAAGGCCTTATGACAACTATTAAATATCTCAGTATGAGAGCCTACATGATTTCCTGGGGTTTTTTTGTAGCACTCAAAGCCACAGCAAGTGGATGGGGAAAAAAGAAGTCCACAAAGTTCCCCTTCTCTTCAGATTAATGACCCAAAGTGCCCCAGGTACCTTCCCCATTACAGATTCCAGGCCCAAGGACCTGCACGTTCCCTCTCAATGTTCACATCCCCCAGTCACCTCCCTGGTGAGGCCAAGCTGATTTTCCCCATATTTCCCTCCCCACCCCCTTTTCTGTGACCCAGCTGGTCCTTGTTAGCTAGAACTCAAACTCAGTTGGGTCAGGCTTTAACTTTTATCCCTCTCCAAGCTCAGTAGGTCACACCAGAAGCAGACATCCCACCGGCAGTTCTCCATGTGGGACATCAGAAAACCTCCATTTCTATAGCTCCTTTCATCCAAAAAGAACACACTTTGCAAACCCCATCCCTTATCCCAGAGGAACTCCGCAGTCACGCAGGGGATCCAGAACTCAAAACAACACAAAAAGGGTCCAGGGGAAAATTTCACCTACTTAGAGTCCTCTGGAAGTATCACAAGAGCCACTTGGAAGAACCTGTCTACACTCGAGCACCTGGGTACCCCTGGGCTGGAGGCAAGCACAGCTTTCCCTCATGGCAACGCTGCCGGTAGTTCCCCAAAATCCCATCCGCTTCAGACACACTCTCCATGGAGAAATACTCATGTCCACTTGTAACTGAATCACAGCCCCAGTCCATCGAGTAATCTTTGTTAATTCTCCCAAGTAGAAGGGGGGAAAAGTGTATTATACTACAAAATCTCTGCTGAGCTCTCTTTGTTCTGTAGTGAGACACAGCTGGAGCCAGAAACCATTACCCTAATTATGCCTCCCAGCTCAGCTGCTGTTCATAAAACAAAGACAGCTGATGGCTCGATTACTGTGAGATTCAAATTTGTTGTTCCTTTTTGTGACCCCCCCCCCCCCGAAAGCCCGGCCCTTGTTTTGAGCTGGGAGACTTGCTGGGATCTCCAGAAACTTGCACCAAGTTAGATAGAAGCAGATTAAAGTTGTTGGAAGTTGCTTTTTTGGGGTTTTGGTGTTTTTTTTTTTTTTTCCTGTTTTGTTTTAAGCAACAGAAGTATGGAAATCAGTCAAGAGAAAATTCAGGTTTAATCTTCTGTGCTGTCCCTACGATTATCTCCATAGGTGAAGAGAAAGGGAGAATTTCACTGCCGCTGGCAGATGCTGCAGGTAGGTTTTTACATTCTTAGAGATAAGGACCTGTCGGATCTCTGTGATCTCTGTTCCTTGGGAAAAAAAACCTCAAAAAAAAAACAGGAGTAGGAAGACATGCTGAGTTCATAAGCAAAGGGGCTGGAGGGAGGGACCAGAAATAACATAGGAAAACAGCAAGAAAGAGCTTGTGCAAAGAGCGTGAGGACCTCGGAGCGAGGCTGACATGGTTTTGGCAAAGAGTCTGGGACAAATTGCTGGTGGAGGATACACAGCTCGGAGAGGAACGAGCAAGTTGCCCGCAAACTTCGAAAGAAAAAAACATCTTCCTGCATTTCAACACTCCTCTATTGTCAGTAATCACTGGTGAAACCCATCCTCGCCCAGGGCAGGCTCCTGCAGGGAATCCATCCCACTGGCTCTGCCTTGTTAGCTCAAGTTCTGCTGAACCACAACAAAAGCAAAATTTAGTGTTTAGCTTTTAATCAAAAGGATAAAATACTATCATGATGCAAACACGTAAAAAACCTGAATGAGGCTCACAGATATTACCTGAATTCTGACGTTTCCTATTTTGGGAAGTCAAACCCTTCAATCTTAGCCTGTTTTTAAAAGACTTATGTTTTTGTGGTAAAGGTACTAATCTCAGCCGGGTAATATTTCACAAAGAACAAAAGCAAGACAGGCTTCCAGTATTTTCAGGCTATGTCAGCATTTCACAGCACTTTGAATGGCTATTTTTGATACACGGTTGATGACTGAAATTAAAAATACCGACTTTAACAATACTACTTACCTGTAGGTGTTATTTGTCTTACTACTTCAAACAGTATAGAATTGGAGTTACTCTCTTTCAGACCTTGAGAGCACAATACCCCAAGAGGGTACCCAATGAGTAACCCCAATCAAATAAGACAAAAGAAAAAGAAAAATAAAAAAGAAGAGGATGACTTTTATGCAGAGAAGATCCTAAAAGAGGCATTTGCTTATTACCACTGTATCAGGAATAAACCCAAAAAGCATCCAGCATTACACCCCTACTGCCCAAGCTCCCTCTGTAGCAGGCAGTCTAACACTTTACCTACTAATCTGGCCAAATGTAAAAATATAAAAGCTTAAAATTCAGGAAGAGTAGCCTTTTCCTTTGAAAGACCTTTAATTATCTCCCATGATTAAGTAACAGCTGCATTTAAAATAATAATGAAAATTAACAGATTTCAACTCTTTATCCAATTAAAAAGAAAATGAAACAGAAAAAACAGTCTGGGTGAATAATAATAAATGAGTTTCAGGTTTTAGTACCTGTTTTAAAGACCAATGTTAAGCATATGACTGCAATGCATAAAAAAACCACCCCCAGATCTTAGGGCAAATAAACAAGGCTGCGAGATGGTGTCATTTTGATATTCTGAAAATTAATTTTCCCATTATTTGGGCAACTGGGCTAAAAAAATAGAAAACAACTGCAAAGACTGCTCTAAGAAGAGGAAAAAGAAGAAATTCCACAAGTTGTTGTGAATTGCTCGTATCCAAGTCCTGCTGAGTGCTGAAAGGCCTCTCCATGCAAGGAACGCAACCTGTTCTGAAGAGCTCTCCCCTCCAGTCTGGCTTCCATATTAACAGAGATTAAAAGGCATGTCTAATCCTGGATTAGACAGCCCCTCATCAGGAATATCTGATCACTGTCCAGATAAAACAATGCACTGAAAGTGACTGGCACAGTGCAGAGTCTAATCCTGGCTGTGCAAGGTACCCAGACCTGTGGTGTGATGGGCAGGAGGGCCTGGTCACCCCTGGCTCAGGAATTTCCAGGCTTTGTATTAAAATGCCATTCATATTTAGAAACAAAAACTGTTTTCTATAGCGATTTTCAAAATTGGTTTTAATCACAGACTCATGGAATGGTTTGGGTTGGAAGGGACCTCAAAGACCTTCCAGTTCCAAGCACCCTGCCATGGGCAGGGACACCTTCCACTATCCCAGGTTGTTCCAAGCCACGTCCAACCTGGCCTTGGACACTTCCAGGGATCCAGGGGCAGCCACAGCTTCTCTGGACAACCTGTGCCAGGGCCTCACCACCCTCACAGGGAAGAATTCCTTCCTAGAGGTCAATTCTCCCTGAGAAACTCATCTTTAGTCCTTTTGTTTTCTAAACAATAAACTTACAAGGTTTTGTTGGAGATTAAAAGCACTACAAGAAAAAGATTAGAAGGATTTCGAGGCGTTTTTCATTCAAAAGCAATATTTTATGTTTTGGAGATTAATTTTTTTTTTTTTTTTAAATTATGAGTGAACAACCACAGTGTCTATTAATTTCACCCAACTATTGCTTTCAATAGGGCTGCAAGGCTGAAGAAAAGAGGTATTTCTCTTTACTACAGCATGCACCAAGCAGCAGAGGCATCAGGGGCAAGATGTTTTCCCCACCTGGATTCTGTCAGTGGATGCTGAAGTGCCATGAGGCCCGTGGCAGCCCAGGCAGTGGCACAGCCTAACTAACACCACAGCTACTCTCTTTCTCCTCCAGCTAAAAATAACAGCACGAAGCACTGCTGCCTCCTCTGCCTGCAACTGTAAAGGTCAGCTCTGAATGAGGGAAGAAAAAAAAAAATCACTCGGCACAAAATGAAAACATTTTGAACCTGTTTTTGTCAATTTTTATAATTTTTCCCCCCCTTCAATTGAAAGCGATTGAAAGAGAAAAACACACATTTTGACACTGGGTATTTTTATTTCCAGCCATGCTCACCACTTCAAGAGTGATATGATGTACTGATGGCAGTACTGAAAGGAGAAGAAAAGAAGAAAACAAACCTCTTGTCGTAAAGCACCACAGGATTAGCACTTCAGCTAAGTAGAAAAACATAAATCACAGCTGCATTCAGTAGCCAACAGTCATACCTGGAGCAAAAGGGAGGCAAAGCCAACCCTCCCTGATCTAAGAAGGGATGAAACAGCTCCAGGTGATTCAATACCAGGAGAAACACAAGAGGTTTATCAGCGAACTTGAAGTACTGAAGCTTTTCAGGTTCACCTTGAAAAGAGGAACATGTTCAAAGACATGTGAACTTTTCAAGATGCTATGCTCCTCTCTCCCCACTATTAGCAAAGAAAGTGGTGAGGCGTGGGGAGGAAAAAAGCCAGACAAAAAAGCCCTAAACAACAACAAAAAAACCCCCCTTGGAATATTTAACCAGGCTCAAGTAATCAGCAGGATCAAGATTTTCCTATGGACATTTTAAGAAAAACCATGAAAAGTTAGTTCTCAAGTCCTGCAGGTCTTGCAATAGGAGCTGCTGTGCCAGAGCCAAATCAACTCAACTGAGTTTAAAATCTAGCAGGGAAGTGCCTTTGGAGAATTAAATTCCTAATAGGAAATTGCACCAATCGAGTCCTTTGCATCACTAAGCCATTGCCCCCGACCTCCTGATTCCTATCAGACTGTTTTGCAAACAAAATTCCAGCAGCTCCCAGTCAGGCCTGCCCAACCACACGGTATCTGCCGCTCGCTCGTAGGAAATATGAGAGCAATGAAAGCCAAGGAGTTCTCGCCGTGGCCATGAACCAAATGCATCCATAGGAATGATGGGTGAAGATTCCCCACCAAATTCCTGACACATCTGAAGCTGCTGACCAAGATACAGACCACCTCTGAAGCAGAGGCACACAGACAGTTCCCAGCTGAAATATTTCTGCACAAGGTCAGAAGAGGAACCATAACATTCCTCTCTGGTCACCATCCAGAGGAAGAATATCCCATTTAGCTAAACAAGATGCACAATATCCTATTAAGACGGCTTTCTAAAAT
This sequence comes from Pyrocephalus nanus, assembly GCA_038380795.1. Taxonomy (NCBI): domain Eukaryota; kingdom Metazoa; phylum Chordata; class Aves; order Passeriformes; family Tyrannidae; genus Pyrocephalus; species Pyrocephalus nanus. The sequence goes on along the minus strand of CM076263.1, from coordinate 1,410,021 downwards.
GAAAAGTAAATTAATAGGAAACAGAAGGTATTTTGATTTCAGTTTCTTCTGTACCGCATTAATGGTTCCCATATGTCCCCAGTCCGCTGGCAATGGTGATTTTTAGATCATTTATAAAAACCCAGGGGCAAATGAGTAGTTTTCAATAAAAAGTGTTCTATACAGTGACAACCCTTAGACATTTACCCATTCTTGCCTCAGTGATGATGCACACAGTGCTTACTCTCCAGAGTAAACGGAATGGCACAAATCCTGAGGTGCAATCCAGGGTTACTGCGGCCAGCTCTGTACCCCAGGTAACCCTGGCAATTCCTGGTCTGGTCAAAGCTCTGGAGGAGCTGCAGGGCCATCTCCATCCATATCCATATCCATATCCATATCCATATCCATATCCATATCCATATCCATATCCATATCCATATCCATATCCATATCCATATCCACCTACAGAGCTGTTCTGGTCTGTCCTCTGCCCCAGTGCCATCCTGCCAAATGTCTGCTATCCAGAGGTCTCCAACGCTGAAATCTCTGGAAACCTACCACAGTGCTTCGTTATTATTAACCTTGGAAAGTCTTTCCTTATGACCTGAGAACCCACAAGTATGTGAAAAAGATTACTCCACTTCCCTTCACAGCAACATTTTATTTGAAAAATGTCACATCACTTTCACCTTCCTTCGGCAAATCAGCACCTTCAGAGCTCCTGTTTTCTACAGCTCTTACTTCACCCTGAAAGAAAGACTTTGAGGTTCTGGAGCGTGTCCAGAGAAGAGAACGGAGCAGGGAAGGGGCTGGAGCAGCAGGAGGGGCTGAGGGAGCTGGGGGGGCTCAGCCTGAAGAAAAGGAGGCTCAGGGGGGACCTTCTGGCTCTGCAACTCCCTGACAGGAGGATGAAGCCAGGGGGAGATCGGGCTCTGCTCCCAGGGACCGAGGGACAGGAGGAGAGGGAATGGCCTCCAGCTGTGCCAGGGGATGTTAAAAGTTGGATATTGGGAAAATTTCTTCATGGAAAGGGCTGTCAGGCATTGGCACAGCTGCCCAAGGCAGTGGTTGAGTCCCCATCCCTGGAGGGGTTTAAAAGCCATGTGGATGTGGCACTTGGAGACATGGGTGAGTGGTGGCCTTGGCAGCACTGGGGGAACAGATGGATTCCACAATCTTGGAGGGCTTTTCCAAGATAAATGATTCCATGATTCTAAACCCAGCTAAGATGTCACCAGCATGAGTAGCTTAGAGGACACCTCTGGGCTATTCTCCATTTCCATATCCACACAGAACAAGAGCAGATGCCTCTTTCTATCTGCACCATTAAGTACTCATAACTACCTCCTCAGAATATTTTCCAACTAATTCTCCATCAAACTTTTAGCCTTTTCACCTCTTCCATGCTTCCTCTTGGTTGATGAGAACATTATGTGCAACAGAGTAAAAACAGTAAGTATTAAAGTCAATATATGTCATATCTATTTTATATATTCTTGACAAGGCAAGCTGGCAACTGTTGTGGTGTCCAAAACTCATTACAGACCTCACATATTCTGTATTTTGGTCATATTTCTTTAATATGGAACATCACCACGCTGTCTGTTAGTTTTTCTGCATGAAATACAAATCTGGACTGCAGCTTAGGATCAAAGAATCTCCCACCAATTGGTGGGTAGAATTGGCTGGAGCAGAGGGATGTCAAAGTGACCCAGAGTGTAACACGCACCTTCTGCTCAGGTGGATCTCTAGTGCCATCTGATGATGGGGATCACAGAATCCCACAGTGGCTGGGGTTGGAAGGGACCTTGAGGATCATCTCATTCCACCCTCTGCCATGGGCAGCGACACTTTCCACTATCCCAGGTTGCTCCAAGCCCCGTCCAACCTGGCCTTGGACACTTCCAGGGATCCAGGGGCAGCCACAGCTTCTCTGGGCAACCTGTGCCAGGGCCTCACCACTCTCCCAGACAGGAATTCCTTCTCAATATCCCATCTAACCCTGCCCTATGGCACCAGGAAGCCATTCTACCTTGTCCTGCCACTCCATGCCATTGTCAAAAATTACACTCACTGTTCCACTGTGGCATGGGTGCAGATAATCCAAACCCACTCTGCTGTTTAATGACCAGAGAAAGTACAAAGAGAGGGCTGAAGCACAACCTCAGCACACGTACTTGGGGGGCTTCAGAATGGTAACTTCTCTTCCCCAGTCTTTCCATTACCAAAAGCTGCAACACCTTCCATTTCCACCTACAGTTTACACAATTTCTCCCACAAAATTCCATTGATCACAACAGCCTGAAACCCAACACAGCTCCCCAGTACACGGGAAGTTGTTGGATCCATCCTCTTCTAAATAACCAGCCTTGGCCACACAAAAAGCCTGGCCAGCTCACCCTTCTGTCTGAAAGCAGGGTGGGATGGATGCTTAAATGGAACAAGAGAAGAACAGGGAGATCCTCCCCCTGAATACACCTCTCAGCCTCCAGCAATATACAGTTTAGAAATCTATTGAGGCAAATCTTTGAAGGTGTGTTTTATTTTATGACTCCTTGTAGAGCACATCTACATTTCAGACATCCACAATGTCCCACACAGCTGTGGGGATGGAACTCCCAGCTCCACCACTGCACAGAAAAGCCTGACAAGTTCTCTGAGACAGAAACTCACTTTCTGTTTTTCTCAGATCCTGCCCACGTGGTCCCAGACAAGCTCCCTGCAGTGTGTACAGCAAAACTAACATGATTTGCCACTTTTCCAAGGGATAGTAAGACCAGTTAGAAGGCTTTGGCTGTAGCACACAAGACAAAGATTGGTTCTGTACAGGATGGTGGTGCTGCCAATACTGTGTATGAAGTGCAGGACGTGACAGAGTAGACGAGGAGTCAGCTGAATCTCATCTTTTATTCAGATCTACAAGCCTGACAGCTCTCACCACTTGCCAGCTGGTGACAGGTACATTTAAAAAAAAAAATTTAAAAAAAAAAAATCTTTTTTTTGACATCCTCGCTTCTCTAACAAAGGAGCTATTTTAAAATTCAACATGCTCCCTTGGAAAGCCTTAAATAGTTTCTGAATGTAACTGGCATTATGCTGTAAGCCAATATTAAATAGTTTTGGGGAGGAATCGTTTAAATTGTTGAGGAAAACCTACATTTAAGTGTTACAAAGGAAAGGACGTGCTGCTATCTGTGGGAGGCACGGTGCTGCATGCAGAAGGATCTGGACACCACCAGTTATCCTGAATTTGGATGAGTAATCAGAGAAGGTCCCTATCTCAGTCAGGAATGAAGACTACTGTTATCTTCACTGCACCATATCCTCTCTACACAAGTTGAAGACACCTTGTCCTAATCATCCAGGCAGCATCACGGTGGCTGCAGTCTGCAGCTGCTGAAAGTTTGGAGAGTTTTGAGCTTCAAGTTCTCCGCTCTCCAAGCTCTTGCATGACCAGAAAAACATGAAGTGAGAACAGAAGAGGAAGGAATAGGTACAGAGCAGGATTTCAGTTCCACTTTTAAAATTACCTTCCTTTATGGACGAGCAGATTTTTAGCCATTTAGCAATTTAGATATTGAGTGAATAACTAAATGCGTTATTCAGTGCAGCAAGAGATTTAGCACCCAGCTCAGCCCTCTCTTTCAGTATTTTGCATTTAGTGTGGCTTCATGAGTTGCTCAGCTCTGCAAATACTGACTGGAAGAAAGGGAAATGTTTTTTACGCTTAAAATTTTTCTAGTAGGAATCCTTTCTCAAGTTCTCAATATGAGCATTAAAGCCACTATCAGATGCAGCAAAATTAACAACTGTTTCCCCAAGTCATACTCCATAGAGAGCCACAGTGGTTGCAGTTTCTCATCCACAGCTATTTTCTTTTGTTTTTTTGTGTTTGTTGTTGTTGTTGTTGTTTTGTTTTTTGTTTTTTTTTTTTTTTCTTTCAAAATGTTTCCTTACCCAAGGGGAAGGTTGTTGGTTTGTAGGTGAAAACAACACACAGCCCAGGGAGTAAGGTAGATAAAGCCTGCTCCCAGCTATTGAAAAATAATTCCTTGTGCTCATTAATAGGCTGATGATGGAAGTAAGAGAAAAGAAAAGAATTGTTTGACCATGAAAATCTGCTTCAGCTCTCCTGACAGACCCGTTTCTATCAAGGGTCAGTAAAGAGAAGCTGATGCTGTCCTCTCTTCGGAGGGGTGAAAAACATGTCACAGCTTGGGAACTCCTTACCAGAGGCATCTCAGAATCCCCCTGGTTCTGCTGAATTAAAAGATGTGGAAAAGAGTTTTTAAAGAAATTAGAGGGTTGGAACTAGATGGTCTTTCAGGTCTCTTCCAACCCAAACCATTCCATGTTTCCTTGCTGCCCAGAAGCTGTTAGAGCAGAGACCCAGAAGAATAGGAAAGAGAAACTCAACACGTTTAAAACAAACTGATGAAGGTGCTGAATATTTCCACCTCTCAGAGGAGATCAAATAACCACGTGCAAACCACCCCTGGCATCACATGCCACTCACCAGGTCTATGTTTTGCATGATGTCCTGGAAGGAAGGGTGAGTCCGGAACTGCTCGAACAGATCCCGCTTGTAGAGCAGCGCGTACACCAGGTTCGGGTTGTGGTGGAGGGAATTGGTCAGGCAGGAGTTGATGATCTCCAGCATCATTCTGATCACTTCCTCGATCACATTGAGGTCTTGTGCCTTTAAGAAAGGAATAAAAGGTTAGTGTGCCCTTTTCCATTGTAAAAAACACTGAGTAATAAAGGCAGCGCACAGGTAATTATTATTAATGGAGCTATTAGATGGTTGCTGTCTCTGTGGTGAGCAAATCTGGCACCCCAGTATCTGGAAAGAGATACGTTTTATCCTGTAATCACCAAAAATTTTAATTGAACTGCATCACACTAGTCTTCAGCCCCACAGCTTGATTCTCTCAATAGGAGCCATCTTCTCATGACATAAAGCATTATCTTACAGCAATCAGCCAAATTCAACAAAGGTTAAATGAACTTAGTCTTCTCAACATTTCCTATGCTAAGTAAAAGCGCTTCAGTTTATATTTAATTTAACACATTTTTTGCTGAGACCCTCCTTGAGGGAGGAAGGGAAAGGGAGAAGAGAGAAAAAATATCAGAAAAATAAAAAATGGCTGGTGAAAGAGGAAAAGCAAAGACAGCAGAAGTAGAACTGACTGGATCAAACCTCACTGCACCTTGAACATCTGTCACGGTTACCAGACTTTGTCCCTCGGAGCTTTTTTTTCTTAAAACTATTTTCCTGGCAGTGAAGAATACTTGTAATAAATGAAAAAGAAGTCTCCTTTTGCAGTGCACTAAAGCTTTAACACTCAAGATAAACTTGTAGAGCTTTTCATCTTGTCAGTGCCTTTGACAAACCATTCCTGATGATTCTGAAACTCTGAAACTTTCTAATCTGAAAAGGCTGGCATGTGAACTCCTGCCAGCCTTCTGAATTCCTCTCCTTGAGCTCCACATCACGGTATTTCCAATATGATTGTTCATACTAGAGAGCTGTCTGTCCTCCCTTGGAATAGAGTTAAAAAAGGAAATTCTACCTTGCTTGTATAGTTTGGTCTCTCCATCACATCAAACACAGGACTGGGAGACTTTACAGGTCTGGCAAAAATGTGAATCATACTAAACCAGCCTGAGTCTTTCTGCTGGGTACAAACACTGAAATCACCAATATATCTCTTCACCAATTGCCCACAAAGCTCATTCTCTGAGTTATCACATGGCACTTAAATTTTTCATCATAAGGCAGTACTTGCAACAGCATTTTGCTGGACTGCCATTCAACCTGTACACGGTTATTTTGTACTGTAGAGTAGCACTCTAGGAATTGTCACTTGTCAGATGTATGTTCTTACCAAGGCAGAAGAGAACACAAGGAAGTTTTTGTTGTTCTGGTTGGAATCAGAAAGAGCAGAATTCTTTGCTACCACTTTGCTCTGGATGCTTTCAATGCAAAGCAAAGGCGCATTTCTTCCTGGAAGTGTAAATCACAGAATCCCAGAATGGTTTGGGTTGGAAGGGACCTTAAAGATCATCTCATCCCACCCCCTGCCATGGGCAGGGATATCTTCCATTATCCCAGATTGCTCCAAGGCCCTTCCAGCTTGGCCTTGGACACTTCCAGGGATCCAGGGGCAGCCATAGCCTCTCTGGACAACCTGTGCCAGGGCCTGCCCACCCTCCCAGCCAACAATTCCTTCCCAACATCCTGTCTAACTCTGCCCTCTGGTAGTGGGAATGAAATAACTGCTTCAGCTGGAATCTGAAGGAAAATCCACACCTAACTCATCTTGGTGGTGATGCTTGCCTATTTCAGAATATGCTGGATTATGGTGTGTTGTAAAAATCTCTGAGCACTGGCAAAATTCCCTCCCCAGTGCAGCAAGGTGAGCTGGTGACCAAGAAGACACTACCCTAAAATACAGATTATATGACTTTTACAGAACATTATGATTCAGAATCAAGTGAGATCCATCCAGTTACCAGAAAGGTAAGAAAATGCACAACTACTTTTCAAAAATTAAATGTTTTTTAATAAAATACATTCACCTTAAACCCCAGACATGCACCTAGCTGAAGCATAAAGCATTGCTAAACATCTTCAGCTAGGTTGGAGACTGCCCATGGTCAGCTTTAGTGAAAAGCTGCAGGAGGAATTCCTCAGTAATTAAAGTTTTTAGGAGCTGACGGACAGAATCAACCAGCTGCTTTTCAGCTGCCACGTTCCAGGTGAAGAATCTGGGACTCCAGTGAAGAAAAACAGAAGATACAGTGAAGATTTTTTACCCACAACTAACTAGACCAAAAAAGAATAATTTATAAGAAGAATGACCTCCAAGAAAGATAGAGAAGTGGGACTGAATCCCGGTATTGCCTATACGTTATCAGGAGAACCATACTCTCCTATAACTAGAGATAGAAGCATTTCTAAAGGCTTGGAAGTCTTCAAAACAAAGGAAAAAACAAGCCGAAAGCCAAGGACATCATCTGGACGAGATAACGGAGAAATGCAGTAAAGAGCTGATAAAATGCTGTGTGATTTTTCTGCTCTGTATCACCACTATCAGGGTACAGCCCCTCTGCACCCAGACAGGTATAAACAAGGCCACGAAAACATTTTGCTGCTGAAGTTTATCACCCTGTGTATTACTCTCAGAGCAGCTGAACACATCTGAAAGGCTGCACGTGCATGGCCAAGTCAAGGACTACCCCACCATTCTCAGCAGCAGTGTAAGACTATGATGTTTTTTGACTGGATTAGCTCTTATATGAAAAGCCAGATACTGATTTGCAGGGGAATAATAGGCACGTTTCAACCTATTAAACAGTACATTTAAATGAGAGGAGTTCAAAGTAACAGCGTTTTCCTATGCTTACAATTGACAAATTCAATGTGGCAATCACATTTAAAATTATTACAGAGTTCCTTAAGAAAACAGGGCTCAGAAAATGGCTCTGTTGAAATTGATGTATATCAATCCTCCCCAACCTTTTTTTTTGTTTGTTTTTGGTTTATACCCCTGGAAATAATTACACCAATAATTAAAAGAAAGGTGGCAACTAAAAGCTTGGTGCCAAATCTGTGAGACTGAAATTACAACTGCAAAAGGGATGGGAATGTAGGCACAGCATTAAAGGGTAATCCTGGGGAACCACCTCACATTCCTTCTCTGGAGAGGATTTAAATGTGGTGCTTTTCTTGCAAAGATCCTCATTTTTAAGGCAAAAAGCCAGATGCTTGCTCATGTTCTAGCTGCACGAGGAATAAGCCAGGCAGCAACAGCTACAAGAGAGCCAGGTAGAGTTATGGGTAGTCTGGGTGTCTTTTGTTAAAAGAAAAAGGAAAAAACAAGTGATCAAGCCAGAGGAAAAAGAATGGAAATAATCTGAGAGGATGCAGGGGAAAATAAGACAATTGGGAATGTTATCTGGAGAAAAACAATTTGAGTTTGATAAACACTACCAAGGAAGACACAAAAGTGCAAAGGCAAATGATGGGCAGAGCTGGATGTTCTCGGATCTGACCAGGCTGAAATACTGCTGCTTTCCTTACTGCAATATAATTACTACCTATCATGGCATCCTCCTAGGCAAAGAGTTCCAGGTCAGTACTTAACACACTGATGTGTAAAACCAGTTGAAAAGCACATGGCTTATAAAAAACAAAGAAGTCAAGCGGCCTAACAGTAAACCCCAGGCATGTGCTCATAGTTTGGTTTCTCACAGACATATTTACCCACCAAAAGATAAAACACTGTCAGTGGAGGATGCAGAAGTTCAGTGTCACTAAAAACCTGCTTAATTTATGGTACCCATCTTCTGGTTCCCACAACAGAACATTCTGAGTGCTCACCTTTTTAATTCAATTTGACATCAAATTAATTTTTAATTTTTGTAATAATAAAGAACTGGTAAACAAAGTTCTGTTCTGAGTTAATGCAAATCTCCAGCCTCTAAATGTTAGCAATTCTGAGGAGATAAAGGGAGGCACGTCCTTGTGTGATTCAGCTTTAGTCTGCATAACCATCCCTTGTGGGGATGGCCACACAACCTGAGCTGGGGTAATGCTTCAACTGCTTGTCACCAGCAGTGACAGCACAGCTGTACCCAAGGAATTACTGGGAGTCTTAATTTCAGGCTGAAATTGCAAATGAAATAATTATTTTCCTTAGGTTTAAAAATTTAAAGATGGGGCTTATAGGAAAGGTGGGGGCAGAGTTCTTTCTAGGGTCTGTAGCAGTAAGATAAGGGGTGATGGTTTTAAACTGAAAGAGGGGAAATTCAGACTAGATGTAAGAAGAAATTGTTTGCAATGAGAGAGGTAAAACACTGGCACAGGTTTCCCAGAGAAGCTGTGGCTGCCCCTGGATCCCTGGAAGTGTCCAAGGCCAAGTTGGAAGGGGCTTAGAGCAACCTGGTCTAGTGGAAGGTGTCACTGCCCATGGCAGGGGGTGGAATGAGATGATCTTTAAGGCCTCTTTGCAATCCAAACCATTCTGAGATTCTATTCCATGACTCTAAAAAGTACTGGTGCACAAACGTAAGTCTTATATCATGTCCACATGACAACTACGCATTTCAGATTATATATTATTTGTATTATTATATATTTATTTATTGCAATCTAGAATTCACTTAAATGTAAGTATTAATTTTTTCCCTCCATTTTACCTGGATGTGTAGTAATTCCCAGTCCAAAGCAACAAATAATTTTAAGCCTAAACAGGTGTACTTCGAAACTTTTTTTTACAAATCTGTGATCTTACAGAGCACCTTTTCCTTTGTGGCAAGATCCATATGAATGGTGACATGCACCAAACGACAGTGGGTATATAGATCCAGATTGCTGCTGCTTGCTAAAGAAGCTCCATGTCTCACTGTGCATCCATCTTGCAGTAATTTTCCAGACAAATAATACTTTCAGCTAAACAACTACTAAATATACAGTTAGCACAAAAAAGCAGGAAGAGGCTTATCTGCCTCAGAAAACAAAACCTGAGCAGGGACGGGTAAGGCAATACCCTACAACTGCACAAAGTAAACAGGGTAAAAAAAACCCAACACAACAGGAAAAGCACAGAGTACTGAAGTCTTAATCCAAAGAAACCCGATGAAGTAAAGTTAGAACGTCACATGTAATAGCAAAAGGAAACACATGATGGAAATGCAGGCTGACAAAAAAAAAAAACATGTCCAAACACAGTCCTGAACTTATTGCTTATGACAATGAACAGCTTTTAGCAAGTGGGATCTTGCTGCCAGTAATAGGATGGTTTGACATTTGAATTTTCAAAAGTGCAAGTTTCTGTATGTCACAGCTCAGTGGCTTTAGCTCACAGTGACTGACACTGCAGGTCCCTCTCCAGCAGAGCAAGGAGTGCACACAGTATGAAAAAGCTGTGAAGAAGCTACTTAAAACACCTGAGGATGCTCTAATAGTTTCCTTCCCAGGACCTCCACAATTCACAGCAGCAAAACCATCCTGGACTCACCACTCACCCAGGTAGCTCTGAGCGACCCCTTCAAGGTCAGAGAATCCCAGAATGGTTTGGTTTGGGTCAGAGGGAAACTTTAACATCATCTTATTCCACCCCAATTCCATGGGCAGGGACACTTTCCACTGTCCCAGGTTGCTCCAAGCCCCATGCAACCTGGCCTGGGACACTTCCAGGGATCCAGGGGCAGCCCCAGCTTCTCTGGAAAACCTGTGCCAGGGCCTTCCCACCCTCGCAGCCAACCAATTCCTTCTCAATATCCCACCTCAGCCTGCCCTCTGGCACTGGGAAGCCATTCTTTCTCATCCTGTCCCTCCATCCCTTGTCCCCAGTCCCTCTCCAGCTCTCCTGAATCCCCTTCAGGCCCTGCCAGGGGCTCTCAGGTCTCCCTGGAGCCTTCTCTTCTCCAGGTGAACCCCCCCAGCTCTCCCAGCCTGGCTCCAGAGCAGAGGGGCTCCAGCCCTGGCAGCATCTCCTCTGGACTCTCTCCAGCAGCTCCATGTCCTTCTGCTGTCGTGGCCCCCAGATCTGGAGGCAGCTCTGCAGGTGGGGTCAAGTCCTCCTCTCCCAGCTGGGTAGGATGGAGGAAGAGGAGCCAGAGGAAGGTGCAGCACACACTGGGTACAGCACTCCACGTGCCAGGGAGGGCTGCACCATGTCTGTGTTGCTGCACCCATGGTGGGACCCACCCATCATCCTCAAACCCCCAGCTGTGGGGCTGAAGGCTTCCACATGGATGCAGGGATAGAGGAAAGGTGAGGGAGGACGTTGCTCAGGCAACATTAATTACGGCTTTTCTCCATTCTGAGCCCCTGTTCACGATGATTCACTATAATTTTTCATCAGTGAGATTCCATAATTTGCAAACATAAATCATAAAAAATTTCTAGTCATAAATGACTACTTCCTTCATGACGCAGACATGACTATAAAGGCAATTTTGTCAGCAATGGAAAACAAAAAGACACACATCCCAAATATTTAACAGATACCAAAAAGACTAAGAATGCCAAATTAACCCCAAACAGCTCCTGCCATTCCTTTTACCAGGGAGAAACAAGAAGGAAAGATTTGGTAAACTGTTCAAGATCCATAAGCTGCAGCCAGAAAATGTATAGTTGAATGAACAGTTCAGTTCATTTTCCATCACATTTTTTTTTTTTTCATCTGGCTTTGTATATGCTAAGGAATACTTCAAATAATTATGTTTTTGTACATTCAGTAGTTAGTTCTTCCATGCCTGCCTGAAGGCCAGCTATTACAGACTCCAGGATGGTTTTCCACACTCTTCTGTGTGGAATAGACAAGTGACACTTCAGGGAATTTCACCTTGATAACATAATTTAACAGCATTCACAATTATAAATGATGTAAACTTCCCTTTCCTCTTTGAAGAGGAATATCTACAGTTAAATAGTTTCAAATAATTTACTTTATTTTTAGCTGCTTTAAGAGAAGCATATGTATCTTGTTTGTATTAGCTTTGGGGTGATTCCAAGAGAGCTGTCTGAATTTCCTGCATTTTCAGCAGAAAATAAAACCTTCAACAAAATAAACTCGCTCTGCCAAAGGAGTGGAAGAGCAGAGGGGAAAGAAGGAAGCTCACGAGAAAGCTGTTCTTACCCTCAGTGAGCAAAGGAACTTCAAAGCCAAGCCTTTGGTGACTGGAATCTTATCTTCATCTCTTTTACTGGCAATACACTTCGGCTGTTCTATGTCAAACCCAGACAACTTTTGGTCAAGTAGGTATTAAGTGAAAAAATGCAGGGCCTATGGTGATTATAGCCTCAAAAAAGTAACTCTGGCATCTCTGATCACTGCCTAGAAATGAAAACAGGGCTGTCACACCAGAGCAAAGTTTGTTGCCAGACACTTTACTAAACAAACTGTCCATCCTGACACTCCTTCATTGCCCTCCAACTGCTTGGGTGAAACCAGGTCTGCTACAGCGTTGGGCTTGAACAGCCACTGGCCAAGGAAATACAAAGCTGTTTCTGAGGGCATGTCTATATATGAGTGATGGTGTAGGTCCTTTATTGGTACTTCTTATGTGATTTCACTGTGTTTGTTACCCAGCAGACCTACAGCTAATCCACAGCCCATCTCCTGGCCACACCTTCACCTTCATCTCTTCTTCCATCCATGCCCTTGCTACCCTGGAAATTCCAATTATAAAACACTTCATGTTGAAATAATTTAATTTAGCCTTTCCCTCTCCCAAAGGCCATAATCAATCAAAAATACTAAAAAATGGCCCAAATTCCCTCAGTGCCTTAACTGATTCTTGGTGATGCTTCACAGTTCTAGTCCTCTGTCCATTTTACGTGTTTACTGAGGATTTTACAGTTCAAAGAATCTCAGAGTGGTTTGGTTTGGAAAGGACGTAGAAGCTCATCTTGTTCCACTGGCAGGGGCACCTTCCACTAGACCAGGCTGCTCAAAGCCCCATGATCAATCAAATCAAACCATTTTCATCCCAAGTAGCTTAGAAAAAGTAAATTACTATGCCAGACATCTCTTCAAGAGGCCAGTCTAAGTCCACCAAGAAGCTCCAGCACAAGGGGAATCACCACAGTGCCCAAAAAACTTGGGAAGTCACCAGCTAGGGGCTCCAACATTGCAGATGAAAGAAGACGGCATTTCCAAACCACACTCAACAATTGACAACAAAATGCAAATATTATTCAGTAAAACTAAACCCAATCATTGTCTAAGGTCCCACAAAACTGGGGAAGAAGCTGCTGCTAGGAAAATGACAGCGCTCCTGCTAAGAAAATTAAAGTTAAAACTGTGAATTTGTATTTTTGTCAAATCATGCTTGAAATACTAATGAGGCTCTCTTGCTGTTGAAAGGAAATGGAGATTTCTCCACTTCTCCTTGAAACTAAGCAGTATTCCCTAGAGGTATGGGAAGATTTTGTTTAGTTTGACTGGTAGAACAGGAAAGGACAAGTTCCCTACGCAACCCCAACTCCACCATACAAAGGTAAATAGATCATTATGATACAGGCTTTAATTAACAGAACCCATCTACCTTGAGAAGAGTTCAAGGACTTTAAAGACATTCCTCAAGTGAAAAATTTCTGATTCCAGCCCTGCACATTCAGCTTCGCTGCAAAATGTCACCAACAAATCCTTTTGGAGGAGTCATACATCAATTACTGCTGTGGGAACTGAAACCTTGATACTCATCATGGAATCACAGAATGGACTGGGTTGGAAGGGATCTTGAAGACCATCTCATTCCAACCCCAGTTCCATCGGCAGGGAAACCTTCCACTGTCACAGGCTGCTCCAAGCCCCATCCAGCCTGGACCTGGACACTTCCAGGGATCCAGGGGCAGTCACAGCTTCTCTGGGCAACCTGTGCCAGGGCCTGTCCACCCTCACAGACAGCAATTCCTTCCCCATATCCTATCCAACCCTGCCCTCTGGTAGTAGGAAGCTATCCCCCTTGCCCTGTCCCTTCATAGTCTAGCAAAAAGTCCCTCTTCATGTTCTTGTAGGCTCCCTTCAGGTACTTCCTAGTTTTATTTTTTTTCAGTGGCATGGCAGGTGTTATATAACACAAAATTTCTCATTTATGTGTTTCATGCATAATGGTACTTACTGAAATCTATAGACTTACAAGTGTATTTCTTAAAGACAATTTCTGAAGAACCTCTTTGAAGGAAGTAAGTGGTCTTCCAGGAAGGAACAAACTTAACAGCTCTGTAGGTCGGTGCAGTCACCACATACACACCCATTTTTCTGTTTCAGTATGTACCTAAGTCCAGATTTAAACATCCTTGTCATATCTTTACTTCTTTTCTGGAATGGGTTCTTAACCTTTTCATCCTGTGTGATGTTTGAAGTAGAGAAACCCTTATTTCTCTCACGAAGAAGAATAAGATAGAAAAACATGACATTTTGCAAACAGCCAGCAAAAAAGACCAATTAGCAATTTAAACCAAACAGTTTTCTTCACATTTTTCCTTCACACCTCCCAAACTTTCCTCCATACAGTACACCATAGTCACAGGATCTATCCACTAGTTCTTTATACCCCCAACATCATCTCCGACTATATTATCAACTATATTCTTCACCCTCAGTATTATGTTTAGCAGTAACAACTATGACACTCATGGCAAAATTATATATACACATATATTAGCATATTTACCATGAATCAACTGCTGTCATTCAAGAAAATCACTCAGTGCCACAGATTACTCAAATCCTGGGCTCAGTTCTGGGTCCCTTCATGACAGGAGAGACACGGAGGGGCTGGAGCGTGTGCAGGGAAGGGAACGGAGCTGGGGAAGGGGCTGGAGCAGCAGGAGCGGCTGAGGGAGCTGGGGGGGCTCATCCTGGAGAAAAGGAGGCTCAGGGGGGACCTTCTGGCTCTGCAACTCCCTGATGGTTCCCGGAGGGGTTGGGCTCTGCTCCCAAGGAACAAGGGAAAGGACGAAAGCAAACAGTGTCAAGCTGTGCCAAGGGATGTTAAAGGTTGGATACTGGGAAAGTTTCTTCATGGAAGGGCTGTCAAGCACTGGCACAGGCTGTGGTGGAGTTGCCATCCCTGGAGGGATTTCAAAGCTGTGGGCATGTGGCACTTGTGGGTTAGTGGTGGCCTTGGCAGGGCTGGGGGAAAAGCTGGACTTGATTATTTTAGAGGGTTTCTCCAACATAAACCTGTGATTCCATCGTTCTGCAGACCTACCTTTAGTGTCTAAGCAATTTTAACTGGGAAGATATCAAACCAGCCTGAACATACAACTATCCCTGACCAAAGCTGTGAACTGCACAGAAGCTGAATTCCTAAGTTCTCCTCCAGTTCCACACTGATCAGATCCTGTGGTTCAGCGTCTCTGCCATGAGATTTCAAAACCATTACTGACTTGGAACCATGATAGTTGTCTCCCACTGAAAGTACCACTCTGAATAATTTTTTCTCCGTCTAAGGGAAGAAACGTGACAAGCAAGACTGTGTAATCCAAGCTCTCAGTAACAAAAACAGCCTGCACGGAGTTTCCATAATTTCCATACTATCCAAGCAGAAGATCTTCCGGCCCTGATGACACACAGGATGTCAGTGGGAAAAGTCAGTGCTGCTCTCTACCCGGCAGCCAAAACATTGTGTATTCCCGCCCCTGGGGTGAAAGTTGCCATTGAAATTTCTGTGGGAGGCATAAGAAAGCCAAGGAGGCGTTTGCAGAGCAGACATATTCCATCATTGCAGCGTGGGGAACACCAAGGAGGCAAGTGAAGGGGTGCTACTGCTGAGGCCACACTGCCCCTGCTTCTGCAGCGCAAGACTCCTCTCAGACACCAAGTCACTGCAAAGGCAACCTGAGATGGGCAGCACACGGATGGAAAATCACCACAAGATGGAAAACCCCCCTTGTTGACGGCCCCACGACAATATCAGGCGTGTTTAAAAATAGTAGTGGCACAAAAAAGGTTGACTAAACATGTTGCTGCCCAGGCAGAAGGTGACTGTGTGCATGCAGAAAACTTCTTATGGTGGTTCAGTACGAAGGACCAGCGGTGCATGGCACAAAATGTCAGGTCCCAGGTGAGAGACACTTGACAAGGGGTTGTGGCACCAGATTCCCAAACTGCTGTGAGCAGTAATATGCTGCTTTACAGCCATCATCTTGCACCAAAGCTGGAGATAAATCATGGAGAGGGCTTTTGATTTCTTATGACATATTAAGGGATAGCAGCGTGGCTAGGAAAGGAATTCAGAAATATAACTCTTTATGAGACCACCTGGCATACATACACAGTAATTCTTTCAGTGGTAAATATTTTGAAAATTAAAGGGGATAGATTAACAAATGTGTGAGAAGCCAATCGTATTAGAAGGAGAATTGCATTATTGATCTTTGAAGTGCTTCGCAGTATAAAGGATCTATGGATAAGTACTTTTAAAATATTACAAAGTATAAGAAAGGAGTTTTATTTGTTTTCCTCTTACCTTACCAACTCTTCAAAACTAGTCACTTCCAGAAAAAGTATCATTTAATCTATCGAGATTGGCCCAAAAAACCTCCATGAACAAATTTCAATACCCATCTTCTCCAGTTGAGTAAACTGCAAATCATAAGGAGATAAGAAACAGCCCTTCTGAGGGCTGACGGCAGACAAACCAAACCCAGGGGGTAACTTTTAGACTGAATTCTACATTCCATCTTACTTTTCAAGGACACTTGGACAGAAGGACACTGCATCAGTTCTGAAAAACACAACCTGATGACAGCTCTTCTTCCTGTTCAGTGCTCTGGAAACACAAAGCAGCTTTAGCCTGACGGCCAAAAACCAGTCCTTTAACTGAGATTTAGAAAACCTGAAACTCACAAAAAACAACTGCAGAAGTCCACGTACACAGGCACCTGTTCCCAAACGAACTAGAAGCAACAGATGACATTTTGTCAAATGCTGAAGCAAAACGCTCTTGATAGAAATATGTAAAAATTGCATTATCCAACCAAATAAAATTTCCTGGAATATTTATGAAGTCTCGTTCTATTTTGGGATCAAATTTAATTTTGTGCAGCCTGGTTCATCAAGTGCAGCAGTGACAGACAGGGACAAGATGAGAGATTACTGCTGAAAGGCAGAGAAGCACCTGGGTATGTTGTGTATCCATCCAGAGTCAGTCGACTCTTCCTCAGAAAAACCCTGTACGTGATTATGACTGTTTACCTAAAACTGACACTAAGTTTTCTAATGAATCCTGAGTAACATAGTCCAGCACAAGGTCAGATGGCTAATTTATTGAAAAAAAATTATTTTGCATTTCAGACAAACTCCATGAAGCCTTTTTCCATGGGAATGTAACACGACTCTTCCTATTGACTTGATACATCAAAATCTGAAAGATTATGGTGTGGAAATAGGAAAAATTCTCATTATTTGTTCTGGTAACTCTTTTTTTTTGTCTGCAGTGAGTAAACATCTAATTTCTCTGCAAGTGCCACAGATTAAGTTGCTGGTGAACGGCTGAAAGACCTGCTTTTGGGAACTGCAACATCCATTTTCCCAGTTTATCTGGGGAGAAGAGATACACTTCAGATAATGATTCTGATTGCGGTGAACAAAACAAATTGAACCTGCGATGTTACAATAAATCCTATTTTCTCCAGAACAGGACGGTTGTTTTTTGTTATTAGCAAACATTATCTTTGAGGTCAAGAGTTTGGGCTAGTACGCACACAAATGATGGAGTGGAACAGGCTCTGTACACACTGTACCAGCTTGATAGCAACAAAAATGCATCAGAACACAGTGTATTTGATGAAAATGCTGTATATTCAGTAGCAGGACACACTCACTCAGCTTGGGCTCCAGCCTAAATAAGTACAAGAGCAGCTGTGGAACAGCTCCACCACAATCCAGGAACGTATCTGAAGGACAATTTTAAAAAGAAAAGGTATCTGAATTGTCCCAATTCTGTTTCAGAGAAATGAAGGCAATCAGACATCTCCCAGCAGCGCTGGGGACAACAAATACAGGAGTACTAAATAACAGAAATATATTAGAGACTTTTCTCTTCATGAATGTTTTAAAAGATACTTCCCTGACATGGCTTTATATTTGGTATTTCAGCGGTAGAAAACAGATGTAGAGTATGACTATCAGCTTCTTGCTTTGGTTTTCTATTTTGCTTTGTTACATTTTCCTGTTTTGAGTCTTTGTTTTGTGTTTTTAAAATGTCTTTCCCAGTTATTTTCCTCTAAAACATGAGAAAAATTTATGTTGGCATAAATTAAGAAGAAGAAAAAAAAAAAGAGCGTTTTTCATCCTCCATCCCTTGTCTCCAGTCCCTCTCCAGCTCTCCTGGAGCCCCTTTAGGCCCTGCAAGGGGCTCTCAGGTCTCCCTGGAGCCTTCTCTTCTCCAGGTGAACCCCCCCAGCTCTCTGTATCCAACTCAGAGCTTGTTAAGAATTTCTACTTTTTGTCCAAATTCTGTGTTATTGTTTCTGTGGAATAATTCCAATTTATAAAAAATGATCCAGCATATGAAATGTGCAGTGTATTCCTCTAATTCACTTAATTCCTGATCAATTAAAAAAATGAAACATTTCAAAGAAATTGCTGGTTACAGGTAAGGGAATTAAAAGTCTGTCTTTCCAACTGCACCCATGAAACACATTAGGGTGTCTCTATACAATGCAATAAACATGAATAAAGAGACTCTTATAAATTTCTATTTCTTCTAAATACGCTCTTCATATGTTTTGAGAGGTTTCCCACAAGAAATTTTACGGAGAACAAGCAACCACTCCACTCAGTAGGGATAAACAAAATGAAAATTCTCCCTTATACATTTCTTTAATGCTGCTTTTCAGGCCAGCTGACGAGGAAATCAGTTTTCAGCAAGTGGCTTATTTTGCTCCATGTGATACTTCGTACGAGCAGCAGAGAGGAACCAATGCTTTTTCAAAACCCACTTTTGGTTGTGAATTTCTGCCTATATCAATAATTATTCTCCTCCAAACCTCTCTCTTATTCACTTCATACCAAGACTGTCTTTCAGTCTTGCTTGACTCATTCCCTTTTAAATATTCCCCCTTCCTTCATCCCATCATTTCAGTCTCCTGGCCACCCACACTGCCAATTAAGAGCAGTTGCATAACATTATAGGTAATATTAACAACAGCCATTAGTGGGAGAATTGCCCTCAGTGAGACAGTGGGAAATGCTGTTCAGGGGGGATAATGCCTCTCCAAAAGATGAACTGTGGGTTGATGAGACCATCTTCCTCTCATCATGTCCCTCAGAATCACTGAGTCTTGGTTTACCTTCACTTCTATTATTTTCTCTCTCTTTCCTTCCAATTCCAGATCACGGATAACTGCAACGAAAGACTCTAAAGAACTTTGTTATGTTATCTTTTAAAATAATTCCTTACTGCCCTTTGATAGAAATGGACTGATTTTTATAATCAACAGCCAGAACTGTTTCAAAAACTCACTGGTTTGTCCATAAGTGTCCCTGTAAAGTACGAAGAGAAAAAGTTGGAAATGGAAGGTACAACATGTTCCACCACTACCTCACAGAGAAAAAGCAGCGCAAAAATAAAAATTCCAACTCCAATTAGGTATTTAGTACCAAACAGCCTGAAAGGTTCTGCGCGGGCTTCCTTCCACATCCATTTCCATTACCCTACATGGCTGCATGTTTAAAAAAAAAAAAAAAGCAATTACCGAGATGTTCATAACACACGGTCACATACTCACGGTTCTGAAGCACCGCATTTTTTTCAGTCAAAACCTTGCTTTAGGAACACTAGAAATTGTTTTCCTGCATTGCTGAAATACACTGCCGTTACGGAAATAAATCCCTGCTCTTTGGAGAGCCACTGCATTAGGCTGTTCTGTTTGAATGACGAACATGAACCATCCAGAATAATCGGCTTCCGAGAAGCCCTGAACAACCCAGCAGCACGAAAAGCATCTGAAGGCCAAACCAGGCAAGAAGGACACCTTGGAGAGACCAGAACTGTCCCTTCCTTTTTTTTTCCACCCAAGCACTTCAAAATGCGCCATTAGCCTGAACTGAGCTTCACAGCACTTGGCTTCGTGGCAGTAATAAACTGTGCTTATAGACAGGCTTGTGAGTGCTTTCTCCCAATAATATATCACATTTTCCATGTACAGCTACGCCTCAGACCCTTCTGGAATCCCAGTATTCCATCAGGCTTCCAGTTCTCTCCGGTGTGGCTCAATTAGCTGAGCAGGAGAAAAATTAGCATACAAAATTCTACTGCTCAGTTTACGGAGATGTGAAGGAACCCCAAGATCTCATGCATTTCCAGCACAAGCTCTCACAACTTCTTCAGCTTAATCAACTTTTAAGGACAGTCATTTGAGCGGTCTTATCAGAAGCACATCCTTTGAATTCAAAAATGCAAACAAATGCCCTTTTTATACCCTTTCATGCCCTGCCTTTATACCCTCTACTGCAAAATAATGACAATGCCCTAAAACTCTAGAACTATTAAAGGAGGAAAAGCAATTTTCCTCCTTTATTAAATAAAATATTACAAAGTTCATGTTTGGCTTGCTTCAAATGTGTCTAACAGGCGCAACAACAGGTTTTTAAAATTACTTCAGCCGATGTTTGTATTGCTACTGTCTGTAGTTCTTCTACTTCTTCCAGTTTGTTCCCTTGTCTCGTAAATCTGAAGAATTAAAGATTTTCAGATGGACAGAGACTCTGCTGCCACAGAAAATGTTCTTAAAAAAAAAAAGAAAAAGTAATTTTCATCCTTATTTTCCAAAATATTGAGAATTTTCAAGTGAAATAAGGCTTAACTACACCTGTGTAACACAAATACCAGACACCAAGGACACTTCTGTGGAACTCCTGTCTCCCTACACACACAGTAATGCAAAGACCAACTGCAAACAAATATTAGCACTTCATAGTAATATGAAGAAGTTTAAATAGACTGAAATTCATCAGCCTCTCAAGGATATTAGGATAGTTCTTCAGCTTAAGGATAATTTATGCAGCATTTTCACAGGAAAGTTTCCAATTCATTTCAAGGAAAGTACTGATTAAGAATTCAGACAGAACTGCAGAATTCAGCTATTACTCAATACAAAAGCTCACTTCAGATTTGGGTTAGGTTGGTTATTTCAGTCTATTCTGAAATAGCTTTTTTTTTTGGTGATATAAAAATAGGGGGATTAGGTAGGAGTAATAGTCTTTAAAATATAATTCATCTGAAGGAGGGTATGACTAATATTTAGAAAATGTATTTATAGGCCTCCTGCTCTAAACTGGAGACAGGCAAACCCAAGAATAGCCTGACATTGAAAATGTTACTTTATGAGCCATCAACTCAAGAGTAATCAAAAAGAAGGTAAAATAGTGCAAAACAAGGTCCCATTAAATGCAACTTAAATTGCTAGAATCCACATACATACAAAACCCACTAAAACATTATACTGGTTTGCCATATGCTGCTTTCAGTAAACAACACACTAGTAAAAATGTTCTTGTATAATCATATTCTAAGTTTTTTCCACTAGAAAACAAGAGGATCTAAAAACTGACACTCAAAAATGAAGGTTTTTTTAGACCATTAACAATGCCTGGCCAATGCAATCAAAAAAACCTACAGAGTTACTAGGCCACATATAAAACTGGAAGAAAATAGAGGCAAAAAGAATATTGAAGGGACCTGGGCAGTGCTTTGGGTGAAAAGCAGGGGCTTTACTGAGTTTTAAAGAAAGATTATGACAAAAAAAACCCCCTACCTTAGCTTTTTTCCCTCACCCCCCTATTTGACAAATATGGACATACATCAATTAGGAGTCTTGATTTAATTTGTCAAAGTTTCCCGTTCTGCCAACAGCGTATTCAATTCTACATATTTTGTGTGCTCTCAGCAGTTACCACTAAGCAGTATTTTTACAGACTACCAGCTAAACAACGTTAATTGCATCACACTAACTCTATTAGGCTTGACCAGTTTATTTGGAAGAGGGTTTTAATTTCATTTCTGCATCATTACTGGAGTCATCAGATGATCGCAGGGAAGACTTTCTACTTCTTCACGACAGCACACGTTTACAGGAAAACACCTCTGTGTGACGGCAGAGTTCAGCACTAAACTGTTCCTTAGATAATTAAAAAAAAAAAAAAAATCAAATAGAGCTCCAGGATCTCTAATGCAGCATTACATGTGCAAGCACAGAAGATATTACAGGACCCAACAACCTCAGAGGTCTTTTCCACTCCAAATGATTCTATGATTCATAGAATTCATAGAATCCCAGAGCGGTTTGGGTTGGAAAAGCCCTTAAATACCATCTCGTTCTAGGTCCCAAAACATCACAACATTTATTTAAAGGTCGAATATTGTTCACATCAATAGTGAATGAATTAATTGTTTGCTAAACGCTGGATAAGCTAAAAACAATGAACTTCTTTGCACGTAACCGCATCTAGAACATTTATGGATTTTAGATCTGTTTCACTACGTTTAAAAGGCAGCAAATACAGAAGTTCATGGACCTGATTTCACCTACTCTTTAGCAATACCAAATTTCCAAGATAAATAGGGTGCCCTTAATTACAAAGGACAATTTCTTCCTGGGGAGTAAATGAAACAGGGAACCTTTTAACATCTATTGATGTGCAGAGGGGAGATTATGTCAGTTCTCTGCTGTAGAAACTAAAGAGAAGGACTGTTTATGAAGTACTTGGAGCTTTGAATATAATCAACTGTAATAACAAGATACAAGTTCCCCCCAAAAATATTCCCTTTTTTGTTGAAACCACTTTTGTAATACTGCTTTTTAATAACCCTCATAATGGCCGAATTAGAGGAACCCCAACTGAAGTCATTCATCCCACATAAAACAAACATTGCTTTTTCTTCTTAGCTTTGTTTTACAAGCTACATTACTTCCAGATGACGCTTGAGGGGCCTAGGAGTTTCAAGAGTTAGATGGTTAAACAGACAGCTGCTTTCTATTTACCATATAAATCAGGGAAAAAATCAAAGAAGAATCTAAATATTGGAATTCATTTGGCCCGTTATGGAGCACAAACTGAGAGGGAAAAGGAAAAAAAAAAAAAAAAACAAAAAAACCAAAAAACAACAACACAGAAATCGCATCACCCAAATGCAAAGCTTAATTCTGGTTATCAAGATGAGAGAGAAACTCATCAGCATTTGCAGAATTCCAGGCCTCCAAGTAACACCAGCTGTGCACAGCAGGTAGGTTTAACTGGATTGGGAATGAGTCAGAAGTCAGCTCTGACTGGGAACTCTCCTGGTACCACCAGGCTTTGCTACTGCAGACTTTATATAAATAAATAGACATTAAAACATATATTTTTATATATATACATACACAGAGATCACTACATTCAGATTTTCATATTTTTTCCTTTGGATTGCCAACATGCATTTATTTCTGTGCTAGCTAACCCCAGAAAAACCCAACACATTTTGGGCAGGGGGTTAAAAGATGGCTCTTCATATATTGCCAGGAGTACATCTATAAATATGAAAATCTAACATTATATACATTGCTTCTACCCCCAATGAATTTCATCCACCATCAAAGTGCTGCTTAAATGACAGTCCTATATTTGAAATAATGGATGATATTGGCACTAAGTGGGATTATTTTTAGAATTTTTCCTAGCACATTTAAGCTTCATCTGGATAGAACGATGTATCTATTTTTTTAAACCAAAATTTAGAAGGTAGGACTCAAGAGATGATGTGTGCCAAACTACTTGCATCTAAAACTATTCCTACATTTGATTTTTATTTTCCTCATTTTTTTTTTTTTGCATGAAGCAATTTTTTTTTTTTCTTACATAAGCAAAAATATTCTGAACCCCTAACATAAGCTTGCCAAAATTCAAAATTTTCTCCCTCCTTCTCCACCCCCTCTCTGCCCAGAAAGAGTTAAGGAGAATCTCTCGTTACCAGCCGCAGTAAAACAAGCACTGAAGGGCTCAAAAATCATAAGCAATGCCATGAAATCCTTAAAAAGCAATTACTTGGGTAGATGGTAGCTCCAACAACACGTCTGACGTGCCACTTCCCAAGGGAAGTTAGCGTGTCTCCAGTTGTGCTGTTAAGTACCTCTGATTTAATAAATTACATTAGGCTGTAATCAAATTACCAGGAAAATCACTGATATGTTTACTTAAGTAATTTGTCTTGATTTGAACTGAAAGAAGCAAAAATCCTCAATTATTTTATTACCAGTTCTCTTAGTTTGCTGAGAATTTTGGAAAACGTGCTTTCACTGAATGCGAGAAAGCAATAAAGATAACCTTTAGTGGATATTTCCCATTTCTTCAAGCCTGGAGACAAGGACAAGGGGATCAAAGTGTGGTATTTCAAAACAGGTCAATGAAAACAATGAATAATAAAGCTTATGAAACAACGAGTAAACAAAGCAGCATGAGAATTAGTCTAACCAAGGATCCTGTCTTTGAGGCAACAGTTTAAATGACAGGGGGTGGTTCACTCCTCCCTGCTGGCTTCTCCATCCTGCTCCCAAATCCCATCACACTGACAGGAGTTTATCAGGAAAGGACGAGGAAACTGGTCCAGCCTTAACAAATGAAACAACTTGTTCTTTTCTTTTTTAAAGACCAGAAAAACCTCAACAAGAACAATGTGGAGGGGACCTTAAAGCTCATCTCATTCCACTCATGGAAGGGGATAACTTCCACTAGACCAGATTGCTCCAAACCCTGTCCAGCCTGGCCTTGGACATTTCCAGGGATTCAGGGGCAGCCACAGCTTCTCTGGGAAATCTGTGCCAGGAATTTCTTCCCAATATTTAACCTAACCCTGCTCTCTCTGTGAGTTTGAAGCCATTCCCCCTTTCCTGTCCCTCCATCCCTTGTCCTAAGTCCCTTTCCAGCTCTCTTGGAGCCTCTTTAGGCCCTTGAAGGGGCTCTCAGGTCTCCCCAGAGACTTCTCCAGAAACCTGTGCAGAGCAAGCAAAATGGGAATCATCCCTTTCTTTAGCATAAACACAGAGAGGTACAAAAGGCTTCAGGACTTCAGACATTTCAGCCACCTCAGCTCCTACAATCTTCCTTATTCTAACAGACAACATAAACATGAACTTTCAGAATATGCTGAAGCGATGAAACCTGGCCCAAACTTTGATTCAGTCGACTGGCTATGGCTCAGATTGAGTGGGAACATGAGCAATTGGAGAGGGGAAAAAAAATAAAAAAAAAAAGACCAGAAAGTCATCCATAACAGTTTACCTTATCCTTTCAAAGCACAGGCCATGGCCTTATCTCACTCTCCCCTGCACCACTCTTTCCAACTGCTCTCTTTTTTTCCTCCACCCCTATGTCATACCAGCCATAAGAGACAAGAAATTCACTGAAGTGTCTGAGCCTCTTGGCCGTACTCCAGAGTACAAAACCTATAAAACATTTTTCAGCACCAATTCTTACACACACACACACACACACACATATATATATATCTTCACATGCCTAAGTGTGCACGGACATACACATACATATTTATGTATATGTGCTCTTATACAAACACATGTGTGTATCATGCTGTTTGCTTTTCTCTGAACAGTGGGGACGGTATTTTAGGAAAAACATGTAAGGATCCTTCTTCATAAAATCAGCATCCTCCTGACAAGAAGCTCCTATTCCCCAGTAGCAAACCCATGGAAAAAAAAGCCAGAAAAAGGCCAAGGGGTCTAAAGTCTTGGGGGCTTTCAGTTGTTCGTGGCCATGCAGATGAAAGAGCTTTATCCAGCTTGTGCATCACCTCACAAGGCAAACAGGAGTGGGACCTCCTGCTCTTCAACCACAGACTAATTTGAGGGTGTTCTTGCTGAAATGTTTCAAGTTCTGAAAATTAAAGGTCTGAGAGCAATTTCTGGGAGGGAAATCAGAAGGCCTAAAACCACGGGTGCTGTTAGGAGTTTCACGTGACTTAGGGCATGGTAAGGCAGCAGGAGTACACAGGAAAATCCTGCAAGTGATTAATTTGCTTTACAAACCCACATGTCTCTGAATAAAAAAGTGCCTCTAGTTTGTATGGTACGTGTCAGAGATAACTAAAGGATGCAGGTTAAGAAACCTCATTAGTTGTATTAGATTTAAGTCACCAAACTACTATATCAAGTTATTTCTTCAGGTATTTTTATACTTAATGTTAGAGTAATAATGGTATGTAAATTCTCAAGCAGGCATGTCCTGGACCTTGTATTAATCCTGAAAATAAAACAGTTGTTACATTTTCATCCTCAAAAATCCAAAACAACTGATAAACCAAGTCTTTTTTTTTTTTTTTTTCTCTTCACCCAGTATATTGCAGTGAGAGTTCAAATGAGTACAAACCAAAGATACTTCAGCAGTACAAAGACATTATTCAAGTCTTGCAAGATGTCTCCTTCTCGTACCGAAACTAGAGATTTTCCAACAAGCCGTGCAATTAAATTACAAAATTGTTGCCTATTTGTGGGCACTGGCTCAGCAAACTGAAGAGAAATGTAAGTATCCATGTGCTCATAACATACCAATTTGCCCCATGACTACAGTAGTCCCCCAAAGGCTCACTGGGAATTGCTTCCAATCATTTTTTTAGGCATTTTAACATAATGCGGATGCCAAAGCCCTGTTCTTAAAAATAATGTTTTCAACTGTGTCATTTAAACATCCTGAGTTACAAATGGCTCGAAAATCATGAGTTGACAGCAAGTCTCTTTGCTCTGAATCGTTGTGGGTTTGCTTTGCCACTTTTAAGTGTAATTCTTGGGTTTTTTAAAGGCGTTTCAGACATGACATCATTCACACAGGATCCTGTATTTTGATGTCGGTGATTGCTCAGCTGTCACACTTCGAGAATTCTTTGCAGATTTAGGAATGTGCCACTTGTTTTTTTTTAAAATCACCCGCTGCAACATTCAGTCTGATACTCACGTAATCAGGACATGGAGAGTCGCTTGAACCCAGGGAACCTCTTAAGGACTGTGTGGCTTGTTCCAGCACTTTGTTGTGTTTTTTAGACAACAGAGAAAATAAACTGGAAAGGAAAAAAAAAAAAAGGAAAAAAATAAAATAATTTCACAATAATGTCCTGAAATAGTTAGACCATTCAGTCAGAAGAATTGTTTTATTCTATACACAAGATCTTTAGAATGCAATGCACGATAGCTACATAATTTATTTATTTATTTCACACCTGGGTAAGCAACAGAAGTTTGAATCAGAAATATTCTATACAACAAATGACGTGAAGAACACTCACTGTTCATGATTAAATTCTTAAAAGTCAAACTGTTACAGAAGGAATGGTATACATGCATTTTTAGTTCGTTACCAGTTTGTGTTCACTAAAATGCAATTTTTAAGCTCAGCACCTCATGCACTACACTGCAATATATCCTTAAGCATCTCGTGTACTATTCCTTGTAATAGCCTAATTGCTTAGACAGGAGAAATCCGAGGAGAATGGTGGAAGCAGCAGCAGTGGGCAAAGCCACCAACCAGTGCTCAGCAGCTTCAAGGAGTCAGATGCTTCTCTAAAGCCCCCTGCACCTCAAACATGGCTTTCAGCTCACAGACAAACCCCATCCCAATCTTAGAGCTGTTTCGGTTGCAGAAGAGCTTCTAAGATCATCAGGTCTGACCATTTCCCCCAGCACTGCCAAGGCCACCCCTAACCCATGTCCCCAAGTGCCGCATCCACACAGCTCTGAAATCCCTCCAGGGATGGGGACTCCACCCTGGGCAGCCCGTGAAAGGACAACCCTTCCTGCAGAGAAATTTTCCCAAATGTCTAATCTAAACCTCCCCTGGTGCAACTTGGGGCCACTTAATCTTATTATAGCTCAGATGGTTTTAGGCTTTCTGTGTTTAAAACCATTATTTGGGCTTCTTTTTGGAGCATTAGAGGACTCCTACCAGGCTTTCCTAGGATGACTATGCATGTCCTTAGAGGGTGGAAAGGCTGGCACAACAAATAAGCACCACAAAGGCTGACAGTGGTGAGGCCCTGGCAAAGGTTGTCCAGCGAAGCTTTGGCTGCCCCTGGATCCTTGGAAGTGTCCAAGGCCAGGTTGGACGGGGCTTGGAGCAGCCTGGGCTAGTGTGAGGTGTCCCTGCCCATGGCAGGGAGTGGAATGAGATGAGCTTTGAGGTCCCTTCTGACCCAAACCAGTCTGGGGCTCTAAGAACAAAATTCAGTTATAAGTAGCAAAAAAAAAAAAACTACCTCAGTGTTATGCTCTGGATAACCACTATTTCTTGGAACTGGAGGACACTCTCACCGCTTGGAGGCATGAAATTCCTTTTCTGCCTCAGGAAATGATGCTCAGCACTTGAAGAAGTTCTCTGAATTTTTCAAACTTAGAATGTATCATTCCTACTGTGTCCTTTACAGAGCGTAGGAGTAGATTCCTCACAGTTATCAGTGCTTGTCCCCACGTTGCTAGTCAAGAGCCTCAGGACAAGGCTTTTCCAACACTTCTCGCTGCCATGAGGTATTATTAGTTATGCTTCTCAAGCTCAGATCTTAGCTCTCGAGAGCAAACTCAGTAAATTCCACTGCTAGATACAGTTGTGGCTTTCCACCTCTTTTGCCCTCCCATATTCTGTTATTGCATTCACAGTCTGAAGGTTATTTTTTTTTTTCCCAAATCAGTATATTTGGATGTGCAAACTTGTTGTCCTTGGTTGGAAACAGCAGCACTACTTTTCCAACTTCTGAAGGCTCAGATTTCAGAGATACTGTCATCAGCACCATCTAGTGCTGTGGAGACAGAATAATCAGTTAAAACCAACACAGTGATGCTTATGGGAGGGTGCAGCAAGAACAGGTTAAATCTGGTGTCTGAATGCTTCTGAAGATAGTGATAATTTCACAAAGAGGAAGAATTTGGAATAAAAAGGGTTTCCAACTAGATTCTTCTCCAAAATACATAAAGCACTTCGGGCTTGTAAGGAAATTTAAATATAAACAAAGAAGAGGGATCAAGAATTTTGCAAAGTGCATTTATTCAACATATGAGAAGAGGAAAATGCACATCGACTGGTATTCCACACGGAGTTGGAACAGCAAAAAGCAAATTTATTATCTCTGACAGAAATGTAGAGAACTGAGAAAAAGAAGGGTAAAGGAAGAGGACAGAGGATTATTTTTTCACATCCTATTTTTGCTTCCTTAAATACTTTCCTTTTTTTTAAAAAAAAAATTAATTGTACTATAACAAAACTGGAGTTTATGGCATAAGCAAGCCCTTGGTGGCTGATCTCTAGGTCCACAGGAGCAGTGAGGGGCTGTTATACATTGCCTTTGGCATGGGGGCTTCCCCTTGCAAAGTTCTGCATTCCTGCCACAGGCTCATGTCCTTCACACCGTGCTGAGACAATTCTTTGCAGGACCACTGCCCAGGACACAGATATTCACGTTAAA
The DNA here is from genome assembly GCA_038380795.1 of Pyrocephalus nanus. Classification (NCBI taxonomy): domain Eukaryota; kingdom Metazoa; phylum Chordata; class Aves; order Passeriformes; family Tyrannidae; genus Pyrocephalus; species Pyrocephalus nanus. The sequence goes on along the minus strand of CM076263.1, from coordinate 1,381,074 downwards.
AAAAACTCAGCAAAAATTCTTTGCTTCGTAAATCCACTATCTTTCTCAAAGGACCACCCTTTAGAAGAGCACAAGGGCAGAGACACATGGGCAGGAATTTTTCATCATAAAAATACATAGAACTGCAAACTGGAAAGTTACAGCTAAACAGAACAAAAAATAAGGCCAGATATGCCATTTACAGATCAATTTGGAGCTCCCGAGGAAGTACCATTGCCTCCTGAAACGGTGCAAAAATTCCACACCAAGTCATTCATCTATTACTATGCCTCTAACTCTTAAAAAGACCTTGATAAATATCAGAATAATTTTTAAAATCTCAGTACAGGCTTAGCTGCAATCATCAAAAGGCATTTGTATGAACTTTAGCTCATAAATATCTTTCACCATCAACAAATGCTACCTTCTAAAGGAGGTGCTTGATTTTGCAGAAGTCACATCTGCAGTGTCTGTAAAACACTGGCCTTGATTTCGACTTTTAAGGCACGAATAATGCAACTTAAAAAAGGCAAAAATGCTTTACGACCAGGTTGTTCTCCTCCCCACAACAAGGTAAAAGTGCCAATTCACATAGAAGTGGAAATAAAGGCTGTTCCCCAAGTTTGCCTTCACGTGTCCTAGTCACACTTCTATTTTTTCAAGTTGAAATGGAAGAGAAATATACCTATACTGTGTGGTGACTGAGGGCAGCCTGCAAAGGCTGACAAGAATATGGATTTTTCTACCAGAATACTTCCTCTCTTTCATCCCTTCTTCTCCATCTCTCAGTCGGACAGGCTGCAGAGCTCAACAGCCCTTTCATCTCCCCCATCATGGACATTTTATAATAATAACAATTAAGTCATGTCCAGAGCAGTGAAAAAGTCTTGGTACCTCAACCCATCCCTCACTCACAGAAGTCCTTATGGGCCAATGCTTAGCAAACAAAATAAAATGTTGGAATTATAGCAAGATGAGATAACAGCTGGCATCTGTTAAAGAAGATTATGAATTATCAGCTGGCATCATCAGGAAGGAATTCCTGGCTGTGAGGGTGGGCAGGCCCTGGCACAGGCTGCCCAGAGAAGCTGTGGCTGCCCCTGGATCCCTGGAAGTGTCCAAGGCCAGGCTGGACGGGGCTTGGAGCCACCTGGGATAGTGGAAGGTGTCCCTGCAGGGACACCTGCAGGGGGTGGGAACAAGATGATCCTCAAGGTCCCTTCCAACGCAAACCATTCCAGGATAATATGATCTGTTACAGATCACACCATCGATGAGCTCAGCCAACAAGGAACAACAATCTCAAGGTCTCGTGTTTCTGATTTTAAGGAATTGAAAACAACATTGGTTTCTTTGTCTCCCCCTGTGAAGAAGTTGGTTTTTTAATTTATCACAAGGCTGAACTTCGATAAATAAAAAAAAATTATTAGAGAGTAAAGAGTAATGGTTTCTTAAATGCCAGTGATTTGATTAAGTGCTATTTGAACACACAATAAAATTCAAACCTGTAATATATGAACTTAACGCTTTCAAAAAGTCAACTCCACAAAGCCTGTAGATCCAAAAAAAAAGGAGTCAATAAGGAGACTCATTTAACAAGTTCCTCAGAAAGTCTGATTTACATCAGCTCAAAACAGCTCATAAAGTACACTTCTCACATCAGAAAATAAGTGTATAAAATGGAAGTTTTATAACAAAAAATTTGGAAAAAGATATGGGAATTAAAATTAAAAGTTGAAAGGAAATCCAAAGCTAGAATTTGCCAAAAAATTAAGCTTTCTGAAAGCTTTGCACAGCTTTGCACAGGAAAGGTACCAGTGGGCTTTATTTTAAGAAAATAAATAGGATGCCCCAAGGAAATTACATGCCAGTTTATCCTGAGCAAAATAATGGAACTATGATTGTGAGACTCATTCCAAGGAGGGTATCACTGGCATTGAAAAAATACATGCTGTCAATTTATTTTCATTGAGACTAGAAATAAAATAAAGCACAATAGCACCCCTGTTGCAACAGGCTTCTACACGTCATTCATATGACTTTGTTCCACCTGGGATTCCTTTTTTTTTTTTTTTTTTTTTTAATTAAGACAGTTGAATGGTAAAAAGCAACACAGGATGCATCTCTATGAACTGAAAATCTCAGCAGCCTGAAAAATCTCCACATTTGAATTGAAATAAGTTTTCCTAACGGGGCCAAAAAGGAATATATTCTTGGCCGGACTAAATACACAAGATATATGAGGTGACTGATATTATTGATATGCATCAACAATAAAGAAATGCCAGTGGCTGGAGTTGTGTCAGGGCAGGCTCAGGTTGGATCTCAGGGAAAGGTTCTTCCCCCAGAGGGTGGTTGGCACTGAACAGGCTCCCCAGGGCAGTGGGCACAGCCCCAAGGCTGCCAGAGCTGCAGGAGGGTTTGGATTACACTCTCAGGGACAAGGTGGGATTGTTGGGGTGTATGGGCAGGGCCAGGAGTGGGACTGGATGACCCCTTTGGGTCCCTTCTAGCTTTGGATATTCTATGATTCTATAAAATATTACGTGCAAATGGTAGAGTCATTACAGGAGTGGCAATTAAAGAGAAAAGGCATTTTGATTAGATTGCTCTTAACCTTTCAAAGAATTGGACACAGGATCAACCTGCAGAGATTTAATCCAGCCAAACTTGAAGGCATAAATGTAGCAGCAAAGGATCCAATCTGTTCCCTAAGTGTGAAGGATCTCACCCTGGGAGCTGCCCATAATGCATCAGAGCTGATGGAAGAGCAACTGACTTTGGTTTTAACTAAAATACGGCCCCTCACAACAAGAGAGACCCTGAGGGGCTGGAGTGTGTGCAGGGAAGGGAACGGAGCTGGGGAAGGGGCTGGAGCAGCAGGAGCGGCTGAGGGAGCTGGGGGGGCTCATCCTGGAGAAAACGAGGCTCAGGGGGGACCTTCTGGCTCTGCAACTCCCTGATGGGAAAGGGGAGATGGGGGAAAATCTGACTCTGCTCCCAGGAAACAAGGGACAGGAAAAGGAGAAAAAGACTCAAATTGTGCCAGGGGAGGATTATATTGGGTATTAGGGAAAATTTGTCCACGGAAGGGGCTGTCCTGCCCAAGGAAGTGGTGGAGTCCCCATCCCTGGAGGGATTGAAAAGCCATGTGGAAGTGGCACTTGGGGACATGGGTTAGTGGTGGCCTTGACAATGCTGAGGGAATGTGCAGACTCAAGCACAGATGTCTTTTCCAACTAAAAGATTTCAGAAGGAAAAAAAAAAGTTACTGCAACAGAAAGTTAAGCACCATTACAGAATCACAAATTTCTTTTACAAAGGAGGGTGAAACCAGGTTTGAGGTGCAAAAAATTCCTCTTTACAGTGTCATAGCAGCGGCAGAAAGGAGCAAAAAATCTTGGAGGAAAGAGAATCTCAACAACAAGCGTACAAGATGAGCTCAGACCGATCCTATGGTACAGAGAAAGAGATGGAAGCCTTAAAAATAGGGTCACGGACAGAGAGTGGGAGACAAACTGAGGGCATCAGCAGGGGAAGGTCAGATTGAGTTATATGACAGGAAAAAGGGATAAGATTTGGATTTCTCCCAATCCAAATCACTAATGAGCTCCTCAATGAATTTTCATTTATCTGAGTATTTAGAAATATTCTATATGTGCTGAGTAGAGAGTTACTCAAGGACTAAAGTACTGCTCCGCAGAATTTATTTGAAGCTTGGAATTCAGAAGTTCTGAACCTTTTCTCCTTGCTCTCTCAGTTCAGAAGTGCTGCAAGCAAACTGAACAGCACACAAACACTAACCCCTATCTGGTGAGGGGAAAAAAACCAGTTCCATGGATCAAAAAATTTGATGATGAATGTCCTCAAACAATTCAGCAAACATCCATGCTGTTTATTCTCTCTGCTCCCATATACATGCCAAATGTACTATTGTTCTTCATTTTAAAGAATTAAATGTAAGCCCTAAAAACCAAAACCACGTTACGCAAACACTCCTTAAACAATAGGGTTTTACAATGCCACAATCATATTAGAAGAAAGCTCCCTTCTATAGAAAGCTCTAAAAATATCTTATTTTTGAAACCTGACATCTAGAAGTTTAAAACCATACCTTGATTCCTGTATCTGTAAGGAACACTTATTTGCTTGGATATTTTTTTTTTTTAATGGATTACAGGAAAAAAAGAGTGTGCTATGACACAAGAACTCTATACATGGGTTGAATAAAGTTTCATGGATGGTCACACAAGACATCATAACAAGACAAACGCCCTGTGCTGTTTCATTTGAAACACAATAAATGCATTGTCCTAAAAGTCATGTACAGGGGACAGGTTGTAAGCAAGTGCAGCCTTTGTGTGGGTGATGGGGAAGTGCCCTGTGAGCACTCAAGGATCCCAGGCCTGGGAGAAATCCACGTGGCACAAATACATGCAGAAAAAAAGTCACTAAGTCCCCGAGGCCCCATAGCTACTAAAGAGCCCTTGAGGCTTTCTACATTTGAATTATCCAAGCTGCAGTAGCACATAAATAGAAATATGGAGAGAGAATAGCCATGGAGAACTCCAGGGGCCGTGCAGGGCAGTTTATTCCATGAGGGACAGTGATCTTATTTATTTGAGCACAACTCCAATTCCTGGGAGATATTTAGGATCCCAGGAAAGGGAACTTAACCAATTAAGATATCGAATTGCTAAACAGAAAGTAAGAACACACTTTATACCTTTCTTCCTAATCTTGTAAAGTGAAGCATGGCTAACTTCTCCTGAATAAAGCTTTGCTATACTTCCTACCAGGTCCACCTGGCTTGTGGAGATGCTGTGAAACCAAGAGACTCAAAGTGCACAGACTCCACAAACGTCATGCACACAAATAACATAATTTGTATGGGCACCGCTGATGGACAAAGAGGGGGGATCAGGGGATTAAAAGATCCTCTCTCAGGTAGTAAAAAGTCCTCATGAGGCTGGAATTCCCATGTTATGACTCTGCTGGACAGTGATCTGACTTATTTTAGCTTTTCTTGTCCTGTGCCTTCTCAAAAATACAAGTTTGTGTCCCCTTGGAAACAGGCTGTGTGCCTCAGCTACTGGCTATTACAGTGCAAATCCCAAAGCACAGAATCGTGGGATCCTAAAATGGGTTGGGCTGGAAGGGACCTTAAAGATCATCTTGTTCCACTCCTTGCCATGGGCAGGGACACCTCCCACTATCCCAGGTTGCTCCAAGCCCCATCCAACCTGGCCTTGGACACTTCCAGGGATCCATTGGCAGCTTCTCTGGGCAACCTGTGCCAGGGCCTCACCACCCTCTGAGTAAAGAATTTCTTCCCAATATCCAATTTAAATCTCCCCTCTGCCAGTTTAAGACTGTTCCCCCTTGTCCTGTCACTACACACCCATTTAGAGAATCGCTCTCCCAAGCCACCCTCTTGCACCACAGAGGATTTTGACGCAGCCTGGGTAAGCAGACGATTTCTGTCCCATCTCCCTGTTAAACAGGAAGCATTAAGGACCACTCTTTCAGTTCTGAAATCCTAAACTTTATCGTAATAAATGATGTACTTCAAGATATCTTTATTCCCAGCAAAAGCAACCCATTAATTTTAAAGAGTATCCTTTCATCTGCCACTGCTTACGTATCAAGCCATGTGAGACGTACGTTACCTAGAAGTCATGTGCTGTAAAGCCATACCACATTCTGTCTCACAGAGGACAACATTATTAATTAGAATATTATTATAATAAGTAGAAAAAACACACGCAGTCACCATACACTGGTATGTATACAAGCAAATTCAGAAACAACTTAGAACAATTAAGGGAGGCTTTTCATTAACGAACAGGATTTCCTGCTAAAATGGAGTTGAAAAGACAATGACAGCAGTAAAAGCAAGGAAGAAAGGAATTTGATGTGGCAAGACTAAAGTAAATATTTACAAAATAAGCCAAGAGTTTAATTTGCAGAGAACCGGGAAATGTATTTTTCAAACGAAGGCATAAACTGTTCGGCAGCTCATGGCCTCTTTCCAGCCAATGTTGGGAAATTGATGCTCCTATCACTAGAGAGGCAAAAGGAACAGAAAGCAGTAAAATACTTCCCCCTCTGTCTTGGTACAGATCGTTTCATTCCCCTTTAGTCTGTCATGCCAAATAACATCCTTGAAATTCCACTTGAAGGGCAGGGTCAGGCGAGGATGAGGAGCACAGCTTAGGATCACCATCTCCCTAACTCCATGTTGTGTTAAAGTGTAAACTGAATAACCCAGACTGGGGTCTTCCATGGACTGAATTCCCCCAAGCAAACCCTACAGAACATGGTGATTTTGGCGGGGAATTTACCGAGCACCCTCTCTCTGCTGTATTTTTCTGTAATCAAGCGAGTGGCAGGTTTGAAACTGAATTCTGGAAGGCTGAAAGCTAAGGGAGGAAAATGTGTGCAGTCCAGTATAAATAGAGTACATGTTTTCAAAGCTCAGACTAAGTATAAAGTTTATTCTGAGCTTAATATCCCCTAACCTGTCTTAGGTGTCTCAGGGCATGAATGTAATTCCTCTCAATGTGTTTGCCCTGTTATTATTTTGTAAGAATACTGAATGGGCAGAGTCCACAATATCTCCACTTCATCTACTTGCTCTTCATTCAATAGGCTAAGTGTCTCATAGCTGCTGAGAGATGACATTTGCCTTGAATTAGGACAAAACTCTGTGGGTGAGAATCAGAGGAAATTGCTGGAGAGAGCAGCCTGAGCAAAACTCCCACCCAAAAACCCGAAGACAGGCTCTGAACAAAGAAACAACAACATGCAAATTAAAAAGACAACAGTGCCATGCAACCTAAGGTCCGAATCCCCGTCCTTTGAGCAGATTTGATTTGGCACAGCTTTGCTCAAACACACTGGTTGTGCATGTACCTATGCATTTATACGTATTTGGGCCCTTCCTATACTTACAAAGAAAATTTTTGTGCCTCTTTGAATTCACTCTGACAGGAAGGAATCTGGATCCACTTTAGGAGTTAACAGACTTGTTCCATAGGCAGAAGGTCACAGGGTATGTGCATTGCTGATAGCCCTCTTTAGGATAAGACTTAAGCAGAATATGAGTCTGGAGCCTGCTTCTGTAACTAAGAGTCCTCACGGCCCCTGCCCTGGCACTGGGAAGCCATTCCCTGTGTCCCATCCCTCCATCCCTGGTCCCAAGTCCCTCTCCAGCTCTCCTGGAGCCCCTTTAGGCCCTGCAAGGGGCTCTCAGGTCTCCCTGAAGCCTTCTCTCCTCCAGGCTTTGATCTAACTTCATAAAACTGAGTTTCAGTATTGAAGCAGTAGAACAAGAAACAAGCTGCTGTGAGGACACATCATCGTCCTGTAGACAGAGAATATTATTTTTGTCTAATGCCTTCATTTCCTTTCCCCCCGCCTTTCTTCCTAAAGGTCTCTTCGCCCTTTCTTGCTCCACAGGAAGGAGTTTACTGTTTTCCTCATGGACTGACCTTCTCTTTGGTCAAAAAGAAACAGAGAAAATAAGCTGGACTGAAAATAAGTATTGTACTTACACACATTTTTTATATTTTATTCAAACGTATTTCATGTATCAGTATTGTATTTATTTACAACAAAGCCATTCCTACGGACTCTACAGAAATGACCAAAAATTCAAACCTGACATAGGTCCCACTGCTAAGATGTTCTCTGAAACATAATTTTGGATGCAAGGACTGCTTCTCGTGTAACAGTGAGGCCATTTCTAAACTTCCAGAACCCCATAAGGGAAGAAATTGAAAGATAACACATTTATACCTGTATATATCTTCCATAACTGTTCATAATCAGTAGGCTTTTTTTTTTTTTCCCTTAATTCCCTGTATTTTCACTGTGAGTATTTGTGAACCGCTGAAAAACTGTTATGAATACCACGGGCTCTAAAAAGATCAGTAATTAAGGAAATGAGTATTTTTTGTCTTCCGGATAAAGTTTAGATGGCATGTATTCAGTGTGCCTGAGGCCACACGGGGAATAAAGACAATGTAAAAAAAAAAAAAAACCAAAGCAGTGAATAATGCTACATTCAGAACAAAGCACAATGCACAATCACTTAATTAAACACTGTATTTTGCTTTTGAAACAAAGATAATGAATTAAAATTTCTCAAACAACCCTAATCTATTATTTCCTGAACTCTGAGTGAAATTTCAGCATTGATCAGGACAATTTTTAGGCAGTAAGTGCATGAAACATAACATATTGAGTGTATTATGCCCTCATTCAGCAGAGTAGCACCATCCATACTGTGATTTTGGCTCAAACATCTAGTTTTACTGTATTTCCAGACATGAAAAAGCCCCACATATTTTGAGCAGCACTACTAAAAAGCCAAGGTCTGAGCAGAACTTCCTGGTGAAGTTCTTCAGCAGGACAGTCCCTCTTGGTGCCCAAACTGCAGTTCCCAAGGCACGTGTTCTCAAACCAGCACAGACAGAATTTCTGGGCAATTTTCAAATTTAGCTTATGCATTCCTAGCTGAAAGGATCATGTCAGACATGAAATGCCTCGGAAGGAACAGAGGAGAGGACTTTATGTATGGTACTTTATAACTCAAAATTCACCATGTGGTTTGGTATCGCCCGGACCAGCTCGAGAAAAGGGCCCGTGGGAACCTCGTGAGGTTCAACAAAACCAAGTTCTGGTGCTGCTCCTGGGGCAGCCCCTGGATCAATCCAGGCTGGGGATGGACAGATGGAGGAGCCCTGGGGAGAGGGTCCTGGGGGTGCTGGTGGGGCAGACGCTGGACATGGCCCAGCCCAGAAACCCCCCGTGCCCTGGGCTGATCCCACAGCGTGGACAGCAGGGGAGGGGGGAATTCTGCCCCTCTGTCCCCTCAGATGAGACCCCCCTGCAGAGCTGCCCCCAGCCCTGGGAACAACAGCACAGGGACGTGGAGCTGCTGGAGAGAGCCCAGAGGAGGCCACGGAGATGCTGCCAGGGCTGGAGCCCCTCTGCTCTGGAGCCAGGCTGGGAGAGCTGGGGGGGTTCACCTGGAGAAGAGAAGGCTCCAGGGAGACCTGAGAGCTCCTTGCAGGGCCTAAAGGGGCTCCAGGAGAGCTGGAGAGGGACTGGGGACAAGGGATGGAGGAACAGCACACAGGGAATGGCTTCCCAGTGCCAGAGGGCAGGGTTAGATGGGATATTGAGAAGGAATTTTTGTCTGTGAGGCTGGTGAGGCCCTGGTTTTCCAGCTGCGACTGCCTCTGGATCCCTGGAAGTTGAAGGTCAGGCTGGATGAGCCTTGGAGCAATCTGGTCCAGTGGAAGATGCTCCTGCCCATGGCGGAGGGGTGGAACTGTATGATCTTGAAGGTTCCTTCCAACCCAAACCACTTTGTGATTCCATGATAAATGTATGCACCTACGTACACACACACATGCTTTCCCCAGGCAAAGAGATTTATTACCTTCTCTGCAAATAGCACTGATCTGCAGAAACACATACTTTGAAAGAGATGAAATGCTTAAAAATGTTCAGAGGCACATGGAGGTACTAGTACTTCGAAAAAAAGCAAAAAGGCAGGAAAAACACGGTATAATGTTTTTGAATACCAAGACCAAGATTAGGTTTAACTTCTATTACTAAATCTATCCTGTAATATCATAACAACATGGTACTTGAAGAATAAGTACCACAAGTAAAAATGGTCCACATCCTTCATTGTAATGTCAACATCCATCTCCTTTGTTGCATTTCTGCGAATTTCTCTGCTTAGATATAAACCTGCAAAATGTAGCCTGTCATAAATAAACCTCTTTCTAAAGGACAATTCATGTCAAAATAGATGGGAAATAACAATAGGTGTTTTCATCCTGAAAAATATCTGCGTCATCGAGAGAAAACATTTATCAAGAGCATTAAATTTTTTGCAAGGGATGTTAATATCCAGTCAAAATCCAGCAGCAGTGAATGCTGAACAAAACAAGGGATAATGAAGCATTTCATAAGAGTGCAATTCACTATGGAAAAAGCTACAGTTAATGATCCACACAGAGGTTAACTTGGCTTTAGGAAGCCCCAGCCTGCCCTTGCCCAGTTCAGTGTAAGTGCTGTGCCAACATCCTGGGAAGTCAGCCCACGGCATTTTCTTAATTCCTGTTATTTAACATTTTTTGATTTATTTTCTTTATTTCTTTCTTCTTAGGAGCTACAGCCTCTCAGCAGCACCCATGCCCTTTCCTATGTATGTCTTAGAGATAATGCCAGGGCCTTTCATCTGCTTCTTTTTCTGTGTATCTTTATTATGAACAGTAAAGCTGACCTTCCTAACATCACATCATAAATTCGGAGTGTTTGGTGTTTTCTCCCCCTTGTTCTACAGCTCATTACCAAAAAAAAAAAAAAAAAAAAAAAAAAAGAAAAAGGGGAAAAAAACCACCTGTGATCCATCCCTGGAGGGACTTTAAAGCTGTGTGGATGTGGCACTTGGGGACAGGGGTTAGTGGTGGCCCTGGCAGTGCTAGGGAATAGATGGACTCAATGGTCTTAGAGAGCTCTTCCCACCTAAACAATTCCATGAAATGCACAGCAGAGACCCGGGAAGGTTAAAAACACAACTCCTGGGTACAGCATACCCGTATCAAGAACACACCGTGGTCTCCAGCGTGCACGGAACCCTTCCAGAAACACCCTACAGGGAGTTCGAAGCGCTCTAAAGCTACTCATCGTTGCAGGAAGATGACAGCTTCGGAACAGATCATCTGGAAGGCTTTAAGGAAGCTAAAAAGGTTCGGAGCACTCAGTTCACCCAGCTTTTGTCTCCGTCAGCGGCACTGCTCTCCCAAACGACAAACACGTGCGACCCAAATCGCGGCGGCTCACAGCAGGAAAAGGCTTGTCAGCATCCTGAAGGAGCCAGGGCTTGGACCTTCCCTTCATCTTTTTTTCTTTTTTTTTTTTTTTTTTTTTTAAATACTTTCCATATTTAGCAAAAGTCACGTCTCTTACCCAAGTTTCATAATCCAACCTTGACGGAGCCGAAATGCAACCACGTTTCTTCGCTCCGGTCTGCCTGCCAGTGTTTTTAATTTTACTCTCCAGCAAAAAAAGGTGTTACAGACATTACCGGTGAGATTGAGAAACGTTAAATGGGCACGAACAGCCCTTATGTAAGAGAAAGCAGATTTTATTTTAGGTAACATTTTAAAAGCTATTGTTCATTACTTTTCAGCAGGAAAAAGGTCATTATTTCCCACATAGACTGTCATCCAAAATTACCTTACCCACTACTGAACTTGTCATTCTGAAGAGAGATTATTTTATTGCCTTCAGACAATCACACTCAAGTCTCAGGATTGGTGGGAAAACTAATACAGATTTGATTTAATGATTCATTTCAGCATTCTTGCTGTTGTGCAATATTTTTCCATCTTAAAAACTAACATGATAGCTTTTAAGTCCCAGTCCCTCAAGCTGCACAGTAATTAAATTTATATTGTCTTCAATTTATTTGGAAATTAACCTCCTTCCCACAGAGAAAAGAGGTTGTGCTGTACCTCCCACTCAGTTTTATAAATCTTATTCCCCTGTGTAATTCTTTCTGCCTCTATCAATCCAAAAATCCTCCTAAATTCCAAAACAATGCCCTCCCCAAAATGTACTTTTTGAAAAAGACACATTTCTGTGATGTTCCAGTTCATTCTGTTTTTCCCAAAGCAAAGACAACATTTCCAAGAACAGAATTCACGATGATAAAGCAAACACTAACAATTTTATATTCTATACTGTACAAAAAGCAATTACAACCCTCATGGGTTGGGATGTTAATTCCCCTCCACCTTGGGAAACGAACACTTGGCCACTGGACCAAACACAAACTGCATTTCAATAGAATATTCAGAAGAGGGTTAACAAGGCTTTCTAGACACATGCAGGTATACTTCCGAATTTCAATTTATCCAGCTGACCAAACCACAGAATCACAGACCATTTAGGCCAGAAAAGCCCTCCTAGACCATCGAGTCCAACCTGTGCCCACTGCCTCATCCCCACCTTGTCCCTCAGCCTGGAGCACTGAGTGCCATGTCCAGTCATTCCTTGGGCACCTCCAGGGATGGGGATCCACCACCTCCCTGGGCAGCCCCTTCCAATGCCTGAGAGCCCTTTCCAGTAAGAAATTCCTCCTGATGTCCAATTTCAGCCTCACCTGGCACAGCTTGAGGCCGTTTCCTCTCCTCCTGTCCCTCGTTCCCTGGGAGCAGAGCCTGATCCTCCCCCAGCTCCCCCCTCCTGTCAGGGAGTTGCAGAGCCAGAAGGTCCCCCCTGAGCCTCCTTCTCTCCAGGATGAGCCCCCCCAGCTCCCTCAGCCGCTCCTGCTGCTCCAGCCCCTTCCCCAGCTCCGTTCCCTTCCCTGCACACGCTCCAGCCCCTCAGGGTCTCTTCTTGTGAGGGGACCAGAACTGGATACAGGAGCTGAGGGGCCTCAGCAGTGCCCAGCAGAGATCACAGTGACAACTAAACCCATGCATGTGAGTTTTCCCAATCCCACTGGTGTAATCTGGATTAATGCAAGGCCAAAACTATCCTGGATAACAAAACAATTTGTAAATGTGAACAACTGTACAAACAGTATAAAGGCTCTCAAGGATACAATCAAGATAATAGTGGTATTTTCAAATTAAGCCAAGTTGTGACAAACTGATGCAGTTGAGGCTAGATAAATGCACAGGGATGTGAACAGAAACCTGGCTGAACACATGGGGTCAGACAGCTCCAGCACAAAGTCCAGCTGGAGCCCAACCATTAGTGGTGCTCTCCATGTGCTGATTCCAGAGGAGGCCACGGAGATGCTGCCAGGGCTGGAGCCCCTCTGCTCTGGAGCCAGGCTGGGACAGCTGGGGGGGTTCCCCTGGAGAAGAGAAGGCTCCAGGGAGACCTGAGAGACCTTCCAGGACCTAAAGGGGCTCCAGGAAAGCTGGAGAGGGACTGGGGACAAGGGATGGAGGGACAGCACAAGGGGGAATGGCTTCCCAGTGCCAGAGGGCAGGGTTAGATGGGATATTGGGAAGGAATTGTTGTCTGTGAGGCTGGTGAGGCCCTGGCACAGGTTTTCCAGCTGTGACTGCCTCTGGATCCCTGGAAGTGTTGAAGGTCAGGTTGGACAGGGCTTGGATCAAGCTGGTCTAACGGAAGGTGCCCCTGCCCTTGGTTGAACAAGATGGGCTTTCACGATCACCTTCAACCATCCATCATTCTGGGACCAGTGCTTTCTCACATCTCCACTCATGACCAGCTGGTGGGGCTGACCGCAGCCACGGCAAGTTTGCAGGTGATAAAGAGCTGGGAGGAGAAGGGATGCATCCGAGGGAGCAGGACAGGGTGGAGAAACACACCAAGAGAAACCTTGTATAAATCAGATCCTGGATGTTTGGGGTCCATCAGACACAAAGCAGATTTGCAACAAAGTACCCAGGGCTCCCAGGGGGACACGGAATTGAAATGTACTCCAGAAATGGACCCCCACAGCAAACACAGCCACGGGCACCACAAGCTGCGTTAGGTAAAGCACTGCCAAGCACACCAAAGGGGGGGATCCCTCCTCTCTGCTCAGCACGGGGAAGTTCCATGCAGATCCATGTAGTGCAGCGAGTCCAGCAAACCGCCACAGAGGTGGCAAAGAGAAGCTGAGAGACCTCTGATTAGCCCGGGGAAGAAAAGGCTGGAGGGGATCTCAGCATGCACAAATACCTGATGGGAAGGTGTGGAGAGGATAAAGGCAGACTCAGTGGTGCCAGAGAAAAAGGCAAGAGGAAATAGGCCCAAGTTGAAATACAGGAAATCGCATTTAATCGTGAGAAAAGAACCACAAGTTACTCGGAGGGACTGTGGTGTCACCATCCCTGGAGATATTAAAAATCACCTGGGGAAAATGGCTCTATGTGACCCTGCCCTTGGATGTGACAATCTCCATGGGTGCTTCCCAACCTCAGGCACTTTGGTGACCCCCTGAAATCACCACGAGCTCAGATCAACAAACAACAAAATGCAAGGAATGAATACAAAGTCAACTCAGAAACCTGCAACGCTACAACTGCACTAAAAAGCACTCTAGGAAATATGGAAAAACATCCTTTAGGGTGAAATTCCGCAGTAGCAAGAGGATGGATTGCTGATTAGTTACAAGGATGCAGAATCAGAAAGACCTGATTTTATTTATTACGTTGGGGGTTTTTTTATAATCACCAATTTTTAACTTCTGCTGGGTGAATGTCACGCTAAAAGCAAGTACTTGAAATTTTTGGACTGTGGTAAAAAGGAAAACCAACTCTGTTGAATTCCTGTAAAACCTTTCTGCAAAACTGAGGAGCAATCACTGAATTTTCACCAGCTGGAAGCCAAAAACCCTATCACACTATTGCTGACAGGTCACTTCCCTTAGAGGTACCTTATCGTGCCTCACCCATAAAACCAGATTTTTCTTGCTTATAAAATATTCTGATAAGTAAAATGGAACGTAGGTGAGATGTGATGCTGCACCTCATGCACCCAAAAGCATGTGAAGTAACCAAGTGCGTGAGGGAGCAACATTAAATGGAAACTTTAAAATCTTGTTTCATTAGTTACATGCACAGAACCAGTTTTCATCCAGGCTGACGCCCCAGAAAACTTTTCCAGCATTCAGAAGAAAAGCCAAATGCTAATCACTGTCCTGGAGGTTACACTGGGGCTGCAGCATTAGTCATCTTTGGAAACCAGTTGTGGTTGTTCTTATTTTCCTCTCCCACTGCTTTTTCTGATCTGTGGCTGGTGCAGTGGGAGCATTCTCATCAATGTTTTCTCATAAATTCAGCTTACAAACACGAAAGAACAAAACCACTTAAGAATAGCTCACAGCTCTCACCCCCTACATCCTGCTGTAGAGTGGGGATCCAAAAACTCCTTACACAACTTAAATCAATCCTTTGGAGGATTGGAATAAAAAGCTGACTAATTTCTCCCCCCCTGCTCCTTTTTTTTTTTTTTTTCCACCTCTGAATTTCTTGGTCAAATAGGCCAAAATGTGAGAAGACACGACAGTTCTTGTAGTTGGATGTTCTCAATAGAAGCTGGAAACGAAAAGAACAGAAGAAATTGTTCTTACAGAGTTATTAATTCTGCAAATCTGGAATGGTTTGGGTCACTTAGATCAGCATGAATGGATCTGGGTGCCCGTTTTCCATTTTTTAGCAGTTACACCTCCAATAAGCAGGTCAGCAACGTTCCCTGTTCCCTCCATTCAGCTCTTTTCCTCCCCACCCTGTCCCAGCCACACAGGACCGTGAAGCTTGGAGCTCTGCCTCTGTTGTAATGCGCTTGTGACACCTCACTGATGGCACCTGCGTCTTTGATAGAGAATCCCTAATTTAAATTGAACAGCTGGACAGCTGAGAGACCACCCAGAACTACTCCAGAAGGAGAACCATGAGGATGACACCCCTAATCACTTATATTGTTAGTCAAATATTAAATAAAGAAGATTTTATTTTTTTTTTTTTTATTAAAAGAAACCCAAACAAGCCAAATTTTCCACACTTGTGCTAACCAGAGCTGCAGTTAATCAGGAGAATGGAAACTCTCAGGTATTTCCACTGAGCAGTTCTGCCCCTGTGCAGAATATCTCTGCAGCAGATATCACAACATCTGTTTTGAGACAGTCTGGGCTTACTGAGAAAAAAAACTTGGATTTTACTATATAAGGTTTATCTCCTGGACTCATCACTTTTAAACTAACATACCAACCCCAAATCAGCAGACCTCTCAGACATACATCTTATGCACATCTCACTAATCAAATTACATTTCAAGTGAAAGCCACCTACAAAGTATGTTGTGAGGTTTTCTCTTTCATTTTCAACTGCCCTCTTGACTCTGGGGTTTATTGACTAAAAATTACTGCTGCACTAAAATTCCATATATTCTATGAAGTGGGACACTCTGCATCCATCCAACTGTAAAAAGCCTAAAACCTTAAAACTCTTGTCTCTTACATTAACAAAACAAAACCCCTGCTGCTTCTGTTCTTCAGAGGCCTTTACCAAAATTTAAAATTTCATTCATCACCACTGTTCATATGCATGATTTGAGTCCCTTAATCACCTACATCTCTGTCCCCAAGAGACACCTGCAAAGGTGTTCGCTCCACTGTTCTTCCAGGGTACTTGTGAATCATTTGCTAGTCAAGGTTTGCAAAGTTCTCTGAAATGTTTTAGTGCTGGAGGCACTGCCCAGTGCCAGGTGGACACCGAGATCTCTCTCAAGAGTCCCATGTATATGGCTTAAACATTTAGTTCTCAATTGATATCAAGATGTAGATACCCCTCACTATTTAGAAGGGGAGAAAACAGCATATATTTTGAAGCTTCAGGCATTCTGCTTGGAACATCTCAATCAAAATTATCAGTTGTGGTAATTCTAGCTGCAGTCAGTGCTTTCCACTAGTTCCATCCCAACAAAAGGAGCTCTGAAATCACAGCCACAGTCATGAGAGCTCATGATGAAGAGGGCTTCTGCATAAGCCAAAATGCAGCTTTGGTGAGAATCCGTGCTCTAATTTGACAAATGGGAAGACGTTTTGAATCAGTAACATATGCCTGTTATTCTCTGAGCGAATATTTTTCTATATTTAGACAATAATTACACGTTTTACAAAGTTGCCTTCGCTAGTCAAAGTCCGTGCAGAGCTGTTTGGGAAACCAAAACAGGCACCAGTGCATCACCTGGATGGACAAAGCAAGGGGTACCTGCAGGCTCTCCATGCTGCCACTGACAGTGACTTAAGGAAGCTGCTGGAGGGGTGACATCCTGCCCCTGATGAGGAAAGCCAGCAGATACTACAGAGGGGCTGCACCTCAGCAAGGCTTTTTGGTCACAGCAGAACATTGGCCTGGTTGAGCATAAATCCTTTCTCCTTCCAGTTACAAACCACATTACATTACATGGCCTACACTACATGTAGTACACTACATGTACACTACATGCCTGATGTGCATTTTACTAGTGTTCTCCTGAACTCTTCAGGCAACCTATAGAATTTTTATTCTTTTCAGCCCCCAGAGAATAGTTTATTTACATACTTATGAAAGAATAAGGCACCCTCTCCAGCGCTGATTAATTGCCAGACATTACGCAGGAACGCAAAACCCCCGGCCTATGAACATCCTGCTACAATGGAAATGTGTGAAAGTAATTTTGTTCCAACTTGATCTCACGGGAATGTGGGCTCATAAGCATCCAATTAAAAATAATTCTGACCGATCAAGATGTGTTTTAGCCTCACATGCTCATGTGGTAGAATGCATCTAGCTCATGTTCTGTGATGAATTTTCACCAGGGTGGGAAAAACAAAGGTTATCACATAGAAAGAATACCACTCTTGCAGTTTTTCCCTTTCAATTTCGCTTTTTGTGCATGAGAATGTAAGGTTTTGGCAAACTGTGCTGTTCGGGTCAGATCACCTGGGGAACCTGAGAAGACAACACTTGTAATGGGAAAATTCCAAATCAAAACGCAGCCTTTTAAAGGGTTTTTGTTAGGGCAAACAAAACAACAAAATCTTGCACAGCAATCTGCCTCTGACTTCCATTTTTCATGCCAAAAGTAGCCACTTTGATCAGCTCGTCTGACACAAGCCATAGGAATTCCCTCAGCTACTTCCTCCTTCAAGTCCAATAGCTTTGGCTGGACTTGGACATATCTTTTAGGAAAACATCCAATCTCATTTAAAAATTCCAATTTTGGGAAATCCAGAGCCTTTGTTAAACTATTCCAGTGACTCACCCACCATGTAAAAAAAAAAAAGATGGACCAGTCTCAGCTGGGTTTGCTTCAATTTCCAGATACTGGAGTGCATTATATTTTGCATAGAGTCACAGAATGTCCTGAGTTGGAATGGACCCATAAGGATCATCCAGGCCAACTCCTGGCCCTGCCCAGACACCCTAACAATCCCACCCTGTCCCTCAGAGCGTAATCCAAACACTCCTTGAGCTCTGTCAGCCTTGGTGCTGTGACTACTGCTCCAGGGAGCCTGTTCAGTGACCAACCACCCTCTGGGGAAGAATCTTTTTCTAATATCCAACCTAAACCTCCCCTGATATATCTTAATAAAAAGAGCCCCTTACTGAAGGATTTACCCTTAAACTTCCAAATAATTTAAGAGCAAACTCATAAAAATGCCAGAGTACTTCTGAGCTCTTTTGAAGCCAACCTGGACCTCTCACCTCGTGGCATGACCTGCATACATGAAATTCTACCAGCTTTGTGAAAACACACCTTGCTTGCATCAAGCTTGGGCAGTTACATTTTGATATCAGCAATCTTTCCCCTTCACTGATCACCTTCCTCCCTAAAAATTATCCTTGGTACTTTATTTTAAATAGGGCAGGAGTTAATGAACCAAAGCAGTGGGTTTCCACAGGACATACACACACGATAAGCATCCAATTAAACTGCACTCGAGACCTGCAAGCCAGACAGTTCTTCACCCATTGAATACCCACAGCATTGATTTTATATCTCACTGGTTTCTTGATCATTATGCTGCGCAGTACAAAGATAAATAATCTGTAATAGAATTATTTATAAACAATTCAGCTCTGCCAAGTCACTCAACGTTGAGTGTAAAGTGATCCTTCCATAATAAACCACTCCAATCTTTCAATAAAATTATCAGCAGCTGACTAAAAATCACAATCTAAAAGCCATAAAATATTAAATTATGTTCATTCAACAGATCTCTAACCATTTTTTTTTTTAATTCTATTTATTTTCCCCCAAAGGAAAATCTTGTTCCACATCACCGTGGCAGCCAAAGAAAAACCCTCATCTCCTGACCTGTGCTCCCAGCTCAGGAACTCAGAAACTGAGTTTCCATAAAAATTTACAGGCTGCTCTACAGAAATCTCAGCATATGGGTATTGACAAACCAGCCTGCATCCTTGAAGAGATATATTAATGCAGCTTGACTGTCTCTTTTCTTCCTCTTGTCAATTTTCACTTATTCTTACTTCTACTTACTTCTTAAGTGACTTAATTAAATTCTGTCAGCTGTTCTACGCTCTACCTAAGACTGAACTTTAAAATACACTGAAATCAATGACTGTTACAACAATTCACAGCATTGGGTTGGCACTGAAAATAAAATGTAACGCTATGAATATCAAACCCAACAGGAAAAAGACCACCTTTGAGTCTTTAGGTTAAGCACCAGTAACAGCAGCAGCTGGAATTTGTCAGTGGCACAGGTTACCCCATAAGACAAATAAATTGGCTCATTGTCAAAAAACTGTACAATCTCCAACTCTGACACTGATGGCTGCAGGAATGATGCCATATGTCTCAAAAACAAGAAAGATTTCCCATCCAGACCATAATTCTACCCCGTGACAACGCAATGATACTGCAATCCCTGACTGGGTACCAATCCTCTTCCCATCAGCCTTCCAGCTTGGCAGGATGCTGAGCAGAGATCACTGAATACCGCTTGTGGGGTCAAGATCATTTGCCAGATGCCAGTTTTGGAGGCAAAGTGCAGAATCTTACCGAAATACCCCACAGAAAAAATGTTTTTAGTCAGCATTGTCAAAAAAGAGAAACAAGTCTGTTCATTCCATAAAAGTGCTTAAATCTACCGAGATTTTTAGATCTTTTTATAGGAGAAATAAGTGGGTGTTGGTTTTTTTTTTTTTTTTTTTGGGGGGGGGAATATTTTAAACTAAGTTATCTGCCATTCCAAAAGTAGTTTGCTTTAGTAACAGATGAAGCAAAGCTGTTTCTTGCCTGTGACAGACCCAGATTCTGTCATTTTCATTATTCTTCTTCTTTTCCTGTGACAGAAGTGGGGCTATTCATAAAACCTCTGACAGGTAAAGCTCACAGTGAAGTAAGGATCAGTATTTTCCCCATCCCTGGAAGTGTTCCAGACCGGGCTGGACAGGGCTTGGAGCAACCAGGTCTAGTGGAAGGTGTCCCCTGCCCATGGTAGGGGGTGCAACTGGATGAGCTCCAAGGTCCCTTCCAATCCATTTGATGATGATTTGATGACTCTAAGCCAGGATGATGTACCAACTAGTTTACTTGCACTAACTCAGATTTTTATACTGACTGCCTAAAAACTGAGTGTAAACAAACACTCAAGATGACCTACAGAACTCAGAGAAAGAGAATTCACACCCGTCAAAAACCATTTGAAAGAATATTAATTGATGTATATCTCCCTTTCCACTAATTCACACAAAAAATCATCTAAGGTTCAATAATAAATGTATTTTCCTTACATTTCTCCCAACCATTCCTTCACAGACTAAAGCCAAAGAAAACATGTCAGATTTGCAAATGTTTTATCTGTTTTTGAGGAGGATACCCTGACACCTTTCCTGTTTGTACTCAAGGACAGGCCAGTAACCCACACCAGGTCAAAGGACTGGGATCCAGGCCCTCCCTGTGCCCCAGCACAGCTCACACTCCGAGGAAAGAGGAGCTGGCAGCTGGATAATGAGTTCAAGTTGGCTTTAAGCAGCACTTCAGCATCACGTTGCAGCACCAGAACCATTCCTAGCAATTAGCAGTATTTCTCAGAGCTAACCTCCAAGGCCCTGATCCCGCAAAAGCTGCACATTCTTAAATTAGTGTAATTGCATAATTCCCTTGACTCTGATGGCACTGGAGGAGGATGGCTGCAAAGATTATCCTCTGTACACTTGAGACAAGATGCCAGAACATTTCTGAAAGGGAGTATTAAAATCTTATTAGATACATTTTGCTGTTTAAACAAACCTAGCATTAAGTAATAAAAGATATGCAAAACAGGTAAACCGTGTGCCAATTTGACATTGTATTTGTCGGTCTTTTTTCTCTGGGGAAAAAAAAAAAAAAGAAACTTAATTCAAATTAGTCCATAATAATTTTTACCTCTACTACTTTAAGAACATGTTTACTCAATTTACAAGGCTCAGCAAAACCATATTTCCTGCTTTCACACACAATGTCAAGCTCGCTATGAAAATAAAACTGTCCTTAATTTGTTCAGCATCCCAGAACTAATCATTTCTTGTTAGCTGCCTCTCTACTAGTACATGCACTAAGACAGTTCATCCTCAAAAGCAATTTTCCTGAGCTTGACTGGAAGCCAAAGAGGTTTAAAACAAAGAAAGGGAACACACACGAGCATTAAAAAAATCACACGATGAACATGCAATGCAAAAGGAAACCACAACGGTAAGAGAGGGAGAACATATTTCACATGACCAGGCACAGTTATTGCAATAATCAATATATAGCACAGCCTCAGCAGAATTATTACACAATAGAAACGACAGATTACAATCCCAGGCTCAGTATTTATGCAACCTAATGCAGTGCATAATAAAGCAGGTATTGTATCTCCTACGATTTTAGAATTTGGAAAGGAAACCAAAGCGGCACTGGCACTAAATTCCAGTTAAAGCTGCCTGGAGAACTGGTGTTGAGGGCCTACTCCCCGTGGGATAGCAAAACACATACTGTTTTCCATTCCCTGTCCCCCACTTCACCCAGTGTTAGCTGTTCAGGAAGCACGGGATGTGGTGTGCCTATGGATGTGACACATCACCACCAGTATCTTACACACATCCATGGAAGCTGGAAAAACTTAGAATAACAGAGTGGTTTAGGCTGGAAGGGGCCTTAAAGCTCATCCAGTCCAACCCCATTCCATGGGCAGGGACAACTTCCACTAAACCAGGTTGCTTCAAATTCCATCCAACCCAGCCTTCAACACTTTCAGGGATCCAGGGGCAGCCCCAGCTTCTATGGGAAACCTGTGCCAGGGCCTCACCACCCTCACAGCCAACAATTCCTTCCCACTATCCCATCTAACCCTGCCCTCTGGCACTGGGAAGCCGTTCCCCCTTGTCCTGTCCCTCCATCCCTTGTCCCCAGTCCCTCTCCAGCTCTCCTGGAGCCCCTTTAGGCCCTTCAAGGGGCTCTCAGGTCTCCCTGGAGCCTTCTCTTCTCCAGGTGAACCCCCCCAGCTCTCCCAGCCTGGCTCCAGAGCAGAGGGGCTCCAGCCCTGGCAGCATCTCCGTGGCCTCCTCTGGACTCTCTCCAGCAGCTCCACGTCCCTGTGCTGTTGTTCCCAGGGCTGGAGCAGCTCTGCAGGGGGGTCTCACCCAAGGAGGCAGAGAGGCAGAATCCCCCTTTCCCCTACTGCCCACGTTGCTTTTAAGTACATTTCATTCAAAGATGAATATATTTGCACAAAAAAATGTTTCAAAATAATAATAAAAGCCTTAATTCTGTGGGATGTACACAGACAGGCAACACCATCTGTGGGTATTGGTCAATTATCCTCTGCCTTTAGTAATTTTTAAATTCCATCTCTTTTCTAACCAAGCTGTTCAGTATGTAATACAGAAGAGGTACAAAAACCTTCTGGCAACTCAAGTATGCTGCTGTATTTGATGCTACTTACAGACCCAGGCAGGCAGGTTTCCTGAGAATACATTTTTCTAACCGTGCAGTACCAGAACAACAGAGATTCAGCCATTAAAAACTGCTACCTCTATATTTCCCCAGCAGCAATTTCTAGTCCAAATCCTCTATTCTCTTCCTGCCTCAGAGAAGGACAACCTGCAACGAAAATCTGAGATTTTACAATCTCCCAGACTGACGTATTCTCATGTACCTCAACTGATGCATAAGTCTCCTTTCAGAAAGTGATACCAGTAAACTATTTCTCCATCAGTTTCCGTACGGGGAATAACCAGATGAACTTGTCACTCTAAAAACTAAACACAACCTTGTTACATGAGAATTCATATAGTGCTGTCAGTTCTTACTTTCCCACATAAAACACCTGAAGGATGCAACATCCATGGAAGAGCACTTACGTCTCCCAAGGACGATTCTGTCATCTTAACCTTGCAGTGTTGCCGCTGTACAGAATTACCTAAATTTTATGGAAACAAGCCTAGAGAATTATGCTATTTCTATTATGTTTTCAGGACATCATTCCTACATGCAAAGCAGTACATCCTAAACGAGATTTTGCTGCGGATTCCCCTCGTTATTAGCATTCATTTTTTAAATAAGCCTTTGAAATCTTAGGCTTCTGACTACTTTAATACCATATTCCTGTTCCAAATTAATCCGGAGAATGCCCCTGGGACAGCTAGATTTTCATCTCCTGTTGAGATCCTTCAGTGTTAACTCTCCATCATTATGTACTACTATAAAACTTTTTCTTCTGTACAAGAAGAGCTATTTCAGCCTGCATGCCGTATTTTCTTCCCTTGACAATCAAGATGGTTTTACTTATGTTTACTGTGTGGTCCCTCGCTATTGTACGCTGCCTTAGCTGGGAAGCTGCATTTCCACCCTGGATGCTTTCCATGTTCTGATCAATTTTGTCACGCAATTTTTTCCTTGTTTTTCCTCAAGCTTCTAGGATCTTGGTTAATATATTCAATTATCCGCAGCACCAACAGTGAAATAGTAAAACCTAAATTTTTACTTGGAGTAAACAGCTTAGAGAAATCCTTTGGTATTTCAAGTAGAACTTATTTTTAAACTCACCCTCCTCTTTTGCGTTTCTTCACAGTTTTTGTAGAACACCTATAATTCTACACCATGAACAAGGATTATATATTGTCATTTTGAGCTGATGGATTCTCATCATTCTTATTCTGTATAATCAAAACTGATCAGCCATATCAAAAAAGACAGATCTTCCTTAATTGCCAGTGCCTTCCCCCAAATACCAAGCGACAGAACAGTAAGAAATGCACACAAGTTGTGCCAGGGGAGGTTTAAGTTCTATGCTGGGAAAAATTTCTATACTGTAAGTGTTGTCCATCCCTGGCACAGCTGCCCAGGGCAGTGGTGGAGTCCCCATCCCTGGAAGGATTTAAAAGCCGTGTGGATGTGGCACTTGGGTCACGGGCTAGTGCTGGGGGATGGTTGAACTTGATGATCTTGGAAGGCTTCTCCAACATAAATGATCCCATGATTAACCATCATGAAAATTTACTGAACTTGAGGGAAAAGCTCTATGATTTCCATTCTTGAAAAGCAATTTATATAGACAATATTACCAAAACAATGGGTGTCAAGGAAGTATTAGACACTTGCATGTAAGACAACTTACATCTCTGCACTAATTCCAAACAAACTACACAACTGTATGAAAAGTTTGTGAATTACAGCTCATGATTCTTACGCCATCGCTTCGGAAAAGGATTAAAATACTTCAACATAAAAGGCATTCACAACTTCCAAAGGCCAGAGAATTTGTATTCTAAAGTTAAAAGGACAAAATCAAACCGTTATTAGACTCCCATTTCTACCACACTTTTTAGGATACACGTCAAGGATGCCATCAAGACACAAACCAATTTCCCCTTAGAAATAAAAGTTATTCACCAGTTAACTGAAAACATGCACAGATCAGGCACAGAGCATGCAGCATGCAGTAAATGGAGAGCAGAGGTTAATAACCTGGAAGCATAGGATCTGAGAATGTGAGAACAAGTTAAAGACAAGAGTTCCTCTCCATTGTCACTGAGGGTCGAGAAGCAATGCTGCAGCGTAGAGCAGTGGGAGTGGGGGAAATACAGTTTGTCCAAGACATACACATATCTCCGCAAGTGGCGGCAGGTATAACTGAAAGACAAGGGCAGAGGGAGACAAAACAGAAAAAAGAGGTATTTTCCTTTAAGAAAGCCAAGTCATGGTTTAACATCCTTGGTTTTTGTGCCAAGAGTCAGTGGAAGATGCCAGGAAAGCAATGGGGCGGTTTGACATAAAACAACAGTTTCGAGAGACAGAGGGATCCGTTCGCCTGTGCCCACACGCTGGTTCTGTCACTGCTGCAGAGGGAACCTTTGCCAGGTCTCAGGCATTAGAGAGACAAGAATTTGGGCTTTATTTTGGGGTGTGTCCCCCTCTTTTTTTTTTTTTTTTTTTTTCCAGACTCAATGTTATCTTAAGAAAAGTCTTATGCCTCTCTCAACCTGCCCTAAAGTTATAAGTGCACAGGACTGGCCCTGGTTTACAAAGTTTATTTTTTAAAAAAAAATCTGAGAGTATTCACAATATTTAACTTATTTTCCTGAAAACTGACACCTGGCTTAAGGAAGAAAGTTCCCACAGAACTACTGATCAATATGAACTGGCCTTGCAGCCTGAGATTCCAGTGGTAGAGCTCCTATATTTAATTCTAGTTCCTCAAGCATGGTGCTTTATCATAACCAAGTTACACAATGAAGACCTGGTCAGCTTTTCCACGAAAAACTACAATCAATTCCATGAAGTAACTATAGAGCAAGCAACAAAACATTTAATTTTCATATTGAGCAACTCTGAATCCTCTTGAATAACAGATATATAGCCTATGCCTGTGCACAGGATATCGTCCCACTCATCATGGAAAGGAAAATAAATTCATTAGAGCAGTTCACCTGCAACAAGCTGCATCACTGGTGAACTCTGAAGCAGATACAAAATAAAACCTCCACCACCTTTTGTTACAGGGCTTGCACAGAAAACGCTTGACTGCATAATGGTGCTCAACCCAGGCTGTGGCAAGTGTGATGATGTGGCTCAGTGATCTTAAAGCTGGACTTGGTAATCCTGGAAGTCTTTTCTAGTCTAAATGATTCCACAATTCTAAGTACTCCAGCAAGCCTTAACTAGCCTAATAAATGGTGAGATAAAAAAGTCAGTTCGTGACGGTCCTACCAGGCTATCCCCACTGGAACCTGGTATCTCTCCAGGAGAAACATACCCCTGGAGTGCTAAAATGGAAAAGCCTCCAGTGAAGATTTACGAAATTAGGTCTCCTTTGCTGACTTTGGCAAGAATCAACAAACACATGAACTCCAGGCTACAACATCCCCATCAAATCAAAAAACCCCATCACGTCATGGCTTCATGGGTGAAAACTTGGCCAGGGGGTTTTGTACCCAACCACTGGGCTAGTATCTCTCTACAATCCCTGTTGGACATAGTCAAGTGTGGCTAAAGCACTGTTTCTGCAGACAAAATTATTTGCGCACCTTGGGCAAAGAACAGGGCAGAAGAGAGTGCCCCCAGCTGCTGATCCCTGGGTATAACCAGCGGGGCTCTAAGCCCAAGACTTTATCAAGCCCAACATCTCCCATTGCTTTGCTTTAAACAACATTCACAACCCGGTTAAATCAGTCACCTACCTTTGCTCTGGAAGTTGAGGAACACACAGTCCCTTTCGGCACTTCATTTGCAGATATAATAATTTTCAGGAGAGGAAGTAGCTGCAAGGAGGCAATTTCCTAAGCTTTCATGCCTTTTTTCTTCCTGACCACAGAATGTTTTGAGCAACACAGGCTATTCTCTTCACTTCAAAGGCCAAGGATGGAGAAGATAAAGAATTTACAGGATCCCAATACTGAGGAAAACCCTCAACCCACAGGCCTGCCCTTACAGCTACACACAGAAGCCACAGGACTTTTTTCCTAAACCAGATTAAAGAGTATATTTTAAAATGATGACGTTTAGAAGATTTAAATGGTCCACTGTTCCCATTTACTATACTTAACCAGCCTTGTTACCAGAACACTGTACCTTATGTCGAGCCTCTATAGGTCTCACTCCAGCCATTCAATCTGGTTAGATTAGTGAAGAAATTGAAAGGATCTCCTACTGTAGAATCATAAAATGCTTTGGCTTGGAAGGGATCTTCAAGACCATCTGCTTCCAACCCCCTGCCATGGGCAGGGACAACTTCCACTAGACCATGATGCTCGAAGCCTTGTCCAACCCAGCCTTGGACTTCCAGGCAATCCAAGGGCAGCCACAGCTTCTCTGGAAAACCTGTGCCAGGGGCTCACCACCCTCACAGACAACAATTCCTTCTCAGTATCCCATCTATCCCTGTCCTCTGGCACTGGGAAGCCATTCCCTGTGTGCTGTCCTTCCATGCCTTGTCCCCAGTCCCTCTCCAGCTCTCCTGGAGCCCCTTTAGGCCCTGCAAGGGGCTCTCAGGTGTCCCTGGAGCCTTCTCTTCTCCAGGGGAACCCCCCCAGCTCTCCCAGTCTGGCTCCACAAGGGAAGTGATATCACCTATCTTTGACTCCTGCCAACGTTCTCCACAGACAGGAGTCATCCAACAAGACACCCAGTCACGACCATCACTTTTAGGCTAACTGACCACCTGGATGAGACCACAGCATGTGCTATGAAGAGGAGAAATTTATTAGGCTGTTCCTATTTTCAAAGCTAACCTTGTTTACTGAAAAGTCTGATTTTAAACCCATACCAATAGCAATGCAATCCCAGAAACCTGTGGTTTTTTTAACCAGTCCCTTTGACCACCAGAGCTTGCATCACACTGAAGATTAAGAATCTCCATTATTAAATCCTCCAAGGTAAACCTGAATAAAATCAAGGCTTAATTCCTTTAAGAGCATGTACATTAGGAAAAGCTGACACTGAATTTTCACTGACTAATCGTGAGTTTGAAGCCAGCTTACTTGATCCACCAGAAATCAGATTTCCAGCTACAGCTACAGTTACATATTACAGACATTTTTGTTTTCTTTATGTTCTGTGGGGCACATTTCTTTCACTTCGCAGCAAAAGGCAACCTTCAGCTAAAGTACAGTGCTGAGAGAATTTGAAAAAGCACTACTGCGGAAAATAAAGGCCATTATATTTGATTTATGGGGTGTCTGCGCACGTGTATTACTCATGTATTATGTTTACTTGGAGGACAAAACTGTAGCTTACACTGTACTAAAATCCCACTCCAAAAGACTGTAATCCCCTCTTATAAAGAGCCATCTGATCAACATTTTGAATTCTGATAACACAGCAGGCAAGTGCCAACTTCTAATAGGTAAAAAGTAAAGTGTCCTATTACATAACTAAATGTATATGAACATGTTTCCTTCCCTGATCCTGGCACTGTCTAATCTTGCCCAGCAGCTGGTATAAATTGAGAAGGCAGGGAGGAAGCTGCAGTACTGGCTGGCAAATAAGACCAAAAAAAAAAAAAAAAAACCCAAAAGCAAACATACACCAAAAAAACAAACCAACCAGAAAAAAAAAAAAAAAAAAAAAAAAAAAAAAACACAGGGAAAAAAAAGGGAAAAAAGACCCCCAAACTAACCACATCAGTCAGCTATAACTACCTTCAGAAAAATTAAAAGTAAATTTGCTCAAGGGAATGATTGCTCTTGCTTGTAACTCCCCCCAGCTTCTGGAGCTGTCCTTCCCTCTTCTACCCTGCAAGGACAGCCTGTTCTCATCAATCTTCCGAGAGGTGAACACCTTCATCTGACTGCTGTGAGAACACTCTCACCTGCTTATCCCAGTCTCCTCTAATCCTGGAACTCTGGTCCTCCTCGAGAGCTTTTTAGATTTGTCTGAACCAGCAGCAGCTAAAATGAAGGCTTGGGACTCTCCCTGTACATGTTCTTCACTGCCTGACACCCAGGCACATGTAGGGGAAATGTAATTTTTATATAGATATATAAAAAATTTTTATATACATATAAAAATTAACCCAATACATGTATATTTATTTGTAATTTCATGCAGGTTTGATGAAGGCAAAGAAAAGTCTTCTTTCCACAGAGTTTGGCCAACCCCAATCAATAAAGATATTCTGATGACAGCAGTTAAACAAGGGCATCAAAGACACACTTCAAAATCAGTGGGAGTGTGATGATGACAGCCAGAGGGAAGGTGGAGGTTCCCATGTGAACAGAGGAGAGTATTTTCAGTAGGAAGGGACCTACAATGACTATCTAGTCTGACCAGTTCAGGGCTGACCAACTTAAAGCACGTTTACAGCACTGGCACAGGCTTTTCCAGAGAAGCTGTGGCTGCCTCTGGATCCCTGGAAGTGCTGAAGTCCAGGCAGGAGAGGGCTTGGAGCAGCCTGGTCTAGTGGAAGGTGTCCCCTGCCCATGGCAGGGGGTGGAACAAGATGGGCTTTAAGATCTCTTCGAAACCAAGCCATTCTGTGGTTCTGTGATTGACGACCTCTAGGAATTCTGTTCCAGGATTTGACCACTCTCTTGGTAAAGAAATGCTTCCCAATGTCCAGCCCGAACCACCCCTGTTCAGTTTTGAACCACTCCCACACATCCTGTAAGCAGATCCTGAGGAAGCTGCAGGGAGCAAGCTGTCTCTCAGTCTCCTCCACTCCAAATTTAGAGAAGCCCAGGCCCCTCAGCTACTCCTCACAGGATGGGCCTCCCAGCCTTTCCTCCAGCTCTGTTGTCCCCCTCTGGATGCACCCAAGTACCTTCACATCACTCTCAAATGGTGTGTCCAGAACTGCACACAGTGCCCGAGGTGAGGTCACACCATCACTGAATAAACTGGGACAATCCCCTCCCTTGGCCCACTGGTTTTGCTGTGTTTCGTGTGCCCCAGGATGTGGTTTCCCCCCCGGGCTGCCTTGGGCTTCCTGCAGCTTTACTGAGCCTCCCTGATCATCTGGAAGCCCTCCAAGGACCTTGTGTGAAACACACAGATTATCAAAACCAACAAACAAATGAGACTTTCCCGAAGATTCTTCCAAACCTGCCGTTTCTCTGAAAAAAATTCAACATCCTAAACGGCCATTGCAATTGTTTTGGTTTAGGTGATCATATCACTTCCAATTTTTAACTCAAACTCCACATTAATTCAGGAAGTGTACACAAGACTACAGCCACAGACTAAACACCTAGCAAAAATAAGAGTTTGAAAATAAGAAGTGCTGAAATTCATGATATGTTTACATTTATTTTTTCATCCAAAATTTAGGACTCGAACAAGACAACAGCACTAAGCAAAACATTCAAAGCCACTTACATCCTTATTTGTTTAAACTAGGAATCTGATATTTTCTCCAGTGAAGTCAACTGCAATTTTAAAATAAATATATCAAAGGCAAAAATGTAAACAGCACCAGGCCAACATCTTAACAACAAAGAAATGAAGCAAATTGGGGAGGGTATAGAAAAGTGGTATAAAAGCAGTATTCACTAACCCCTCTATAAATACAACCTAGGGTGAAACATCATATACAGGATTCGAAAGAAAAATTCCCAGTGCTAATGTTTAAGTAATTGTAATTCATAATCTTCCTCCTGGCGCATGCCAGATTTTATGAGGGCTATAAATCTTTAACGTTATTGAGAAAAAGAAAAGGTCTTGAAGACATACATGCCATGTGTATTAGCTCAGAGAAACTAGATTAATCTGCAGCAATAAAAAAAAAAAAAGAAAAAAAAAAAAAAAGAAGCCAATTCTGCTAAGCCTGATTAAATATTTAGGTCATATTGTTTCTGCGGCAGAATTCGAAAAATGCACAGCAAATAACATCTTCGGCCGAGTCTGAAGACTTAAGCACTGCATTTTCAAAAGGTAGTTACGTTACGGCGCGACTCCACGGGAAAGCCAATACGAAAGCCTTTAAAAGAAAAATAAACGAAAGTGTAAGCTAATTAAACCAGCGTGCATTATTAGTCAACACACCGAGCTAGCTCCGGGCAGGTGGGCAGAGTGTCGTGACGCGCAGTGAGCGCTCTGCCACCGCTCATGTTTGATAACCTGCGTTCCTGGAAGTCCTTGTTAGTCACTGCTCTTCTGTTCCCAGAGACAAACCCAACCGAAACACATTCTGTACTCAAATACTACGCAGATTATAACAACAACTTGTTAGATCACCCACTCCATGAGAACTGATGATTTATTTTCTGCCTGAAATATCACCTACTGATGTTATTACACACGGTATAAACAGCTAAAAGGCAAACTTATCTATCTGCCTATCTCAGGGCCAGGTTGGATGGGGTTTGGAGCAACCTGCTCTAGTGGAAGGTGTCCCTGCCCATGGCAGGGGGTTGGAACAAGACGGTTTTTAAGATCCCTTCCAACCCAAACCATTCCAGGATTCTGTGATTCCTGCTAACAGTAAAATACATCACACACATCATGCAAAATTAGAATTTTGGATTACACTTTTTCATTTTTCTTTATTCCGCTGCCACTGAGGAAGCGATGAACTGTGGTACTGACGAACCACAGTAGAAATACTACTGTGTATTTGTTTTTCAGTGCCAAGACTGCTATTAAAGACTGGCATGCTATGTTCACAAAAAGGTGGTTTGGGCTTCTTTTGGGTGAGTTTCTGCCACTGTGGTGTTTACATAGTTAAGCTTCTTAAGAAATTCCTCATTTTTCATCCATTTTAAAAAAAAAATTATTATTCTTATCTTAGAGTCATAAGTACACTGAAAGAGACCTTGGGAGGTTTGAAGCCCAACCTCCTGCTCGAAGCAGGGTTAAAGCTGAATCCACACCTGAGCTGGGGTTTATCCAGCGGGACAAAGACTCCAAAACTTCTCTGTGCTGCTGTGCCAATACGCCCCTGACCATGAAAAATTGCCTTCTTGCCCCGGGCTGGAACCTCTTGACCATTGGGAACCAGAGGCAACCCCTCTCCCGTGTCTGGAGGCCCAAAAATCCTGGATGTGGGTTTCCCGACGTCTTCCAGTGCTCTTGCATTGTCAGGAGTCAAATCCTCTTCCAGTGCTGGCCCTTTCCTTCCGCCTTGACCCCCACCTAACTTCCTCAACTAAGCAACATTCTCATGGCTTTCTAAAAATACTTCATCCCTGCAGGCCTTCTTTTCAGATACAAGCATTCCCTAAATTTATATCTTATAGGATAGAGTGATGACATGATTGTAAATTATATTATTGCAAAACGGCAGTTTAGGGGCGAGGGGTCATTATAGGGTTAAAGGTGCCATAACAACACAGAAAAGAAAAAGATGAAAATTATTTAAATACTTAAGAAGCCGATTATTTGTGATAATGTGTCACAGACATAAGTTCCCATGCCCTGGAGCAGCGCTCTGTCACAGTACTGGCCAAATGTACAAAACAGGCTTATGAGAGGAGAATTATCTTTATGCATGAAAGTATTTATAGTGAAGGAGGGCAAGGAAATGAAAACCAAACAAGTTCTGGAGATGTCTGATAGACTGAAAACAAAAGGAGAAATATATGAGATTCTTCTACAGAAAGGCCAAATTACTTCTGTACAGATGAAGTTCCATCAAAAAGAACAAAAGGATTTGTATATTAAAAGCAGACACAAGCAACTGATGACCCATAAGCAAAAAAAAAGATATGAAAGAGCTCGGAGGAAATGTCTATTCAGTTCTGATGTTTCAGACAAAGGGTGAAGGCTTTAATCACCCAGATGCACTGGTTACTTGGAAGGCACATAACCCTGGCAGCTTAAGAGATGCTACTATGGGAATGTTGTTTTGGAAACCTCCTGCGCTTTTATCCCTTGGCTAGACACTTGTGATAATTCACAGGCACTGCATGGGATTACAGGGATGCTACGACACCCTCATTAATGGGGAATTTTGCATCTCCGTCTGCCTGGGCCTGGAAAATCCTCCCTCTGGAGTCGGGAGACAGCGGCAATGTCAGCCCCTGCCCTGCTCCCCAGCAGGATTCACCCACATCAGGCCCTGGAGAGACACCCACGCGTGGACCTGAGCACACAATTAAGGAGTTCCAGAAACATGTCTCTACACAACTTCACAGAAAATTTATCTATTCACTGCAGAACTAAGTGTATTTACTTAACCTAAAAGCCTGCTCTTTCCTTAACTTGCTTAAGGCCATTACCATTAAAAAGGTTGAGTCATTCAGTGGTTATAAAGGCCTGGTGCACATTAAAGTTGTTAAATCCTGATCCTTCTGTACCTGTAGTTTCACCCTCCATTTACACGTGTTAGATGATTCAAAGTGCAATATTCTCCTTGCAAACTACAGTGAGAGTACAATGTGGTGGTGGTAAATACCTCGGTTTGAGCACTTAAGAGACTTAGAAATTTCATAAACTGTTGTTTTCATATTTCTAAAATCCATTAGAAAGCCTGTTTGAAAATCCTCGCTGAAGTGTGGGGTCTGAACAAACTAAAAATTTCCACGTGTGGTGGAAAGGAAAGTTTTCAGGAGCAATTTGGAAGGCACAGACACAGGTTGGTTGAATGTTAAACTGATCTGCTTCTCTCCCTGCAGGCACTCATACTTATCCTGGCTGCTCACACTAGACATATATAATGGTATCAGTTAAAATGTGAAATAGGCAGCAGCCTGACAGAGAAAAAAAAAAAAAAAAGGAAAGAAAATATTTATAATCAACGCTATATTTTTTGCTATATTTTTGTTTCATTGTAATGTTTACTTAGAGCCATAACACTATTTCTGTTTGTCAGATAAATCTTTGTAAGTTCATTAGTCATTAACTTCTTTAGATCACAGTGAACTGTTTTTTTCCAACGAGAAAATTTCTAAAAAGGAAAGAGTACATGCTGTATCTGAATGAAGCATTAATGAGCCAAATACCCTGCAACTGAGGACAAATGACAGGTTCAAGCAAGTCATTATCCTGAGTCACCTCTAGTTCTGTTAAGGAACACTGTCCCATCAATATGCTCCATTCAAAACGAAGACAAGTTTTTAGGATTTTACTGGGATGGCAAATAATGGTTCATAAAAGACTATCAGTTTTTTAAATCCCAGAAAAATCTTTTGCAGGACAAATTACTGGTAATTCAAACAGAGTTTTTACAATGCAAAAGCTATAAGGATCACATCCAGATGATCTTAAAGGTCTCTTCCAACCCAAATCCTTTTATGATCCTCACTGTACATTGGACACTCAAATCCCAAATAATACAGTGCGATACAACCCAGTAAACATTTTAGTGGCCTCCAGCTTTTTTTCCAGGGCATCTAAAAGAAATCAAAATTGTACTAGCAGGACCAGAATAATGTTCCTGTCTTCTCATTTTTGCTTCCTTTAGCTATTAAACGTGCAGAAAACTTAAGTGATGCAACTCAAAACAACCTCTGCAAATTCAGCTGTAAAACAATACTGGAAGTGTACCAGAAAAATAGTAATTTCTCTCATGTTTCCTCAGATATTTCTTCCTCTTCCTCAGAAGAGATTCACAAGATCAACAGTTTAAAGGTTTCCACCAAAGAAGAAAAGTTTAATTCCCCAATTTGAAGACTATTATTAAATTACACTGTTTCCAAAGAGCTTATGTGGCACAGTAACTATGAATGGGCCATTCACAATCATTAAAGACGGCACTACAGGGTCCTTCTCCCTCAGAACTCCAGCTCTCTGTGACATGTGTGACTGTCTAGACTCCCTGAAATAGGGACCAAGATCCATCAAATCTCCGTTCTGTGATGATTTGCAATACCTTCATGTAATCCCACATCCTGCCAAGCAATGACTTGCTGTTTGTAAGACACTGAAGTACCACGAATTAGTTGTATCAGTGCCCTGCCCCCCTCCCTCCAAAAATTACAAAATTAGAAAATTATCCCACTGGTTGTGGCCCACAAATCAGCAGAGACACAAAAAGTGGTCGAGGGAAGACCAGACTACCTTTTCCAAAGGTGAGCTCTCAGACTGGTGCATATTTAGGTACTAAATACCTTCTTAAGCCAGGTCAGCAATCAACAATGTCATTTTTAAAGAGTCCCATGCCATTACCTACAGAGCAGAAAATTGTTCAACCACTCTGCTCCGCGTCAGCAGACCCTGAGACAGAGAGAAGCAACCTTTCCCCAAGACCCCTTTGTGGTTCACCCTGATCCAATCTATTTGTAAATAAAGCTGTGAGTCTGTCCATCTGGGAAGTCTCCATGACCCAGAGAGCTGGGGGTGCCTGGGCTGCAAACGCTTCCAATGGCACGCGGGGCACTCGGCTGCCCACAACAGATGGGGGACCAGGGTATTACTGTCCCATCAGGCGCCCACTCAGAATCCCCAGCAGGTTCAACCAGGCTTAAACCAAGTTCAATGATATTTCCATGTTGGAAACAGCTGATATCAGCCTAAAACCTCGCCTCCATATGTTGCACACAGGCAAAAACAGGCGAGCCCACATGGAGTACTCCTCTTGTTGTTGACACAGCTAAGGCAGCATTTTAGTACATCTGACCACAACTACACTCAATTCTAAGTAAAAAAAAGGATGCTTCTTTCCTTTTAAAATTTAACTTCATTCTATTTGCATCGCTAAGTCATACCAGCAACGGCACATTTGCTACTAATATTCTCTTCTCCCTTGCCTGAACAATTGTTGTCTCCTCTTTTGTCACAGACTTTCCTACTAATTGCAATGACACCTCCCAATTTTGGAAGGGCTGATCAGCTTATAAGCTTCCCCACAGCTAATCTAGGTCAACAAGCTACTAATAAGGCCAGCATATGTTTCTTTTATTTAACGCTATTGAGATCTTCATAAATCACTTCTGTCTCCCAACAAAAGCCACCCCTGGGATTCGAGAGGCTCTGTGTGTTTAGGCAGTAACAGCAGCAGAACAGAACGAACAGTGTAAGAAGCACCTGCACAGGGAGCACCGTGTCCGTGAACAGCTCAAGGAAGAGCAAGGCAAAGCTGCCCAAGGCCGACCAGGTGGCTCAAAAGCTCTCCCCAGGTACCCTGCTGTGCTCACGGCTGACAGCCCCCAGGTGAGCAGCAAAGTCCAGACCCAGTGGCCTGAAGCTGCCTGATTTTCCATTTCCACCGTGTCCTCTTCCAAACACAGCCTGAGCGTGAGAATATCATGAAGGCCCTTTTTTTCTGAGAAGACATTAAGTTTTCACCCTACTTGGAACACCTAATCAAAATGGGGTTGTAATTTCGCAACGTACCACACTGCATGGGGGTTAAAAAAAACCCCTCATTATAAAGCAGTTTATTATAAACAGAATATCACTCTGTCACAGAAACATGGAACGGTTTGGGTTGGAAGGGACCTTAAAGACCATCTGCCATGGGCAGGGACACCTTCCACCAGCCCAGGTTGCTCCAAGCCCCGTCCAACCTGGCCTTGGACACTTCCAGGCATCCAGGGGCAGCCACAGGTTCTCTGGGCAGCCTGTGCCAGGGCCTCCCCACCCTCCCACCCAACAACTCCTTTCCAATACCACCCCCCCACCAGTGTGAAGCCATTTTATAACCAGGCTAGACAATAAGCGCTTTATCCTCTAAACTGAAATCCTGCAAAACTATTTCAAAGTTAAGAAGCACTAAATTGGTCTTTGAGGATTTTAATTCTTACTTTGGAGGCAACACCAACCAGTCAGTTCTGTATCCCTCCATACTGAAGAGAATTTACTGCTAAAATCTCTGTCTTACAGCACAGAGAAAACGCTACCAAAGTGAAAGACACTGTGGGAAAAAAACCAACACAAATTTTTCAAAGTAAAAAATTCACCCAGCAGAGTTTTGTATGGCAGTGTAAGTTTTCTGGGATAAACAGGTCATCTGCTACTGCTTTAAAGCAAACACAGAAAACCAAACAAGCTGCCTGAGTTGCAGATAAATAACCCGAAGCTGAATCCACAGAAAGATGGTCTCTGCCTGTTTATCTCAGTGGCATGATGTCTGTGTGAAAACATCTGGGGACAGGAATTACCAAAAGCCACTGTTTGTAGGAACAAGTTGTCCCCCCAGGAGTACGGAATCGGAGAGCGGGGCTGCAGGGTGTCCTGCACCACCAGTGAAAACCAACCCAACCCTCAGGTTAAAAACCTCTTGCAGGAAATTTAGAAAACTGTTGTGGTAACTTCCATTGAGGTAATGTCTTCCTAGCACAATTACTGTGTGATGTAAAAGAGAAGGAAAAATCACCTTTTACTCTTGAACAGCTCAGGCTGCAGATATTTAGATTTCGCTATCAGAAACAAGGGATTTGTGACTATTCCCCTCCCGATATCCACAGAGGCAGATCTCACTGCTTCAGTGAAACTGTTCATTACCCTCAATTCCTCCTTCTCTTCTTTCCTTTTGGTTATAAAAAAGGAATTGGAAAGCTGATGCTCAGAGGGTTCAGTATTTAAAAGCTCTGGCCACAGGGCATTAATTCCAAGAAGTCCTTTCTGAGCCTGATTTTTTATTATGATATAATTCAGCCTGTGAAGCCTCTCAATCTCTGCTGCTGTGGGAGCAGAGACTCTTTTCTCTAGGGGTCTCTATTATGATTTAGAGATCAGTAAACTGAGATTTAATTTAATGGCCCAATTAAGAGATGAAGGTTTGAGCCCAGAATACGAAGATCTTGCCTACTGATTGTTCCTACAGTGTCATCACAGCCCAGGCCCCCTGAGTGTGTGGTGTGACACAAACCTGAGTGTTTCAAAGACCCCCAGAGCCGTGCAGCTCTAAGCAACATAAATCCCTTGTTCCAAACAGCACCAACTGTTGCAGAGGGGAAAAAAGGAGGGAGGAACTACTGCTCACGTTATGTGCTCATGAAGGTTGGTGGCTGTGTTGTAAATTCATCACTGACATCTCCCTCTCACTTTTTGATTACTAAAAGCAGACACTGCTGAAATTAAGACTTCTTCAAAATTATGTTTCCTGGGGTCAACGGGTTCCAACTCATAAATCTGGAACAATTTCAGGAGGTTATTTTACCTGAAAAATGGCCCTAATTTGACACCATTCATTCCTCTGCTGGGAGAAAGAAGCCAGAATGACAAGTTTAACAGAACTGCTGAATACCCTATCCACCTAATTTGATTCGCTCAATTTATACATCTCCATTAGAGTCTGAAATGACAACCTAGCTCAAATCTTACAATTTACAAATGAGAAGAAACACTTATGTTCCATACCCACGTTTCCAAACAAGAATTAAACATGAAAGCAAACAACTTTGAAGCATTCATGCAGCAACCTGGCTTTTTATTCCAAGATTTTGTCCTTAAGAAGCACCTCTGAAATGAGTAACTCCATCTCACTAGTTCTCTGCTCCAACTATCCCAGCACTATTCTCCAGTGAAAGAGGAAGCTCTGTGTTAAAGAGCTTCCTGAAAACACTGTTGACATCAAAGAAAAAAAAGGCAGGAAAACCAGAACGCTCACAGAGTTTAAAGCTGTGTGGGAGAGAAATTTGTTTATCTTCCTCTGTGAGCAGCCTAGTGAGTTTTGAGCCAGCAATTACATCTCATTATTGGCACTGCTAAAAAGTATTATTAAGCAATTTGTAATTTCTGATTTCATCACATTCACACACTTAACAATTTCAGATTTTTCAGTTCAGTGTAGCCCCCAAAATGCAGGTCAGATTATACATGTCCTGCTGCTCCATAAACATTTTTATTCTTTGCTGAACACACAGTGATTCACACGAATTTCTCTGGGCAGAGAACAGACTGAGAGCAGGCCTAAGGAGAAAGACCAGGGGGCGTTGGTAAACAAGAAATTTATTTACAATAAGGAAAATATTCAAGGATAGGTTGGACAGGGCTTGGAGCAACCTGGTCCAGTGGAAAGAGCCCTTGCCAATGGCAGGGGGTGGAACTGGATGGGCTTTAAGGTCCTTCCAACCCAAACCATTCTAGGATTCTATGAAATACACTGCAATGGCAATACAATTTTTCTATAGGAACTCACACACTACAACCTAAAGACAATTTTCAGTCCAACACAAGCCAAGCTTAAAAAGCGCAGCATAAAGTAACATCAGGTACTCATTCCTAAACAACTGTCACAAGCAATTTCACTCAAAAAAATCCCACCAGACTCATATAAGAGGAAACCATACCAGAGAAATTCAATTACTAATGCAGGAAACCAAAAAAAAAAAAAAAAAAAAAAGGTTTTTTGGGGGGAGCTGAAACTTCTCAAATACAGCAGCACATATCAGAACGGATGGCAATTTTTCACAGTAGCTTATGAAACATGACTGACCCTACAAAATGATGAAGACTTTGTTGAAGAGTGAAAAGCAAATGCAGGGCTTCCTCCTCCTCTCAGGTGAGAGACTTGAACCCCAGCAATGCAGTCAGGCTTTACAAGCACTTAGAACTGTATTTATAAGAAACCTACTTTAACCTTTACAGCCTCAGGCTTTGCTCTCACAGCAGGCACAGCAGGGCTGTGATGGCACTCAGGTACAACTCACTCTACCCCATAGCAAGCACAAGCTGAAGTCTCTGTTCTGCACCTTTTTTAGGCACACCTCCTTCTCTAATTCCACCTGACTCCTACAAGCTTCAGGAACGTTGTCACAAACTTCTTTGCTCATGTTGTTCCCTGAATCTCACTGAACCCTCTGTGACAGCCAAAGAAATCAAACAAAATATGACACTGGTACAATTACGTGCCACCTTTTGATATTTAAGTTCTTTAAGTCATCCAACGGGGAGAAGTGCAGCCAATAAAGTGCTCTTAGTGGCTCACACAGCCCTGCATGTGAGCAGCCGTGGTGATAATACAGAAAAAAAGGAAAACTGGATGGTGTTTCCAGCACCATAAAGTCATTTAACATTAAGAGTGCACATCTAATTAGTGAGGTGTATGGCAACCTCTAGTGGCATATGCCTGCTTAGAAAACTGCAAACATTCCAACATATGAAGCCATAGGAAAAGCATTTGCCTTAAGTGATCAGTCGTCTTCTTGTCACTGATTTTATCCAAATGACATGCTGATAACAGAACACACCACATCCAAG
This sequence comes from Pyrocephalus nanus, assembly GCA_038380795.1. Taxonomy (NCBI): domain Eukaryota; kingdom Metazoa; phylum Chordata; class Aves; order Passeriformes; family Tyrannidae; genus Pyrocephalus; species Pyrocephalus nanus. The sequence continues at coordinate 1,341,549 of CM076263.1, read as the reverse complement.
GAAGACCCTCCATGTGTTCCATATCCTAGAGCAGGCAGGCCAAGTTGCAGGAAAGCCAAATATCATGGAAGCTGTTCCCAAATACGTTAAAGGAACTAAAGCCAACTGACTTGCAGTTTTGGGTGACAAACTGAGTATCTGCACCACTATGCAGGTATGTTTAAATATAATTTAAAGATACTACAAATACCAGCACTCCACAGAGCAGTGCAGTATCACTGTGCTGATGAAACAGCTCTGTGTAATTAAACACAAATCTCTGACAAAAGCAAATACAGAAGAGAAGGATCTCAAAGTCAGGGCAATCTACATCAGAGAACATCCAGCCTAAAGTAATATTGCCCTGGATTTTACTGTGAAACATCTCTTACTTCTATTTTTACTTCCAGCAGCTGCCTGTGTAAAATTTATACTTGTGATAGATTTATACAAATCTGACAATTTTCATGCTTGCTGGAATGTGATACAAATTACCCAGCATTATGAAGTCGTATTTTACTGAGGTCTTAAGTACAGTACATTGAATATTCCCAGCTCATTCTTTCACAGAAAATAGTCTTCAGAATATAAAACAATTGGCTGTCTCTGCTCAGAATGGGATTAGGAAAAAGCCTGCGTGGAAATGGAATTACTTCTCACATTAAGGAAGGAGTCATTAGAGCATCTGGTGAGGCTTAAATTATGACTGCCTATTCAGTTGTATTGCTAAGCAGTTTTTAAGTTAAGTGTTTCACAGCTACTTAATTTAGGAACCTATACCCTGAAATACTTCATGCAATCAAAAGTACTATCTTCTTTTTAGGCTTTTCCTTCACAGAAAACACTTTCTCTTTATGGATACTGTGCTTTCTACTCTCAGAGATGCCTGTACTCTGACAGTGGAAGCAGAAGAGAAGTATAAATATAAATATTCTGCTTTGGCATCATAGAACATCACTGCTGGTTAAATTTAATAATTGTGGGTAACAGGCTTCCTAAAGTAGAAAAAGGAAGGACCATATATGACTCAAACATCAATCTCTTAAGAAATATGTGTATTCTTACTACTTTTCTTGTTTTAACTGAAACTTTATAAGAAATCTGTGTATTTTGAGAGGAAATCAGGTTAAAATACCTTCTTTATGGTGCTTAAACCTGCCAAGGAACCCAAGGCTGTAAAGCTCTTGAGAAAAAAACGCAGTGAAGTCCTATAGGCGACAGCCTGCCCCCAGAACCAGATCTTCCTTCCAGCCTGCCCATGTCCTGGTCCCACTGGACATTTTAGGATGGATTTTAATACATTTTTATAGTGGGACCCTTTTATTTATAAGCAGTCATGATCACAGCGACAAATTAAATCCAGTCTTGGTGGTCACAGTGACAAATCAAATCCCAGTCCTGGTGACCATTTTTGCCTATTGTCCAGGTGCACAGTTTTACAGCTCCAGAATATAACTCCAGTCCTCTCTCTGTAATACTCCTTTGTTTATTTAAAGTCATTACAATTTCCACTAAATAATAATATGTAGCGTCTGGCTATGACAAGGCAGAAGTTTAAGAGTAACAACATGGAATATTTATGCATTATGTAAGGATATCATATTATACAATATAGATCTTATTGCCATTTTGTTTTGCTTCTCCAGCTTATGAGCATGACCATTTTCTCTATCAATCCTTACATTACTTCCAAATAGAAACATGAACTCCAACCCTCCTGGCACCCAATGGTTGGGATAACCAACATCCTTCTGAGACTGCTATGCTGTCAGACTAAAACCTCTACAATCCTCCAAATGCACTGAGGTCTCAGACTAATCTATAGAATCAAAGAACAGAACCAAAGAGCTGTTTAGGCTGGAAAAGCCCTCCAGGGTCATGGAGTCCCACCATTCCCCAGCACTGCCAAGGCCACCACCAACCCATGTCCCCAAGTGCCACACGCACATGGCTTTTAAATCCCTCCAGGGACGGGGACTCCAACAGCTGGGCTCCACAATCTTTCACTGTGACAGAATTTCCTTTCCCTGTTTTCTGCCATCCACCCCACCGCCTTCTTTCCACACATACCACTGTCGTGCACCGGTGGAAGTCTGTCTGCCCTCAGTGAGAACGTCAGCACAGTCATTTCCCAGCCGAAATCAAGCAGCAATGTTAAAGTCATATCGTTACCATGCATGCCTAGAGATACAGGGAACAAGGCTCCCAAATATCAGGGCATCCTGCTGAAACACAAGGACTGTAAGAGAAATTCTTGGGTCTTGAGACTAGTAAGATAACCTCTCCCTGTCCCACCTCTTACTTTGGGCTGCAGAAACAGAATAAAATGGAACAAAATGAGAACCCAGGATGATAGGAAGAAGCTCAGAAGTGGCAAACGAAGCATCACAGTAAAAACCAGACAAGTTTTTGAGAACCAAGGAAGTGTATCTCACACCGTGCCAGCATCTGTGATTTCAGGATTTTGCAAATGCTTGGAAAACCCGGGTGCATGTCTATGATTTGATAAAATGAAGACAGCAGGCACCTAAGACAATGCCTGTGATAAGTAAGGGGAAAGTAGCTCCAGTTCAAGCTCTGAACCCTCATTACCACTGCCAAGGGTACGAAAAGAGTGTGAGTATCAAGCAGGGAAAAGGCAACAACAGAATGCATTCATCCTGGTTACCTGTCCACGCTTTTACAAACAACCATTTCCAAAAGAGAAGTGGCTTGGAGAGAATTAAATCCTTAACAAGCAGCTGTATCTCATGTTAACCCAATCCTCTACGAAGTGCACAGGCACGCAGTCGTAATTTCCTTATTTTTGGCACGCTGTCTGTACCTGACAAGCACCATAACAGTTTATTCCAGATCACATTAACAAGGACCTTCCCAGTTTCCCTTGGAGCATGGAGCAGGGCTGGCTGCCAAGATGAGAAGGATGCCTGATGCAGGATTACCTGCCCTTACAAAGAGCTCTGAGGCACAGAAACAAAACAGGAATGACCCACTCCAATATCTACTTCTTTAAAGTTATGGCCCTGTTTTAGAACCACAGCAGATATTGACTATTTATTACTACAAAGGATAATAAACTTTATCCATTGAAAAGCATGGATTTAGGTTTTATTGCTCATATTTGCAGGGTGCTGTCACAAAATGATCATTCTGTTACGTCTGATTTAACAGAGACCTTTTGCCAAATATGCAGGAAGAAGTAAGCTGAAAATCCATCCTGCACAGTAAGTGATAACCACCTTCCAGTGCATTTTTATAATAACATAATACATGACTGAAAAAAAACATAACTCACAAAAATCCCTGAAAACCTTGTGGTTTGAAAGCAGCTACTGAGCTGTTCTGTTAAGAGGACCAAAAGGCAGAAGTTTCTCAGACACATAAGACAGTGGGGTTTTTGTCCATTCAGAACAGGTTCAAGTATAAAGCAAGTTAAGATTTATTCCGGGATTATTTAGTTGCTCAGTTATCCCTTCTGCTGTTTAGTTCATGAGTATCAATTAAAGCACATAAAATCCAAGTTTCTCCACTGCTGAGTTTCAGCAAAGATGATTTTCAGAGAAGTCTGTATATTTACCTGATGATCCTCTGAGCAGCATACTGATGAAGGGAGCGGAACTGGGCTGACATGTTTGCTAAGGCTGCCAGACAGTTTGTATGAAGGTATTTGTCCTGTCAGAAAGAAGAGGAAAGATAAAAAAACCCAACACATCAAACTGTTCTGCTGACAGACACTGACACCTCCTGCAGGAGTCGTGCAAAAGGCTGAGTGATGTATGTTGTTTTAAAGGACACAGTCAAAAGCACAGAGCAGAAATGCAAAGTGTAGACACTTGGTAATGTTTTTATATGTTTCCTTAAAATACAAGGCTTATAGAAGAGTGATTCCATACAGATTTCAGAGTGTATATATCTATATGTATAGACTTGTATGTGTTTGTCTTCGCATCTTCGGCAATGTTGATTTACAATGGCATCAGATGTAAAAAATACACAGAGACATTTTCCTCTTCTCTCCCTTCCTCTCTCCCTTTTACAGTCTTATCCTGAAACTTTCTACTTCAGAACTCATCTCCCTATCAACTCTTTCACAGCATTACACATATCCCAAAACTATAACCATACTATACTTCAGGGAACTGATCCTCATTTCAGCATCCCTGAAACCACTTGACCAGATAAGCAACTAACTGATTGCCCTGTCAAAGTCAAGGGTTTTTCACAGAAAAAAACTTGCCCACTTATCCAATCCGAAAGGGATTAGTTTCCCTATTCAAGTCTAAAATATTCATTTACGTAACAGATTCTAAATACGACAAATATACGCCAAAAATTGTCCTCCTTCCTTCCAATTTGTTTGATCCTAAGAGCAAAATCTTTAATTCTCCCAACTTAAAATACAATTAATATTTTTGGCTGCTCTTTAATGTAAAAACAACTGTGCTTTCAACTGTTGAAAATATTCCGAAGTGCATGATACTATGCTTACAGGTTTGAAACAAAGTATAAAACCAAATTCTTGAGAAATGCAACAGACCCCATCTGATACGAGGCTATAAAATTGAAGAAGTAAAACCACTAACAATAAATAGAGCTGAAATTCCCTCTTTTAAGTCGTTTAAGAGGGACAAACAACCTACAATGATTTATTTCTTTACATGAATCTAAGGAACTCTTTCTCCTTGTTTGAAGATGGGTTTGACGCCTGAATTAAGGTCTTTAGAGAATCCTACTCGACAAACTAGATGACAATACAGAGATGGTGATACAAGTTCAGAAACACCGAGCAGTTAATGTAGCTGATTTGTCCATTTTCTGCTGCAAATCCAGATGCCACCTGGTTGCAACAGAATGAATAAAATCCCACACCCTGTTTGAAGCTGAATTCGTGCTGCTGGAGTTAGAAACCCACACGTAACTCACCCTTGTCCGGGTCATGTTGTACTGGATGGTTCTTATCACCACCAGTATCAGGAGACTCCCAAGTGAGATCTCTGTTAGGACACGCTCAGCATACCAAGTGATGTTTTTCAGTATCTGAAAAAAAAAGAAACAAAACAAAAAAAAAAACCACAAGGTACTTCAGCACCTGTGTCTGAATAAAGAACATAGGAAGCTGTCTGGAATCTCATGTTCCTTAAGACAAATTCCTTAAATTACCTTCCAGCCTCAAATGTGACTTAATTTTTGTGTTCCAAAGCATGAGTAAAACAAAATTAAAAAAGTCAAGACCTCTGCAGCATTATCACCTAGGAGATCTCACCAACTGTAAGCCCTGTGGAAACATGCCAGCTGCAGAAAGATGATTACATTTAGCAATTCCTTAGTTTCTATGCCCCGCGCCGCCACACTCCTATATTCGATTTGGTCTTAACCCTTTTCGCCTTATAAAGACTCCATTTCCACCCTTGGCATGTGAATTCTGCTGCCAATTCCTTCCCATTTTTCCTCATTACAGGCTGGGCAAGAGGCAGCATGCAGGAGCTCCGGCTGAAGGGCAAGAGCTCACACGCTGAGGGTCACGGGGCAGATCCACGGGCGAAGTGTTGACTCCACACTGAAGCCTTTCTCTTCCCAGATACAAGGTCTCTGCCCCTAACACTTACACAAAGTCATCAGCTAGGTTAAGGGGTTTGTATCTTTCAGAGCTCTCCACTATCAGGGTGGATGAAGTTTACCACCATTTCCAAACTTAATGCAGGAGGAGAATCACTCCACTCTTTCCTTGCACTCCGCCAACCAACACGGAGGAAACATGTGCACAAAACACCCTGACTTAAAAGACTGGTAAAAATGAGTCAACAGGAACTGTCCTAAAAACATGGAAAAGATCCTCTATAAATTCAGGGTTATTCTGGGTCAAAACTTAAATATGTTTAACAAGGACTATTGCACACAAAGCTGCTGCTCTGAGTAACTTCATCTTGGAGATACTAAGTGTGTTCTACTGAAACTTCAGATTCAGTGAAAATAATACGGATGTCCCAAAAACTACAAACCTCATCAATCTCAACTATCAACCTCTATTTAACCTCTTCTCTTAAGAAAGTATATGAAAACACTTCTGACTGTATTTAGGTGTCTCAGCACAAGAAGGACGTGGAGCTGCTGGAGAGAGCCCAGAGGAGGCCACGGAGATGCTGCCAGGGCTGGAGCCCCTCTGCTCTGGAGCCAGGCTGGGAGAGCTGGGGGGGTTCACCTGGAGAAGAGAAGGCTCCAGGGAGACCTGAGAGCTCCTTGCAGGGCCTAAAGGGGCTCCAGGAGAGCTGGAGAGGGACTGGGACAAAGGATGGAGGGACAGCACACAGGGAATGGCTTCCCAGTGCCAGAGGGCAGGGTTGGATGGGACATTGAGAGGGAATTATTGGCTGTGAGGGTGGTGAGCCCCTGTCACAGGTTGGCCAGAGAAGCTGTGGCTGCTCCTAGATCCCTGGAAGTGTTGAAGTCCAGGTTGGATGGGGCTTGGAGCAACCTGGGATAGTGGAAGGTGTCCCTGCCCATGGTAAGGGCATGGAACTGGATGAGCCTGAATGTCCCTCCCAACCCAAGACATTCTGGCATTCCATGATTCTCTGTCTCTTGAAGCTCTTTCACAGTACAAGAGTCATTGGAAATAGCATCCCGGTTATGACTCGTGTTAGTTGGTAAACTGATGCAGTTTGAGATACAAGAATCCTTTCTTTACTATATATGAAGAGACAAAAGCTCACAACATTGAAATAAATTTAAAATCGATTTTAAAAAGGTATGTCCATTATCAACACTGCACAGTACCTCATTCTTTATCAGCACCTTCCTATTTTTCCCACAAGGAAGCTAAAATGAAGCAATGACTGCAACCTATAGGTGGGAAAACCCACTATTAAGTGGCGAAGGTGGCAAACACCCCCAGCTGCAGGCTCAGGTGTGGTGGGTTCTGGTAAACACCTTTTGCTAAAAGGATCACAAAATCAGAATTCAAGGAAGAGGGGAAGACTTGAGAGGTATTTAAGGGAAGAATGGTCAAGGCTGAGGAGCAGATAGGAAACACAAAATCACTACACGAAAGGCTTCCACAAATAGCAGGCGATGAGTGGATGTGGAAACCGGTATAATTTCTGGTTACAACAAGTCACTAATACTATTTTAAGACAAAGTGGTGATGGTATAAATGAAAGCAAGTCATCCAAGGAGTTTCAGTAAACAAGGACAACTAGTTGGTATGAACAACAGAGATGACTAACAGGAAATGCCTGAAAGACAAAGCAAAATCCACACCTATTTTCACCAAAAAAAAGGCAACCAAAAAGTTTAAAAGCTGTTAGCTGTGTAATTAAAGGATTACACATATATCAACTTCACTGCTGCGGGAGTAATTGATCATTCCAATGCTCCTAAGCATGAATCTGTGATCAGCTATAGCAAGTTCTTGGGTCACTTCACAGCTGCAAAGTGATAGAATAAGTGTAGACTGTCATTTTGGTTGCCATTAATCATGATTTCTTAATAACGGCTTATTTATGACTATGTGGATATATCCATTTTAAAGAAAAGATTTTATATTAAAAAATTATTTAACTACCTTGCAAGAAAAAATATCTCAAGCTCACCACTGGAACCTTTCAGAACAAAAATATACTGTTATTTGAAGAATATAGTAGATGATAATTAAGTAGAGGTTACATTCTGTAACACATAAATATAAGAGTGATAAGTTGTGGTTGCACATTTCGCTTCCTGACTTTTAAATCCTTATTGAAAATCTAAAATACCCTTTGTAAAACACAATACAGCTACGAAAATGGGAGGTAGAAAGTACTATTTGTTTTGACACGGTGCACAACGCAAATCCAAACACATTTCCAGAAGATTACTGAAAAGAAATAATTTCACTCGATTTGCTCTAAAACAATATCCGAGAGTTGCTGGGGTTTTTTTTCCCTCTGAGACAAAATACACTTAGCCCAGTAAAAAATATCAACTTAACTGATTAAATCTCTAATAAGCTATTTCTTGTAGTCTCTCATAAATGAGTGAAAGCATCCTTCTCCCACAAATCAAATGAGTCCCATGTTTCTTCCCACTCCCTTTGGTGCTATTTTGTGGGGCACATCCCTGTACTTTATGAACTGAGGTGGAAGCTCCTGATTCACACTAAGCTGTGACTCAGAAGCAAGTCCCATCAAATGCTCTCTCCAAAAAGGTGTCCCAGTGGAGCAGGAGGAATAGGACTGGGACAAGTTAGGTAATCTCAAGCAGGACCTTGAGCCCTCCACCCACATCTTTCTCATCCACCCATGGCTCCCTGTGCAGTTTTCCCTCCCTGTAATTCATTCCCACTTCTTTGCCCCTAGAGACCCCATTCCTTCTCAGTTCTTTTTTTTATCAGCTTACACTCCCACACCCTCTCCTTATCACCTTGGCATCAAGGAACGATTTGGCCCCAAAGGGACCTGAAGGCTCACCCAGTCCCACCTCCCTGCAGGGACAGCTTCCACTATCCCAGGTTGCTCCAGGCCTTGGACACTTCCAGGGATCCAGGGGCAGCCACAGCTTCTCTGGCCTCACCACCCTCACAATTCCTTCCCACAATATCCCACCTAGCCCTGCCCATTCCAGTCTCTCATCAAAAAGAAGCCTGACTCCATTCTTCCCCAGCATTTTGTCACTCTGGTTCCTGTCCTGCCTCTTTACTCATTTCTTCGCTCAGCAGTCTCAAATCTTACTTGTTTCTTGTTTAATTCTTATCTCTCTCCCCTATTACACCATCCCATGTTCCTTGTACAGCCAGCCACAGCCTGTTTCCAACTCCTCCTTTCACACCAGGGCTCCTGTTCCTACACACTCTCAACATGAGGATGTGGCACTTGGGGACGTGGGTTAGTGGTGGCCTTGGCAGTGCTGGGGGACAGGTGGGCTCGATGGACTTGACTCTGTGTGGTTTCAAACACTGCCAAGCAGCAACAGAACCACCACTGGGAGCAGAGTGCCCTCCCAGAGGAGCTGGAAGCAGCACTTACATAAACTCCAGCTTGTCCCCATGGATTTCACCTGATAACATGACCCCTGCGCAGGGGAGGATGCAAACAGCCCAGCTGGCTCTGGGAACAGCAAAATGAGAATATTCAGCCACCACGGACGTCAGGGCACCTCCGGTTACATACGTGCTGCGCAGATGGAAACAGACCCCCCCACGGCCCCTGAGACTGATCATTTGGTCACAATTATCAGCAACAGAGCCCTGGCACAAAGGCCACCTGACAAAGTTTTAAATTCCTAATGCAAAACATGAAGTTACCAGAGACTTAAATAAACATGTTGACAGCTGTAAGCACGGACAAAGACATGTTCATGCGCCGGCCTCGCTCCAGATAAGGTAAATGGTTCTCCCTGAAACTCTAAAAACACCAGCCTGGGAAAAGGCCAGGCACTGAGACAAATATTCCTTGAAATAGTACACTTACTCCTAAATAAATAAATGTAGGGTTAAAAAGTTACCTCTGAGAACCTGTAACCTCTCCTCTCCTCCACAACGAAGAATGCAACCACAGGTGGTAGGCAATGAAACGACTACGTGAAAAACAACAACAGCAACCACCACCATCCCTCACATGGCTTTGGGTTTCAGAAGCACGAATCATGAAAATATGCTAAATTTCAAAATCATCTACCCTAAATCCGTGCCACAACTGACCAATCTCACTGACTTACAGAAAACATTAAAAAGGGGAAAGAAAAAGGAAAAGGCTCAGTCCTGGGGTGGTCCTGCAAGAATAATTAAAGGAAAAAAAAAAAGTTTTGATGAATCAGTCTTTTTAACACCAGGCTCCTGGACACCTACAACTCAGGGAGCACTAACTGCAGATGCAAAGAGCAGGAGCTCACATCTACCTACACCAAGCAACGAGATTCTCAGTTTCCCACAACTTTGCTCGTGAGGGTTTTTTTAACACACTAAAAATAAACAGTTAAGTCATGATTTACAGTCCATCACCATTTACTACACCATGCAGCGCTGTAGCAGTATTAGAAGGTTACTAATACTACATAAAATTTTGTATTATGTTATTTTGACATCTGGTGTAATTTTATTTACAGTTTCATAAATCAGAGACCAAAAATCCCCAGTAAGTGTCTCCTTTGGGGAATTCTTCTATTTACTTGTTTACTCTGCTGCTATTACTATTATTATTATTAAAAGCAATTGAGACAGTGACCCAACTGCATTCAACGAATTGCAGGGACTGGACCTATGCTTTTGATCATATTTTCCAGGCAGTTAAGACCACATTCATTTTAAATAAAAAAAATCCTTCAGCATCCTACAGCAGTCAAAAAGGGTTTCTGTGGTTTCCTGCGCTCTTTACCAGTTCGTATAATCACCAGATTTATAAAACTTCGCTTACTAAAATTAATCTCAAAAATCAATAAATAAATGTGGGTTAAATGCCACAAAGGAAAATAGCCCATAAATGGACTGTACAGTCATGCTTCTTATAAGAACAGTACACAGGATACAGAGCAGCAGAGAGAAAAACAGGTTGATCTAAAATACATCTTTATTTCTTCATAGTGATGGAGGGAAAAAAAATTAATCCTGCCGTAACTCCTAAAATTTGATAGGTATTTGCTTTGAATTAAGGTTTTGTGAAAGTGATGCTAGATGCTCACATTTCACAGAAAGACCTACATAGATTTTCTGACTCCCCCAGTTCTGCAGCCCTATAATACCCTCTTAGCCTTTAGGAGACATGGAGTTAACGTTTAAGAAAATGTGAGATAAATTTCTTGCTTTTTACCGTAGTTTTTGAACAGTAGCTTGCTCATTCATACCTGAAAACATCCATTTAAATAATCCAAAAAAGGTGAGTGAGGGGAAGTGATTTATCAGTATGATTTTGAAACCTTTTCCCCTCCCTTTAACTTATTCCCCATCGTAGCACCTGTAGGAATCCACTACCCATTCCTATACCCACTACCCAGAGTTCACAAGAGAAGATGTGATGTTCACATTTGCACTTCCATGTCCACATTCCTCAGTAAATGGAATGGCAACAGAAGATGCAGATCACGAAGATAACTTTATAAGCAAGGAATCCTTTCTGTAAAAGGAGCACTTAAGGGCTGGTATCACAGTTATCAACTCATCTATGTCACAGTTCATTCAGGTGACTTTCAGAGCGAACAGTTTGAGATCTGGACAAGGAGAGGCCTCCTCTTTCTTCCTCACTGCATCCAATCCATCCACATGACACTCAGATAAAGAACAGGGGGCAAGAAAAAGCCTTTAAATTCAATTAAAAAGAACACTGCAAAGCTGCTTTGTCTCCAAATTTGCTCCCTCCTTTGGCATCAAACAAGCCCCATCCAGCTGAGAATGGAGAAACAGGTAAAAAAAAAGAATAGTAAGGAACAGAGAAGGACAGGAGGAGGAATTATTATCCCACACCTGTTCTCTGCAGTGCCATAGCACTGCTTTGGCTTTTTGAGGGCAAAAGTTTGCATTTTCACGGCTTTTTCTGCAGCAGGACTGTCAGGAGAAGCTCACGCAGACACTGCTGCAGGCTCAGGTACCTCACAGCCACCTCTCACTACCCACCTAAGAAGCAAAACCAGCAAAACTCTGGCCACACCCTGTTAATGAACAGAAGCTTCGCACCAGGCACAGGAGTGGGAAAAAACACGACCACAGAGGAAAGGAAAGAAGCAATTAGTGAAAATCTGGAGAAGAATTGCAGATTAAATTCAGAAGAAAACGGAAGAAGCAAAGGCATGACTGAAAATCCAAGAAATCAGTGCAGGGTAGAAGGAACATGGTGGGGGTTGTGCTTTTATTAAGATGGAAGCAGTAAACCAATATCCACACTGCACAGAGAACACTACAACTCTGCTGTCAGGGTGAGCTGAAAGGCAAGAATAAACTGGACAAGAAAACTTGATTTATGTTTTCATTTCACAGCTGGATCCTCATTAAGAAATTTTAGGGAAATCTTCCACTTTTACTCATCCAGCAAGGAATTTATTACAAGACCAAGTGTAAAGCCTTCAAAATGAATGAAGAATGATGGGGGGAAGAGACTGAGGCAGGAATGAAGCCTTGTTTGCTGTGCTCCAACCATCACCAAGCTCAGTTTATGGGAGAGGTTAAATGACTTGGTGACAGGGAACCCAAAAACACACATCACACACGTACACCTCTGGTGCACATTTACAGGTTCAAGGCACACAAAGTTGGAGGCAGAAGGAAAAAAAGCTTCAGGAAAACATTTCAGTCATCTCCATGGCTGCTATAGGTGCTCTTACTAAAAGCTGCTTCCCAAAAGGAATTGCCAGGAAACTGCATATAAATCATCTCTTCTTGCTTTCTACTCTCAGAGCGATAGTAAATAATGTGAAATTTCAGAAAATAAACACTGTAACCAAAAAAAAAAATTGCCTCTCCTTCCAAAATAGGCTGGAAATTTACCTGGGAAGAGTTCTGTTTGGAAACCTTGAAACTAGCTTCCAGCTTTTTTTGTATTTCCACAATTTCACATAACCCCAGGAGAGAGTTTGTGTGTCCCATTCTAAAAATTAAATTAAAACAGCGCAGATATCCCATGCATTATCACAGCTTTAGAAGCTGGGAAACTAGAACATAGCTGTCCAAGGTATTGTCCAGCATGGATGGTCAAGGTCCACCAAAGTTAGTCAAAATTTGGATTCTGTTATATGGACAACATAAAGTAGAAACAAATCAAGCAGAATGACACAAAAAGAAATGCCAAGTAAGGAAGTAACAGTCAGTCTGGAAAATAAAACTCCAAGTAAAAGCTCCTCTCAGCTGCATCAAACTGGTTAAGCGAAGATTTTAACTAGAAATGTAAAAAGGTTTCCTGGGTTTTTTTCCCCTCTCCTCTAGGCCCTCCACTTCCACAGCAAACATTCAGCATCTTTGAGGCAGCCTGCCTGGCTGTTACCACATTAATTTGTAACAGGAACACCAAAAAAGACAGAAAATGAGGTATATGCAGCACTTCCTCTGCAGGAGGGAGAGTGTTTTGTTCACTTCACTCGGAAAAGTTTTGAAATTACTCTTCAGGTCACTCATCCTTACAAAAGAAATATGTATCTGCCATCAAATTTGGATGAGCCCATTCAGTCCATTCTGAGGAAACAGATCTGCCAGTGTATCTCCATAAAAGTAAACACTGAAATAATTTCTAGAGCTGAAGGATTATTTACCAAAACAACAACTCACCACTTCATGAATGGATCGGTTGAAGCCATCGTCCTCTGTGAGGATCAGCAAAATGATAAGAGCCATGTAAACATGGTGTGAGTTCCTTTCCTCAACGTGGTACAGAATTTCAAGGATTGGCAGAACCTTTGGGGAAGGAAAAACGTGTGTATTAGTTTATTCTTCAGATACCTCAGACAATAAACAGAGGAGGCTCTAAAGCTCCCATGCCCTTCTCAATATCACACCAATTCCTCCCTCTTGAAATAACCACCCCCAAGCACTGATTTTGTCTCCACAGGAGAGTCCAAGCAAATGCTTTCGTGTGGTCAGACGTGGAATTTCAATCCCTAATAAATGAGATTCCCAGCCATACCTACCGTAGGCCCCTCACGCTTCAGTTCTCCTCTCTACACCACGGGGAAAATCAAATTGCTAAACAAGGTTCTCACCAGTTCAAGCAGCAAAACAGTTGTTTCTGACCATCTGCGCTACCACATGCCTGGTGTGAAAGGACTTTTTCCTCATCAAATCTAGCCACGCAAATTGGAGCTGAGGTGAGCAGAGGCATTTTGAGTCAAATCCCATTTTGGTGTGCGAGGATGATCCCGGAAAAGAACCAGTTTGTGTTGGGTTAAGACTAGAAAAGGCCTGTTTTTCCAATTTTAGATAAAGTGCAGCCAAAGAGAACTGACATTATGATGAGAGTTCAGCCCAAGGTCTTGCAACATTTCCACCAGGACGAACAGCCTAAGCCAAAGTCTTGCAATAATAACGAAAATGAGATTTCATTGCAACAGCAAGCATACCTGAATGCTAGTCTAAAGTTAATCCAGATGCAAACGCTGTCCCTCTACCAACTGAAAATTAGCTTTCCACTGGCTCAGTACAACGTGGCTTCCCCGGGCTGCAGAAATAGGCCTAAATCACAAAATACCCTGGAAAAAGGAACTGGAGAAAACTCTCAGTTCCAAGAAGCTTCTAGACACCTAAAGGCTTGCTGTTTTTCAAAACAGGCCAAGTGCAGCAGGATGAATCATGTGAAACCTATTCTGGTGAGCAGCCAGGACACCGAGTGCTTCACAAGCCTCTGAAGTTACCAAAATGTTCTCTTACAATCAACCATCCTCAAAACAGCTGGAACGTACTAAAACGGTTTCTATTAAAATGAAATGAGATTGATCTAAGTGCTGCAGGCCACAAAACCTTTTGACAGATGCTTTGGTCAGGGTCAAGACAAGACCGCAACAGAAGCTGAGGGACAATATATTTACAATAATATTTTTACTACTATTAAAGAAATATGAAAATAAAAAAAAAAATGACGTAAAAATATTTATACATTGCAATCATGCTTCCTTTGCCATTTTAAAGGATCCTTCACAAGCCTCTCTCTCCAGTAGAAACTTGAGTCAACATCTTTGTGTTTTCTGAATATCAGTCTTGACTAAAGACCAGGTTTTCCCTAAAAACATGTAACTGATGCATGGCCAAAAAACATCAGTCTTTTTCCTTGGATGGGGGAAAAGGGAGACAAACATTTAGTCCACTGTTTAAATTATTTTAACTCAAGTCCACTGTTCAAATTATTTCCACCTCCAACACTTGCATGTAGCTTTGACTGCATAAGCTCCAAGTCCTTTCCAAGTCCAAGAGTTATGATAATAAGCTGAATAGAGCTGGAAGCAATATAAAACTAACAGAGAACTGCATTTACAACTGGACTTTGCAGGGAGAACAACAAAAGCCTTGCTGAAGGCAACCAGTGGAACAACTTCATGGTTTTCTAGGCAGATCCCAAATAGAATTATTGAAGAGTTTGGTTTGGAAGAAACCTTTAAAGGTAACTGAGATCGAGTCTGGTGAGTGTTAAATAATACCGCACAAAGCACTCTGGCAAAGCATAATCCTTCAGAACAGCTTGGAATATCTTCTCTTTCTATGCACATTAATATTAGTTCAAACTGTAGCTGAAAAAGTCCATCCATGTTCCTCAAGTGCTCCAAGTCCTACCAGTGTGTGGCTACAAACTACATTTAAAAAGCATGCCTTGGTATTAAGGCATCAGAGACATTTTCCTATGAGCTAATACGTCAAAGTCTTACTAAAATTTCATACTAGCTACTGAGCAGTGGATTGGCTTTCCAAATTACTGCAGTCAGTTCTCCTGCCCCAAACAAACCTCCGTTCTTTCAAAACCTCTTCTGACTTCCACTGCCCTGGCCACGATTCCCTTTCCACTCCTCTTTCAGGCTCCTCTCCCTCTACACACCAGGTTAAGCTCTGGGAGGCAAATGGCAGCTTAACTCTCTCTGACCTGCCATTTCCACATGAAAACAGAATAAATTCACACAGTTCCTATAGCCCTTCCCCCTTCCAACACTTCTTCCTTGACAGTGATTGCAAAGTGCACACACCTTTAGGACAAGCATTACTGGGCTCACAACGAAAACTGTTTGACGAGCCACAGCTTAAATAAAAAAGCTAGGATGTAAGATTCAATTAAAATTCTAATTCTGCTAAAGCAGAAAAGTGAAAAGACCCTGGGAGACGCCAGCTGGAATCTGGAGGAGATACTTTCCTCCAAAAGAGTGAAATCATCTCAGGGATCTTCCTTCTTATGCTATGGCTTTGTCCACCCACGTACTGACAACAACCACCTCTTTTTGTATTACTGACCCTTATAGTCACTAAACCACCCCTACCACCACTACTACTGACACTCCCCCATCAGGAGAAGCTTTTAACTGGCAACACACAGCCACCATTAAAAAGTTACTTTTAATCTCCAAAAACAAGTGGCAGGTAAAAACAGACACTGAAAATTGCAGGTGCTATATTCAGTCCCAGGTTGGTTTCCCCAGTAAAGTGTCTCAAAACAGCTTGTCTTTAGAAATCAACAAAATACAAGCAGTAACCTGCCCAAGCCAAATTTATACCACAGGAAAAAATACTGCTGTACCATCAGTTGATATAAATACATCATCATATACATTATTTCAGTCCAGTCATGTCGAGCAGCAACAAAAGCTCAACTCAGCAGTCAAAGCAAACACACTGAATAGCTCATTTCTTATAAGCAGAAATCTCACTGGTATTTTTACTTGCAATATTGGTGTTAATTCAAACAGGAAAAGGCTTAACATTCTCCCATCCACAGACCACGATGTTATGCCTATCAAATATTTGCTAACTGCATCCTATTTCAACTGTCCCCCCCAAAAAGCATCAGGTATTTAATCCATATTATAATTCTACAACATTATACAAAGTGACATAAGTTTTGAAAGACACACAAAGATTCTACTCATTCCTGCCGAACAGACTTATTGCAAGAGCAAAGAAGTTGATTTACTACCGATAAAACACGAAGTCCAGCAGAAGGTGAGAGGTATTTACCTATAACTGACAGAAGGAGATTCACATACAAATGAGGAAGCGAGATGAGACAATATCTACTACAACAGCTAAGAAAAACAACCTGAATCAATTTACAAATGAAACCAAAGTTACAAAAGAGCAAAGACTCGTTTCAAAAATCCTCAGGAAACCTTACAGAGCATCTTCTGGTGATGCTTCCTGGGCACAGAAAGAAGAATTAAAGTACGGTAAAACACAACAAATGGGATGCACTGAGTGCAATGAAACTTAACTGTTTTCCTCCCATACCTCCAGGTTGTGAGAATCAACCTCCAGGCTTTACTTCTCACCACCCCTCTCTGCAAGCAGGGAGTCCTCTCTGCTCAAGGATCCCCCCTCCTGAAGGCACATACACGTCCTGATGCTTCTCCAGCTCTTCTCTGACCTACCATGTTAGCTTCCTAAGCCTCTCCCAGTTTTATTGGTAGTTTTAGGGCAAACAAAAATTAAAATTCCCTGCACTGCCTCCATTTTTCAACAGCCTGTCACTATTTTACGAAGCATGGTAGTACACCACCAGAAGTATTAGCACCACTGTTGCCACAAAGGAAGGAATAACCAGGTCCAGTATTCAAGTCCCTTCACCTCATTTACAAGCCCAAGACCGAATTAGCTTTTTTCGCTGCAGGGCTTTAATTAGGAGATCACAATTTCTTTGATCCCACTGCCCCAATTCTTTCTGGGTCTGTGTTACTGAGCAATTAAAACTGCTCTTCTCAGTTGGTTGCTGCTCATTCTTACCTACTGTCCCGATAACAACAAGAGGATGGGACCAAGATGTCAGTAACTTGTCAACAGAGACCACAAAAAAGCAGCAGTATGCAGGAAGAGCAAAATAGGAGCAGACAGTTTCGAATGTTGCTATGCAAAAAAACCCAAACAACCCCAAAAAAACCACACTGTTGACTTTTCAGTGATGCTTTTCTGAATTTTCTCAGATTTTCCCACAAAGTGTTAAATGTTGCTGATGATTTCTGGGATTTTCTGATTCATTCTTTTTTTTTTTTAAGGTGATAATATATGAAAATATCCCACATTGCAGAGCATCTGAGTACCTGCGTCTGGAGTTGTTTTGACACATGCACCTCATGGCTTTTCTGGAAGTTTCACAGGGTATCAGACAACGTGATTCTAAAACAATGCACACACCAAACCTTTTCTTCTCCAAAGCAACCTGGTCTAGTGGAAGGTGGCCCTGCCCATGGCAGGGGTTTGGAATGAGATGAGCCCCAAGGCCCCTTCCAGCCTAAACCATTCTGGGATTCTATTTGATGATTCTAAAGACACAGCAAATTGTTAAGGTTAGCAGCTGTTAGACTTCTCGTATCACACACTAACTGCCCCAAAAAATTATACATGACCATTTGTTCACAGAACTCGTGCAAAATGACTCAGCCCTTGCTCAGATAATCCGCAGCAGACGACACAGGAGTTCAGCCTTGAATCAATTCAGGATCAACCATCTCACCCCCGTTTGCCAACAGTGGCGTCTGTCAACTCCGATTTTAGCAATACATCTGCTGGAACTTGGACTGAAACCAAACTCACTCCATATCTGCCATCAAACAGGCAAGGGATCTAATTACCTGGCAAGATTTCAAATATTAAAATGGAAAGGGTTCTCTATTCCGTTACCAATCCCCCTAGACAGCCATTATCTTATTAAAGGAATGCTTTTTAATAAGTAAGATTTGTTAAAGTGGTTTGTGACATGACTAAAGTGGCGAGCATAAGCTAATTTATAACCTACAAAAACCATACCAGGTGTCTGTTATATTGCCCATTAACCACAATCCTATTTAAGTGGCTAAAAACTCACTACAGCTGTATTTCTATAAAACCTGTGAGCTGCTCCATGAGGAGTTTCAGTCTCAGGTCAACCCTGTAAGACATTTGGCATGCTAGTCAAGTTACAGCTCATTTTGTTAACTATTATTCCTGAACGCACACAGTAAGCTCGTGCAACTTTTTGCCCCAAATATCTAAAAGAGATAAATAAAATAATGAATAGAGTGATATCTGCCACCAGTTTCTTTACACCACGATCACAGAAGCGAGCAGGTTTGACCTGGCTCATAAATAGTGGCACAGAGAGAGAGGGAAAGAGACAGCCTTGTATTTTTACCAGTACTACCCTTTACTGCAGTGACATGTTTAGCACGACACTCCCAAGATGACGTAACAAAAATGAGTGAGTGAGCTAGAACCAGTGAAAAAGTGAGGTAGGACCTACTGCAGAACCAGCATCTGGTGACACCCACAGTCCCAGGACCAGCCCCTTGTGATGAGAATCAGGCAGGCAGAGAAAGGCTTACCAGATTTTCTATGTCTGTCCGTGCCAACACGTACGTCCGCACGTTGCTGTTCTGGTGCAGAAGCATGTACAAAAGGAGAGTGGCCTGATCAGACTTCTGCTGCTCACACAAAGCTGTGTATAAGCTGTTAAAGTTAATCTGGAAAGCGTGTGGACTTGATGATGAGAAAGCAGTGTTGTCTGAAATAAAGAAACAAGAGAAAATCTTGAACAAATAACGTTCATTCAGATAAAAATCCCTCGGCGAAATATTTTATACGGACCCCACAGTGAGGAGGAAATAAAAATCATCCATAACTCCTATCACCAATGGTCATAAACCCTAATAGGGTCTCATGAAGCCTCAGCTGTGCCAAAAAAGCTACCTGCACAAAACACTCATCTTTTTTCATGAAGCTATTCTTTTTGTCCAAATGGCTTTCACTGCTAAGAAGGAACGTGGTCCCAGGAGCTGATGCAGGTAGAACAGCTACAATGTCTTCTCAGGAACCAATATGCTGACAATTCACCCCAAACTTCCAGGCTTAGTTCCCTGGCATCAATATGGAGTACCTCTCATCCATCCATTCCTTGGCATGAAGGGGATATGTGCAGAGGTCAAGACTATCACGGTATCTCAGTGAAACACAGACGTTGTCAGGACTTCAGATGTGTGTGGTGAGGAGTTTCATGGGTTAAGTGGTGTAAAACACGACATCACATCGTCTGACACCCCTCAAACTAACAGAAGTTTGTTCATATTCACAATACACTCTGTGCCAGAGCTGGAAGTGAAAATAGAACAGATTTCTGTTCACAGAACCTTTACCGGTTTCAATAAAAACTGGTAAACATCTGCACAGATCTCTGTGGTCTAGGAATTCCCAGTGGAAACAGAAAAGGCCTAGAACTCAAAGGGGGCTTTTAAAAAAGATGGAGAGTGACTTTTTACATAGGCAAATAGTGACAGGACAAGGGGGTTTTAAACTGAAAGAGGAGACAGTTAGATAATAGATTAGGAAGAAATTCTTTATGCTGAAGGTGATGAAGCCCTGGCACAGGTTGCCCAGAGAAACTGTGTCTGCCCCATCCCTGGGAATGTCCAAGACCAGGGCTTGGAGCAACCTTATCTAGTGGAAGGTGCTCCTGACACGGCAGGGGGTGGAATTGGGTGATCCTGAAGGTCCCTTCCAACCCAAACTCTACTGTGGTTCTCTGATTTGTAGCCCGTACTCCTGGCAAAGTTCCTAAACAGCTTTCAGCGCGGAAGAATGCGATAGTCGTCACTTATTTTGAACAACATTTCCCCCCGCTTTGGAAG
Source organism: Pyrocephalus nanus (assembly GCA_038380795.1). Classification (NCBI taxonomy): domain Eukaryota; kingdom Metazoa; phylum Chordata; class Aves; order Passeriformes; family Tyrannidae; genus Pyrocephalus; species Pyrocephalus nanus. Next base: position 1,321,338 of record CM076263.1, on the reverse strand, counting down.
GAAAAAAGTGCTTGGGAGCCCCCCAGGAGCCTCCCAGGAGTCCTGGCTCCCCTCAAGTTTCTTGGGGGCCCGGTGGAGACGGCGTGCTGGGGAACCGCCGCTTCCCTTGGCCTGGGCGAGGGGTGGCAGGTCCAGCCATTCAGCTGGAGTCAGCAGGAGCCCTGGAGCAAACCCTCCTCCTGCCTGTGGGAGCCGGGAAGCGCTGCCGCGCGCACACGGGGGCGAGACGCGGCCCCGCGGCGACGGGAGCCCTGCCCGCCCCAAAACAACGCGCCCACAGGCACGGCAGAGACCCAAACCTGACCTTTCTGAACCTTCTGACCACGCTTATGGGCCAGCTGGTGTAAAACCTCCTGCTTTGGGTGAAAATTTCGCTCCACAAGGGTAGGTTTGGATGCAGACAGCAAAATCAGGGCAATTCCCTCCTTGAATGCCACAGTTCATTAGCTGAGAAGTGTCCACTGACTTTCCAGCTTCACCTCTGTGGATGTTTAAACTGTGCCACTTGGATTTATAGCATTTCACTGCCAGTAACAAAAATCTAAACAGAATGAAAGAAACTTACCAGCAACAGCAGCACAATCCTGTATTATTCTACAGAATATTAAACTGATCAACAGAAAAATTAAACTATTCTAAACCATGCAGAATAAAGAAAACTATATTGAATTCTACTAGCTTTGTCCCAATTAAATTATATAAATTACTTCTACCAAAAAAAAAACCCCAACAGTTTTATTTTTATAGTCATATGCTATAGAGCATTGTGAGAGCAACCAGCCTTTTTTTTTTCCATCTCACTTTCCTCGTACCAATCCTTCAGAATGTTTACAAGAATCAAATTTAAGCTCAATTACGAGTATTACAAGTGGAAACAAGTTTCTGGGAAACCATAAGTCATTCTATAACTGTACACAACTAGAGAAAATACAGCTTTTCATGCTACTTTTGACGTAGAAAAAGTTCTTTTAAAATTTTATAATGGTAAGTGTATAATACTTCTCAACGAAATTTACTGGCTACTAGTGAATGTAATCAAAGTCAACCAAAATAAAACATTAATGGAGGTCTGCAGTTTAAGAAACAGAGCAAAACAAAACCTCTATCAACAATTTGATCTCAGCCACCTGTAAATGGCATGCAATAAATCCAAGGAGCACATTAGGATTCAGAATTCTTCTAGTGAGAACAAACCTCCACCCTCATGATCTAACAAAATTTCCTTGGTAAAGGTATATAATTTAGAGCTCAACCTGCTAAATACTTAAAGGAATACAAAAACTGTCTGAAAGTGAGTAACTCAGAGGAATTGTTGTGGCTTCACAGGCTGTCGCACACCTCCTGAACTCTGTGCACGCTGTCGACCTGTGCAAAGGCAATGAAAGGTAAAAACCCCATGGCTCAAACTTATTTAAGTCCACAAAACATACATGGGAAGTGCTGGGAATCCCCATCCCTGAAGGGATTTAAAAGCCCTGTGGGTGTGGCACTTGGGGACGTGGGTTAGTGGTGGTCGTGGCAGTGCTGGGGGAATGGTGGGACTCCATGATCTTAGAGGGCTTTTCCAAACTAAACGATGCTGTGATTCTATGAAAAGCAGCACAGCTGCTCACCGAGCTACCCAGACAGTCCAGGCTGTGTCAAGGAACCACTGTGTCCCAAACAAGACCCTCAGTGAGTCAGTGCAGCACAGCACCTGCGACTACCTGACACAGAGACTGGAACTAGCCTTCTCAAAAAACAGGCAGGCACTGAAACAACTCTGAAGCCCTCCACACATACAAAACTCATGAAAGTGTTTATATTAACCTTATTAAAATTATTAAAATTAATCTCATTAAAATTATATTTTTTTCCTCACACTTGCAACACAAGAATATAGTCAGGAAATCCACCCAGGTAGTAATTCAGTTGCTTATCTTCGCTCTAAGGAACAGGACTCCAGCTAAACAGGATTTCTCTGTAAAGTTTTAGGTGACTCCAGCAGACTCGTGGATAACCCACCTACTTATAGGTCAGTTTTATTTATATTTTATGAAATTAAGGTGTCACAGAACCACCAAGGTTGGAAGAACCCTTCAAGATCACCTAGTCCAACCGTAAGCGGGACTAGAATTACAGAGTTTTCTAACACTTCTCAAGCCTGAAGGACAAGGTATCCTCCCTCTGTCCCTGCCATTAAGTTCCAGCAGCTGAGGAACTTCACCTCAAAACTCCCAGAAGGAAAGGCACAATTACTGCTCTTCCATGGGCTTGCTGGAAGAACAACAGTTTCTGGAAAGAGAACCTCTAAGCAACTCACAGCAACTTAAAACTCACTTTTCGACAGTTCACACTCAGGAACAGAGCGTGAACTAAGAACAGATACAAACCTTGCGTGTTCTTGAAGGACATAATGGCTTGCCTGTAGGGGTTGGGCATGTCTGGGGCATCAGTCAGGTTGGCCAGGACCAGCAGCAGCAGCAGGCTCTGGCTGGCGAGCGGGGAGCACTGCTCCAGCTGCGGCGACGCTTTGCTGCCCACCCCGCCGAGCGTGAACACCGTCCACAGGCCAGCTGCAGAGGAGAGCACAAAACAGCACGTTAAGGTCTCAAAACCCCTTCAGAGGGCAGGGTTAGGTTAGTTGTGAGGGGAAAATTCCTCCCTCAGGTTGCCAAGAGAAGCTGTGGCTGCCCCTGGATCCCTGGATGTGTCCAAGGCCTGGTTGGACGGGGCTTGGAGCGACCTGGGATAGTGGAAGGTGTTACAAAGTCCCCAAATGCTGCTCGTCAAAGCTCATTATCACACAGCTTAAAGTTTGATGTTTGGGCCTGAAATACAGCATCATTTTCATACTTACAGCATTTAAAAAAACCCAAAAACTCCAACACTAACTGCACTTGAAATTCATGTTCCCAGTTACAGCAGCGTTGGCGAACCAAGCTGACCAGCAACGAGCCCAAGTACCAATTAGAGGAGAAGGAGCATCAAGGGAGGATTAGAGGACTCTCCTCATCCCTCTCCAGAAAGTCCATCACTCCTTATTTCCTCACTACTGCTCATGGCACTCTACTACATCACTGAAAAAAAGAAAATAAGGAAAGCAGCAAAAATAAGGAAAGCAGCAAAACTGAAACAAAGATGGTGCAAACTCAGCATTGCTGGGGGACAAAGTCAGGGAAAAGGACAAACCCTCCATGTTTATCACATCTGGGCCCCTGATACGTTCCCAGGGGAATAAAAAGCAGACCCTCTCAATCACAGTATACTACATTCCTCCCCAAATGCCTGCCTAGCAGTTCATTTTTTTGAGTGTATCTTCAAATTTTATGGCACAGACCGAGCACTTCATCAAATTATTCATTTAATAGACCAAAGCCTTGAGTTATACAGGGGGAAAAAAAAAAAAAAAAGAAAAGAAAAAACTCTACTACAAAAAAACCCCAGAAAATTCTTATTTCCTCCTTTAGTTAATGCCTAAATTGAAAATCAATTATAATTTTACCCACTTCTTAAAGAAGACAGAAGAAGTTAAGGAAGTTTAGTTTTCTGTCTCGTAGTCTAAGAGATTCAAGGTGCAAATGATAAAATCCTGCAAGCCATGTGAATGCAAAGCATTAAGTGTAGTGTAACCAATTAAAAGAATCTCAAGTACTCTTTGCCCTACAAAATTTCAAGCCACTCCAAAGAGCGCTTTTCTTCAAATGTAATTATATAGTCAGATTATGTAATAAACCGGTGCTCCCTCATCAGCACAATTGCAGGGCAATTACTGCCATGTCAAGGGCAAGGCAACTAATGCCACTCAGTGTTAAGCAGCTTGAGGGAGTTCTTATAATAAAAAGCACTATAATTACAGCCTTCTTAGCAAAAATTTCATGTTCCATTAATAACCCTTTATCACCATGGTTTCGATCCACTGCCCTTTAGATCAGAATGAATGATGCTGGCCACAAAGTTAGTTTCTGAACTCTCATGAGTTATCCAGAGGGGCAACGTGCAAAGAAATTACTGTAAGAAAACTGCAACAACCATACATTTACCAGACGTTAAGAGAATTCAAATTCGGCACATTTCCTTTCTTAAACATCAGCTCAGTTCTCTCTTTTTTGTTTTTTTTTTTTTTTTTTTACCACCCCACCCTTCTGAGGCTGGCACCTGCCACTGATACACCTTTCCCCAACAGTTGGGAAAGGAGGGACGTGGCCAAAACACTGCCAGTTAATCTGAATCTTCCACCAGGGAGAACGAGGTCACCACCTGCGAGAGAAATCTGCACATGAAGGCACGACCCAAGTAACCTCCTGAAAGTCCTCCCTCGTGCTGGCAAGTCCGCCAGAACAGCAACCCCACGCGGCAGTTTCAGAAAACCCCTTTCAGTTCCAAAGTGCAGCGTCACATTCAACCCCGAGTACTGGCTGTTGCACCCAAGGTACTCAAGTTATTTCTAAGGAAAATATTGTTTCTGATCATAAACCGAAGACTGAGCTGCTAACAAATAAACAGCTCGGGAGGAAGAGAGACAGTGTTTCCAGTTTCATGTAATAAGTTCCCAATATTTGAAATATCACTTTGCTAAACCTGGTTTTACACTTATGCATATTTCAAAGTTACAAGGCTGTATTTAAATTCTTTTTCATGCAAAACAAAGCAACTTATGCTGCAACCCCTTAGGAGCACTGCTCGGTATATTCTTCTGAGATCTGAAGTAAACAGAAAACACTGGAACAATATATACACTGATACAGTGTGGCCAGAATCATATTTCAGATTCTGCTTTTCCAGAACATCACAGAGAAAAACAATCAAACAAACAAAACAAAAACAAACCACCCAAAACAAAACCACCAAAAACCCAAACAAAACAAAACAAACAAACAACAAAGAAAAAAAAACACAACCAGAGAAACAAAAACCAAACACACAAAAAAAGTCCCCACAGAATAAAAGGAAGGAAATGCCATGGTTAAAAGGGATGAACGCCAGGTTGGATGGGGCTTGGAGCAACCTGATCTAGTGGAAGGGGGGGTGGAACGAGATGAGCTTTGAGGTCCCTTCCAACCCAAACCATTCTGGGATTCCACGAGTCTATGAAAATTCCTATATAAGCCAACAGGATAGCCATGGGTGGCTGTAACAGTACTAGTGCTGCCTGGCATCACTATAAGCATGAAGAGAAATTTGGCCTAGACATCAACACATACTTCAACATACAGAGCTTGGATGTCTTTTACACTGAATTTTCACTTTAAATTTAATTTACTCCCATTCTCCTGTCACTTCTGCATATAGCCCAAGGGAAATGCAAATTCACAAAGTTTTCTTAAAGCTTTCTAGATCTCTGGGAGGTGGCCAAGACAGGACAGGGTTCTCAAAACTAAACCACTGAACTGTGAAATGGAGGGAGGAGTTGATTACCTGAAATAGCATTGTGAGCCAAAGTGCTTCCGAAGATTTATAAACTATTGAAAAGCCCCTGCATTACCAAATCCTACCTTTCTGGTCCTAATTATAAGCCTGATGAAGTTAATAATCCATAACCCTAAAACAGTCTCTTCGATGTTGTTGTGGTTTAACACCACACAGCCAACCATTTTCTCCTCCCTGGTGGGATGGAGGAGAGAACTGGGAAAAAAACAACTGGAAAATTCATGGGTTAAGAATTTTTCTGTTCACTGGGACAGAAAAGGATGGGAAAACGATGATGATTATGGTGATGATGATGATAATAACAATAATAACAGTAATAATAGAATGTACAAAAGAGTCTCCCTCACTGGGGTTATTCCAGAACCATCTGGATGCAATCCTGTGCCACGTGCTCTGGGGTGACCCTGCTGGAGCAGCGAGGTGGGACCAGATGACCTACTGTGGTCCCTTCCAGCCTAAACCACTCTGGGATTCTCTGCTACAACTTTATTTCTTGACTCAGTCCCACATAGAACCACACTGGTAGAATATTTTGTCAATTAGAGAAATATAAAATCCTGACAACTATTTCTGTCAAATACCTGGATACTTTGATACGGAAGCAACTGCTTTAACCTTTAAAACTAAATAATAGATGCATTTTTATCCTTCTCTTCCACCAAACTACCCATCACAGATTTTTTTTCCCCCACTCCTACAGTGTAAGGCAGAGCAAGAAATGCAGGTCTTAAGAGCAAGGTATGTTCCTTTGCAATAGAGAACCTGAGGCCTTCTCTAAGCTGGCTGGAAACACAGTTCACAGCCATGAAAACAAACCCAGGACTTTAATGTAGTTTGACACTCTGTGAAACAACACTTAATGGCAAAATGAAGTTATGACACATTCATCAAAATAGAACTTTCTTTCACCTGACTGTTATTTAACACAAACACAGTTCTGCAGAATTCTCAGCCCAGTGCCTGGTCTCTGTTACACAACGAGATACAAATAAAGCTCATGTTTGTACCTCCTTGGAGAGAAGTTTTAAGCCCACTTATTTATAGCTTCATGTGACTAACTAGAATTTTAGGAGTTTGATTCTGAAGGCATTTTAAAACCAACAGATAGGTAGGAACGCAGAGGGTACTTTAAAAAACTCATTATACTCATATAAAACATTGCAGTTTATAGTCAACAACTTCTAGCAGTGCCTACTGTTACTTTAAGTCAGTATATCAACTGACTGTGAGGTATAATTGATTTGTGAGCTCCCTTGGGGTAGTTATTGAACTACTTGCAATTCTTCCACAAAACATGTTATTCACCCTCCAATCTTCAGTATAAAGGCCTGGAAGACAAACTCTCTGAGCTTTCCCCCTGGACAGAGCATTAAATTAACGCTGAGGAAATTGGTATCACTTATCTCGAAGCATCTTTCTATGAAACGAAGATTTAAATTTTTTTCTAAAATCCAATAGCAGCTGCAAAATGCAATCATGGTAATAACAGAACTTCAAGCTTTCCTTTGAACAGCCTATCCTTCATTAAGTTTAAATATAGGCATTAAATTTCAATTCATACTGGCAAAGCCTTTTTGAGTATGCTCTTGTCTCTCTCTCCTCAGTGGAACTTGGTAACAAAGCAGATCCTTCCCTCTTCCCTCATCTCACAGCCCGAGTCCTCTCATACACCATTAGCATTTTCCCAATGAGTTTTATTGCTTTTGAAATTATTTTTCAGAGGGCACTAGGTTGAGGCGCAACCTCAGGCTGCTTTCAAGACTGAAAAGGATGAAACAAGAGTTTTAGTGGACATGAATATCTTGAAAAGAGAGATCATCTTGATCTCTCCCTGTCATTTTAACATTTCCGAAACAACAATCCTGCTCCCTTGTTGCAAAAAAGGAAAGAACACAAACAGATGAGGCTATAGAAGTTGGTAAAAAAAGTGTTAAATACCAGAAAGAAAACCCAACCACAAAGCAAAAAAACCCCAAAACAGTTCTAACTTATGTTTAGCAATCTGTCCAAATCAAGTCCTAGCTCCACACTCTGCTTTTCCTATTTCTGAAACTTTCAGCATCCAGAAGATTGTCCAGTGTTGCCATAAAATCTAAGGCATCAGTAAATACAGATGATGAGCTAAAGCAAAAGTGATTTTCATTGCATCTAATTGATACCATCGTGCACTTCCTCCACCAAAACCAGTGAATAACGTATTATTAAAAAACATTACAATTACTATTTAATTCTTATTACATTCAAGCAGCAGCTTTGGGAACTTGAGGGTTTGTGTTTTGTTTCTTTTTTTTTTACTTAATGCTTATTATGTGTGTCACATTTCTTAAGTCAGTTCAATGGTTCTCACACTGTGGTCTGGTGAACACTTTCTGGTGGCCCGTGGAGAGCTGGCAGATCACGTTGTGCTGGCTCTTGTCCTCGCTTCCAGCTGCTGCATTGTGTTAGAAGAAAGCTAAAAATACATAATACTTTCCTACGGTTACTTTTCCATGTAAGCAATTTCTCAAGTTGCCACGGGGATGTTATGTGACAATGAATGGGGGAGGAAAAAGTGGTCCATGGAATGATGAACGGGGATCAGGGAGGCAGCTCTTGTATCAAAGGCATTTTATACTCTGTGAGCACGTCCTCACCATCTCGGATCTTTAGTCAGGGAACTTTAAAGTGCCAGTTGTGAGGAACACCGGGCATACTTGCTTAAAAGACTATAAAAACAGCAGCTACGTTCGTTTTAGGAAAGTCCTGTTGCAGGTTTGGGAAGATTCATTACAGCAAGAAATGAGCAAAGCTGAAGTATAGGAAATACGGAATAATTTCTCTGTGGTTTATGAAATATTCCATCCTCAGGCAACATTAAATTCATCTGGAGCACAAACACACAAACTGCAACCTCTGACTGTAAAAGTGCATCCGATCAGAGCATAAATAAAGAACTCCCTACTTTGGGCAGGGAAATTATAAAACTCAGAAGCACAAAAATGGCTGTCCTAAATGCTGCAGTAACTCTTTGTTTGCAGTTACTTTTTAATTGCAGTAACTTTTTCAGCTGACAAAAGATATCACAGATTATAGATTTTTGCAACATTATACCTGGGCATGGTAACACAAACAACAAAAGTAACAGTTTTTAATTTTCAGCAGCATTTTTCATGCTCTCCCCTGTCTGGCATTGGAGTAACAAAATTAACCCAAGCGAGTTTGAGACACAGAAGGAAAAAAGTTTTACAAACAACCATAAATGAATAGTTTCTGGGTGAGACACAGTCTAGCAAAATGAATTCACATTTTAAATACTGGTAGGCTAGTTGCTCTCTAACTCATTAGCAGGCTGCAGCAGGATTTCACACGTGGGAGAAAATGAATTTGAAAGCATTTTGACACAACAGCTATGTACCAGTCCATCTTGACTCTGCTTTTCTGGAATACAGGAAAGGTACATGATGTGTCAAGAGTCAGTGTGTGATCACTTGGAACTGCATATCCAGGCTTAACATCCTATCAAACTACCACTTAGTCCTTAGTGCGAGGTCAAAGTCACACATCTCAACAATTTACACAGTGGATTGCCACGGGGTTTTTATCACGTGCTTCGTTATACTTCAGGTGCTTTATTGTATTTCAGGTGCTTTCCTCTATTTCAGGTGCTTAATTATAACACTTTACATTCAGTATTTAATTCCTAAATACTACAGAAAAGTGACTGAAATGCTGCAGAAAGATTAGGAGCACGTCTTAGATTACTTCTTTAAACGTTAAAAAAAAAGTTTAGAATAAATGTTTTAAAAACCAAGTTACTTTCTTCTTGTCAAATCAGTGAGACAGAACGACTGTTCTCTATTTCATTTATTTCAACTGGCTCACTGAAATATATGACCGAGTATGACTTAATTGTTTGAGGTTTTTCACACCTAATAACACTATTGTAAAGGCGACCAGTATTTCATCCCACTTGCCAAGAACAGCAGAAGGTAGTTATTTCTGTGAAGCCAAGCTCTGCAACGCCAGCTCCCCGCCTGCCCCGCTCCTGGTCGCTGGGAACTGCCCAGCTCGTGCCTGCGCATCCACATTTCCAAAGCACACCCCACACGTTGTTCCCGAGGCTGCAGCAGGACAGGGAATGGCTGGGATGCAGGAGCCGCTGGGGAAGAGGTGGAGAGCCCAGGAAATCTCCACATAAGCGCTCCGGAGCTGGAGGAGTTCCGACGGGCCCGAGGCGGCCGGGGCCGTGATGTCATTAACACATTCTGGAAGCAGCTTTTCAGGAAATGAATCATGGAAGCAAGCGAAACGCAAAGATGTATTAGGTAACTGTGTCCATCCCCTACCCATGCGACAGTGTTCCCTCCAGTTTGTTATTCTATCCAGTCTAATTTTAAGGAACTAGTAATGGAGCTTGAACCACATCCTTTGGGAAGAGTGTTCCATAATCTAATAAACCTCAGTGTTAAGATTTTTTTCCTAATATTCAGCCTAAGCATTACTTTGTTCAGCTTCATCTCCTTATTCCTGTAAGTGGTTCTATGTAATACCATAAAACATTTCTTCCCCAGTTCAGCGTTTACAGCCTTTAAATAAAAGGCACAGTCAGGTCTCCTTTGTTGCCCAGCCAAATTACATACACAGATTTTTCTTTCCTTTCTTTGAAAGTCTTTTCCACTTTGCTTCCTGTGATTAATCGCAGCTCCAATACTTTGCTCGACCTTTCAAATGTCATGGAACTGAAAAGCATTACAAATACTAAACTTTGTAGGTTTACTACAATAAACAAGCATATTCCTCATTTTACTGCAAAAATAGTGTTTATTTCCTTTTAAAATATTCTTTTTTTTTTTTTTTTATCTCTAGATCTCAGGAGATGTTTACTGTGAGATCTAAAATGAGAGAGGCTTTCCTCGGGGGCAGGAACCCCATCTATTCCCCCATAACTCTTCCTCTGGTTTTGAACTTCAGAATAAAGAGACAGCCACCTTCTCCCAAGACCATGAAGCTCAGCTGCAGACCTGCATCCCCATCAAAGCTTTTGACGCCACAGCTGTAGCAGAAATGTATAAAGACACCCCCCAAGAAAGCATTTCATCTGAAAAACTACAGAAACATTTAAAAGCAGAGCCAACACCTGTAAACTCACTGAAACTATACTGCATGTAATTATATATATTATTTGCGGTTGGAATTGGTAACCTTAGAGGTCTTTTCCAACCTCAGTGATTCCACGAGTCTATGGTAAATTTAACATTTGCAGATGGGGTCTGCTTCTCTTAGTTGTACAGAGATGCTGAAGCACGGACTAGCTTTGTTAGCTGGAAACCCCTGACAACGTTTTTATTACCTGTAATTGGAATGTGAGTAGCAGACATACCCAGACACCTTGAAGAATTCTGCAAAGCAAGTTACGCATCACATTCCTGAACCAAAAGGCTACCAAGTCTTCCAATAAGGCTGGAAATAACTCTAATAAACCATTAATTCGCTTCTAGAAATATATTAAAACAACTATAGGAAGGGAGCATCTTAAGCAAGGAATCTTCACATTTTTTTGAGCTCCAATCCTAGCCTGCTGCTGGCAACACCTATTTCAACTCCTTTGGACACAAGCGATACAATTTTTGAGACGGAACAAAATTCCTGCTGCGCATTTGAAGACTCTCCAGTAGAACTGAAGCTGAAAATGTGACCACAATATCAAGAAAAAATAAATAAAGGTTTTATGGTATTACACAAGGCACAATATCACAGTATTATGACTACTTGAAACCTGGGAAACTAAGTGCAAGCTTGAAGAGGGTGAGAGAGAGGAAAACGAATGAGAAATGTGGGAAAAACGGCAAATCCACCCAGTGCTGGATTGAATTTTAGAGGAACTGTCTGACTCAATCATCTTTCAGCCTTGGAACAGCAAACCTCACGTCAACAGCAAGTTCACATAATGAGACATTAAAAGGGACTCGTTGGATGGTGGGGTTTTGGGTCTTTTTTTGGTTTGGGTTGTTTTGGTAGGAGCAGTTTTGGGGAGTTCTTTTGTTTGGTTTTGTGGGTTTTTTTTTTTTGGGGGGGGGGATTTAGTTTTTATTTATTTATTTATTTTTGTTTTTAATAAAAAACTCCTCTGGCTTTTGCCCAGGGCATCATCCCTGTGCTTTATTGTTGTGGTCAGAGTGGGAGGTGAACGTTTATAATCAAACGAATGCCGGGATTTTCAGTAGCATTTTTTGTCGACTCAATCAGACAAAGTGCGAGACAGAAACAAATGTGGAAATGTATTTTTAAAAAAACAAACAAACAAACAAAAAAAACAACCTGGCAGTATTATTTTTAAATAATGTTAATCAGGGTATCGATATTAACTAATGCTTTCGACACAGGACCCTCAGAAGAACTTCATCCCCACACAGAAGGGGAAGGGGAAAGAAGAAATCCAGACATCCACTGACAGAAGTGACCTGTAACGTTGCTAGACGCTAGATCAAGGCATCCAACAAATGACTTTTCCAGAGCAGTTAGCGTTTTATATCAGTCAGTGAGTTTAGCACGCTGCTCCTGTTGGCTTGTTGTGACGCCAGGCACTCAATTCAAAGCGAGCCCATTTCTTGAGACATGAGAACATGAGGAACACGAGCAAGTGGCTTCTGGGAAAGTCTCCCTCTAAAGAATTCTGCCTAACAGCCTAAAGAAAAAAAAAAAGTATAATAAAAATGCAACTAGGCAAGGGAGACCTAATGTTTTTCTGGACTCAACTGCCTAAACCACAAGGCAATTTTCACCCTTCTATTCCCTTACTCGTTAAACGTATGCAGCTCAATTTCCGTGCCAAATTTCATGAAAAGGCTTATGCCAATTCCACTACAAGATATATCCCTTGGTGGACTTCAGAGATCATTCCTGCCATCAGTCGTGGGGGCAAATCCAGACTTAGTTCAAGTCCACCTCAGAGCCAGGCTGGGAGAGCTGGGGGTGTTCAGCCTATTCAGCCTGGAGAGAACAAGGCTCTGGGGAGACCTCAGAGCCCCTTCCAGTGTCTAAAGGGGTGCCAGGAGAGCTGGAGAGGGACTGGGGACAAGGGATGGAGGGACAGAACAAGGGGGAATGGTTTCCCACTACCAGAGAGCAGGGGTAGGTGGGATACTGTGGGAAGAAATTCCTGGCTGTGAGGGTGGTGAGGCCATGGCACAGGTTGCCCAGAAAAGCTGTGGCTGCCCCTGGATCCCTGGAAGTGTTGGACGGGGTTGGAGCAATCTGGGATAGTGGAAGGTGTCCCTGCCCATGGCAGGGGGTGGAACTGGATGAGGTTTAAAGTCTATTCCAACCCAAAGCCTTCTGTGATTCTATGAAGTTCAGTATTTGCAAAACAGCAAAGATCAGCTTTACCATGGCAAAACTGAGCTCCTCTCTGTGTTTAATCAGGAATTAAGCAGCTCCCATGGAGCACGATGAGATAAGGGGTGAATTCACTGCCTGAATTCCAACAGCACTGATCAGCAGAACTGCTGGACCCAGCTCTGCCAGGATGAACCTCTCCTCCTGGTCACATCACTGAATTATGTCTCAAGAGCTGTAACTCAGCACCTTCACAGCCTCATCCTGCCCTTCCTTCTACTGAAACAGACTGGTTTGGAAAGAACAGCCCAGAGCAGTGGTGGAGTCCCCACTCCTGGTGGTGTCCAAGGAACGACTGGATGTGGCACTCGGTGCTCTAGGATGGGGGACAAGGTGGGGGTCAGGCACAGGTTGGACTCGATGACCTTGGAGGGCTCTTCCAACTTAAAGGATTCTGGGATCCTGTAACATAAATCCCTGCTTGCTCCTTTCTCCAGCCTACCACCCATAAGCCAGAAGAAGGTCCCATACAAAACTAAGAAACAATAGCCAGCACAGCAAAGTCAGCACAGACCTCCTGATTCCCTCCTAGGCCTCACTCTCCCTCCTCCGAACCTGTGAAGCACCTGAGCACTGGCACCTGCAGCAATTCCAACGGGTTTCTATTACAGAGCCTTCAGGAGGGCATTTAAAAACAACTAAATAAAACTCCTAGGGTAAGTGCATCTGGAAAACTCAGAGCTACACAGTTTGGGAGTGCCCTGGCTGCCCCCAACCACACCCTGAGATTTGCTCACGCTCCTTGGAGCCTATCACCTCTCCCCAGAGCAATGGGAATGTTGCCGTTTAATCCACCCTATCCCACCTCATCCCTATTTTCCCTCTAAGTGGTAATATTCTATCAGGCACTGAGATAACTTCTTCCTCCACTCCACCTGCTGCACCAAGGAAGAGGAAGTCCCCGAGTGTGTTAATTCTCTTGCTTGAAACCTGGTCCACCAACAACTGGAAGAGGCAACTGCAGGGAAAGTCCCCCTTGGATGCTGGAACAGGCTCACAGACTTCACAAGGGGTGCTGTGTCCCAAGCCCCCACTGGAACACACTTCACTAAAAGCTCAACGTTCAGACAATTTTGCTGCCAGTTTTTCAGCAAGTTTCTGCTCTCGGCGTATGCAAACGGCAAGTTTCGGGACCTTGTAAATTGGCCAGATTTAGTAAACTTTTAAGAGGGATTGTAAATGGCACATCTCTATCCCCAGCTTCACTCCCCTAAGCCCCCCTCCCCAAATCTCAAGAGCCTGTTCCAAGGCATGAAGGCTCTAAAACTCCTCAATAAAACAGATGTAAGAATTCAGCATTGGTTAAGTAACATTTTTTCCCTAACCTCATTCTCAGAAACAGAAGAACTGTTTTCAATTAAAGCAGTGCCAAAAAAAAAAAAAAAAAAAAAAAAAAAGAGCCTAAGGAAGATGCTCAGCATGAAAAGTTTCATCACAAACAACTGAAGTTCGGGGAAAAAAAAAAAATTATGAGCCATTGAAAATTGGATTTCACTACAGAAAGTGCTATATAAGCTTATCTTGAGGCATCAATACCAGCTCCAGCCATATGCACATTATTAAAATGGCAGTTTTAATGATGAAGCGCTGAGGAAAACGGCAGTGCTGAAGAATGAAGTCCTATCCCCAGAACAAGCGTGCCACAGGCAACATTTTTCATTATCTTGACTAGCAGAAAATGCCTCCTCAGCTGAAAGAACCCGGCGTCCCTGCTCACCACTCAGGGCAGGACGTGAGTTACTGCCAAGGCTGATGAGCTGTTTTATGTCAGCACCTGCCCTTTGGCTCCGCTCTCTGAACTGACATCAACTCCAGAGGCATCAGACAGGAACACGTTTCTGTCACCAGACACCACGGCTGGATCCGGACCAACAAAACAGAGCTGCAGCACACGAGACCCTGTTTGAAGTCCTCCTGTGGATCCAATACCCATTAAATTCCGTGTCTTTCGGGTAGATGGCCAGTGTGGAGGGAATGGTGTTGGGAAGGGGTTCGGTGTATCAAATCTGCTGACTACAAAAACGCAACACCATGGGGGGACAAAAAGGCTGACTAAGTATTACTGACTCTGCCTGTATATTTTTTTTTCCCCAGCAAAAATTGACAGTTAACATTGAAATTATATAGAAACATGTGCTAACATTCCCCAACTTTACTATTAAAGACTAAAATTACATATAATGTATTGAGAAAGTTTTGGTTCCAAAAACTGATTCACCAATTTATGGAATGAATTACATAAAGATTTGCATTTATATGAAAAATTATATTTAGAGGCAGTTTATTTTGTCTCCAGCATGCGCGTTCAGTTCCAAAATGTTTCATCTTCAGTACCCAAAATTTTTACCACAGGGCGAGGGATTCCTCTGGGCTTTTCCTGTTCCTAAGGATTTTGCAATAGTGCCAAGCCATGAGGGGGAAGGAGTTTGCTCTCTGGGGGCCCAGTTAGGAAACACTGTGGACAACCCATGATTGCCTCTCTGCCATCACCCACAACAGGGCTGTGCCCAGGCCTGCGAAGGAGAAGCTCATGTAGCTTCTTAATACAATATTCGACGTAATTCTCATGGTGTATGAGACCGATCTGGAAGTCAAAAAGCCAGTCTGGGCTGATGACTGCCCTCAGGGGTGACACATGATACCACTGCCTCCAGATTTCCATGCAGACCTCACTTCTAATGAAGCCACTTTGCCATCCCAACATATTCCAGGCAGGCCCTACATTGTGTTCAAACTTCTTAGGCCTTCAGCATCAGCAGCTGCCCCTTGTGCAGAGTCACCTCTTCAGGCTTTTTAGGTTCTGAGCATATAATTTGAATATTGTTATATTTGAATATTGTAATATTTCTGCTATCCTAAATGTTCATAGAATCACAGAATGGTTTGGGTTGAAAGAAATCTTAAAGCTCATCCAGTTCCAGCTCCTGCCATGGGCAGGGACATCTTCCGCTAGACCAGGTTGCTCCAAGCCACATCCAACCTGGACTTCAACACTTCCAGGGATCCAGGGGAAGCCACAACTGCTCTGGGCAACCTGTGCCAGGGGCTCACCACCCTCACAGCCAGGAATTTCTTCCCACAATATCCCACCTAGCCCTGCCCTCTGGCAGCAGGAAGCCATTCCCCCTTGTTCTGTCCCTCCATCCCTTGTCCCCAGTCCCTCTCCAGCTCTCCTGGTGTCCCTTTGGACACTGGAAGGTGCTCTCAGGTCTCCCCAGAGACTTCTCAGGATGGAACTCATCCCACATTCCCACAACCATTATCAGATAACTCTGTGCAAAGTCACAAATGCTGCCAACCTGCCTGGTACGAGCTGACAGCAGGGCCTTGTGACCAGGCCCTTCTCAAAACCATTACAATTGTCTGCACAAGAACAGACAGTGAGAAACACCTACATGCTGCACATGCACCTTACAAAAATCACCTGACATTGTTTGGTAAGAGGGACTCCTACACACGTTATCACGACCAAACAGCGTGTTTCATTAACCTTGAAGCAAGGCCCAGCAGTTAAAACACGAGGATAAAGATCAGGACACTGGAATTTTATTCCTATCTGCAATGTCAAATGATTGCATAATTTTAGCCAAGCTTCAAGGATGTTATTTCCTCTATTTCCCCTATCTGTAAAAATGAGAATTTTATACTTAAAATGGGCATTTAACCCCTGATTCCCTTGGCCTGAGTGTGAGCTGTTCCAGAGCTAATGTCAGTCTTCTAAAGATCTCTGAGCCACTGAACAGAATCAGAGCAGATTATATATATACTGGAAGAGATTATACACACATTGGGTATATACGTGCACACAAATATACACATACAACTCTCTAATTACATAGAATACATCTAATTATACAGATATAGTTATTTGGATATAGAGAAAGACAGATCTTGACAATGACAACCTAACAATGACAACTGCTGAGAGAATTCCATAAATATAACATACTAAGGCTCAACTCAGAAGTTATATTTATATATATATATATTGAGTTAAATGGACAAACCTGAAGCCAAACTTGAAATTATGAAAGCCACATTTTTTTTCCTGTCACTGTTTTCATATTCTGTATTATCTACATTCCATATATGTATTTAATATATTTACATACGTTATATTTATGTGCTGATATACATCTTATAAAACCACCTGAAATTGTTGAAGTGGGAATCTTACACATTATCACATGCAAACAGTAAGACTGCTAAATATGTGTTATATTCATATAATGTATTCCATATTTATGTAACAAGTCATTCATATATACAATTCATGCATGTTTTATTTTTATATTTGCATGTATTTCGATAATTGAATGGTACATTTTTGTATACACATACTAAAGATATAAATATAGTATTCTGGGTCATATATATTTATATTATCAAATGTATTTTTGTTTATATTTTTTCTGTATAGTCACTATATTCTATTTGTATTATATAGTTTTTATATTGTATACACACACATCCACACACAGAACTAGTGGGTACCAAACAACTGTCAGTTGCTGTGCTGCCTAAAAACATCCCCTATTCTTGGAGGAATTCATTTGATCCAGATTTTCCTTCCAGCTGAGAGTAAATTCTGCTGAAACTTCCCATATATCTACTTTTCCTTCTTCTGCAGATAAGGAAAAAATCTTTGTTCAAGGACATGATGCGGCTGCCCCATTCCTGCAAGTGTCCAAGGCCAGGTTGAACAGGGCTTGAAGCAACCTGCTCTGGTGGAAGGTGTCCATGCCCATGGCAGAGGCGTGGAACTGGATGATCCTTAAAGTCCCTTCCAGCCCAAACCATTCCAGGATCCCATAATCTGATTTGTTTTCCCTAAAAACCAAAACCCCCATTAGTCTCCCAGACAGGCATGTCCATAATTCATAACTGAAGTCCATTAACTATAAAACGTTCAGAGTATTCTTCCAGTTCCCAAGTTTCTCATCAAAGTGGAACTACTTTTCCTAGTTCGCAAGTTCAGCATAGCACTAACCCGAAAGATTAACAAACAGGTAAGAAAACAGGTTCAGCTTATGAATTGCTAAAACAAACTCACCACAAGAAGGCTCAGAGAGCATATGGATCAGGTATTAGAGACCCCAAACAGAAAAAAAATAGGACCATGACAAAACCGCAGAGAAAGGAGACTATTAAATTTAAAAAGATTAAATCTTTTCCAAATCAGGAAAGAAAAAGGTACATAAGCTTTGGCAAGTTCAGTGCTAAACCAGATTGAGTCAAGCCAAAAATAACCTGGGAACAGCTTGCTAAAGGTATGAAAATCAACAGTAAGAGCGTTTTTGGAAGAATTTGAAGTAGACAACTCCTCAGAGAAGCCAAGAAGCCACAGAGATGTTAACGGAGCACCAGGCTCTGGCTAATTAACTACACTGGATCAACACTGGAACCAGGACTGGTGATCTCTCTTTCTTCCTCTCTTTCTGCCTCTCTTTAATTTCTCTTCCCTTCCACCCTACCCCTCTCATCAAACCCCATTGCTGTGCATTCATACACTAGGTCTGGGACTAGCACACCAATTTCCAGGCCAAGTGTGTAATTTACTAATAAAAACTCATAAACTTTTGTCGACCCTCTGACTTTTGTCATTCCTTTTGATCACGAGCATCCACAGGCCCTGGGTGCTCCCTTCCCTTTAAGGGTGGGAGATCACAGGCTCAAGGGGAGGCTGCCTTTGGAGTACCAGCCTTCAAATGAAGGGTTAGCAGAAGATTTAGGAGGAAACCTGGGATTTTTTAAGAAATCCAGCATTTTTAGATTGTCTCACAAGACTCAAAAACCACATCAGAGCTTCAGCTGTGTGCCTGAAGTGCTGCAAGCCTTTACTTTTTACTGTTCACGTTAATTTCACACCTAGGAATCCTCACTGCAGATACAATTACAGCTAAGCCAAGCTCCTCTTGCTTGGGTTTAAGTAATTAAAAAAAAGCATCAGTAGTTACAGAAACACCTGCCTCCACAATAAGGAATGTCCCGACGTAGATACAGCAGTAAAAGCTTCAGTTCTAACTCAAATACCTAAAATCAGTATGAATTCGAGTAAACATGCCTTACAAGCTCAAGCAGAGGCCATGAGCCTTGGTTAGCTAGTTATTAATCACTACTTGAAACAAGCCCAAAAGAAAAAAAAAAAAAAAAAAAGAAGAGGCTGCTTAATTAATATACTTTCAAGCAAACACAGCATTAATTTGTTTGAGGAAGGCATGAATTAAAGGACTCCAAAATACATTCAGAACAAATTGGGAAAACAAAATGTACAACATAATCCACTATTACATCCCAAGCTTTTATTTCCTCCCACACCTCTCATGCAGACATAAGAGTTTAATGATAAGACACCCACACCCACACATGATTATAATTTATGGATCATGGACCACTTTTAATTCTAGTTAAAAGCATCTGGCATTCCAGCAGATTATAAAATCCCTTCCTACGCTTGGGAAAGCATACAATGACGATCCCATAACGGACACCACACTCCATAAGGAATGCTGTCTAGCACAACACCCACACTAACCAGACAGAACTATACATTTTAATTTATACAGTCATTACTTCTTTTCAAAGCCTGCCTCCTAAGGATGATACAGGGGCAGGGGAAGCATAAGCTCTACACAACAAAGGGATTTATTTGTACGTAAGGTGCAGTAATTATTAAGTATTTATTTTCCATCTTTGGGAGTTGCATTGTGCTTGTTTCAAGTATGTGCCAAACCACAGTGAAAATTTAATTTAAAATTAATTAACTGGGGAGCTCTAAATATGTGCCGAAGCAAACTTTTACACAGTTTATATGCTTTACAAATTGACTTCTGCAATTTGCAAATATGCCAGTTCTTGACATACCAATGAGATGCTGAAATGACTTAAAAAAAAATTACTCCAAATATCTGAGCATGCCATGAGTTTGAGCAGACTGGTGGTGTCTGTGGTGGGGAGAGAGAGAGTGTAAAACACAGAGGGGAAAAAAAGATGCTATTAAAAAGACAGGAAGAGAAACACTGTAAGAGTGATTGAGAACACATTATTTTCCAACACACAAACTGCAAAAGCTCACAAGGTTATTTTTTCTTCTTCCAGTGAAAACACTAAGAAGCCAAATGGCAAAGACAAACGTTTTCTATTTAGCAAGGGCAAAAATTCTACAAGTAGCCACACATTATGTGACAAATCATTAACCTGACTAGACAAGCTACATAGGATTATGTTTAAAACACTTCAGTTGAGTACTATAAAAAATACTACATTTTATTCTCTCTATACTGTTCGAAGTGAGTTTGCCTTCAGTTCTGAAAGACTTTTACAAGTCGACAGTGCACCAAGGGAACAGGAAAACCACGGAGGAAGAGGCAGGAGTAACAGCCTACTACTTGTTTTCCTCATATCGCTTGATGCACTGATTTAGTAAACTTCCACAGCCCCAGGAGAGCCCATATTAAACACAACGCATTTTCTACCCACAAAGCAGCACCAGCAGAAATGGCAAACACACCCAGGCCAGCCACACAATAGTTTTCTCTGCATTTGTTCATTTTAATGCTGCAATTAAATCACTCGGCTGCACCAAGTGCTGTCACCAGGACTTTGTTTTGTGACTGCTGCGGCAGTTCAAAATTGTTTGCTTGGGAAACAGTACAACTCTTGCAAAGCTTCAGAGTGTTTTAGAAATTGGGATAGGGAAAGTAAATATATCTCAGAAAGGGAAAAATTTATATAAATCTTCATTAATAAGCAATTTGAATCAATACAGCAATTACAACAAAAAAATGCAGTGACAGCAGCCACAGCAAGTTAAAAGGTTACAGAAAAATTAAACAGAACATTGGGCAAGAATAGGAACGTGGCTAATGAGCACATTTTCCATCTAGGCTAAGACTATTTCAGGACAACTTTCTTAATTGCAAAAATGTAAAATGCTGCACTTCCAATTGCATAAAGCCTTTACATAACAAGTGGTTCTCTAACCCAGATTACATGTGATTCCTGTCCAAGAAGAACTGTGACAAAAATCAGAGGCTCTGTCCATCTCCTGGGCTGCTTGGACCTCAAAACAACAGATACCACCTTGAGGATGACGTTGTGCAGCAAATCCCTAATTTAACTTTTAAAAGAAAAGACAGCACACAGAATCCCCACCCTGAGCAACAGGAGAGGACCTCAAGGAGGACAAAAAAAGCCTGAAACCAGTAAAGATTTCTCCCCAATAAAATGGTATTATGTTTAAGCATGCTGGCAAACGCCACGCAATGATCACTAAACTACTCCTGAGGTCAGCTGAAAACAGCAGACCTGCCTCTAGACGTTGGTATGTGCAGATCTTAGATTTAATTCTGGGAGAAGATGTTCCAGGTGCTGCTGTTGGAGAGAGACCTTGGAAGACCAACACTGCTTCTGAAAACGCCGGTCGAAGAACACTTTGCCTCCTCTCCCCTCTCGGTCAGAGGCGAGGCAAGACAATCTGAAGGGGCTGAATAAAAGTCATCCCAAAAGCTTTCTCATTACAGTCATCTGATTCATTCCACCAAATGTTTGGCAAGAGGAAATTCCATGGAGGACCACAAGCAAGGTCAGACTTGGTAGCAACGAAGTCCCCTACCTATTCAAGAAAGGGAGGTGCAGTCCTAGGCTTATTGTTATTCTGTTAAAGGTTCTGCTTGATTGGGTGGGTTTTTTAATTCCAAAAAACTACTGCAGATTTCACAGATGGTTGGAAAGACCTCCGAGATCATCAAGTCCAACCATAAACTTGTTGCTGTTCATTTGTTTTCTTGGGACTAAACAAGTGGATCATTGAGGAAACTTACAGATAACACATTTTACAGAATGCAGATACATAAAAAATCCCAGAGCGGTTTGGGTCAGAAGGGACCTTAAAGACTGCCTTAATCCCACCCTCTGCCATGGGCAGGGACACTTTTCACTACACCAGGTTCTCCAAGCCCCCTCCAACCTGGCCTTGGACACTGCCAGGGTTTCTAAAGGTTAAATTTCTCTAATGTAAAACCAGTGGTCACACACCGACAACACACTCCGAGCGGAGGAGCAAAGCAAACTTGGTTACTTCAGATGGAGCAGGTGAGGGTGCTGACAGTCCCCTAGGAAATGTAAGACTGAAGTTTCCTACTCCCTAATTCTCTAAAAGAAGAGGAAGAAAGGGAACACCCTCCTCCCCACCCCCAGTATTAAAGAAAATGAAAAGCACATCCCTGTGCAAGGCATGGCAGCTTGCCCTTCCTAAAACCCTTCAGCCACAACATCAGCTGAGAGCAACCACCGGGATATCTCACCTGTGCAGACTGCCTGTCATGGACAGAAGTGACACAGGGCAGTGGTTACAGTCTCAGGGTGGAAAGACAGTGGGTCTGATGCAGAACGTCCCCCTGACAACTCCCCGAGCATCCCATTATAACCACTATGTGTTCCAGGAATAGGGCTACTGACGAATTCTGCACATTTTAGGTGTACTCTCCTCGAGATCTGAAGTGCAAAGTAAATCCAGGAAGCCAGCCTTAAATACCTGATTGAAGCCTGATCAGAAAATGCCAGCTGAAGCCGACCTGAGAAAGCCTACTCATAAAGTCTTTCACCCTCCAGCACCCTGAAGACTTGCACATTGCCCCAGATGCCTATTAAAACCCAAACTTCTACAACACCTATTTAATACAGAACTCATGTATGTGCATGGAAAAAACAAATGGACTTAAGCTGGTTGAGGATGTTAACTGCAGAATAAAATCATCTCAGTGTGAGGGGTTTGTGTGAACTAAGACCAACAGGAAAGTAAAAATTCCCAGTTCAGACTGAGACTACATGTCTGTGTATTTATCAGCTATAGTATCTCATAATGCTGAGCAAAAATCCAAAATACTAACAGGAATGCTAATAAATTCAGTCTTTTAACAAATAAGGAATTATTCCAGAGTTAGACTCATTCTGAAATTTTTCATTTAGACAGAAAACCTTGTCCAAACCTTGTCCTGTTCCTGACCACAATTCTCTTATGAAACTTATTTTTAAATTTATTACCTACCCAATTCAGCAGAAGAGTGACAAGGTCTCAACTCTGTCATTATTAATATCCACAAAAGGAAGACAAGGTTTGGATCTTGGCCAAGGAAAATTTGTCCATTGAACTGCAGCATTTCCACCAATAACAGTCTACTTCAAACCTCACAAAGTGCTCCAAAAGGAGTGGGAAAGAGTGCAATGCTTGGCACAAGGGAATAAATACTGTCTAGAGACTGATCTGGAAAGGCCAAACATGAAAGCATTTGCTTAACATGCTAAATAAAAATAATGTGCAGGAGCCTGTCAGACCAACATGCTCTCCCCTCTGGCATGAGCGAGGCCCTAGCGATATTCCAACAAAAGGAGGTTTTTTTAACCATTGACTTCTGGATATACACTCCCATCAGGAATGGGTTTACATGCACAGCTGTAAATTAGGCAGGAGCCTTAACGTCAGGCAGCCAAATCATACCTGGGTTAGAGATATCATCCTCCTCCATACATCTACTCTGCCTTCCCAGCTTCATGACATCCCCCTTCTTTCAGTCTGACGGGAGCAGAAGACAATATGGGAAACTCGTGCAAATAAAGGATTTCCTTCTGTGCCTTCCTCTCCAGCCTCTCATCTCTCTAGTCCTTCCCCTTACTTTACACAGCAAAAGAGATTCAGCTCTTGTTTGCAATGCTTGGTTTTATTAAACTATTTGTTGACAAAAGATTAAACGAATAAAGCTGTATCCCAGGTATGGTGCTAGTAACAGAATGTGTGTTTCAGGATCCCATTACTGTTCCCAGTAAACTCCCTGTGGGTGCTTAATTCCAAGATTTTAAGCTCTGTCTTAAGGTTAAACCTTTGGATGGTTCAGGAAGCACAAGGAGGGTGCCACACTGCACACACATCCTTATGTTATTCCAACTGCATTAATTGGTATGATGAAATAAAAACCCCTCAGAGTATAAGAGCACTAAGACACCTTTACAGCTGCATCCTTAGCACAGCAGAATCCAGCAAAATGCCATTTCTTCCCATTTGCTGCAGCCCTTCGCCCTCAGTCAGCAGCTGAGCACGCACAGAGCAGCACCTGACTTGAGCCTGAGCCGTGTCCCCTCACCTGTGACAGTCACCATCAACCAGACACCGAGTGACAGGGCTTGGCAGCAGCTCTGGGCTTGGTGAACATCCAAAATACAAGTCAAAATCGCATTACTGAGAAGCGAGCAAAAATTCACACTTTCCTCTAAGGACAATAATTGAATTTCCACGTAATGCAGAAATTTATTTTTCAATAATGGAAATCCATTCTTTTCAGCTAGGATGTCTATTCCTAGGTGCCACATTCTTTTCCTGTTAATAGTATTTTTCTTTCCCCAAAGTGACTCACTCTGGAAAATGCCACTCGCTTGAAAAGAGAAAAATTGACAAACAAGCCCAAGTGTCACAAAAGCGAATGTTCATGCTCAGTGCCACAACCACCACACACTGATAACTTAAACCTCAATCACAAAAGTTCCAAATTACCCAACAATAGTAGCTGGCTTCAGGACAAGGAAATAAAACTTGAAATCTGCAACTGTGAAAATAGTTTCTACTAATACACTGCTAAGCACATGATCGGCTTGGCTTTGCTCTTCCTTGGCTGGGAAAGTCTTTCGCAGAAAGACGGAAAAAGTTTTTGATGGCTTATTCAAAAGGAAAAATAGCCATTTATCAGGTTATGTAAAAATCTCATACTTGTGTTGGAAACTACAAATTGGCAGAACACATTTAATTACCACTGGCTCTTCTAGAACATTAGGTAAAAAATAACGATGGTATAATCGCATTAAGGGTTTGTCTTTGTTGGTTTAAGACAAAGATTTTAGTCAAAGGCCTCATTAAATCTTAGATCATTCTGTGCAAGGCTTAGCTCCTCCATGGGTCTACAAAAACAATAATCCACAGAAATAAAAGATGGAGAGACTTACAAATTTTTCAGGCTTAAACGTAGAGGAACATTTTTCCCCTCTTGAACAAAAATTGTTGATTAGAAACTACAGCTCCTGAAATAAAATTGTCAGAAATCAACCCTCAAAATCAGGGCTTCAGTCTATATAGGCAATATTGTAAATATAAGCTCATAAGCACATTCCCAACGAGCCTCAAGAGAAAACATACTCTGAGCCACAAACAGATGGAGTGTGGCTCCATCAAGGTTGCAGTACCTCAAAATTACAAAATTAATCATAGCCAAGATTTTCGTGGTATGTCCACTTATCACAGAATGGTTTGGGCTGGAAAGGCCCTTAAAGTCCATCTCATTCCAACCTCCTGCCATGGTCAGGGACACTTTCCACTACACCAGGTTGGTCCAAGCCCCGTCCAACCTGGCCTTGAACACTTCCAGGGATGGGGCTTCTCTTATCCTCCAAAACATTTTTTGTCTCTCGCTCTGCAAATTCAACATACTCCTTGCATTCCGACCACAATTAAAAAAATGCACACAACCGAATCAAAAACAATGCTGCATAGGGAAATAAAAACTATAGCTCTGCGATACGAGTCAAGGACGAAAGCTGCTGAGCAAATCCAAGACCACAATTTAGAACTGCAAACGTCCTAATGCACACAAATATTTTCATTACAGATTAATCAGATTCGAGTGTTCCCATGATTCTGAGCTTCGGTGCCAGTGGAAGTTTTGCTTTCGTAACGCACTTATGTTTTCCTTCATACCCCTTAGAGACACAGCAAAAACCCACCACAGCCAACATCTCCTAAAAGCACATCATTCCTTTGCACCATGTACATTAAACAGCCAGTCATACATCTCTCTGCTTGTGTTAATGACTTAGTTATCAAGGTAGTTAATTATCCACCAGCTTCTGGACAGATGCTTTGCACTGTCAAGACGGCTACCACTTTATGCAAGGAGAATTCTTGTCTCACAAATACAGTATTTAATAAAAGTTCACCTGCAAGCTCCTTATACAAACTATTCCTCATATCTAAGCATTGCAGTTGAGTGAACTGACATCACAGATCAAGGCCAGATTCGCACACTAGATCTGAGCTGTTACGCAAATTAAAATATCTACTGCTAATTGGAAAACCATAAGCTCTGCTGTATGTGCAGCAACTACGTTTGGGAAGTTCTCATGCGTCAATTTAAGGATTTAAGGGCTTAATGCAACTAACAGGTAAGCAAACTCACTGCTCTTCTTGTCCACTTAAGTGGCAGACGTTGCCTCCCTCTCCCAACCCCCCATAATTTGTATCCCTAACTATGGAAAGGTGCTCTTCAGTTTTGCATTCTCAAAGGCTGCTTCAATTTATTTCAAGCTTTGAAGCAATTACTCTTGTCCCCATGACAAAATCCTTGAAAGGCAAATAAAGCTGTTTCAGAACTTGAACTAATTTGATCATGACATAAAACTTCCACAGGCGAAACCTGCTGCTCCCATCAGTAGTTCATTCTATGCCCAACGTAATAGATATCATATGAATAAACTTTAACTTTGTAGGTGTCAAAAAATCTACCAGACTTCAGGAGTTAATTGAGGAATGGGCTAAAATACAGATTTTCCTTGCAGATGCATTTAAAAAAAAAAAAAAAATAATTTAATTTGGGGAAGGAGCAGGAAGCTAAAGGTGAAAGAGAACAGGGAACAGAAGGCCCACAGATACACTTTAACCTACCCTTGTTTCACCTATAATATATAAATAATAAAAATAAAATCATAAAGAAAAAACACGCAAAATAACAGGTCACCTTCACAGAACTGGCACTCCAGCAGCCTACTGGAGGAAACGAGACAAAACACCCAGAAAATGTTGATAGCTAATCAATATTTCCAGGCAGGCAGTGCACAGCACTGCCTTTTCATTTCTTCAGCCTTTACACACAACAACCAATAAACAAAACCACAAAATTTAACTCTTAAAAGGTGTTTCACACTCCAGGCAAAGCAGCTCCCCTGCTCTGCTGAACACGGGCAATGGTTAATCTGAATGATCCGATGTCTGAACACTCCCACCCCAAAGGACGGCACAGACATCTGGCAGGACAATGAAGGGAAAACAGTTAACATGTAATTTAATAACATGTAATTTATTAACAAATGCAGCTTTGGATGGATTTAACCCATTAGCAGACCCTAAAAACACATTGTAACAAAGAACAGAAAGAATAGAATTTGTTGTGCTTTTATCAGTGTTCCTCACCACGGCACGAAACGCAGCTCAGTTTCTCCTGTCCCTTCACTTTCCAACCCACCCAGGGGACCTGCCAGTAATCAGACATCAAGTGTAAACCATTCATAATGTGGCATCAGTGCATCTGGAACCAGACAGATCATCCTTTTTCCTGAACTACTGAACCATTTTCATGGGAAGATGTGTAGCAGAACACGCCAGCCTGAGCAGTTCACTGCAGATACTTTTAATATTATGAAGAATAAATCCCTTACAGAGTTGTAACTCATAAGTGTTACTTTAATATCCCATATTACTGAAAAAAAAACACCATCCTTTGACTCCTGTATTAACCCTACATACTCTGTATGTGCCATCCAGAAGGATGACAACCAAAAACTCTAGCCCTAGTCCTTGCAAGATACCAAGTTTTAAAACTTTATTTAATACAATACATCAGCTTGCTTCTACGTTTCCTTTAACAAGCAATTTCCCCTGAAGAATTAAAGAAAAATCATCTTTGAGCCAACAGGCTTTCATGTGTTTTTTTTTTTTTTCTTTTATAATGGGTTATTTGAAGCCGCTCAGGTTTTGGAATATCAGGATAAATGTCAGGGAGATAAATCACCAACACACCTCGTGAAACTTGCTGCAGCACTCCCAGTAAACAAGCTGGAGCATATGGTTGCAATTAGGGTTTGTATGACCACAGAAATCAGAAGCTCTAGTCATGAACCACAGCCTCACTGTGCTGTGTGTTGACGGTCCCTACTCCAAGCAGCTGACAGGATGCATACAGGAAAAGCAGAGCTCCCAGCACCCCACAAGCCTGGACAGTGTGTGGTAGACATCACAGAAAAGAGGCTTTACTGACTTTAAAAACACATTAAGACTTGAGAATGTTTAGTATGAAATGTTTAGTCGCGGTCACAAGGGTGGAGTGGCGGCAGCCAAGGGTCCCCAGCAGCATCAGCCTCTCCAAAGTCAAAAAACCCCTAAGGATTCACAGAATCCCAGAGTGGTTCAGGCTGGAAGGGACCACAGCGTGGTCCCACCTCACTGCTCGAGCAGGGCCATCCCAGAGCACATGGCACAGGATTGTGTTCAGATGGTTCTGGAACAACCCCAGTGAGGGTTATTCCATCCAACACCCTCTCTGGGCAATCTCTTCAGTGCTTGGTCCCTGCACAGCAAAGAAGTTCTTCCTCATGCCCAAGTGGAATTTCCTGGGCACCAGTTCCCGCCTGTTCCTCTTTTCCCATTGCTGGGCATCCCAGAGCGGAGCCTGGTCCATCTTCTGACCCCTCCTTTCAGGTACTTACAAGTTCACCACAGACAGTGGAAGACTTCCATGGTCTAACAAGCCCAGGAACATACAGTATAAATTGTTCTTCTGGGAAAGAATGCTTTGTTATCACTGCCACCAATGTCTGTGGAAAGAGCAGAGCTCACAGAGGAAGAAGTCTCTGCTACCTGTTCAGGTGGTTCTAATTAATGGTGGCTTACTATCAAAAACACTGGTGGAACTTTACAACACTGATCAACCATTTCATGGAGTCACAGAATGGTTTGGGTTGGAAGGAACATTAAAGATCATCAGGTTCCACCCCCTGCCATGGGCAGGGACACCTTCCACTAGACCATGTTGCTCCAAGCCCCATCCAGCCTGGACTTCAACTATTCCAGAGACCAGGGGCAGCCACAGCTTCTCTGGGCAACCTGTGCCAGGGCCTCACCACCCTCACAGGCAGCAATTCCTGCCCAACATCACATCCAACTCCGCCCTCTGGCAAGTGGGAAGCCGTTCCCTGTGTCCTGTCCCTCCATCCCTTGTCCCCAGTCCCTTTCCAGCTCTCCTGGAGCCCCTTTAGGCCCTGCAAGGGGCTCTCAGGTCTCCCTGGAGCCTTCTCTTCTCCAGGTGAACCCCCCCAGCTCTCCCAGCCTGGCTCCAGAGCAGAGGGGCTCCAGGCCCCAGAACATCATTATTTCTTAAATAATTATACTGCCACTCTTCTGGCTTCAGATCTTTGTAATTGAAAAGCTTTAAGAGTTTGGTAGAGCTGGAGCAAAGCGCTACCCGAAGTGCTGTTACTGTACAACCATTCTGCTTCCTCACATCACTCAAAAACACGAAGATACATCAGAAATCAAGAAAAAAAACAGAAACCACAACACAGGGTACATCGAAGGAAGTATCTAAGAGCTTCATAGTGAACACATCTCTGGCCTGGAGAGATTTCTACCAGAGGCAAGGTTTTTCTGTACTACTGTGGTTAAGGCAGAAGACGAGTTTTTCTCATGAAAACACGAATACTCTCCAAGGGGACACTGAGGCACTGCTCCGGCAGCAGTTCAACCCAACTCCAAAACAGCTGCTGTGGTGCTCATAGCACCCAAACAGGGATTTTGGTCAGGATGGAGCTGCTCTGGTACCCAGTTTGCTGGGCAGCTTTTTCAGACTGACCCTTCCATAGCTACACAACTGCTAACACTCAACCACTTATCCTCAAAGAACTGCAGCCAGTTGTTCTGGGTCAGTTGTTTTGTTCTGGGTCAGACACACCTTCAGAGAAAGACGTAACAACTAAGAGAGAGGTTCAAGATCAGGAAACTATCTATGTCCTCCCATCCAGGGAGGCAGAAATATCACAGGTACAGTGGTCAAGAGGATGACGCTGTTACAGGCTGTGAGAACAAGCAAGGACGAAGATGGACAGACAGAAGTGGGACAGACAGCTCAGATCTACGTGCCCCTTGTGGTGAGCAGACAATTAAACACTGACTAAGCGCCAGAGACAGACAGGGCTCTAGTTATGGAGCAGATCATACACCCCATCTGTGGCACATCATGAAAAGGCTCTGGAAGGTGCGAACAACCAGCCTGAAATATCTGTTTGCAAGTTTTTGTGTCTCTCTACTTTTATGTATTTTAATCCAGATATTACAAATCAGGTTACATAAAAATCAAGGGGGGGAAAAAAAACCCTAACATAAACCACTAAATATTAATACATGGTTTTCTTGTAAAGGCAAAGATTAATCTGCAAGTGCTCCTATTAAGCAGAAAGTAGCACCAACAAAAATAGGAATAAGATACAGCATATTCAAATCACAGATGTACAACACAGGTCAGCTGCCTTCAAGGACCCTAATGCTGAGTAAAGCATGTAGTTGCATGATATAAAGTCATTAATGGCCAGGAATGTTTGTGTGGTTCCAACCAAAGAGGACAGACATGAGAAAACAAGTCATTTATTGATCACTACACACTGAATTCTGCAATTTACACTAATGCTACAACAGTATATTTGTGGGCAGGTTAGTTGTGATGATGACTTAGGCAATTAAGGAAGATGAATCTGGTTATTGCCTCTTCTTTCTTTCCTTACAGATTTAACATTGTGCCTATTATATCTATAAAAACCCAAACAGCACAAACCAAGTCAATTAGATCTTACTGTTGCAGTAACTCCTTAGTCCTGCATGATGAATTAAAGTGTTTGGGGTTTTTTTTTAATAGCAAAGTACAAACTCGATCAACTGTTTAAAAGGAAACCATTTAAACTGACTTCTCTTTCAGCAGTCTTGGGCAGCACTAACATTTCCCTGTCTTAGCACATCATCTGTTTGGCAGTTCCTTGCTGTAACAAGGATTCTATTTTGCAAGCAATAAAAAGACTAATTAAAAAAAATTTGCTTGTCCACAAAAAGTCAAGTTGGTTGACTGCAGACCATGAATTGGCATATGCTAATATTATTCAAGAAAGAAGAGGGCACTTAAAGCCAACAAAAATACTTTTTTTTTGACAGAAAGCTGGTTCAATGTATGTTGTGAACCAAGAAACGTGAATTTCTAGTTTCCAATCGATGAGGTTCTAATATCTAACCTCTACTACCATGCATGTTGATGCCATTTATGCCTTCACTACACTGTACCAGATCTAGTACTTTACAATTATTTTCACACCCAGAGAAAGACTGCAAAGACAAAGCGAAGCTGACTCGGTATGGAAGAATGATCCTTTATGAAGTTACAAAAATGATATTCGTTATTTTTCCCCTCCTCCTAAGCCCACAGCTGTTTCTTTAACTACTGGAGGATCGTGGGATTGGCAATACGATTCTAACTCAGGTGTTTTATACCTGGGATGGAGAAAGCTGCCAGCACACAGATAACCTGGACACAGCCAGGGGCCAAACCCAGGAGTAACTCGTGTGAGGATGTTGCTGTGTGGTTTCAGACTTAAGGAGGCTCACGAGAGGAAAAAAAAAAACAGGCTGCGAAGGATAAGAAGCAGGAGAAGGTTAACTGTGGGAAAGGGTAAACTTCTGCTCATATTGTGTATAATTATCACTCCTGCTGAATCACAAGGAAGGAAAAGGGGGGTGGATTTAAAATACAGTGCTTATAAGAGTTTGTTGATCTCCTGCTGCTGTGTAATCAACTACAAAACAGGCATAACTCAGTGCATGGTCACGTAGATGACTGTAGTATCAAGTTAAATAATTTAAAAGTGCAGTAATTACTTTAGGTCTTGAATTTCCATATGAAAAATGAATGTTTTTTAAAACCAGGCTCCTATCTCCTTTCATCCTAAGTAGATTTCAGTTAGGCTACTTCACCAAACTCATTTTAAGCATTATGTGGTATTTAAAAAGCACTGGGCAACATGAAAGTGAGTTTTCAATTCTTCTATTCTTCTTTCAATCTTTATCCTGCAAAGATTACAAAACACACAAAAATAACACAATACAGAAGTCACATCAAAGTTTTCCACAATTGTTCATTGCTCAAAACTTGCCTCTGTTCCATAACAGACTAAGAATTTGCTGTGTTCTGATTTGTACTGCACTCTATCCATGTACCTGATTCTACATAAACCAAAGGATTGATTTGATATAATTCGGAGATCAGATGGGCAAATATGCTGTTTACTCTATGAACTCTACCATGTTCAAGTTTCACCTATAGTCCAACTTCATATACAGGCAAATAATATTAAAAAAAAATAAATAAAAATATGCCAACTGTTTGGGCACAGACAGAAAAAAAAAAAATAAAAATCTCCATTTTCTAACAGGATGTGGTACTTATTTTTTTCCCCTTTCCCAGGCAGGAAATTAGAAAGCTCTCTATAAAAGGCTGCTCTTCTCAAAGCTTTAAATGACTACACTTAATTTTCTGGGAGAAGAGATGGCACTTCAGGTACTGCTGAAAGGAGCAAGAAAACAAGTGTAGGCGTACGCTGAGGGAGCTGTTAAGGGGATGGTTCAGGAGCGAAGGGGCTGCAAGTGTAGGAAGAGACAAGAACAGACGTAGGCTGAAACCTTGAGGGTTTGCATTAAGAAATGGAAAATGGAAATACAACAAGTAAAAAGTTTTGGGGGATACGGTATCAGAGGTGTTACAGGGGGAGGCCCGACTCTGGCAGTACGGACGGACTTCACAAATCAGCCAAGTGACCAGAGGAGGGGAAAGGAAGCAGTTCTGCCTGTGGCAGAAAGACACTCAAGAGATCAGAATAATAACGCCATGATCAGGTAGTAAGTAACAGGTATCAAAATACACGGCAAGAGCTGTAAAACTACAAAGCAGACGCTGAAAACTGCTGCAGAAAAAAAAAACAAGTCCAGTGCCATTTTCTCTCGCAATTGTAAACGAAGGAAAAGAATGCAGCACCTGACGGAACTCCTGAATGAAACACTGCGAGGAACGACTTAATTAACTTCGCTGCTGTTCAAGGCACGCCGCAAACCAAGCCACTGCTTTCTGACGCGTTTATGTTACAAAGGCAACCCAAACAGGCAGTGGGTCTGCCCCGGAGACCAGGAGATGGTGTTCCAGCAGCACCGGGAGCTGCCTGTGACAGACGTGCTCTTTTACTGCCTCCGTGAGGACAGCCCCGTGCACTGCCACGGGCTGGGAAGTATTTTCTGGCAGACCACTTGCGGCCTGAACTTTAATATTCCCTCGGGACGCAGCCAGTGAATGGATTTCACAAAAGAGCAAAATAAATAGTATCGTTTTTAACAGCAGCTGACTTGCAAAGCGTTATTTAGTTTACCGGGGAGAAGGAAAATAGCGTCTACCTTTACTGTTAGCACTGTATTATGTTTTATTCTTATTAGGTGGAAAAGAAAAACCTTCAGGAATAATTTTTTACGTGTAACGCACACACCAGTAAAACACATCTGGTGTGGGGAAGAGAGCAACCACCAACCAAAACACAGTGCATAGTATAACAAACACGAGAAACTTTTTTTCTGAACAAAGAATGGCATCAAGGCTTTCCCTATTTTGCAGGCGGTATTTCTCTATAGCAAACGGTCCGCCCGTGAAAAGGTCAGGATCCAGTCATACTAATCAGGAAAAAATATTAGTCAACTTACTGGGAAAGGCATTCACTACAGTGTGTTACAAAAAATTCCTATCTGGGTCGCTCACAGAACCTGTCTTGGAGGGAGCCCTTGAGACCACCTGGTCCAAGCAGAGCCACTGAGCAGGTCACCTCGTCCACTGAGTAATTATTAAAAATAAAGCGAGAACATAAAACTACTTCTTACAACATTTTAATTAATTGGAATCATGTGATTTATCAAATAGGGCACTACTCAGTTGGCTGAGGCTTTTCTAATATGTCAGCAAAAAAAAAAAAAAACAAACAGGGACTAGGTGATCCTTTCACCATCTGCTGTCCTGCAGGTATAATTGCTTCAGATTCTAACACACCTTGAGATGGCCCATGAAGGATTACAATCCAAGCAGGCCTGTGGACAGCTTTTCTACACTGGCACCACTTGCTGAAAACAAAATGGGCTACAGGTGTGTTTGCAAGAGAGGTCACGCAGAAGGCAATACTTCATATGGTCTGAGGCACAATTTACAGAAAATCAGACTCACTTGCCACCCCAGATGCAATTCCATAAAGCAATCCTCCGCCATCTGTTTGCTGCTGAAAGACGTGGGCCCCTGGAGGAGGGCTTCTCTCTTGTCTAATGAAATTATACAGCAAAGTTTTCACAAGTCTGCTGGTGTATGGGAGGCTGGAAAGAGAAGGAAAAACAGCTTTAGTTGACTCGCAACTGACAAAAAAAAAATGGCACCACAAAGCCCAGGCAGGGTGCAAAGGCTGGTGTTTTGGCATTAAAGACAGTCAGTAACTCTCCCTGCGCTGACCAGGCTGGAAAGGGAAAGAAACACCAAAGTTTTGCCCATGCAAAGCTGCCCAGACTCCAGCAGGGCTCTGCAGGAGCACCCTCCCACGGCAGGGTCATGGAAACCCCCTTTTCTTTTCCTTATTCCACATTCCTTTAAAATAAACCATTTAGTTTGTTGAATCATTGTATTCACTTACCTCAAAACATAACCAGAAAAATATTTATTCAAGGGAAAGAAACACTGTATTTGTTCAGTTTTCCCTCCATGCTTTGGTTACACAGAACAGGTAACAACAGCATTTCTCCATGCCCACAACATTTCTGTCTGTGTGTGCAGCTTGGACCAGTCTTAAAGATCTTCTCCAACCTAAAGGACTCCACAATTTTACGAATTTGCAAAGACCAACGAAACAACCGACCTCACATCAGTGAATCTGACAAACGCATGTAAAATTTGTTGGGTTCCGATAAAAGTTTATAACGAACCGAGGCTTTTTGGGAATCTCAGCCAAGGATTGTTGGTAACAACCTGTGTGAGAAAGACCAGGATGTGGCTGGAGAGGGTGCCCTGAGAGGGAGGGCAGCCCAAACACCCCTGCTCTGGCTCCTGGAGATCAGCACAACCCTGGGGCAAGAATGAGGCTGAGAAATGGGCACGGACTGCAGGGGTGGATCAAGACCACCCAAAGCCTCCAGCCCACTCCTGGAAAGGTCTGGAAGAACAGACTGCACATGAGAATTATTTGCATGGAAAGTGGGAAACTTCTCTCCAGGGAGGTGAAAACTTAATAGGTGCCACCAGGAAGCCCAGATGGTGCCCCAGGACCTGGACATGCCATCAGCTGGACAGACACTGGAGCCAGGACTGGTGAACTCTCTTTCTCCCTTCCTTTCTTTCTCCCCTCTTTGATGCATCACTCTCTCTCTGTCTCTCTCTGCCTCTCTTCCTTTTCACCCCACCTCTTTGTCCAAACTCACTGCCACGTGCTCATACCAGGAGCCCAGGGACTAACACACCAATTTCCAGGCCAAGTGTGTAATTTCCTAATAAACCTTTGTGAGTTTTTGCACACACTCTGACTTCTGTTGTTCCTTTGGCCTATGAGCATCTACAAACCCTGTGTGCTCCCTTCTCCTCGGGGGTGGGACACCACACCAGTACCCTTCCAACCCTTCTTCAAATTGCTCTGGGCTCCCAGGAACTGAATTCCCACCCCTCTTCCCAGGGGCCAAGGCACCTGCTAATCCCAAACCAGACCTCTGAGACCCCATACTAACTCTTCTCCTGAACATTCCCCGTTTTCCCCCAAACCCTCAGTTCCTTCAGCCCAGAGATTTAAGTACCACCCACAGATCCCAAGGCTCTGCTTCTGCCCTGCTGATGTTTCATGTTTGTCTGTCCTGCGCCCCAAGCTGAGCCCCCTTCCTTTCATTTCACCCCCTTTTACACGTAGTAGTAATTTCAGAAAACCAGCTAACAAATAACATTCATCAACAATCTGCCCATATGGAACCTAAAGTTGAAAGAGGATGAATGGGAGCCTAAAATGCATATAAGCCAGTGTGACAAAGCATTTAAACACAACCACCAACTTGCCAGAACAAGTGGTATTACTCACATAACTGAGTTTACCACCTGCCAAGTATTTCCTTCAGCTCAGCATAGCACATATTTGCATCCTTCCAAGGACTGCCTTTTTATTTGTATGGCAAGAAGGCTCTAGTACTTCTGAGGTATGTGGGTTCTCTAGGCAGCAGTGTTACAGGAAAAGCCCCAGAGCTGAATAAAAAAAAAAAAAAGAACCATCCTGAAAAGGAAATACCGTTTCAAGTTAATGAAATAAGCCTCAAAAAATTAAAATTGTTTCCGAAATAGTTTTGCTGAAGTCTGGGCTGTGAGATTTAAACCTGAAACCCTCCAACAGCTTTTACAAGTGTTTGCTTTCCTGTTCTCTCTTCTTTTCAACAGAAACAAGTCTTCTATCAAAATGTATTTTGCTGCCTTTCATTTCCAGCTACAAACAACCTAGACAAGGTCTAACCAGGAGCATTTGCTCTGCCATCAGGCACCACCCCAGAGCAGGACATACCATCGACCGCGCATCAGGTATCTGTGGATGATGCTCTCTCGCAGGATCTCTTTGTGGAACAACTGGCAGGAGAGGAACACGATGAGAGTTGTCACAGCTTCCAAAGAAATACTGTACGTAATATCTCTGCAGGAAAAAAAGGGAAAATTTGCAGAGATTAATCTGTTGGGTTTGTTTACAAGCTGACTTCCAAGAACACTTGGTAGCTTCACCTGAAGTTATAGACTGTGTAGCACAGAGAGTTTCAATTGGGAACACGTAAACAACAAATTCAAGAAACCCAGGACCACTTCATACCAAAACAGGGTTGTTTATCTTAGACATAAGTTGTTTTTTTTTTTTATGATATGCCAAAAGACAAAACAATGTAAAAACTCTGAGGTATTGCCCAGAACACTAGAGCTGCAAATTTCAGAGTACCCTTCTTCCTAAAAATAATAAATACCTCTCAAGAGTGCATCCTTTGTCCTGCTAAATAAAATTGCCACAAAACCATCAAGCACAGTCAGGGAATGTCCATCTAGCCAAACACGGCTCCATCTGCCAGGAAAAGTGGATTCTTATGAAAGGAATATAATATACAAATGGTAGTTCA
The DNA here is from genome assembly GCA_038380795.1 of Pyrocephalus nanus. NCBI lineage: Eukaryota > Metazoa > Chordata > Aves > Passeriformes > Tyrannidae > Pyrocephalus > Pyrocephalus nanus. The sequence continues at coordinate 1,284,515 of CM076263.1, read as the reverse complement.
AGTGTACTTGAAAAGCTCAGGGTATCACATACACTGTTCAGTTCTAAATTATGTTTTCGAGGTAACAGGGAAGTAAAAACTCTCAAGATATTACACACAATCCCAAAGACTGTGCTGTAATGATTAAATACTGACACCAGACAGTTCAGCGAAGCTCATTAAGTTAAGGTTGATTAGGAAAGGCTGTGAAGCAAAATGCATGGCAGACCCGCTATTTAGGATATTTTGTGCTTTCTGTTCTCACCTCTGCCTATAGTGACAGATAGCTACAGATCTTATTTTTAAAAGGGAGAGAAAAATGGCATTTGCTACTGTAATCAGTAATAAACTGCAGGCTGCAAAAAAACCTCTGAAAACACAAGGAAGTAACAAGGGACTTGAATCAGTATCGTCCCTGCACCAAACACCAAATCAGCATCCATGAGTGTTTAATCAGCAAAGTTTTTCTTTGTTACAATGTCACCTTCCAAAAATTTTATTCTCAACAGTTAAAACAGGTATAAACATAAAACCAAGTGCCCTTCCAAATAATGACGACTGGAAAACTACAGTGCAACCTCCTGAACCAAAACAAATTAAATGCAGACAAGTCTGGGTTTTCATTAGTCTCAGGATCAGAACTGGTGTGGTCCTTATCAGAACAAAAAGGGTTTCATTTAGAAGAAATCAATCTGATTTTTAACACATTCAAATACTTTAATATTCTCAAGTGTGCTGCCAGAGGCACTGTAAATACCATGCATTACTGTGAAGTGTGAAAAGAAGTTTCTGGGTGCCAGAGTTTCTGAGCAGAAAGTGCAGTTATTTACTCGAAGTCAACAGCAAAACTGGAATCACAATTTCCAGGATCACAATCCACAGAACCACGGCACCTCTGATACAGAAATGTTTTTGAAAGTGAAGGTTATGCAAACTCACTGGTTTTACTTCCTGTCACCTGATTTGAGCATTTGAACCCCTAACATCTCAAATCATAGCTCGGGAAGAGACGTACTGCTTGAGTAACATTCTCCCCGAGAATCATGAAGTCCATTCTAATTCCTTCTTGTTTCTGTGAGTTACCTGACTTTTTGCCCACTCCTGAGGAAGTCTGCCAGTGTAAATGATGATAATTAGATCAGGCCAGAGGTTACACTCTGATCTGGTTCCACTGCAAATTCACCTCAGCCAGAAGCAAGGCTGTACTGGGAGCTCCTTCTCCAAACCAGGGATGCTGCAAAACCCACCACCCACACTCATCCCAAGCAAAGAAAGGAAGACATATACACACATACACATATATTGATATATAAAAATTATCAGAGGTTTAGCCACCAGGAAAAAAAAAAAAAAAAAGTTTTTCTATCAAAATAAAAATAACGGCTTGCAAAACCACTTTTTAGCTATTTAAAAAAAATATAAATCCAGAAGCTTATCATTATTTACCGAGGCTGAGAATACAAGAACGATGTCTCCCACCCCAAGCTGATGAATGAAAAGGGTAATTTCACAACACGCTACAACATGTACTGGGACACTCTGCAGAGAGGAAAAAAACTTTGGAGTCTGTTGTACTTTTTCTCCATTTCAGTCATTCATTCCTTTATTTTTCTGATAATCCATACAAGCCTAATAGCAAATTTGAGGAAATGTTATAAAACTGTTTTCTGTTTTGATAAGAATCAGCATTAAAAAAATAAGCAAAGAGATTACTGTAATGTACTAAGTAAATTTTTTTGGGGAAAAAAATCTGCTTTCAATATCCTTACATAACTCTGAAAGAAAAAACAAACAGAAAGCTGAATTCATGCAGTCATAGTTAGTGAGTTATTCTCATTCTCTCCCCATTCAAAACCCAGACAGGGCACATCTAACTGCAGAAAAATTCCACTCAACCCATAGAATCTGTTCAAATTAAATCTGCTCTGACATAAACACAAACAGGGCCCTGATATCTGGGGTAACCCCTCAGCTACAGTCACCCTTAATTTATCAGCACAAGGATAAAGCTTCAGAGCAAAGTTATTTTCCCCACCAAGGGTCAGATGTACGGTTTTCTGAAACTCAAGCATTTCTAAAGGGTCATAAGAACCACCAGGAACCTCTTTTAACTTCAAAGAAAATACTGTTTATTTATATTGAGAGACTATAGAATAGGGGGTCTTGTCGTTGGTACTTTTTTTTTTATTTTTATTCAAAGCTATCGGTCATATAGAATGACTTTACATGGAATTTATGCTGATCTCCGACTTCCTCTGAAAACTGATTGCAGATAAGGAGGAAACTAGAAATAATGAACTCATGTATCAATTACATGTCAAAATTATTTAGCTATTTATTTCAGAAAACCAGAACAACTGCATGTTGTTTTGAGCTTCTGTGGTTCGGGTTTTTCTTTTTTCCCTTTCTCAAGTGCTGTATAAAACAAAACACAAAACCCACAGGACTCAGATAAAGCTCATGTCCTGGGCAAATGGAACTTCATAGAGCAAATGTACCAAAGCATACACAGGGTTTTTTTTATTTCTCTTCTTTTGGATTTTCTCTTTCAGAGATTCAACAGTTATTCTCCATTTTTAACTCTTTCTCTCTCTCTCTTTTCCACTGGAGGATGTATTTGCATATCAGGTGGAAAAGCTATTAGATGTTATTCCTTTGTCCCTCAAGGTGTTCATTTCTCTTTCATGAGGAATGAATCTGGCACAGACTGAACTCTAGAAATCATTTCTCTCTCTGGGTTCTCCCCTTATTACAGGTAGCTGTCCTTGTACTGCATTTTTTACTCAGTGACACAAAGCAAGTGCCTGTTCCTTGAACCAGATGGAACAGGTCCAGGTTCTTGCACGTGACACCCACGTTAAAACTGATTTCTGGCAACAAACCTCACACATAAACATTTACTCTCTGAAGAAAAGACATGCCATATGCATCTGAGATTATCTGAAATTACGGATTCTCCACAGAATGACAACTTGAGCTCCAAGATGCAATATTCCCTCATGCTGCCACAGTAAATGTGTGCATGTATTTAAAACATGTTCAGTATCTACACTTCAATGAGAAACTGATCCATCAATGAACTCCTTCCAAAAGCAAACGGTGCCAGATCATTTCAACGAATGCTTTGAAAGTAAACAACCACATACAGTTTCAGTAATCTTCAGGTAACAACTCATTAAATCAAGAGACAAAAATTAGAATAATAGAATCACAGAGTGATTTGGGCTGGAAGGGACTTTAAAGCTCATCCAGGTCCACCCCCTGCCTTGGGCAGGAACACTTTCCACTAGTCCAGGTTGCTCCAAGCCCCGTCCAACCTCAGCCTAACTACTGTTTCCAAATGGAACAGAACAAGAACTACGGTCCTGTTAAACCTCAGCTCCCCAGTATCCTTGGCATCTGCTTTTTCCATTCAAAACCATGTGGATGACCTTCTATCAGCATCACCTACCAAGAACTTCAACAATCTCCCTATGTGTCACCATCCTGCTGCTGCTGGCTTCTCTCCAAGGCCAAGCACAGCTCACAAGTGCTTTCTGTGCTCCCAATCATTCAAGCTTTGTTCCCTGCCTGCGAGAGAGAGGTCTGTGACAGAGGAACCAAGGTGAAGCACAGAGGCACCATAGAGGAAAATCTCAGCTAGGAACTCCAATTAACACTCTGAAGGCACATGCTGTTGTAAACACTTTAATTACTCAGTGAAACGCAGCTATTTCTATATCAGCACAGAGAGGCTGAGAGCTCATAAATGATCTCACACCTACAGAGCAAACAGCCTGAACAGTCAGAAACCAAACTCCGAATTTCAACTCCCACCCCTAGACCAAGCCCCCTCCCTGTTCAAATATTTTCCTGAACTTTCACCCAGCCAGAGCTGTCTACTCCGAGTATTAAAAGGTTAAAAGGTAACCCATTTTCTAATTTAGGAGAGTTGCCAAAACGGCTGATTCATACAAAAACTCTCAAATCATACAGGAACCAGGTTTCATTTCCCTGCTTCCTGAGGGCCCATCAGAAAGGTGAAAGAGGAGTCACCACAGAGAATAGGATCAGTTTTGAAAACTGAAAAGCAAGTAGAATATCTGGTTATCAGCCTCAGGATACAAGTACAACAACTCAAAGAGAACATAATCTTTCCTCTTGGAGTCACTCCTAATTTTACACCCACTGATGGCACTCAGGCACCGTGGTGGCTGATAATGCACTTACACTCATTACAGCTGACTCCAAACATTTGGGAGCTGTCCCAAAGGGGCACTCAGCAAACACCAACTGGAAGCAGGAAGTACCTCTGACACTTCCTACTGCATCTCCCCACACTGGGTGTTCTCGATGGGGAGAAGAATGAGAGTGAGGAAACAAAAACTCCCAGAATGGTTTGGGTTGGAAGGGACCTTAAAGATCATCATGTTCCACCCCCTGCCATGGGCAGGGACAGCTTCCACTACCCCAGGTTGCTCCAAGCCACATCCAACCTGGACTTCAACACTTCCAGGGATCCAGGAGCAGCCACAGCTTCTCTGGGCAACCTGTGCCAGGGGCTCACCACCCTCACAGACAGCAATTCCTTCCCAGTGTCCCATCCAACCCTGCCCTCTGGCAGTGGGAAGCCATTCCCCCTTGTCCAGTTCCTCCATCCCTTGTCCCCAGTCCCTCTCCAGCTCTCCTGGAGCCCCTTTAGGCCCTGCAAGGGGCTCTCAGGTCTCCCTGGAGCCTTCTCTTCTCCAGGGGAACCCCCCCAGCTCTTCCAGCCTGGCTCCAGAGCAGAGGGGCTCCAGCTCTCTGATCACCAAAAGTATGGAAATCCTCTAAAGGTAGTACCTATAGACCTAAAGGATTAATATAACAGTTGGATTCAAGAGCCTTTATTCCCAGACCTGTTCCTAAACCACCCGAGACTACGTGACTTTGTCCATTTTAACCTCACTGGCATCCAGTTCTTCCCTCTACAGACTAAAATACTAAAAGAAGTTCTGGACTCTTAAACTTTGCACAGAGAATCTCTATTCTTCTGTATTTACTTTTTATACCAACAAGTGTTGTTAGCTATATCCACTAAATCTAACTAAAAGGCATTATTACTTAACGCCGGAACACGGAAGACCAGTTGAAATTCCCATAAAAATGGAGAGCTGCAGTGACTCCCAGGTGTAGCTTCCAACCCATAGGGGAGAGGCAGCCACAGAGAAGATGATGGCACAGGTGATCAAAAAGCTGCAGGGTTCTGGACAGAGCCAGATCACAAGAATCATGTCCTGCATTCCACCCAGGCAGCCCAAGTGAAAGGCAGACCTGCTCCACGGTCCCTCTGTGCCTTTGCTGCTGAGACCCAAATACCTGCAGCCAGCGCTTTTCAAGATCATCCTTTATAAAAAAAGGGTTGAAAACCATAGCAGAAACCAGATTATTACGAATTTGAATACGCAGCACAGTGTTTGACAAACTATACAGACCTCAGATAGCATGCTCTGCGGTCAGAAGGTTTGCTGCAAGTTGAACGTAGGTTAAAACTTGCGCAGTGAAAAGACTGGTCGTGGAGAAACAGTGACCCAAGTCTAAAATAAAAACTAAATTAAAACAGATAATAACAGATAACTTTATCTGTGATACAGGTAAAGGTTCTCCTATTCAGGACCTTCAGACACTTAAGACACCACACATCTGCCATCAGAAGCAAGGATATGAGTAAGAAGATCTTCCAAATACGCAAATATGTTTTATCTGCTCCACCCCAAGGTGCAGCAGCAAATAAAGCTCCCTTTATATGAACCAGATTCCTCCTAAACAGAGCAAAATAGTCTCAAACTTTGAGAGTCTTCAAAGTGAAACAACACCAATCTCTCTGAATTTGGGTATTTTCGCTACCTTCAACCTCAGTTTTAGCAGATGGAAGTTTGCCTTTGAAGATTCGACAAAGTCATCAAAAATGCAAAAGGCAAATAGCTTTTCAAATAATGGAGACACCACAACCTTGATAAAAGTTCCCTGAACAGATCTTTTTTTAAAAAGCAGCATTCTGACCTATTCCTTGGAAAATAACAAAAAAAAAAAAAAAAAGGTATTAAACTATGACACTCCTGAAATAGGACAGAAAAACAGCTCTTATCCTTCTCGCTGCTCACAACTAGCAGGGAGAAAGGGCTGAGCATTCCTCTACGTGGCACTGATTCTATGCTGCAGTGATTCTGTAGAGCTTTTTAATCAATTATATTGCCCTTCTTCCCTCCTACACTCCCATGAAACGCAGCAAGCATCCTTAAATGAGTCAAAACATTAACATTTAAACTCGCAAACAACTAAGACTGCCACCTGAAACAGCTGTAACTACAGAAAATACTGGAATGCAATAGAAACACAACTAACTTGTACTGGCACCACAGGGTGCTACTAAGCAGTGATGTAACTAGATCACAGTATTTCATTTTTCCCCCATATGCATTTATAGTTTTTAATGAAGTGAAAATGCACTGATAACAACCAGATGTTCAGTTATGGATACCAGCTCTTAACAAGCTGCTGAAAGAAGCCTTTATAATTCAAAGCTTTGGGAGCTCTATCCTGCAACAAAACGTTAGCAACAGTTTCTACATAAAAGTCATACAATTAAATTAAGTACTAATGTTGCATCTTCTTGCCGACTGTGCAGTTTTAATCATTAGTGTACACTCCTGAGTGCTAAGATTAACAAAACCAAAGAAAAAGCAGAGTATCCATAACATTCCCAAGGGAACCATAAATCAAACACCAACACTCGGTAACACAAATGTTATAAGGGACTGCATAAGTCTAATTCTTGAGAAGCAATAATGCTGTATTTTCTATAAAATTAAACCTGAAACCTTGTTCCCTGGCATTCTGTACAAAGCAGCACAGCCTGTTTTTTCAGAAAGGTAATTCAAGATCTTTTTAATACCTCTCAGACACAGCACTAAAATGCTGCACAATCCCAGAGTCCCTTCTGCAAACTATTTCTGCCTTAAAGCATATTTGCCTTTTCCAATACAAGCCAACTTTGAGGAATACTTTAATTCATCCTAGAAAACTGAGACACTCCTAGACACTCTCTGCTATGCATCTCCGCAGCCTTTCCCAACAAAAAGCAGCAGATTTCATAATTAGGGACACAGAGAGGTGGGTTACACATTTGCCATTTATCTTCTTACCCATCCCCCACCTTATTAGTTCAGAGTTAGACCGCCCACCTGCAATTTCCAAGTATCTGTAGGTTGTTTTGTACTCAGAAATGAGCTTATTCTGCCAAGGCTGCTACTAGAGCAAGCTGAGAGGTGAGCAAGCTCTGCCCAGGCTTGGGAAGGACTTGAGCCTTCATGAGTTCAGCGTCCCTGCCAAGCCCAAACTCTTACACTTAGAATCCTGGAATGGTCTGGGTTGGGAGGAAATTTAAATCTCATCCAGTTCCAGCTCCTGCCATGGGCAGGGACACCTTCCACTATTCCAGGTTGCTCCAAGCCACATCCAACCTGGACTTCAACACTTCCAGGGATCCAGGGACAGCCACAGCTTCTCTGGCCAACCTGTGCCGGGGCCACCACCCTCACAGACAAGAATTCCTTCCCACTATCCCATCTAACCCTGCCCTCTGGCAGTGGGAAGCCATTCCCTGTGTCCTGTCCCTCCATCCCTTGTCCCCAGTCCCTCTCCAGCTCTCCTGGAGCCCCTTTAGGCCCTGCCAGGGGCTCTCAGGTCTCCCTGGATCCTTCTCCAGGTGAACCCCCCCAGCTCTCCCAGCCTGGCTCCAGAGCAGAGGGGCTCCAGCCCTGGCAGCATCTCCGTGGCCTCCTCTGGGCTCTCTCCAGCAGCTCCACGTCCCTGTGCTGTTGTTCCCAGGGCTGGAGCAGCTCTGCAGGGGGGTCTCAGCTGAGGGGGCAGAGGGGCAGAATTCCCCCCTCCCCTGCTGCCCACGCTGTGGGATCAGCCCAGGGCACGGGGGGTTTCTGGGCTGGGCCATGTCCAGCCTCTGCCCCACCAGCACCCCCAGGACCCTCTCCCCAGGGCTGCCCTCCCTGGAAAATACCACACATGGGTATCCCAAGCGCCTGATGTGACACTCTGCCCAAAAGCAAGGAGTGCTGTTGTACAGATACCTCTCCTCCTGCATTCTGGGCACAGAGATGGGTCTTCCCTGCTTTAGAAATAATGTTAAAGTTTCAGTGAAGGAGAAAAGCAGAAGCTTAAACTGGGGTGCAGAGAAGCAATATATTTAGACAGCAGCTGCCAGCTGTATCCACTCCTTCACCAAACTGGATCTACAGAGCCCAAGGGACACACTAATTGTGACAATCCTGTTAAGGCTACTGAATGCTCCTAACAAAATCTTTGCTATTCTGAATGACACTTCAAAGACAGGCTCAGCATAGAGATTTTAATGGTCTGTCACAACAAAAAATCATCTTTTATAGGAGCTTTACAGAAAGACACTCTGTTACAGTGTCACTGTAAGCTGCCAAAGCTGCCTGTCCTCTAGCAGGTGATCCTAAGTCTGACACAGAAATCATTACAAGTTTGAATATTGCATTTATTCCAGTCAGTCTATTCCTTCCCCAAATTCACATATTAGGCTTGTAATTCTCTTGATTTATTCCAGCTAAAGACAGAAATTATCTCTCCCCTTGACACGAAGTCGGAAAAGAATCTACTGTGATTCAGGGAGAGGAAGGTAAGCAAAAGGTAAGCTCACTACTAAAACAATCCTGACCATTTTCCTGGAAAAAAGTCAGTATTACAGTGACATCTTAAAACACCTTTATGAAGAAGAGATTTGGATTGTCTGTTAGAGAAATAAACATTTTCCCATATCTCCTTTCCCCTACCCCGCTTCCCCTTTGATGATATGGGAATAAAATTCTTAGTTAAGGCCACATCACATTGTTAAATATATTCTAATGGCAAACAAGGCAATAATATACACTTTTTAAAGTGTTAGTATCTTATTAACAATTCAGCAGCGTGCCACTTCAGGAAAAACTTAGCTAAGAAAAGAAAACAAAACAAAAGTCTTCCACATCTGTCTCTTATGAGAAGTTTTTGATATAGCCAAATATCAAAGATTAGGGACAGGCTTTATGACTCTTTTTTTCTCTAATAAGCCATTATTATCACTAGATGACATGGTAAACCAAGTGCTTTCAACAGCTGCTTCCACTCCCAGCAACCACATTCACCCAGGAACAAGAGATGCTGGCAGGTCCAGCGGCCGAAAGGGGTGAAGAACAATCACGCTAATAAATTTTCCCCTGCCAGAAAAGGCAGAATAAATGATATTGGGCTCCACGCACACATTGGTACTTCCAAGAAAGACAAATAAAACCCTGAAGGATTTATGAACTTGCCCGCGTATCGCAGTCCTTTCAGCCCTTTGTACTTCCTCTAATCTGCTCTGAACAAAGAGTGTATCTGTTCCAGGAAGTCCTGACAAGCTCTGCGGAACGACACTGAATCATACCACTAACTCATTACACACTACCTACACAAAACCCTCCTGTGATGTTGACAGAGCCGTGTTTAATGAGAGGAATGTTTCAGAAAGCATTGCATCTCTGTCAGTTCTCCAGCCAGAAGAACAATTCCAAGTACAAAATCAGCAGAGCTTTACACTGCCTCGTAACACATGATCTGAAACTCTGTCAGAGCTGAAAACCCTCGACTGGGGCACTGCATTTTAGGCACAGACTAAAACTAATGCTATCCTAAGTAAAGTTTATCTTGGGGAAAAAAAGAAGTGAAAACTCCTCAGAACAGGTGTAGAAGAGCATTTATTTCCAAAGAACAAAGTAAGCTCCCCTGCATATCACACTGAAGTATGGTTTATGTATAAACATATCCCAGTGAGATGTGGAATCAACATCTCTCAAACGCAGCAGATGCCTGAAAAAAAAAGAGCCATGAAAACAAATCTGTAGATCTACAGAAACATTCCACTTACTCATTTCTCCTCCTCAGACATCAATTCGCCGGTATTTCAGAAATCAGTACCAAATTAAAAAACGTGATTTGCTTTTTCAATTTAAAACCCCATGCAACCGCAGAAGAAGAACTTTAGTTTTCACCTCTCTGCATCCCCCAGAGATGAACTGACACCTCGAGTGCACCACTAGCACAGCCTCTTCCACCAGTAGCTGACAGGGGTACCTGAAACAAACGTAAAAACCCCTACAAAACTAAAGGGGATAACTTCTGTTGATGGTGTGAAGTGTGTATGAGATGCTCACCATGTACTTCTGCCAATTAGAACGTTCAGGGCTGGCACTGGCAGCAGGGCATCATCATCAGCACTGCACCATCATGTGGAACGCTCACATGCGAGTATTTAAACACTATAAACCCATCACTACAAGTTTCATCCTGTCTCAAATGATCAGTTTATACAAGGAGGCTAAAAAAAAAAATTTAAAAAGCCAACTTACAAGAGCGGAATTTCAACAATAAGCTGGATGAGGCAACACAGCAACTCTTCTATGAGGTCTTCACACTCTGCTCCTGAAAACAAACACATCAAAGGATTTCTTGATTTTCAAATACCAAAAGAAAACAAAGCTTAAAGCACACAGATCCACATAGTCAATATTTAAATTAAGGAACAAACACTAGAAGAAAAGTTCTACCTGTTAAAGGAGACGGGATTTTTTTTTCCTGAAATAGAAAGCACTTGGGGTTATCACCAGAGAAAATGGTGATACCTTCACTTTTTTTACATAAAACAAAAAACTAATAACAAGTGCATGAATTAAATGAGATGTTGGTATTGTAGGAACATGCTAATATTTAGCACATCAAGCCTTACTTTACTACTTGCATAAGGTCATATTAAACAAGTGTTATTTTATTACTAACGGTTGAGCTAATCACTACTGAGTTCTCACTGGTCCACAGTCAAATCTCTCAAAATTCCCATCACTTCACATATTTTCCTCCCGCCTTTTGCTAAATCAAGTGAAGACTAATCAGAGACAAATAGAAAACAGTTTCATTTGTCTAACATACACTGAAATATTCTAAATTGCGACCTGTCAAGAGAGTGCAGCTCCAGAGCACATCACTGCTGCTCGTGAGTAATGAGCATACAGTTTTTTTCATGATTATATCTTTATTTATTGAAGAGGTTTTACACATATTGATGACAAGTAACTGCATTTTAAGGGAAATTACTCTCTAGTCACACTGCAACGAAATGCATGAAATTATTCAAAATTATTTTAAGACGTTCAACTGTCTTAAGCAATAAAACCGGTGTATTTTTTACATCAGCATTGCAACGTTTAACAGCAACAGCAAAAAAAAAGGCTTGCAAGACTCACTGAGGAAAAAGCTTATTAAACCATTTGAAGTTTTCATATAATACTAAAAAAAAAAAATCCCAGAAGATAAATCTCTTGGCTCATCAGGATTTTTTCTGCTTTCAAAAAATAAAATTATGAAGAGAAACCTACAGCATCATAAAGAAGTGGAGGAGTTTATGGTGCTGAATGGCTTAAGAGCAGGCAGTTTATCCCCTGCATTACAGCACTGCAGCAAAATAATTACCCAAATGCCTGTTTATTTTGTATTTTCCAATAAATAAGTCTTGCCATAAACACAACATTATAGCCAGGTTACAGCAGTTTTTACTCTGTTTAACCCAAGTTTGTTCTTGAGCCCAGGACTCAATTTTAAGAAGCACACCAGGGGGAATATTCACAACAAAGCAAAATTATTTCTTTCCACAACTGATTTATTAAAAACACATTAAAAATTGTCACCTAGTGAACTGCACATTCTAAAGGAAATCAGTTTTTTATCACGGAAACATGGTTTCCTTTATATAGAATCCCTCATGAGTAACACAATGCAGCTCCTGTTAGTAAAAGCCAAGAACTGCTCGGAGTATTTAACCTTGGACAGAAACCACAGCCAATAATGGAGCCCAGATAATGTATTCTAAAGTAACTTGAATGTGACATTTTCCTAAGGCTTTCTGAATCTAGAAAATGCTTATAAAGCAAAACCTCTGCTAGTTCCCAATACTTAACTAATTTTTTTCTCTTGACAACAGATGAAAGGGAAAAGAGAAAAAAAGATGAAGAAAGTAAAAATGTGTTTTTAAGATATTGTTTCTTCCACCATACTATACACACAACTCATTTGAAGAGAGAATAATGTTATTTGAATATGAAAAGAAGGCTTTTCCCCCAAGACTATATTCAAAACGAATGAAGAAAATATTGGGTTAGCACAGTCATGTAGAATGGAAGATGTGGTGTGGTTTTTTTTTAAAAAAAAAAAGCTTAATTGCTGTAATCAATGTCATTCAGCCACGATAATTAATGTGTCCTTTTCCCCATTGGGGCACAGCATTCTTGTTTAATTTTCATCTTGCCAAGACAATGAGGAGGATACAAGCCAAATCTATAACGTGAGAGAGAGCCATAAACATGGAACACTCTGTGTTTTCACAAACAATGCCTCTTTCAATAGCAGGATAAAGACAATACACACAAGACTCATTCACATTAATAGATCACATACTTGGATCAAAGACACGTGTGAAGCCTTGGGGGAAATAAGTAAAGGGTGAACCTGTCCAGATAAGATTAGAGCAGACTCACAGGGAGAGGAATCATCGGTGCATCTTCCAAACTCCACTGCACAACTGCAAACTCAGGCTTTAAAATGTTCAGTTATGCTAAAGTACCATTTTCACATCACCTATGTTTAAGTCCTCAAACACATGGATTGCTTAATTTCGCAGGTAATTTGTTAGATTTTGACTTTTTGGTGGGGTTTGTTTGTTTTGGGTTTGGTTTATATATAGATATTTAAAATTCCTTTTTTTTTTTTTTTTTACTTTTCCAAAGCTACACACATTTTAGAAACTGGATTAGCACACAATGCACAGGCAAAAAATGGCTTATCCAAAAGAAACTGTACACACCAGGAGGCTCCACTTCTAGCAAAACTAGCTCCATCCCTGGCCATGACAGAGTCCAACATCATAACAGTCTGTCTTCTCAAGACCCAAACCACTACATTGCCAAAACCTGATCTGAGGTGCTGTCCCAGCTGGATGTGCCTAACATTAATAAGGTATTCAGGCACAGCAAGGTATATCCTCACCTTGGAAGCCACTTGTTTTTCTGCCCTGTTGCTCATACAGATAGGATGGAACCTGGACACAAGTAATGAGATAAATCACGTCTTTCTGTCTAAAAAACAGAATTAAGGCTTCCTTGGGTTTTGTGGTTTGATCTTCAGCTCTAAGGACTCTCAGAAACTCCCAACTTAAAGAGTGCTAATAATAAGTACATAAATTATTGCCATCCCTCATTTCCTTTATATGATAGCTGAACACTCACAAAATCATTTAAGTGTTGCAATAAATGTGCTGTTAATTTTTCCCTTCCTCTAAGTCCTCTTACTTGCTTTAATACACCAGGAACAGCCCTCAGCAGCCTTGTGATAAAAATCTTCTTTACAGGGAGTGGATAAACCTTCCTATTACAGCTCAGGGAATGGATGAAATGAATTGAAGGTCTGATGCAGAATACAATACCCTCTCTTACACCTCTCAATCACAACACAGCTGAAGACTGGGCGGCAAAAATGGGATGCAGACAGTGGAAAGATGAATGATTTGTGTTGGTGAGACTAGCAGATACTAAGTCCAGTTTGGGATTTATTATTATCAGGATTTTTTTAGCTGAATCTTAAAAGAATATGGTTTAAGTCTCTATAAGGATTTTCCTGCAATCAAAATTATGCCATATCCTCTAAAATTATAAGCGAATTCCCAATTATGGATAAAGAGGCAAAGGCTGCACTTCCTGGGCTAAAGGATCGTGTGAAAACTGTCAGAAGGAAGAAATTTCTACTCATGGTACGACTCTTCTAAAGGAAATCAAAAAACAGTGCTGCCAGTGGGGGCTCAGTGCTGTGCAATTTCTTCACTACACCTTTATAATGGTCAGCTACAACACATCCACGCACTCAAACCTCGGAAAAAAACCCACATTTTATGACACAAAACACAATTGCACAGCTTTCTTCTGAGCTTAAAACAGTCTAGCAAGGAAAAGCACAAACAGGACATGCAGGAAAAGGCAAAGCATATGAGCTGCAAAATCTGGGAGGAGACCAAATATCCCAAGCAAGTGCTGATGCTCTGACTGCAGCGTGAGCATCCCCATGTGCTCTGAGCTCCCAGGCGCTGTATTTAAGCTCAGGCACTGAGCTTAATTCTCCAACTAGAAGGGTAAAAATGTGATGCTTGCAGTTTAAACAGGGAAACAAACACGAAGGAGTTTTGATGATCCTGAAAAGAACGGTTACCTTTTCTCAGAAGGCTGAGAGATGGAACAAAACATATAAAAATGGATCACAGGAAAGAGAGGTTGTTTGTGTTGTTGGGCGGTTGTGCTGTTCTCTTCAGTAACTACTCACCAGGCATCAAGGCAATAAGGAAATTTCAAAATTCAGACACTGTATTAAAGCTTTTATCTATATGGACATTTTATTTACATTATATAGTTAATATAATAATGTCTTTTATAAGCCTTGTTCTATCATGCTTGCAATCAAAGAATTATAAATAACATCAAGCTCTGGTGAGCGAAAAAACAGCAAGGATGACTAAGAATGTAATTTTTAAAAAGCATGTTTGCCAAATACACTAAAACCTCAGTAGAAGTACTAATAAATCTATGTAAACTTCACAATAACAGGCATGTTTTAGTTTCCAAAGAGTCAAAAAAAATAAAAATTCAAGAAAGCTACACTTGACTTAATTATAGGAAGGTAGTCAACTTATTCCCACACTCTGTAGATATTTTGGAAAACCTATGGGAAGATTTTTAGGAGCCAAACCCTGTGTAAACTCATCCCGTTGTGAACCTCAGCACCCTGAGGAAGGACACAAGAACCATCCCCAGCTGGAAACACGAGGAGGAGCCGAGGAGCGGCTCATTTCCTGCCTCCCCAGCAGACCACACACAATTACCTTCCTAATCAACAACATCCCATGAACAATCTGCCCGGAGATAATTGCTAAGTACATTTGCCACCAATATGCACAAAATTATCGCTAATAAATGTCACTGTGAATTACAGTCAAGTGCTACTAGACACGGCATAAACACGGATCTGCCCCAGCGACAAGAATCACTTTCCACACCACGCTGCGAGGAACTCCCAGAGCACGGAGTAAAGATCACAGGGCTTCAAGCTAACAAAAGTATCAGCTTTTCCACCCATCCCACTGGGTTATGCCGTACACTGCAGCAAGAGGTGGGCCATTTTCTCAGTTCAGGAACTAACCCATGGGCAGTCTGCAGGGATAGCTTACTGCAAGCAGGTTTTCCTTCCTAATGCATCAGCGAGCTGACTTCACTCCTGCAGATCACTCGTCACAGTTTAAATACATTAAAACCATTTCAACATGTAGCACTTAATCTTTTGGCACCAGGACTCTGATTTCCCCAGAGCAGGGGCAGGCGCCAAGGAGTTAAACAGACTTTAATGAGCAGTTTTCACTGCTCAATGAGCAAGCAGCAATTTGGGGTCCTTAATGAGCATCCCCCTTGCAGGAAACCCACAGTGAGATAATTCTGGTTGTCCTCCCACAACCCACTCACACGGTATCAGCATTCTGAGATGTTTTTGCCTTTATGGGGTAAGAAATATGACTTTGCAAACTGAACAGTGCCTGGACTTGGCCCTGGCAGTGCTGGGTTAGCAGCTGGACTCGATGACCAAAGAGGGCTTTTCCAACCTGAGTGATTCCATGACAAAGCAAAGGAAACCAAGGCTCCCATGCCAGCATTACCCATCACGTGCTCTGCAACTCTGTAAGAGCATCCTGATACAGCGCTACCCAAAGATTTGTGGCAGGCAGCGTTAACACTGTCTTTTTGCTGTAATAGCTGATTTTGAATGCATTGGCATTATTCTTACTCACAAACAAAGAACAGGAAAACAACACCTGGATTACTTGAGCATCTTCCCTGCCATCTTCCATCTTGTGTCAAAAAGGCCCCATTTCCTGGAGATGCACCCGTTTTAGAACACTCTGCCTAAATTCTTTGAGCATAAACTCTTGCCCAGCAGTTGCCTTTTCAATGGATCAAGTCTAACCACAGCACTGTTAACCTTCCCTCACTAGATTCCTAAAAACGGCATTAATTCCACTCCATGGCCGCTGCTGGTTTATGAAAAATACGTGGAAAGAAGCACTAACTTTCAATATTGCTGTTCCAACATTAGTACACGGTCAGCTTCAGGCCAGCTCTGTTCTGTTCCTCTGAAGAGGACCATTAGCACTTTCAAACTGTACAAAAATGACTAAAGCTCAAGTAGGTCTACAGACCACTTAAAAGTTGCCAAATTAATCTAAACCTATCTCTCTAGTACTTAATTCCTAGTTCTAAAGCAAAGTTTGGGATTCTTAGTCTAAACAAAACACAGAATCATAGAATTGATTATACCCTAAAGGGTCAAAGGTAGATGAGTCCAATCATTAACCTGACTCTACCAAGTCCAGCACTAAACCGTTTCCCTAAGTGCTGCATCTACAAACATGAGGGCATTTTATTTTCTCATGGGATGTTTGTTTCAGTAGCACTCCTGTGTACCTACCATATGAGCTTGGTCCTGGTCCTGCTTTCTCTTCATAAGTAAGATGAAGTTGGAGCTCCTCTTCTGACATTCGACTGATGAATACCTTCAGCAGACAGCAAATAATGAACAGTGCATTGTGAGCCTGCCAGATAAAGAGGTGGCTAGAAAAGAAGCAGAAACAAACAAGAATCAGTAATGCTTCACCAGCAAACATACATCAAAAACCACAAGAAAATAAATGCCAGAGCAGACAAAGCCCCTGGAGCTGAAGCAAAGAAAATACAAACTGCTCAAGCAGGGAGTTCAACTGAAAACTGAAAACACAATGGAAATGTATTTAAAAGTAGTGCAGAAAATACAGCCTTATTCCCAAAGACATTTATAGTTACAAACACCAGAGCTGACAGAGGCATTACTCTTTGATGGTTCAGCAAACATCTGAAGGTTTCTAGACACTGTGGACTCAAGGCACCCACACACTGGAAAAGTTCCAACAGATCTGAGACCTGAAAGCTTCTCTGGTTCCATGAACCTTATCCCTTCTCCCAGTCAAACAGCCTTCAGGTAACCATAGGCATTTATGGACTTCATAAGCACCATACAGCTTTCCTGTGCAACTCACACAAGTATTTGCCAGGTTTTATGAATGCAAGGGGAATAGAACTTCGTTATGTTTTCCTGAATCCCAGTAAGTAACTGCTTGGAAGCCCATGCAACAGCACAGAGTCAACTACCCCTTTCAAGGTATCTTTGGATTGAAGCAGCAAGAGCTCTCCAGGCAGGAATAACTTCTTTCTCCAGATACAAGCAAAAAAAAAAAAAAAACCAGTGGCAGTCCTGGGAGCAAGGGGGCACCAAAAGGGAAGTTTTCCTTTTTGCAGCCTCAGATCTGATGAGAGTGGGACATTTATCTGTGGGTGTCGGGGAACAACTCCAGAAAGACTCCTGCAAAAGCCCCACAAGTGCTGCACAGGTAACCTCCTGGAGCTCTTTCCTGCTGCTGAAAGGGGCAAGCAAAACCAGTGGCAGCGGCATGACATGCCCTGAAAGCAATATCTTGATACATATTTATACATATATTTACAAATATACATTTATACACGCTTTTATTATTTATATAGTTTAAACGTTTCCAAGATAAAATACTGGCTCGTTCATTAAGCTTGAGCTAAAAAGTTCAGGTGACTTTTAAACAGCTCTAAACCAGTTGTAATCCTAACTTACACCATTTGTACACAAATGTGTTCATCTAAAACACAAATATGACTTTTTCATCAGCAACCTATCTAATACTGTACTTAATCCTCTGTGCTTGGAAAAGTACTACACACTTGTTCTGCTTTAAACAACAATTTAAGAGAATTCCAAGGTTTGGTCTGTGAGCATGGTAATTAGTAAAGCAAAAAATTCAAAAGGAACATTTAAAAAGTTATGGCACACAAGATTTTTCTCCAGAGACTTACTTCTGACATTCTGCTGAAATTTTTAGTTCTTTGGTTCTAGAAAGAAAGACTTTAATCAATGACCCAAGGTTTCCTGTCCGAGGATTCTTCTCAACTAGATAAGGAAAAATAAGATACAATTACATAGCATGTCTAAGTTGATACTTATTTCGTTCAAAAACAAATCTCAATGTCTTACATATTTCTACATAAAGCACAGTATGCCTGTTTGGCTGTACAGGTGTTGTTCTTTTAAGATCCTCCAGCACATGACTTACCACTACATAATTGTTCTCTACATGCTACTCACCCTAGATTTAAAATAGCCCAAAGGTGGGATACTCACACTGCTTCCTAAGACTTGTCTACATCACAACAGCCTCCTGCCAGAAACCTGGGCAGGTTTTCACAACTACCTTTTCCCTTCTTGAAACACCGTTGATCACATTTATATCGTTCCTTCCTTCCGTCCTCTGATCCCTTCCCCTTACTGATCAGCTCAGAGGGCAGAGGGAAAAAGAGCTAGTAGGGGTGGAATTCTTTGTTTTAAACCTTTCAGCCATCTCATTCTGTAAAACAGCTCATGGTGGAAGTTTCTAAAGGTTTGGGATATACATAAACGCAATCTTCACACTGCTTTAATCTTACTGGTGGAACACATACAAGCAGAACACTGAAGACACGAATGTGCACAGGGACACTGTTTCTTAATTCTTCTGGAAAAGCACATAGAAAAAAAATAAGTCACCATTTCTCACCTAAAGACTTGCAGACTGAGATTGTGGCTTCTTCCAAGAGCTTCAAGTCAGCGCTATGGAAGAAAGAAAAGTAAAAACGGTTACACAAGCAGTTGGGTCCTGCACTGGAAGTGAAAATTCATTACAAAACAGTCCTAAAATACTTCTATGAAGCATTTAATTTTAGCAATCCATTAGCTGGCAGAGGTCAGCTTGTCCAGCCTCCCTGCTCAAGCAGGGCTCCTCAGAGCCAGCTGCCCAGGACTGTATCCAGGTGGCTTTGGAGTTATCTCCACAAGCCCTCTGAGCAACCCATTCCAGTGCTTGGTCATCCCAATACCAGGCACTGCAACATGTATCTGAAGTACAGCAAACATAAAGCAGGAAACTAACACTCAAAAGTGAACTCTTGAAGTGAAATGTCTCTCCTCCCAAGTTACAAGTGATGATAGGACAAGAGGAAACAGCCTCAAACTGTGCCGGGGAGGTTCACGTTGGATATTCAGGGAAAATTTCTTGATGGAAAGGGTTGTCCAGCCAAGGCACAGCTGCCCAGGGCAGGGGTGGAATCCCCATCCCTGGAGGGATTTAAAAGCCCTGTGGATGTGGCACTGGGGGACATTGGTTAGTGGTGGCCTTGGCAGTGATGGAGAATGGCTGGACTAGATGACCTTAGAGCCCCTTTCAAATCTAAGCAATTCTGTGATCATTTGTATTACCACTACCTCTGTGGCCCTAGTGCTGTCATGCTTAGTTCAGCACCGCTCAAAATACATGTAGAACAACAGCCCACAGAGTCAACTTGACTTTTTTTACAAGAAATTTCATTTGAAATTACATATTTTTAAAGCATGAATTAAAGAAACCTTAGTCCGACATTTAACCTCGAGCTAAGCAAGTGTTTCCTTTAATTAATATTATTATACTAATGCAAGAATCACATCAGAAACACCGATTTTTTTCTGTAACTTCATTAATTGCCTGTTGATATGCCTCAGAAAACCATCATCCAAAAAGAACAATAAAGCAGTAAAGCAAAAGCAGCCAACAACCACGGAAAGTAAACACCATCTGCGTCAAACACATACTTGCAACACTACGAATCTACCAGTGAAGGGTAAGTGATCCTCAAAAACATCCTCAACAGATGGGAAAACAAGATGAATAACCAGATATTGTGTCCAACGCTGCACTATGAGCAACACGAAGGTGTCTCAGTATCTAAAGGGCACCCTGTTCCACCACTCTCACCAATAAAATTTCTCCCTTCTGTCTAGTCTGAATCTACCCTCTCCCAGTTTAAAACCACCATCCCTCATCCTGTCACTGCAGGTCGTACTGCTCAGAGCTCTGGAGGAGATTGCACAGCCCCTACACAGACTGAACTAACAGCGTGTAACACGGGCTGAACAGTTCCAGAGCTCATGCAGCCACATCCTCATAATGAAAGGTTTGGCAACCACCATCCTCAGAACAAACAGGAGAGTAGCCATGTAATGACACCTGAGCAGTGCTAAGCCTGTGAAGGTTGGTGGTATGGCCTCTGTTGCAGCACTGCTGTCACACAAAAATATAGCAAAACTTAAAAGAGTGCCATAATGAGATTGCCAAAGTCGCTGTTCCTTTCATAAGCATTAAATTTCCTGAAGAGTAATCTGATTTACACAAAACCACCAGAGACTAGCTCTCTGTCCCACCTGCTCAACCCCATCTCAGCAGCCACCTACAGCTCTGCCAGCAACCTAACAGGCAGTGGTGGGGGAAAACAGCCCTCCTTCTTTCTGCTTTTAAATTTAGATGGTAATACAATCAACCTGAGATTACCAGTGGTGCTGTGTGGGAAGCACCTACTCCAGCTCCACTGCCAAAAACCCTGAGGAGATGTGCTTCTTGCAAGCTGTGGAGTTTGAGCTGTGACCAGGCTCCTGAGGACTAGAAGACATTGGCATGAACAGCAGCCAGAAGAATTATTTCAAAAACCCTTCAATAGGAAACGATTCAATATGGAGACATCAAACAAATTAAGTTTTAAGACGGCTGCAAACTTCCCTGTATACCAGAGTAATTTACTGTGCAGTGAGCTGACAGCTGAGACAGCTCTTCACCTACAGCTGAATATCCTAAGACAACTTTATGCAGATTGGCTTGTCCTGATATCAAATATCAGCACTCATTCCTCTCTTATGGATTGCTTTGAAACGTAAGATTCAGAAAGAACAAACTTACACTTTGATATATACTTTAAAAACAATGGACTTGGTCTCGAAGGTGGTCTCCTGTTTCAGCACTAAAAACATGCGGAGTAATTAAAAACAAATGGTATTGAGCAAGAACACGCCGCCAGCAACTACACACAACAGGTCCATGACAACACAGTTTTCTAGGTCTGTGTGACCTTGCACTTTAAAAAAAAAAAAACCAAAAAAAAAACCAAAAAAAAAAAAAAAAAAAAAAAAAACACCACCAAAATAACAAACTTCTAAATTTGCCCATCTGGCTGCTTGTCATCAGGATTTATTCCTTCCTAAGAGCAGGGAGGGTGAATATTGCATAGGACACCAACTCAGTGGAGAATTCTTAGGTACTGAATAATCATCATCTAACACAACATGACCCACCTCCCACTATCCAAAGATCCTGGGGACACAGTCTGAGTGGTTATTATAATTGCTTCAGGATTTAAACCATAAATGCAAACATGTAGCTTTGAATTGTGGTTCATTTTCCCCTCATTTCTAAGCAGTTGCGAGTTCAAAGTATAGTGTTCTTACAGATTTTTTTTCTTCCCTTTGAGTTATTAAAACCCACACAAAATCCTCAAAACAAATTCCACAGAGTTGCCTAATTTCTGCTAGTTGCCAGGATCAAAACCAGTGAAAAACCAAGCAAGGTCTTCAGATCTCCAGCAAAGCTTTTAACACTCGAGTCATTCTTTTTCCTACCAAAATAAAGTGCAGTGCTTAAAAACTACAAACAGCCCACTCGCTCTTACTCATACAACAAGAACACAAAACTCAGTTTTGCCACACTCAAGGCTAGGCAACACCACCTGCAAAATTTCAGTTCACTCTTCAGAAACACCCAGTGAGGAGGAATTTCAGCAGAAACACCACCCCAACACACACACACACACACTGACACCCCAGTGAAATGGTGTTCTTGCACTCAGCAGAATTATTAATGATGTTATATCCCCACAGATAAGAGTCATGGAGAGAGTATGGGGGGAGTACAAAAATAGCAGCTCATTCCCAGGTACCTGGGGCCAAGCTTAGCAGTGCCTTCCTTTCCTTTGCTTGGGCAGGAAAGAGGAGTGAGAAACACGGAGGAGTGAGAGACTGGGTAATTTTTTGTGCAGCGAAGAGACGGAAGGTAAATTACGGTAACACGTAGGTAGAAAATGACAGAGCTAAGAGTCACAAGGTGGCACAAAAGAAATGCTACAAG
The DNA here is from genome assembly GCA_038380795.1 of Pyrocephalus nanus. Lineage (NCBI taxonomy): Eukaryota > Metazoa > Chordata > Aves > Passeriformes > Tyrannidae > Pyrocephalus > Pyrocephalus nanus. Next base: position 1,262,305 of record CM076263.1, on the reverse strand, counting down.
CAACTGAGGTACTGACTTTGCTCCACAGTCCCTGTGGAGATGACATCTGGCTAATGAATTAATGTAAGAATGGAAACCCGACACTAAAACATTTGTCTTTTCATTAACCCACAGAGCAGCACTGGTGCTAAATATTCAAACTGTATTTCAGCACTAACAAGAGCCAGCACAGAGCGAAGCTCCTTCACGTCACTGATCAAAAATAAAAGATCCAATTTTCTCTAAAATCCCTCACCTGATAAATATGGACTGCCTTGTTGTCAAATATATGTATATGAACATTTAGATTTTGTGTGCAGGGAAGGGAACGGAGCTGGGGAAGGGGCTGGAGCAGCAGGAGGGGCTGAGGGAGCTGGGGGGACTCATCCTGGAGAGAAGGAGGCTCAGGGGGGACCTTCTGGCTCTGCAATCCCTGACAGGAGGGGGGAGCCGGGGGAGATTGGGCTCTGGTGCCAGGGAACAGGGACAGGAGGAGAGGGAACGGCCTCCAGCTGTGCCAGGGGAGTTTTAGGCTGGATATCGGGAAAATTCCTTCATGGAAAGGGTTGTCCATCCCTGGCACAGATGCCCAGGGCAGTGGTGGAGTCCCCATTCCTGGAGGGATTGAAAAGCCATGTGGATGTGGCATTTGGAGACATGGATCAGTGGTGGCCTTGGCAGTGCTGGGGAACTGCTGGACTTGATGGCCTTGGGGGGTTTTTCCAACCTAAACAATTCCACGATTTAAGGTGAATATTTGGGAGTAATATGGCAATCTGAAACTAAGTTTAAAATGCATTTAAGTCGTTCCCCTTCCACATAATATATTTAATTGTAACAAAGTATTAATGGGAGGATCCAGGAAAACACAATCTTTCAGAAAAGCAAATGAAAAGCCCTACACATTTTCCAACCTAAACCACTCTGGGATTCTCTGACATGAAACATCATTTTCAATCCATGGATCTTTAACACCATGATCACAATGACCTGGGTGAGTTTGCTCTTGTAATTATGTATTTAAACTGGCACTACCTGAACTAAGCTACCTCATTTTGGGAAAGCTGTACATATTTACATATTTACCAGTTCTACAGTTTTCCAAGGAATGAGCAAAAGGTACCACCTGGTGCGGGGATTCAAACAGGCTGTGAGCACAGGGGGGGGAAACACAGAGGATTTAAATCAAAATATTTTTAACCACACTGGCTTGACTGGCCCACTTAGATCCAAGCAAATATGTGAGGTGCAGAGTTGCTTCCCACACAGTTTAGGAAAAAAATTCCAGGCTTCACAGGAGTTCCTGCCTCGTCCTGTGATCTGATGGCCAGCATTTTCAAAGTACTTCATAAAAGGAAGAAGTTATTTTATTTGCCTTTTTTTATGTAGAGGGTCTAAGTCCAGAGACTTCAGCAAAACTAAAATTAATAATAGCAAAATTTTCTCCCTTGACAGCACAGACTTCTTTACAGAAAATGGTTTTATCTTGTTTAATTTTAAAGGTATAAAATTAGGGGAGGTTTCACAGTGGCAGTGATTACTGTCTTAATCACTTTGTATTTGCTGATCAGAGTACAGGGAGTTTCTTCATCAGGGAGTGAGTTTTCTGTAAGAAGCATCTCCTTGGGGGAGGTGGGAAAGAATGGCAAGTGGAGCAGTCTGCCAGTCAAAAAAATGTCATTGTTTTCATTGACTGAAAGTTGCTTACTGACAGCGGTCAGCTTTGAAGAACGTGGTCTCACCCCTTTTATTTTAACAGCATCACCCTACGAGAGGTTTCAAAGTGGCAGTGACTTCTGTCAAAGTGTCTCAACACGAAAAGAGGAAACATTCTGCGTACAAACTGCAATTACAAACACACCCATACCTGGACACCTGCCCTTGGTACGGTAAGAAAAAGACCCAAACCAAAGCAGACAGCCACCCCCTCTAAAAAAGGAGGCAGAAAAAAAAACCCGAAGGAGCAGCTTTCCTGACTGTTTTTCCTCACTGTAAGGCCTTTTTTCTTTGCCATTGAATACAAAACAGAAGAACCAGCTCATTTAGTAAATTCATACTGTGGGAATGCTGATTTTAATGAACTAGGTGGAGGAAAGACATCAAAGAACATAAGGCTGCATATGATTTATTGTGCCACTTTAAAAATGTACCACGTTAAGGCAACATAAAAGCTGCTCATTTTTATGTCTTTCCACTAAAGGCCCATGCACACTATTCTTGAACCAGCAACTCATTAATAACTCCAGGGAAGGAACAAAGCTGAACAGTAAATATTAAGCACACGATTTTCAGCAAGTTCTGCTTTAGTTAACTTTCAAGTTTTCCATCAGAAAATAATTGTAACTAATACCACTGCTAAGGAGGAGGTTGCATTCTTGGTAGCAACTCACAGGAGAGCTAGACAAACACGAGGTCTGCCTAGACTGAGAGCTAAGGCTCCAAAGTAAACTTCACAGCTCTTCACTGTAACAATAACTAAAAAAGTCATCCAGAAAAGCTGAATTTTGTTTTTCCAATATCCAAGCATTATTCGGATTGATAAGTCAGCCACTTGAAATGTAGAAGTGGCAGATTTAGGAGGTTTTATACAATTTTAATTCAGCTCCCAGGAGTCCATTCTGTGCGACAAATAAGGACCCGTGAAGGGAAAAAAAAAAAAAAAAAAAGAAAAAAGAAGAACATGCAGGAGTGTGAAATTGGAGCACCAAGTACTTCCAAATGGCTGAAACCAGAAATTTCTCAGCAGAAACTTCTGTCTGACGATATCACAATAAACCTTTTACAGCAAAAAGCATGAGGCAACCTAAAACTAAACTGCTGGTAACTTTCCCTTTTACTATCACTTATGTACATACCACTTATCTCCTACCACTCCTAGAGTGTGAAAGGCCCCAGTGGCCTCCCTTACCTGCAAACAGCTGAGACTGAGTCTGGCTGTTTCTATCACTCATGGCAGGGGAGTCACAGGGATTCACCCTCAGCTCATTTCTGATTACTGACAGCTGATTCAGAATCAGGGTTTGTGAATACACAGACCAGAATTAGTTACACATAATATTTCCTCCTAATACTTGCCTAATTATTAAGAAAATTAACATTATGAGAGGAGGAACAAACAACCCAGAAAAGCAGCCAGCTCTGCTTTGACCACATGCTTTCCCATTCACTTTTGGATGGCACAGCAGTTTTAAGCAATGACACCTTTTAGCCCAACAGTCTGCTGCATCCCCCCAAAAAAATCAATCCCTCACTGTGCCAGAATTGTTTTGTGGTGCCAAGCTACGAATCACTCTAGGGAATTAACCTGGCTGAAAAAATAAACACTTTTTTTTTTTTGGCTGTGTTATTTTTCAGACAGATGAGTTTCTGATTAAACCCACAACAGAACCAGATAAACACTGGAAGAGAGAGTGAAAGGGCAAGAGCATCTTGCATCAGTGTTGCTGACAGAGACACAGTGACTTCGCAGTCAGCAGCACTGGTATTTGGCAAAGTTTATTCCCCACAGAAAACTACCTTGTGTTCTTCACAGAAACAGATCAACAAGTTAACAGGACTGAAAAAATAAACCCAGTAAAGAAGGCATGGCTGAGGAAACGAGCAACACTAAAGAACTCTGTGTGGAATCACAAAAAGAGAGATTAAGATAGGCAGTCGGGTAGGGCTGGGGAGAGAAACCCAAGGAGAGAACCAGGAAGATGAGAAATGGATGAACAGAGGAAGGACACAATCAGACTGGAAGGGGAAAGAGAGAAAAGCAAAATGAGGGCAAAGAAGAGAGTACGAAAGTGCCAAGACAAGCAGAGCAAAACAAAAATGCAGACAGACAGCAGAGCACAGAGAGCAGTGCCATTAAATGATACAGTATCATGTCTTTGTGTTTCTCACAGCAGAAGGACAGTAATTCCCCGTCTTTCAAACCAAGCCCTAGGCTTCTGATTTCAAAGATTAAAAGGCTATTGTTCCTCAGAAGATCCAGCTCAGTTTGGCACCTGGGACCAGCAGTACCTGGACTAACTTGGAACGGCTCCTGTAAAGCAAAGCACCAGTCACACGTCCCTCCCTAGAGAAAGCAAGCATGGAAGTGTTAAAAACCCTACAAACTTCACTTACACTGATTCAGATTCCCCTTAGATGTCTTCCTTGCAGATACTGGTTCCTTGCTATGGCCAAGGTTTCCTGACAACGAGGTGAATGAATGTGTCAGGCACCTGCTGCTGAAAGGAGGAAATTACCCCAGCCCCACCCCAGCAACTTCCCCACGTTGCTGATTTTCCTTGGATATTTCGGCTTTGGTTGATTGTTTTTCCTACTAACATGCATTTTCCTACTGCCTTCTCTTCTCCTGTATTTCTCCCCCTCTTTCTCTGTGATACTGCTGAACAGAATTATGTCCAAAGCAGCATCCAGAAAACACAACCCTCTTCTCCCCGGGGATCACATTACTCCCATCTTTGCAAAAACTTGAGGATCCTTTACCCTAGAGGATCACCAATTACCTCCCCAAAAACACTCCTCAACACTTACATGGCTCCCAATAACACTTGCAAACAAGTCACTGATTTTGCAACGGAAAAAGTTACTTTATAAAGAGAGGGGAAAACTTTAAAACTCCGTCCCGTTCAACTGACTCCTTTCCACAAGTCACAAACCAGCACCTTGCTCCCGACAAAGGTATGACCCACGCTCAGGCCTCATTAAAAACAGAGTTAACCTGACAATTTGCAAGCTTCCAGTCTCAGAGATGAACATTGACCTCTATTGTTCCGTTCCTGCGGGCAAGGTTATCTGATACAGACAATGGCTGAGGGTGCCAACATTGCCCAAAATCACTTGTCAAATGGTTCTCTCAGATAGATGTGCAGGTTAATGGGAAATTTCTTAGCTTCCCTCCAATTATTAAGCTGCGGAAAAAAAAAAACAAAACATGCCTCTAAAAATATTTCTCCTCCAGCTGCCAGGCAAGAGCACCATCTGGTGTTCAGCTAATTAAAGCTTTCAACCTGCATTTGGATCATTTTGTTGTTGTTGGTTGGTTTTTTTAATTATGTTTACTGCTTGGGTAGGTTTTTTTGTTTAGTTAGCTTTTTGCTTTGTGGAGTTGGGTGGGTTTTGTTTTGGTTTTTTTTAGCAAATTTACTCTGTGCTGGATCTGATTCTGTGAATAGCAAAGCCAAATATGAAAAACTCTCTAACTTCTACAGAGGAAGGAAAAAGTGTATGAACCACTCAAAGAAATGGCTGGGGTTTTATATTTAACTATTTCCCCCTTAATACAATAGAGTATTATATAACTTGGAATATTGTACATCTTCTTAGTCACGGGTAGGATGCAAATAATCCTTGTGTCTTCAGGGATCTTAGAGGAAAAACACTCCCAAACACAAAACACCCTTCACAAGCTTTACAGCCCTCCACAACACTGCACCTTCTCTCTAACCTCTGGCTATTCTCTCCAGGCAGAAGCCAAAACACTTCTTCCTCCTCACTCTTCACAAAAGCAGCACCTAGTAAATGCCTCACCGTTATTTACCTTAACCCATTTTCCACTCCAGCTGTCTGAACTTTCCGTTATTCATAGAAAAGCATCAGGGCACTGTTGAAACCCGTAAAAGCAGTTTAAGTAACACTTAGAGGTGTTAAGTAATATCAGATTGTTCTTGTAAGAATGATAATCAACACAAAGGCCAAGTAATTTAGCAATGGAGTTGCGTTAACAGAAATTACAAGGACTTACATTCTCTATTTCTGGAGGTGTGCTACGGATCCTCTCAGAAATATTAATTCTGTTTATATCCACGCCACTTGCTGGAGTGAAAAGATGTTCAAAGCTTGAATTTTAGATATTTAGAAAATATCTGTATGAGCACAACATGCCAAACTTCTTCTTAAAATGCAAAAGAAGGTGAAAAAAAGCTGTACAGACCAAGAAACTCAACAGCTAACCTACAATTAAATCATGGACGACGTAAAATTCACCCTAAGTTGAGAGGAAACATCAAGAGCTGGAATATTCAGCAAGTCCAGTCACCCCAGAGGCTATCCCAAAGAAAAAGAAAGCTTCCTAAAACAACAAGGAAAAGAAAAAAGTTTCCCCTCAACACTACAGACCCTATTTCAGATCTTTCCCAGGAGAATGACTAGCAATTACAGCCATCAGGAAGAAGAAAGGAACACACAGGAATGGAAAAGGTGGTGGAAAACGCTTCCAAACTTAGGAACAACAGCCTATTTTACACAGGCATTTATTCCTATGCTACTTAAAGCAGGAATAATTAACATAATATAGAACTCATTATAATTACATAATAATTATAATATTTTATATCTGTATTTTACATTGATATAAAATATATAACAACAAAAGTAAATAACTCATTTGCTTTTGGACTTGTCACTTCCATAAATACACTGCCTAAGTTTAGTTCTTCGGCACCCTCTTACCTGTTTGTTGGAGTGGTGAAGCTGAAAGACAGCAGCTGATTCCAGAAGGGGTCATTCTCGGAGATGGGCTCTGCTCCTGACAATTTTTTTAAGTACTCGTTTTCTGGAAGCTCACTGATGCTGCTGCTATTTGCTCCCATCTTCTTTATTTGGCAAATCTCTTCCTAAGCGTTCATTTCTTTAAGGAAATAAAAAAGAAGAAGAAGAGAGAAGCATAAGTCTTTTGTACAAATAAGGAATATATGGATCCTAAATTAGACAGCACTAAAGCTTCAGTTCACTCCCTTGAAAAATCACTGAGATGCAGAAATGAGGTGCATAGGAAGACATTAGAAAGACTTTCTTTCAAAAACTTAGGACAGTAACATCTTCATCCAAGGAAGTTAGAAGTTTCTGAGCTATATATTTCAGTCACCATCTCACTTGGATTTTAATGAATCACACTCAGCACAGCTTTATCAGTACCAAGGCTGCTACCAGTGGGGGAAACTGCAAAGAATTCACAGTTTTAACAGGGGGGTCAGGTTGACAAGCAATTCAGAAATACATTTTCAAACTGAATATGCACAGGTAAAAAAACGGCTGCTTCTATCAAGATGCAGCGTGCCACCAATGATCTACACCTTGAAAGCTCCTGCCTTGCCAGAGAAAGCACAGCTCTTGTTGTGCTGCTATCCAGCAAGGAAATGTTCTACTGACCGCCTCTGTAAAATGGTGGTTGCTCCTGGGCAACTACTTCAAGGGGGAAGAGCTAAAAAATAAAAATATCAGAAACCCTGATAGCTGCTTTTTGAAGGAACAGTGCAGAAGCTGGCACTCCAAACCCTCTTTTCATTGCTAGCTGTGTTGTACTTGATCTGCGCAAAGAATGAGGTTTCAGTTCTTCACGCTGCTTATCACGGCTTCTCATCTTAACAAACAACTCAATTAAAGAAAAAAAAACCCCACCACGATGCTATCAGCTATGTGCCAGGGATGATTCCAAGCATCTTACATCTTTCCAGGATATCAGATTCAATAACCTTCCGTCTTTTGGGAAGAAATAACTGTGACTGATAGCTTTAGGAGTTTATATGAAAAGAAAGGAGCATCCCCACCGAGATAAAAGTGCTGTGCAACATATTACCATGCAAGCCAAACACTCACTCCTGAGCTGGCACAAGACACAAGAACAGGGATAGCGACCTTAGAAGATTCAAGCTACTACCCAGCAGCAACTATTCCCTTGACAAAGATACAGGATCTGTTTCATGAATCACTCCGGTATTAATTCTCTCAGAACTCACCAACTTTGCAGCAGCAATTACTTCCAGAAAAGACAATTTTAGCAGAAGTTATTATTAACAAAGAACAGCATAAATATGAGGAAAGCTTACTAAGAACGAACAAAGACATGCAAGGAAAAGCTGCAATGTCTGCAGCCATCATGGAGGTCTCTGAAGAACTTGCCTCCAAGATTTAGAGCAAACATACAGTACCCAAATATCTCAGAAAAAACAAAGCGCCAGTACAGAGAGTAGAACATAAGATTAGCAATAAAAGGTGAAATACTACAAGAATGAGGACATTGTTTATTATTTTCTAAATTTTATTTGTAGGCCGGAAATACACCACTCCACACTCCTTCCCTCCATTCCAGCACTGTCACTATCAGCTGCTCCAGAAGACAGGATATTGAAAGATGAAACCTTTACAATGACTCAGCATCTCTTCCCCTTTAACAACTCCACCACCGTAACTCTGCCAAAATGCACCCAGGGAACTCTTATTTTTATGGGACAGTTGGGTTTCCACCACCTCCCTTTAGACCCAACTAAATGGGAGAGGCAATAACCTTACAACCTTACACACACCTCCCTCAGCAAAAAGCTCTGAAGACACTGTCTACAGCACTTGAAAAAGCTGTTTTTGTCACAGGGGCTACCTGCAGGAGGAGAAATATAAAGTAGCCTAGGAGTGAAAATGGGACTTTGTGCCAGGGAATTCTGTGGAAAAGCATTAAAGGAGTATAAAATGTGATCAGTCTAAGAGGATTTCCAGAACTTTGGTTGAATGCTTACTCACAGAACACAATGAGTGCATCTTAACCTGAACACAAATTTTGCTGCCTCAAAGAAAAACACCTCCAGAATTAGTGTACTCTACCTTTGAAACAATGCCAATGAATACTAAGGCTACAGAATAAAGTAGAAGAGAAACCAATTTGTGTAATATCTGAGAATACTGGATCATCACTTTGTAAAAGAATCGAGGTTGAGCTTGTACATGGGCATCTCAGGTCTGCATCGGAATCACAGGATGGTTTGGGTTGGAGGGGACGTTAAAGCTCATCTTGTTCCATGCCCTGCCAAGGGTAGGGACACTTTCCACTATCCCAGGCTGCTCCAAGCCTTGTCCAACCTGAACACATTTCCAACACGTTCAACTACTGCAGAAGCCAACAAGGAGGCTGTTGGCCCTAGACCCGTATTTTGACTCAGGTCCCTTCCCTGCACCTTTAAGTGACTTAGAGGCCCTACATTTTAACCATTATTTCTTGGAGAAAAGACAAGTCTAGTCTGTGTCTGCTTCACATTCCTATTGTCTGCTCATGTTTTCCAGTTCACTTGCTCCAAGAGGAACACCTAAGGGAGAAGAGAACCAAGAGGCAGCTGGAGCCCTGCCTCCAAACCCCTCCACCTTAACCTGGAACTCTTGAGTTCCCCACGCCAGAGCACTGACAGTGTCCAAAATCCTTAGCCTGTTCTCCTAAGATGAGTAACCATATTCTTTGTTTCCCAGGCTACTCTCACAGCTTGCTGCAGCTCCCAAAAGCCCCCCCATTTAACCCACTTTCCCAGAAATACGAGAGCAATGGGAACAGGTTGCAAGCTAATTCTTGAAAAGGAGTCTGCACGCTTTCCAGATTTCCAGCAGTATCCCGGCAGGTTAAATTCCACTTTAACGCAAATCCAAAGCAAATAGTGCTTTAACTGCAAGTCTTAGCAAAATATTTGCCGTGGGTTTTTTTTTTTTTTCAGAGTCAGAGTCAAATCACAGTGCCCAAGAACGTGCCCAGTTGTGTGGCCACAGCCCCGCTCTCGAGCAACACGACGAGCTGCTGGCTGGAATTCCTTGTGAGCTCCCCGGCCCTGATGCCCAGCTGGCTCCTTCCAAACTGCAGAGAACGTGTTTGACTCCACAGTCCTGCCCCAAAGTGACAGAAAAATAAGGCACTGGCTGACTATTTTCTCCTCTAAATGAAATAAACACCAAGCCATTGAGATCTGTCAAAAGGACACGATTGATAGCTTGTAGATAAGTGGACTTGGCAAGCTTTGCCTTCCACTCATTTGGGAGCCAACAAATCTGGGAGCAATCAAACATGCGGCTCTTTCTCTCTTTGTTATATCCCAGGAGGTTTTCTTTCCCATCTTCTAAGAAAATTATATTCACTACACTGCTCCGAAGTTCTGCTGATACTTAGTGTAGATGACCACACTTAAAGACAACATGCTGTAACAGAGTGGACTCCTTCCTCACTCCTTCCACCAGGACCTCGTGGTACCTCAAACCTTGCTGAGGTGCTCTGCAAGGATTTTTTCATGCAGCCTGAGCACCTTCAGCCCCTACACCTTGAACAGCCACAGGCCCTGCTTTAAATCAGCAAGACGTTTCTGAGGAACTCCAGCCATCAGGTGACCCAGGAAACGAGTCCCTCCTTCAGAGTTCATGAATACCCTACAGCAAAAATGTCCTAAAATAATTACAATTAGAATAAACATTATCAGCATTTCCATTTCCAGGCATTTTAACAACAGTAGCAGATTAACCCAAATGCCTTAACTTAGCTGCTTACATGCTAGCCATGATCCCAAATACATTTCCAAGACAGATGTTACTATGCAATACTAAATTAAATGCCAGTCACCACCTTAAATCATTTTCAAACACGCTATTAAATGTTTCTTTCAGAAACAGTTGCCTTTGGCTGAAAAGACCACTCAAATATAACACACAGCCACTTAAATGTGGGCATTGCTCTTGACTAAGAGGCCCTATTGCTGTGCCTGAATGCTGGCTAAGGCAGTAGAGGTTCAACTGCCTTATACAGTCTTTATACAACATAAAAGGTTGATCAGTATTTGGAACACAATTATAACAGTGTGTTTTAAATAGTATTTAAAATTTATTTATCCATGATCTTTCCTACTTTGGCTTGACTTTCACAACAGCCCCCACTGCATAGAAGGGCTGCTCCAGGGGATTCCAAAGTCACTGCAAGAAACAAGGTTGAACAGCGTCTGCTTCCTTACACACCCAAGAAACACCAAATCAGCAAACCTTCTTTCACTCCAGAAAAGTCAGTCCTTACCCCAGCAGTAAATTACCAATGAAATCCAATTTTTTTTCCTTGAAATACACTAAATAAATGTGTAGTTCATTAAAATTTAGAAAAGTTAAATCTCCCCTTGAAAAGCAAATCTAATTATTTGCTTAAAAAAAAAAGGAGGAGGGGAAATAAAGGAAAAGAAAAGAAATACAGACGCAACTTATTAGCAACTCATTTAGTTTAACTCAGTGTTATTACACCCCCAAAGAATCACAGCCTGGTCTGCAAGTGTCATGCTCTATTATACCCAACATCTGTTTAGTCCCAGAACTTGGCTCCACGATGCAGCAGCAGATGCTCCAGAGCAACACAAGGGAGTTTGTTTTGCACATCAGGACTCATTCCAACCTCAAATTGCTAAGGGCAGATATAAATCCCGAGTTTACTGTTTCTTCTAAAAGATTTTAGTATTAATTATTAACAATATTTACAAGAATATATTTTTTTCCTCTGAAAGTTAAAAGCAGTTCAGCAACAGATACCTGCTGTGTCTGTCTGTGCTCATAAGTGTAACTGAAGGCACAGATGTGTACTACTGAACTTGGAAAAAAGCTTGTCATGCCCTCTAAACTTTCTATTTAAATAATTTTAGGCAAGAAATTATAGTTCCTTTCAGGATTAAGTCTTCTGCTAGTCTCATAACCTAACTGCCAATGTTGGCATTTTGCTAATGTGTCCAGTACAGCCAGCTCTCCCTTCCAAAACTCTCCTTGCCACAAATGTCTGGCTGAGTCTGCAGAATAATACAGATGATATATATAGTTGTGGGGGTTTTCCTAACATAAAACTTCCCACAGAGTTAAGGGACTACTGCATTATATATGACTCTCCGTGCAGCAGAAGACACAGAAGTTATATTAACAGTATGCATTATTCAGCCCCAATATCTGAATTTTACTGTCCACACAGCATATTTGAATTCTGATTACTCATCCATATTGCAATAATCTTTCACTGGAAACAGACTGGTTTGTCTGGGAAGGGACCTTAAAGCTCATCTCATTCCTCCCCTGCCATGGGCAGGGACACCTTCCAGTATCCCAGGTTGCCCCAAGTGCCATCCAACCTGGCCTTGGACACTTCCAGGCATCCAGAGGCTGCCACAGCTTCTCTGGGCAACCTGTGCCAGGGCCTGCCCACCGTCACAGGGAAGGATATTTATACCCAAGGATCAAATGCTTTATGGACTAAGTATCATACACAACTTGCCAACAGTGCATCCACAGATAAAGAACAGTCTAAAAAACCCCAGAGTTACACCTTGTAGATGTATATTCCTGTGCAGGAGTGAATTGTCTAAACCAGCTGCACAGTCTGGAAGTCTGTGCATATTTGTTTAATGTGTCTCAATCTGCTTTACTAGAGCAGGGAAAACTGCACTAAACGAGAAGCCCTTCTTATTTTGCCATCTTTATAAAGATACTCAACTTCCTGCTCCCAACAAACCAGCTTTTGCAACTCACTAACCTATTTCTGTCACGGTCTCAGTGTTCTGTCCTAGCTTATTCCCTAATACAGGATTTTATTCCCATTAAAACATCCCTGTTTTCCCTGCAACACACAAAATATCTCAAAACATCTCTAGGATGAAAGGCAGGTAGGGGGGGTAGTCAAACCAAAGACAGGAGATCAAATTAACTCCCAGATGATCTGGACATTATCTTGCATGTACTGCTTAAATACTCACCCCTCTGCACCTTGGCTTCACTAAACCTGTCCCACGTTTCATCACATCCCAACAACTGCAAAATCATCATGACCTGAGAGATCTTATCTGCCCATCAGTAAACAGCCACAGAGCACTCCAGGGCCCAAAAACAACATATCAAATAAAACAATACCCATAAAGAAACAATGTCACCTGGTCCTCCACTGCACCTTAGGATCAGAATCTTCGCATGGATTAACTGCTGACAGAACACCTACAGGCTCTAGACAGAGCAATTTTCCTACAGAAATTGGGATTGGGTACCACACCTACCCACAGGAACCAGAACAGGGCTCACAGATCTTAAATGCTATGACAGGACAAGGGGGAGTGGCTTCCCTCTGCCTGAGGGCAGGTTAGATGGGATACTGGGAAGGAATTCCTGGCTCTGAGGGTGGGGAGGCCCTGGCACAGGTTGCCCAGAGAAGCTGTGTCTAAATCCAGGTTGGATGTGGCTTGGAGCAACCTGGTCTAACAGAAGGTGTCCTTGCCCACGGCAGGGGGTTGAATGGGATGAGCTTTAAGGTCCCTTCGAACCCAAACCATTCTGGGATTGTATGGAATGAGCACTGACACCGTAAAACCAAAGAGATTTAATGTCAGGAGCTGACTGACCTACAGTTCCTCTTACCTACATAATGCCTGTAGTTGCCTTCTGCTCCGTTCCAGGAAAGAAGGCAACAGTAAGCAGACCCTGTAAGTCAAATCACAGTTATGCTGGCTCTCCAAAGCTCCTAATCTCTGTCTGAAAAACAAAGTGACAAACCTCCATCAATAAGGACAGCTTTGCAACTACCCAGGCATATTCAGTGTTTATGCACCTGCACTGCTTGGGCAATCGTTTTGGAGAAGTTTTGGTGATGTTATCAAGGCAGGAAAAAAAAAAAAAAAAAAAGAAAAAGAAAGAGAAAAAAAAAAAATGAAACGTTATCTTCCTGCAAAGATAAAAGGCAGTTACGCAAATATTTCATTCATACCAAGGAATCATTCACTAGTTTTCACATAACAAGTGCCACAAAAGTTTAACAACTTCCGTTTTGTGAATTAAATCAGTAACATTTTGCTAGACAAAACTAATGATGCAGAAATATACAGCAATAACAATTCATGCCTGTTAGAGGAATCTTAAGGGGAAAAAAAGTCTTTATGATCCTTAGACTTCAGGAGTTTTTGCCATTTTAAATGAGAGAAGAGCACTGAAATAATCTTTGTTTTTAAAGTGTGTTAAAGAGTCAAAATATTTCAGCTGTATCTCAGTGCTTGGCAATCATCAAATGCAATTAAACCACTGTTGGGAATTCACCTTCTCTGACACCCCAGTCACTTACAATCAAACTACCAGGGAGATTTCAGAATGGAATAAATGTGTTCTTCATGACCAATTAAAAAAGTTTCCTACTGTTTTTAAGTTAATGACTGACGCAGGAAAGTCTTGTTTCCGCTCACTTTACTTTTCACTGATGTGTCATTTTCCTCCCCTTTTCTACAGCATATTTGGCGACAATTCCTTTCTCCAATTCCCTTTATCCATCCCCTCCACTTTTTCACAGTGTAGCTATTGAGAAATACAAGGACCCCAAAAAACCCTTAAAAAAAAAAAAAAAAGGTTTTGTGAGAAGTAGCAGACAAGCCATATGCTTTTGTGAAAAATACAACATGACCATGACAGGGTCTATCTTTGCAACTTGGGGGCCAACACCATCTTTCTTGGCTCTCTAGATAATTCTCTATTTCTCCTCTACTTAGAATTTTTCTCACACTACCAAGTTTGACAGCAACTGCCTGGGGTTGTGGAAGTCTGTACCTACAACCCTTCAACTTCCCTTTGCAGCAGCACAGCACACTAACCATCCACCAGGTACCAAAGTACCTTCCCTGAAAGCTCAACACCTTAGGACAGAAGCACTTTTGGACAGCAGTAAGAAATGCCAAAGAATTACGGAGTGGTCCCCATAACCCCACAAGTACAAGGAAAATAAAAAAACTCCATCTTCAGGTCTTTAGGCAGCTCCCAACATAAATTATCTAACTTGTCCACTGTTTATTCTGCTGGACAAACAAGAACAGCATCCCTTTTGGTCCTCCTTGGCCATTCCAGTGCCTTCCTCTTCCGCAGCAAGAGCCTGAATAAAGCAGCACTGCAGTGACAGCAGTGTGGTCCTTCTGGCTTCCACTGAAGCCTGAGGAGTCTTGCACGCAGCAGAAGTGATTTATCTTGATAGATTTACTGCAGGCAGAGAAGGCCCCTCACAGGGAGGGCACACAGCTGAAAAAACGAGTGACGATGCTGTGCTTTCTGCTCCAGTTCCTCTTCCACAGCGTTCTCGTGGGAGTCAGTCGTCAATAAAAGCCTAATTCTGAAGAGCACAATCTGCTTCCTTCACATCCCACCTACGGGACAGCTGCTCTGCTCGCAAACGAAGGAGGGGATTTTTCAAGACCTTCACGGTGAGGCAGAGCATTTCAAGCAGAAGGAATCGGATGTGAGCGAGCCCGGATGCCGTGGTGGTTGCCCAAACTGCTCCGCGAGAGATGCTGTAAATCACCTCTGTCTCTGACAGCTCACCCTACACGGTTTGTCACGTTGTAATGAAGTGTTCTGAAAGGAGGTGGCAGAAAAAATGAAAGCCTGAATCCTGTACACGAGACTGAGCTGTACAGCTGGTCTACTCTCTCAGTGCCATCACAGAAGCTTTACACATTTTCATTCATTCTTTACAGTAACATACGATCAATAACCACCAGGTTACTGGTGATCCAAACCGCTAATGTTTGATCACCAAATCTACTAATTTTGATAATGAGATGCCCTTTTAATAATCTCAAAAAAGCTTACTTCAAATGAACTACTAGTCACCTTCACTGGCCACCTTCACTGGCCACCTTGACAGCCTCGTCCTGAACTGGAACTATAGACTCATAGGCAAAAAAAAAACACCCAGCCTTGCCCAAATCACTTCTCTCTAAAGTTATACAAGATCCAAAGAAGCCTGACACAGGAACATCATTCCAACCTTTTGCCTCATCACAAAAATTTGTGATGCACACATACGAAAATGTTACATGATGGCACTGAACACCAACAAAGCAAATGTATGCTTGTGACAAACAATAATCCTGTACTGAAGACCTAAAGCCCCAAATTTCCACCCACCAAGTACTGGCCTTTCTATTAGCACACAATCATTAGGTGACACAACTAATTTATGCTGAGCTTTTTGTCCTCTCTCCCCTCAGTCACCGTGTTTTGTCAGGGGCAGGACAGCGGGTACCTGTTAAATCTCATGAAGGAGCTTTTTTTGAGTCCCACAAACAGCTTTCTGTTACGAAGTTCAGAGAGCTGCTATTTAACTTTTACAAGTAAACAAGCAGTTATAGCACCTGGGGACTTCTTTGTCCAATTCCCTCACATGCAACAAAATATATCCCTAGTTCATGGACACAAAAATGCACAAGATCTTTTAGGGATTCCTCAATTTAGTTAATTTTTAATGCTGGCAGTTGCACGCCCACACTAAAATACGATACTTGTGGCCAAATATAAAAGCCTCTGAACTTTATCAGGAGCTAACAAAATTTAGAGCTACCAAAACCATAAAAATTATTTATCTGATGTAATTCCTACATAGAATTTCATGAAATAATTACTGCACCAACCTAAAGAATCTGAGAGTAGAATGGCAGCATCAGTTTAAGAAAAACATCCTATGAGAGAGGGGGTGGGGAGGTGGTGTGGGGGCAATTATAAAAAAAAGTTACCTCTATCCTTATTCAGACATTCCTACACACCAAGGAAAGGTCAGCACTCAAGCCCAGACAGTGTTTTCTGGAGCACATGCAGAAGTAATTTCTTTAATCCAATTAGTAAGCACAGTCAGAAGGGAGGGAGGCTGGGTCAAGCACACCTGACAATTTCTGTGTAAAAAGGCTCAACTTTTCTGCACCTGTTACAAAACTGTTACAGATAAATAACACAAAAGTTTCCAAAAGTTTCAAGGAAGGAAAATTAAAAAGCTATCTCTGCTCTTTGCAGTGGGCAGGTAATTCTGTAAATGTGGTGTCTGCCCTCACCGGTGAGCCTCCTCCTGCCTGCAGGACAGCTGTGCTGGAACTACAAAACAAGACCAAAAAATTGAACTTTTAACAAGAGTATCCAAGTGACATGGAACTTAAAAAAAAAAAAAAAAAAAAAAAAAAGATTAATCAAGAATATGCATAAAGACACCTGACTTGGCATAACAACACACAGCACATCAGTACCAGTGTTGCTGTTTTTATCTTCTACCCGTGGCCCAAAGGAGACTTTTAACACCACAAACACAGCAGTGGTCTTCAAAAACACAAAGGTTACACCAATTCCCTCACAACCTATGATGGATTGCAGTGTTGGAAATTTTGTTCAATACAAGAGTGCTTTCTTGAATCTGTCCCTCTTTTTTTGTTTGTTTGTTTGTTTTAATACTCCGTATACATACCTAAAAATCAATGTATAGTAATCCATTCAGTTCCCACCACAATTAAAATGGACAGCTGGGTTGGATATGACACAAATCAGGAAAAACCCAGCATGATTTAATAAACTACGTAGCTTCTTTATATAAGGAGTGTTAAGATTATTGCTACACACAAAGATTTCCTCCCAGACATAAATACAACCTAATGTCTAATGGCCAAAGTCGTACTTCAAAAATACAATTCAACCACCCCTAAAATTTCAAACAAAAATTTCTTCTGACATTAATTAGAAAGTCTGCAGTTGTTTCAATATTGGTGTATGTTTCTGTATTTCAAAGGTTATACAATTATTTTGGTATCTGTACTCTTCCTGAATTGGGAATTATTCATATTTTTACAACAGGGCTGTTTATCTCTGCTTTAAAAGTTTCTCACAGCTAGAAATCTATCCACAGCATTAAAAAAGCATGCTGTGCAGAAGGACAAATCTCTTTTGTATGTGCAATAATTTTATATTATATTACACATCATGATTTACATTACCTACCTCCAGGATCTACTGCAAATGAAATTATATTGGAGTGTGGGATTACTACAAGGTGCAAGAGGCTTCCCACTCTAGAGAACACACTTTTGAAGAAATACTGTTATAATCTTTAATCCTCCACTCTGACATCAGCTCATCAGCCATCAAACAGGATTTCTTGCTTTTAGTAACTTTTGCCAGCCATCAGCACGTTAAAAACATCTCAGCGGTGTAAAAAACTAAGCATGTTTAAAACTGTCAGAGGGCAAGGTTGGATGGGATATTGGGAAGGAATTGTAGGATTTGAGGGTGGGCAGGCCCTGGCACAGGTTGCCCAGAGAAGCTGTGGCTGCCCCTGGATCCCTGGAAGTGTCCAGGTTGGACGGGGCTTGGAGCAACCTGAGAGGTGTCCCCGCCCATGGCAGGGGTGGAATGAGATTATCCTTAAGGTCCCTACCCTCCCAAACCATTCTGGGATTCCACAAGATTTGGGATCTTCTTATTAATCTGATAAAAGCACTGGAAGGAAGCACCAGAGCCACCTGAGTTTAGCAACAATCTGCTGTAAGTACTTTTCTGATGAATTTAGCAGGAAATATCAGGGATTCGAGGCTGTGCCAGTAAAACACCAGCACAGGGCTGGAAGAGGAGGACCTAAGGGATGCTCCAGGCAGGTGAGAGTGCTGAGCTGGGTCCATCAATCCCTGGGCCGTCCATGGGCTTCTGCTGATCCAGCAGCAACGTGGAAAGACAACACAGCCCACAGAAAGGACAGCACGAGGCCTTCCCAAACTCCTGGCAATCCAAGGAGCAAGGACAGTTCTCAGGCCACCCCAGCTGGAGCAGCCTCAATGTTTTTCAGCTGAGAACTGACACAACGTGGGGGTTACACAACCCCGCGTGGGGAAACTGGGCCCAACCACCCGGGAGCCTCTTTCCACTCCCCTGCACTCCCAGGAGTGATCCGTGCAGGGAATATCAACAGCCCGGTTCCTCCTGCAAATACCTCCAATGATCAGAGGTGCAGCCCAGCACGTTATCCCCCGGCACAGGCCAGGGGAGAAATCAGATTACGGCCCCGCGAACTCCCTGCGCTCGGCACAGAAGATTAAAAAGAATAAATTTATAAAAAAAAAAAAAAAAACAAACTGCGCTTGGCAGGAAGGGTAAGAAGGTAATACAAAGCCTGGTAAGACACAAATTCTGTTTTGAAGTAAACTATGCCTCGCTTTCGATAAACGTTGTCTTTCAGAAGCATGAAAACAAAGTGGCAGAGTGAGCCCCAGCAGACCTGAAATGCTGCAGAGCACCAGAAAACTCTCTGATTCTCAGGAAGAGGGTGGAAAACACATCAATTTACCACCTAATCGTGAATAATAAATGTCATTATGAGCACAAAACAAGAAACACGGGTGCAAACCTCTAGCACTCTGGTCCTGGGGGCACATAATTATAGGGACACAGGGGCATCCTGCGGACCCTGAGGGATCCCTGGATCCCTGTCAAGGGAGCACCTTTGGACTGGATAAAGGGACACAGGCACATCCCAGGGACTCTGTGAGGAATCCCCTGGATCCCTAAGGGACACAGGCACATCCCAGGGAATCTGTGAGGGATCCCTGGATCCCTAAGGGACACAGGCACACCCCGGGGACCTGCGAGAGATCCCTGGGTGCCTGTCAGGGAGCACCCGGGGGGTGGATAAAGCGACACCAGCAAATCCCAGGGACCGTGTGAGGGATCCCTGAATCTCCCGTAAAGGATCCCTGGAGATGCCCCAGCCCGGTCGGGAACACTGAGTTACTCCCCGCAGCGCCTGTGCCCGAGTTACACAAGCGCATCCCTCCCTCTGTCGCGACACGGGCCCGCTCCACGAGGGGGACGGTGGCGTCGTGACAACCACGGGGGGAATCTCGGGGGCCCCTCAAGGCGCCGGGTGCACCCGCGGAGGCCGCGCTTACCGTCGGTGCCGGGTGGGTGCCGTGTCGGTGCCGGGTGAGTCCCGGGCCCCTCGGCCGGTGCCGCCCTCGGTCCCCTCACGGCCCCTCTGGGTCCCCGCCCGCCTCCACGTCGCCGGCGCGGCCCCGCTGCGCGTGCGCGGAGCGCGCTCCGGGGCGCCCGAGGGGCACGACGGGAGTTGTAGTGCGGGAGGGGCGGGCGCGGAACCCTCCGAGCGTGAGGGGGGAGCTGAGGACCCTCTTCACCCTCTCGGGTGAGACCCCCCTGCAGAGCTGCCCCCAGACCTGGGAACAACAGCACAGGGACGTGGAGCTGCTGGAGAGAGCCCAGAGGAGGCCACGGAGATGCTGCCAGGGCTGGAGCCCCTCTGCTCTGGAGCCAGGCTGGGAGAGCTGGGGGGTTCCCCTGGAGAAGAGAAGGCTCCAGGGAGACCTGAGAGCCCCTTGCAGGGCCTAAAGGGGCTCCAGGAGAGCTGGAGAGGGACTGGGGACAAGGCATGGAGGGACAGCACACAGGGAATGGCTTCCCAGTGCCAGAGGGCAGGGTTAGATGGGATATTGGGAATCTGGGAATTATTAGGATATTGGCTGTGAGGGTGGTGAGGCCCTGGCACAGGTTGGCCAGAAAAGCTGGGGCTGCCCGTGGATACCTGTAAGTGTTGAAGTTCAGGTTGGATGTGGCTTGGAGCAACCTGAGATAATGGAAGGTTTCCCTGCCGGTGGCAGAGGGTGGAACGAGACAGGTTTAAGGTCTCTTCCACCCCAAACCACTCTGGGATTCTATTCAGTGACTCTTTTCTGTGATTCTGTGACATGCTCTGCAGAGCAAGGCTGGTGTTCTCCGAGCAGAGCACGATGCAGGTGTGAGCAGAGACCTGCTGGGCAGGCAGGACAGGGGAGAAGCAGCAGCAGACCTGCCTGGCCTGGGATTTGGGTGCAGGACTTGTCCCACTGACCCCCTCCGCTTGTGGAAAGGTCCTTGCTTGCATTCCAGTGCAATTCCACAGCCTCTGCCTCCCCTTCTGTGCCCGTGCAGGCTGCAGGTCCAGTTCCTGAGTGAGTCACGGGGTGGCCCATGGCAGGGGTGGTGGAACAAGATGGTCTTTTCAGTTCCTTCCAACCCAAGCTTAGTTCTGTGCTTCTCTGCTCTGCATCCCACCTTTTCAGTTGGAGGGACTCAAGGTAGCTCTGGAAATTGGGGCTAAGAGCTGGTGGGACAGATGGGAGGTTAATTTACCAGGCACAGCCTTGCCCTCACGCTGCTTTAAATCATTGCTTCTGCCTCTCTGGTAAACCTCCCTCTCTGAAATGCTTTTTGTGCCACCGGTGTCTGGTTCCCTAAAAAGGAAGCCCTTCCCAGTGTAGCCCTGAGCAGAGCCCCACATTCCACGTGGTGTGTGATTCCCAGTGTCCATCTGGGCTCTTACACGTACCTGTAACTGGGCCGTGCAGGCAAACAGCACGGGTGGGGTGTGACCACTGTGCAAACATTGCCACCTTACCGCAAGAGCCGTGGCATGGGGCTGGCCCTCACGTCCACAAAGGCTTGATCAGAATGGAGGTGGTGCAATCAAGGTGGTGCATGATCAGCAGAGCAGCTGTGAGACGCCCTGTGCAGGGAAAAGCAGCTGTAAAACACCACCCCGTGCCGAGAGCAGGAATCCCCACGTCTGTCTGTGTGTAAATACATCTGTTCACAACGTTTTGAATAGTTTTACGTTTCAGTGCCCCACCCCTGAGAGTGTCCAAGGCCAGGCTGGATGGGTCTTGGAGCAACCTGGTCTGGTGGAAGGGGTGTCCCTGCCCATGGCAAAAGGGAATTGGACCGCATGATAATTCAGGTCCCTTCCAAACCCAAACTAGTCTGTGATTCTAAAACAACAGTGAGAGAAAAATACAGGGCTGTCATCTGAAAGCATTCCTAGAGCAAAAGAGTCACCGTGGCAAACGTGGCCTCCCACACCATTTCAATTAAACTACTGCAGTCAGGTTCACTGAAACACAAAAATAATGGCAGTCTGCTAAAACCGAAATGTGATTTGGTTCAGTGAGCATGTTCTAACAATCAGAAAACTTCACAAGGAAGATAATCCCTTCTTTCATGTCCTGGGAAGTTTAATGAAACAGAATTAGTTCTCACTGAAGGAGATTTAGTTAGCCTAAGTGTAAATTAAATTTTTCTTCATTTCCTTTACCTGCAGCCTCTGAAAGGACTGTTCTTTCAGCAATAATGTTCTGCACTGTACAGAGACCAAGAAGGAATGACCCTGAGGATTGAATTTCAGCAGCAAGTCCAACAGCTCCCCAGAATCCCAGATGGGCCATGATTACCCATATCTGGGTAATAACAGCATATTATGTTAACATCATTACATCAGAATTTAACTGTGTTCTATGAACACATCTCAATAAAGATCACTTTGCAGTGAATCTGTTATCAGTTTAGACATCCTTGGCAGCTGTTCATGTTACATTTAACCTGCCAGAATTTCCTTTCCTTTCTGAATCAGGCCCATCAAAATAACCTGTGACATAAAAATTTTATTTAAGAATTTTTTTGCCTATACTTGCAGGATTTTCTAAATATGAATTTTAGTTAACCTCTTGGCATCCAGCTATCTGTGCAAACTGACTTGTGGAAGGCATCATGTCACATTTAGACCCTCCCATTAAGGAAAAATACTTGAAATTAGTTGATTTAAGTGATGGTTTTTCAAATATTTATTTATTGATCCTTCCTCAACAGTATTTAAATAAAGCCAGGTGATTTTAATGATGAGGGTCTTAGGACTAGATTTACAGAAAGAACTTTGGTCCCTAAAGATGCCAACTCTGCAATTTTCCAAAACTGATCCGTAAATGAAGCTGCTACTTGGTCTAGAAAGTTCTGGTAGATGTCCACCTGCCATCCTCAGATACCTAAACCCCTTGTGTTTAGTGAGTAACAAAAAAAAAAAGGGGATTTTCTCACTTAAATTCACTTGCTGTATATTATTCTCATGTGAGGATTTCCCTAATTTCTGTCTACTTCTTTTCCCTAAGCATGGCTTCGTGCACGTTTTTGCATCCCAGCAGATGATCTCCTCCACTCCTCCTGTCCAGGCTCAGGCAGCTCCTTTGCTTTCACACGATTTTTTGGATTATTGACCTATTCTTGGAAAAAGAAAAGGAACAGAAGAGTTGTAACGCAAATCTCCTGCCAGGGCCTCCAGTGAAGTGCCTCACTGAGGTAGGTTTTGTGATGTAGATTACTCACTTCAGGGTTTAGCTGCAGTTAAGAGAAGTACTGGAACAGCATTCCAGAAAGCACAAACTTGTAGTTTCACTTGCATTATCTGCCTGTTTTGGGTTTTGCAGTTTTTTTTTAAACACCAGTAGGCCTGGTGTTTAAATTACAATGCTGACACAAAGCTGGAAGCCTGCAGTCTAATTTACTGCAACCTTTATTTTCCGTGTTATTGTCTGATGCACTTCCTTGTGTAATAATATCCTAAATAACTCAAAATAATTAATTACGCGCACTTTAAAAATTGACTGCCTAGATTTACAGATCAAATGAGCTCCACTACAGCTCATGCTCTGCTTTTTGTTGTGCTCACATCTGTTAGAGGTGCATACACTCCAAACTTTAGGCCTGTTTCTGAGGTGCCCAACCTACTGAAACAGTGGCTGGGGTTCCCTGGGACAGGAAGCACAGGGGAAGGGACCACCTTTTCAGCAGTGCTCACGGTATCAGGACACATATTCCTGTTCAGCTGCCCAGCTGTAGCTTGGACTCTGCACTGCTGAGGCTCCTCCAGTGCTGGGGCAGTTCTGGGCCCTCAGACAGGAGAGACCCTGAGGGGCTGGAGCGTGTGCAGGGAAGGGAACGGAGCTGGGGAAGGGGCTGGAGCAGCAGGAGGGGCTGAGGGAGCTGGGGGGGCTCATCCTGGAGAAAAGGAGGCTCAGGGGGGACCTTCTGGCTCTGCAACTCCCTGACAGGAGGATGGAGCCAGGGTGGGGATCAGGCTCTGCTCCCAGGGAACGAGGGACAGGAGGAGAGGGAACGGCCTCCAGCTGTGCCAAGGGAGACACAAGCTGGGCATCAGGAGGAATTTCTTCATGGAAAGGGCTGTCAGGCATTGGAAGGGGCTGCCCAGGGAGGTGGTGGAGTCCCCATCCCTGAAGGTGTCCAAGGAATGCCTGGACGTGGCACTCAGTGGCAAGGTGGGGGTTGGGCACAGGACTCGATGGTCTCGGAGGGTTTTTTTAATCGTGATTCCGTGATTCACTGATCCAGGAGGAAGCTGTATCTGCGACACACTGATCCTGTGGGGGATTACGTTCCAAGGATGAGGCAAGAGCTGATTAAACAGCAATTCCGAATTCACTTCTGAACAGACTCGCTCATTAAGAGAGAGCAAACAGCATTAAGTAACGTCTTACAAGGGGTTTTCTGTGACTCAGCTCATTACAGAAGCAATGGCTGCAGCAACCAGGGCCTGATATCCATTGGTGGATGCTGCAGATGGATTCACACAAGGCCTGACCAAATCAGACAGGGGTAGGAAACGATGCACCTCACCCAAGGCATTAGGTGGGCATAATTAACTACTGCAATAATTAATTATCTGGTAGGAAATATCACAGTCACAAGACTGGGCCACACTGACGTGGACAGCCTGTATAAAAATGTGTGCTTTTTTAGGCATGTTTGGGGCAGGATTTTAGGGAAATTAAACCATAAATAGCAATCCAAAACTGCTGGAGTGGTTTTGGGTTTGAATCTTTCAAGTAGTGCTCTGGTTTGGCAGAGAGGAGAAAGACAGAAATTATCAGTTTTATTCCTTATTAAGCGAAGGAACACTTAAACTACTTCACAGTTGGGACTCAAGTCAGCAGCAGAATCCATCTTCCCAGGAGGAGGCAAAGCTGGACTTGCCCAGTTCACTTTATCATGAAGTCATGGAGTTTTAGGACCTCCTTCTGCCTGGGGCCTGTCTACAGGTTTTCAAAGATTTTAGATGTTTATCACTCAGATGCCCAAGAACAAGTGTATAAAGCAACTTATATTTAAAGCAAATCCTGGTTTATTATAGTTAAAATTCCACAAACATGTCAAAGAGGTTTTAGTTGTACATTATTGTCTGTATGTTTGTTTTTAAAGCCAGAACTGGACCACTTTAAATCACCACAACAGAAGATAAAGCAACAATTCTCTTGCATCATGCCTCTGCTGCTCCTCTTCAGGAAAGAAAAAAAAAAAAAAGGCATAGTATTTAAAGGAAAATAATTAATAGAAGTATCACATCAAGAGTTTCTGTTTTAGTAAGCTAAGCAAATTTTGCATACAGCGTAACTCCTCTACCTCATCCACACATTTGACATGAAAAACTATAAATCCCCATAGTTTAAACAAGAGGTTCTGTTGCCACAATGCAGTCCACAGTCCTTTAGCGAGGTCAAGAACAGACACAGCTTTTAAGGTGAAAGCCTCAAGTATTCCACTAGCACTTAGTGGAATTAAGATGCTAAGATACATTTACCTTCCACAGGTAGGTTTATTCATAAGTTATTTAACCTAAACTCTAATCACACCGAATAGATGGTAGATGAAAAGTAGTTACAGCGAGAAAAATGCAGTAACTTCAGCTTTCAAATATTTTAAACTAACAAATGGACTAGATGTAATTTTAGTGGCAAAACAGACTCTCTCCTGCAAGGAATAAAACTTTTTATTCAGCTAAAATGTGCAAAGACAAAAGAAGTCTCAGAGAGAAATATCAGCAGTTCATATTGGACACAAGGGAATAAAATCCTTAGGAATTAACTCCTTTAATCCGTTTTCTTGTCATAAACTGCTGTGGATCTCTTTGAAGCAATTCCATTTGCAATGCTGTTGCTTTCAAACTGCAAATAAAAGACAGTGCCATTAATGGGATGTCAAAAAAAGGACTTACACCCAAACCAGTAACAGCTGGAGATGAAAACGGGTTTTAGAGGCAAGGCCAGTGAAGATCTGTGAAGAAATCTGCAACAAGAACCAAAAGTAGTGGTGTCTGCATAGATTTACAGATAATAATTTCTTCAGAGGGAAGGGGGGAAATGAGAGCAGAGACAACATTTACAAGTCTTTTCATTTTGACAGGAGAAATAAATAATTAGTGCACAATTTACAGGCACTAAACATCTTTCCCAATTATAAGTGGCAGAGCTGGATGAAGAGAGGGTTTTGGGTTTTTTAATTCTGCTTCCTACATCTGGTGTGATTTACCAAATATTCGACTTTTCTTCTTCTCTGAAAGAATAGCCAGTCATTAAAAAAAAGCATAAATTAATTAAGCTGTTTCAGGAAACAAGAGCAATCCCTATCCCTCCAAGACCAGGAGCTGCCTAGAAGCCACTACTTCTAGCTGTCCCAGTAGTGGCAACTCCTGTTCATATGAAAATCTCCCCAAAAAGGTCTGTAAAAGCACCCAACTGTTTACCCTTCTGTGATGCCCACCCTGAGCTACCCCTGAGTTTCCCTGGTTAGCTAAGCGAATTAATCTTACGTTATAGCTTCCAGATTCATACTCCAGGTTTCTTTTCGCGGCTGAAGGTGCTGGAGGATCCCCAGAGCTGCCCCCTTGTCCTTGTTTTGTGCCTGCTGAATCTTCCACAGCTTTCTTGGGCCACACTCGTTTGATGAAGGGGGCGATCACGGGGTAGATGTACGGCTCCAGGAACTTCTTATAGACCCAGAGGAGGACAGGAATGACAATGCAGGGAATGCACACCATGGCTGCCTCCTGCCCTGTGACAAAGCTGGTGAGGGAAAAACACAGCCCAGAATGAGAATGTTGTATGTCATGATCTAAGAAAGCATATTAAATAAAGGCTGTAGTTGATGTTAGGACATAGAGTACTCTTTAATTACAAATTACTGTTAAAGTTTCAAAAATGCAGTGTGTTTCAACATTACAAAATCCTCAACAAGGGGTACATTTTAACAAAAAAAACACCCAATAATTTGTTATTAATTCACCAATCCTACAGCTGCAACTCAGAAAGACTAATTCAGAAAATGAGAGATTTTGCTTAAACCACACAAAAACAGTTTAGGGCAGCAAGGTATTAGCCCAGTTCTTGCTACAGTAAAGAGTCCAAAGGGTTTGTTTTTCTTAATCCCTTTTTGATTGAAGAGAAATTAAACAGCAGCACTCCAATTCATCCAGTGGGCTGCTCTGACTGAAGGGTAGGACAGTGGGAGAAGGAAGAAACTCCTAGTCAGGATCTGAGAGAAACAGAATATGGGTTATTTCCTTCCTCCTGCCCAAGAGGAATCCCTTGATCCCACATCAGTCCCATACAATTAACTATTAGAAAATGAACAATCCCCTCTCTCTGTAACCCACGGAGAAGTCCTCAAAATTGGCAGCCCGGAGTCTGTGCTAAAAAAAAAAAAAAAAAAAAAAAAGAAAAAAAAAAGGCAGAAAAGCAAAGCAGAGGGGCAGAGAGGTACAAATGGGAGAGGAAGCAGTTAAGTGGGATTAGAGCTGTCCCTGCCAGTGCTGAGAAGCAGTACATTAGACACACTCTGCTGCCACAGAGCTTTGCCCTTCGCGTTCCTTTCTAGGCCGCTGACATCTCAGCTCTCGCATTAAGGAGCAAAACAAAAGCTTTCCAAGATGGAGAAGGAACAGGCAGACGTGGACGCTTCACCAGGGACCAGTTTTAAGCTATCCTAAAGATTTTAAGCCCCCGTGAAAGAAGATAATATCAATTTCCAGTTGACTACTTCCCAGTTCTGTTCTGGTTGCTTCAAATACAGTTCAAATCTGCTCTCAGAAGTCTAGGAGGAATCTTAACTTAAAACAGCATGATTCAGGTACTCTTTCCACCAGAACTTCCTAAATACTAAATTTCCAGCAAGATGTTGAGGATTTATCCAGCAGCTGAATGAAGTGGCTGGAGGGAACACCCCAGGCTACAGAATTATGGCAGAACCACAGAATAGTTTGTGTTGGAAGGGATTTTAAGGATCATCTCATTCCACCCCCTGCCATGGGCAGGGACACCTTCCACCAGCCCAGGATGCTCAAAATCCCATCCAACCTGGCCTTGGACACTTCCAGGGATCCAGGGGCAGCCACAGCAGCTCTGGCCAACCTGTGCCAGGGCCTCCCCACCCTCACAGGCAGGAATTCCTTCCCAATATCCCATCTGACCCTGCCCTCTGGCAGTGTGCAGCCATTCCCCCTTGTCCTGGCACCCCCACGCTCTGTCCTGAGGAAACAGCATGCGTTGTGTTGTGTTGTGTCTCTGCAGCCGCTTCGTGCCAAGATTCCAGACCAAACTATCCCCCTTACCTGTGCCAGGTGAACGAGTGATCCCCCCGGAACCACCAGTCCCAACTGGGGCAAACACCGTCCTGACGGATTGCTGCTGTCACCGGGTGATGCCCCGTCAGCTGGTGAGCAAGAAAAATACGTTAAAAAATAAATAATAATAATAATAATAATAATAATTAAAAAAAAAAAAAAAAAAAAGGAGATTGGGAGGAAAAAATAAACACGAAAGAAAGGTCAGGTTTTAAGGTCAGGTTTTAGCAGGTTGTTTCTCTGCGGACGGAGGTTTTGCTGCTCGCTGTGAGCCCCCACACGCCGGGGGCGCAGGGAACGCCGTGACAGGGAAACCTCGGGGCGGTGGGGCCTTGCTCCCACCGGATGAGGAAGCTGGGAAGCCCCACGCGGACAACGAGCCCGTTTCCACCCCTTTTTTTTTTTTTTTCCCTTAAAGGACGAGCCAGCCTGGAAGGGTGAGTTATGCCAGGAGGCGTTCCCGTTCTCTGCCCCGCCGAGGACGTTCGGGCCGGCACACCCCGCGCGCTCGCGGGCACGGCCGGCCGCGCTGGAGGGGCGGGCCGAGGTGGGGTGCCAGGATATCGGGATCTACCGGGATCTATCGGGATCTATCGGGATCGCGCCCCGCACTCACCGCGCCCGCACCGGAACGGCCCCGCGCTTCCGGGGCGCCGCTTCCGCCAATGGGAGGAGGCAGCGCGCGTCACGTGACCACTAGCCCCGCCCCCAAGAATTGCGTTAGATCCCCCCAAAATTCCAGGAACAGGGACAGTGTCCCAAATTATCCCGGGGAGGGGGAGAAGGGTAACGGCGGTACGGCATCGGCACCCACGCGAGAACGGGCGGACCGGCTTTAGATGGGACACTGGGAAGGAATTCCTGCCTGTTTGAGAATGGTGAGGCCCAAGCACAGGCTGACCAGAGAAGCTTTGGCTCCCCCTGGATCCCTGGAAGTGTCCAGGTCCAGGTTGGACGGGGCTTGGAGCAACCTGGGCTAGTGGAAGGTGTCCCTGCCCATGGCAGGGGGTGGCACTAGATGAGCTTGAGAGTCCTTCCCAACCCAAACCATTCTGCGATTCTATGATTAATGGCAATCCTCAGCGTTTCCTCTCTTTTGACAAAGAGCTGCTTGGACCAACCTGGTCTACTCGAAGGTGTCCCTGCCCACAGCAGGGGGTTGGACTGCACAGCATTAAGGTCCCTTTCAACCCGAACCCACTCTGATCCCCTAATTCTCCCTGCCTATGTCCCACCAGTCACAACCCGGAGCAAGAAATACACAGAGTAAAATCCTATTATTTTGTTTTATTTATGTACATCTGCCCACGCAGATTTACTCCCGGGCCATGAGCTTCTGCTTCTTCAGCTTCTTCTGGGAGATCTGGAAAACAGACACAAGAACAGCAGAACAATGAATTATGAAAACGTCTTCCCAAAACATCTCACAAGTTAATCTGCAAGATCTTTTGGAAGCACTGAGAGCTGTCAGAAATTCCCTCACTGATGATCCACTGATCACACCTGCACATGTACAGGAATCCCAGTACTGCTCACAGGCTCTGAACTCAAATTAATTGCACACACCCCAGTTTCACCCCCACAGTCAGGGAACACTGAGGTTATCATGACAGGGAGGAACAAAGCCCCTGCACAACTGAAAAAAAACCAACCAACCAAACAAAAAAAAAAGGTTCTTGCAGTTTCTAAGTGCTTAATATTGTGTTAAATTTAAAAATGAGGTCGCTCAGAAATAACTATTTTTTTTTCATGGGAATTCCAAAGGTGTCCTAAGATAGTCATCACAGCAACCCCTTCTGCTAAACACCTGGCTCTCGTGACACGATGGAGGAAAAGGCACACAGGGCCCTCCGTACCTTTTTCTTCTGAGCCACTTCCTCCTCTGGCTTGGGCACGATCTGCTCCTTCTCGGTGAGGATCATCTCGATGTGGCACGGGGAGCTCATGTAGGGGTTGATCCTGCCGTGCGCCCGGTACGTGCGCCGGCGCATCTTGGGAGCCTTGTTCACCTGGATGTGCTCGATCACCAGGGAATCCACATCGAGGCCCTGCAGAGGAGCAAAACCTGTTCACTCCTTTTCATCTGCAAACCCTCTCTGCAGCGAGGACGTCAGTTACCACCCCCAGTCACCACTGCTGGTGAAGGGCACAACCCGGGGAGCTGAGGGTTTTCCAAGCTCTTCCTAAAGAAACACCCAGGCTTGTCACTGTCCTGGAGCTGAGGGTTTTCCAAGGATTCACCAAGGGAACAGCTGAGCTTGGCTGTGTCGTGGAGCTGGGGATTTACCAATGGAACAGATGTATGCAGTGGTGCCATGGATCTCAGCATTTACCAAGGATTCACCAGTGGAACAGCCGAGATCAGCAGTGTCCCAGAGGTGAAGATTTATTAAGGATTTACCAACAGAACAGCCAAGCATGGCAGTGCCAAGAATCCGAGGATTTACAAGGGATTCACCAATGAAACAGCCAAGGTTAGCAGTGTCAGGGAGCTGTGGATCCACCAAGCATTGACCAAGGAAACAGCCAGGCCTGGCAGTGCCATGGAATTCCCTGTCCCCCCATGTCATGGATGGGGGTCCGGGATGCTGACAGGCAGCACGACAGGGACACTCTGTGCTCAGTGACACCCACCTTGAGCTCAGCGTTGCTCTCTGCATTCTTGAGCATGTGCAACAGGAACTCTGCGCTCTTCTTGGGCCAGCGGCCCTGTGTCCAGCCCCACTGCTTGGCCTGGAATGAGAGGGGGACAGTGAACTCCTGCTTCTATCACGGTACAACACAGTTCACCCTTCGGCCACCACGAACTTGTCATCATCCCAGAATGGTTTGTGGTGGAAGGGACCTTAAAGACCATCTCATCCCACCCCCTGCCATGGGCAGGGACACCTTCCACTAGATCAAGTTGCTCTAAGCCCTGTCCAACCTTCTCTTCAACACTTCCAGGGATCCAGGGGCAGCCACAGCTTCCCTGGGCAACCTGTGCCCAGGTGAAGCCATTCCCCCTTGTCCTGTTACTCCGTGCTTTATTTAAAATCTCTCTCCACCTCTCTGGGAGCCCCTTTAGACACTAGAAGGGGCTCTAAGGTCTCCCTGGATCTCACCTGGGCACACCTCCCCCATTTCCCCTGGGATCTCACCTGGGCACACCTCCCCCATTCCCCTGGGATCTCACCTGGGCACACCTCCCCCATTTCCCTGGGATCTCACCTGGGCACACCTCCCCCATTTCCCTGGGATCTCACCTGGGCACACCTCCCCCATTTCCCTGGGATCTCACCTGGGCACACCTCCCCCATTTCCCTGGGATCTCACCTGGGCACACCTCCCCCATTTCCCCTGGGATCTCACCTGGGCACACCTCCCCCATTTCCCTGGGATCTCACCTGGGCACACCTCCCAACGCCCCCGTTGTAGCGCCGGAAGGGGACACACTGCTTCTTCAGGGTGACGTCCTTCAGGTACTTGGTGGCCTTGCGGATGTGCATTCCCTTGATGGCCTGTGCAGTCTCCCGCGTGTTCTACAACACAGAGCACACAAAAGTTCCCCCTAACACATCTTTCCAACGTAACCACGGATCCCAGACTCCTGTCCTTTGGCTACAAAGGAAGCGCTCGCAAAAAAACCCCAAACCTTAAACAATGAAGAATAATTAGTAACACTTTTTTCTTTGCTATCTGCTTTTCTAACCCTTGGTGTAACTACCACTGCTGATTTTCTGGCTCCAGCACACTTTTACTGTTTTTTACCTAATGGCTAAATCCAACCAACAAAATTTTAACTTTTATTAAAAGGCATAATTTAAGTATTTAATACTTCTTACAGCTCTTCCTTGGCCACTATTCCAAAAAAGCAAGAACCTGCTGGATAAGATCCTCCCAAAATGTCAAATGTGGCACCTCAGAGGAAGTGAGGAGGAAATGAAACTGTAGCAATTGTTAACAATGTAATTCCAGGCAATGCAACTTTCCTGCGAAGGAGTTGCAAAGTCAAGAGAAGAAAAGGCTTAGAACAGAAAATTAAGGATAAAACATCAGCGTTAAAATAGCATTTACCAACTGCACAAGTCGGAGAGTAACTATGATCCTGATGGTAATAAAAAGGCAAACCAAAGTGAAAAACTGGGATACTGAGAAGGAAGTCTTGGCTGTGAGGGTGGTGAGACCCTGGCACAGGTTGCCCAGAGCAGCTGTGGCTGCCCCTGGATCCCTGGAAGTGTCCAAGGCCAGGTTGGACAGGGCTTGGTAGTATCCCGCAATAGCAGAACGTGTCCCTGCCCATGCCAGGGCAGTGGATTGAGATGACCATTAAAATCCCAATCCGGAATTCTCTTAAAAGATAATATAAAAATCAACAAAACCAACCAAAAAACCCAAACGAATTTGTATTTCCTGCTCATCACAACACTCCTTACCTTGAAGTGCACCCGCAGGTTGGAGCCCCGTGACTTGCACGCTGCGGGAGAGAAAAAAAGACCAACTTTTGTAATCAAAACCTCAGCGGCTCCCCTGTGGCCCTACGCGAACCCTCCCAAAACATCAACTCACACTTGGTGGGGTTCTCCGGGTCCAGGGAGTAGCGCACCATCTTGGAGGCTCAGCTGGAAAACACCCATTAAAAACAAAACCACATTAAACCCCCAGCGCAGCGGCACACAGGGCCCGGACCCCTCGCCCTATCTGCGCGGCCGCTCAGGCATTTCGCTTTCTTTTCACGGTTACATCCAAAGGTGTCCTAAGAGAGTCATCACGGCAGCCACGGAGTCCCACAGGGAGCGCCCACCGCCCCCCCCCCTTCCACAACTCCATCGGCTCCCCGCCCGCCCTTCCGCCGCGCCATCCCCGGGAATACCGCGGCCGCGTGTGGGGTGGGAGCGCTCCCGCTGCGCGGGAGGGCGGCGGCGGCGCGGGCGGGGCGGGACGGGCGCGGATGGCGGCGGATGGCGGCGGGCCCGGCACCACCATGGCTGCTCACCTCGGGATGGCGGCGGAGCGAGAGGAGGAGGAAGGGGCGGGGCGAGCCAGCAGCGCGCGCGAGCGATCTCGCGAGATCTCGCGGCCTGAGGGGGAGGAGGAGGAGGAGGAGGAAGAGGAAGAGGAAGAGGAGGGGCTGGGTCTTTCTGTCTCGGTTTGGGAACAAAACCCGGCACGGCTCTGTTTAGGAGCGGCCGGAGGAGGGTGGCGGAGAGGGGGAAGCCGTGTGAGGAGCGGCTGAGCGGCACGTGGTGTGTTCGGCTGGAGAGCAGGGTCTGAGGGGAGACCTCACTGCAGTTACAACTCCTTGAGGAGGGGCAGGACTGAGCTCTGCTCTGGGGGGAGCACCCAGGGAGTGGCTGGAGCTGTGTCAGGGCAGGCTCAGGGTGGATCTCAGGGAAAAGGTTCTTCCCCCAGAGGGTGGTTGGCACTGAACAGGCTCCCCAGGGCAGTGGGCACAGCCCCAAGGCTGCCAGAGCTCCAGGAGGGTTTGGATGATCCTCTGGGGCACAGGGGGGGACTCCTGGGGATGTGCCTGTGCAGGGCTGTGGGCCCCTTCCAACTCAGCCTGTTCTAGGATTCACACTCAGCTCACGGAACAGGCGCTTTTAGTGGGAGAATCACACAACCTCAGAATCACTGAGGTCAGAAAAGCTATCCCAGACTATCGACTCTAACCTACGACTGATGCCCACCTTGTCCCCCAGCCCAGAGCTCTGAGTGCCATGTCCAGGTGTTCCTTGGACACCTCCAGGGATGGGGATCCACCGCCTCCCTGGGCAGCCCTTTCCAAGGCCTGACCACACTTTCCAGGAAGAAATTCTTCCTGATGTCTGACCTGACCCTCCCCTGGCACAGCTTGAGACTTTGGTTGTCTTGTCCTGTCCCTTGTTCCCTGGGAGAAGAGTCTGAAACCCCACCTGAGATCACATAATCAAAGAATTACTAAGTTTGGAACAGACCTTTAAGATGATCGAGTCCATCCCAGCAGCACTACGCTGTTCACCATTAGATGGCAGCTTAGGATGGGAATAGAGCAGCACATCGCTCACTGAGGTGACCAGGAAACCGGAGCAAAGAGTCTTGTGTTTATAAATCACAATTGCTGTTTATTGCACCGTTATAAAACAATCACAGACTGACTCGTTAAGATGAAAGCAATTTCTTTTTCCATTTTAGGCAGTCTTTGTGACTAGAACGGTTCGGGAAATCTGACAAAGCAACTCAATAAAAGCAAAATGTTTTCTAAAAGTGGTTCCTGGCTGCAGCAAAAGGCTCACTGAGACAAGTTTGACAGAATGGGAAAAAAATAAGAGGCACATCTTCCTTAGAGGTCAGTAATCTGCTGTGCAGGCAGCTCCCCAGCATGAGAGGGTCTGGGTTTAATTCTTGAGTTTGGATAAGCAGAGTAAGAACTTGCTGCCTATCTAAATGCAATAACCAGGATGTTATTTCTGTATCTCTTGTTTAGAGTGAAAAACCCCCAAAGTTTTGCTGCTAGGATTTCACCCAGGTGAGAAGAGGAAAATATTCAAGCTATCGCAAGTATTTGCACGTCTGGAAAATGTAAGAGCTCTAATTGTGACTGCAGCTCTTCATTTACCTGCCTTAAAATGTGCCTTTTACTTGGGTTTAGGCGGGGGGGGGGGGGGGGGGAAGCTTTCTGCAAAGTGTCCAAACAACTTCCAAGCACTGATCTCCAAGGAGGGAAACCTGGGATGTGGCTAAATGTTATTTTTTACTTTTAACATAGAATCACGGGATGGTTTGGGTTGGAAGAGACCTTGAAGCTCATCCAGTTCCACCCCCTGCCATGGGCAGAGACACCTTCCACTATCCCAGGTTGCTCCAAGCCCCATCTAGCCTGGCCTTGGACACCTCCAGGGATGCAGGGGCAGCCACAGCTTCCCTGGGCAACACTCTATAACGCTGAGTTTCCAGACACAGTAAATTAAAACTGGCTAGAGCTGAGGTCCTCAAACTCTTCCAAAGCCTTGCCCGCCATACTGCAGGAATCCCCTCCCACAGCACACCTCAGTGCAACTCTCCTCCTCTGTCCTTTCTGCCCTCCCCCCTCACCTCCCTCCCTGCTCTTCCAGGGCAGGAGCACGGCCTTTCCATGGAAAGCACCTCTACACACAGCTGCTTCTTGGCAGCAGAGCACGGGAGCAACGCTACAGCCGAGGGGGAGCGGGAGGAGAGGTGTGAAACACAAATAGTTGACACATGGTGGGGATTATCACCTGCGCTCATCAATCAAGCCTTAAGCAAACAGGGCGCGTTTTTTGTCACTTGCATTTTCGGTTTCCCCCGCAGGTGGAACTGTTTTCGCTCGGCTGCTGAGGGCTTGCAGTGGTGGGAGGGTGTCACGGAATGTCCTGAGTTGGAAGGGGCGCTCAAGGATCATCCAGTCCAACTCATGGCCCTGCACAGGACACCCCAGTAATCCCATCGTGTGCCTGAGAGCGTTGTCCAAACTCTCCTCGAGTTCTGGCAGAGCTGAGGCTGTGACCACTGCCCTGAGGTGCATGTTTTCAGGTTTCCTGGGAGGTTGACAACTGCTCTCAGGGGCAGCCCAGCACGTGTCTGGTGCTGCTGGCACCAGGGCTGAGGCAGCAGAGTGTGTGACCTTGTTGGGTTTTAACCAGGTTATTCCCCTGCTGCACCCACCGCCTGCCTTGGATATTTGGTTTGTATGAGCTGACTCAAAAAGAGCTTTGGGTTCCTAAGCAGAAAATTCAGGCATGTAAGTCCAAAATCGTATTCCTGAAAACTCCTGTGTAGGAGGCATTCCATAAGACTTCACATTAAACTCCACTGATGCCACCCCTCTCGCCTCCCTTGTCCATAGTGCCTGTACTGTGCATGCCCAGGGAGACCTCCCTGTCCCAGCAGGAACTGGCAGCAAACATCCAGCTGTGCTCAGACATGACCTTTGCGCTCTGGGAGCTCCTGCTGGTAACACCTTCCCCTGAAGGGTTGATGGCAATGTCAGCAAAGGCTTCTGCCATCCCCTCTGCTCTGGAGCCAGTCTGGGAGAGCTGGGGAGGGTTCACCTGGAGAAGAGAAGGCTCCAGGGAGATCTGAGAGCCCCTTGCAGGGCCTAAAGGGGCTCCAGGAGAGCTGGAGAGGGACTGGGGACAAGGGATGGAGGGACAGGACAAGGGAAAATGGCTTCCCAGTGACAGAGGGCAGGGTTAGATTTGGATATTGGGAAGGAATTGTTGTCTGTGAGGGTGGTGAGGTCCTGGCACAGGTTGCCCAGGGAAGCTGTGGCTGCCCCTGGATCCCTGGAAGTGTTGAAGTCCAGGTTGGATGTGGCTTGGAGCAACCTGTTCTAGTGGAAGGTGTCCCTGCCCATGGCAGGGAACAGGGACTGGATGAGCTTAAAGGTTCCTTCCAACCAAGAGCATTCTCTGATCCCATGATTCTCACCTCTGAATGTGTCCCTGGGACTGGAATGGGGCTGGACCCCTTAACCTGCCCTGGAATTGCCCAGCAGGAAGTGAGGAATGTACAGGCACAGGAGTGTTGTCTCACGTAAGTCACTCTGTGGCTGTGAGTAAACAAGCTTATCAGTGCTCCTGGAACTGCCAGGCCAAATGTCACCCTAAGTGACAATCAGCCAATGCCCCTGACAGCCACCATCCGTCCTGGCCAGAGGGACAGGTGAGCTCCGAGACTGGCTGGGGTTACGTTTTCATGGCAGGTCTGAAACCGCAAAGAGTTCACTTCCAGCCAGGGAACCTTCCCGCTCACCCTGCAGCCTGACAGTCAACTCAGACTTAGGGCAGTCACTTCGACTAGAGGGGCACTTGGAGTCACAGGAGGGTCTGTTCTAAAACCCCTTTAACACACAGATCCACTGGGATGATTGGTCAAGCTTAACTCCAGCTCAGTAAAACACACCACGTATCCTCTGTGCTGCAGGAGGGGGTTTGACCTGTTCTTTGCACAGGAATGGGAGCCAGCTCCTCAAACCTCTTTGTAGATTTCTTGGCATTTCTCTTACAGGCCCAGCTTTTGGAGTCTGAGGATTATGTGGGGATATTAAACTGTCGTTCACAGAAATTACACACAAATGGGTTCCTTGTCCTAATGCTTAAGCAGGAAATCTTCAAGACAAAGACATTTTAAATTGAAACCAGATTGAATGCTGCAAACGCTGGAGCTTTCGAGCCTTCAGACAGCTGCCTGCACCTTCCTTCCCTGAAATCTTCTCTCCTGAGCAGCCTACAGACCCTGGCTCTCCTTCTCCCACATGCCTGGCTCCTCCAGAGGCACAGCTGGTCCCCGTTGTTTGCCTTTTCCTCCCATGGACAGCAAAACAGCAGCGTTTGGACACATGGTAGATGAGTTCTCCAGTTAAGCTGCTGTCCGCAAGCATGTCCTAAAAGCTACTGGCAGTGAATCCCAGGAGCAAGATCATAGAATCCCAGAATCCCAGAGTGTTTTGGGTTGGAAAGGACCTTAAAGACCATTTCATTCCACCCCCTGCCACGGGCAGGGACACCTTCCACTAGCCCAGGTTGCTCCAAGCCCTGTCCAACCTGGCCTTGGACACTTCCAGGGATCCAGGGCCAGCCACAACTTCTCTGTGCCAGGGCCTCACCACCCTCACAGCCAACAATTCCTTCCCAGTATCCCATCTGACCCTGTCCTCTGGCAGTGGGAAGCCATTCCCCCTGTCCTGTCACTCCATGGAAAAGGATGAAATGCGTCTCCAGAAGATGGACTGCCCTACATCAGAGGCTTGCTCTGCAACCCTAATTCTGTCTGGGTCACCTGCGGAGCTCAGTTATGTTATATGTTCCTCCCTGTGATTTTTAAGAAGAGATGCTTCCACAAGTTGCCTACTGAAGCAGATGAAGTTAGTTATATACATATATTTATGTGTTTGTATCTGTATATACGTGTACATATATAACTCATCATAAGCATGTCCCCTAAAACATGCGGACAACCAAAATGCTTCTGATTCCCGCTGAGTCCTCCTGGAACGCAGGCAATCCTTTGCAACAAGAGATTAGCTGCACACTCAAATAATTTCTGTCCTGTGTATGCTGTACACAGACCAGGGATGAGGAAACAGCCGAGGATCTGTCCTCCTCGTCACTGCTGCTGAAGTTGTGACGCAGCAGGCACAGCACCTTCCCCTCTCTGCTGGGGACCTGCCTGCCAGGCTTGCAGTCAAAACAAAACAAAAAAAAACCAAACCCACAGCAATTTGTGATGCTGTCTTAATACTCAACATTTTTGGAATGCTGTCCGAGTGCTATGGGTTCATCCACCCCCTGCACGCCCAGCTAGGAGGGAACCACTGGTAAAACAAGCCTCCTGTGTGATTAAATAACCTTGTAGCTGAAGTTCGTGTTTATTCAGGATAGTTTCTGCCAGCAAACCATTTACGCAGGTTGTGCAGGTCTGTGACTGCTCGTTCCTGGCTTGAATGGCCAGGAATGGACCAGCCAGTGGTTGTGATGAGTAAATAAAGGCATCATGTAAGTGCCTGATCATACGGGCTTTTGGGGGTAAATTAAATTCTGGTTTTACATTTGCTCTAACCTCTCTTGCTCATAACCACGAAATACTGCTTTAAATGTGCTTTTGATTAATGAAACCAAAAATATCCCTGGAATCAGGGATATTACCCACGATTTAGGCACAAATTAAACTATGGGGAACCCTGTTTAAACGGAAGAGAATGGTTGTACCCTGGAACAGGTGGGCCAGAGACAATATCCTGGGCAAGCAGCTCTGGCTGGCCCTGCTTTGAGCTCTAGGGAGGGGTGCTCTAGGTGGTCTCCATTGGCCCTTTCCAACCTCAGCTTTTCATTATCTGTGAATCCTGTCAACACTTCTAAAGCTGAATGTGCCCTGTGCTGTAAAACACAGACTCGGATTCCCTTTCTTACACTGTGCCTCCAAAAAGGATCAAAGAATCCTCCTCCTCTGCTCTGTTATAATCATGATTATTGACGTGGTGGTGCTGGGCTGACATGTGGACTCGATGACATTAGAGGTATTTTCCAATCTTAAAGGATTCTATAATTCTATCTGCTCTTTTTTTTCTGCTCCCTGGCTCACGAGCTCCCTCAGATCAGCTGATAAACCACAGCCAACCCTGGTTTTCCCTTCCAGGGGCTCCTCCACCTCCCTGCTGGCAGACAAAGCACACAGGGACCCAGGACAGGAGCACCCCTTGCAGGAAGGACCTGGCTGTGCAGAGATCTGCTCAGAGATTGAGGAAACAAGGTTGGACGATGCCTGATGCCTGCTAACACAACTTGTGCCAAAGTTTCAGGCGGCAGGCAGCTTTCTGCTTGTGGCATGGCAAGAAGCTGCAGCTCCGAACATCTCGTCTTCCAAACTTCATGTGCACAGCAATCCTTCCGGCACCTTCATTTTTCATCCCAGTGCGTGGCTTCTGCGTTAATTTCTTACTAGTCCTATTGTCAGAGATCTTCCCCAAGGTTCTGCTCCCTGCTGCTCTGATGACTGCAACTGTCTTCCCCTCCACCAGACTCAGACTTCCCCACTTTGATCCCAGATGTCACCTCTGAGGTCATCCCTCCCTCCCAGCTCGCCCCGTGCCTCCCTCTCCCAGTCATCCAGCCACCTCCCCCTTTGCTATTGCAACAAGTCTGACACAAGCCCCCTCTTTCAAAGCTTTCCCTATCTGTCCAGCTTACTAATCCGCTCTGGCAGAACTGCCCTCCCCCTCTGCAACCCCTCTGCTGTGCTCTGCCGTGTCTTTTCCAGCATGGTCCAGTCACATGCTGGTGCTCAGGAAGGTCATATGATGGGCAGGGACTGCCGGGCAAGGCTGTGGCAGGCGGCTGCTGGACGGGGTCCCTGATAGGTACCACACCTCCAGCTCCCACCCCTGCCATGGGCCACCCCGTGACTCACTCAGGAACTGGACCTGCAGCCTGCACGGGCACGGAAGGGGAGGCAGAGGCTGTGGAATTGCACTGGAATGCAAGCAAGGACCTTTCCACAAGCGGAGGGGGTCAGTGGGACAAATCTTGCACCCAAATCCCAGGCCAGGCAGGTCTGCTGCTGCTTCTCCCCTGTCCTGCCTGCCCAGCAGGTCTCTGCTCACACCTGCATCGTGCTCTGCTCGGAGAACACCAGCCTTGCTCTGCAGAGCATGTCACAGAATCACAGAAAAGAGTCACAGAATAGAATCCCAGAGTGGTTTGGGGTGGAAGGGACCTTAAAGCCCGTCTCGTTCCACCCTCTGCCACGGGCAGGGACAACTTCCATTATCTCAGGTTGCTCCAAGCCACATCCAACCTGGACTTCAACACTTCCAGGTATCCATGGGCAGCCCCAGCTTTTCTGGGCAACCTGTGCCAGGACCTCACCACCCTCACAGACAGCAGTTCCTTCCCACTATCCCATCTAACCCTGCCCTCTGGCACTGGGAAGCCATTCCCTGTGTGCTGTCCCTCCATGCCTTGTCCCCAGTCCCTCTCCAGCTCTCCTGGAGCCCCTTTAGGCCCTGCAAGGGGCTCTCAGGTCTCCCTGGATCCTTCTCTTCTCCAGGTGAACCCCCCCAGCTGTCCCAGCCTGGCTCCAGAGCAGAGGGGCTCCAGCCCTGGCAGCATCTCCGTGGCCTCCTCTGGGCTCTCTCCAGCAGCTCCACGTCCCTGTGCTGTTGTTCCCAGGGCTGGGGGCAGCTCTGCAGGGGGGTCTCACCTGAGCAGGGCAAAGGGGCAGAATCCCCCCCTTGACCTCTCTGTCACATTGATGGAGATCAGTCCAGGCTATAACTGACCTGTACAGAGAAACCCTTTTGTTCTCCCTCTGGCCTGACCTCAGTGTTTCTGCCTGTCTGACCTTGGACTGGGAATTCCTGGGATGAATATCAGCAGCGTCTGTACATTACAGGCAGGAACATGAGTACAAAGCACTAAGAAGTGCCCCAAGCTTTTCTTAATTAATTACAGAGCCATTGAATCTTCCTAATAAGCCCCACGCACTCAATAAACACAATAAATGGGAGAAATTAGGCAATTAGGAATAAATGGTTAGAAGTTGAAACAGCGCCTGGTGGGGACCAGCGTCCCCAGGACGTCTCATTCTTGCCCGTTTTCCCACTGCACACACTGCAAGTGGATATGGCAGATGACCTTTTCTTTGAGACACCAAGGAATGGGACTGGTTTCAGGGATGGGATAAACTGATGAGTTCTCAAAGTAGAATGTGCAGGCTGGTGAAGAGCAAAATGAGTAATATTGTTGGTGTAAGTAAAGCCAACGTCTGAGAAAAGCAGGAGACTCCCTGTATCTCCAAAGATGACTCAAGGCTTTCCTCCGTCTCAGGCAGATCCCAGCACTACACCCTCATGGATTTGTGAAGGCAAAAGGTTCAAAGGAGAGGGTTAATTAAAAACAGGGTGCTGGGGAATAAATGATGCTGACCTTGATGATACACAGCATCGCCTTGTGCTGCTTGTTCCTGTCCCCAAACTGTTTGTCACCCTCTTTATGGAAAACAAAAGATAGTGCACAAAGTCTTTGTTTGTGGTTTCAAAATAGGATTCCTCTTCAATGTGAAACACAGTGAAATACTGCCAGAGGGTCTCCTAAACACCAGCTGAATCAGCAATCAGGACCGAAATTGATGAAGAACGTGTGTGAGCTGACACAACAACCGCCTGGGAAGAAACAGTTACCTGAGACTTGCAACCGTAAAGCTCGGGTACAAATTAGCAATAGCGGTGAGACCTAACTTCAAATGTTTTTATAGGGCTTTGCTAAAGTAAGTAACAAATTAACTGGTTTTAATAAAAAGTAGTTTTCTTTCCCGTAGGCACTGGAAGCTGAGTGGCATGCTCAGAGTTTCCTGGTTTTGGTGTCCTTCCAGATTTACAGGATCAGTTTTGAAAGCCTGAGTGCCACTGAGAACAATTTAAAGTGGATGTAAGAGTGCTGAAAATCAGCCATAGAATGGGTTAGGGTTGGAAGGGACCTTAAAGATCGTCTGTTTCCAGCCCCCTGCCATGGGCAGGGACAGCTTCCACTAGACCAGGTTGCTCCAAGCCCCGTCCAAGCTGGCTCCAGATGACTGGCTTGGGGTTTAGTCTGGGGACTTTTCAGGCAAGGAGGTGGTGTCAGCTTACTAATTACTCTGCCGAAATGCCAACTTGCAAAATCTTATACCTGCCAATGACCAGAAATAAGCCCAAAATGACCCCAAAGCCGGAGCTGCGGCAGGTCTGACAGACCCATCTCGGTGTGCAGGCAGGCCAGTCCTTACAGTCTCCTCTCAAGCTGCAGCCCAGCTGACTGCTGAGTACATCTCATTCATGGTGCTACCACATCCACACCAGCCTCGGGCCAAGGATTCCTGCAGATTTGAAGTAAAAGTGAGTGGATAAGCATATGCACTCTAAAGCCCTAAACCAAACAACTGTCCCCAAACTCCTCTAGGGATACTCTAGCAGCTCCAGGTTCTACTTAAAATAAAGGCAGAGGAGCAGTCTCAGTAATTTACTACTTTTCTGATATTTTCCCTTTGTTGGGTGCAGGAGAGTTAAAGTGCAAGCTCTGCTGGGGACTCACCATCGGCCACCTGAAGGGTCAAGTGATCACACACTTCTGAGACGTTTCTCCAGTTCCCCACCAAAACAGGACCTCAGAAAGGAGCAGAAGCAAATATCCCCCTGGCCACCCACGACACCTTTGCACTGCCAACGGGCTTGGCTCCAAGTCCATGTTCAAGCCCAGACACACTCAGCATTCATCCAGCTCGGACGGAAAAGTGTGAATTTTGGGTAAAGGCGTAAGGAGAGACAAAATGCATGTCATTCCTCAGCACAAGGCTAAAGACATCCCTGTCTGCCGAGTGGATGGAGCAGGCCCACCACACGCCACCAGGTCTCCTGTGTGACACAAAGCAGCCAAGTAGTCTGGATCCATCTCACGTACTACGGGACATGCTGGGAATGACAAGCTGAGTTTCACTTGTCCGCTTGGGCATGGGGAGCAGGCATCAAGACACACTGAGCTCTTGCTGGCTTTCAGCCTGTGCTCCTGCACAGCTCTGCTGTGGCTGGAGGAGGCCAAAATCACCTGAGGGTCTCTGCAAGAACAGCACGCTCAGTAAGAGCAAGCAGAGCAAGGCATGGGCAAGGGTGAAAAGAGATAAAAAAACCCCATAAAAATCACTCCATGTCGCTCAGGCATGTCTGGGAAAATGGCAGAAGAAGTTTGAAGACGTGAGAAGAATTTTGTCCTCGGTGAAGGGTGGTCCAGCAGCAGGACCAGGGTCCTGCTATGGGGAGGGGGCAGCCGGCAGGGATCAAAAGCCTCACGGAAACCTCCCAGTGGATGGCGATGCCTGGAGGCAGGTACACACTGTAACCTTCCTCCCTGTGTGACAACAGCTCACAAGAATTAGCATTTCCCAGGAATGTGGGGATTTATTCTTCAAGGCCCACCGTATCCGCCAGCGCTGCAGCCCAAACACTGCACCAACAGAGCATGTGCTTGATAAGAACCCAGGAACAGATGCCAGCGGATTTAATGTGGGACAGGAGGCCCATTGCAGGTTTGCAGACTGCTGGCAGGGTCAGCTGTAAATATTCCCTCACAATCAAAGGCATTCATCTAAGGATTACATGCTGGGGGCTTTGTGGTAAAGTAAATTTGCAACTAACAGGACCATTAATAGTCAGACAGTTTAGTGGCCTCGCTGGCTGCCATTTATTTTCCTCCCAGTCATTTTTAATACGTCTAAATACCATGGGGATGTGGGACTTGAATGGGGTGGCTTAAGAAATCAGCTTAGGAGGAGTAGGAGAAGGGGTTACCTCCGACAAAGAGAGCTCAACAGGGATCGAACGGGGATATCAATAGTGGGTAAGGCTACTGAAGCATGTGAGCTGATTTCATAACCTGATGAAGATTAGCCTCTTCTGTAAGCAAACAAACCTATGCAGGGGTATGAAGTATATTGGTCCCATAAAGCACGTTCATGGGGGAGCTGTGTTTGAAAGGCTGAGGAGGGGAGACGAGACTTGGTGGGGTAAAGAACGGCTGAGAAACAAAGGCACCATGGCCTGTTTTCTCCCCAGTTTGGTGCTCTCGGAACAAAAGCGTCCAGAGCAGAAACTGTGCCACATAAATAGCATCTCCCCCGTCTGCAGCAAGCACTAAGTATAAATTAATTGTGGTGCGATGGGATGAGGACAAACCAGGAGGTCCTGGGCTGAGCAGGCAAGGATTAACCCAGGATGATATTTCACTGCAGAGCTGCCTCTGCAAGAATGCAGACCCCTTGGGGGGTGCAATCAGCTCGGCACAGCCATCTGATGTGGGGGTCCTTCCCAGGCCTTCATCCCAGCTCAGTGCACCCCGAGGCTGCTGCCATCCAAGAAGCCCTCCCTTCTCTCAGTTTGTTCTCTGCCTCTCCTCCCCCATCATCTCAGAAGCAAAGTAGGCAGAAGGAGTCAAGAGGGGAAAGTAGCACCAATTCCACTGGATTCTACTGCCTGAGCTGTGTTTTATAATAGAAAAGAAAAGCTGTTTTATAACCAAAAGAAAAAAAAAAGAGAATG
The DNA here is from genome assembly GCA_038380795.1 of Pyrocephalus nanus. Taxonomy (NCBI): domain Eukaryota; kingdom Metazoa; phylum Chordata; class Aves; order Passeriformes; family Tyrannidae; genus Pyrocephalus; species Pyrocephalus nanus. The sequence goes on along the minus strand of CM076263.1, from coordinate 1,217,978 downwards.
ATCCCTTCCTTTCTCTCCCCTCCTCCTCCTATCCTGTAAATCCTACTCCCTCTGCCTTTGGAGAAATATAAAGAGAATGGAGAAGAACCAGGCAGGAAGAATGGAGGGTGGGAAAAACACTCTCCGGTTTCTAAATGCTGAATAAAAAATTATCAGGATACCAATAATCACTCCCTGACACCGAATATCTGACCTAAAGCCATGACACCGATATTCAGACTGTGTGTCTTTGAGTCTGGCTGCTGTTCCATTGCTTTCAGTAACAAGCACCTCATAAACCCAAGAGCTGCACGTTTTCCCCATCAGAAGTGGTCAGGTGTTCCACTTGTGCTTTCCTAGAGTGCAGTGTGATGCAATCTTAGCTGCAGGAATACTGTGCACATCCCTCCTGCAGAGATGGTGTGATGCTGAAGGGTTTTCCCTTTTCCTTTAATGCTCAGCTCTCTAATGGGGCAGCCATTTCTTCAAGGAGAGGAGGTGTCAGCGTGTTTATTTTAAAGACAGGGAAATAGAAACATTAAAGACAAAATATTTTACGAAGGTCTCCCATTTCAGTCTCCTTGGGCAGGACTGGGACAGCCTGTTTCTCTCAGAGACCGAGCTCCTGCAGAAGACACTGGCCATAACCCAGGTCTGAGGTGTTCTGCTCATACAGAAACAGCATTGAAAGTGTCTCCTTGATGGATGCCTGGACATGTAAACCTCTCAAATTAAATGATGATGCTGCAAAACCTGCCTAATCCTTCCTTGAGAGCAGAGTGAGACTCCAGATATTTAAATATTTTGGAACCTTAATTTGCATACCATTCTGATTTTAGCTTTGTGCTACTAAGGAAAAAGCTTAACTCCTCTCATGTTCCTTCTACCTCCACATCTCATGACTCTGTTCTGACTCACCACATCTGGTGCTGAAGAAGACAGCAGACTCAATTCACCCAGCACCCACCTGCCAAGAGCTTGTGACTACAAATGAGTGAGACATTTTTGTATTTCCTATAAAAATGCTCATGATTTCAAAAACATTCCTCTTCTGCTTTTGGGCTGAACTGAGACCTGTAGGAAATCACAGTGGGAATCGAGCCAGAGTGAGAAGAGCCAGAAAGATGCCTCCAAGAACAGCCACTATCTCCCTGAGCATTGCTGGGACACCAGCTGCCTCCTACATCCCTACAAGTGCTGTTAATTCTCGAGTTTCCATCTCTTTTAAAGTGGATTATTATCCACTTTATCCTGGTTTATTATTTATTACTTATTACAATATCCAGAAATTCCATCTGGGAGCCATGAAAAAACTTTCCCAGTGAAAAACTAATCAAAACTAGGAATTTTTCCTCAAAATTATTTGGCTTAACGAACTGTTATTTTCCAAGCAGCTCTGGGTGGGATCCTCCTTCCCCCCAGGCCATTAGGGTTACAGAGAGGTCAGTGCAGAGCCACACTCTGTGCATTGACACCATGCCCATCACAACAGTTCCAGAGCATCTCCCCAGATGATCGTTACCTTTCGGCCAAAGCAGCCAAAAAAATTATTCTGATTATTCTTCCTTGCTGTTGCTAAGCTATTCTCACTGCTACTGCCATTCTTGGAAGCCAGAGGCAAGCACCAGGACTCCCCTCCCCAGAGCCTGGAGTTGCACAGACAAAAGGAGGAGCTTTCACAGCTGCAAGAGACAACACGAGGATGAGAAGATGTGGTGGTTAAACCACGATAATGACACGGTGGTCAACAGTCTGGCAGGCTTTTGCTGGCACCAGGAGTTTTTAGAAATCATAGAATCACAGAATGATGAAGCGTTGGGTGATGAGGCTTGGCTGATTCATTTCCTGCGGGACCAAGTCGTGGGCCAGGAGCTGAGAGGCCTCTGTCCGTTCTGTGTTAGGTCAGTGCTGTCAGGATGCTGCTCCTCGAGAGGGACCACGCAGCTGCAGGAGACACTGCATCCTCAGTACACTCTGCTCAACCCCACGCTCCCTGAGGAGGAGCACGAGCGTCATCTCCAGCCTCCTGAAACAGGGCGCGCTCCAGGAGCTCCCAGAAGATGCATTCAACCTGCAGGGTCGGGAATTAAGAGGTTCTAGGAATGATCCCCAAAGAGGAGAAGAGCAGCAATCCCCAGCCACAACCTGTCCCATATGTGAGAGCTGTGATAAAACCTTATGGAATAAACAGAGTAGAATAGAATAGAATAGAATAGAATAGAATAGAATAGAATAGAATAGAATAGAATAGAATAGAATAGAATAATTTCATTTGGAAGTGACCTACAGTGATCCTGTAGTCTAACTGCAAATCCACATAGAGTCAGGAGGTGGCTGGACTGGAGGAATGCACTGCTGGAAAGCCACGTTAATACTCTCCATTGATATCTGCTGGTGAGGGCTAAAGCAAGTCCTGTATCTGATTTCCCATATTTTCCTTCCCTCCCTGTCTCTCTCCCTCTATCCCTTCCTTCCTCCCTCCTGTCCTTCCTTCTTTCCTCCCTTTCTCCCTCCTTCCCTCCTTCCTTCTTTCCATCTCTCTCTTCCCTTTCACCATAGCCCTTACTCAAAATCCACTGCCGTGTGTTTACAGTAAAAAATCAGGGGCTAACACACCAATTTCCAGGCCAAGTCTGTAATTTACTAATAAAACTCTGTACATTTTGCAGACCTTCTGACCTTTGCCATTTCTTTCAACTATGAGCATCTACAAATTTTGGGTGCTCCCTTCCCCTTAGAGGTGAGACACCACAGTCCTAGTCTTTAATCATCATTTGCCTGCACACATTTTCCTTTACCCACCACTGACCCTGGTGCCTTCTCCCTGCTTTCTGCTGTGAGTTTGAAGGGAAATGGAAGCCTCGGGGCTGAGGAAAGGGAAGAAAAAGAGGGCAGGAAAGTCACGTGTCCCTGAATGTGACCTCTTCTGACACGGTGTGGTGAGACACCAGTGCTATAAAATGAAATAACTTGTCATGTACCAGTAACTGGTAAATACACAGGTAACAAAAAAGTGGGAATAAATGGTTAATTGTTGGGTACAAAAGCGTTCGTGGTGTTGATAATGTAGCTGCAGAAGGTGGTGGGCTGCAAGTCGGGCAGTGCCCTTTGGGAAGCATCTTGTGCCCAGTAGCTCCCGAGGCCCCCAAGTGGCAAAGAAATGGGGGCTTCCCACAGGTGGCGCTGGAATTCCCAGGCCCCCACTTGTCACCTGGGTCGGGGGGCACAGCATGAGGGGGTCAGCACCCATGACCCCCCAAAGCCCTGCAAGTTCCCCGCATGGGGCTACTTGTCTCCTCCTGCCCCCAGGGTGAGAGCGCTGGAGACTCTCCCATGACTCCCCCTAAGCCCTTAATGTCCCCCTCTGCCCCTCGTGGGGAGAGTTCTGGGGACCCCTCGTGAACCCCCCAAACCTCGCATGTCCCAAAAATCCCAAATCGGGGTGTCAGTGCTGGGGACCCCCCTTAACCCCACAAACCTCTGCATGTCCCCTCTGCCCCTCGGGGTGAGAGCTGTAGCCCCCCCTCCCAGGTCCTCCCTAAATGTCCCCAAAATCCCTCGGAGTATCAGTATTGGGTCCCCCCATGACCCCCACAGATCCCCCCTCATGTCCCCAAAATCCCCCGGGGTCCCCGCGCTGGGGTCCCCTCCGTGACCCTCCAAACCCCCCGGCGGGTTCCCCACGGGGGGCGTGGCCTCCCATTCATCCCTCTCGTGACGTCAGGGGGGCGTGACCAATGGGAGCGGCGCTGGGGGGCGGCCCCGCCCCATCGTGCCACGAGCGCCGCCCCGCGCGGCCCCCTTAAAGCGCCGCCGCCGCCGCCGCGCGTCCGTCCGTCCGTCCGTCCGTGCCTGCCTCCACCACCCCACCCCTCCCTCCGTCCGTCCGTCCGTCCGTCCGTCCGCCAGCCCGCCCGTCCTCCCGAGCCATGAGGAGGCTCGTCCTCCTGCTGTGCACCGGCGTGACCTGTTGCATCGCGGCGCGGGGCGCGGAGGCGGGAGGTGGGTGAGCGCGGTCCCACGCGGGGACCGGGTTGGGGGGGGGAGAGCGGCGGAGCGGGCTGTGCCCCTGCCCTGCCGGGGGCGGGCGGGTTCGGGGGACGCTCTGCTGACACTTCTGTCTCCGCCGGGCTGGCAGATGGCAGCGCGGAGCGTGTGCCGGCGCCGGAGCCGCGGGTGAGGTTCGGGGTGCGCTCGTCGCCGGACGCCGATGAGGATGGGTGCGCGATCGCCGTCGGCCAGCACCAGTGGCTGGAGGACTGCAAGTTCAACGTGACAGCCAAAACCTTCTTCATCATTCACGGCTGGACAGTAAGTACGGAGGACCGCGGGCAATGCTTAGTCTGTCCGCTCAGAGCGAGCAAACTGCCCTGCACACGGGGCTGTGTCTCCAGAGTGTTTCTGTTCTGCAATTTCTGTGGCCACCTTGTCCCTGGAAGTGTCCAAGGACAGGTTGGATGGTGCTTTGAACAGCCTGAACTAGAGTGGAAAGTGCCCAAGGCAAGGGAGCTGGAACCAAATGATCTTAAAGATCCCTTCCAACTGTTCTAGACTTCCAGACTGTTCTAGGGTTCTATGATTATGTGAGATTTGTGAAAACTTTTCATGTTTCAAGCACTATGGTCTCTTAATAGCTGCACCTGAGGTCTCTCAAAGAAAGCAGTGTGGGTCAGGCTTAAGAACTCTGTGAAGTCACCCAACTCATTCATAACTGCACCAGATCACTTTGCGGCTATGTAACGTGAATGTGGTAAAGGGAACTTGGGATTTTTCCCTACAGCCCAACTGACCAACCACTATGAATGCAAAACTTGACTTGACAGGCACGTGCTTAGACTTTCTATAATCATAGCTGGGTGCCCGTGGCCCTGACATTTGCTACGAGGTCTCCCTGATAAAGGAACAAGAGGGTTCACAGACTTTATCTTTGCCTCTTATCAAGTTTTTTTTTTTCTTCTGCTATTCATGTGGACAAGTGCGTGCCATGAGGGGGATTATCAGCTCTGCCAAGGCTTTATGCAAACAGTAGTGCCAAGACCCGGGGAATAATTTTACCGCCCATCAGAACTTCTGGAAGTCTTGAGAAAAAGAGCGATAAGGTGGCACGTAACGAATGCCTCTCCCTCCTGCCTTAAAAGGCAAGTGGCTAATTACAGCCAGAGTCTCTCAAAACCTGTTTTTCTTACTCCATTAGTGCAGTGCTGGGAAGTAGTGGGGCTTGCAGGGGAGCAGCACGCAGCTGGAGCAGAATATGTAAATGATATACAAATAACTTAACTGTGAATGCGTCATCTTGGTCCTGCAAGCTGGAAACTGACACCTGAATCTCTCCCTAGATGAGTGGCATGTTCGAAACCTGGCTGGACAGCTTGGTGTCTGCTCTTCAGGAGAGGGAGAAGGATGCCAACGTGGTGGTTGTGGACTGGCTTTCTCTTGCCCACCAGCTCTACACCGATGCCGTGAACAACACGCAGGTTGTTGGAAAAACCATAGCGAGGCTGCTTGACTGGTTACAGGTAACATGAGTGGAGAGCAGCCTCTGTTGTAATGCTCCATGAGGGACTGTTGCACAAGGGAGAGCCTTCACCAGCTCCAGGGCTCACCAGTGGGGCAGGCTCTGGTGTAATCCCCACCCCGGGGCTTGACCGGGTGCTGGCTCATAGCTGAGGTGCTGCGCTCAGCGCGCGCGAGCGATGCCCTGCTTTCCGGGGAGATGCTGCCTCACAGGTGCTCAGGTCAGTCAGTGGTGCTGAAGTGGATTTCAGGTTTGAAAGTCCTGCCTGAGCAACACAAACCCGGGAGTTGGGCATTCAAAGTCAGCCCTGGCTTGGCAAGAGGGTGGGAAAGGGGAAGGAAAGGCCCAGGGTGCTGCGCTTGGCGCCCTGAGGCCACGGCCAGTGCTGAGGTCCAGTGGCAGCTCCCTGGGGGAAGGCTGCTCCAGAGGCTGCCTGAACAAAGAATGTCATAATTCGGGTTGGGGCATGGGCAAGCCACAAGTACCATCCAAAGCATCCTCCTTGTCTTGGTGAAACACAGAACGAAGCATGCTTGTCTGCCCCCTCCCTCCAGTCTCATCTTGGCGCTGGACTTCACAGTCGTGCAAGAAGGGACCAGTGCCAGATGCCCTGAAAGGCAGGGGGTCAAATGATCATATCTTCTTTTCCTTGCAGGAAAACCCGCTCTTCCAGCTTGAGAATGTGCACCTGATTGGGTACAGCCTGGGTGCCCACGTGGCTGGCTTTGCTGGCAACCACGTCCATGGGACTATAGGCAGAATTACAGGCGAGTGGCTTTTTAAGCAGTCTCTTACCTTTCCTTTGTGGCAGTGAGTTTCCCCGAAGAGGCTTGTTTCCTGTCTTGCTTGCAGTGCTGTTTTGGCCTTATTCTTTCAGAAATGACAAGTTTCCCACCTGTGGCAGCAGTGGGAAGCACAGGTCTCTTCACATCAAATATAGCAGGGGTTCAGTGAAAAAAACCTCAGTGAGGACAGCCTGATCTTGAATTGGAGTTATGTGAGAATTCAAAACAAATCCCACTCAAACTCTTACTGTCCAAATCCTATGCCTTTGAGTGATACTGTTTTTGTAATTATAGCTCATAAGCTAATGGAAGTGAGAGCTGCTGGGTGCTGTTTGTACCACAGAATGTCTGAATGAAAAAAAAAAAAATTACACAACTCTAACCCCTCATTCTGGAACTATCTGAACAGTTTGCTTCCAGCTCAAGGGGAAAGCTGATTTCCACAACTCAGGTCATAGTGCAAGGGATTGGATTAAACATTTAAATGTGGCATTGACAGTAAGAATTCCAAAAGCCTAGCAATTACTATCCATATTTAGTTAATCAGGAAAAATAATCACCTAGCAGTCAAGTTGGAGAACAGCTCAGGAGTGCAACTTCAGGTTGGGGGGGTGAGGCTCAGGAGTTAACAGAGCATCTCAAACCCATCCTGGGGTCTCAGATGTAGGGATTACCTGGCTGCTGCTGAGACTGTGTTAGTCCCTCCGTATGTCCAGCCTGAAAAGAGACTAAATGTCTCTCAGGCAGCTTTGTCTGCCAGCTGTCCCTGGGGTGCTAGACCTCGGAGCTGCCTCTTGAAGTACCTCTTCACTGTGACCTGGCAAAGGCTTCTGAAGCCATCTTGTTGCTACTGTTGGGTTGCATTGCCCCAGAAGTGCTGTGAAGCACTTTATTTGTTCCCTCAGTGAGCCTGTGGCGAAGAGATCTTTGGGGGCAGTACTAGCAACGGGGCTGGGACTGTCTGTGCATCACCTGGTGAGGAGAGCCATATTATCTATGAAATAACCCAGTTTTTCACCTCGTGTCTTGTCTCTGACTCCAGGCTTGGATCCAGCTGGCCCCATGTTTGAAGGAGTGGATCCCAGCAGGCGCCTCTCCCCCGATGATGCCAACTTTGTGGATGTCCTTCACACCTACACAAGGGAAACATTAGGTGTTAGCATTGGTATCCAGATGCCTGTAGGCCACATTGACATCTACCCCAACGGGGGAGACTTCCAGCCTGGCTGTGGCCTGAGTGATGTCTTGGGAGCCATTGCCTATGGGAGTAAGTTCTCGTTACATATTTTGCCTCTGGTCAGTGTAGACTCCTCACAAACTGACTTGGGTGGATGGTGGGGGATGACGTGTTTTACAACAGCAGAGAAAACCATTTTTTCTTTCTAAACTCTCTGTGCTACTGGAGATAGAAACTGCTAGAAACTACACATGGTTTTATTCTGGAGGAGCAGGTTTTCGCTGCAGCACCTGATCACAAAATGTGGTCTTCTTGTGCTGGGACTAGAGTCCTCTTAAAGCTCCCTCCATGGTAGGGACTAAGTGGGCAAGCATCTTCCACTAACCTCTTGAATTGCTACTGTTTGAAACATTTGGACACGGTCAGCTCGTGCTGCTGGGCTACCAAAAAGGCTTAGCTCACTTCACCTCACCAGCTGCCGGGGGTGAGAAATGCCTAAACCGAGCGTGCCCCTCTCGGCTCTTCTCCCCCAGCAATCGGTGAGGTGGTTAAGTGCGAGCACGAGCGGTCTGTGCACCTCTTTGTGGACTCCCTGGTGAACCAGGACAAGCAGAGCTTCGCGTTCCAGTGCACCGACTCCAACCGCTTCAAGAAGGGCATCTGCCTGAGCTGCCGCAAGAACCGCTGCAACGGCATCGGCTACAACGCCCGCAGGATACGGCACAAGAGGAACACCAAGATGTACCTGAAAACAAGGGCTGACATGCCCTTCAAAGGTAGGCTTTCCCTCTAGGGTCTCACCTGTAGGAGCAGCCTCCCAGAGCCAGCGTTGGAAAGGGTGTAGAGGTGGAAGACCAGCATCGCCTGCAAGCTGTGCAGCTCCAGGCGTTAATGTTCTGCTGTTGCCTGGCTGCACAGCCCTGTGGCATTGCTGTGCTCCTCCCTCTGTGTAAAATCAGCAGGGCCTGGCCATAGGGGCACTCTGCCTTTTGAGCAGGACTACAGTTTAAAAGTCACACGTGAGCAAGGCTCGACCTTAGGGCAGTGTAAGGTCTGGGCAGCCTTCCTCAGGGTGGACCTTGTGCTGCTCTTGTGTAAAAGTCAAATTCGTAATCAGTAAGGACAGAAAAAAAGCCATCAGTGCTCAATAAAGGATGGGTCTGGCTTCTTGCAGCCAGCAACATTTCACATGGAGCAGTGCTGAGCAACGTTGTCTCTCAAACTCGGTTCCATCTCTGCTCTCCCCTTTCTCCCCAGTCTACCACTATCAGATGAAAATGCATGTCTTCAGCTACAAGAGCTTGGGAGAGGTTGACCCCACTTTCTCCGTCACCCTGCATGGCACCAATGGAGAATCTGAACCCCTGCCTTTAGAAATGTAAGTAAGCTGCCCTGTTGTGTTTAACTAAGAAGAGCACAGGGACTAGACAGGGTGGCAGCATTTTTTTTTTCATCTTCTAACACTGGCACTGCACCCCAGCCTTGCAGCTTCACTTCGTCACCATTCAAAAAAACTTTTCATCCAGCAACTTAATTGCAATTTTTGTCTGAGAAAACAATTTGATGTGCCCAGTCCTCTACACATTATCCTTCACAGCTCAGTGCTGGAGTGCTTCCCCTTGCTTTTCCCCTCTACCATTTGGGTATAGCCTGAAAGCACCTACGTCTCTGGAGGCATTGCTGACCTCCTTTAGCCTCTCCCAGAAGAAAGACAAGGCATAAAATCCACCTCTAAGCTATGGAAGTATGGCTGAGCTAAATACATGATGCATTGTATTGAACCAGCTATCTGAGCTCACTTTCTTTGGTGTAATCAACAATTAACTGGTGACGGTTGAACATGCAACATTTGATAAGCTGCAAAAGGGCCTCTTGCATGGAACAAAGGAGCACCTGGCATGCTTCCATAGGGAAGAAATGCCAAGTCTCTGCCTTTCTTTCAGGCTCGATCTAATTGGCCTGAACGCCACGAACACCTTCCTGGTCTATACTGAAGAGGACATGGGTGAGCTCCTGAAAATAAAGCTCACCTGGGAGGGGACATCTCAGTCGTGGTATGATCTTTGGAAAGAGCTGAGGAGCTACTGGTACCGGCCTGTGAATTCTACCCAGGAGCTGCACATCAGACGAATACGTGTGAAGTCTGGGGAAACGCAAGAGAGGTAATAACTGTGCTAGGCTGCACGTGAAGTGACTTGAAACTTCAGCCAGAAAGGAGAAATGTTCAGAACCCAGCAAAAAAAAAAAGTTACTGTTCTGAACGTAGTTGGTATCTTGAGCTGCCTCTCATTTTTAGTGTCACCACTCCTTCAAGGTGTAGGGGAGCGGGTCACTGGCCAGCACAAGGTTGCAAACTGAGCTTTATGCAAATCTATTCACCACAGATCAGATCTGGGGTGTTCTTTTGCTTTATTTAGATACTGTGACATCCCCTGGGGACTAAGTTAGCCTCCTTCAAGGTGGTTTAGGTGATACCTGAAGGGATGAAGTACTAAACACTGAAAACACAGAAACATGTGTGGTCATGGCTATTATTTGCAGGCATAGTGTTCTGATTTGGCACAGCAAGCTAGACCTGAAACTGCAACCAGCATCAGGATGCCATCAACCCTTAAGCACCAGATTGCTCCTTCTGAGGTCTGGCAGGGGCACTGGAACTAGATGATCTTTAAGATCCCTTCCAACCCCAATCCATATCCTTAGATCATAGAATTGGCCACAGAATTCTAGTGGAAGATTCCCTGCCATGGGAGAGGGTTGGAACTAGATGATCTTTAAGGTCCCATCCCACCCAAATCATTCTCTGATTCTGTGATTCAGTTTGCAACTGGAAAACTACCTGGGCTTCCAAGAAGTGTTAAATCTGCCAAGCATGTAGCACTGCACTCCCACATCGTTGTGCTAACGTTGTTCTGCAGGTAACCCAGATCTGTCAAAGAGCAGCAGTTGACACTGACGAGTTCCCGCATTTCTCAGAACTTTAAATAAGCATCGCCTATCATCTGAAAGGTGCTTGTGCATCCTGGTTTACACACCCTGTGAAACATAGGGGTAGAAGCAAAGATCCCCAAATAAATTCCGAAATAGGAAATGAAAACCCATTCAAAATGCTAATGGTGTATCAAGATGCTCTGTGGGATGCACATTAAATCAAACAACCTGTCTTGGAACTGGCTGTTAATCCACATTACTTGTTATTTTTTAATCATGGAGAGAACAGGTACCTTCTCTTGACTTCTGATTCTTCCTCGTAGGTTTGCTTTCTGTGTGGAGGATTCCCAGCTAAACAGCATAACTCCTGGCAAAGAGCTCTGGTTTGTGAAGTGCACAGAGGAATGGCAAAAAAGGTATGGAAATCAGCCAAGAGAAATTCTGTCTGATGCATGTGGCTGTGCTGGGATGAGCGGAGTCTTTTGGGCTCTTTCACTCCTGGAACCTGTTTTTCCTTTCAAAAAGGTTATAAATTCCCTCCCAAGATTCACATCTATTAGACTTAATTTTCATGTATGCCGTAACTGCTGCTAACCAGGTGAAATTATCCTCCCTCCTGACCTTGGATTGTCACCTTGTACCTTTGCCTGTTTACTACCAAATGGGTGCAGCAAAATCACTGGTCCTAATTGCAATAGAGGCTAAAATGAGGTGCCGCCAATCCCCGAGATCTGTGTAATAGTGGGAAGTTAAGCAGAGGTATCTATTAACTGCCCTGTAAAACAGGGGGAAGCTGGGAGGAGTGCAGGAAATTGCCTCCAAGATTGTTTCAGCCCAGTAGAAGACCTTGAGCTGCCAAGAAACCTCTTGGTTGAAGTTTGAGGTCAACTGCATGAGCAAGACAGAGCTGAGGACCTGCCGTGGCGTTACTGCAGTGACTCCTGCGGCTTCATCTCCAGCCAGGTTCAGAATCTCCTCAGGCTCAGGAGGGGGCAAGCTCTGCCCCTGCCGAAGCATCCCATCCCTGCTAAACCTTCTGGGGGACTCCCAGGCACCTGGATCAGTCCTCAGGGCATGACTTCCAGAAAGTCTGGTCCCAGCAACCTGATTGCCTCGGATGCCTCTGGTCGTGTTCTGAATGAATGAGGCCCTGTTCATTTTCCTAGATGATAGTCTCCCTTGGATGAAGCCCAGCCTTTTGCCCTCTCCTAAAATTTCAGTTTTGTAAACTTTAGGGCTTTGTCACTTCTAATTCAGAGGACAAAGTGCTTGTCAGGACTAGCAAAGCCCCGTGGAAGCCGAGCTTTGCACAGCCCTCCTGGGCAGCAGAGCTCGGCTCAGAAGTGTGAGCTGGTCCCATTCCAGGACCAGTTTTTTTGGCAGAAACCAGCAAGCTGTGCTACAGACAGTAGCAAACCAACCTGTGAATGAAACCCCTGTGCAAAAACTTGTTGCTCTGCCACAAGCCCCGAAAGATCAAGTAAACATTCCTGCAGGTACAATAAAAGGCTGTTTTGATATGCTACTCAGTAACCCCCATAAAACGGAATTGCTGGCAGATGTGCCCTGCCTGCTTGCTCGTGGAGTGCAGCCTGTGCACGAGGCAGAGGGGCTGAGCTCAGCTCCAGCACACCACTTTTTTTTCTAGGAAATGATCCTTCCTCCCAGAAATGACAAGCGATTACTTGCTGTTCAGCTCTCAGTTTCTGCCAAGTCAGTGGAATATTATAGTTCCCTACTTGGAGACTGGGACTGCAAACATCTGTCCTCTCCGAGTGGAGCTGCACGGGCAGAGTCTAGCTCAAGCCCTGTAATTTCTGTTTGCAGCCTGCATAATGTCTACTTCAGGCTCTCACTGAGTAGCTACTGGGCAAAGTGTGGCTTTGACAGAATAAAATACCAGCCTGTACTGTCCAAACCTGTTCTTAGCACCCCAGAGGTTCTCAGAAATTCTTTGTTACTCCTATTACCTTCTGCATTTACCCAGATTTTTTTTTTCCCCTCTCTGCTTTTTCGCAGATCTGTCTCAAATCTGCTCTGAAGACTTCCCTAAAGACTCACAGCCAAGCAACCTGGGTGCGTGAAGACCACGCAGGTGGCAAGATGCTCTGGGAAGAAAAATCTGGCTTGGTAGCACTTAGAGCAACTAGCTCTTCAGGAAAAAAACAGTTTGGATTGGGTGCAAGAAACTGAGGAGCAATTGGTGGACTTTGGTCCTAGACCTAGAATAACTAAAACTCCATCCTCCCTTTCCCAAGGAGCCTGGTTTGTGTATTTAACCTTACCTTGACCTGTTGCACGCCGCATTTTTCCCGCCCTGCTCCCGTTAACCAGGACTATGGATGAGATCTTCACACACCCAGGCCTCAGCAATGATCTTCTGGTCTGCCTGCCAGTGGAGTTGAGAAGATAACCACGCTAACTGCCCACCAGGCTGCGGGTGGCAGGGCTGCTGAGAACAAATTATCCCCTGGTGCGGGAGTTACTGTGGGTCCAGTGGCACTACGGGCTGTGGGAAGGTGTGACCGGCACAGGTCAAGTGCGTGGGGCTGTTCAGGGAAGGGGTGGGAATAAGCACAATGCCACTTAACTTCAAGTTGTCTTTCGCTTGCCTTAAAAATAGCCCGTTCCGTGTCCGGCTGACACCGAAATCTCTCTGTATTTACCTGATAGGAAGGTAGTGCTCTGTCCTCCCTGTGCCTGGGGCACAGCACAGTGCAGGTGTGGTGGTGCTGGTGGTGGTGGCAGCTGCTCCCTGGTCAGTGTCTGCAGTCAGGCTGCCCAGTCACACGTTGGGGATCCCTTTCTAAGAGGCAAAGAGCAGCTGCCCTCCCTGCTTGACCGTAGGGGATGGAGGAATGAGATGCACCGTGCTGTCTCAGGAGAGCTTTGCACCAGATCTTTTAGCTGCTGAGGACACGTTCCCCCTCTGCTCAGATGCTGTTGTAGTACCGATGCGTAATTAAGATCTCGTTTTTTAGTAAAATATTTGGAAAAGAGCCAAACAGCCAGCATCCTACCCTGATTGCTACGACATCCCGGTTGGAGTTGGAGTCCCTGGTGATCTTGGCTTTGCTTTGAGTTTGGCAGACTCTACAGCTGTCATGCTTGCTACAGCAGAGTGGACCTTGTCAGAGGTGAACTAGGTTTCGTTTTGCTTGGTTGGGTTTTTTTTAGTAGTGGGGGTTTTTTTTGCTGTTGTTTGGTTAGTTTGGTTTTTTTATTATTTTATTTTATTTTTATTTAACTTTTTTTTTTTTCTGAGGAGAACGGTGCGACAACCCTTGAGCTTTTGGCATGCAGAAAGCCAGTCTCAAAAATGGTGTTGCCAGGTGGTGCACTGAGTTCTGAAGACTTAGCAAGTCCTTCTGAGGCCTGCAGATCTCTTGAGTTTTTGTAGAGCTTCAACCCAACCAAAGCAAGCACATTTGGGGATATTTTTTTTTTTTCCATGGTCTTATGCAAAGGCTTCAATAGCAGAGGCCTTTGGTAAGTGTCTGTGACTTGTCACCGTGCCATACTTAGAGCAGTTTCAAAGCCCTATTTGTATATTGTGGTTTTTGTATGACTTAAAACATAATTTATTTCTCGTATTGTACATATGTAAACATTTTTAAACGTTTTGGTTTTAAGTAACAATTTTTATAAGCCTTAAGACAAAAAAAATAAAGGGCTCTGTAAAAAATAAGTGAAGTCTTGTTGTTGATCACAGAATTGTTTAGGTTGGTAAAGCCCTCCAAGACCATCAAGTCGAACCACTCCCCCAGCACTGCCAAGGCCACCACTAACCCACGTCCCCAAGTGCCACATCCACAGGGCTTTTGAATCCCTCCAGGGATGGGGGATCAGCCCTGTCCTGGGCAGCCTGCAGCCAGGTAGATGCCCTCAGCCAGCACCTCCTGCTGACTCCTCCAGGCTGTGTTGCCAAGGTCAGGGGGTTCTCTCCATGCACCCACCCCTGGGTGCCTCCTGTCACTCCCTGCCTTCACCTTCTTTGTAGACAGGCCCACCCTAGGAGAGGGGGGACAAGGACATCCTCCAAGCTGGGGGGTTCACCTGGAGAAGAGAAGGCTCCAGGGACACCTGAGAGTCCCTGCCAGGGCTTGAAGGGGCTCCAGGAGAGCTGGAGAGGGACTGGGGACAAGGGATGGAGGGACAGGACACAGGGAATGGCTTCCCACTGCCATAGGGCAGGGATAGATGGGATACTGGGAAGGAATTGTTGTCTGTGAGGGTGGTGAGGTCCTGGCACAGGTTGCCCAGAGAAACTGTGGCTGCCCTTGGATTGCCTGGAAGTGTTGAAGTCCAGGTTGGATGGTGCTTGGAGCAACCTGTTCTAGTGGAAGGTGTCCGTGCCCTTAACAGGGGTGAAATGAGATGAACTTTAAGGTTCCCTCCAAACCAATCCTTCCTGTGATTACAGGTTTACTTCCAGTTTTAGCCCAGCAGCGAGAACATGATTTCAGCACTACCAAGGGATCATCTTTTCTTGGGAGAGAGTGAATATTAGAAAATCAAAATCCTTCTCTGGGCTGCGGTAGAGGGGTGTTCTGGCTGCCCCTTCCCCAAAATAAAACCACATTCAGCAGGGAGCTCTACCAAAACCATTAACCTTTCCTTCCCAACCTGTTTCCTATCAGACATGGCAATCACCACTACTGCTTTTGGCTGGGGAAAAACAAGATTTTGTGTTACTTTCTCTCTATGGCTACTGCAGTGAACACAGTGGGCTCTGGAATGACCATTGCTGCTGTGCCAGGCTAGGCAGGACAAGTTCAAACAAACTCCCTCTTCTCCTTTGATTTCCCGCATTAGTGCTTTTTTCCTCCATTAAATGTCACTTATATTTTGCCTGAAGTGCTTCACCTTTGCCTGATTTCACTAGCTGGCCCACTGGTGAACACTTTCAAGAAAATTTACCCAAATCTGATCACAAACTGAGTTTTCCCAGACTTTCCCAGCTTTTCCCAGCAGCCACATCACCAGATTTGAAGGGAAGCCTCTCATTGTACTCTGACTGTGCCTGTCACAAATTGGTGGCACAAATCCAGCAGCAACAGAAGGACTCTGCAAACAAAGTAAACACCTCTGAGCTGAGGAAGATTTACATCAAATTACTTAGTTAACCTTTTCCTATGGAAAACCCAGCAATGCCTGGCTGTGAGGAAAACTGCCTTGCTGGATGTGGCAGAGAGATGTCTGATGTATTCTGCACCCCAGAAGTGGAGCTTTTTTTTTTTCTCATGTGTCCCTGTGGGCCCTCTTTCCCCTGTGTGTAAAGTGTGTGTGTGAGCTAATATTACCAGAAGCCATTCCAGATAACTGCAACTCATTTTTTGGCCACTGCCCCTTGGATACAGCTGCAGCACAAGGGCTGGTGCCTCTTTCAGGGTGAGTCTCCTGCAAGGACAAGCAGGAGCTGGCCTCTAAAGGAAAAGGCTGAAGAATATCAGCTCACAAGAGAGGAGGAACTGGCTGTAGCTCTTTCACTTCCATGGGCATCCTCTTCAGGCATCTGGCCCTTCACACACCAAGTGTTGTCTCCCAAATGCACCCCTCCTGCTGCTCCACATGTCGAGGAGTCACACCTCCTGGCACGCCAAGATGCAGCCCTGCACAGCTCCCTTAGTTAGGAGTTTGGCTGTGCACTGGGCAAGTGGGAAAACAGACAGAGGAGGGCATTTATTTTTTTTTTTTTTAAGTGTCCAGAGGATTTAGGGCATTTTTGAAGTCTCTAAACAACTTAGGAGTGGCAGAGCAGGCACATCCCAGGCCTGTGTGAGGCAGGGCTGAGGCTGTATGTGCTGTGGGGCTGACCACTGTGCTCTCAGCTGCCTGGCATCCCTCCCCTCCCCCCAGGTTTCCTTGGGGTCACTTTTTCACAGCCACTCCATTCAGCCCCATGAGTCGGGTCCCACCAAAGGTCAGGCTGTTCTCTGAGGAACAATAGGCCCAGCATGGGGAATGTTTTATAACCCCCCTCACCCCTGTCCAGGGCCATCCCAGCCTCACAGGCAGCAGCAACCAGATGCTGTTTCACCAAGATTCAGAGTAAGAATCCCAGAACTGGGTTGGAAAAGACCTTAAAGACTATCTGGTTCTCCCCAGGCTATGGGCAGGGATGCCTTCCATTAGACAGGGTTGCTCCAAGCCACGTCCAACCTGGCCTTAGACATTCCAGGGATCCAGGGGCAGCCACAGCTTCTCTGGCCAACCTGTGCCAGGGCCTGCCCACCCTCATAGACAACAATTCCTTCCCAATATCCCATCTATCCCTGCCTACTGGCACAGGGAAGCCATTGCCCCATGTCCTGTCCCTCCATCCCTTGTCCCCAGTCCCTCTCCAGCTCTCCTGGAGCCCCTTTAGGCCCTGCAAGGGGCTCTCAGGTGTCCCTGGAGCCTTCTCTTCTCCAGGTGAAAACCCCCAGCTCTCCCAGCCTATCAAATACGTCCCAGAATCCCTCTTTGGAAGGCAAGTTCAACACAAAATCCATTTGGAGTTCTCTGCTCCCTCATTTCCCAGTGTGACAGCCCCCTTTGGCAGCGCTGTAAGGGGGATCAGCAGAGGAGGACCCCAATGCAGCAGGTGCCAGCTGTCTCAACATTGCTTCCAAACTGCAAAAATCTGTGCAGGAAGAATTTGTTTGTGAAGGAAAAGACCAGCCCAGCCTTTCAGGAACGAGGACATCGCACTCTGTGCCAGCTTCCCATACTGAGGAAACAATCCATCCCCACTTCACCAGGTAAAGCTTTTCAGTGGTCCCCAGGGGCAGCCTCACCAAGACGCGACTGTGACTGTCCAGGAAACCCAAGATCTTGCTCCTCAGCCTGAGATAACGAGTTGTAATTTCACGCCTGTTCCGACGCTGGCATTCCAACATAAATTACACAGCTCATTGCCTTCCCGGCAATCCCGTCCAGCCCAGCAGCAAACACAAAGGATCTGGGAATTTCTGCAAGAGCATCAGAGACTTCACACTGCCCAGAGGGACGGGCAAAGCAGCCTGACCCAGAGCTGACCCAAGTTTAAAACTAAAAATCAGATCATTTTTTATTACTCGATTATTGACTTTTCCTACCTCTGTCCTTTCTGTTCTGGGTTGTTTTGCAGCTGTTACACAAAGCTTCAGGATATTTATGGCAATCCATGTAAAGAAGACACAAAGTGCACACATTCAGAATCCTTTTCTTCTGACCTGACTTGTAATAACACTGAAAAATGAGGAAAATGGACCAATGAAACAGGCTTGTCTTTCCATGTTGTTCCAAATCTGCTCATTACAGAAAACAGGCAAACCAGCTCAGACAGAGTAAGAAATCACAGGAGACTTGGACCAAACCTTAGGGCAAATATGGTTGACTTTTTTTTTTTCCTCCTTTCCTTTCCATATCCTGTTTTTGGCTGAAAACAGATGTATCCTACAAAGCTATGAAGAGAAGAGCCGCACCAGTATAGCTGGAGCTAAGCAAGTGTACTGAAATAATCATACTCCCCTGCCATAAAATCTGCAGATGTTAATGAGAAGAAGAGCCTTGTTCTGCAGATCTCTGTGAAACAGCCAAATCTTCAGTTCTTTGAATAACCCATTAAAGAAACACCCATGGAAAAGCTGGACTGTGTTTTATTCCTGCATTGCAATGGAGGGAACTTCCAGTGGTCTCAAAATCAGTTGGAAATAAAGCTTAAAATTTCCCTCTAAATTCCAAATCTGTGGATCTCTGTGATTTGTAGAGGACTAAGGTTATTCAAGAACCTTGCTGCTCTCTTTACAAAGAGTTTGTCAGTGTTGTCTTTATTGCTGAGGAACAAAAATCTGTTCAAACACAACAAAATCAACCCATAGCATGACAAGATCAACACATTTGCCCTGCAAATAGGTCACAAGCCAGTGAGAGAGACAAATCCCAGATGTCTTCAACTTGGATAACAGCTCAGCACACACACCAGAACAGTTCATGGTCTTCTCTCCTGAGCAATCCTCATTAAAAAAAAAAAAAAAATAGTTGAAGAGTTTATTTTGCTTACTAAATATTTCTAAATATTTCTTCTAGTTCAGCCTGGTCTGATATGGTCTAATCCACATATAATATGCCAGAAGGTAAAAGAATTGAAAATTAAAAGGGAGAGAAGGGCCACAGAGATGTTCTTCCAAGGGCTGGAGCCCCTCTGCTCTGGAGCCAGGCTGGGAGAGCTGGGGGGGTTCCCCTGGAGAAGAGAAGGATCCAGGGAGACCTGAGAGCCCCTTGCAGGGCCTAAAGGGGCTCCAGGAGAGCTGGAGAGGGACTGGGGACAAGGGATGGAGGGACAGCACACAGGGAATGGCTTCCCAGTGCCAGAGGGCAGGGATAGATGGGATAGTGGGAAGGAATTGCTGTCTGTGAGGGTGGTGGCCCTGGCACAGGTTGCCCAGAGAAGCTCTGACTGCCCCTGGATCCCTGGAATGTCTAAGGCCAGGTTGGACGTGGCTTGGAGCAACCTGGAATAGTGGGAATGTGTCCCTGCCCATGGCAGAGGGTGGAATGAGATGATCTCTCAGGTCCATTCCCACCCAAGCCATTCCATGACTCTACAACGCTCCCAATGGCTGTTATGGTGGAACGTCTATCCCCAGGAGAGCAGCAGTACATTTACACCCTGCACACAGTTCCCTTAACGATTTCCCCAGCCAAAGCCAAAGGAGATGAAGCTTGCAGAAGCAGGGACATGCCATGGCAGCTTCTCCATCAGTTGTGTCTGCAGAGTTTCCTCCCGACCCCTCCCGAGTCCTCGTCCCGAGAGCTCCAAGCTGTCCCACGGGCTCGGGGTTCACTGCTCGGCGGGACCACAGCTCAGGGCTGCTCAAGTGCTCCAGCTGGCTCCCCTCTGACATTTGCTGGAGTGTCCCCTCGGGCTTCAGCAAGGCTTTGGTGGTTTTTAACCCGTGGAGAGATGCTGGCCCAGGCAGCTGATGCTGCTGCTGGAAGGCCCAGGTGAGGAACACGTGCCACGCTGCGCAAGACCGGTAATGAAAGGCATAAACGTAGCAAAATTAAAGCTGTAAACGCAGTTTTGTCAGGTTTCCTCCTCCCATTATCCTCAGTTATTGACCCAAATTCCTGTCTGAAGTCCAAGCCACACGCTGCCTCCAAGCCAGCTTCAGTAACAACATCAAAGCCCTGACCTAGGCCGATTCTCTGTTCTGGCCAGCAGCTACTTAACAGGACACGATGAACTTTATATCCAGTTCATATTCACAGAGATGAGCCAAGAGAAGCTCTGGTTTTTCAGTTTGATCCAAGGATCCTCAATTAACTTCTGCTGCTCTGTAATAGTGCTCTTAATAGTTGTTTCCCCTTCCCAACTGGAAGACCATGAGAAATAAGAGGAGAAAACCTGCCAGCCACATGGGAGAAGCAATGAACCTTATCGTGCAAATGAAACGCTGACAAATGATCCAGGAAAAAAAAAAAATTGGAAAGGAAAAGAAAGACTGAAAGAAATAACCCACCAGTGTTTCCTTTTCTTCTAGTTCTATTACAAGTTATTAACTAGTGGGGGAAAGCAAGGACAAAATCAAATAGACTTATGGTATTTAATAGATACTATCTCCCTAAGATAATCATCACTAATTCTGCAAATAACTGGGACAAGAGAAAGCAGCCAGAAAAAAATTTTCCACCCCTTCACTTCCACCAAAATTATATGTTAAAAAAAAACCCCAAACATCTTAATAAAGACTGTGTTAATTCAAATCACATCCTCTGCAGGTCACTGGAGCCAAAGCCAAGCTCTGCTCTTCATCATTAGTGCCCAGAAAACATTTAAGAGACGGATTTTTTAGATAATTCGTCATAATCACTACCTGTGAAAGTCAACCTCCACCCATGTTTTTCCATTTGCATCCTTGGGTTGGCTCCCATCTGCTGGCCACTCCCTCTCCCATAGTTTCATATCCATGTTCCTCATCGCTTTTTCTTCCAAGTTTTAGAGGAACAGGCCTCTTCCACTGCTTCCCACATTCAGAGACCAGTGAGCCCTTGCTTGTCCTTCAAAGGTTCAATATCTGCTCCCAAATATCAGCTACTCTGCTCAGGTGAGACCTCCCTGCAGAGCTGCCCCCAGCCCTGGGAACAACAGCACAGGGACGTGGAGCTGCTGGAGAGAGCCCAGAGGAGGCCACGGAGATGCTGCCAGGGCTGGAGCCCCTCTGCTCTGGAGCCAGGCTGGGAGAGCTGGGGGGGTTCCCCTGGAGAAGAGAAGGCTCCAGGGAGACCTGAGAGCCCCTTGCAGGGCCTAAAGGGGCTCCAGGAGAGCTGGAGAGGGACTGGGGACAAGGGATGGAGGGACAGCACACAGGGAATGGCTTCCCAGTGCCAGAGGGCAGGGATAGATGGGATACTGGGAAGGAATTGCTGTCTGTGAGGGTGGTGAGGCCCTGGCATGGGTTTCCCAGAGCAGCTGTGGCTGCCCCTGAATCCCTGAAAGCGTCCAAGGCCAGGTTGGAAGTGGCTTGGAGCAACCTGGGCTAATGGAAGGTGTCCCTGCCCATGGCAGAGATGGTTTTGAAGGTCCCTTCCAAACCTTTCTGGGATTCTATACAAATACCAGTGGCTGTCACTGTAACCCCACCAGCAGTGTTGGGGACAGCTATCCCTCTTACTCACCAGCCTAAGCCCATCTCTTTCTCAGTCTTTTCCTCTCACCTTCTGTTTCCCACTCCTCATCCCCCTTAACTCCTCTCCAGCATTAAGTTACACTCCATCCATCCGGTTCAGCCTCACACTCTCAGCCCACCCACTGGTCTGTCATTACCCAGGATGTTCTTCCCACCACCATTCCTATAAAACAGCCTCCCAGCACGAGGCTTGACCAAGGAGAACCGACATTCCAAGTCTCCTCAAAGCTCAGCCCACTACTTGAGCTCCTCCCTGTCTTCTTCCTGTCTGCACAACTCCCCCCCCACCCCAAATAGAACCCCTGGAAGGCTCTGAGCACTCTGCCCGTCCTCAGCAGGGGAGTGGACAAGCACAGGAGAGCATCCAGGGCAAGCTTTGAAATATCTGAGGATGAGTTGCTCCTTCCCTGCAGCAGAAACCCCATTCCCAGCCCCCAGTACCACCCAGGTGAGATGAGCAGTGACATTGCCTTAGTAAGCTGACAGTCTTCCCATGTCCCTGCGCCTCCAGGGCCACACATCAGAGCAGCTGAGATCAGGGAAATGGTTTTATAGGGTTTGTTGGCAAAGAGTGATGGAAGGAGAACTTGTTCCAGCCGGGCCATCTGCTCCCTGCCATAACCCTTTGGCTGCTGGAAAGGTTGGAAGAGATGCAGCCCTTGTGCAGAAACCCCTAGAGCTCAGTCCCCATCCTCTCCTGGGACCCCTAGGGAGAGGCATAGCTGGCAGCCCCTCCTCTCCTGCATCTTGTGAAGGAAAACTCTGCTGGGCTCCCAGAGAGAGGTGGAAGGCACAGGGGGGCAGAGGGCACACCTGCATTGCTGGGCCCTGTCCCTCTTGGGTGCTGCTCACCTGGTGAACCCAGTGCATCCAAAAACCTTCCTGGCAGTGTGGAATTTCCCGCCAGGAGCTGTGGTAACAGCAGCAGGCATGGTGGAGGACACCAGAGGTCAAGTTTGTTTGCCCAAGTATCAGCCCCCCACTTCACTGGAAGCTTCTGTAGTAGCCAAAAAAACCTCAGAGGCATTTAGAGAGCTCTCTCCTTGATCTCTCTATGGACCATGGCTTGACCATCCAGAAGAAACAGCTTCCACTCATGGCAAGAGCAACCTTTCCTGGGAAGTCGCTGTGTTAAGCAGGGGCTGCAGTGCTGGTTCCTGTGCTCTGCTGCTGTCTCAGCAGCTGTGGACAGATAAATCAGAAGGCACTTCTCTTCCCTTGTCTTTCTGAGCCCTCACCAGCTGGTGATCACATCACCCTTGCCTAAATTTGTGGTCAGTTTGGGAAATGAAGTCGAAGGACTGTGTCCTCCCCCAGTCAGGCTCCTCGTCCCCCATGGGGATCCACGGTGGGTGTACAGCAGCAGGGCTGTGGCCTCTGCTCACTCCACCAACCTGATTTTTATTTAAAACCAGGATAAATCCACCTGCAGCACCTGCCTCACTACAGCTCCAGACCTGGCCCCAGGACTGGAACAGCTGCTCACTGCCAGGGTCGAGCTGGGGCTGATTTACACTTGGGGAGATGGGCACACCAGCAAGCCTGTTTGTTTGTAAACCAAGGATGATTTATTCCTCTTGGTAATTCAGTGTCCTTCAGAAGGCACACGATGTCAGCCCCATTCAGCAGCCCTTTTATTTATTATTTTATTCCTGCATAATCCGTGCTTTGGACAAAGAGGCACATTGTTCTATTCTGTGGCTGGCAAACAAAAACTTTTTTTTTATAAATTCCTGCTGTGTTGTTTTTATTTCAGTTTTGCTGTATCAGCTTTTAACTTCCATTAAAAACAAAACAAATCAAAACAAAACAACACAACATTTTATTTAAGAGAGAAGCAAAATTTGTTTTTGTAATCCCGCTAAGTTACCTCCTCACGCAGTTTCAGCAGCATTTTGTTGCTCCAAAGGCCAGGGGGCTGTTTGTGCCAGCCTATGCAGACTGCCCTGACTAGAGCTTCCTATTCCATAACTTTAACTGGACTGAGCTCAGAAAATAAAGCAAAGGACCAAGTTCAGGTTTGGGCACATATGGATATCGCTTTTCCATCCTGCTTTAAGGGGGAAAAAATCCTATAATCTGGAATGGTTTGGGTTGGAAGGAACTTTAAAGACCATCTCATCCCATCCCCTGCCATGGGCAGGAACACCTTCCACTAGCCCAGGTTGTTCCAAGAACCATCCAACCAGGTCTTGGACACTTCCAGGGATCCAGGGGCAGCCACAGCTTCTCTGTGCAACCTGTGCCAGGGCCTCACCACCCTCATGGGGAAGAATTCCTCCCCAATATCCCATTTAACCCTGACTCTGTCGGTAGGAGGCCATTCCCCCTTGTCCTGTTATTCCAGACCCTTGTCCAAAGTCCCTCTCTATCTCTCTTAGAGCCCCTCCATGTACAATTGTTTAGACGGAGCAGCTGGGGTCCAGCAGGTTGCAGACTTTAGGAGTTGTTAACTTGAATTATTCTGTGAACAGATCCACTCCCCCACGGCAGAAATTTCCAGGCAAGGTCAAAAGAGCCAACAGAAAACCTCTCAGTGCTTGTTAAACTGCAGACAGTCTCTGTACCCGTTGCAGTTAGAGCTGACCTATTGCAAAATGCACACCAACACCCCCCTCCTGGCTGCTGCACTCCCCAGAGTCTCTGGAGATGATGCTGAAGCAATCACAGTTGTACTATTTTGACTGGCTGGCTGACCACAAGAAAGGGTCTCTGTCTACAGCACAGAACAGCAAAGTAGATACAAGGTTGGTCACCAAACACTGACACTGAAGGACAACCTAAAGGTCACAGACTGTCACAGATAGACCAAATATGCTCTGAACCCCTTGGCAAGCTGCCAGCAGCAGACCATGAGGTTGCTGGTCTCTGTTCCTGCAGGATGCTTGAAGCCCACCCAGACCCTGAGGCCAGAAATCCCTCAGTGGCATCCCCATAACTCTCTGTTCTCCCTGTACCTACTGTCCACAAACACAGGTGAAACTGCTTCAGGTCCGGACATGAGCTGCTTGCTGAGGTGTGAGAGGTGGGAAAGGACTTTGCCAGCAACCCAGCCTGGCTGAAGGTGATTTTCAAGGGCGAAATCTATTTAAAGGCAAACATTTATGCTGGCCCCATCCTGATCTTGTGGTTTTTCTTCCAGCTGAAAGGGCTGCCAGGTCTAAGACGATCCCATTGCAGACCCACGGCAAGCTCAGGATGGTTGCAGAGGGTATGAAAGCTACCAAGGGACGTCTCACAGTGTGCCAAATGTGACCCCAGCCCCTCATGTGGCAATCCTGCACGCAGCTGTGTGCAAGCACAGGTTAGAATGAGCAGAGAGACAGACAGACACAGTCCCTTAACCCCATCAAGGGCCAGCGTTGACCCATGGTGAAAAAAGGGGAAATGCTTATTTTGGCAACTACGGCCTTTTTCAACAGTAGGAGAATGTTGTCAGAGCTCTCACCTCGTTGGAAGCTGCAAAACATATAGTCCCTGGTGTTGTGTCACCAAGGGGTAGCTTTGAATTTTCAGCCTCTGGGCAGTGCCTGGTCCCCAGAATGTTTCTTGCACTCTCAAGGGAGCACATCAGAAACCTGCTGATGTCCCTTGATAGTCCTGCAAAGCTGCTGGGCAACCTCCCACCAGTTAACAGTTACCAGTTAAGTAAAACCAACTTGTTCCATTCATCCACGTCCAGACTTCCTGAGTCACAACCCAGCCATGCGTTTTCCAAGCATCTCCAGCTTGGTTGTGCTCAGGCTGGGGAGCATCAAACTGGAGGGGCCATTTGCTGTCAGACTGCAAACCAAAGCCAAAAGCAAGTGACAGACTGACTAGGAACAGAGCAGCCCTCTACAGACCACTGGCATTCCTGAATTGCCCTCTGAGTACAGGCAGCATTGAAAAATAAGTGAGGAAAAGTCGGGAAAATTAATTTCATCCTTTGCCCTGCTCAAGAACTTTTCTAATCTCACAGAAGGTCCGGGGGGACAAAGACACACACAAAAAAAAAAAATCTAAAGGAAGAATTTGTGCAGCAAAACCACAGGCAAAACACTTTTCTCTGCCCATGACAAGACAACTGGTTTACCCATATTGACCTCCATGTTCTAGTTCAGGGGCCTAAAATAACCCATATGAACAACTCTAAGGTGTTCAGGTGCCCAAAGAAGAAGGTGGGATCAGACTGGGCTCTTCTGGACTGTCTTCAGAGGATGCATCCAACCAAGCAGAGGATGTGGTCCCTCTGCCTTGTCCCTTGATGACCTCCACTTTTTGGTCATCTTCTGCTCTTATCATATCCTGTATTCTTCAAAACAGTCAGAAAACAAATCTAAGATAACAGGCCCTGCAAAAAGCCCTTTCCTACAGCAGAGGAGACCATACCATACCTAAACCTGAGCCCCCAGACCAGTTCTCCAGCATGTTTGCAAGTGCTCCTGCCAGAACTCGACATTTTATGGACTTTGTGGTTGATGCTTTCCCTTGTCGAGAGACAAGAAACACAGGTTTGGCACGAGGGTTTCTACATATCCAGGAATTTCGGTCTTGGAGCTACTCAGATTTCTAGATCTGCAGATAAATCCTCTTCTCAAGACTATGCTCACCTGCTGCTCAGGGCTTGAACTGAATGCCAGGTCTTCCTAGACTGCTTTCTTGTACCTCCTGAGAAAGCTGGCTTAGGTTGGAAGACACTGAAGCACATCTAAAACCACTGTTAGCCCTGCCTTTGATGTGCAAATGAGTGAGTTCAGGTTATTAAATAGGTGGTTTGGTCTCCAAGAGCCTCAGAGGTGGGGAATGCTTGTCATGTACCATGAGGGGGTCCTGTCCCAGGGCTCTCTGCATATGGACAGAGCATAAGAACCCAAGGGAGCTACCCAGACAACCAACAACTATGGTAAGAAGCACATATTCTCACTTGTTTCCCCTTAGACCTCACTGTCAGGGACGTAAACCAGGCTGGAATAATAAAAAAAGGAGACAGAAGCACACGGGGATGAGTTTTGGAGCATGTGGTTGCATGGACCACAGTGCTCAGCCCGTGGCAGAAAGGGCATAATTATCACGTCTAAATTATCAGCACCATGTGGAGCTGAAGTATGTATCAATATACCCAGTAAGTATCAATAAACCCAGGAAGAAAGAGACAGATAACCCCCCTGCAGTTTCTAAATTGTGATTTGTATATCTTTAAAAAACCAACCAAACAAAAAAAAAAAAAACAAACACAAACAAAACCAAACAAAAAACCCAAGAAAAACAACAACAACAAAACACTACAGAAAAGTTGACCCATCGTTGTCAACTCTTCATCTCTCAGGAGAGCAACATTTTAAGTCCAGCTTGAGTGCCTAAAGTGAAATTTAAATCAAACTTAAACACACAAGATGTAATACCTGACTTTTTTGAATTTATTTGAGACCCCTCCGCCTCGCCCAAACTACAGAACACTTAAAATCTTCTACATGAATATTTGGAACAGCTCTGAGAGCTCTAGCAATTTCCATATAGTGAAAGACAACTTTCCAAAGTAGATTCTTACCTTCACATATTGCCATTACCTATCAAAACAATCCTCTCCCCAAGGAACCAACAGGATGTCTTTTACAAAAATCTGTTGTGTGGCAGTGGGGAGCTCTGTGTTCAAGAGCACCAAATCCTCACTCTGCTTTTTAACACGAGGAACTTCCCCAATGGTTTGATCACAGAATAATGGGATCATTTGAGTTGGAAGAACACTCCAAAACCAGCAAGTCCAACTGCTCCCTCAGCACTGCCAAGGCCACCACTAACCCATGTCCTGAAGTGCCACCTTCACATGGCTTTTAGTTCCCTCCAGGGTTGGGAACTCCTTGTTTTAGGTTTTTAAATGAAGAGCAGACAAGGAATTAGCTGGTAAAAAAAGCTGGCCACAAGGTAAAAAAAAAAAAAAAAAAAAGAAAAGAAAATAAAAGAAATTGTGTTAGACATTGTAGCATCTTAATCCTGTTTGCTACCAAGGATAGTAAGATAACCTATTTTCCTTTGTCTCTCAAACTGGTTTTGGTTTGTTTCAAACCATATTTCCAGAGTCTGGCTCTGCAATGTGATATGTTTGTTGACCAGGTTTGAAGGATAATCTGTTTTTCCTCTCATCTGGAAATACCTGACAACATACTCTGCATTCATGAAGTACCTTTAATCTTGGGTGAAGTGTTCATGGACCATGGACTTCATTCCACTCTCAGCTGCATCTGTGCAAGCCTGTGCTGGCTGGGAAGGAGATGAATTAAAGGAGAGCAGAAATTACCACAGTGTGTGCACCAGCAAAACAAGAATTAACTCCATATGAAGCCCATTTATCTCTGGCAGGGCTTATTTGTTTTCTCTCTGTTTTTCTTTATTCCTGGTGCTCAGCATGAAGGGAAGATAAAGAGGGGGCCGTAGATCACCTTGCATAGTAGAGCAGAACTTATTCCAGAGGATTAAATTGGTACAGGAAAGAAAGTAGATCTTGGAGGCCTCCAAATATATCAAAATTCCATTATTTTTTCAGGTGCCATACAGGCACAGGTAAAAATAAAGAGCAGTTCCCCGGGGATCACATTGCATAAAGCAACAACATGGAGTGTGAGGGAGGGAAATGAAGGTAAGAAGACGCAAAGTGAATCAAGCAGGTCACAAAACCCATCAGTGGCTCAGTCCTCTGAAATGAGAAGCACCAGTTAAATCTCCCCAGGGAGGCACAGCTTCCCTCCCGAGCCCTCCAGGCAGTATCAAGAACTTGAGACAATGAACCAAAACCCCTGTAACAGTAATACAGTGTGGAATATTCCTGAATGACCAAAGCTTTTGTAAATTACTAGGAAAGTTTCCTCCAGTTCTAAGCTCCAAGTCAGTGAAGGCTCAGTGATGAGCTCCCCCCCTGAGCCTCGTCTTCTTGAGAGGAAACAAACCCAGCTCCCTCAGCCATTCCTACAGAAGTTAGGCATGTCTAGGGATTCTTTAAAAAAACCCCAACCAACCAAAACAACTTAACAAACCAACAACACTGGCATCTCTTCTAATCCAACTTCTTTCTCTGCCTACATGAATCAAGGAATTTCATCTCCAAAACATCCCCTGTGGGATTCACTAAAGCTTCAAACACCTTTTTCCTTTGATAAGGGCAGAGAACTTGAATTAAGTTATTGAATAGTTTGGGTTGGAAGGGACCTTAAAGCTCATCCAGTTTCACTCCCTGCCATGTGTAGGGACACCTTCCACTAGACCAGATTACTCCAAGCCCTGTCCAATCCAGCCTTGGACACTTCCAGGGATCCAGGGGCAGCCACAGCTTCTCTGGGCGACCTGTGCCAGGGCCTCATCACCCTCAGAGCCAGGAATTCCTTCCCAGTATCCCATTTAACCCTGCCTTCTGGCAGTGGGAAGCCATTCCCCCCTTGTCTTATGGGAATGCACACATTGGATAATAATTACGTTAATAGGTGGAGATGTGAACATCCCAGTTAGTGTCTACTAAACATCTGAAACTGCACAGGGACTGTATTTTGCAGTATGAGGCCGTTCTCTTGCCCAGTTTTGCAGGTTCATGACATTTGGAGCACTCAAGCTCTCGGATCCCGATCCAACCTCTGCAACACAGTTGCTCTGGGGTTGTGTTCAGGCAAGATTTTTCAGATGCTGAGGAAGTACAGTGAGGCTCTCAGACTCAGAAAAAGCTCAGTATGCATTTGGGCAGTAGGATAAACCTAAGCAGCTCACTTCTGGGCAGTACCAGTTGCAGAATCGGGTGGTCCACCGTACAACAAGGGTATTGCTTTTGCCTGGGCTTGAGCTACTGCAGGGTTATTGCTCTTCAGAATCTTGTCCCAGGCAGTGTTGTCCTGAAAGAAGCAGCTAGATGTGGGAAACCTCTGTCTCTGTGCCAGAAAGAACAGATGGCTATTAAAGAACTAGACTCCCCAAAGCATGTAACTGATAATGTTCCAAATTAGGGTTCTGGGTGGAAATTCCACAAGCAAACAGAACTATTGTGTTTTTTTCTTTTTTTCTTTCTTTTTTTTTTTTTTTCTTTTTAACTCAGGAGACTGGGCTTTCTGCATCAGAGAGATGTGCTCAGTCCTGGAGCCTGTGCTGCTGGCCAGGCTCCAGAGCTGAGTATATCAGGTTTCTGCCTGCGTATTTGCACATGGCTTTAGATTTAGGAGGAGAAGCCCTTCCTCCTGTGACACAGCCCTAGCCTGTGACGGATTTCCAGCTGCTCAAGTACTGAAAGTTGGAATGGGTTTTAAAAAGTATAGGTCCCCTTTAGATTTCTAAGGAAAGGTAACTTTGGTTTTGATCCTTGCAGCCAGTTTTTATGCTCCCCTTTCCTATTTTTTTTTTTTTTATTCCCTTCATGACTTGGGGGATTAATTTGGGGTCTAAATAACTTTCTTTGCAGCTGAATTTGATATCAGTGGTCACTTCTCCACGTGCTTGGGCATCTAACGAATCAATGACTCCTTTTCCCTGGTATCTCTCTCTTAATTCAGTCATTTGTCAGCCAGAACAACAGCTTCGTATTTCCAGGTGTTGAGCGTTCACCCTCTTGAACTCACCTTCTCAGCTGTTTGACTGACTTCTTTCCATCATGTGGGAGACTGGTGTGAGGGTGGATCTAACTCAGCACAGACACATTTAGGAAGCTGATAAACCTTTATTTTTAAACCCTCTCACACCTCCCACCCCGTTGTTATGTTCCCTGTTATTGTTGAGGTTTTCCATGTTTACTGACCATATCCGTCTTCCAGTCTTGTCCTCGATCAACCTCTTACTCCTGGTAACCACTGGAAGGTGTCTGTTCGATTGATCTGCTTTATTGTTTTCCCTCTGCTCAGTTTCCTTTGGCTGAGTCTGGTGGTATTCCCAACTCTTGGAAGTGTCCAAGGCCAGGTTGGACAGGGCGTGGAGCAACCTGGTCTAGCACAAGGTGTCCCTGCCCATGGCAGGGGGTTGGAACAAGGTGGTCTTGAAGCTGCCTTCTACCCAGAGTGGTAGAACTTCCTAGGAAAGCCTTCAGCTCTTTGGAGGACGGGATGCAGAGGGATTGGTGGGAGTGGGAAGTCTTAAGGGACTCCTGTGCAAACCAGCTCTCTCTGTGGCCTCTGGAAGCGAGAGGCAGCTCGCAGGTCCTTGGGGATGCCGGTGAATGCTGCGGAGTGGCCAGCATGTGCCAAGCCCCCAGCAGTAAATAAAACCAAGCTGCCCCTCTGCTAAGCCATGCATCAAGCGAACCTCCTGGGAATGGGATCAGTGGCTCGCTTCAGATGCAAATCGTCGCTCGTGATGTGTGAACGGGGGGTTCACGTGTGCCCACCGCCATTCTCCCAGCCCTGAAAGCCAGACAAGGCTTAAATGAGTAATAAAGTACCTAATTGGACTTTGACCTCCGGCTGTGCTGGGCCCGTGTGTGAGTGTGGATGTGCCCATGTGTGTGTGGGGAAGGGATGGGGGGGGTGTTTTCCCCCGCCTTGGCTGGATTCCTCGCTCGG
This sequence comes from Pyrocephalus nanus, assembly GCA_038380795.1. Lineage (NCBI taxonomy): Eukaryota > Metazoa > Chordata > Aves > Passeriformes > Tyrannidae > Pyrocephalus > Pyrocephalus nanus. The sequence goes on along the minus strand of CM076263.1, from coordinate 1,187,433 downwards.
GTCGCTGCTGCTGTCTAAGCGGTGTGGGTCTGCCCGTCACGGTCTGCTGCCTCTTGGCTGGGTTCCACCTGGCAGCTTTCCTGCTGAGCCCATCAAACAAAACAGTTCCTCTGTAGGGTCTTCCTTACTCTCTGTGGGGCTGGGAGCAGCCAGAGAGGACCCTGGGACCGCGGTGTTAGGGCAGCAGTGAGAGCAGGAGAGGTCTCCATCATTGTCCACCGTGTGTCATGAGCGGGGGGTCTGTCCCTTACAGGGACAAACTCTCTAACAGGGCTTGTTGTGATAGGACAGGGGTAATGGCTTCCCACTACCAGAGGGTAGATGGGATATCACAAAGGAATTCCTCCCTGTGAGGGTGGTGAGGCCCTGGCACAGGTTGCCCAGAGAAGCTGTGGCTGCCCCATCCCTGGAAGTGTCCAAGGCCATGCTGGACAGGGCTTGGAGCAACCCAGGATAGTGGAAGGTTTCCCTGCCCATGGCAGATAGTCTTGAAGGTCCCTTCCAAGCCGAATCATTCTAGGATTACTTACAGGTCAGATAAATGACTTGCTATGCTCACCCTGGCTCTGCTCAAGTCTAACAGCATCAGCCCAGAAAGTTTTTTATCCAGAACCTGTGCTGGGGACTCAGGTTGCACCGGACTCTAGGGAATTAGTTCTGGGTGGTGGCCATTTTTTGTCTGGCCACCTCTGTAGCTGAAGCAGCTGGAGTCTGGGTCCTCAAAATCTGTGAGGAAAAAATACAGTAATGTGGGCTGTGGAGGTAAGGAGAAACAATAAAAATACTAAGCGTCAAAGCAGCAGCATCCAAAATTCAGCAAAATCGAGGGAAAAGAAAGATAAAAACACAATGACTGCATGAGAGGAAGGGAGAAGAATAATTCAGATTGATAGAAACATTTCAGATTCAGCTGCTAAGCAGAGACCTTTGCCAAGGGGAGTTTAGCAGTTGGCAGGTGTAGACTGCTCACTCTTGCTGTCTCTAGACACTCTCACTTTTTTTGCTCTCCCAGTATACACGCTTTCCTTTTCTTGTATTCAGGCTGCAAACTGTTTGGGACAGACACTCTCTTTTTGGAGCATGGGGGACTTGGCCCAGCAGGATGCCAAGCACTGAGAATTCTACAGGCAATTACAATGCAGACAGCTTAACCCTGAGGAAAGGCATTCTGACAACCCAGAAACAGTCAAGACCCTCTTTTTTTTTTTTTTTGCCCCTGCCAAAAATTTACCTTGTGATGAGTTACGTGTTTGACTCCATACACATAAACAGGAACACTGAGATCTGCTTATGGGAAACCTGCAGAAATTCAACAGCAATGGGTGTTTCTCCATCCAGCCTTCATCCTATGGTCCTACCAGGAGCCTCTTTCCAATGGGCGTTCTCCAACTTCTCCTTGGCTTTCTGAGACTGCTTCAGGTAATTTTGAGCCATGATAATCATGCTTCACTCTGCTTCACCACCTTTGCTTTTTCAGAGCATTTCAGTGACTGCAAAAATGATCAAAGAGCCCCAGTGAATGTCTAATTGTTAAGGAGCATATGTGTTTATGTCACTATGGGCCTTCTCTGCTAGGATCCTATTTATCTGGCCACGGAGCTCATCTGTGTACTCTATCCACCTACTTCAACCCCCAGCTGAGTATCTCTGTCAAATCCTCCAAACACTCCTAGAAAGTTTAAAATTAGATCAAATCTCCGTGGGTGGCTCTTAGTTTAAAGTGGATGACATCCAAACATGAGGCTGAACTGCACACATTTTGGAGGCTGCTCTGGGAGGCTCCATCCATCCATCCAGTCACCCTTGTACCGGGGCCAAGCCGTTACATTTGCCCAGAGCACAACCCTCAGAAGTGCATTAGGGCTGGGATCAAAGAACAGAAGAAACGGAGGATCACTGCTGGACCGCTAATCCTGCTCATCCCCGACATGCCAACAGAAACACAGCAATTATTTATTGGTTTTAATCACTTCAAGCTCCAACTTTTTTTTTTTTTCTTAAAAATGCTTCTTCAGACTTCATCCTCTAAGCCAGCTAGAAAGGATGTAAGAGCCTCTGGCAGGTGTCCTGCAGGAGGACACAATGGCCCATGTGAAGCCAAAAAGATCAGATTTCCAGATGGTCGTTTGACCAAGGGGAATACCAAGTCAATAGATATGTGATGGATGTGTCTGTCCACTTACACAGGCGTTTTCCTAAGTGTAACAAGGTCATTTTCATCACCCCTGGGACACTATCTGTGCCAAATCTGGATCTCTGAATCAGTTCTTCAAAGAGAACTGATGGTGCTTCCCCATGTGTTTGCACAGCATCCAGTGCAATAAGTTTCCAAATCTGAAAGGCTTTCCAGACAGACAATACCAAAAGTTAAGTATTAATAATGTAAAAGTGCAGTCATTTTCTTGTCCAATACAAGATTAAAATTATACAAAATGTGCAGAAACATTTTGGAGTAGAAGTGCTAATGTACTCAGACAAGAAACGACTTAGTACTTTTCCTTTTTTCAGTTTCGAAATTCAGGTAATGGAGATTCGCAGTTCATTACGTGGAGCTTCACTTCCCATTCATCCAGTATGAAAGGCTCACTGTATGGGGTGAGCCCAGCTGAAGAAGGAATTTGGTGAAATACTTTTAGGAGTCAATGAGGTTTGGAATGACTCCTCATTTTTGGGATGTGGAAGAGAGGCAGAGCTGTAAGGGGCATTTTTTTAAATGAAAACAGGGTAACGCAAGGTCTGTCTCAGACTTAGTACTACAATGGAGAGACCACTCATCTGCAACATCAAAGAGCACTGAGCTGCAATCTCTTCTTCAGGCTTTACACAATTATTTGTATAAATGAGAGCTGTTTCAACAGGAGACACTCGCTGAGAGCAGAGGACAAAGCTGAAACTTGGGCAAGGAGAATTTGAGCCTAGTGCTCTCTCACCCCACTTAAAATGTTCCAGTGTCTGAGTCAAAACGGATATCCCTTCCTTTGTTGGGTTGGGATGTGCTTTGGGAGCTCGGGGGCGTGTTCTGCAGCAGCTTGGCTGGGGATTTGGGATACTCCATTACAGTGTGGAATTATTTAGGAAGGAAAAGCCCTCTACGACCATGGAGTCCAACTGTGCCCCAGCACTGCCAAGGCCACCGCCAACCCATGTCCCCAGGTGCCACATCCACACGGCTTTTAAATCCCAGGGGGGATGGGGACTCAACCACTGCCCTGAACAGCCCTTTCCATGAAGAATTTTTCCCCTCTATCCAACCTAAACCTCCTGTGGTGTAGCCTGCGGACATTTCCTCTTCTCCTCTCGCTTGGGTGTCCCAAGCACACGTGCCTGTGGTTGCAAACCTTGCTGAGCCCAGCTTTGGATAGCAGGTGCCCAGCTGGACTCAGTCCTACCCAAGCTGCCCTTGGGAACGTGAACTGTCCTTCTTATGAGGCCCAAATTTTGCTTGGGGTCATATAAACTTGGAGTGGGGGAGGGCAAAAAGGGAGGGAGACACATATCTTTTGGGGGTAGGGTGAGGGACACAGACACCCTGCAGACTTCAAAGGCCCTTTCTTTGTCTTTGTTTGAGTTCCTTGAGCCCAGCAAGTCTATTTTCCCTCAGAGTCTCTCCTCTTTCTCTTTAAAATTAATTTTTACTTCTGCTAAAATCCATCCCAGACTATAAATGCCAGTATTTCTCCACCTGTGGTGCTGTGCTCTCCATCAAAACAGAAGGAGAAGCCAGTCCTCCCAAACTCTGGAAAAAACAAGGTTTCCCTCTTGGTTACGAGGCATCCTTGTGCTGTCTGGAGTTATTATGTAAATAGAAAATCTGCAGAACTGTCCTTGTGGGTGAGATTCCCTTGAAGAAGTGAAAGTCACTTGAAGCAGGCAGGGTTGTTATAATTTCCCAAGACAAAGAAACTTTGGACTTGGACAAAACAAGCTGATTGGAGATATCATCTCTCGGTTTAGACTCACCAGGCTTCTCGGAGGGTTGGTGGCGATGGGAACAGATCTGAAGCCAGTTGAAATGGCATACTGAATATTCGGATATCTGTAATGAAAAAGCAGGGTTTTTTTTTTTCAGCACTGAAGGGAGCAGTGCCACTGAGATAGAAGGGAAAATGTCTCTTCCCCTTGGGGCCCAGCTCCGCTCTCTGGAAGGCAAAAGAGCGATTAACATATTTTATTGTTTCTATTTCCCTGCTTTGCATTGGTCTTCCCAGCCCACATCAGGGAGAGGGTTAGAAAGGAGACGTGTTCCTGCTGAAAAGGCCTTTTTAAGTCTCCGATCTGGCACTTCTACGCAGGATTTTGACCCCTATGAGCAGGGAGGCAGCAGCTGTTAACAGTGGGGAAGGGCAGGGTGTGCAGCAAACAGCTGGTATTTGTGCTGTCAGCCTCCAGTTTGAAACTGCTGCATTTAACAAGCTGAGTGGTTGTGGTGCTGCTGCAAATAGATGTGCTCAGGCACAGCAGGTGTCTAGGACAGGGAAAAAAAAAAAAAAAAAAAAAAAAAAAGCACAAGGCCACAGCAGTGTCTGAGCCTGAGGTGTTATCTGCAGGTTGGGTAGACTCTGATGCCTTAAAAGTCTCTAATCCTGCCCAGCCTGGTCCCACTGAGACCAATATCATCATGTCTGTGGTTTTTCACAGCTTCATGAGGTGATGAATGGCAAAAGGTTGGACTAGATGACCTTTAAAAGTCCCTTTCCAACCCAAATGAATCTATGATAAAATAGACCTTCTTGACACCTTTTTTTTTTTTGAAGCTTCTACCTGGTGATTTAATTTGTTGCACCTCCATAGCTGGGTTGTCAGATGCAAAATAGGCAGCTTGGTCGTCAGAATGGGATCTGCAATAATCCTTTTAGTGCTGTATAAAAACATGCAATTGCATCTGAGTATTTGCAGATGCACCTTCTAATTATATGGCAATACTGGAAATAAATCTTTATTCCTGGCCATAATTACAACTCCTTTCATTTTTTTTTTTAATGCAGTCTCATTGTTTCTCTTAGGCTGCCAGCAGCTACAAAACTCTGCCTTAAAGCTGGTGCCCATGTTGAAGGTGCTTTTTTCCATGACAAGCTTTTCCATCTTCGTTTTGAGTGCCCAGGAGGAGTTAAGGGTTTGAAGCGGTCACAAAAGTTTCTCTCATCCCAGGACACAGAACAGCCACGGAAAGCTAAGCCTGCAGCTCTGAGGATGGAGGCAGGACCAGAGGGATCGTGGTGGGAACTCAAACCCAGCACGAGCAGATGCCTCGTGGCCCACTTCAGAGTATTTGTAGCTGCTGAAACCAGTGGTAAAGTCTGGCAAAAGCCACATGATGTTAAGAGGCAAAATGGAGCTCACTTTAGGTGACCATCATGAAAATGGGAATTGAAGTCACAAGTGCCAACACGACCCTTCTCAAAGGTGTATCTGCTGCTTTTTGACTCAAGCTGGTTGTGGTAAGCAAGGCACAGCCAAGATTTTGGGTTACTCTCTGCATTTTGTAATTTCTTCCTTGTGAGACAAAAAACATCTGATATGAAAAATAAATTAATTATGCAGAGGAAGAGGGTCAAGATGGATTTTCATGGGGTGAGGCTGAAAGCCAAAAATGATGGTATTTAAGAGGTTTGCTGCACAACTCTTTGGCTTTGCACTGGATTTGGAGTTGGTTCTAATGCGCAGTATTTCTTAATAAATGTGCTTTTCTAAAGTCTTAATTTCTTAAATTCAAAAATTTCTGTCTATAACTGTACTGTTACAAGGTCTTGGGTTATCTTTCGTAACTCTTGCAATTTGCTGTGATCGTTTTTTAGAGCCCTATTTCTTGTGTTTGTGAGAAACTCAGCTCTTGTTAAATAAATAAACAAAGCTCCTGACCACCTTTGAGTGTAAGGGAAAAAAAAAAGGAAAAAATAAATCACGAAAAAACATGACCAGGAGTATAACCCCGTGGTGTGAGTGGATCCTCTGCCCCAGGAAAAAAGGTGGCATTCCCAGGTTTGAGAGATGTTCTGCATTGCTGGAAAGGGGACCTGGACCCTTTGGTTTACATGCTGGGGATTCTCTCTGGAAATAATGCACTGGGTTTTCTAGGTTGCCTTCAGGGGGAACACCTCCCAGAGGAGAGATGGCTCCTCAGGATCCAGACAAGAGGGCTCCTCCTCAGCCTCCCTGGAAAAGTTATCCATGGGGCTGAGCAAGGTGTGCCTCAGCTGTCAGCCAGGGGAAGGTGCATAATGTATCCACAGCCTATGGACAGGAGAGCTACTGGCTTGGGAATGTCCTTCCCAGTGATCTCGAGAGTCTCCCTGGTCCTCCAAGGATCCAGGTGTTCTCTCCAAAAAAAAAAAAAGGGATCAACACTTTGTGTGTTGTTTCATTGCAGCGTCCGTGCTTTAGGGAAAACTCATTTCATGTGGAGACTGGTAACTCCCTGGGAATCGAGCAGGGCTTGAAGCTATTCCTTACCCAATCCTTTTGCCTGCAAGTATCCATGTCATTCACAAAACATATGGGAAATTTGTTGTTACTCATCGCTGGAGCACGATGGATTGTGCAGTCCTGCCAAACATAGGTGTGTGCAGTCTGGCCATGAATCTCTGGTGCAAAAAAGGAATGTGCAGGATTTTCCAGGGAACATTTGGGGAGCAAGCAGGCAGGAAGGAGTTCAGTAGGACTGCAGCTTCAGACACCTGAGGTCCTGTTGCATCTGCTCAGTGTGCAGACTTCAGCTGCTCCAGCTCTCTCCCATCCTATGCTCTCTCCTGGGGGTTCAATCCTCCCTTGCATGTGGAGGAGAGGGGAGGTGGCTCCATGGTCCTCCTCTCCCCAGGTCCCACATTGCATTTAGCTCCTTATTTCCAGTGGATCACCTTCCCAAGCCCACACAGAGCGATGCCTCCATTATGCAAGTGCTCCCCCTTTGCAAACCCATCACTGCAAATATTTTAGCAACAACATCGCTTACAGCATAAAATATCTTCAGAGGAAATTAGCCTAAGGCTATTCTTTGAGGAAGAAAAACACAGAGTGGTCAAAATAATCAAAAACAGGGGGATAGGTAGAGGTTTACTCTTACAAAAATCTGTGCTCGTTTGGTAAATTGTTCTACATATCAGCATTTGGCCAAATGAATTACTTGAGTCTGAAAACGTATTGCTGCTTCCACATGCCTTTTATAGTCATTTTTGGATTGTTGCACAGAGTACAGTACAACTGACATCAGCTTTTGGTTTTCTGAAAAGTAACACAGCTGGGAGAAAGGAAAATCTCAGCAGCTGAGCGAGGTAGAGAGAATTCCCTGCTTCCACTTGTTCTGTGTGTGTGCCCAGCCTCTGCGGTCTCTGGGGATCTTTCAAAGGCCACGATTACAAAACGTGGGAAGGTGTGTTTGGGAAACTGAAGCACCAGAGAGTTAACACCTCAAACTGTCTTCAGCCAGACTTATCAAAAATTTTACTGCCTTCACAGTTAATTAAATCCTTTGACCCTGCTGGTGTGATACACAGGAGATGAAGGATTTGTTGCAGTTGTTGCACGATGCTGGGAGACGTGCCACGAGCCAGTGTGGTGCTGGGAGTGACACCCTCCCCTCACTGTGCATCCACCCAGTGTGCTCCTCCAGGCTTCAAGGGAATGTTGCCACAGCTGAGCTGATGCAAAGGAAAGAAAATTGTGAGGTCTGAGCGGAGGAATTAAAAGTCTTGTCATTTCGGACCCTTTTTTCCTGGCACAGACAAACAATTATTTTTACCTTCAGTAGGATTTCGCTTTTCTTCCTCTTTTTCACAAAAAAAAAAAAAAAAAAAAGAAAAAGAAAAAAAGGGGGGGCTGTTGGAGAGAAAGAAAGCCAGAAGATGAGCACACCATATTTCTTAATTTTTGGGGAATCATGGCCCTATTTTACTGTATCAGGACAATGCTGGAAAAAATAGATGTTATTTTGGGACTATCTTGCAGGTGGAGTTATAATAAATCAACTAAGAAGCAAAAAAAAGAAAAAAAAATCTCTTGGCACCCCGTTTTCACATGCACAGCCAAGATTCCTGCTTTGACTTGACCCAGGCAAGGGAGAGAGCGCATCTTGTTCCTCTGACACGCTGAAATGCAAAGGCTGTTTGTTCTCTGTTATCAGCAAAGAGTGTGATGAGCTTACTGTCCTGCTCCATCCCTGAGATAATCTATTTTTTATTACTGTGGGTTAGACCAAGTGCACCGTGGTTTGGAACAATAACAAAAGGCAAAAACCCCCTTCGAAACTGAGAAAATCCTCACCCTTCGCTTTTGCATTTGTGATAAAGTGGTATTTTTTGTCAGAGTGCCCACCCTGAAGCACACTTTAATAATATTAGTGCTTATTACATGTAGAGCGGCTTTTCACGTCACATGAGCCAGGCTTGAAAGCAAATCCCAGCCTCCCCGTGAAATCCACTTGATCCCCCTGCTGAAATGCAGCTATTTCCAGATGATACAAAGCACCTGTTTAACAGGGGGCTGGAGCAGGAAAATCCCATATTCCAGTCAAAGCAGCGGGAGGAACTTCTTGACCACTTAACCAAATTACTCACTGGCCACATAAGGTATATTACGGATCACCGTCATGCTTTGGCAGAAATTGTTCCAACATGAAAGTGCTCCTGCAACTTCCTCACCAGGGCTGAGTCAGAAAGAATTGTCCTCTGCTCCCACCCCAAACACACAGTCATCTTTTGCCATGACTACAGGGGACCAGTCTCGCCACAGGCGGACCTGTTATTAACATAATTACGGTGTTTGAAGGAGAAAAAGATGACCCAAAGATGACCAGCAAGTCAAGGCTCCTGCTTGTGGAGGAGACCTTTGAGCGCATTTCAGAGTGAATGGCAGAATAACAGAATGGTTTGGGTTGGAAGGGAATTAAAGGTTGTCCAGTTCCTCCCCCTGCCACGGGCAGGGACATCTTCCACTGTCCCAGGTTGCTCCAAGCCCCATCCAACCTGGCCTTGGACACCTCCAGGGATGGGGCAGCCACAGCTTCCTTGGGCAACCTGTGCCAGGGCCTCACCACCCTCACAGCCAGGAATTTCTTCCTGGAAATCCCCCTCTTAGATTAAAAATGTTCCTCCTTGTCCTTTCAGTATCTGTCCCTGTAAAAAGCCACTGTCTAAGGAAAATGAGATAATTCCTAATGCAATAAGGCAATAAACACTACAGAAACTTCTGGAGAGAGAAGAGGAGCTGGAGACTACTCAAAATAAATGTCTGGAGAGCATTCAAGGACCTGTTCTTCCCATGCTTGCAAAATCTGAATGAATAGACTCTATCCAGATCCAGATCCCGGTTGTGACAGGAAGATTATGAAATTACTCCTATTTGCAGAGTAATTAAACTGACCTCTCCCCTTTCCCATCTTCACAACGTGACACAGTAATTCATGGACTCTGCTTGCTCGTAGTCAGTTGGTCTGACACCATCCATCACCCACAGGGTCATCCATAAAGCACGTGGAGCCCACGCCACCCTGCTCTGCCTGGCCACAGGCTTCCAGCCACTGCACCCCGGGAGCTGAGACAGCACAGAAAGCACCAACCGAGTCACAATGCCCACAAGATGAGCTGCCAAAATCTATGGGGGGGAGGGGGGTGTCTCTTTATGAGCAAGAGTGCATGAATGGGAGAACAATGTGATTTGGAGTGGACAAAAGGCTTGAAATCTGAGCCACCGAAGTATCCAGGCAGCAGCTGCAGCAAACACTCCCCGGGAAGAGCCTGTTAAAGGAGAAGGGCCTGCATTCACCCGGCTCTCTTGGGTGCCACTGCAGCAAGAAGAATTAAGATCTTTTGCTCTCCACAGCTCCCTGACAGGAGGGTGTAGTCAGGTGAGGGTCAGTCTCTTCTCCCAGGTAACAAGTGACTGAACAAGAGGAAACAGCCTCAAGTTGGCATAGGGAGGTTTTAGGTTGGATACTGGGAAAATTTCTTAATGGAAAGGGTTGTCCAGCCCTAGCACAGGGCAGTGGTGGCATCCCCATCCCTCGAGGGATGTCAAAGCCATGTGGATGTGGCACTTGGGGACACGGGAGGTCAGTGGTGGCCTTGGCAGTGCTGGGGAATGGTTGGACTGGACGGTCTGAGAGGGCTTTTCCAACCTGAACGATTCTGCGGTTCGAAGAGATCTCCATAGACCTGGAGCAGCACAAAGAGGGAAGGGCCAGCTGGATGATCCAACCTGGACACAGAAGGCTCCTCTATGCCTTTAGGCTGCTAAAACTTTTGACATTCAAGTCTCAAGAAGAGGTTTGTTACAGCCAGTGGAGATAATGGGCAATATGAAGACGATTTATCTCCTGTTTATCCTTTTTTCCTTAGAAGGAATGGACACTCCTGAAGAGCTCCTCTGCCTCTGCTTGCCTGCAGAGAGGATCTGCATCACTATGTGAGGACAATCCACCCTGAAACTACTCTATCCACAGATGCGTCTTCTCCAACGAGTCACTTTTATCTACATTAATATTTCAATTTTCGTTTCATTTTGTTTCTGTTTTGTTTCCCTGCTCAATGTCAGCAACGTTGGAACAATGTATTCTTCAGGCTATTTCATGCCTAAGATGTTTCCAAAGCAGTTTTCAGTGCAGCTCTTACACTGGTCCCATCACCAGTATCTCTCTGATCATCATAGAATCACAAGCTCGTGCTGCACACGGGGAAGGGTTTTGGTGGTGGTGCCTTGGAGGTTTTGTTGTTGCTGTTGGTTGTTTTTTTTTTTTTTTTTTAAAGATGGCTCTGAATGTGGAGTTCTCCCTGCGTTTTCCATCAGAGCACATCTGCATCAGTGCAGCACTGATGCTGCCGACAAGGCACGCTTCCAAATTTCACCAGCTTCATTCCCGGTATCAACTGTCTGCAAACAGCTGTCCCTGTAATCTGCGTGCTGCAGCTTGTGCCTTGAGGGAAGCCAAAATAATGCACATTGCTGGAAAGCTGATGGGCAGAGCTGGCCAGGAATATTCTCGCTCTCACTGGTGTAGATGTGTAGGTTTTTTTTTTAGTTTCAAACGGCATTTTTTGATGGGCAGGGAGAATCTTAACTCCGCAGAACAGGCTTCTTTTATTTGGAGCTTTTAATTTGCAGTCAAACTTCCATTGTTCTTCTTCTACTTCCCGGAATTTGTCTTTCTGTGAAAGAAGAACCACGCTTCCTTTCTACTTCCTACCTCTCACTTGCTGGCAGTGACAAAGCTTTTCATATTTCCGTTCCTCAGAAAAGCTGAAAATACCTGCAGAGCTTCTGCTTGGAGACTTGCAGCCACATGCAGGGGCCTTTGCACAGCTGGGAAGTGCCACTGACTCATTATGAAGGATCCCAGCCAGGTGGACATTTAAATCCATTTAAATCCAGCTAATCCATCTGCTGATGCACATGGAAAGAGGGGAAACAGAATCAGGGAAGGAAACCACAGGACAGGATAGCACTGAAAAGCTCTGTGTAGTGACCCACTGTAGGAAAAGTTGAGCTGTTTCTGTTGTTTGGTGGTTTGGGGGTTGGGTTTTTTCCCCAGATATTTTTCTGGGGAGCGAATCTCCTGGTAGGAAGGATGTGGCATCAAAACTCTTTTGTCCCTCAAAGCTTGTGCCCACCCCAGCTACTGCAACCACCCTTCATCAAGCTCCAGGTGTAAATGCTCCTGGCAGGTCCTGGGCACAAGGTGAAATATCTGTTTGACTCCCTCTGTATCCTACATCCATGCAGGGAATGGAGTTTGGAGGGAAAAATTACAGTAGAAACCCAAATAAACGGGACACTTTCAGCTCCCTAAAAGCAAATCCACAGACACCTCTCATTGCTTCACCCAGGGAGGTTTGGTGTCTGCAAGGCAGTTCAGCTCCACTTCAGGCGTATCCCCAGATCCTCTTCATCCAGTTGTGGCATTTCAAGTGGATGAGATTTCAAAGAAACATTTGGAAATGGAGATGTTATTATGGATATAAACATGGATGAGCTGTTTTTTGTGAAGAGGAGACAGTGTTTACTGTGGTTGAGCTGTAGAATGGAAAAATAAAAGCATTCTCAAGTGCATTCAGCTGCGTTCTGCTACAGGGAACTGCCTTCACAGGCCAAACACCACGGGCATTTCTCATCCAACGCTGTTTGCACACCTCTACTTCCACGTGAGCAGCTTTTTCTTAAGGGAGAAATAATTGTTTAAAGCCCTGAGTTGTTAAGTTCATGGTTTCCAGTGAAGTGTTTCTCCAGTGATGGATCTTTGCTCATCAGGAACCAGCAGGGAGCCACCCTGTCCCCCCAGCATCTTCATCTCAACCACAGCCTGGGGAGAGTTTCTGCTCACAGCAAACACGATTTTGTACCAATTGCATACAGGTAGGGTATTCAATTATCTCATTTTGGAGACATCTTTAAAAAAACCCCAAACATTTCGTGCAGGATACACGTGACAGACGCTCAGCCTCAGGCTTGCTCAGGAAATTGCCTTGCATCTAGAAGTGGAGGGGGAAAAAAAACCTTACCATCTCGCCACCTCCATAAATCAGCCATCTGCAGGATGTAAACTGGTGTAACACGGCTCTATCAGCACTTACAGCTCCCAGCACTTCCAAAAGGTTTATACGAGAACAATTTTGTCTCTCCTGAAAGAAATCCCGTGCCATAAATTAACAAACTTTCCAGGAAACATGACAAAGAGATCCACTTGTCGGTACTGACCTTTGGGGCTCAGTTATGGAGCTCATAAAAAGGAGAAGTTTCCCCTTGTGGATGAAAGGAACTAAAAAGCTAAGTTTATCTCTAGATGTTTAGGGAAGAAGGTCACTTGCAGCACGTCGTGATGTCGCTGCAATGCAAGGAGGTGTTCTGGGATGGGTTTGACAGATGATGGGGGGAAAGCAAGGAGGAGACCAACGCATTCCTCTCCTTCCTGGCCTTTACAGGCTCTAAGGACATAACCCAGCACCAGCCTGAAAGAGCAGGAAAACCCCTACTGAGCCCAGCAGGGCAGGAATAGAGATTATTTCATTTTCAGGACTTTTTTACCCACGTGTGTTTTCAGATCTGTGGCACTGGCTGCAGGATCAGGGGCTTTTCTCCAAGTGCAGCAGCAACTTTTGCCATTTTTTGGCAATTTGGCCAATGTTTTCCCATTATCATTGTTCTCTAAAATCCTGGACGCAGATAAACACTGCTACTAAACCAAGCCTGGGGCCAAGAATGCCCCACCATGCTGTGCTCCTCTCAGCTCCACCAAGGTCTGTGCAGATGGTCTGTGAGGAGCAACACCCTCTCCCTTGTGCACTTGGACCAGCCAGAAACCCGTTAATTCTAGGAAATTTCAGCCATCTGGAACACAAGCAGGATGGGAGGCAAGGGGGAAATGGCTTTGCACTCACAGGGGCCTGGGTGAGATTAGGTATTTGGAAGAAATTCCTGGCTGTGAGGGTGGTGAGGCCCTGGCACAGGTTGCCCAGAGAAGCTGTGGCTGCCCCTGGATCTCTGGAAATGTTGAAGTCCAGGCTGGATGGGGCTTGGAGCAACCTGGGGTAGTGGAAGGTGTCCCTGCCCATGGCAGGGGGTTGGAATGAGGTGGGCTTTAATGTCCCTTCCAACCCATTTCTAGGATTCCATAATCTGTCATATTGTGAATGATTGTGTCAATAGTGGGTATAACTTGGGACTGGGGGAAAACCACAGGATTGATTTCCCCCCAGACAGAGATACTTCTGGGAAAAGCAGCCAAAGAGCTGGCCCGGTTCCTGCTCTTTTTTTTTTTTTTTTTTTTTTTTTTTTATTTCTCATGGACACACTCATGGGAAAAGCACCATAATTCCATAAAACTGCCCAACACTTAGAAATTTCTTAGTTGGTGCATTTATAAACCTTTTTTTTTTTTTTTTGCTTCCTGTTTTGACTGCTCCAGCTCTCAGGGATTTCTGCAGTGTTACAAATCAGGGAAGGTCTCCAGCTGAGGAACTTGGGGTATCCACAACAAGAGCAGACACACAGCCAGACCTTATTTGAGTCTGTGACAAGATGAGCCTCACACTGCTCTTATTTGCCCCCTCCTTTACCGTAAACAGCTGCTTTCTTTTTAAGGGATGCCAAAACCTTCAATGTGTCTCTGGGTGTTCATGCTACCTGCATGGTAGCACCAAACCTGCTAAAGTGGGCCTGGAAACTTTACTCTCTACTTCTAAGAAACACCCTTGACATACAAAAAAAAAAAAAAAAAAAAAAAAAAAAAAAAAAAAAAAAAGCCAAATCTTGAAAACAGGAAACCACAAGTGGTTTCACCTCTAATAAATAAGTTCAACTGTTGAAAAAAAGCCCAAAATAAACCCTGACAATGTTTCTGAGACAAGCTGTCCTGACGCACTTCTCATTCCTGGCTGTTTTCCGTCTCCCACCGTGCCCCCAAGGTATCACCCTGTTTTTCAGAGCATCACCCTACCAGTACCCGGCTAACAATGTTGCTCACAGCTAAGTGTCCTTATTTTGCTGGTTTTTGCAGCCTTGCCCTTCAGACAACATCCCCTCCGAGCAGCCTTGTGAATAGACAGGAAAGGAACTTCCCATTGACCTTCATCCCAAGGGGATTTGAATTAATCATGGCAGGAGGAGGTCTGGGAGCTCTGAAGTCTCCCTGGTGCCCCTGAGAGCTCCCAGCAAAGGGGCTGCATTGCTCCAGTGCTCCACTCCCAGCCCACCCCTGGTATTTCATGTCCATCTGTCCTTCCTCTCCCTAGTCCTTGTCATGCACCAGCCATGCGGGGAGCTTGTCCTGCCTCCCCTGCCCAGCCCAAAAAGTCCCCAAAGAGGGACTTACTGAACCCCAAAAGGAGGCAGAAGTAGCAAATTCCTGCTTCTGCCCAAACGTGGAGGAGCTGTGGTAGAACACACCTCTTCATATATAAGCTAATGGAGAAAATCACGGGATTTGGGGCCTCTTCTTCTTTCCCCCCCCACATCTCATTCTCATCACAGGTCACATAACCCACCCCATGGAAATCCTTGTACGGTCTGACAAATGTGCTGGAAGGCACCTGACCCACATCCAGCTCCTGGCCAGCAACCCTCCACCCAAACAGCACTGCTCAGCCTCAGCTCAGGATGGTGCACAAAAGGCACGACTAGATCAAAGTGCATTAAAAATAAAAAATAAATAAATAAATAAGTAAAAATTTAAAAAAAAAATAAAAAAAAATAAAAAAGGCAAGTGCTAAGAAGGCAGGATGGAGAGATCACCCCCTGATAGGCCCTCTTGGCTTCCTTACTGCACACCCCTTCTCCCAGACGTGCTGCCCTCCAGGGAAACACAGGACAGGGACATCCAGACAGAGCAATCACATCAACTCCACGTGCAATATCAGCCCTGTGCCCTGGAGAGGACACGGCTGGAAAGTGGCGTTTCATCTCCAGCCATCACCATAGGAAACATCTCATCTACAGCCAGGAGAGGAATATTTCCAGGAGGGGGATGATGTCAACTTAAAAAGCCACATGTGAGAATACATATGGATTAAGCGGCTTCGAACAGTCTTGTCCAAGCTTAAAAACCCCAAAGAAATAAAAATAATTAAAAAAACCCCCAGCTTCCTGAAGCAGTTGTCTTGCTCCAGCAGCTACAGAGAGGGTAAGGATGACTAAAACTCCTTCAGCAGCCAAGTGAGACACGGCTCACCTTCACAACACGATAGATCAGAGATTACTTTATGGTAAATAGAACTTGTATCCAATAACACAACACTCTGAAATGGGAAAAACATGCAAAGGATTTCAGGCAGGGGTGTGCCTTAACTCCCCAAACACCTGGGGGTGGGTTATTTGTACACAGAGAGCTGCATGTCAAGAGGTTCAGTAAAGTGTGGGGCTGCTGGGACCCTGAATGAGGAAATGAGCTCATCTTTTTACCTTCGAAAATCCCAATTTACAGAACTGAAATCTCTTTACTCTTCAGTAAAACTGATGTATTTCTTGTCTTTGTTTCCTGGCCCAATGAGGAGAGAATTCTACTTTTGTAAGTAGATAATTTGATGGAAAAGTGCATTTAAATAATTCTGTTAAAGCTGATCTTCAAATGGACTGTAACAGTGCATGTCATAATTTTAAATACTGATTGCAAATTTAAAAATGTCCATTCATTATGTATTCTAAGTATATTATAAATGACAGTAAGTATGATTTTAGATTGCACAGGCAAAGCTTGACAATTGGACCATATGCTTGAAGACTGGAAGTGTTCATTCTGTATTAATGAAGTTATTTAAAATTAGGAGCCTCTCCTTATTTTTCCAAGTAGTTCATCTATATTCTGTACAAGGAATACACTCATACTGAATTCTCTGAGACTAACAACAGGTAGATACATAAAATAAAAAAGATATTGCAGCAGAATAGGTAAAGAACAACAAAAAGGTAGGATATTAATAATTCATGATAACATTTCCCAAACATCATACTTTTCAACTTCGTTACCATCCCAACAGTTCTATTGGACTTTTAGCCAGGAAACATTTCTCAGATAAGTCTGGTAACTGAACAGAATAACATCTCCAAGAAAAATCCCCCAGCTCGTTTATCAACGTACAACGCTCCAAAATTCCCGGAAAACTGGAGAAGTAGAACAGTGTATCTGTCCCCTTTTTACCAGCCACCTTCTGTCAGACACAGATAACACACAAAAGACCATAGTTACCAGAATTAGAGATTCAGCATCCCTGGGTACACAAAGGTTATGTCCAACAGTGCATTTCTGACACCCCAGCACAGCTAAAGGAGCAAACACCCACATGGCTGCTCACACCTCCCTCCACACCAGCAAATCCTCCTCCCGCTCCTTCAAAATAATGAGCCCCATCAGCTACAGCAAGCTCTCAATAAGAAAATAAACAGAAATTAAACGTTTGCCTTTCTCCTGAAGTGAATGGCTGAGGTGGAAATAAAGCCAAAGGACCACCAATGGAGTCACTGCAGGGTTTGAAGACTCTGCTGCTGCTCCACCTGACATCCTCTTCCTGCCATCCCAGCGCTGTTCCAGCCTCACTACCCTGCTCCACTCAAGGTTAGTAGGGGGGAATCAGACCTAACTTATGGGGTAATTAGCAGCAGGAGTGATTGTGCTCCCAAGCCAGCAGCAAAAACACGTGTCCTCGTGGCCTCCTGAGAAACCATCCGGGCAGAAATCAGTGAGAAGGTGTTGAATTTGGGCAGTGGTTTTGCTGCAAGGTCAATGCTCACCTCCCATTTTCCACCCCAGTACCTGGACTTGAGATTGAGTTTGTTGTGAAAGAGGATTGATCTGCATTAGATACAGGGAAGAAGTTTTTTTACTGTGAGGATGGTAAAAGAGTGACACGGGCTTCCCAGAAAGGTAGTGGATGTCACATATCTGGAAACCTTCAAGTCCAGGTTGGACAGGGCTTGGAGTAACCTGGTCTAGTGGAAGATGTCCCTGCCCATGGCAGGAATCTTTAAGGTCACTTCCAACCCAAAGCATTCCATGACTTTGTGAACAAATCTCTCTGATTGTGGTGACCTTGGTGACACTCCTGTGCACAGGGATGGACTCCCCACATCCTCAGGGAGGGTTTTGGTTTTTTTTTTTTTTTTCTGAGCTTTTTGATTGCACTTGGATTTCTGACAGAGCTACAAATCCCCTGCTGCCAGACAAAGACACTCCTATCTTTTGGTAATTAACTGTGGTTGTGTTCAGAAGCAACCCACCAGTATTTCAGGTGAGCTGCATCTCTTGGTGCTAATTATGAAGATGTTCTCAGTGGAAAAGGGCACCTTCAGCCAGACTGCACTGAAGGGAGAGGGGAGATTCTTCTTTACCAAGATAAGAATTTAATGACTGAGACTTTCCAGGCTTGTGTTAGTCAGGATAGTTCCAGCAATTGGTGTTCCTCCTGCCACGGGAGGAAATACACGGGTTATTAATTGCCCTAAGTTCTCACAAGCACCTGGAGCAGCTTTATCATTGCATTAAGTGGGTGATTTACCTTCTGGGTAAAAGCAAAAACTCTGATTAACTCCTCCAAGTTAATTGACAACCGAAGTAGTCCACCTGGAACTAAGTGGTAGCTGCCTTCCTGTGGTCATTAAAAACAATGAATAATTTCCATTTAAAAAATATTGAAGACTTATGAAAAACACTGAATAGGGTAGGAAGTATTTTTGAGTCCATCCCTCCAGCCAAAATCAGAACAGGCAGTACACAAAGCTGTGTTTCAGCTTTGCCCCAGGTGACATCTGATGACGACTGAAATAAGTAAAAAGGTTACCTTGTGTCCTGCATATCCGACTTTTTCTCTTACCCAGCAGGGTATGTTATTCACTGCTTTTGAAACAGAAACCCAAGAGGGTTTTGATCTCCATTTATCTTAGAAGAGCATTCTGAGGTTCAGAACATTTCCTAATATCAAACTATGCTCTTCTTACCACCTGATTTTCAAACACAAAGCAGTTTATCCTCTGTGTGGATACACACCAACCTCATTTTAAATGAAGTCAAACATGAACAATTTCTGTTCTGGCAAAGCACAAAGATTTGATCTCTTTGCTTGCACAATGTGACCAGGAAAAAGGTGAAACAGGATGACACTAATTTTAGAACTATGTTGCCTTTTTTGCAAAGTCAGAGCATCACTCACATTTGACAGTAATGAACTAAAACCATCTTTGTTTCAGACTTTAAAAAAAAAAACAAACTAGAACAAGAGAAGTCAGTGGTAATCCCATGGGAAGAAAATACAACCCTGTTTCCAAATTCTTTGGGTTTAAAGGTATAAATCATTCATCCAGCACAGGACTGTGAGGGGAGAGCTAACACACTGCTCTGAACCTGACAACGTATTTCCCCTGTCCTTATTAATTAACATCAGTGAATATGTCAGCATGAGCATATGTTCTCCAAAATGCCTTTATTTTGACACATAGCATCCTTTGACCTACCAAAACCTCCTCCCTCCCTGGTAGGAAAACTCATCAGGACAGTCATTCTATTATGCAGCTCTGCTGAGCATCCCCATATCTATTCCTGGGATGAGCAGACCAAGTGTCCTGTACTTTTTTGGGGAACAGAGCTCAGCAGAACTAAAGGCAGCCCTGTGAGCAGCAAGAAGATTCAGCCCCAGATGTGAAACACCTGAGTGGAGGTGTCTGTACATCTGAGTTCCCTCCAGAGCCATCTGAGATCTGATGCCCCATCCCTGGAAGTGTTTAAGGCCAGGTTGGACAGGGCTTGGAGCAGGCCCTGTCTAGTGGGAGGTGTCCCTGCCTGTATCAGGGCCTTGGAACAACATGATTTCTAAGGCCCCTTCCAACCCAACCATTCTGGGCCTCTGTGGCTGTGTGATGCAGGAGTTGGAGGCTGGAGAGCGCTTTGCTTACACTAAAGCAGGATTTCGGGTAGGACCCCGTGAAAGTCCTGTTGTTGTTTCTTCCCTTCCAAACCAACAGGGAGCACGTGTTGTCCATCAGTCTCAACACCGACACCCTGGGAGGTCTGGACCAAAAAAACATCCTTTGTGAGAAGAGCTGAGGTGCCAAAAAGGCGACTTTCTCCAAGGTACCATTCAAGTCTTCCCCTTGCTGGAAGGAGCCCAGGAATCTGTCGTGCATATCAGCACTTGCCCATTTCTAGGATATTTCTAGTGCAGCAAAAAAGTGCACTCAGGCATCATCCTCCACTCCAACCACATGCATTATTGCTCTCTGAAAAACATGTTGAAGTCCTTGGCAAGCCTGTGCTCCCCCCCAAAGGACAGCTCAGATTCATCTCAGATTCATCCACTCTCTCTCCCAGTGCCAAGAATGGAGGTGAGAGGTAGTAGATATATCATCACACACATTTGGGGCACATTATCTAAGGTCACCCGAGATGCATGGTGCAGTTTAAGGTCATTTTTCCTCTCTCTTGTCTGTGCACAAATCCAGGTTAATCCTTGCATGGATTATGGCTTATAATGGTGATGGCCAAACCTCAGAGAAGAGGTGGGTCCCCTTTGTGCACTCTGAGATTGGAAGTTTGCAATTAAATAAGGAAACAAAACCCCACAGTCAACATTTTGAAGCCCTGAAGTTAGCTCTGTGGCTCTTATTTCTACAGTATTTGCCTGCAGCAGCGAGGAGCGAGAGGCCACGGGGCAGAGGTGGGTCACCACGTCCTTGCACTGACTGTGACACACAGCCCAGACTGCCCTCCACCTTGGAAAGATTTATGAGTCCCTCTTTCATCTCATAATCCTTCACTTTTGCCACGTAACCTACCCTGAACCTGCCATGAGTCAGCAGGACTTGTCTGTTAAGGCAAAGATTGATGCATGGCTTTGGAGCAGGTAGTGTGTGCTCCTGGGTCAGCCAGAGGCATTCTGGTAATATTAACCATCTCTTCTCTTGTCCCTGAGCCCCAGACGAGGGATGGACCAAGCTCAGGGCCTGCACAAAGATGTTCCAGGTGCTGTTGCCTCACTGGCCCTTCCCCAGACAGGCTGAGGTTGTGATGTGGTTGTGCCACACAAAGCCAAGTGCATTTTCCAGCTCTTTTGCGTGTCTTGTGTCCCACAGTCGCTTTTTTGGCTGCTGGAGAAGTTTTCCACCAAATCAGAGAAAAACATGAATATTATCAATTGGTGTATATTAGGGATTGTGTGGCTGGCAAAAATATTTACCCTTGGGTTCTGTCCAAACCCTTCCCACATGGTCAAATCATGCCTCCCAAAGCTATCCCAATAAAAAAAAAACCAAACAAACCCATACCTAAAGTTGGTGCTGTAGTTTGCTTTAGAGGTGGGTACGTGTCAGGAATGAGGGATGGCTGAGAGCAAGCCCTCCTATTTGCTTAAAGAAAAGTCCCAGGGCTTGATATGGGAGGTCAAATCTGCCAGCCTAAATCACTTTATTTCTTGAAAGTTGCAAATATATCGTGGCCTTCACCTAAAAGCAACGTTGCCATCACAGCAGACGGGGATTGCGGCTCCTTTCATCCCTGGCAGAGGAGGGCTGTGGGCTGCAGGCTGAGGGTTGAAAAGATACTTTTCTTTGGAGATGCCAACAGTTTCTTCAGCAGATTTCTCCCCCTCACCCCCTCCCACCCCAACCTACTTTCACAAAAGAGATCCAAAAAAAAAAAAAAAAAAAAAAGCCAACAAAAAACCAACAACCCATAAATGGATCCTGTAGTGTCTGCAATGTAAAGAATTAGCTGAATGGGAAGAAATGAACCATGGTCTTTATGTCCTAGTTACAGTCAGTGCAAACATTGCTGCTAATCCCTGTTGTCGGAGGGGACCGGGGAAGAGACACAGATAGATCCCACTGGGAACATTTTGTCTCTCTCAATCTACACTTGAGTTCACATTTTTGTGTGTGTGTGTGTGTGTGTAATAACACTGAGTTGTATTAAGAAGCCTGTGGATAACATAAAGCTGGGAGGGGGGGGGGTATCATTCGTCCTCCCTTCCACTGAGCGCAGCACCTACAGTCTTCGTATGCAGGGAGGTCTCAGCAACCCATTCATTTCAGGGGAGAAAAAGAAAGCTATTCATTCCCAGCAAATCCCACTTTGCCATGGTAACCTCCCCTTCCCGCCCCTCGCACACAACAGTTGTTCACACGGGCTGCTTAAAACAAGACGACAAAACCAAACCATCGCCCATCCAGCCCTGGTGTTTTCGGCTTTCAGTTTTCTGGAGGAGTCCACTACCCTCCCCCCGTGCCGGGGCCAGGGGTAACCCAGTGATGGGGAAGAGAAGGGGTAAACACCTCGTTCTGTGCCCTGCCATCCCTGGTGCCATCCCAGCTCATGTCCCTCAGTGGGACCCATCTCAAGGACAGGGTATCCTCTATCCCTCGAGCTTCCCGGTGGGACAGTGCCTTGGAAGCAGGGGACAGCACGGAGCACTTCTTTCCTACACCGTTGAGCCAAGGAGAGGTTTTTGGCATGCCAGAGCCCTTGCAGGGACTGGGAAAGGGAAAAACAGGCACCCTGCCAGGTCTGTCCCGGTTTGAAAGGATCTGCCTTGTTTTCTGCTGTCCCTTCCATGGGGAGCATGTCCACGGGTCCAGCAGCAGCTGGGGACCAGCACAATTCCCACAGGTCTGAAGGCCTCCAGCTGTTCCAGCCCCCTCCAGCCACCCTTGGGTATCAGCCCTGAAGCCCACAGCCCTCAGCCACAGCCAGAAAGCTCCAGTTTGTGCTGCTCATGAAGCATTTGGGGCGCCACTAAAGCTGCTGGGAAGGACACAGGAGATCCAGGGCTTCTCCTGGCACCACGTGGATCATCCTGGTCTGGTGGAAGGTGTCCCTGCCCATGGCAGGGGGGTTGGAACGAGATGATCACAGAGCCATAGAATCGCAGGATGGTTTAGGGTGCAAGGAACCTTAAAGATCATTTTGTTCCAGCTCCCCTGCCATGGGGACAGACACCTTCCATTATCCCAGGTTGCTCCAAACCCTGTCCAACCTCTCCTTGGGCACTTCCAGGGATACAGGGTCAGCCACAACTTCCCTGGCCGAGGGGTTTTGGGACACTCAGACCCAAACCATCTTGACCTTGCACCGAAACTTCAACTAAAATCACAATTTCAACCAGACCAACCAAGACTGAAGTGACTTGCCCAGTGCCTCGTTGGCAGAAGACCTTGTTCCAGCCAGAGGTAATTCCTTGGTGTTGTTATTTTCTGAACAAAGACTTATGTAACACTACAGGAGACTCCTGTGACAAGGAACAAAGCAGGGAAATCCAGCCAAAACCCAAGGAAGCAGTGCTGGGAAGACATGACTCCTCAGAGGGTGCTTTGTGGGCTTTACCTTTGCAGCATCCTCTCTGCTGAGAGCAGTGCTCCCCACAGCTAAGAAAATCACATCATTTTTGGTTAACCTGAATCCACTTTTAAGAGCAAATAAGGGATTCCTGGCAAAAATACAATTTCAGTAAAAAACTAGATTTAAGAACTGGTTTTGATTATGAATTAATGGGGTTTTTTATTTTTACAAATGCAGAGAGAGCGCAAAATGTCGGGAAATAAAATAAACTGTCTGCACCGGGTGTTTTTTGAAATAAATCCCAGCAACACCACAGATTTTATCCTACCCTTTATTGCTGAATGAAGTGAAGGAAGCCCTTTTGGTGACCCAGACTTTTCCCTGCTATGTCCTGGGCATAAAACCCTCCCTCTCCACAGGCAAACAAGGTTAGTCACTTGTCACACCGCAGCCTATTAATATGAAGATATTTAAACACCCTCCAGATCCTCTGGCAAATTGCTCCACATGGGTTTTTCAAAGCACACAATTAGTTTCCTGACTTTTAGTGGCACCTCCTCAAAAATTTCCTCATGTGTCCAGAACGTTTTTGCCTTCCCAGAAGACCCAGCACATTCTGGGATCCACAATAGCACTGCTGCCCCCCCCCCCAAAAAAAAAAAAAGAAAGAGTAACTTTAGACTTAGAGAAGACTCAAAGCAAAGTGTCTTCGTCTAAAACCAAAGCTGAACCAGTCATTCTTAGATGGAGAAACTACTCCTCTCCCTTCACAAGAAGGAGCATTTGACTTGCTCAAACATTCAGAGTTGCAATGAATCCCGCTAAAAAGTCCCCCTTGGGAAAAAAATCCCTTAACGACAGAGTTTGACTCACACTAAACTCACTGCAACCATGGGGTAAGGGGTGAGAAAAGGGAGAAAATCAATCCAAAGGGTTCTCCACTCTCAAATTTTCACTCAAAGGGCTCTGACATGAGCAAAAGCGTATTAAAACTCAGCGCCTGGAGGAATGAGTGCTCCCAGCTGTCTGTCCTGCCTCCTTCCCCTCCAGTGTCACCGTATATGTGACACAGACAGCCTGGCTCAGGCAACAGCTGTTAAACCACTGGAAATTTCACACAGATTTAGGGTTTCTTTCATATATGAAGTTTAACCTGCAGCTGTTGAGCAGCTGCTCCGTGGGAGCTTAACCACCCGTGAGGCAGAGATGGGGATCCCGGGCGAGGGGGAGGACAAGTACCTGGGGGAACCAGAGCACTCACAACTGATCTGTGTCCATAAACCACGGCTTGGCCCCTGGGCCACACCAGAGCCTGATTTTCACTCAGGAGGATGCTTCTGGGGTCTCTCTCTGAAAGGTCCCTGCTCCCTTCAGGCTCCAGGTGCAAAACAACTGATGCCATCCGGCTCAAACCCAACCTGGAGGTTGAATAAGTGCTGTGACCTCGCAGCCTCTGCATCCTGGGTGTCCCTAAAGTATTCAAACACACAACATTTAGACTGAAAGGTCTGCATGGCAATGAAATAATAGGATGCATTTACAGATTATGGAGTCAAGGAATCATTTATTTTGGAAACACCCTCCAAGATCATCGAGTTCAACCCTCCCCTCAGCACTGCCAAGGCCACCACTAACCCAGGTCCCCAAGTGCCACATCCACGTGGCTTTTAAATCCCACCAGGAATGGGGACTCCAACACTGCCCTGGGCAGCTGTGCCAGGGCTGGACAACCCTTTCCGTGAAGGAATTTGCCCTAATAACCGGTCTAACTCCACACAGGGGAAAATAAAAGCCAACCTCTCTGCTCCTTGATTTTTTTTTTTTTGTTTGGTGAGGACCAGCAAGTTTCTAGCCCTTTGTCTATGCCAAAGCCTTAAACTCTGATGGCCACTGGCATTTTCTGGACCCCTCAGGACTGTAACAAAGCCCCGTGTGCAGCACAGGACATTCAGGAATGTCACACAGCCACATGGGAGATACAAGGATCCTGTTTGCTCCTCATACCTTGTTAAAAGCAATCATACTGGTTTATGGATAAAGGGAACACGGCCTTCATCCTCCAAAAGCCACGCTGAAAGAACAGGTTGCATTGTTAACCTGAGGGACCACGGCCACAGTGGGAATGACACAGCTCAGGTTCCCCCTCAACCAAACCGGGATTTGCCCTGCTGTTCAAGGTTTGCTGGGATTTGTAGCTCCCAAACCACCCAGGATGTCACAGAAAACCAGAAGCTGCCCTTGGGGATGGTGTTCCCACAGCCTGGACCACACTTGTGTCTTGGAGCTGGCCTTTTCCACCCTGCTCCACAGACATTTCTCTGGGGCACTGAGAAGGTGCTCAAATGAGATTGTAAAGATATATGGTAACTTTACCAGATTGGGTATGACCACTGATTTACAATATCAGCCTCTTCGTTGGGAACTCTCAATTTGCTACCACAGCCAGAAAAACCTCACAGTTTTGCCATGGTTGTCTCATCCACTCTGGATAAGCAAAGAAAACCAAGCAGAACACTGGCTTAGAAAAAGCAATCCAATAACTTCTTTATCCTACTCTTCATACAAAGAGAGTTCGTTTCACCTCGTCCAACCTCATCCACTGTGTTTCCCGCAGGAATGACCTCATCCTCTCACCAGCCTCAAAAAGGAACTGCCTAAAAGCTTAAGACAAAGTCAGATTGTTCATCGTCGTCACTAAGTTGTTTTTACTGATAACCACAAATTAATTTATTTAAGCTGTTGGTACCCATTTAAGAAATACTTATGAGAACTTCTCCAGACCAATTCCAGTAGTGTTTCATTGGTGGCTCCTAAAGAGACTGCCAAAACTGCGTGCTGCCCACTCTCCAAAGTAAATGGGGGGGAAAATAACGCTGCAGAATATCATTTTATATCAACCCTGCTGTGGGCCAAGTTTTTGCCACACACATCATACTGCAAATGGTTTCCTAATTTCTTTGCATGAAATTAATGAAGAGTAAAATTTGTGTTTACATTTCAAGCAGTTACACACCCCACAGCAGTTTCGCTGAGGGTGTGTATTAAACATAAATAAAATATTTGCTCTGACTTGTACCTTCCTTATCAGCCTCAGCCACAAGATATCCCAGTGCCAACACTGGACTCCCAGGGTGGAAAATATTACTGCTGACAACCCTTGTGAGAGCACCCAGGCACTCTTTGGTTGATGGAGCAAAAGAGTTTCCAAAGAGAAGCCATCCTGCTGCTGGATGGACTGTTAGGATTCAGGGGTGGACCTGGGGCAGAACCTCAGATCTACCCACCTTCAAATTTCACAGAGGTTTTGTATCTGTGTGACTGCATGAATTTTTCTGTTCTTGCCCTTTGCTACACTCCCAAAACCAGCAAGGCTGTTCAGCTCCCACTGAAGAGCACTTACAGAGGCTGGCATGTTTTTCCCAGGAAAAAAACCCCAATCCTACAGAAAGGAAACCCCACAACCAAAACATCCCCATCCCTGGCTACTTCTGCACCACAGAAACTGTGATGGGAGAGAATATACCAGTAGACACCAGGGTGGACGGAAATTATGAAAGTTTCCAATTTGAAAGGCAATTTCCTTCATTCAGCATCATCTCCCCACTCCTTTCAAGGACTCTCAGAGCTCTGGAATCTCAGGAATTTGGAATCAACCCTGATCCTTTGCTGCTTTTTTTTTTTTTTTTTTAGCTGCGAAATATTACAAGGCTAATTGACCCTTTTAATCAATGATCCTGAAAAACACCTACATGACACTGCTGATAAAATCTGTGGGCAGCATTTGCATTGGCAGGATGGCAGCTATCACGGAGGGGGGGCAGGGCAGCTGCACAGGATGACTGGGATCCTTCAGCCAGCCAAATGTATTCCAACAAACCCCATTTTTACTGAGCTGTGCAGAAAGCTGGAGCTGGAGCTGTTGCTCACTTGGTGGGAAAATCCATCCTGGAAGGTTTCAGCTGAAAAAAATTCAGATGCAATGATATTGCACTGATGATGCAACTACAACGATATTGAAGAACTTGGTAGCAATGCCAAAATGAAGAAAATGAAAGCATTGGAAAAGTTATTTTAAGGTAGAAGAAATACTTTCAGATCTCTGTGTCAAAAGGTAGGAATAAAAAAAACATATTCAAACCACCATATTCATCGCTCTGGCTGGGGCTGTGGTGTCCCCACAACAGAGAGGATGGTAAGATTTTTAGATATTGCATTGGGTGAGGGCATTTGCCAGCTGGGATCCTCAATACTGGGAGATGTCACAGCAGATTCCACCCATCTGGGGACTGTTCTCTCTGGTTTAGCCAAAGGAGGGTTGAAGATGGCCTTGATCACTGCATGTGAGAGCCTGGACTGGGGAAAAAAAAATAAATGGCCACTAGTGGACCCTCAGCAGCTGAAGAGAGACAACTTCAAATGAAGAATAAAGTTCCTTTTCCCGAGGGTTTGACTAACCACATGGGAGAACCGTCATGGGACATGATAGATGTGCATTTCTTGGTACCTTCAGCTCCAAGGCATCACCTTTCTCAATAGTGTGCTTTAGCCAAATACAAGTGATTGTACTTGCACTGCAATGGGGGGTTGGGGAAACAAGGAGGAACTGGATGCTTTTCATTTACTGAAGGAGCCTTTGGCACCATGAATCAGCCTTTCAGTGTGAAGCACCCCTTGGTAAGCAATGCAAGAAGAATTCTCTGAAGAATGATCTGTTCTTTACAGGAGAGAAAACTCCCCGAAAGCACAACTTGTTCCTGCTGCTACACAAGCCACCCCTGATCCTACTCGGGGGACATTTTGTCTTTCTCCAGTTGCATCAGGATATTTGTTGTCACTGCACATTAGAGTTTTCAGTAGCTGCCTGATGTTTTAATTCTTCCCCTGCAGAATTCAGTGCCCTTCCAAGTTGGTCTCTCCTCCTCTTCCTGAGGGCTGAGCAAGCATGAGAACAGCCTCTGGCCCACACTGCCAACAATGACCTGGAGGGAACAGAAAAACCACCAAGCAACACATTCAGCCCTCAATATTTGCAGAAATGGACATCACTGAAATAATCTGCCAGGGGGGCTCAGGTTGATCAGCACAGAGTCTGTGCCCAGGACAATCCATGCAGTTTCTGAAAAGGTGGCCTCCAGCCACTCCTGGGTACAGCACCTACAGCTAAAGACTCCCATCCTACAGCTCTCCCTATGTAAAAGCTCCAGATGCTGCAAAGGAGAACCAGAAGCATTGATTTGAGAAGTTAAATCCATCTGGGTAGAGGGAGCAAATTGGAGTTGTATCTGTCAAGGTTTAGAAAAGCATGGGTCCATGTCCTTCCAGCATCACCACTGTGATGGCTCCTGAGGGCCAGCACGCTGGAGAGGGATGCTTTGTGTTGAATAATGTTTGCTGGTAAATCCTTGAAGAAATACACAGAATAATAGGATGACTTCAGATTATTATTATTAGAATAGATAATTTCTGATTTTAGAATCAAAAGCCTTCTAATATCGAGTCCAGCTCTTCCCCCAGCACTGCCAAGGCCACCACTAACCCATGTCCCCAAGCCCTGGGCAGCTGTGCCAATGTTTAACAACCCTTTCCATGAATAAATTCCTCCTCATGTCCAACCTGAACCTCCCCTGGCACAGCTGGAGGCCGTTTCCTCTCATCCTGTCCCTCGTTCCCTGGGAACAGAGCCCTACCCCCCACCCTGGCTCCCCCCTCCTGTCAGGGATTGCAGAGCCAGAAGGTCCCCCCTGAGCCTCCTTTTCTCCAGGATGAGCCCCCTCAGCCCCCTCAGCTGCTCCTCATTAGAGTTCTTCTATACAACATGGTGTTTTCTGTCCAGCTCCTGGTGATGATAAACCGAGCAAAGAGAAGGGAAGTGACAACATTGTGTTGGGTTTTGGGTTTATTTTTTTTTTCCATGCTTAGAGTTGTACAGTGCAAACCTCATTCTTGGTTTTCTCTTCCATCTGAAGGCTCCTCATAGACACCTTGCAGTAATTTTGTGCTTATGAAATTGTTCCAACCTCTGCAGCTCAGCTCCCCTTCGAACAATGCATTCTCTGTGAGCCCCTGAATAGAAAACATCAGCCCATAGTGATAGAGCTCCAGTTAGTGCCCAGCCCTAGACATGGGATAAAAGTGCTTTTCAATGTGTACTTGGGGGGAAAAAAAAAAAATGTCTTTTAATGCTCACACAGTACTCCTTTTTCAATGCCAATGCCACTTACAGCTATTGATAGGAAGAAGTTGGATTAATCTTAGCAAGAGGTTCCCATGACCTTTCAGTATCTGCAATACAGCAACTTTTCTTAAAATTATCTCTGCATGGAAAAAACAATGTAAAACACACCAAAGGATTTATAGCAAAC
The DNA here is from genome assembly GCA_038380795.1 of Pyrocephalus nanus. Lineage (NCBI taxonomy): Eukaryota > Metazoa > Chordata > Aves > Passeriformes > Tyrannidae > Pyrocephalus > Pyrocephalus nanus. The sequence goes on along the minus strand of CM076263.1, from coordinate 1,158,336 downwards.
AAATGACTACTTGTTAAGGAGCCAAAATATTACAGGAGGAGACTTTTGGCATCTTTGTGGAGGTGGTATGAGGTGACCAGAACTCGCAGGGATCAAGTGGGAACATTGGAAAGCAAAATAAAAGTGAGTGGAAGGGTTCAGCAGTGATTTCGTACACCATGAAGCATATCCTGGTGAACTCTGTGGCCCGTGGTATTGTCTCAAATTAGCTGGTCAAAATGAAGCAACAGTGACAAAAGACTGTGACCCCCTTCGTTTCCTTAGGTGCCATAAAAAAAAAAATCCCGGGAAAAAAGTTTAAAACCTCTTTTTTTTTAGGAAGCAAGGCCATAAAAGGTTGGAAGAGTCGGTGGATTGAAGGTGATAAAATGAATCTTTAAGAAAATTCACATTCATCAGCAGCACTGGGTTACAAGATCTAGAAGAAAGAGGCTGAATTGTGGGGGGGGAAAAAAAAGAAAAAAGAGAGAGAAAAACAGAAGGAAATTTCTCCTCTGATGTCTTTGTGTACAGTAAACTGTGCTCACCGAGAAGTTATTCAACACCTCTGCCAAATACAGCTTTTATTCTGGCCTATACATGTTGTAGTCAGCCAGGCTGACTGAAATCCCAAAGAAATATGACAGCTGGAATAAAACAGAAATCCTGGTAGAGCAGACAGAATCCCAGAATGATTTGGGTTGGAAGGGACCTTAAAACTCATCTCATTCTATCCCCTGCCATGAGCAGGGACACCTTCCACTAGACCAGGTTGCTGCAAGCCCCGTCCAACCTGGCCTTGAAATACCATCAAAAGGATACAAAACAATAAGAGGAAAAAAAAAGGTTTTGAGGAAAGAGAAACCAATCAGAGACCAAAATAAAAATAAAAAAAAAATAAATTAAAAAAAAATTACAAATAGGTCTTGTGGTGCAGGAAATAAAAATAAAAAAAAAAAAATAAAATCATGCTCCTGAAATATGTCATCCCCCGACACGTTTTGGGGCAGTAATACTGAAATTTGCCACGGGGCAGGTATGGTTACTGTGGTTATACCCTGCAGAAAAATGTCCATGACTGTAAAGTTCTTTTACATTTATTTTAATATTTTATAAGCAACGGCAAGCTGCTTTTTATGCAAGTAAGCGTGAAAATATATGCAAAAAATGAAACAGATTCCTTTGTATTCACCAGGCCTTGCAGACAACACCGCTAGCTGTTTGCAAGTTGTCCTTTTAAGATTTATGTGTATATTTGGGCATCGTGAGGCGGGCTCTGCAGTTTCTGATCAAGTAGAACTCCTTTTCTGCTGTCAGCAGAGTAGTTTTTCCCTAGGAAAAACAATCATTATTTTTACTAGCAGCAGCTGTTGTCCTGGACTCAGCTCAGCAGCATCCGTCCTCCTCATTAGACGTGGCTGGTAACCCTTCAACTGGAAAACACCAGCACAAACTCTGATTTTTTTTTTTTTTTTTTGCTTTCAAATCAAGGATTGTCCAGACCTCGACCATGGGATGAGCAGGGTTTAGAAAGCTGAGCAACATCAAATTCCGTCTTGGTCACCTTTGCTTTTCCCACCTCACATTTGCACACCGAGCATTCCCCGGGCCTTTGCCAGCCTCTTGCTGAGCTGCCATGGGATTTGGGTTCCTAAACCCCTTGGCATTTCTGGGAAACCCCAAGAGAAAGTCTTTTTTTCCCAAGGAAGATCTTTTCCTGGCCGTTGGGTGCCTGGAAGGTCTGCGGTGCCAGACGTTTCAGCTGCACACATTCAGCCTGAAGGCCTCTTTGTCTAATGCGAGTTATTCATAATTACTCAAGCTGCTAATTTTTCTCTTATGTAAATGATGTTGGGAGGCAAAGCATGAAGGCAGCAAGGCACGTACAGGATAATGGATGGCAGGAGGAAAGAATGAGGCGGGCATGACGTGAGAACGGCTCTGGGTGCTAGGCAGATTCCAGCAAACTGGAATGCCCTTGGGAATTCCCTAGAAATTCAGGTGGTACAAAAAAAAAAAAAAAAAATCCCACTTCAGCTTAATGACCAAAGAGTTGGAAGGCTTTTTTCCCTCTTGTCTGGGAAAAAAAAAAAAATCTGGGCTAGTGCCACGGTCCTCCCCAAACCAGCCCCATCACAGCCTCTTTCAGCGCGGGGACCTTTGGTTCAGCCACCCCGAGGACACAGCCCTTGGAGATGGCTGGGTCAAGACTTCTGAGGACATCCTGTCTTCGTTTACTCTGCTGAAAAAAAACTTCAGATGAGGCCTTGTAAACAAGCCCATATGTTTTCCCAGCACATCCACCTGACAGCTGAGTGGCCATCCCCTGGGAGGACGGTGGTGCTCAGCACGCAGCCACCCGCTCCGGGATGCAAACACCAGCAGACACACACAGCAATTACCAGGAGGCTGTACCAGGCACTCCTGTTTTGGTGCTGGCATTTACCCACATAACCAGGGCTTGTTTTCCATCTTAAACCCCATTACTCTTTCATAAAAGCAGTTTGCACTCGCGGCACGTGCCTTGGCTATCTGGCTGGATGCTAACCATGAGGATGTCAGGAGAGGACAAGGCTGGATTTCCACAGAACACTGGTGCTGTTGCTTGTCTCACATAACGTGGAGGAGTGCTGAAAAGCAAAACTCAGCCTTTAACAGACCCACCAGAGCTCCATCGAGACCACAGAGCCACCAGGCTTCAGCAGCAATTTGTTCAGCTGTAAACCTTCACTTACCACAGATGTGGGCTGAGGTTTTCACATGTCTCTGTTAATTTTTAGCCTAATGGGGCTGAACCCTGTGGCCAGAATTTTCAGCTCTCACGATTCCCTGAGCCTCTGACTGTTTCCCATGGAAGGTTTGGCCTCATGTACAGGAAAACCTCTTGGCAGCACGTTTCCTTTCCTTACCTTGCACAGACCCTCAGCAAAGCACCCGTGGACTTCATCATACACTGCTTCTAGTCAAAAAGAATTATAACTCAGCTAGAAAAGTTAGGATATTCTCAAGATGTAAGGAGTTTTACTGACACATCTTTACACACCTGAAGAGGAAGAAAGCAGCCAGAGGCCACTGAAGTGCTAGCAAGGGTGGAAACACCTGCAGAAAGCTTTGAGGAAGACAGGATTTCACCTCTCCCAAGTCCATGCACTGTCCCCCCAACCTGTCACAGTGAATGAGGTGTGAAGCTTGCTTCAACAAACACACACAACCAGGGGTACTTGAGCTTGGGCTTGTTAATTGGAAGGGTCTCACACATTTTCCTCAAGACCTTTTTCTTCTTTCAGATAGGAGGAAACAAAGGTGTAGGATCTGTCTCAGTAACTGGAGGGAAAAGAGGGTGATTGCAGCTTCTTTCCAGTCAAAAGAGCAACACGTGCCAGTCAAAGGGCTGAATCAGCTAAGCATCATTTGTGTAATTAACCATAACATTAACAAGATTTTTTCTTTCTTTATCTTCTTTCATATTTGTTCCTTTACTCAAAATCTATTTTTTTTAGCCTCATGTACCCTTTCATCTCTCTGTCTTGTCTAGTAGTACAAGACAGTGACTCTTGTGACAAGACTTTTGGCTGGGTTGAGTGTGAGCTGAGACACAACAAGGTGTGGGGCAGCTCTGATTGCTCCCTGTGACCACTGACAGAACCCAAGGGAGTGGCTGGAGCTGTGCCAGGGCAGGGTCAGGTTGGATCTCAGGAAAAGTTTCTTCCCCCAGAGGTTGGTTGGGCACTGAGCAGGGTGTGGGCACAGTCCCAAGGCTGACAGAGCTCAAAGAGTGTTTGGACAATGCTCTCAGGGACAGGGTGGGATTGTTGGGATTGTGTCCTGTGCAGGGCCAGAGGGTGGACTTGATGATCCTTGTGGGTCCTTTCCAACTCAGGATATTCTGAGATTCATGTCAGATACTACTTGGGTCGTGAGCTGCTGCTGATCAGGTAAGGGAGAGAAAAAGGTGTCCCCAGAGGCCAAAAAATTCAAGGCAGTTCTCTGACCTGCAGCAAGATAGTTGAACACATGTGTGAACTCATGATCCCTAAGAAATATTGAGTGCTTTCCACTTAATATCTGCATATTGCTCCAAAAGAACATCATCATTGCCCTCCTAGGCCAAAGAACCTCCCTGAAATGTTTGAGTCCAAGTCAAGTAAAAGCTTATGTTGTGTGTGGCACCAGATGATGCTCTTCAGAGTTGCTCTTCAGCTTTTAAACGCTATTTTTCTTTCAGCACCCCACTGCCAGCTGTCTTGATGTGAACCATCTACATCACAAAAGGCCTTTCAGCTCCACCAAGCCCCAGCAGACAACTTTGTGCAGAAATCCCTAATTTATCCCACAGTCAGGAAAACACTGCATTCCACATTTGTCCAGCAAAGGTGGTACAAGACCTCTGAGTAGCTGCTCTCCAAGGGGCTGAAGTTTTCCCCTCCTGGGGAGGATGTCAGCACAGTGTTCCCATTCCATGGGGAAACCACAGGCTACAGCTTCACACACTGAAAATCACCAGCCCCATCATATCCCTTTGCAGAGTTGGAAGCCAGCCCAAAGAACCCTCACAACCACTTAGCAGGCATCAAACCATAAGAAAGATTGTTTCCCTTGTGCATTTTTTGTAAACTGAAAAACATAGGCAGGTGGTGGAATTACATACAAGCTGAGCGTTGCATGTCCAAAGCAGACTGGTACTTTTCACAGTTAATTAAATCAGAGTTGCTTCCCTCTTCTTCACTCTTACTGCCCCCTCAGGTTCATGGTGTTCAGTGGTTTCTTCAAGAATTTAGCTCCTGGGTTTCTGTTCTTACAGGAAAAGTCCAGCTGTCACCAGCATAAAACCAAAAGCTCTTTCTTGTGGATGCTGAGGAAACATGACCAAAAAGCTCAAAGGTGAAGAGGTAAACAAGCCTCCCTGAACCCAGTGTTTCAAACAAGCCACTGTGACTTCAAACAACTTTCTGTGCTGGGAAGAAAAGATAGGGAAGTGATTAACTTTTAATTAGTCAGTGAGGGACCCAGGGCTAAAACTGACACGGAAATCAAATGCCTCTGCAAGACAGAAGGAAAAAGGGGCCATTTCTGGTGACACCTTTGTGTCTGGAGCTGGAGTCCTGGTCAAGATCTCTAAGCACTACTACAAGAAGTTGTCTTCTCCCTAACTGTATTACTCCTTCTACTGTATTTTTCCATGCTGTGACCACAGAAAACCAGAATGAACTGCAGGAAAGGAAAATTTTCAGTTTCCCTTTTGAACTCTGCCATTCAACATGCCCCAGAAAGCATCCCCAGGCCAACAAATGTGGATTAAACCAACATTTTTTCCAGATATTTATTTATTTGTTTATTTATTTGAAGACTAAATCCTCCTAGCTACAAAATATGAGATAATATCTTGCACCAGCAACAAAAAATTGGTTCTCCCTCTGAAAAGTACCAAAATAAATCAATTTTGGAATTTTCTGAGGGGAAAATACTTAAAAGTGTCTGTTTCAGAAGAATATTAGCTCCTGATGCCTTATTAATTAAAGATCAAGCTACAGAGATGCTGATCAGACAATAATTTTAAGGTAGATCATAAGAAGAGATCATTTTGTTACTGTCAGACCATGAACATCAGCTAAAGCTGAAAAGCAAAGACCATCTACCCAGGAACACGGTCTGTCTATAAAGACTGGCTTGAGGGGAAAAAAAGAAAGGAAAAAAAAAAAGAAAATCATGATTGAGAACGTGGATTTCTTCAGAATGGCAAAACTAAAGCTGTGCATTAATGGCCTTCAACCAGCAAAATTAACTGACACTAATAGGTTTGAAAAAATATTTTTCCTGAACACACTCACGTGCAAGACTGATACCTCTGGCTGTCCCCAAAGCCATCCCTCCCAGGCTCACTGCAAGCCATCCAGGCATGGGACTAGGGCTCAGCAGAGATTTTTTTTTTTTTTTTTTATACTCTACTGATTTGAGATGTCACTGGGGATTTCCTTTGAAAAGCTGCAGCTGATGGCAGCAAAGCAAATTCCCCAGCTAACATTTCAAGGAAATGAGAAGTGCCTCGGACCTTTCTGAAAGCCTCTTCTGTAACTGTGCAGCATGAGCATATCCGCTGAATTCACTCCACCAAAATCCCCCTTTCAAGTGAAGGCTCTGAAGCTTTCTCAGAAGATGAAACCCCGTGAATTTCTCTGCAGCGAGAAATCTCTGTCTGTCCGTCAGAAGAGTAAATTTGCCAGGAAAAAAAAAAAAAAAAAAAGATTATCTAGCTTAGCAGAATTTACTTAGGGAAAGCCTTCCTAGCAGGGTGTTCTTTTAAACACTTGTGCAATGATAGGCTTTCCCTTCTCCAGTCAAAAATCCAGAGAGGGAGTGGGGACTGTCCAGCCTAGCCTTGAACGTTTCATGGTCTCAAGCTGCACCAGGGGAGGTTCAGGTTGGACATCAGGAGGAATTTCTTCCTGGAAAAGGTGGTCAGGCCCTGGAAGGAGCTGCCCAGGGAGGTGGTGGAGTCCCCATCCCTGGAGGTGTCCAAGGAATGACAGGACATGGCACTCAGAGCTCTGGGCTGGGGGACAAGGTGGGGAATCAGGCACAGGTTGGACTCAACGGCCTGGGAGGTCTTTTCTAACCTAAATGATTCTGTGATTCTTTTTTTCCAGGGATGAGGCATCCACCACCTCTCTGGGCAATCCATTTCTTCCCTGGAAGACACACAGAACATGCACATGTGATTTTTAGCCATGGAGAGTTTATTTGTCCGTGGACCACAGTAGGAGACTTTCCTTGGAGAGATCCTGATGGTGACATGACTGGTTGTCATTTCCAGCCAAGGCTCCTTCCCCGAAATCCTGCAGGTAACAGTTGAGTCCCTGCCCCGAGCCTTCACCATCTAATGTGAAGAGTGATAAATAATAGGAGATTAGCTAAATCTACTGGCTGAACCATGTCTGGATAAGAGCTCCCAGCTCCCTCTCCACCCAGGGAAGCTGTCACAGGTCGAGTTGAGTCCCTTTTCACCTCTCCTTGGCACTCAAGCCAAAGCTGCCCCATCCACAGCAACACCTTTGGAGCAGAGCACGCCCAGCTCGGATCCTGCTCTTGCTACTCACAAACTGCAATCAGAGAGGGCTTTCTCCACCCAGGCACTGTGCAGCAGAGTTGGCTGCATCATTTGCTTTGATCCTGAGCTGCATCAGCCAAGCTAGACCCGTCCAAGGAGATATTGATCCAGGAGACCCCCATTCCAGGGAGGAGATCGTGCACCTTGAAGGATATCAGCTCAGAACTCCGCTTTGTCATGGTATGAGCAAGACTGTAACATTCTTTGGAGCACAGCCACGAGCAATCACTGCTACCAGCTCTTCCCTTTTAGGAAGACCCGAGAAAATTATTTCTTATCTCCTTTCCCCATAAAAAGCCCTGGGAACATGAATGAGCCAGCAGGTATGGCTGAGACCAACTGCACTTTGATTCTTCATCAGGAAGACAAAGGGATGAGAACAGCATTCCCAGCACATATATATTTGATGGAAAATTACTTAGTTCAGTGTTGATAACATCTAGCCTGGCACAGCTGCAGGCAGAGCAGAGGTGGACGTGATCCTGAGGAAGGGCAAAATTATTTATTGATTAAGTCTCATTCCAAAAATACTAGAACAGTGTCTGCTTGTAGAAATATGTAGTTCAGTTTGGGACTGCCCTTCCCGAAGCTGATGTGGGATTATTTACCCAGGCAGAAAATCACAGGGTATAGTCAGGTAGGAATAGTGTGACCTCAGCTGGGATCTGGTCTGGTCAGAGCAGCCTGTGGGGCCAGGTGATAAGGAGGTCCCTTTCCCTCCTTGCCCTGGAGGAGGATGAAATGTGAAAGCTGTTGCATCTCCTTGATGAGCTCCTGAGCAGGGTGAGAAGATGAAGATGGCACACTTTCCCCCTGTGACATCCCCCTGTGCTACTCATCCTACGGTGGGATGGGTGGGATTAGGGGAAAAGCAGTGATTTCAGGCAAGAGTTGTCAAGAGTTGTTAGTGGGTCAAAGGCTATGGAAGAGAAAACTCATTGTCCTGCTCACAGCTCTAACAGGAGTTTATAAAGGCCATAGACATCTCCTGCCTTATGGATACCTGCATTAGGTGGAGAAGAGTCCACCAGAAGACCTAACCAGCAGCTGTTGATCAAATCTATTTTGCAGCCTCTTAAAAACGCAGAGGGACCAAGGCAAGCTTTGCTAAAGCTTTCACTCCCTGACAAAGTTTTGGTCAAATTCTATGGGGAAATTTTCTCGAGCAGTTTCCCCAAGACAAGGGAGGTAGATCCCACCCCAGAAATCACCTGCCTCGGGCAAACACTGCGTGGTTTTAAAGCCACTTCCAATCCGATGTTGGGAGATTGCCACTCTGTAATTCACCCCTTATCCCATCCTTCCCATCATTACTCTAGCACTTTCCCTGGCAGCTGGTGCAGTGGTACCAAAGGTGTGTCAGAGTGAAACCTGCTTCTCTCCCTCACTGAGGTGGGCTGCCTGAGGCATCCCCAGGCTGACTGTCCCAGGGGGATGAAGGTCTGATTACAGGCTATGGGATTTTGGTGGCTGTACCACAGATGAGGCTGCAGCCCCCTGTAATCTATACAGTCTTTTTCCTGTGGATAAAACACGGATCTCAGCATCTTTGGTTCTGGGACGTCTCATGTGCACCAGGAGAAACACAGACAGTAATATAAAACAGAAATATTTCCCTGACCCGGCAACCTCGTAGCCGACAATGAGAAACATTTCCTCCAGCTTCCAGGGATAGAAACATTAAGAAATCAACTTAATGTTAAAATATCAAGACAAATTATTCTGACACAAGGCACGGATTCTACAAATCTGTGAACTGTTCCCGGTGGTGGGAAGAGAGAGACAGCAAGCATCTTGCCAAGACGCCATGCAGAGGTGGGTACCACTCCAGGGAAACCCTGGCTAAGCTGTTGGGGCTGGCCTGCCCCTCTGGTGCTGAATAGTGAATGGGATCCCAGGATCACCATCCCAGCCAGGCAGCACTGCTGGGACAGCAGGCAGGATACCAGGGAGCAGGCGGTGGAAATCTGCTTCAGAGCAACCTGGGATCAACACCAAGGCTAAAAATCCTCTGGGCCAATTGCTCTGCAACTACTGTAGCTTCTGTATTTGTCCCAGATAGGAATTCTGTGATAAGAGTGCCAGCAGGTATGCAGAGCCCACAGAGAATTTAGGGATTGTATTTCACCCAGCAATGACTCATGCTGCCAGCATGGGTAAGTAATTTCCCCCCACCCCCTCTATAGTTCTTCTCTTGCTCCATCTGCATAAACTAACACGGCTGCAGAGCCATAGAAACTTTATTAATAAAGGTCTTTTATGTGGGTTTAATCATCTCTCAGGATCTGCCAGACCACAAACTTGAAACTCTTTATGAATGTGACTCACTCCCAGAGCACACGTTCATTGGTCGACAAACTCTCCTGATTTCTCCCAGTAAAAGTCCTTTTCCTATTGGAAGAGAGGGCCTGAGGTGTTACCTATGCTGCAATTGGAGTTCAGTGACTCGCAGTAACCCCAGATACTTGTATCACATGATTTTATACTCCTTCATTCATCCTCCAGCAGCCTCACAATAAACACTGACCTCGCCAGCAGAAATTCCCCTTTGTGCAGACACACTTTCTACTCTTGCAGCCACCACGTTTTACGGGGTAAGACTATCTGCAAGACTGAAAAAAAAAAAAAAAGGAGAAAAAGAAATTATTTTCCTCCTCAAATGTATTAAACATCCAGATTTGCCACGGTGCACTTAAAGAAAAGGATTTTGACAGAAAGCCTCAGTGTGTTTTGAATCAGTATCAGATCCCACTTAGGAGCTGGTGTTTGACCTGCAGAGAAATGAAGCACAGCCAGAGATGAAGGAATTCTAGAAACATTTTTTGAGTCAAATGCAAGCTTTGCAAGCGATTCATAAAGAAGGAAGCTGATCCACGTGCGTGATGTACAGCACAGCGGTGCCAATTTAAGGTGAGCTGGGGTTCCTGCAATACTACAACCCACTGAATTGTTGTGCTGTACAGAGGTCTCTCCAGCTGCTGTTCCTCTGGGCTTTGGATGGATGGAGGATCCCAGGTGAGGCTCATGGGCTGTGAGTTGCACACATAATCCATGGAGCCAATTAGAGGCTCGTGCACATCATCACATATCTCTGCGAGCGCTGGAAAACGGAAAGGGGAGATTTCCTGCTTACAAAGAACCAGGAAATGTCCAGCTTGGCAGAGGTGTGAAATTCAGACCGTGGATGCAGGTGACAGGCTCGGCTGCTAAAGAGGAAACTATTCACAGGGGGGGTACACAGAGACCAATAAATCTGACCCCCTTAACAAGCATCTCTTTGCCAAGTTCACCATTTACATGAGCCCAGCTGGGCATCTCCCCTGTGCGTGTTTATCTGTAGGTCTGCATTCTTAACAGATACAGGGGATCTCCCACCCAGGGCAGCTCATCAGGTGACCTCCCAGGTCGCCTTTCCAGTGGATCAGAAACCAGCCCCAAAATCTGGATGTGCTCGTTACACTAACACGTTCACACCGGCTGAAGTGCCTTGTTAGAAAAACTCAGAGCAAAGCAGACCAGCAAGAAGTAAATGCATTCATTTACTGGTTTCTCTGCAGAGCAGGACATAATAAAAAGCTAACATCACCATGGGCTTGTCCTCCCCAAACTGAGCACTGGCTCACACATTAAAGTAAATATCTTGGATGTCTGTCTGGAACACAGCCACTTGCTGACAGCCTACCATAACATTATATACAGGGCTATCTTACCTTCCAATTACACATCCCCAGGGTGTTCCCTAAATAAGACTATGCTGATTATATTCAGTAACCCTCCTTTTTTTGACAGGCAGTTATTTCCCCTCTCCCAATTAATTCCAGACACACCAGAAGGCTGAATAAAAAAAAAAAAAGCATTAAACTCCGATGCCCATTTCAATTTCAAATTGAATTTAAATGCTGAGTTTTAATTTTAAAACAGAGTTTTTTGTTTGCACGTTTCTCAAAAGCCTTCAGTATCCTGGGGTATCCTTGCTGGTTACTCAAGTTAGCAGCACACCTTTTCCCAGTGCAAGCATCTCTGTCAAGTGTTTTCCTCCCTTTTCCACAGGGAAGTTGGTTCTAGAGGTGAGAGAGGAGTGGGAAGTCCCAGGGGTGGGTGGGTGAATGGATGGATGGATGGATGGATGGATGGATGGATGGATGGATGGATGGATGGATGGATGGATGGATGGATGGATGGATGGATGGATGGATGAAAGGATGGATGGATGGATGGATAGATGGATGGATGAATGGATGGACGGACGGATGTCTCTTCTCCAGCCACTTTGGATGCAATAGCCCACTCACAGTGCTACAGAATTCCTATCACACAGGAAAGGTCACTGACATCACCACTTCTTTCATTCTGTATTTGCACAGCGTATTTGGCTTCCCAGTGACCAAGTCAGTGTTGGCAAACTCCGATCCAGTGTTGACATCTTTTGCAAACGCCCGCTCCATTCAACAAATGGCACTAAAAACCACAATAAAATATTTGAGGTGTCAGCAGAGCGAATAATACACATATGGATGTTTTACCACCTACTCACGGACCGGAGAAAATCTTTAATTACCACAGAATAGCAGACCTCATCTGTCAGAAGACTAAAAGAAGTGCAGCCTTAAATAGAAACAAACACACTTATTTGGTCACCGTGACACCAAGGTCAGTCCTGTTCTGCCGTCAAGATCTTTGTCATCCAACCTTACAGGAGACAAATGTGCCTGTGGATTGCTGTGATTGCAGCCATCTGTGTGTGGTCAGCAGTTGGGCAACGGTGGGAGACATCCCTGTGCCACATCCATCACGCATTTCAGAGCCTTCAACCCCAGCCAACGTCCACGAGTCATCCCGTGAGCGGTGGGAGACACTGCAAAGCAGATCCTGAAACGCTCCAGCTGGTCTCTTAGGAGGTGATACAAGAAGCAAAGAGGTGCAAAGCCAACCCAACAGTGTGATCAGCCTCCAGCTGACAGTACAGCCCTCAAAAAAAAAACCCCAACTCTAATCAGCGACTGCCAGCCCCAACATCTGGATTCACTGAAAGTAAGCCGTGGCTTTGATTTCCTGCAATTCACCTGTGAGATAAAGTGTTCAATCATCTGCATCAGCTACAAGGTAGAAAAATAGATCACTGTACAGGTTTTTTAGAAAACCTGGCACACACAGATACGCTGACTGAGGTCAGGCTTTCCAACGCTCGGGGCTGCGAGCCCCGCAGGGCCGTGGGGCTCCCCAGGGCAGCCTGCAGAGCAGACCCTCCTAGAAGCCTCACTTAGTGAAATTGTCGTCACAGAATTTGTTTTTAAGGGTGTTTGTAGAAGAGAGGGATAATCATCTCCGAAGCAGGAAAGCACAGGCTGGATGAAATCCAGAGCGAGTGAGCAGCGGCACAGCGGGGCACCGTAGCTGTTCCCCTGCTCCAGCAAACTGCATGGAGATGGCCATGGAGGGATGTGCTGCAATACAGGGTTTGGCTTTTTTTCCCCCCTTTCTCCTTTCTATTTTTTTTTTTTTTTTTCATAAAGAAGTAATATCTTGGGAAATCTTCCAAGGTGGCTAGAAAGAGACACGGACACGCCAGAACATGATGCACGCTGGACACCGCTCCCTGCTGCAGCCTGCCAACGAGCTTCTCCAGCCAGCTGCTTTATGAGTTGACAAGTTTTTCCATACTCCAGGATCAAATTTAGAAGCAGTGATCAAGCTAGCAGCAAGGCACACAGATGGTTTCTCCGTCAGGAGAGCAGCAGGTTGAGATCTTCCAGCTCAGAGGACTGATCCTGTCTGGCCTCAGTCTCCCAGTTGACTCAGACCAGTCACCCCTTTTCCTAGGAAAAATCTTAGCAAGCTTTGATGGGATTTAGGATGGAAGAGTCAAACCCACCCCAGGCAGGAGATGCCAGATAGGTGCCTTTACCTCCGTTTTCATCACCTGCACTCTGTGATCAGTACATTTATTTGTTCTGAAGGTGTGGCTGATTCCCAGCCTCGTTGGAGAGCCACCACCTGCTCCCAGGGACCTTGGTGACTGCCCTTGTGCATTGTGTTCCTAATAAAACTCAAGCAGGCCCATAAAAAGCAAGGGGGAAATTCAGCCTGAGTGCAGGTTCAGCCCCCGAAGAAGCAAGAGTTTCACTGGGTTTAGCTTGGGCTGCTCAGATCTCAGCCCAGGCTTGCTGCCAGGCACAAAAGGCTTCCTGCAAACCCAGTCTGGAGATGGAGCTTTGCTGTGGCAAATGGGTTGAGAATACTTCTGAAGGGGCTCCATGAATCCCTATGCACTCTAGCAAGGGCCCTGTCAGGATCCTTGCACGAGGCAGCAGTTGGGCAGCAGCGTTAAAGTTCAGGTCTGAACTCCACCTAAATCTTGTCTCAGGCTCTTGAGCTTTGTGGTGGGTCACACTGCAGAGTGGGAACAACTGCTTTGCCTCTCCCAGTGCCTGGACTGCATGGCTGACAAAGCATCAAAATCTGCCTCCATCTCTCGCACTGAGCAGTTTCCTCACCTCCAGTGAGGGCCAAACCCATGTGCCTCAGTTTCCCTGCCTGCTACAGGAACCCAGCAGCACTTACCCAGCAGTGCTTTGAAGTCTGTCACAGTGAAACTAATGCCACCTGAAAGACCCAAGTGCCACTGCAACGTTATTATAATTCCCTTATTAACTGTGGCTTTTCCTTCTCCTCTGAGAGCTTTCTCTGCTGGCTTCCAGGAGGTGGGGTGCAGCAACAGGAGCCCTGCTGACACCACTGCTGCTTCAGGCCACGTCACTTGACCCACACCACCCTTCTGCACCGTATTTCTTTCGGGAATGCACCACAGAGAGCGTGGGAAGCACCGGGGGGGACCGAGCCATTGATCTGCAGCACTCAGACAAATCCCACCACACTCTCTCCTGCTCCCTTGCTCTGCCCCCTTTGTAGTCGTGACCTGGCGAGGTCAATCTTCCTGATGGCATTTCAGAGCTGGCCAGGGCACTGAATGGAGAATCAGCCAGAACACAGCGCTCTTTGTCAAAATGCTTCTTTTAATATATGTAAACGGGGCAGGTTGATGTTCCAGCTCCTGCACCCACCAGGTATGGACCTTCCTCGAGTGGTAGAAGCCAGAGCGTGACCAAGCCCACATTTCTGTGTGAAACACAAGCTGCATTCCTCCTTCCCGGCCTTCCCAGAAGAGAAACATCACCACACCAGATAAAGCAATGAAAGGTGTGATATTTTGTGGGGAAAAGAATGCACTTTATCCTCTTTAGGAGGCCCAGGGTTTTCATGCCATCTCTTCTTGCTGTCAGGTTACTGCCTCTCAGCTGGCTAAGGGGTCTCGAACAGGACACAAAACACAGTGAGAGCTGGCAATAACCTCCAAACCCCAACAGATCCTGCTGATTGCCCTTGTTTCTCTGATATTCTGTTGTCCTTTACCTTCAGTGTGGTGACACTTGCTGTCCTGGAGGATAATGGATCGGAAACCTTCATTCTCACGGGACTTCGTTGTCTCATCATGCTTAGAGGCATGAAACTGATGTTTAGATATCTCCAGTTGTCTAAGATGGGAGGTCAAATACTCCTTCCAGACACTTACCTGCTGCTATCAAGTTCATGCTGGAGCTTCCTGGACCCAGGAACAGGGAATTAGGGCCCTCATTCCCAGAATTGTCACTTGAAGCCCAGGGCTTGTCCAGTGTCTCAGTTTACTTAGTCAACAAACAGAAAAAAATTAAGGTTTGACTGAGGGATACAGAAATCTTCCACACATGAATGAAGGGAGCCCCAAGATAGACCCCAGGCTTTCCTGCCATGGTGTTTTAGACACCAATAGTCTATTCCATGGCAGAATGCAATGGAGAGGAACCACCAGAGGGAAAAGCGAGGTGGGATTTTGTTCTATGTGTCCCCACTTCACTGCACAACACTATATTTTTGCTTTTGGTAGCAAACACAAGGCAGACCAGGCAACAAAGAAAGCAAAGAGAAGAAAAAAAGGAAGAGGAGGAGAAAGAGGGGGAGGAGGATCAGAGGTTAAAGGGCACCCAGAGCCCCGTACAAAGCACTTTGCTTTTGATCTTGTCCTTGATCATGAAGGTCCATCCCACTTTTACACAGTCACAGGTCATATTATGGTTTGGTTTCTTGACAGAGAGAAATACAACACCAGAAATTTGCAGATATCGTCTCTCACTCACAAAGGTCACATTTCCAAAGAGGTCAGTGTCTATTATATCCTAAACTGAGAGCCCCAAAGATCTGCAGCTCTGCTTCCTGTGAGAATGTAGAGGAGCAGTGTAGGATCCCGCTCCCTCCACCACTCTCCATGTGGGCAAGTTTTAAGCAAATTGGACAAAGAAGAAGACATCTCAAGGAACTAACTTTACTACAAAGTTTCTGGAAGTTTATGTTAGGGAGAACGGAGAGAAAAAAAAGACCCTGTAAGTGTATCCACTGAGAGTAAGAATCAGTCTATGGGTTCATGTCCTGTTAAATATTAAACACACACACCAGAGACCCCTTTAAGTACATTGACCATCAGAGAGCTTTCAGTCAGAGCTCATACTTCCTCAAACACCAAAGTCAATCAACATCAAGACACTAACTCATAGTAAATCATAGTAAATCCTAGCAGCAACGCTCACAGGAATGTGGGGTTTTTCCTTTCTTTTTGGACAACATACAAGAAACAAAAAGCTGGTTTCCAAACCGTGCAAAATTCAAAGTGAGCAGCTGTTCACCAGGGAAGGACACGGAGCTAATTACCAAGCTCGTCTAGCAACCTCGCAGGATCACAGGATGATTCAGGTTGGAATGGGCCTCGGGGGAACTCTGCAGCCCCAACCCCTGCTCGGAGCAAGGTCAGCTGTGAAGTCACACAGGGTTGCTCGGGGCTTGATCCAGCTGAGTCACGGCAAGGATGGAGACTACAACCTCCCCAGGCAGAGATTCTCCCACAGATCCCCAAGCTGTGATGCTCATGGACAAGAAGGTCTCAGCTGATGGCAAGGGAATCGCAGAAATATCACGGCCAGAGAGCGCCGACCCATCTCTATCTTGGGGTTCCTCATCTTATCAACACCTATTAACACCAGAAGGACCTATAGCTTGGGCAAAGCCCAGAATGAAACAGACATTAATTAAAAACATCTCTGCAAAGTGAAGTTCTCCGGGGAAAGTGCAGAGTACAGCCCCTTTTCCCTGCAGCTGCGCTAAAGGAAAACCCACCCGTTGCCCACGGTGATCTCAGCCCCTAAATTTAAACTCGGAAATCAGCTGTCATTGAGAAAGCAACCTGGGTATTTTCAGCCATTCCTGGCATAGCCTGGAGCTACTCCATGGCAATAACAACACTCCAGTGATCTGTGCTGCCTTATGTGGGAATTTGCCTCCGACTGGCCCAGGGGAGGAGGGGTGCACGAGCAGGTCCGACTGGTGTAAGGTGTGATGGGTGCAAGCCGGAGCCCACACCGAGCCTTACTTCACATCCTCTGCCTTCCCAGGATGCCATCAAGCCCTAAAAGGTCTCTGGCCAAAAAAAAAACTTATCTAAAGAGTGGTTGCCAGATCCAGACAGACTTGGTCCCCAACTCCTGCTAAGAAACAGCTGGATGGGTCCATAAATGCAGGTAGATGGGGATCACAGCCCCACACAGATGGGGCCTGGTCTCAGTAAGCCACAAGGTTCTCCCAGTTCAGGTATTTTTATGTAACATCTCCTACCTGACATATATATTTACATACTTATTCCCTGCTTTCCTGCAAGAATAGAGCCCGTCTCCAACAACCAGATGCAGATTACATACAGTGAGGTAGGGAAAGCAGGAATAGAACAGTTTAGATCCTGATCCAAAATGGAAAAAGCTGTAACCACGCTGTTATTGCAGCCCTTGGGTTTGGCTGTCTCAAAGCAGTTTCTGAAACTAATGGCGAGGTTCAGCTCTGCTCAGTGCTGGAGGAAGCCCAGGTGCTAAAATTTTGATGGGATTAGTGAAAGAGGTACAAGCAACAGTTTCTTACTGCAAAGATACAACTGTAACATGTAACCCTGCAGGTGAGAAGGAATGGGTGCTAATTTTCACTCCTGTTTTATTCATGAACTCCTTTCCCTCTGTGGTTCATGCCTTGCCAGAGGCAGCAATGAAGACCCATCCATGGGATTATTCTTGTTAATGAGTGAACAGGAGGGAGCCCAGAATGACTCTTGGTTTCCAGACCAAGTTTCAGGGACTACTGCTCAAAATAACTACTTATTTATCTGTGGTTTGAGCCTTGTTATAGCTGGGCACTCTTGCTTAGGCCCAGCTTTTATTGTCACTGTTAGAGCACTGGCACATCTCGGTGAGACCAGGGTAGGGTAAGAAGCACAACACTACTACGGGTCTTTATATCATTTCCCCCTAACTGCAACTCTCTAATCCTTTCTTTCACACAAAAACATGGCCCTGGTGACAGCTACCTCATCACAAGGCATCTGAATCACCTCGTTTTGTACTTGCTCTAGACTCTATTGCAAGACTCCTCCTCATGCCAGAGTTATGAAAGTGCCTGTGATGGAGTTGCTGATTCAGGTGTTTTCCTCGTGTACCACACCTCAGAGATACATTAATGAAAGTTTACCCATCCCATTTTCACACTCAGCATCTCCCAGACCCTCTCTCCTTCATTCACTGGGCTGGTGGAGATTCTTCCTCTGTGGAATAAGAATTGTGGCGCTCCTAGGAAGGGGGCTCAAAACTGAAATCGTAGAATCACTGAATCATAAATAATTTGGGTTGGAAGGGACCTTAAAGGTCATCTCATTCCACCCTATGCCATGGGTAGGGATACCTTCCACTAGCCCAGGGTGCTCCAAGCCACGTCCAACCTGGCCTTAGACATTCCAGGGATCCAGGGGCAGCCTCAGCTTCTCTGGGCAACCTGTGCCAGGGCCTCCCCACCCTCACAGACAGCAATTCCTTCTCAGTATCCCATCTAACCCTGCCCTCTGGCACTGGGAAGCCATTCCCTGTGTCCTGTCCCTCCATTCCTTGTCCCCAGTCCCTCTACGGCTCTCCTGGAACCCCTTTAGGCCCTACAAGGGGCTCTCAGGTCTCCCTGGAGCCTTCTCTTCTCCAGGTTGGAAACCCCCAGCTCTCCCAACCTTTAAAAATGCAGACTCTACTTCTCTTTTATCCTTCATTGCCACTTTCATCTCCAAGAGCTCACCCCCAAGAACACCACAAGCCCAGTCTCGGCCTCTCGGCTCCTCAGTCCAACCCAACCGTCCCTGAGTGTCGGTGCCCAGAGCTCACTTTTCCTCTACCTTCTCTCCCAGTTTAGACTTTAATTCCTCAGTGATGTCTCAGACTTCATCACTCTCCCCCCAGGAACCACTCAAAGCCACTCAAGTCCACACCCCTCGTAGTGGAGGCATCAGGGGAAGCCAAACCACAGGGACAAGCCCTGGATGGCAGGGGTGCCAAGAGACTCGGAGATTTCCTGTTGCAGCACCTATGGAAAAGGAACAACTTATTTTTTCCTTCTTGTCTTCCCATTTATTCGTGCTGAACACTCCCTAGTGTTTCCTGTCTCGGCAGAAACTGCGTCTGTTGTATCCAAAACCCTCTTTAAAAAAAGACACGGGACAGTCACATCCCATCAGGGTAGTTGCCCCTGGATGTTTTCTGGGATCACAGCATCCAACAGGTTGTAGCTGTACTATTTTCATCATGAGTAACTCTCCCCATCCTCCAAGAAGTGATCTCAAGGACAGTATTTTTTAAATAGCTAAAAAATTTAGTTAGATTGTTTCAGAGTTTCTTGAGGACCACTTATTGTGCTATCAACAGAAACAGTCAGATTCCAGAAACTATTTAGAAAACCTTGCCTTGAGTAAATGAATCCCAGTACACTCCAGAAGTCACATCTACCAGTTATCAGAACCCACACACCTTTGTAAGCATTTGCATATTATTTAAAAAAAACCACCCAAAGCTCCCAGTATTAAATGCAGCTACTAAATGCTTTAAAAAAATATATTTCTTTACTTATTTAAGAACTTAAAAATTGTTTTGGGGAAGGGGTAATCCATTCTGGAAAGCTTGGTCCACATTTCTGAACCTGCTGATAAAGTTTACTGTAGCTGTGCTAAAGGATCTGTCATTTCCCTGAAGGGATGCAGAGGGTATTTCCATACTAAAAAAAAAGCTGTGAATGCAACTTTATGTCTCTACTTAAAACATACTAAATGCCTCATTTTTTAAATGTTACAGAGCTGAATAATTTTTGCAACCTCTTTCAATCACATCCTAATTATTCTTTCTTCCCATAAACCAGAAATATTTTCATTTTCTCTTGATTTCTTGAAACAAGGAGACTTCATACATCATTTGGCAGCTCTGTGCAAGCAGTTTGTACTTGAATTTCCAGAAACACAGCGTGTTATTTACATTGCCAGTTGCAAAACACTTTACTGTGTAAAAGCTCCCTTAGATTTCACCAATCTTTCCTTTTTTTTTTTTTTTTTTTTTTTGAATAAACAGACCCTGAAGGCAAAAAGAACCCTGCAGGAAAGGAAAACAGTTGGGCTCCTCTTAGAGCTGGAGGTTAAATACAAATTCCACACCCACTACTGGCTTAGGCTCATAAATTTGCGGGGATTTCAAGATGCAGACCCAAAATTTCATCTTCCAAGGGACAGTGTTGATGTACAGGGTTATCTCTGTCTTTTCATATGGTATTTCTCCCCTGGAAAATGTGTGGATTAGCCCTCAGTTTGTAGAAAATGAACTTCTCACTACTGTTCTCCTGCCCTGTGAACGTCTTGGAGGATTTTCCAAAGGAGGTGGTTGGGGAGGAGAACGGGCCAAGAGTAAAGCTGTAGTGGGGAAGGTGAATTTTAATAATGGAACAACACCAGTGCTCAGATACAGAATTAAAGATCCCACATTTCTGCCTGCTCCCACTCAAACACTGCTCTCATCACAGGTATCAGCTCCACCAGAACATCCACCCCTTTCCAGTTCCTTTCCAACGGGAGTCACGGTTTTAGGGAAAAGTTATCCCTGGAAACACTAACTGGAGTCTGCGAAAACATCCAGGCTCATTTTTCTTCAAGGAATTATTAAATGGGAAGTGCCACACAGTTGCAGACTCCGGGAAGATCTACAAAATTTACAAGCTTTTAGAAACAAAACAAGAGCTTGCAGTAAACTAACCCCACTGGAATATGTAGGGAAAAAAAAAAAGGAAAAACAAAAACCTCCTGGAATGTATAACTGTAGAAATAAGACACAACACCAGAAAAACCTCCAGAAGGCTCATTTTTAGCTCTAGAATTTCACATTTCCAAAAGGCACAGCTCGTCCCGCATTCCCACCCCTGCAGAGGGGGGGGAGGAGAAGCTGAAGGTATTTAGCAGACATTTGCATCTATATTCTGCAAGTGGCAGATGCAAAGGAAGAGATTCATTTCCCCTAACATAAGCCATCTAAAAATTAAATGGCTGATAGTCATCTTGGATTCTTTTTAAACACGGATTAAAATAGCTGCTATGTGCAGGTCCGCCCTGCCCCTCTCCCCAGAGATTACAGAAAGCACTCAAGTGCCAGGCTTAAACAGGGGACTGAAACTAAATCAGAGGTATCCCACCCTCAGCACAACTCCTGAATGCATGGTCTGTATCCAAAGCACACTGGAATCCCTGGAAAAATCTCGGCTGTAATTCTGGAAGGGTGTTTTAGCCCTCTGCTGCTGCAGCCCAGAGATTTAGGGAGGTCAGGACGACCTGAGGTGCGGTGGCAGCCCATAGGAGGATCCAGCATCTTCCAGGAGAGCACATGGTTCAAATGGAAAGGCAAACGTGGAGGCAAGTGAGGTGCTTGTGCTCCCACCCTCTCTGCTGAGATTAATCCCTTGGGATATTTTTACTGTTAGATATTGTTGACCCCTGCAAGGGCAGCATCGCTCTGAAAGGACTTGAATGAGCAATACTGCAGCTCAAAGGCAGGAACTACAGTAAAATCCACAAAAAAGTCCAACAGGGGAGGGGAAAAGAAAGAAAAGAAAAGAGGAGAAGAGAAGAGAAGAGAAGAGAAGAGAAGAGAAGAGAAGAAAAGAAAAGAAAAGAAAAGAAAAGAAAAGAAAAGAAAAGAAAAGAAAAGAAAAGAAAAGAAAAGAAAAGAAAAGAAAAGAAAAGAAAAGAAAAGAAAAGAAAAGAAAAGAAAAGAAAAGAAAAAGAGTTTAAATATGTCCACAACCTCCATTTTTCATTGCCCTATAACAACTGCAAAAACAAGCGAGCTTGTGCATGCATGTGTGCATGCACAGAACGAGGAGAGAACGGGGCCTGACCAAACCAGCTTCCCTTCCTGAGAGCAGCACCCCACACGACCCTCGGGGCTGTATTCAGGTGCCTGAGGCAAAGGGTGTCCCATGAAACAGCATCCCAAAGCTACGGTGTGGTCGTGTAGGTGTGTGCAGGGTGCTCCGGGGAATGTGAGAGCAGCACTGCAAGCCCCCACCTGTCAGAAAAGCACAACCGTGAGACAGTTGGAGATCTAAGGGGTGGGAAGGTGAAGCCCTGGAAAGGAGCTCCCACTTCTGTTGCTGGAGTCTTGCACTTCAAACCCAACACAAGGTTCCCCAAGCAAGGGTTTTGCCCCTTTTTATGGGTTGCATATTTAGCATGAGGGGAAGGTGCGTGAGGAGCAGGGTGGGAGCAGGGAGGGGAGGAAGCTCATCTGCTTTTTGGGTTGGTTGTTTTTTGGGTTTTTTTTTTTTTTTTTGCATGGCAGATGCTGGTTTTCCACGCAGGCTGCCAGCTCCACGCGGAGTTTTATTTTTCTAACACGTTCCTCTGAGAAACAAAGGCTCGACGCAAAACGCTGCCCCTGATGAAATGTGGAAACAGCCCGGGCTGGCTCCCGGTGACTGCAGCTATTCATCTGACTAAGCAGCATTTGACATTTGGGCTTGGTGGGTCTCAAGTTTCCCTCTAGTAAGATATGGGCTGACTCCGGAGCAGCCAATCTCGGTCGGAGGCTGCGGATGGTGCCGGAGGGAACCACGCACAGCATCCCGAGCGGCTGAGCCCAGGACTGCGTAAGGGCTGGTCCAGCGAGCCTGACCTCAGCTGCACCGCTGCCCGCTCCTCCCGGACCTTCTGCGGATGCTGCTCAGCTGCAAATTCCACGCTTTCCCCCCTCCCGCCCCCATTTCTCAGTGACTTGTACTTGTTTTCGCATCTCTCCCCCCCCCGCCCCAGTTCCGGGAGTTTTTACGTTTCCTGTCGCCGCGTGTCCTCTGTTGTAATGGGAGGCAAGTGGAAGCCGTTTGACAAGAACAGCGTTCGATTTCCCAACCCTGGCTGAGCTTGGTGCAACACAACCGGCGGCGTAAAGGGAAATCCTTTCTGTCAGCCAGAGTTTCAGAATAAATCCGCTCGAATTGAAATCGTACCAAAAGTGACAGGCTTGCAGAGAGCTGGCTGCAGAGAGTGTTGCAAGGCGGCTGCGAGCTGAATCCACAACTCAGACATGTCCTCTCCGCATGGAGAGGGTCCAAGCCAGACAACAATACCACAGTCCAGTCTTCTGGGAGGTGTAATCCACAAAAAATCCCTCTCTGGGTGGATGTGTCAGTGCCCAGGCGCAGCAAGCCAGCTGGAAAGAGCCGACATGACTGCCTTTGATGCCTAAAGCATTAAGTATGATTTGGTAGGGACACTTTGTGGTATTGTGAAGACCTAAAAAATCCTTTAAGCTTTGTGTCTTTGTCCTTTGTCCTCCTCCTTCCCACCCCAAAACTGTGCTTTAACTACAGGCAAGGACGAACACTGGGGAACTGCAGCAGAAATCACATCCACACTAAAATGGGTGCCATTGTAAGTCGGGGTTCTTAAAGCATTACCTCTTCCTGATGCGAGTACTACAATCCTCACCCACAAAATTTAAAACAGATTTGTACTACACAGTTTTCCCCATGCGTAAAAATCCCTTATCACCTTATTTTCACGTGGCTGTTCCTCGCAGCACTTTCACACTGCCTCCCAGCTCCTAACAGTGCCCTCTTGTCACCCTCACTTCCACTTCTTGAGGCCTCCAATGAGTGGCAATGAAATTTGCAGAATTCGTTGCATAACTTGTTCAAAAGAAATAAGGAACAAATGTAAATACATCTGTTAGATGACAATAAGCCCTCTATGAACCCTGAAGTCCCAACAGGCATCCACTCACTCAAAAAAAAGTTGTATAAGGACTCTGACCCCAGGCCCACTGAAATGCATCTGGGAAAAAAAAAATGAACTCCAGACCACAAGTGCTGCAGAACACTGTAAAGACATGGTCTGTAAACTTTATTTGCCATATATCCCCACCCCCTTGCCTTCAGGAGGTGGATGGTCTAATCCATGGTACCTGGCTGGCCAGGACCTTTGGCAAAGCTCAGCCTGACACAGAGCGGTGTATTTGTCAGAGGAGATGCTGAGGCCCTCCCAAACAGGGTCATTGTGTCTGCCTAACATCCCTGTGATCTGCACGATCAGCCCTGTGATGTGACTTGCAGGGATCCACAGGTTTCATGGGTGCTGCAGGTTGTCACAGTCCATGCAAGACCTGGCACGTTCCTGAGCACAAAGTACACCCAAGATACTCATCTCCTCTGCAAATACCAGCTGGGCCTTTCCAGAGGCAGCTTTGAGAGTGCTAATGTGGACAAATATGGGTATGAACAGCCCAGCCCCAGGGGCCCACATGAACAGCTCTGTAAGAGCAGCTACACGGGGAATCCAGGGCATCTTGAGGAGGAAAAGCAGGGTCTCACCTCTCCCAGGCCATCCTAAAGAACCACTGCCAGCTGTGAAAACGCTACAGCTTACCCTGGTCTTCTCCTGATGCTCTGCTTGGCCAAAGGCAACAGCCCCAGAGCGCTGAGACTTGGATGAACACCCTCCATCCATCCTCATGCCAGGTGGGAAGTGGAGGAGCCGTGGGTGGAGATGGAGCAGGTAGAACCAGTGCACACCACCTGCCAGAGAGCTGGTGCTGAGTAAGACCAAAGACCCAGTCCAAAACAAACAACAGGAGAAACCACTTCTCCCAGGAACAGTCTGTCCATGCTGTTACAGCAGAGCAGCCCCATCCTGACAGGCACCTCTGCTGTTTTGGAGGGTGCACACTCCTGGGTTCGGAGCACACCTGGAAAATGGAATTAAGAGGCCAAACCCAGGAGAATGGCTATGCCTCGTGCCACAGGCTGATCTTGGGTGCTGCGTATTTGCTCCCATTCTCTTTAGCATTTGTGTATTTTAGTACTGTCTTTAGGCACATGGTGTGACTCTCGGGGATGATCCAGTGCAGGGCTAAGAGCTGGACTCGATGATCCTTGTGGGTCCCTTCCAACTCAGCACATTCTGTGATTCTGTGGTTCTGTATTCACACATAGGGGAGGAGGGGCTGCCACTAATCCAGCCCTGGGTACTGACAGTGGCATAATCCTGCGTCTCACAAGAAAGAGGGATGCAAGTTTCTTTCTCCTCGTTCCCCAGGAAGGCTACAAGCTTTAGTACCTGTGGTTTTTTGTCTATGCTGCAGGAAGGTGAGCAGGCTTAACCCTGTTGCATGGGCAAGCAGTGGGCTTGGACAGTAAGGCACACTGCAAGATGTACAACCAACACCTCTGACACCTCCCTGGAGAGCGAGACCGAGACAGGGCGCTCAGTTTAAACCATCCTTTAAAATCATATGTAATTTTCCTTGTTCTAGCACTGGACTGTACATCTACCATATAACCTTAGGGTTGAGACTGGAGGAGTCCCACCACACCTAGCAACTCTATTCGCATGGGTGCATAACTGTGCAACAGTAGCTGCAAAGATTTCTATCATCCAGGCATTGAGATCTGAAATGGGAGGAGAGGGATCTCTTTTTACTACTTCTCAGCACAAGGAGAGCTTGGAGAACCCTACCAAGAAGCCTGCAAAAGCCAGTGATGCCTCAGCTCATGTGCTACGTGCCACCAAACTACCACCATATGCACATATCCAAAAAGCAGCTCCATAAATCACATTAAACACTTTTAGAAATACAGTTGCCATCACTAGAATGTCATTTTCCCTTTGTTTTTCTATCACAAACTCATGGTAGAAAGGGGCATGGGGACCTCCAGTTGCAAGTTTTCAATCAGATTAACAAATGCCTTGGTGGACTTCAGCATACTTCTGGTAGTTGATGTGCTGAAGGATTTTATTTATATCAAATACATGCTTTAAACAGCTGATAGTCACTCCGAAACATGTCAAGCTGACCCCTGTACTGGCCTCAAAGGGGCTCACAAATCACAAATTTACGTAATAAATAAAAACTTCCCCGAGGACAAACAACAAACTGTAAAACGCTTTCGTTCAGCAACATTGAAATGAGAACACTCATTTCCTAATCGGGCTTTGTGAGCGCGGCACACACCACCAACTTAACCTTATCTCACCTCATCTGGGATTCAGACTATGTGCTCACACAGCAGTTGTGCTACTGGAGAAGCCCAAGTGGGGCTCAAGTGCCAGGTCAGGGTGAATCAAAGAGTTGCACGGAGCAGTGAGGGCCTGCCCGCCCCCGTAAATCTGCAGGGCACAGACACGGCCCCATTTTTGGGAGCTGAGGAAGCTGGGCTCTAAATACTTCCTCTGGTGGCCTGGGGCCCACGATCAGAGGCAGATCAGGAGCTGCTCCAGCTGTCACTGCTGCATGTGACTGATCTGAATATCAGGTCACACCACGGGGCTCCCCACCTGCAGCCTGGTGTTGGCCAAGGCCAGCAGGAGACCTCAGTTGCTCCACTGCTCGTTGGGAAAGGCCCATCTAGCAAGGCTGGTGCTGGAATAAGCTCAAGGGTTGGGGTGGAAAATGGGATGAGGGCCATGAATTGGAAAGCCAGGTTTTGACTAATTATTTGCAAAGTATCAGAACAATGGTTCTGACATCCATTGTGTGCAGAGTGCTAGAGCCTTGTACCAGGCATTTGGGACCACCCCGATGCCCCAAACCTGGAAACATCCAAGTCCAGGTTGGATGAGGCCTGATCCAAGCAACCTGATCTATTGGAAAACGTCCCTGCTCATTGCAGGGAGGTTGGATTAGATGTCCTTTAAAGGTCCCTGCCAATCCAAACCATTCTATGATTCTATGGTCAGTCCCGGCACTATCAGTGGTAGGCGATGGTTTAACAAGGTAACTCACACAGGGAGGCATTTCAGAACTTTGATGTGCTTTATTTCCTGGAAAAGTAATTTCCTAATGCTCAGCTTCTACCCAGCCTAATAGCTCTGCTCCCAGACTCTTACTCAGGGCTTGACCCAAAGACAATCCATTGACTTGAGCTCAAATTTTGCACAGGGGAACATGCTGAGGAAGGATTAGGAAGGGGGATAGTGAGGGGGGTGGCAATCCAGCCTTTGGGTGTCTGTGCTGTGCTCTGCAGTTTTGCACCTGATTTCCAAATGTCTCTTGTACTTATGCTGTATGTTCCTCAGATCCATGGGTGGGACACAACAACCTGCTCCAGTGGAAGGTATCCCTGACCGGGGCAGGGGGTTGGACAAGATGGGTTTTAAGGTCCCTTCCAAACCATGATAGGGGAACACCTGCAGTGTCAGACCAAAGCAGAGGATCTCCTGACACACAAAAATCTTGCTTCTGCTGTCCTCAAGAAGCAGGCTGAGCGATAACAGCAAGCTCACCACACCTAAGGCAAACTCATGGAGGGGCCCAGTCCAGCAGAGGCACATCTGTCACTCTGGCTGCCTCACTGTCCCCAAACACTGTCCCTACTAACTGCACCAATGTCCATACCACACCACACATACTGTGAACAATGGGAGAACAGGGATGTAAAGGAATAAGAGAACCCCCCTGTACGGTTAGAGCACCCAAGCTACTTATCCTGCATCACACTGATGATGGGAATCACTGGCACTGCCCCTTCCCTCCCAGGAGAGCCAGTGAAATGTCTCCAAAGTGATTTAGGCTTGGAATTACACAGGTGGCAGCGACATACCACAAATTCTTCGGGGTTTGATTGGTTCTCGAGTGATTCTCAGGGAACCTATTTTTAGGCCCGCAATTGCATTTTTTCCACGGCTCTCCATCCCCCTGCCTCCCACCTCAGTCCTGGGAGAGGCTAAAGACGGAGAACAGCCCTCCAGCACAAGAGGAAAACAGACCTACCTAAGCAAGGAGCACACCTGCTCTGAAGCACAAGAGTCACAGGCCTCCACTGAGGCATCTGGAAGCTGTTTTAAGAGCAAGCAGAAGCCCAGAGCCCTGAAGCACACACTTCTGTCCTGAGCACCGGGGCTCAGGGCTCCCAGTCTCCAGGGCACAATGCTGTAGGTGATGTCAGAGGCAGGGCATCCCTAGTTCTGGCACACAGCACCTGAATCTCACCTTTTTTTTTTTAAAGAAATAGGGTTAATGAATAAATAGCAGTGTCTGTGTAGGGTAGTTTTGTTCTGTGTTCAACACCTGCCACAGTCAGTTCTTGATTCACATCCATACTTGCCCTTTCTCTCAGCTTCAACCTACTCCATACTCAATATCTACCCCATACCCTACTCCATACTCAGTCTATTCCATGTTCTAATTCCTTACTGTCTCCTGAATTTGCAGTTATTTGCAGGCTGACACGTCACTGTTAGAGGAGTAGTCACAAATATTCTGTTTCTTTCTTACTTCAACCTCACATGCTTTTCTCCAAATCAGTCATATCTTTTATCATTCTTCCAACTGCAGATTTGCTGAATCTCACAGTTTCATTCTTACTCTTTTGGCGATTTAGAAGTTTCTGGACTCTGTTGAATGTACTTTTATTAAAAAGAGGACAAGTTTAGTCTTGTGTAGGTGAGAAACTTCAGCCTAGTGAGCGTGAGAAAAACCTCCTGAAAATTAGTTGTTTCATGGTCAATTCAACAATTATAGCTCCAGTAAATAGAACTTCTTAATGCTCTGCCATCCCTTCAGTTCCCCCTTCTGTGTTTAAATTATGTTGTCTCCTGCTTCACACTCTAGATTTTGCAAATCCCTTTTTAAGACCTGAAAAAGTCTCTATTTATAAATGACCACAGCAGAGGGGAAAACACTGTAGTGTAAAATACTCTCACAAGCAAAACAAAAAGCCCAATGATTATATCATGTGTATCTTATTCTAGAGCTAAATGTTTATAAAGAGGGATTAATGTTTTTTTTCTCCCTGGCAACAGCTATAATAAATACACTGCTAGAAAAAATGTGAAATAGAAGACATGCACTCAACGCTGAAGGAAGGAACGTGTTTGGATACAGCACAGAAACTTGAAGAAGTATCTAATACCATAAAAACTCTGAGATTCCAGCTTGTTGTCCCTGCTAGGATCTCTCAAAGTAAAACTTGGGTGAGTTTTCCTTTGAGATCTGGTCAGACGGTGTGTACAAGCTCCGCTAACTGATTAGTTGGTAACAGGAATGATAAACACTTCACAAAGGTTATCAGGCAGCAACACAGAAATGAAGGCACAAAACTTGCCCCTCTTCTTTCTCCTGAAACCCCACAGTGCATAGGTTTTGAATCATGGATACTTTTTTTAAGAACAAATAAAATTTATTCCAAGTACCCTGTTACTGCAGAGGACCTGGTGTGACGTCTGTTTTGGGACAGCAAGGAACCACCCAGCAAGGCCAGCCTGTGCCCCACTCCACCCCCATGGGCAGGAATTGGGTCTGCCTTGCTCTTGGTGTCCAGGTTGGGCACCACAATCGCTCTGGACTGGCTCCTTAACTCTCCTGAGCTTGCTGCCTTGAGCTTCTGTGCAACAGCTCCCCGCCTCACTGATTTTCAAAGAGATCAAAGCTCTGGTTTCACAATCATTAACGCCACATTTGGGCAATTCCTGGTCTCAGAGAAAACACACTCAGCCCAGGTAGGGTGTGAACACACAGCCCTGCTTCGGCTGATTCAGAGCAAGAGCATGACCACCAGGGGGAAAACAATAGCTGCTCTGGCTTAACACCTGCCACGAGGAATTTATCGTGCTGACGATTTCAAAGAGCTGTGGATTAACAGCCTGAGATTACACCTGATCTGCCCTGCCATTCCTATGGCTCCAGAGTTTTGGCCGAGCATCACTAGGTCTACAAATTGAGCTGTTCTCAAGCAGCAGCCTTGAATAAGTTAAAAAAAAATGTTACCTTTTGCTCTTGGTTTTGATCTTGGTTCACCTTCCATGAGAAGCTTCCATTATAAAGCCAAAACCAACAATCACAAGTGTAATTCCTGCTTAACTCATGCTCCAATCTACCTGTTCAACTTAATTTTTCATGTAAATGTCCTGAAGTCAGCAAAGACATCATCAGCACTAAGTGCCTTGTAACTGTTTCCAGAAAAGGAGAACTGCACCCCTATTAGTAAACACATAGCTGGGGAGCTCTCAAAAGGACTCAGTTCCCTTCTGATCCCCCTCAGCATCTCTGTGAAGCATCCAGTCAGACAATCTCACAGACTTTGGCAGGTGGAGAGGCGAGACAGAGCCCTGCCCAGCTTAACAGCATCACACCAGATGGAAAACGTCTGGATTTACAGATGGAGGAAGAGCTTAATAGAAATACTCTCACAATGAAGTGAGACTTCCCTGAAAACGTGCAACTTTAGGAGCTTCAAGATGTAATTTTTTTGTATATAGAATTCTCCACAACACCCCATCTTAATTACTGGTGCTCCACTAACAGCATAACAGAACTGCTTATACATAATCCAGAAAGGAATGCAACAGGTAAGCTGGTCTCTGTTTGGCCTCCGTGCCTTCTCCTTCTCTCTCTGTTTAGGATTAAGGTTTAATAGCTTTTCTTGTGCAAAAAGGAATCACAAAATCTAATCTCTTCTTCACCTTCTGTCTGATGCAGCACTCCAGACATCATCCTCTCGTGCCACCACAAGGAGTACAGATGCCTTTGTAAGGCAGGGAGATATGTAGGGTGTTTAAAACGCTCCACCCAGTGGTAGGAAGCTACACCTTCCTGTAGGAATAAATCCTGCTTAGTTTTACACGGCCAATATAATGCTTTTCACACATGCTTTTTCCCCCCACACATTTCAAGGAAGAAGAGAAACAATTAAAATTTTCATTATATTGTACAATAGGGACCACACACACAAAGAATACAACTGAGCTTAAAAGGAAAAAAAAGTATGCACTTGGTGCAATCAAAGTATGTGATTATCCCTCTAAAATCTGACACATTTCTTCCTTATCTTCTGCTCCTCCCAGGACACTGGTAAATTCCCTTAATTCTGACTGCCCACAGCAGAAATGCCTTCATTTCCCAGAGGCAGAAACACAGTCCTACCACTGCTACATCAGGGAAATCAGAGAACATAGTTGGGAATTATCTCCAGGAATCAGGTGTTACTGCTGTTACTCTGTAATAAATGATTGGACTTGCTAGTTGAAGACAAGCTCAGACCAAAACCTGAAGGCTTGGGACCCCCTATGTATTGTGCAAGATGGGCTCAGGAATCAAATGTCAGTGCTTGTGCTCACCTTTAGTAATAACTTGGTAAGAAAAAGCCAATATTTTGTATCCCTGCCCAAGGTAAGTCTTTAAGGTCCCTTCCAACCCTTTGCCCTTCTGGGAATGCCATATTCTAGGCTCAAAAGTAAAGTCAGGACCTACAGAAGAAGAGTGCAGCATATTCCCCCCAAACCCAGAGCATCCATGCACCTTTCAGAAGGACCCCCCTCTGGTTCTGAAGTCATTGACAACTCAGTAACTGGCAACCTCTGCAGAGGGGTCATCGATGGTCTCAGTCATGGTTTAACTGACACAAAGTAGATTTAAACTAGAAATTAGGAAGAAATTCCTGGCTGTGAGGGTGGTGACGCCCTGGCACAGGCTGCCCAGAGAAGCTGTGGCTGCCCCTGGATCCCTGGGAGTGTCCAAGGCCGGGCTGGGGGGGACCTCTGAGCAAGCTGGTGTCCCTTCCCATGACAGGGGGTGGGAATGAGACAATCTTTAAGGTCCCTTCCAACCCAAATCAGTCCATGCTTTTACTAACACATCACTCTGAGCTTGGTGGCCTCAGCTGGATGTTGTGGGAGAAGCTGCGTGTATCAGAACTGCCCCTGTGACTTCACGGGAAAGGATTTCACTCTTTCGCTTTAGTGAGGCAAAGCTCTTGCAGGAAATGAACAGGATAAAAATGGAATGATATGGGAATAAGCAGCTGGCTCACACAGCGAAGAAAGATTACTAGCAAGGTTACTAGCAGCATGTACAATCATCTGTGCTGATAACACGCTTGTCAAGATATCTGGAAGCTGTAACATATATAAAAGTTATCTGGAAAATGAGGTGGACACCATGATGCATTTTGCAGGAAATGCACAATTATTCAGGACAACCAAATATGGCTGGGATTACACGTGGATCTCAAAGATCTGAGTGATAAAAGGGAGAAATGAAATATTATGTGCAAAATAAAGTGCACGAAGGGAATTATTCTTTGCTCTACATACACAGCGATGAGCTCAGAAAGAACTTTTTTTACACAGGGATGAGAACTTGGAAAAACTGTGTCCAGTTCTCTGAAGATGAGAATTCAGTGATGATATCAACAGACAAGAAGGAAGAGGGAATTAGTTATTGGTTATTATGGGAGGAACTAAGAACAGAAATCCTCCTGAAAAAGGATGTGGCAAAACCCACGTGGCAACTGCATTTTGAACAGTGAAACCCCAGTTACCCTAATTTACTAAGAGCAGAAAGAGGAAAACAGATACTCTATTAAAGAACATCTGGTTTGCTGCCTTATGGCAGCTGGGTTGGTTTGTTTTTTTTTTTTAATCCATATAAACAGCACTAAGTGTACCTACAGTTGTTAAACACACTGCATCCATAAAACCCCTTGGAATGGTGACCAGCATACTTCAACTGTTACCCCACCAGTTGTAACAACACTTGCCTTGACCTGAATTTCTTGCTAGGCTAAGGCAGTCAGTTTTGGAGTGTCGAACCTCCCAGCTTTCATAATCATGCCATGCCGGTGGAGTGGCAGGAAGTTGTCATAGATAAGGAATATTCTGACAGCAGACAGAGGATGAGGAAGAGTAAAGGCTGAAGTCTTTGCTACTGTTTTAGTCTTACAGAGAGGGGTCTCTCCAGCTATGAATGCCTCATGCAGACACCCACACCAGAGCAAGCTGCAAGGTTTGGCGAGCCTAAAGGGCTTCAGTGAGCCCAAAGCCCCCATCTCATCCAAATGTCACGTCCATTCCGTCAAACCGTCTGTAACTTGAGCTCCCAACGCCTCTGAGAGGCCAGACAGCTTCCTCAGAGGTGCACATCCCAAACAGGCTAAGAACAGCCAGCAATATGGATGATACTAACAGAGAAGTGAAGAAATGAGTTGCTTTTATCATGCAGCAACACAGATGCAGCTAGCCCCCCTCCCCCCCCACTCCTTCTCAGAAGGCTGGGAGATTTTGCTGGAGATTTCTAGAAACTACATGGTAGACACCAGTTACTCCTGAGCCAGGAAAAAACAGTCTCTCCAAAAGCAAACACTTATTTCACAAAAGTAACAATTCTCAGGGTGGCTTTTTACTTTGAAAATAAACAAACAAAGAGAATGCCAAGCCTTCTTTTTTTTTTTTTTCCTGTTATATTTATTGATCTTCTAGGAGGCACGATGCAAATTTCAGCTTTTGTTCATTTTCTCCTCCCTTGCGAAACAGCAAGGCAACAGGTTAATAGTCATCAGTCTACAGTCAATATTTCAGAAGGTCTCTGATTACATTTTCACATTTCCTGATAATAAAAGAGGCACATAAAAATGATTTAAGCAATACTTGCTTAAAAAGCTGCACTGACTGCTATTTTAAGGCAGGTTTGGTGCAAGTTTGACAGGCACTATCCCCATGAAACGATGTCGTGGGTTTGCTCTGGGTCAATTTGCTTTTACACCTACAGAAATACATCAACTTTGATTTGAAAAAAGGCTCTTAGGAAATACTTCATCAGTGCGAAATCATATTGATGTTGCGCTTCCTTTAGTTTAGAAAGACATCGACGAATCCTTTTTTCGGTCAGAATTCTGACTTCTCAGTTCTTCCTTTTACCTTGCAGGAAAAGGCAAGCAGTGATGCTCTGCTGTCACAGAAGGCAGGGGCTTCTCAGGGCGTTAGTAATTCGGGCCAGGCTGAGTCCCCAGGGTCACTCAGGCTGTGTTCTCAATGACAACAGCAATACCCTGTCCACCGCCGATGCAGGCCGATCCAACCGCGTATTTCCCACCGCGGCGCCTGCACACAAAAAACAGCAGTGAAAAATCACTTACAGTTACGAAACCACAGTAGCTCCTGTCCTGATTTTACGAAAGGAAAGTTAGCCACCAGCTGGGTATTGCCGAAGGTGACGTTTTAGAACGTGTATGTTGTTCTTCTTTCTAGAAAAATATCACTGATGTTGAAATATTTCTGCAGAAAACCAACGACCTTAAGGCCCATCTCACTCCACCCCTCTGCCATGGGCAGCGACACTTTCCTCTCTCCCAGGTTGCTCTAAGCCCTGTCCAACCTGGCCTTGGACACCTCCTGGGTAGCTTTTAAGCTTCCTGAACGCCACCAAGGTAATTTTTAAACCTAAGTTTCCCTTCAGCCCCACTGCAAGAAACAGTTTTTTGGAAGGTGCAAATTATCTGGGGCTCTACGGTTGAACATGAAGACAGAGCTGCAAGTACAAGCAAAGAGATACAGCAACCTCTGCCCTGCAGGGAAATAGTACAAAAAAAATGAAAATTCAGATTAAAATGGTGCTAAGCATACCATGCAAGCCAAAAGAGTCAGAATTTCTGTAAATGA
Source organism: Pyrocephalus nanus (assembly GCA_038380795.1). Lineage (NCBI taxonomy): Eukaryota > Metazoa > Chordata > Aves > Passeriformes > Tyrannidae > Pyrocephalus > Pyrocephalus nanus. Next base: position 1,124,416 of record CM076263.1, on the reverse strand, counting down.
AGAGAGAAATGAAAGGAGAAAGAAGGTGATTTTAAAGCCTTTTAAAGTATCCCCCTTCCAGTACCTAAAGAGGGCTGAAAAGGGATTTTGGAAAAGGGCCTGGAGGGACAGGACCAGGGGGAATGGCTTCTCACTGCCAGAGGGTGGGGTTAGATGGGATATTGGGAAGGAATTCCTGGCTGTAAGGGTGGGGAGGCCCTGGCACAGGTTGCTGTGCCTGCCCCTGGATCCCTGGAAGTGCTGAAGTCCAGGTTGGACAGGGCTTGGAGCAACCTGGGATGGGGAAAGGTGTCCCTGCCCATGGCAGGAGGTTAGAGTAAGATGAGCTTTAAGCTCCCTTCCATCACAAATAGTTCTGTGATTCTACCAAATGCACCACGTTAAGAAAAGAACACACTTTGCTCAAAGGCCATTTCAAAAAAGGAAACCTTCTCACTGGCTCCTGTGAGCTTGGATCAGAGCTAGATGAAGCAAAAATCCTGTAGTGACAGCAGAATGGAATATGAGGCAGGTGCTGGACTGCAGCACAAGGGTGACAAACTCACACAGAAAGCGGTCCATTCCAGCGAGGACAGTTTTAAGCTGATCGACTGGAAGAGTTTAGTCACACCAGGCTAAAAGAAACCTTCTGCAGGCAGAAATGCCTCAGCAGTGCTTTCTCCACCAGCAGCTAAGGGCTGTGTGCATACCTTAACTCGTGAACCAGGTGAGCTGTGATCCGCGAGCCCGAGGCGCCCAAAGGATGACCGATGGCGATGGCACCTCCGTTCACGTTGGTCTTCTCAGGGTCAAGGCCCAAAACCTTTTCAACAGCCAGATACTGGGGTGCAAATGCCTCATTTACCTAAAGCACCAGAGAAACCAGAACAGTTTTTACACAAGCTCGCAGCAGTGTGTGTGCACACAGGATTAAAAGGGGTGGACTTCTTCACCGGGCCATTTTGAGAAAAGTATTAAACACCGTTCATAAAAGCATACTTAAGTCAACTTACAAACTCTCAATCCAAGCCAATGGAATTAAAATACTAAGCAAGTATGAGGTATGCATTACAAAAAAAGGTATACTCTGATGCAGTGTGCCCAGGAAGAGCCTGTTGCTCTGACAAGAAAGAGGCCCTGCTCACAAACGGAGAAGTGTGACTAACTGAAAACACGAACAGCCCGGCCAGCAGAGTGAAACGTCACGTCACGTGAGGGTATTTTTATTCCATGGAATGCTATCACGCCATTTTCACTTTCCACATGCCTGAGATTTTTGCAGTGACTGTGCAACTGTGTGGCAGAAACGAGATGGGCAGAGGTCAGGCAGCTCCTGACATGCAGGAACACCTACCCAGATGAGTGGAATGCTTCTGCCAGAAAAGATCAGGGGTAAAATCACTGGTGTTGTAGATAATCCCTGCTCATGTTAAAACCTCTCACCTCTACCAAATCCATATCCTTCAGGGTCAGTCCTGCTTTCTTCAAAACCTCGGTAATTGCAGGTACAGGGCCTGTTTGGAAATTGCGTGCAGTTATTTAAATTAAAAAAGAAATCAATAAATAAAGTGTTCTAAACCATGTTATACATAGGATAGCCTCATAAAGCCTCACCAGTTCCCTTTCACTGAGCCTCTTACAGCCAATGAATTCTGGATATGCCGCTCACCTGCTTTATGAGATGGTAAGAGAACTCCTAAATCTCAAAACTACCTGTCACCTTATCAACATACAATCAGGGAAAGTTAAGAGGGTCACTACTGCTCTGCTGCTGTGTTGGTAAACACATACAGAGCTTTCAAGTCCAGAGAAGTGGCAGTCCCCAGGCAAAGACAGCAACTTCACGACAGATTGTAGGTGTTCTCCTTCCAAGTACTCTTGGATCAGTTAATTCTTTACTCAGAATTCGCAGCCTTGAGGTAAACAAAAGAGAAAAAAACCCAGGCTGCTCCAGAGTTGCTGGTCATGGGTTTGGTTATGGGTACTGCTGTTTTGGTGTTCTTAATATAGCAGAAAATCTTCCAGTAAAAACCCTAAAATTTAATTAGTTTATTCTGAACAATTAAATGCTCCCTCAGAGCCAGGTCTCGGCCAGCTGAAGACAGTGAGATTTTTCGTTTGACACTATTACAGAGCTTGAAACAAAACTGTTTTCTGGAAGAAAGTTGGCATCCACAACCTGTTATAATCCACTAAGAGAAATCAATCTCTTGATTGATGAAACAGCTATCTAAGGAAAGACACACTCAAACAGAATTTGAAAGGGTTCATTAGGTATACGCTTGTGGGACAAAGATATCAAGACGTTATGTGGTGGCTGATCACTATCCAAAAAAACCCTCAATTCTAAAACACTAACAATTCCAAATCCATCCCACAACTGAAAAAAAAAAAAAATGGTGTTGAAAACTCCGAGCTCAAAGAATAAAAATCGTAAAAATAGGTAAACTACCAAAGACACAGAAAATTAAAAGAAGAAAGGGCCCAGTTCAGAGCTCAGTGGAGTATCAGAGAGCCGAAGGCAGCTTAAAACTAGATTCTAAATGCATCTCATTAGGAGATGTTTTCATTAAGGAAGGGTTTTAGTATGCCTGTTATGCCTGAGAGTAATGGCAGGGTCTCGTGTGGACAATACAAAGACCACCAATGACAGCCAAGTAAACTTTTTCCCCCCCCCTCTCTTTTTTTAAATAATGAATTCTCTCACTAAACACTGCAGGGCAGGACTGCCTGTCGCTATCAGTATGTGAAAGGGCAGTTGTGCAGACTGAGGTCCTGTTCTCAGATCTGCTCCTGCCATGTCCATGAATCTCATCCGGCCTCTTTGAGCTGCTGGGGACAAGCTGTGGTGTGAAGGAGCTGAGAGACTGTTTCTCCCTCTGATTTATGAAGTTTTTAAACAAGCTAGAAGGGTTGCCTGACCTAGGAAGAATGGGCTGGTTTAGGAAGCACAATGACAGCATGAAGCCTGGCGAAATAAACCCTCCCTCCACATTTGCTTTGAAGGTTGTGTCAGTCAGATAGTCTGATCAGGGGAAACAAACCTGACAATGCTTCATTTGCATTTCCACTGACGCATGGAACCAGCCAACAATGGCTTTTCTGAACAGAAGGACAGAGAGCAGAAGCAGTGCTGGGATACAATGCTGTCTACAAACTAAACAGAAGGGAAAAATCCTGGGGTGTCTGGATTGGGTTTGAGGAATTGTTTGGATCACAAGCTGCTCGATGAGGAAACATAAAATATGGGACTTAAATAACCAAGAAAGCGTTTGGTTTGCCAAATAATACTTGAACAGATGTGTACCTTGGAATCCAAACTCAGCCTGAGCCCCTGAGTAACTGCTCAAAGGTGTACACATAGCCAACACTTCCTCAGCAAGAGGTGAGGAAGATAACTCAGAGTTAAGCATTTTAGAACGGGATTTAAAGCTTACAGGAAACCGAATTTCAGGAGAAAAATGGTTTAAAAAGGAGTGTTTCTTTTCTTGACTTACTAACAGAGAGAGTAAAAAGGGAAAGAAAAAAGGTGCCTGGGGGAACTATAGCTTAGTGTCATTACTATGGGTCAGGCAGTGCACAAACCCTTTCAGCCAAAGTGGGGAGGAAATCTGCTCCTCTGCATGAGAGGGCTGGACTGACACAGGGGAATGGTCAATAGGACACACAAACACCCTCAGAGCTACCAGACTGAGTGTGCTGCAGCCTCCCTTTCTTTCCTTTAGAATACCCAAGAACATTTTGATGCTGCTTGATGCTATAAAATGACGTGCTCTATTGCAACTTACCAATGCCCATGATGGAAGGGTCACAGCCAGCTGAGTGATATGCTACCACTCTTGCCAGAGGAGTAAGACTGTGCTTTTTAAGTGCTGATTCACTGGCAAGGATGACTGCACCAGCTCCATCACACACCCCCTTGCAGAAAGAGAAAAAAAGCATTCTTAGTGAGAAAATACGAAGAAACAAAAAATCCCCACCCTCTTTAAACTAAACTCTCAGAAAAGGCTAGAGTCTAAGATGCTGTAATTAACATTTAACAGACAATTTTTATTCAAAACAACAAATGACGATCTGTCACTGTTTGAGGACTGGGAAAGGAAGTTAAATATAGATGTTTAATTAATTCCAATGTTTTAGCAAAGTAAAATACATCTTTGACTCTCAAAGTCTCCCTTGCATTGGAAACACGATTCTGCAGACTTGCAAGAACACCATTAATAATGGATAATGTATGTGCTATTAATTATAAAAGATACTTTACAGACACCCACACTTACTGTGGCTGGGATGATCTATTTTAGGCAGGAATTCAGACTGTATGACCACAGTGGTCCTTCTGGCCCAAAGAACATTAATCAACTAATTAAGAAACTGACTGTAAGAGGAACGGTCCGTAATGACGTGCTGCTAGGCACTCTGGGTAAGAGCAAAATGTGGTTTGGATGGCAGAGGACATTAACTGTGGTACAAAGATAAGCAGTTTGCCCATGAACATAAGGCCTGGTTTGTAAAGCAGATGTTCAGCAGGCATTGCCCCCAAAAGAAAGTAGGATGGCTAATTCCACACAGCCACTGCAGGCATCAGCTGCACAACTCAAGGCTCATGAAAAAGTGCCAGTGACTCACTAAAAGATCAGTGACAACCCACAGAACCAAATTTTAGGACTTAGGGAGCAAAGTGAAGGATCCCATGCCATCTCGGAGCTGGAAGAGTCAACCAGGGGCATCGAGGCGCAGAATCAGGACTCACTTTCATCAGGAGACACCACCGACAGCCAAAGGTGACTCAGTGAGACATAAAAACAGTGGCAATAAATCTGGAGAACCACAGAGGTGACACTTTTCACGACCCAGGGCTCTGACGTACTCACTGAAGCATTCCCAGCCGTGACCGTCCCCTCCTTTTTAAAGACACACGGGAGCTTTGCCAACTGTTCCATAGTGGTCTGGGGTTTGGGGTGCTCGTCCTTTTGCATGCTTTCCTTCCCCTTTTTGGTTTTCACTTCAATTGGTGCCATCTCAGCATTAAAGTAGCCAGCATCATTAGCTGCAACCACAAAAAGGAAAATAAAAGGACTGTAATAAAAATATCAAGATGATTGCGCAGCACGGCCATATTTTCATGTGCACGCAACTTTTGCTCTATTTTAACCAAAAGTTCAGGGGCAGAAATGTTTATGCTTCATTTTGCTTAAATAAGCTGGCTGATGTTTTATTGTGGGGTTTTGGTTTGTTTGTTTTTTTTTTTAACAATCTGGGCAAAAACTGTACAAGCGCACTCTCAAACTTCTCCAAAGAAAGTCTCGTCTCAAACATTAAAATTTTAATTTCAGTTTTAAATAACTGAACTCCTTTTATTCTCTTTTGTTTTTGCTTTAAACCACTGGATTTATTTTTGGTACAGAAATAAATGTACCGCTGCTTTATTCTACGACTCTGTTGTTTATCAGGTTGCCAAGAAGATGTAAATCTCAAAGAGAAACGTGGAAAAAACTCCTAAGCCACATTTTGTCTGTTGATAAGGAATTGTATATCAATTAAAATTCTGTCCAAGGTGCTCCTCCACAGGTATCACACTCAAGGGAGGATCTGAGAATGGGATTCATCTGCCTAAACAATCTGAGACAATTCAAGACATTGCAGGTATCCAAGGTGCCCATAAAAGCACCTGGCCACAACACCTAATACAGCTTTAAAACTAAGATTTAAAACTAAGACATAGAATTCAAAACTAAGACATGGAAATTGTCATATCTGATGTTGTTTAGCTACCTCTGGACTTCTCAATAAATTCCTCAAAACCTTTTCTTTTCCTGATTAGACACAGGACTCTCTCTTTACTGTGGAATAAGACGAACTGGTCCTACAGGCAGAAATAAAACCAGCAAGCCAAAATCCTAGAAAACAAGAAAGAAGCAGAGTTTCTAGCAAAGGGTCCAGGAACTGCAGGAGTTAGCTAACAAGATCAGCAGGAAAGGTAATAAATGATGGAGAAAAATTATAAAAAGCACTGCTACACCAACTGGAAAAGACACAGACTCTTCCTTCAACAGTGCAGCTGTTAAAATGTACCATCATTAGAATCTAGAAGAACGCCTGGATCTTTGCTTCCTACATTCACCTTTGGGTTGCAATGTATGTTAAGCCCCAGGACAACCCCTACAACTGGCTTTTGGCCTAAAAGTCACAGTAATCCAACCACAGAATTCGAGTGGTTTTGGTTGGAAGGGACCTTAAAGCTCATTTCATTCCAACCTCCTGCCATGGGCAGGGACACCTTCCACTAGCCCAGGTTGCTCCAAGCCCTGTCCAACCTGGACCTGGACACTTCCAGTGATCCAGGGGCAGCCACAGCTTCTCTGAGCAACCTGTGCCAGGACCTCACCACCCTCACAGACAGCAATTCCTTCTCAATATCCCATCTAACCCTGCTCTCTGGCAGTGGGAAGCCATTCCCTGTGTGCTGTCCCTCCATCCCTTGTCCCAAGTCCCTCTCCAGCTCTTCTGGAGCCCCTTTAGGCCCTGCAAGGGGCTCTCAGGTCTCCCTGGAGCCTTCTCTTCTCCAGCTTTCCCAGCCTGGCTCCAGAGCAGAGGGGCTCCAGCCCTTGGAGCATCTCCATGGCCTCCTCTGGACTTTCCCCAGCAGCTCCACATCCTTCTTATGTTGGGGGACTCAGAGCTGAATGCCTCTGAAATATGGCTTTGGCCACGTAAACCATCCAGAGAACATCTTAAACACAGTTCCTGAAAAAATATCCTCTCTTGAGATTCCGTCTTGCTCTAACTGCTCAAGGGTTTTAGAACAGCATTGCATTTGCAAAAGAAAGAAAAAGGATTTAGATCAAAGACAGCACATGCTGACACGTAAGGATGATGTGGGACATTGTGGATGAGGATGGTGGATGAGCTGCAGCATGCAAATCAAAGGACAAATTACCCCACGAGCTACACAAAGGCTTGAAAACAGCTTTGAATCAATGCTGAAAACCAACCAGATTCGAGGTTAGTGCCATATAACCCCTTCCATTCCCACAAGTACTGACCAGCTTTGCACCTCTGTTGCGTTTTCAGCGCATACCCGTCGCAGGCCTCCCGTGAGATGTTGTATTTTACAGCCAGGTTTTCAGCTGTCACTGCCATGGGTATTTTAACGTGCGTGTCTGTTAGAGCTTCCCACAGCGTGTCTTCCAACTGCACATTATGGGAAGAGAATCAGGAAACACGGCAGCGTTAACATTTGTTACTGACAGTTCCTACCTGTCCAAGCAGCCTCTTGGAAACGAATGGCTCTCTGTAAAATTAACTCAGGTCACCCACAGGTAATTTATTTATTAGAATGAGCGCACTGCAAAGCAGTCTGCAAGTTCCTGCGTGTTACTTTATTTAATCTACCTTGTGCTCTTGTGAGGTTTTTTACCACTCCCACGTGGCCCCCAGGAAGCTTGGAAAAAGCCTATGATTTTTGGTATTTCAGCCCATTTTACTTGTGTGTGAATTATTTATTAGAGACCTATGAGAAATCACACCTGTCTGGTTGCCAAGAACGAAAGCTGAGGAACTGTGAAAAGGCACAGTTTACAAAGGTAAAATGATTTTACAAGGGCCAAGGTTTATGCAGGCGTAACATCCCAAGCGAGAAAACACCCAAGCCTAACTTCACTTGAACTGATAAAGGCAAGCCCAGTCTGTTCAGATGGGTTTTGTTATCTCTGTCACCAAAGTTCTGCAAGATAAATCACCCATTCCCCTGATAATTGAATTATCTTCATGATAAGAACCCAGTAGAACCTACTCAGTGTACCAGCAACTTTGTGAAGGTGTTCTCTGTAGGAACTGAGGCTTAGACTCAGTGCCACACAAGAACAAAGCCAAGCCTAATTCGTATTCACCATCTTCACAATGGAAACACATAGGAAAAAAAAAAAAAAACAAAAGAGTTGAAACACTGAAATATCCAAATTTTGCATTTTGATGTCAGTTATGACCCACTGAGTAAGTGGTAATTATCAGAGCCCATTATCAATTTATTCCGCTGCACATTTCCCACAGTATTCACTCGGGATTTATCTTCAGAAGAAAACACAAAAATAACTTACCTGTCAGTGGATTTAACTTTAAGTTTCCACATCTGGAATGGAGAGATGCTTACAGCTTGGAGGTATACATATTGTTTACCAGCCTGCCCATCTACTGCCAGCATTACTAGTGTTGCCTAAACTGTATATGCCTCTATTTCACAGCCTCTGACAAGTTTTTGTACATAGTGCTTGCATGGGAGGTACCAAGTGAACTAAATTCTGTGTCTAAGAACTCATTGATACGTTGATCACAGAACAGGAATTCAAATATGGTTTTGGAAAAGCTAGAAGAACTGGCATGCTTAACAAAATTGCCTGAACCTACTGTCTTGATAATGTGTGAATGCAGGTTAAATGCTCTGAACAACCACATCCAGATCTCATCTCCAATAGGTCCATTTTGCAAGGATTTAGTGTCTACAGGCCTGATAATTACATTGCTCTGTAAACATTACTTAGTTCAGAGAATAAAAAATTAGTCAAAAAAATAAATTAAAAAAAAAAATTTACCAGACCTTGAGTTCTGCTCCTAATCTGGTTCCAAATCGAACCTTTCGAACTGCATACGGAGCTTGGCTCATGCTTTCAGCCCCACCACACAGAACGACTTCTGACTCATTAAGACAAATTTCCTGTTAACAGAACAACAAAACAGATCCAGGATTTAGTGTTTTGAGTAAGAAAGAAACAACTGTTTTAAAAAAAACCAGCTTGTCACTTACAGAGCCATAAAACGAGAACGAATTCCAACTTAGTCATGTGTATGAAAGGTTTACTAAGGTTGGGGGTCTGTCTCCTTCATGGCACGCTCCTCCTTTCTCCTTTCAGCAAGGAATGATTATATCCATGAGGGAAAAGACTATGGGTGTGCACACATGGCAGGACAGAGGAACAAAGACATTAAACCTCTGCATGCTTGTGTGGTTAGGTTCACAGATGGTTGAGTTGGGTGCTTTTAAGCTCCCAGTCTTCTCAAAAGAAACACAAATTAAACCTCAAAGCCTGAATGATTCAAAAAAATAGGGCATAATTTTAGAAGACATTAGCTAGGTAAGCTGCCAAAAGTACCCAAAATACGCCAATTCATCACTGGCAAAGCACACAGAACCTAAAAGTCCTAATCCTTAAACACACCATCCAACCACTGAAAAATTGTGCTTCCCTTAAAACAATTCACTGAGTTTTACTCTTAAGGTTATTTGTGTAGTGGAATGGAAGCAGGTGGAATCATCTCAAAGAAGTTGTGGCTGCCCCATCCCTGGAAGTCACTAATTTTACTAATATGTGCAGTTTTTCTGTTGTTACTAAAAAAAATTGTCAACGTTTACACAGCTGCAGCTTTGTTGTGTGCCAGAGAAATACGGAGACATCGGCTGTATTGACTAAATGCCATCTTTGGAAAGGACATCACAGCCTTTACTTTCAATAAAAGTGGTCAAATCCTCCAGCACTTTTATTCAGTGTGTATGGCCTTTGCAGAAGGCACTAGAAAAAGTGGTCATATGGATATTATTGCAAACATGTAACCTTAACTCTACATCATCTTTCACATTTTTTTTCCTCTAGAGGATCAGACCTTAAATAATCTTCTGGCCAAGAAAAACAAAACAAAACAAAACAAAACAAAACAAAACCAAAAATGAAAACAAACAAACAAACAAACCAAACCAAACCAAACCAAAACAAAACAAAAAAACACAAAACCAACTATCTCGTTGCTCAAGTATTTGTAAAATAAATGTAGAAACAAATGAAATAAACTCCCCCTGTACCACTGTACCACCTTAGTGGTTTTGGCCAACTGCTCAAAGAGAAGTTGATTCTCTTCTATTTGAAAAGAAGTGATGCTATAAATTACCTAACCCATGAGAGGTTTGGATCTTTGAACAAAAACACTTAAAAAGCACAAACTGCTGCTAATACAGCTAACCAGGTGAGAATATAAACTGATCAAGAGATGAAAGCCTCCTGTGGAGGTCCTGAAGCCCAGTAATTCCGATCCAGACAAACAGGATCATGGGATTCAAATATTGCACAGCTGAGCTCCATTCCACCAGCTAACACTTGCTGAATTACTTGTATTAAACCAAAAATAGCTACTGTGCTGATTTTAAAAATCAACCATAAAACGGAGGCTGAACTCCTGCAAAAAAAAAAAAACATGCAGGACAATAGTAAGTCTCCACCAGTGGCAGCTAAAAATCCAGGTTAAGACTCATCCCAAACACAAAGGGCATGTTTCTACACATGCCTCTCCTCTCACATTAACAGCCTGATAAAGATTAAAATCAACACAGAAGTACAGAGCTTCGTACCTGGCACCCATTGGCAATGGACTGGAAACCAGAGCCACAGAGCCTGTTGACAGTGAGCGCTGGCACGGAGACGGGAACTCCCACGCGTAAACCAACGTGCCTTGCGATGTAAATCGCATCTGGGGAGCTCTGCAGACAGAACAAACAGCAGGTTTTGCCGCTGGAAAGCCAAAGTCTTGGTGAAAAGTCGGGATGGTGTAATTGCATCAGGCAGAAGACAGTGTATGATCAGCAGAAATAGGACCGGTCCTAACAAGCACCTTGATTCACTTCGGAGAAGATACCATTCTACATTGTCTAATAAAAGTGTCAATGTCTTAATGTGCATTCTAAATAAAGTGCGTGTTGTAAAAGCCAGACATCAGGGCAAAATGGGACTACAGATGCCAAGATGTCAACAACTTAGTAAGTCTCATGTTTTCCTTTATCCCTTATTTTTAAAACAGTGTACACAGAGCAGATTGATATAAGGACAGATCCTGACTGGGGAGCAGCAATTACTTTAAGGTAAATTAATATTGCTTAGCCTAACCCCAAAACCACAGAGAACACTTATGCTCTTGGGTATCGTGCCCTAAGCTAGTAAGTATTATAAAGACAAAAGTTCTGTGCACAATGCCACATGCCAATGCAAGTTCAAACAAAAAAAATGAATTAATGAAGCCACTTCTGCTGAAGAAGGGGAGTTTAAAATGGTCATACATTCATAGTTATTTAAACTTAATCAAATAATAACTAAAAGGAATCCAGGACTGAAAAAAAAAAAAAAAAAAAGAGAGAATCTATTGGGAGAGGGAAGTATGATGCAAAGGCAAAGAAATGCACTTTAAACATGAAAAGAAACTTTATTAGGAGAATGCTATTTCATATGTAAAAGCATTACAGCAATTATTTTCTAGGTCAGAGACAGTTCTTACAAAATTAAAAAGCTGAATAAAAGAAGCTGAGGTGGTAGCTGTAGGAGACAGAGAAATCTAAGGGTACTCTTGGCTGAAAATTCTTAACAAGGAATACTGCATGTTTCTTCACGTATTGTGAAAGTTTGGTTACTTGTTTCTTCTGCATCCTTGAAATAGTGCAAAAGAAAACTACACTTCCTAATGGTGAAGTTAGAATACAAAAAAAAATATAAAAAAAAGAAACCCAGAAATGTTCTTTGCCGTCTTGCCTAAAACTAAGACATTCATCTAGATATGTGGATAACTGCAGTTTACAACACCATACTCCTCACAAACTCTTTGGAAAAGGCATGGTTGACCAAATGTCTCTTCCATTCAAGGCATGGATGCTTTCAGCTCAAAGGAAACTCATATTTACTCCAAAAAAAAAAAAAAATCCAACAGAAAACTCAAGGGAAATAGATTCAAATCAATCAAAGATAAAAGGGGATTTATATAATTCAGTGGAAAAGTGATCACTGAGTTACACAGCTCATGCCATTAAAACACGGAAAATGTACCAGGCATTAGCAACTAACCAGTTAATGAATGAACTTTTAGGAGATCAGCTTGTCCTAGTTTAAACTACTTTTGCTACCATAAGAAGAAAGCTAAGCCTTGCTCCCAACAGTACCACAAATCAGCAGTCCCTGAAACACGAACAGCAAACACTACACTACAAATGCTGCTTCACTCCCACCCCTTCCCTTTATTCTTGGCTGCAAAGCTACCCAACAGGACCACGACGGGGAAGACAACCGAAAAACCCCCCCGAGCAGCGGATTTCCCAGGGCACCAACCTGCATGACATTGCCCACGACGACGCTGTCGATGATCTCGGGTGACACCTTGCCCGCGGCCAGCGCGGCGCGGGCGGCGTGCTCCGTCAGGTCGGTGGCCGAGAAGTCCTTCAGCAAACCCCCGTAGGTCCCGAAGGGGGTGCGCTTGGCTGCCACGATGAAGACACCTGGAAACACGGGCAGGAATCACCCACAGGTACAGGGGTCCAGCACACACAACGCGTAACACCCTAAATTCACGTGAGTATTTGTAGATACAGGCAACACAAACCCCCGCGCAGCTGAGATAAATTATGTGACAGTGGTTTAGACAGGGAAGGCAAGAAGAACTTCCTGGTGAGGGGAACACGAGGGGCAGGCACTGAGCTCTTCCCTGTCTTGACCACTGACAGGACCCCAGGGAATGGCTGGAGCTGTGCCAGGGCAGGCTCAGGGTGGATCTCAGGGAAAGGTTCTTCCCCCAGAGGGTGGTTGGCACTGAACAGGCTCCCCAGGGCAGTGGGCACAGCCCCAAGGCTGCCAGAGCTCCAGGAGGGCTTGGATGATCCTCTGGAGCACAGGGGGCGACCCTTGGGAATGCGCCTGTGCAAGGCTGAGGGTTGGACTCGACGGTCCCTGTGAGCCCCTTCCAACTCAGCATGTTCCGTGATTCTGTGAATTAATGGTCAGAAAGAACAGCAGGGAAGACTCCAGAAATACCTCCTTTCCACAAAGAGGTTTGACAAAAAGAGGGAAGTCTGCATTTGGATACCAGGCAGACAAAGGAGGCCGCCACACACATCAAATATTAGTGACATTAGTGTACTGGAACCATGGCAGTAACATCCAAGAAATTCCACAGTGGACACCTGTGAAACAATCAGATGAGGAATGGGGCTTTTAACAAACAAAGAGGCCATTCCCTCATCAAGAAAAGACAGCAGATTTTTGGTTTATATTCTGAAAGAGTTTCCACAGAGAAAAATAAAACGCAGACAATAAAGCAAAAAAAAAATTAACTTTAACTGAAGAGGAAAAACGCTCCCTAATCAGAAACTTTACCTTTCTGCCAGAATTATTTAAGTAATCTAAACTGCTTTAGCATCAAACATCCAGGTTCTGAGAAGAAAATCCAGTGTTCAACAGGCAGGAGAGTGTGTGCAAGCACACACTGGGACATGGAGTAGCTCACATGAATTCCAGCCAGGGAGAAGCCACCTCTGAACCAAAGCAAACATCTCCTGGCTGCCTGTCAACAGTCCCTTTCTGCTTCCACGTGCAGAAAAACAAGCGGGAGGCAGGTTGTGAACTTTTCCCCAGTTGAACAACGGCACTCACATGCCCTGTCTCTACAGCTGTCATGGAAAACCCCGCTATTTTAAGCAACACTGCAAGGACATATACAGATGTAAGAATGAAGGCAAATGAAATTTCCTGTTCGTTAAGCTCCTCCTGAACACTGACTTCAGGCTGTGAGATCCTTATTACTTGGCAGTTTTGTCAGAGAGTGTTCCTTGACTGCTAGAAAAGGACTTTCCGAACTGGGGAAGGTCAAAGCTGCCCCACTACCAAGGACTTGAACACAACACTAGGATCTGAAATACGCAGGGAGCATGTTTAGAATCATATTGCAGAATGGTTTGGGTTGGAAGGGACCACAAAGCTCATCTTGTTACAACCCCCTGCCACGGGGTTGTAACCTTCTATCAGACCAGGTTGCTCCAAGACCCATCCAACCTGAGCCTGAACACTTCCAGGGATCCACGGGCAGCCACAGCTTCTCTAGGCAATCTGTGCCAGCACCTCACCACCCTCACAGAGAAGAATTTCTTCCCAATATCCAAGCTAACTCTGCTCTCCTAAGCTTGTGTTCCCTGCAGCAAATTCATCCTTCACCGCTCCTCCTGTCCACTGATTCCCATCCCTCTGCCTCCTCCGGGTTGTGCCAACAATAACTGATTACAAAGCTTTGCTGCAGACCAGCTCGGGGACCTGACCAAGCTGAAAGAACTTGTCCTCCTCCCTTTTGCTCAGCTTGTCTGTTATTCACATTATTTGCTCAATCGCATGCACCGTGGCATTGCCTCGCAAACAGTCCAGGGGCGAGGATGGAACTTTGCCCTTAAACATTCCATTCACAATAACAACATCTCTCTCTCCTTCATGGAGGCTGCTCGCTGCTGCCCACTTCCCAACAGCACCGTGGGGCCAATAAACCAGCCGAGGAGTAACCCAGAGTCAGCAGAAAACGAGGGGCTGATTTTCATTTCGATCAGCTCCGTGCCAGAGCTCACCTTCTCACTGCTCAATAAAACACTAAAAGACTAAGAGAGAAGGCTGGACTGAACCAGTAAGAGAAGATGATGAAGCAGCAGCAGCAGCACAAGCTGTTAATGCTGAATTAAACTGAACACAGAGCCATGCCCCAAGGGTGTGTACTCCAGAGCCTACTAAATTTTGCTTGATTGGAGAGACATCTACAAATGCTACTCCCTCCACAGAATTTCAGGAGGGGCAACAAGGGGTGGCTGACGTCCTGAGTGAGACTGGACTCTCTGTCCTTTGACAGCTTTTTCTAAGTCTCCATTAATCAACTCTGTCCTACATTATCATGGCAAGACTTACAGTCTCTCCAGTTTTCCAAGGTGATAAACACTGGATAAGAGCAGAACAGTACCGGATCACAGGGACCTGGTAACTTTTGGGGCTAGAAAGCAAAGGTCACTTTGAATCCTTACCAGGGACCTGGTAACTTTTGGGGCTAGAAAGCAAAGGTCACTTTGAATCCTTACCAGGGACCTGGTAACTTTTGGGGCTAGAAAGCAAAGGTCACTTTGAATCCTTACCAAACACTACATTCAAGACATCTTTTAACCTGGTTTTGTTAAACACTTGCTGCCAAATGGGGACCTGAAACACTCCCTAACCCTCCAACACTTCTCAGACATGCTTGGTACGAAAATAACTGCTCATCAGACCCTATTTGGAAAGCCTAAAAACCAATCAATAACATAAAAAAAATTAAGAAGCAAAAACAGTGTATGAAAATATTGTAGTTAAAGATAAGATCCTGCAATAGGCATGAGAATCTAACATCAAACAACTATAGGCAAGGTGCTCTCTGTATTATCCAGCTTAGCAGAGCCATCAAAATTACTGCAAAAATTACTAGACAGGCATTACCACTGAAACCTCACACCGTGACTGACACACATGTTATTATTTAGGTATGGTCTGTCAAGAGGCAAAATGCTGTCAAATAGATAAAAAGCCCTACTGCAGTAAATTTCAATTTTGTTTTCAAACCAGAGCAGGTATGAAAGGGCGTATCAGCCTCATTTTTAAGAGACACAAAACTGGAACCAAAACATAAACCAGTACTTTACACTGAACACTTTCAAGAGCTGTTGGGACTTGAAGAGTCTATTCTGCACTGCCAGCGTTAACACAGGCAGGGGCTGGATGTGACAACAGAAACCTTTAGTCACTGGCATTTCAAGGGTCTCCCCAGCACTGCCAAGGCCACCACTAACCCCTGTGCCCAGCTGCCACATCCACATGGCTTTTAAATCCTCCACCACTGCCCTGGGCAGCTGTGCCAGGGCTGGACAACCCTTTCCACGAAGCAATTTTCCCTAACATCCAATCCAAATGGCCAGCTACTGGACAGACACGTGCACCCTTCGCTAAAGGTTTGTAGCACGAGTGGCTTGAGCACTGCAGAAACTCAAACACTGTATTCTAAGCAGTGCTAAAAACAAAGAGGCTGTGACTGACACCACATGCCCTCTCCCCATCCTCAGACCCTCATTCCCAGACTTTGAACCCCCCCCTTCCCACCCTTTGCACCCACTTTCCACCCTCTGAATCCCCTTCCCACCCTTTGCACCTTCCCACCGACTGAGCCTCCCCCCCCACCCCTTCTGCACCCCCTTCCCAATCTGTGATCCCCTTCCCACCCTCTGTACCCCCTTTCCACCCTCTGAATCCCCTTCCCACCCTCTGAATCCCCTTCCCACCCTCTGAATCCCCTTCCCACCCTCTGAATCCCCTTCCCACCCTTTGCACCCCCTGCTCACCTTCTGACCGCCTTCCCACCGACTGAGCCTCCCCCCCCACCCTTTCTGCACTCCCTTCCCAATCTCTGATCCCCTTCCCAATCTCTGATCCCCTTCCCAATCTCTGCACCCCCTTCCCAATCTCTGATCCCCTTCCCAACCCCTGATCCCCTTCCCACTTTCTGCACCCACTTTCCAATCTCTCACCCGCATTCCCACCCTCTGACCCCCCGTTCCCACCCTCTGTACCCCCTTCCCGCTCCCTGCATCCCCTCCCCAATCTCTCAACCCTGTTCCCGATCCCTTCCCCCCCACTTCTGACCCCCGTTCCCACCCTCTGACCCCCATTCCCACCCTCTGATCCCACGCTGCCCGGTGCCTTTTGGAAGTTCCCAATTACTCGCCGCTGTTTGGCCGTGCTGACACGGCCCGGACGGGACAACGGGAGGGGGGGGGTAAATCCCACGGGAGGGACAGGAACAGCTTCGGGGACTCTATTTTGCAATTCCTGAGGGCAACACGAGCTGCCCTCCTTTCCCCCGCCCCGGCTGAGGGGCCCCTACAACCGGCTCCCTCCGCCTGGCCCTCAGGGATCCCTCCCGGTGCCGGGAGCCGCGGGACGCGGGATCCTCACCCCTCAGGAGCGCCATGGCCGACCCGCTCCGCTCCTGCCCCCGCTCCGCGCCCCGGCCAGCGCCGCGCCCGCCCCGCACATTCGCCACGCCGGGGGCGGAGCGGGGCAGGAACGGGCGGGGGGCCACTTGTTTGACCTATCCTGTAATTTTAATTTGTTATTTTACGTATTTAGGATGTGTTGTTTCGTTGGTTTTCTTCTTTTTTTTTTTTTTTTTTTTTTTTTAATGCTGCCTCTGTTAGGTTCGATTTTTTCAGGGGTGGCTTCTGGCGAATCGGCGGCGGGCGAAGCCGAGGGAAGGGCGGCGATCCCTGAGGGCGGCGATCCCTGAGGGCGAGGTGGGCGCCCGCAACTTCCCCCGAACGCCTCACAGTAATTACAGTTAATTACAGGTAATCACAGTTAATCACAGTTAATCACGGAGTCATGGAGGTTGGACAGGACTGCCAAGACCATCGAGTCCAACCTGAGCCCGGTCCCCACCTTTTCCCCCTGCCCAGAGCCCTCAGTGCCACGTCCAGGGATGGGGATCCACCACCTCCTTGGGCAGCCCCTTCCAGTGCTTAAACCCTTTCCATGAAGATATTCCTCCTCATGTCCAACCTAAACCTCTCCTGGCACAGCTTCTGACCATAAACCTGCCTGAAGGGGTTTGGTGGAGGGTTGCAGCCCTGCTTTCCTGGACGTGGATAGAGGAGAGCAGGAGCTGCCTGTAGCCCATCGGTTTGACACCGTAAAGCCCTTGGATAATCTCATTTTTCCAACACTGCAGACACCGAAAAAATAGGGGGGAAATGAGCTAAAAAAAGCCTACACATCAGTATCCTCATGGCCAAGTATATTACAGCTCCCAGCTGCACCAGGGTAACCACAAAAGCCACCTTCCACAGTTCTGGTGGTTGAAAATGCAGCTTGAAGTATGTAGTAAGTACCTTGATTTATGTGCGTGAATGCTTCAGTGGAACCATCCAGACTCTCAGACTGAAGATCTCAGAGAAGATCAGCGAAGATATTTCTTCAAAACAAACAGAAATTGCCCCATGTCTTCATGGACAAAATTTAAGTTCTATAAATCTCCTAGAAGAAAAAATGTTTTCCTGTGGAGACTCACATTTTTTATTTACAAGAAACTTTCAACTGTTTTTGCTGCATAATTCCAATGATTTAATGAATCTATAAATCAGTGAACATACAGCAAAATGCAACTCCATCTTGTAAAAGAGCTGACGGTTTTCCCATATTTTCTCTCTCTGCCATTGACTTTACCTCATTTAAATCTCATTTGAAGTCGAAGGAGGGGTTTCTGCCCCTCTACCCCACTCAGGTGAGACCCCCCTGCAGAGCTGCCCCCAGCCCTGAGAACAAAAATTTTTATTTTTGACCACGAGTCACAATTTCTTCAAAAGTATTTATTTCACAAATTTTGGTTTTTATCCCCATCTGAATAGCACAAGGAGTATTACAAGCATTTTCATATAAACAAAGGGGTAGTTTACAGATTTGTTCAAAATGGAAAAATATTCTATAAGCAGTAGTATTTCATCTACAGTATTCACTCATGTACATCATTCAACTTTGACAGCAGCTATACCTTCTGCTCATTAAGGTAGACACTTCACACCAAAAAAAAAAAAAAATCCCCAAACAAATAAAATAGACAGCAATACAGTAGCACTTTTTTTTTTAATACTTTTTTTTTTCTAATTTCAAATTAATTTGAAAGTCTTTGTCCACTAGCATTCACACCTTGAAATAATTTAGATACTCACCTGGGAATATGTCTCCTGGATTGCTTATCATCTACCTTGCTCGAATTTCTTTCAGAAAATAAATAATTAATTTATGACTGTTATATATATGTGAATCAAAAAAGTCAGAGGAAAAGGGTTCACGGGTGGTCATGCAATTTATTTTAATCAGGTTCTATTTCTATGCAATGATAAAATGCTAGTTTTTCAGTTAATGGTCTGAAAAAAATAAGTTTGAACAACTGTATTAATTTACTATTGAAAATGGAGGAAAACGACCTGTTGTTTCAAGCGCAGCTTTTTCATTTGTATCTTTTGCAAATCACACAAATAAAAGGCCATGTCCAGCAAAGATTTCAGTGAGCAAGTTGCAGGATGATTAAAGGCAGCCACTCTGCTCAAAACGTGCCCACATTTTGTTACTGTTTCGCTCATAGAAAGAAAAAGAAACTCTTTTAGATCAGGTGAAATAAATTGCATGAGCAAAAAATGATCATGATGTAGGATTGCATAAAATCAGTCTTAAGGTCCAACATTCTACAGCAGCTTTACCAGACAAGATAAGCAACCTCAGCTACAAAATGGCAATAAAAGGAAGAAAAAAAAAAGAAAAAAAAGCAAAGGAAGTTTCTGGTGAAAGTGAAACGTAGACATTGTCCTGGATGCTTCTTGTAGGTCAGCCAGCACATGCCTGAATTCATGGTTGAAGCTAGTTTTGTAATGCTGCTGATTTATGTGATTTGGGGGTTTTTGAAGGTTTAATTTCTTTTATTTTATTCCCAATAGTGCCTTTCTAAGATGCATCATGCATTCAACAGTCAGCATGGGTCAGTACTGGGTTTTTTTCCCTGGGAACTTCAAAGTGTTTATGTAGACCTCATCAAAGTAAGAGGTTTTAACTCCACAGACAACTTTTTCTATGACCAAATAATAAAAAACATTCCCCTCTTTTAATGCTTTTCTCAGAGAAAAAGGGGTTGAGCTAAAGGCACAGAGTGGGAAAATGCTCAACTGAATAATCAATATTTAAAAATAAAGACAGATCTGGAGAAGAGCCAGCGTTCTCCAAGCCATGCTTTGTGTTCAATTAGCTTTTTAAATAAATAAGTGCTAATCTGAGAAAAAGTATGCTCAAACATAGCGATTTGACTAACATTTAAATACAAATTTTAAAAACTGCTAAAAGAAATGATAGCATATATTAAAGATATTTCATACAGTGTCCTCTTTCAGATGGATCTTACTGGATAAACTACATGATCACAGATCAAGACGTTAAATCCCAGTTCCCATCTCTACATATCAAGAGTTTTTAAGAAAGTACATCTAAATTATGATCCTGAACGTGGAAGGACCATTTTCCCCTAGAAGACCATTAAGCACATTTTGTAATTGTGATCAGGAACAAAATTGTTGCAGAAGAGGATTCTGCAGCAACCTGTCATTAGTCTGAGTGATGAGCATTGGCTTAATCAATCTGCTGGGAACTGTACTCCAAATAATTTACATCAGTGAGAGGTAGAGACCTGAGGTGCCTGAGAGGAAACTGCTGACCTACTATGAATCCTGAGCAATAGCTCTGTGTTAAAACCACCCTACAGAAAGGCTGAATCCTGCCTGGAATTATCTTTTCCTTGAACCGTTGATGACTACTAGAGTTCGGAAAGAAGGGATGGGAGACAATTAAAAAAATTCAGAGCACTGCAAAGACATTCACTGTGAGAAGAGGTAGGTACAAATAAATAAAGATAGTGTAGATGAGCGGGTGACAGGGGTGTGGGCTTGCTGGGCACAGACAGCAACCTGGTGGCATTACCCTCACTGAATATAAAGGGGAGATGAAGGCACTACTTGAATACACACCAGATGTGAGTGCTCAAGGACTGTAGTTTGGAGGTAGTGCTGGCTCTGTACAAGCAAAACATCTTCTGTGATTAGCTGGGTGATGGTTAGGGGGGAAAAAATATTTTCTTAGCCTTAAGTGTCTCCTTCAATGGTAACAGCTGTTCTAAACCAGCCTCCCTTTGAAACAAGGTATTTACCCACTGGCGTAGACCAACACAATTCTTCACAGCACTCAACCTTTCCCTTAAAAATGTGCTTTCCTTTAAAAGTGTACTATATACAGATATCTAGTACATACAGGACTATTACAGTTTTTATATACATAGATTATATACACGATGTTTAAACCAAAACACGCTCCTTGCCTAAAAAGGGTAACTGCAGCAGGCAGGAGCTAATGTACCTTCAAGAGACTTCACATTCTTCTTTAATCCTCTGAGCAGACAGCGTACCAGTGTTTGGGTATCATTTACACCAAATAAAAGTAGTCAGATGGAGAGACTGGGTTTTTCTTTGAAAGCTTTTTGAACTGAGGGCATGAAAGAAACCGCGACCACAAAAGCAGGTAGGTTAAGATCTACTTAGGCAAGACCCTTACGGAAGTGGAAAGGGCAGAATGCTGGCTGCCAAACATCCTGGTTGCAGTTTGGCACGCTGTGCTACGGTAGGAGCATCACCACTCTAAGCAGTTGGGTAGCACCACTCAGCCATGGGAACCCACCTCTTTCCCTGCCACTGAAAATTCAGTGTGTTGTGCAAGTACCAAGAAAAAACAGTTACTGTCTTTGTGAGCAGCTAGCGTGCCCTCCAACATCAGTGTGGTGAGGTCAGAAGGCTGGTTCGTATCTCAAATAAAGCTACTAAATTTGGTTTTAAAAAAATCCTAACAGAGTTTGCAGTTATTCATTTAAGGTCGTTGTAGGCAAAGAGTTGGTGTTCACTCTTAAAGAAATGGCTTACATTACCAACACACCATCTGACAACTTTTTTTGTGTTAGAACATTTCACTTCTTTTATTTTAATTTTTTTTTTAAAGTATTCTCTCGTCGGAGGATGCAGCAAGGCCGTGCAGCCTGGCAGCATGGAAAAGAATGTAAATAAGAGGTGAACATCCAATCATATGTGAAGGCTAGTGGAAAATATAGATAATAGAGCTAAGAATAGCGTTAGCATGTAAGATTCTACAGGGACAGAGTGTGAGTGCAGCTGTGTGAAGGCAATGTAGTATTCTGGATGAAGAGAATAAAAGCTGAATTTAGGCCATCATCATCTAGTGCCCAGTTTTATATTTATGGCCGCCCTCATATATAATACAACAACGGGTGAACCCCGAGTGTTACGAGCCAGGAGGGATCACGACTTATGTCGTTGAGACTCCCCATCAAGGGACTGGAGATAATTCCCTGAGGAACTGAGAGGAATTGGAGCAGCAAGGTGAAGTGCAGTGAGCACGGAGCCCAAGTGTAGCTGAGAGCAGCGGGGCGGCTGCGAAAAACGGGTCTGGACCCGAGATTTTCGTGACACCTGAGGCAGATGAACCACCGGGAACTGTGGGGGAATGATGGGACCAGTTAGAGTCTGGATGGGAGCGCATGGTTGGCACTTGAAACGCGCTGCTTAGACAGCGTGACGATGACGGTGACGGCCGCTCACGACGTGAGGGTCAAAGACACGGCGGTTCTAAGCGAGGGTTGCAGCGGCGTAGCGCGGGGGTGCAGAGCGAAGCGGCAACAAGGACTCGTGGGGAGGGGCAGCCCGGCTCATCAGAGCCAAACCGGAGCTGGGACCGCCTCAGATTGCGATCAAAACCGTCCCATTCCCTCCCCCTCCCTTCCCTTCCCCTTCCCCCACAGTGTGTGCTGAGGATGGGCCGAGATGGGGGGAGCGAGGCAGGATGGAAGGCTGCTGGAAGACACGGGAAGCCTGGACCCCCCCACCTTCCCCCCCCCCCCCCGCTCTACCAAGGACAGCAACTCTAGAATTCCGTAAAGCCCGCCCACAACATTCTTTGAACTTTTAACGACGTCAATGAAATCGAACGAGAGGCAAAAACACGTTTGCTTTGCAAGCTACGGTTTCCTCACAACAGTCACTGATGGATGGAAGACACGGGGTAGGGATTTCTAATCTAAGCCTTGAAAACAAAGCTGCTGCAAGACTTGAAAGAAACCTGGTTAGCCTGACGGGAGCCTGGCTAGCTCAGTCGGTAAAACATGGGACTTTGAATCCCAGGGCCACAGATTCTCTTCATTTATTGCACAACTGGTAACGTATTGGGGTGGCTACCGCCATGAACAAAGTTTTTCCACAGATAGCTACAGCTGGGACTTACCACTGAACTAAACAGTGCTGAAGACTCTGTAATTAAACTGGGCTGCTTTGGCGTGATCTATGCATGAGATGCTGATACACGCCCTGTGAGAGGTCCAAGAAGCTTGATAGCCACTGGGTGAAGGTTTCTGACACTTAAGGAGCACAGGGAAAGCCAACAGTAGGGATCTGGATGGCGCTATTCTACAAGCAGAAGGCTTAAGGCCGTTTCTTGTATCATGGTTATTTCGCTGCGACAAAACCTTTGCTAACGTAAATTTGGTGATGGAGGAAAGTCCAAACTGCCAATTTATTTAAATTCCCATGAAGCAGATACACTGGATGTAGTTAGGAGGAACAACAGCATTTCTCAGACATAGACTTTGTGACAAATTCCACATCAGTGGAAATAAGCAGCATCCCAGGCCGTTGCTGTCTCCCCACTTCCTGTTCCTTTTTGTTAGTGGCTTTTGGAGATGATTATGGGTTTTCAACTATGTCAACATAAGATCAAGCAGTGAAAAAATAAATCTACTTTTTTCAAGTATCCTTATTTCTGAGCCACAAATTACCAAAAAAAAAAAAAAAAAAAAAAAAAAAAGCATACAGACCCATCCCTCATCCCTTTTATTTACTTTACATTTCAACATCCATATATTACTGTGCACTGGTTCTTCCATAAGCCTGTTTGGTCCATATTTAAAGAGGCCTTTAAATTCCTTTAATGATTTTTTTCTTTCATTGCTAGAGGTCTCTGGGCATGAGAGGTGAGCTTAATTCTGCTTTCTTCAGACTTTATTGAGAAAATCCAAGTTAAGAGAAGCAGGGAGATAAATAGAGTCCATGGTGATGGAGGATGGGTTGAACGGGAACAAAACTGGGAAGATGTGCTTGAAGTCTAACAGCAGCTGTGGAGGGTCATTCCGTTCCTCCAATTGCTTCTGTGAGGTGTGGGAGAAGAAAACAAATTTAGCACCACTTCTTGCCTTTTCTTTGCCCGTGTGGTGTTTAACATCATCACAGGTTTGAGAATGCACATCATTTTATAGATACTGCAGAAAACAGCGAGAACTGCTTTGTTCTCTATTGTAGCAGCTTTCCTCTGAGCAGGGAACTTCTACACAGACTGTTGTCCTACTAAACAGCTGAACCAGCTGAGTTGGGATTTTAGGTGCTGATTTCTTGCTTATTTCTCTTTGTAATTAACAGCCTGGTTATCCCTGCAGCACCAGCATGCCTATTACACAGTTCCCGGGTTAACAATGATTTAATACAGATGTCACTAGAATTACACAGATGCCGTTCATGCCCTCCAGGTTACAGCCCTTTAAATTTACCTGTATGTCTCGTATGAAAGCAACTGTCACACGTTCTTCAAACTCGTTCACAGGAGTGTAGAGATTAAGAATCTTTACGATCTGTTGGGAAAAAAAAAATAGGGTTACAGATAGACATGAGAAGCCAAACCTTTCCAGAATACACCACAAACAGTTTGTCATATAAGGCCATAACAAGTCTCCTGTGACACAACTGAGAAGCAGAAGCAGCACTGGTGTTTGCCTGCTCTAAGTTATTGCAATGGACCTTTCAAAGTCACTTCCTATTGCAACGTTTGTAAACTGGGGATAGACTTGGACAATAGGTTTGTACAGGGACTCCACTTGGTTGGCACATGGTGTTATGGGTGACTTCAGATGTCACCTCTACAATGCTTCTCTTGATGCTCCCTTACTCCTGCTCCTCCCCTACTATCCTTCAGCTTCTCTCAAAAACACATCTTCAAGACAGGGAGATGGAGATGCAATAGAAAGGCTCTCCAAGAACCACTGGAGATGACTTCACACCTCTCACTTCTTCCTTCTTAAGAGACTATCAAATTAAGTCCAGGCAATCCAGCAGCAAAAAAAACACGAGTTTATATCCTCCTGGGGCGGAGTCTCAAAGTTTAAGGTCAGATCCATCCAGCCTAGCTGGGCACTTCTCAACCTCCTGCTCCAAACAGGAATCCTTGGTAGGCATCCTGCCCACCTAGCCAGGTTAGACCTGGCAGAAGACAACAGGTGGGTTAAAATCCCATGAGTCTGCCTTATAGCTTGAACTCCTCAGGGGTGGGTTTCACCTCTGCAGATTGCTGGAGCTCCAGTGCCAACTGGTGGCACTGTAAGAGAGGAGCCATCACAGTGACCACCTCTGAGAGGAGTCACTGCTGGAAAGGACAAATTGTCCCCACCGAGGGAACAGCAGACTGAGAACTGGCACCAGGGGACCACTTTTTCCCACTCTGTTAATTATCCATGCCCTCTGGTGTAAACCTCTGCCCTGCTGCCTACCTGCTGGGTCGTGAGCGATGTGCACAGGGAACAGATGGCCTCGGCGTCCTCCGAGGTTTTCTTCTTCAGCTGCAGAAGCTGTGCTGCCTGAATCAAGGGCACCAAAGTTTGTGCTGCTCCACTCTGCTGCAGATTCTTCCCATGCAGCCATTCCTCCAGCTGGCTTATGTTAAACCTGGGTAAGCAACCAAGACGAGATGCGAGCTCGGAGATAAGGCCTGGCAGCTCAAAAGTCCTCTGTGAGGCTCAAGGTATGCTGCAGTGCTGGTATATGTAGCTTTTTGTGATGCATAGTTGTGATGCACGTGGCAAGAGACTATCAGAACAAAGCTTAATACTCAACTCGGAGAAAAATTTATACTCTGTGTACCTTACAAATAGATGAGCCACGTAACAGCAGAAGAGCACAAGGGAGGTGCTTTCCTATAGCATTCAGATCCCTCCAAGTTTCAACTGTCAGTTAAAATGAAGCTTTTAACCAGCTTTTAGATGCTAACAAAATCCTGCAAGGTAGTACCCAGGCACCTTTGAAAATATCTCCACAAAAGCTTTTGCTGTTCCCACTCCCCAGCTCAACAGGAGCACACAGAGCTCCAGTGTGGAAAGGGGAGCGGGCAGCAAAAGGAAGATTTAACTAATTTGCTCTGAGAAGTGCACTTAATAAAAAAAAAAAAGCTTTTTCAAGCAGGCCCATCCCTGCCCCAAGCCCCAGCCCCACCTGAGCTGCATGCCCGTGCTCCAGGAGCAGACATCCTTCCTCAGCAGCAGGTTGTTCAAGGCGACTGCGTTGATCACGTAGAAGATCTGCTTGAACACCTGCTGGATGATCTCTGGGTCCAGCCCCTGGTCACACATGATGCTGTGGAATGTGTTCAGCTGGCGGATCATGTTGTCCAACCCGCAGGACGTGTCATTTTCCAACGACCTGGAGATGTATTTCCTGTAGCCCATCGGCTTGACACCAGAAAGCCCTTGGATACTCTCGCTTTCCAACATCGCAGACACTGAAAAAAAGGGGAAAAACAAGCTAAAAAAGCCTGTATCCACCTACTTACTAATCACTAGAGGGGAAAAATGGATTCCTCTGTGGGCTGCAACAAAAACGGATTCCTCTGTCAGTCTCAGTGATGCAAGTGCTGGGTGCTGCGCGGGGTCTGAGAGCAGGGCAGATCCGTGAATTGATGATTTGTTCTGATAGTATAAAACAGTTAAAAAGTACACAAATATCATGGAGTCCTAGCATATTATGGGTTGGAGGAGATCTTAAAGGCCATGCAGGTCCAACTCCCCTGCCATGAGCAGAGACACCTTCCCCCAGACCAGGTTGCTCCAAGCCCCGTCCCACCTGGCCTTGAATGGGGCACTCCTCATATTTCAAGGATTTGGCCAAGGAGGTAATTCTTCTCATAGTTCTCTTATACTTGCAACACAAGGTCTTTATAGTCTTTTTCCTCTTCCCAGTTTTCTCCTCTGCACATTTCCACCCACGAAGAAGTTAACCATGAGCCTGGTGTGGAGGGGAACCCACCAGCACCACCTCACCTCTCTCACTACCTCCCCAACAGAGAGGAAAGAGGTATCTTCAATCAAGGCACAAAAAAAAAAAAACCTCAGCCCTGTTGGTTTCCATCACAGGGGTAAATAAAAACTCTCCCAGGTCATGTTAGCACCGTGCAAAGGTCTGGAAAACAGCCAGAGCAGATAATCTCAGCCAGGAAACACCCAACTAGAGGCTGTGAACTCACCGATCATGGGATGCAGGATGCCCTGTGCTATGTTAATGAGCTGCTGGTAGATATGGATGGAGAGGTGGCTCAGCACCTGGCGGTACTCGATCAGGTCGAAGTTCTTCAGACAGTGCTCGTTCTGCTTTGGCGTGTTTTGTGTCATGAAATCCTGAACAGCAGGAGAGAAAAACACCCTGGCTCATTATTCCACCCATTTACAGCCCATCAAAAAAAAACCAACCCTCATAGCCTCAGAGTACAATATACCCAAAGTACATCTTTATTATAGAAAAGCTCAAGACTCATAAATCACCTTTGATTTACTCAGGCATTTGTTCATAAATTATTACTAGAGGGCTGCTTTTTGAAGAAAATCATTAAGCTATCAGTTTTTCATTTCAGCTTCAGCAAGGAGCAATGTTTGTATTAATTGCAGCACACAGAAACTAGAAAATGACATTTCAGTCCCAGGGAAATGACTTCTTAGCTATGTGCCCATCCCTTCGACCTGCAATTTTTTATGGGAAACCAAGTATTCAGAAACTAGTATTTTAGAAAATTGAAGAAAAAAAAAATATAACTGCGTGCCATGTAGTGGCTTTGACAACATTCAAACTGATCTGAGGTTTATAAATCTCTCCAGATAGCCAAATTTGTTGCTGAAGAAGCAGCTGATCTCTGATAATGAGTACAGATGCTGTAAACCCCGAGGTCTGGGCTCGAATATTAACACCAGTTTTAGAGGCAGAAGCAAATGTGATGTACCTTAATTTTGTAATTATCACAGATGCTTTAATTGCCTGATCATATAGTCTTATTTGGTGTCAAAGTGAGAACTATGCAACTGCTTTTGTTGGCTGCTGACGAGCAAAATACGAAAATAAAGCTTGCAAATTTTAGTTGATTTCACGATTTCCCCATTTTCCTGACTAATCACTCTTTACATGTAAAGAGTGCACATAGCTTGGGATTTTCTTTCAGGTCTTTTCTTAAAAATAGGTTGAATTCAAACTAAAGATAACAGTGTTTTTGAAACTGCTCAGAATTATTTTTCCCCTCTCTGTTTTTTGCACCCAGTTATTGATGGAATTTACAAACAGTTGATTCATTTAACACAGTAAATCATGGCAAAGAATGTGAAATTTAAGTTTGGGTTGTTTTTGGGTTTTTTTACCCTGCTGGTTTTCTGGGCAGGATTTTCTTTAAATGCAATATTATTATCCAGACAGAAGAGGGCAAACAGGAGCATAACTACTAGTAACTATTCCCTAAATTATTTCCCTTTTTAATTTAAATGTTAATTTTAAATATTCCAAGGCCAGCACTGTGGTTTTACACACAAATCATCATCTTTTGAATGACCTGAATAGTCAAGTTCATTCCTTGAAATTGTTTTTTATTTCTTCTTGAAACGTGAATGCTCGATATATCTAAGAAAAATCAAAACTAACAAAAAAACCCCAGTATTTGGCTCTGCTGGAAAACATAATATGCAGAATGGATAGCTACAAGGATGGCAGCATGCATTGTTACAAAAGGACTGTGATAATCTCATTTTGTTGGAGGGGATCAGCTATAACAGAACTTACTTCAGCTTAGGAAATATTACTGAGGTGGGAAGAAACGACAGAATTTCCTTCTGAAATCTCATGTTACAATTATCCATGAGTGAAAGGACAAGGGGAATGGATTCCCACTGCCAGAGGGCAGGGTTAGATGGGATATTGGGAAGGAATTCCTGGCTCTGAGGGTGGTGAGGCCCTGGCACAGGTTGCCCAGAGAAGCTGTGGCTGCCCCTGGATCTCTGGAAGTGTCCAAGGCCAGGCTGGACGTGGCTTAGAGCAACCTGGGCTAGTGGAAGGTGTCCCTGCCCATGGCAGGAGCTTGGGAAAAGACAGGATTTTAGTTCCCCTCCAACCCAAATCATTCTGGGATTTTATAATTCCAGGATCTGCCTCGTGTCATATCCACCTTAACAAAGGAGGGATGTCAGAGATCACCCCAGGGAGGGTTACACTGGACCCTGGAGACTCAAGGACCCTCCCTGGAGGAATCCCAACACTCTCCAGACCGCTGATGGTTTCTTACCTCCTCTCCACTGTACTGCTTTAGGCAGTGCAGGAGGCGACACGTGTTGGCCAGCCAAAACGACATCATCTCAAAGTCACCGTGGTGTTTCTGGAGAAACAAAAATGAAAACGTGTGAGATCCCCCCCCTCCCCATCCTTGGGGGATGTTGGCGCAGCCAGACAAAGCGGTTTTGAGTTTCTCCACACAGAATCAGGCATCTTTCCCTCTGCAGGTGGGCAGTAATTAGCCACTTCCTCCAAACAAACTTTTTTTCTCTTTTTAAAAAATCCACAACTGTGAACAGTTTTATCTCTTAGATCATAATTAGCCTTTGCTCTTCTAGAAAGGGAAGCTCTAAGAGTGATTTGGTATGGAAATCACCGTAAGAGCTGAATATCACACACCTGGACACGGTTGTTACCATTTTACAGCACCTCAACCCCAAGATAAGAGCAAAGGGGCACCTGCCTTCAGCACTTTCTTGATGCCATTGATGGTGGAGGTAAGTAAGGAGTGCACCTTCTGGTCATCATTGATGTAATCTGCATGTCTGATGCACATGTAGAGGATGTAGGCAGGAAGGCAGGGAACAGTAGCAGACACCGCCTGGGGCTTGAGTTCTAGAAGATTTGACAATTAAAAAAAAAAAAAAATCACAAACCAAAAAAAAACCACAAACCCCCCCCCCCAGACTTAAAATTTTACCAGCTGACAGGTGAAGCAGAGAACACCAGACCTGGAGATGCACCCAGGCAAACCCTTCTTTCCCCAGCCCTGGGGAAAATGATATTTTGGCTCTGCAACTTGCACAGAACCAGAGGTCCAGCTGCAGGACAGATGGACCTGCTGAGGAGCCACAGCACTGGGGCTTGGGAGGGCAGCTCTGTCTGCACTGAGGTGTGTGACAATATCCCATTGCACCCTATGGATGCACAAGTAGGGTGAGAGCTTCTTCACCGTGTAAAAGTCTGTCCCAGCAGCACAAAAATCACCTTAGAAAAGGCTCCTGAAGCTTCTACGTGTACTTCCCACAGTTTATAGCCGCCCTCTTCTGAACTGATGACACAGTAAATCACTCTGTCAAGATACTGAATCCTAATAGCCTCTACAGAGCAAGCCTGTCTGATTAGGGGAACTTCAAAGACCACAGAGACGGGTAGCACTGCTCTTTGAACACTTTTTGGATCTCTGAACACTTTTTGGATCTTTGAACACTTTTTGGATCCTCACAAGGCTCTGCTGGGATTACAGTGTGATGCTAAAAACCAACAGCCATCCAGGGAAGCACAGCTTCCCAAACAGCACAGAACAGGGGGATGCTGCAGCAACTCTGATCAGCCTGGGCAGCAGAGAAGAGCTCACAGGTTCATTATCTGTTATTACCTCCTAAAGCAAACTGCCTTTGTTCCACTGCAGTTCCAAATCCCCAGGGTCTATCCTTCTGCTACCCCCTCCCCAAGTTACTGCCTATTCCAAAAAACTGCAGCCTTGTTTTGCATTTCCAATTTTTTGCATTCCATTTTTTCTGGTCTACCTGCTTAGTGCAGCTCCTTTACCTACCCCAATTGCCATTGGCACAAACATGCAGCCCCAGAAGGGGTTAATTTGAGATGATCTATTTGTCTGCCTTGATCTCTCAAGTTCACAAACTCTCCCAGGCAAGAGAAGCACAAGTCAGGCAGAGGGGCAGAGGAAATTCCTCACCTAGAATGAGGTTTCGGATGAGGAGTGGCTCATCTTCTTTACGATACTCCAACATGCCCTGAAAATCTTTCTCCTTCCTCTGGACAGCAACTTGCATGTTACTGTCATGTGGCCTCCTGTCTGATGGTGGCATGGTTTGGGATGCTGTGAGGAGAAAAGAGCACAAATGGTGGTACCTGGAAATCAAGAACTATTCAGGTCCTACAGCGGCCTTAGTGCAGACACCAAGTCAAAGAGTTATATAATAAATTCCCAATCATGTCATCAGCTTTGACAGACCTATAAAAATAAAAATATAAACAACCAGATCTTGAATGACCAGTCAAGAGTTTTCAGATCCTGAATGAAAGAAGAAGTGCAAAAGTTGAACTTAAGAGAGTTAAAAATGAAGCTATTTTTTATTTTCCGAGAGACCACAGGCTAGACGGTAGTAATCCTATGGGAAGCTCTTTAGTGTGTGATTTTCACAGAGAGAGGGGGAAAATAGGCAGGCAATGACAAATCCCTAAGCATCACATCTTCTGTCTTGTCTGAAAAGCTGCAGAGCCATCCATGGTGGCACCGCTGAAGTTTAAAAAAGCAGAAGAGATCAGCATGCAAATACTGCAGCAAACAGCATGCAAATCACACTGACAGAGACCAGCTGGGTGAGCCATGGAAACCCTCCAGTTATTCAGTTTAATTTCACTTAATATGCCTTGTTTCCAGGAATTAGCTCATGAGAATGGGGCCCTCTGATTAATCACGGCTTCTCCAGAGAACGGGAAGCTCTTCCTTGCACAACACAGATGTCACATTGGAGGTGTTTTCTCATCAAGAAGAATATCAATACATATTTTTATTCCTAAAGGGTTGTAATCCCTCCTCAAAACTGACAGATCAGAGCACTGTGTGCTGATAGCCACTAGTGTCCTCTCTGTAGCTCTGCCTGGATCGCTGCATTGAATGCAATGAAAGCAAAAAGGTCTCAAAACACCCTCCAAACCTCAGTCCAAGGTCAGTGTCAGCTCAGTCCCTGCTGCTAGTTCAGTGCCAGAATGAGCAGAATCTTACTTTTACAGAAAAAAAGAGAAAAAAAACCCTTGCAGCTCTCCAAGGCTCATCAAAGAAGCAAATCCCAAATACAGTTCCCCCAACCCCAATGCCTTCCAACAGCCACATCACCTTCAAAATCCTGGACCTTCTTCATGTAAATCTTCAGCTGCTTCTTCAGCTTCTTTTCGTTCTTTTCCATCTTCTCCACCATTTCTTTTAGATCCTGACAAACATAAGATGCATTTTTTTTTTTTTAAAAATACCCCCAGCATTAAGCCCCAGAACAACTCATCTGGGGTGAGTTTAAGGCTGGTCATGTCTATGAATCACCATGGCATGGTGTGAGTAGAAGAAGAGCTGTGTTATTTCTGCACTGCTCAGAAAGACCCTTACCTCCACCACAAAGACTGTGAACGCTGGGCAGCTGCTTTCTACAGCAAGCAACACTCACCACCCGCAGTATTTAATCCTGGCTGTTAATCACAGTTAAAACTAAAATTTAGATACTAGAGCTTTTGGGATGGGCAAGAAGCCCTCACCTGAACTCAGGAGGTGCCAACATTCCCTCCAGGCTTTGCACATAGATGTAGAAGGTGAGAAAGGGGAAATTTATGATCAGCTTTTTGGAGTGGCAACTGCCCCTCCACACTTCCAGAAAATGCCAGAAAGATGAAAGGGTTGTGTGGTCTTTGTGTGTAATGACAGAGCAGAGGCATCACCAGTGATTATCAGTTGGAAGGCAGTGCCACAAAGCAGACAGGCTTTAAAAAACACTAAAAAATAAAAAGTACCTATATAGTCACAAAAGTCATACAGCAATAGAACATCAGCTCGAGGTCAGGCACCAATGCTCCCAAATGCATCAGGGAGATCCTGATGGTTCTGCAGAGAGTTTGGGAGGAGTGGAAGAGATCCCTGTGCCCTTCCCTCCCCTCCCCATCACATTTCCTATCTCCTTTCTCCCAACCTGTTTTTTTTCCTTCTTCCTGTGCTTTCTGCCCAACCTCTTACCAGGTTTTCATTGGTGAGACGTGTGATTTCTTGCTGAAGGCCCAGCTCCACCTGGGCTTCAGGAGAGAGCTGCAGGGTCTGCAGGGAGGCCTGCTGCTGTTTGTGCAGCTCTTCCTGCACTGCATCCAACTGGTCTCTCAGAGCTTCCATCTCCTCCTCGTACATCCTTCTCTGGTCCTGGAGCTGTGCTTCCAGCAGCCTGAGAAGAGGAAAACACTGATCAGCCTGGTGATTTCAGCACCATGGTAGTCACCAGCATTCAGGTTGGTTCAATCCTTCAAAACTGGCCACCCTTGGGATACATTCCCAGCCAACCTCCCTATAAAACTGACAAACACGAAGCTATGGCTGTTATTGCCACATTAGTCTGGCATTTCCTGTACTGCAGATCAAATACTTATGAAATTTAAAGACATGACAGCAAATGTTGGTTTGTTTTTTGGTTGGTTTTTTTTTTTTTTTTTAATGAAAGGGAAAAAAATCCAAGAGCTCCCATTTTTTTATTTAACTGTACCACAAGTTTGGGTTCATCTACTTGCAAAAAGCAAACACACGGCAAAGAAAGCAGCACAGACCAACACATGCAGGTTTTGTTTTCAAAAGCCCAGCTTGAAGGACCTTTTTTTCTTGCCCCCATTTCCTGTCAAACACCATTTCTTACTTCTGAAAACTGAACTGTAGGTCTTGCAAAGGGTTCCATTCCTTTGTTGGAATGCCAGTGGCTTCTGTCACTACTGCTGGGAATGTTGAGAAAGGCAGAAGCCCTCGTTCTTTCTAGTTGT
Organism: Pyrocephalus nanus; assembly: GCA_038380795.1. Classification (NCBI taxonomy): domain Eukaryota; kingdom Metazoa; phylum Chordata; class Aves; order Passeriformes; family Tyrannidae; genus Pyrocephalus; species Pyrocephalus nanus. The sequence continues at coordinate 1,091,070 of CM076263.1, read as the reverse complement.
TTGTAGAGCTGCTATATTTCTTTATAACTCTTTCACCTGTGAACTGTTTCCCTGCAGGAACAATTATGCATGGGATTTTTTTTGTTGTTTAGCGGTTTTTCTTTCATAGCTTTTATTAAAAAAAAAAAACATGCTTTCTAGGAAAAATTTCTGTGTGAAAAGTATTAATTATTCCCCACGGTGTTTTTTTCTTGTTGTTGTTAATGCCTTTAGAAGATTAAATAACACAATCTCTACTCCCATTTTGCAGCAAAGGACAGAAAAGCATATTTTCCTCCTACAGAAACATGGGCAATAATGCACTCAGCCTCATAATCCTGTCAGGAGTTATATTCTTAATAGGCTTGCAAAATACAGACCCACCATGAAATAAGTATTAAGTACTTAATTTCCATTTTATTTCTTCATACTGGGATTAGTTTGGATTCAGTTTGGATTAACTGCAAGACACCCTCAGAAGAACACACTCCTTCTTATGAACTTGGGTTCCTCCATTGCTTGGAAAAACACACTTATCATCCCTGTTATTTTTTCCTGCTGTTGTTTGGTTTCACCCTGATAACTCTAGACATGAACACATCAGACTACTTTAGACAAAATATTTGAATTTTCCATCTCTATAATGTCCTTAAATCTTTATCACCCAATTTCCCATTAATGTAGCATAATCCAGCTCAGGTGTTAGTGGCAACAGCCACCATCAGCAGTGCCCAGCCAGAATCACAACAATTCCTCCCAAAATTAGAGAAGGGTCTCAATTCCCCTGGTTTGGAAACCCTAACTCCAGCTGCTCCCAGAGAGGACAACAGGTCCTGTAGAGGACCACAGGGTAAGAGCAGAGCAAGAGGAAGGAACAAAAGGGTGGCAAAAGGGAGGAGAAGGGAGAAGCAGCAGTGAGGGAAAAAAAGAAAGTGTTTTTGACCTGGCAACTTGCTTTAAACCTTGATAAGCCAAGCCGAGCTCTCCATCTTCATTGAGATACCCCCAGTCCTCAGTCTTGCTAGAAATAAAGGACAGAAAAAGGAAACAAGAGGACAGAAGAAAGACAAAAGGTCAATTGCAAGAGAAGGGGAAAAGGTGCAGCAGAGCCCTTATTAATTTTATTTAATACTATTTTATAGAACGCACTTTTATTACACTGTATTTCTTTTTCCACGGCAGTGAAGGAGAGCCATGCCCTGGTTGTGTCCTGTAAAACATTCCTTGCTAGTGGAGCTTCTCCTCCCTGCCCAGCTGTGACAAGTGACCTCATGTTGTCCCTTCCTCCCCAGCCCACTGCAACCAACAGGAACCCAAAATCCTTCAGGTCAGAAAGAAATTTTCACAGATCACCCTGCCCAGCCTCCTGGCAGGTTATCATCGTTTCCAATATGGAATTTTTACGGTTATCGTAATTCCCAATATGGAATTTTTATGGTTATCATAATTCCTAATGTGGAATTTTTAAGACAAGTTTTTCCATTTCCTTTTTTCTGCAGCAGCTCACGCTGTTTAAAATAAATTCTCTTCCTTCCATTTCAGTTGAGGGTTTTCTCAAACACTGAGCCAAACTTATCAGTCTTTCCTCAGAGCAATAATCCTTGGTCCAAACACCACTTATGTCCCTACAAGATCAAATCTCCTCTGTATCCATCCAGGCAGAAAAATGCCCAGAAAATTCTCATCTCACTTTGATACTAAAAGTCTACATTTACCAGGCTGTTTTTTGTTGGTTTGGGTTTTGTTTTTTTCTAAGTTATATGAGGCAAGAAACTTACTTATCTCCTTTAATGAGGCCTTGAGCACATTACAAATGAGTGATGTAAGCTGGTCAACTTGACCAGAAACACTTGTTATAACAAGTTTTTCACTTAGCTTCGATGTCAGTTAGAAAACAGGTTTTTCTTTGTGGAAATAACAATTTAAAAAGTAAATAGAGCAACCACCAAAACTTAATATATCATTATATTTCAGACATACAAACACACACACACACAAAAAAAAAAAAAAACCCACTCAGCCAACGTGCATTTCCTGTTTTTGGAAAAGCCAAAGCATTTAGTTCATCTCCATCAACACAGCACTGACTCAGAAATCACTGAGCTCCTCTTTCTGCCAGAAGTTCATATTGACCAAGACATTAAACATCAAACCCTTTCAAGCTAATTAGATTAATTAGCATGTGACAACATAATTTCCTAAAATGCTGGCTAAATCCTTTTTTTTTTTTTTTTTAAAAAGGCTGAGAGGAGTCGAAAGTGCTTGGTTCACAGAGCCTTTCTCCTTTATCCTTATCTTGGAGGTGCAGGTCTGGGGAAAAGGGGGGGCAAACAGCACTCATCAAAAGTGAGAAATCCCTGCCCAAACACCTCCCTTCCCAAAACTGCAGAGTGGGAAGAGACCCATGGGAGAGTGGGAAGCAGAGATATGAACCCTTTCCATATGATGGCCTCTCCCAGCTGCAAAAGCATCCTCCACATGAAGCCAGCATCAGCCCTTCCCTTTGCACTGCATTTCCAGGTGGGACTTACCCAGCAGGAAAAAAAAATAAAAGAAAAAAAATCCCACATACTCAACAGAAATCACTTGGAAGTTATCACAGAAGCTAATTTCAAAGACACAGCCTGATTTACTTTGAGCTGCCAGGTTATTATCTCTGACATCATCACCTGGTCTCTCTTGGCTCTGTGTTTCCACCAAGGTCAAACAGGCTTCAAAGAACGATCCCAAGAACAGAAAACAGGGAACAAAAAGCCTACTTAGCTTTACACTAAGCTACTGAAGCAGAAAATGGGAACTAACCTGATGATTTCCCCTTTAGAAGCTAAAAGTAAGAAGGAACAAAAAAAAAAACCCAAAACAAAGAAACAAAAAAGCTGCATTTAATTTATAAAGGGTTGTTTTTGATTCAAACTTGCCCTTGACCTGGAATCAAAGGGCTTTGCTCTGAAAGCTTTGTGGAGACAGAATCACAACGCTGGCAAGGTCAGCAGCACCTGGCAGAGTTTTTCCTGTTTTCCTCCTGCTGTATTTAGAAGTCCTGCATTACATGGACATGGAGACAACAGAAGGATGATTTCCCACCAAAGTAAAGCCTAAATAACTCAGGTGAGCTTGCCATGAAAGTATTTATTGATCAAGACTAGAAAGGGAAAGCAGCTCTCTTTCTCATGCTGACACCCTTGGGTATAGAGCTGCGTAAGTACAAATGCAAATTCGAGCTGGGGGGAAGGAATGTTGATTTATATTCACAAACACCAATAATCCATACTTGCTAAGCATTTGTTTTCACCTATTTTACTGCCACTGACACCGGCCTACAGTTTATAAATCAACCTCACACACAGGCAAATGCACAGGGAACCACATGATGGGAAAGCTGGTGGTGGGTAAAAATTAACCACTGGATAAATCAACACAGAAAATCAGGGTGAGAGTATACAGAGCTACTGCTGCTGTCTTACAAGAGCCAAGCTCCAGGCAAGCTTCACATGAGAGAGAGATGAGAGATATAACAGTAAACTGAGCCTAGAGACAGCAGATTTCCCTTCCCAAAACTCAAGAGGCCAAAACCCACCAAGGCCAAGCCACGTGAACTTCCCAGAATTGCAGCTCGCCCGTGCAATTGCAGGGAAAGGGATCTGTGCTCTCATGGAGAATCAGATCCTGGAAAAATTACAAAACAGGGGGGGAAGGGGGCATTTAAAAGCTGTGCAGATGTGGCACTTGGGCACATGGGTTAGTGCTGGGCTGGGGGAACAGCTGGACCTGAGACATGTTTTCAAACCTAAATGATTCCATGACTCAGTTCCATCTGCAGAAATTAAATCTGGAAACCAGAACATCTGAGGGAGTACTGGAGTCTCCTGGAAGGCTACAGCAGAAAACATGTACACCAGTATGGCCAGATATCAATTAATACTGGGGACTAGTGATGCAAGCTGGCCAGACACACCTTATAAAAGCAGCAACTCTTTTTTTTGACTCTTTCACCAACCCCTGAACACAAACCAACCATCCCTACACACGCACACTGGAAGACTCAGGGAGTAATTAAAGCTGTGCCTGACAGTGGGATTTCACATCCCCCATCAGTGCCCACAGCTCCAGGAGAACATTGGAAGGAAAAAAGAGAAAATTCACACACTTCACTGAGTGACAAAAGAAACACACCTTGCTGCTGGAAGCACACTGAGCCCCCCTGATTTACTGACAAGAAAGGATGTGATGCTCAAATTAATCTTATCATCTCTATCGCAGGACGGGACAGAAATTTCATCAGCAAGTTCAGTTTAGGAAAGCAAATATTCGATGGCAAATTGAAAAAAAAACACAAACACTGGTCCTGATCCAGCCAGAGATGACACTCAGGTGAGAAACCAGTGTAGCCAGAGTCCCAGACCCCAACAATCCTCACTCCTCCACGTCCCTGGGCCAAGATGAAAGCTGGCAGAACCAGCCTGGGCAGAGCCTCAGCACCAATCTGGCCTTGATCATGTTCTTTTCCTCATATTCATAAAGGGATAAATAAAATCCTCATTAAGTCATGGTCTGTCACATCTTGGAGTGTTAGCAACCTTCTGCAACCCCTCTAAAAAGTGGCCAAGTATATTGTGTTATTATTAAAAGCCACTAATCCACAATGGCTTTGGCTTCCATCTTGATGAATAGAAATTATTTAGGGGAAAAAGCCTCAAACATCCGTATTTGTCAAGAGACAAAATAAAAGAGATAAACATTCGATTTCCTTGGAGTGAAAGAAAAATTTACTTTTCATACCATCTTGCTGTTAAATCCATGCAATTTTGTCTTCTTGCAAGACACTACTTTATTATTTGATATCCTCCTGGATAACTGCAAGGATGGTCTAATGCTAAGCAATTTCAGCCCATTGTTACTGTAAGGACAGACACGTGTTCACAGAGTTAATCCCCACTATGGTAAACCTGTAATCAAACAGATGTTCCCAACACTCAGTTTGGATGCAAGAAAAGCAATAATGTGAGTGTTTCCAGGGAACAGGGCATGTTTGTTAGCTCAGTTAGCCACAACAGGCTTTTGCCTCTGGGAAAATGAGAAGGGGACCGTGCTGTCTTCTCAGCATGGCATGAGATACTTAAAGTAACTCAATCAAATACATCCCAAATCTTCATCTTGCTGCTGTTTCCGTACCGGAAGCGAAGTCAAAATCCAGTTCTTCTCGCTTTCGTGTTTGTTTTTTGACCTGCTCAGTATCTCCCCTCTCTTGGGGACACACAGAGCCCTAGCAATGAGGGCTCCTCACCCATTAGAACTAGTCGGAATTAGAAGATCTTTAAGGTCCCTTCCGACCCAAAACATCCCAGGATTCCATGATTCCGTAAGACATGCGTCTTTGATTTCACCTTTGCGGCCCGTCCTTGACCCAAGGCCCGTCACACAATCCCGAATCTGGTCACTCTTTAAAATCCTGCTGTTGATTTTGATCTGGACGCCATCTCTCACACTTTGGTCCACCTCTTTCACTTTGGCCAACCCCCCCTTCCCTGCTGCTGGAAGAATTCGGGCCACACTTACCGGTTGGCCTCGCTCATCCCTTGGTAGGCTTCGATCGCGTCCTCCTGGTCAACGTGCTTGTCGCTGTTGGGCCAGCTGGCATTGCTGGGGACGCCCTCCTAAATCCAACATGCAAAACAGCAGCATGACATCCTGCACGCCTCTTCCTGACCTCTTAAAAAAGTCCCCCACTGCCAAACAGCTCCCAACCGTTCCGTTAAGAGCTGTTAGAAGCTTCTGTTGAGAAGCGTCCCCGGGGCATCCAACAATTTACAGAGTTGCTATGAACTCACACACGTGCAAACAGACAGCAGGAGAGAGGAGAGGTGGAAGTGATGCAGTGAACACGAGAGAGGGATAAGTGGGGTGCTTGGTCTGAAATACAAAACATACCAAAACCTCGAGGAATGGTAGGACAGTGAATAAAAAAAGCCCAAGTTAAGAGTTTTTGGAAAAATGTACTCTCCCATATTGGAATGGGCTCTGAAAACAAAAGCATGTCACAGCTGTTTGAGAGACAGGCTCTCCTCTTGCCTACACACCAGCACAAACACAATACAGCTGCACCAGCCTCAAGTGAGCAGAACCTGACCCAGAAGCTGTTTTTCCCCATCCCATTTTCCTGCAGAATAACAGCGCTGTCAGGAAACATCACCAGGAACATCTCGAACCACCACACCTTGGAGTAGGACTGGAAAAGTTGTTCCTTGGTGTGGGGCTGGCTAGACCTCATCAGGAATGGTATTAAGCACCTTACAGCAGTACCAGGGGACATTTAGTCCTGGGGTGTCTAAAATGTCATGGACTGCATCTCATCCATAGGCAGAACCTCCTATATCCCTGCACAACCCCCTGTGACCAGCCCAGGCCATCCTGCACTCAGAGCCTACCAAACCACAAGAGTCATTGCTCAGGCAGCCACTGAATTCCCACCAAGAGAAGGGAAAATGGAGAAGAAAATCCATTACCCTCTCCTTTAGTATGTTTTTCCCCGGGTCCTTTTGCTGGGCTGCCTTCATGATCTGCGACCTCAGGATGAGCACCTCCTCCTTCCGCACTTCCAGCTCCTCGTTGGCCACTTTCAGGTGGCTCAGAAGGAGGTTGTAACTGTCCTGGACATCGTTGGACGAGTTGTTCTGGGTTGCTCGGTCTGCAATAGCCTTCCTCAGCTCGTTGAGTTCGTTTTTCAGCTTCTTGTTCTCTGACTCCAGCTCTTGCCTCTGGAAAATATCGAGCCATTAACCGGTTTGGATAAGCTATCTTCTAGTGCCTCATCCTTTTCTGAGACACCTCTAAGGTGACTCAGTTAGTGATGATTATGGCTGAATGGTCAATTAAAGACAGGATCTGGATTTTGCAGCCACGTGTGGTTCAGAAAAGGGTTTTACTTTTATCAGCAGCCTGTTGCTGTTTAGTAACAAACAATAACAGGAGGACACAGGGGAGATTTTTTATTTGGTGACACTATTTTTAAACACAAAAGCAGGCTGCTAAAGAAGCTAAACACGTTGCTTTCTTCTCCACCTCTTTCCCTTCTCAGTCAAGAAATCACCACAACCCCACAATGTTCAGCTCATCTTTCAAATTCATTAGGTAAGCTGGAAGGTGCTGATTTACATGACCCATCATCACGGCCGGCATCCCATTAGGTGAGCCACGGGTCTGTGAATTCCCACTACAGCTTCTTTTCTCATACATTTTGTAATTCCCTCACCCTGCTGTGGTGTTTGTAGCTGGAGGATTGTCTCGCCCTGACATCTCATCAAATGCTGGCGTTTGACAGGCAGGGGCAATGCTCTACAAGTTTGACGGTGACTGCTTCTCCTGAATAACAATGTGTTTGCTGAGACAACTGAAGGGCTCATTTGCTTCTGCATGACAGCAGAAGACAGAAGAATGAAAATCCTGCAGCTAAGACAGCCTTTCTTTTAGCATGTCAGCCCTGAAACTTTGCAGGTAGCAACACAACGTTTGGCAGGCAGCTCTTTGCAAGCACCCAAAACCCACCTGGAGCATCCCAGCTGGGTCAAGAGCAGCTTTACTTCTGCAGTAGTGCAATCATAGAATCACAGAATGGTTTGGGCTGAAAAGGACCCTTAAAGCTCATCTCTTTCCAGCTCCCTGCCATGGACAGGGACAGCTTCCACTATCCCAGGTTGCTCCAAGCCCTGTCCAGCCTGGCTTTGGATACTTCCAGGGATCCAGGGGCAGCCACAGCTTCTCTGGGCAACCTGTGCCAGGGCCTGCCCACCCTCACAGCCAGGAATTTCTTCCCAATATCCAGTCTAAATCTACCCTATTTCAGCTTAAATCTGTTGGTCTTTGCTATAGGTCACAGTCAGGGTGGGAGCCAGACTCCTGGGGTCCTGCTCACAGCCAGTATCCAACAACCCACCTTCTCTTTGCACTGTTCTTCCACCCCCAACTACTGCAGGGTGGCACCCAGGACTGCTCTCTCCTGCCCCCAGGCACCCAGACAATGCCAAAACCCAACAGGACCCTTATCCAACATGGCACAAACCAAGACATCTGCAAAATGAGCTGACAAAGTCTGCCGTCTGAGTGATTTGGGATCAGCTCTTTCCCAGGGACAAACCCCATGTGGATCCTCCACAGCACCACAAGATCTGTCCCCACTGAGATCCAGGTGCTTCCCTCTCCCCACCACCTTTGGAGCCTTTCCACAGCTTTCTCTTCCACAATCCCCTTTATCTCTGGGATATCTGCTTCATTATCATCTAATGAATCCAAAAATGGCTGGGGAGGATGGGGGCAATTTCCACAATTTATACAGTGTGTAGCTAGCACAGCTGTGTAAACCTCGTTTCCAGGGGAAACGGGTGTTGCAATTATAAATCCTTACAAATTATAAATAGCAAGGCTTATCACAGCAGAGGTGTGAACAGAATAGCTGATCTGGCATCTGGACAGGGTGCTCCTAGCTGAACAAACAACATCAGTAACGGAGCCTATTCAGGTACTCAATACTATCTGTCATTTAAAAAAGGCAGGATAAGAAATGCATGAGATCCAGCAATTCTTCCACATTAGGCACAGCTCAGCTTCTCTGTACAGGTTTTTAAAGCAAGAGTTGTGCACGTGGTGGGAATTGATGCCAAACTGGGTTTTGACTGTTCCTGCTACGTGGCTAAAGCATCATCTTCACTCTTTTACTGTTCATTCACTCTCTACTGATTATGCTCAGAGACAGGTAAAGGGTAAGATGAAAGCATTTACCTGCTTTTCTACACAAAATGGCTCTCCTGTGATTTTTGTTATTTGCTGGTTAAGACCTCTGATTTCCTTTTTCTTTACTTTCCTCCTCCCCCTTTCTAACCCTTTCTCCTCTTCCTCCTTTTTTTAATGGGTAAGCCACACTGCTGACTCCAAGGACTGGTCATATGAAGTTCAGCTCTGGTTAGAAACAAAGCCAGGAAGACTGGGAAAGAAAGGACTAACCAACAACCCTGCTTCAAAAGCCAAGCCTGGGACTCCACTCAGAGCTTAGGTGTAAATTCATTCCCAACCCCTTTCTTTGTGGATTTCACAGAGCAGTGTTAAAACATCTACTGTCCCCTGCCCATACACCCTTTTTGCACCAGAACTAGCCATGGCAGTACAGAAGCTAAAATAAAATGCTCTGAATGTGGAAAGGGAAAAAAAAATGTGGAAAAAAAAAAAAAAGCAGGCTGGAAAATACATTTTTTCACTGAAGAACTTTCTTGGGCAGACGTGACTCAGGGGCATACCTCCCTGTTTTGCCTTCCTGAATATGGTAACCAAACACCTGGCTGGACAAATTTCGGGACAGCATCTCCTGAAAAATCTATTTATCCATTACAGAGGATGGGTAATTTCTGCCTGCCGTAGCTACCAGTTTTAGCTCGAGTTTCTCACGTTTCTTTGCAGCATTACAAAAGGAAAGAACCACCTCAAAGACACTGCAGCCACATTTCTAAAACCTGAAACCTTTCTGAACTGGCTAAGGTGTCTCAGTTTGTAAAAGATGGAGCATCAGTGGAGCACTCAAGCCAATATCTCTTCCTCCTCCATGACCACTCAAAAGCATCCACAGAAAGATGTGTGTAAGCTTTTAGGCACCTCAGCCTGCTTCCCCAAGATAAAGTCTCTTAAAGCTGGCAAAAAGGAGAAAATAAACCTACATCCAGCAGGCTCTTAAAGGAGCCCCAGATAGTGTAAGTTTTTGAGATACAAGTTAGCAGGAGAAATGCAGAGAGGAAGAGCTTTGCCACAGAGCTGCTGAAGGAGCTGTCGTGGGGGAAGGAGGGACAAGCAGCCCTCAAAATCAGCAGTAAGTCAAGCTTTCATTGCAGAGAGAGACTTCAAGGCAGTGTCCTATATCCAGATGTGGGGGAAACACCAGTGAGGTGTATTTGTCTCTCTTTTTCACTGGTGCCTCTCAGGGAAACATCCTGTATTCCTATAGGGAACACAAAATCCCTGCAGGTTCATTTTCCACCTGTTTTAGGCTAAAGAATCCTTCACTTTTAGCAGCATAGGCTACCTATTCATATGAAATGGTATTAACATAGAGTTTTCAAGGTTTCTTAGAGATGCAGGACTATGCATGTTAGTACATCAGGAATTTAGAAAGTAAGAAAATCCAAAATTACAATTTCCTCTCTGAACTTCTTGGGTTAAAGCTTGCAGAAAACACACTTTTTGAACTCACACTGAAGCCAGAACTCCACAGAAGCCATTTAAGAAGGTGCCATCCTTCTTGTCCTAGAGGCTGTGCAGAGGTACTGATGAAACTCAGCAGGGTTTCCCTCTGCCACAAAAAGCAAATCCAGCCAGTGCAACATCAATACCATGCTCAGAAAACAAAAACTGGATGGATTAAATGACAGAAAAAGCTTCTGCTCGAGGTATGTGCTTAGAGAGGGTTGAACATCCATCCTTTCCACCTCTAATTTCTGTGGTCTTTGTGTCCTTCAGAGGAGACAATGCAGAGGCAAAAATGGTGTTACTACTGACAGATGGTTTGGCACTGTGTTACTCTGGATAACTTGTGTCCCTCTGGACTTCTTAGTTGCATTGCAATATTTGTTATGGGGATGGGGAGAGAAGGAGCCTCTGAAAGGTAGGTCTGCATCGAAAAAAAAATAATATAGAAAAAAAATTCCCTTACTAACCCTAACCTGGAAACTGGATTTCTGAGGACAAGCAAGGCATAAGAATTAGTCTAACAAGTCAAGACTGGGTGTATTTGGGTACTGCTAGAGCAGGAGGGGAGAACCCACAGAAGCTGCAGTAGGAGCCCAGCAGGCTTCAGTTGCTCTGTGTCACAGAGAAAAAATAATAAAGACAGAATATCCACAGATTTATTTGGTTCTGACCTGAGTGGCACCTCGGGAATACACAGAAAGTGGACAAAAAAGCAGCTGTGAGATTTACACTCACAGCAAAGCAAACTGCTGAGACCTGCAGTGTCCCATCAGAGGAAACCAAATAAGGTCCCAGGGGGAGTATATGCAGTGAAAAAAACCACTCTTCACCATAAGTGGGCTTTTTAGCTGTGTGGATGACTGAAAAACAGGTAGACCAGTGCATGTTGCCCCAGGGGGAAACATCTGTGAGCCCATCCCAGACTCCAGACCTGATGGGACAGCTACAGCTACAGCTGCCCCCTCTAACAGAGGCATTTACAGGAGGTTTTGTGTTATTTCCACGTTCATACCATTTGTCTGGGCTGCTGGAGCCATGGAATAGGTTACACCACTAAGTGGGAGCCCCTCACTCACCTTCAGGCTGTTGTATGCAAAATCTTCCTGTTCTGAAGTCATGGTCTTTGTTTCAATAACCTGCATGGATTAAAGAGATAAATTTATATCTAAAAGCAGCCAGAGGAGCTGGCACACAGCACAGGATGCCTAGGCATGTCCAGCCAGCTCAACCATAATAATCTTAATTATTGCCATCAGACAGCATCCCAGCAACACCTAGAGGGGCAGAGGACACTTCAAGGGAAAATGGTTTAATCTCTCATTAATATCCTGACAACTGTGGCTCGCTGCAGCCTTCAAACAGTGACAGTCATTAAGGGAACAATCTTCAACACAGCAGTCGGAAAACAGGTTTTTAATCCACCTCTGCAGCAAGGAGGAGAGGCTGGGGAAGTCTCCTATTTCACGTGTCCCCTGCAAATTGCCAGAGGTGATCAATAAGGATATGCAGTGAAGCAAGTAAATAATTGCTGCTGATGATTTTGCCGAGCCTCTTACTGCGTTTGTCCGGAGTTACATCCATCCCACGCTGGAGAGTAATAAAATAATCCCCAAACGAAGCAACAGAAGCCCCAGAAATTTCAGATACGAAACCAAGGGTGATGGCATTTGCTCAGCAACTCGTAAAAGAGCATCTTTGCTGCTTCACAACACCATGCACCCAGCACTGGTGTTTCATCATCCCCTCTGTGACCTCAGACAAGCCACAAAGTCTTGGTTACAGGTGGCAGGGAATATATATTTTTTAATTGTTTTCAAGCAAACAACTCGAACTGTAGGATGATTTTATTTTTTTTTTCACAAGAAAGAAAGAATATTAATACCCCTGCCTTGCAATTGGAATGAAGAAACCATTCTTCTAACAGCTATATTGCTATTTCTGATTTACTATACCCTTTCTAAGCTCTAAACCAACTAAACCACACAGATGATAACAACACCAAACCCAGGACACCAGCCTGACTGACACGTGTGAATTGCAGCTGTGCCAGGGCAGTGGCCAACTCTTTCTTTAAAGAAATATTTCCTAATATCCAACCCTAACCCTCCCCTGGCACAGCTTGAGGCCGTTTCCTCTCCTCCTGTCCCTTGTTCCCTGGGAGCAGAGCCCGACCCACACCCAGCTCCACCATCCTCTCAAGCTGTTGGAAAGAGCTTTCAAGATACTCAAGATGCTGTCCTAAATATTTTATAACCAGTTTGTTTATACAAATAAACAAAGCACTTCCCCTCTTCAATTGTCTTTAGCTGACAAAAAAAAGTTTACCTCTGTTTTCCAGATGGATTTGTTGCCTCTTATTTTGAACTTGTCACTCTCAAACCTGAATTCCTAATCGTGTGTCCTTCAGGCAATCAAGAAAAGCCAGTTACCAACACGAAATATTAGTATCAATGAAAACCTTCTTTTACCTGGGATTTCTTGCTCTCTTGCTCCTTTTTCTCCAGCTGGGTTTGCAGCCTCTTCCTCTCCAGCTCAAGCTCCCTCACTCTCTTCTGCAGCTTTAGGAAGAGGGTCATGTCCATGGCTGCTTTTTCCATCCCAATCTCCTAGAGAAGAACGGGAGAGTGGGGAAAAAGAAGATCTCAGATTATAACCACAGTGCCAGACATGTCCTGACTGTACCTCAGCACTGACCCCAGCCACAGACAGCAATAGGAGGATCTCAAAAAAGACATGCACTTTCAAAGACCAAATCTACATTTTCAGCACCTGCTTTTAATGTCAGTAATACACTTGCCTCTTCTTAATGAATCACTGAATGCTTAACAGCCCGACAGATAAATTGGGTCTGATTTGGGAACATCAAAAATGCCCAACCAGAGTCCCTTCTAGCCAAGTATTTATTTGTTGTTTTTTTAACTGGCTTCACCTGGAATATTTTACAGCAGAGTATGGCCATTAGTGTTTATTTTGACTTCAGAAAACGCTCTCAGAGGAGTTCAGAAATACTAAAAGTAACACAGCAGCCAGCTAAGGGCTTCTGCAGGCATGGTGTGTTATGTGGGACACAGAATAAGGTCCTGCCAACAGGGTGGCAGATCCCAGGAATGTTCATCACCGACATGTGCTCTCGAGTCACAGAAGTGGAATTTAAAAAGCAGCCTATTCTAGCAAATGCAAGTAAAAAAACCACATTTCTCTTTCCCACAGGATTCTTGATAGCCAGGGAATAATTTATGCTGCTCTTTTCTGCACTAAGAGGCTGTTGATTTGATTGCAGGGGCTGTGCTGGCCCAGCCAAGCATCCGTGAAGATGCATGGGAGTGAAAACACTCAGGGCAAGAGGGTAACGAATTCTGGTATCCTTGCAGAGAAGGATCATGATACAGTCATCGCCATCAGTGCTGGGTATAACCACTTTGATGAATTTTCATCAGTCTTCAAGTTGGTGTGGCCCAAAGACAGCACTTCCTTATTTTTAGAGCCCTATTTAAGCCCGATGCTGCAAACAAGTAAGCATTTGCCACAGCACCACAACCCTGCAACCCCTCTCACCCAATTAATGATGTCCTTCTTTAGCCTGAAGTCAGTTTTGTCTGCCACACCTTCTCGCCCAACCTTCGTGCTCCAAACCCCACACCCATCACCCCTGCAGAGCCAGGGCTCTCTCCTCCCTCCTCCTCCCCTGCCCAGATTCCTCCCCTGCCCAGTTTCCTCTACCTCCACTTGTTGAATCACGTCCTCTGTGTCTCCTATCTCAGAGGAGGATATGGAGGGATTGTTGGAATCAGATTCCAAGCTGCTTTGGTTGGATGGGTTTCTTCTGTGCCCCGGTGCCTGCTGCCAACAAGTAATGCAGATACATAAAGCATTCAGTGTTTTGAGGATTCCTCACTGGGTCGTTTATCAAAAGCAAATATTTCATTATATGTCAAAGTTACCTTTACAAAAGGCTTGACTTTCACCTTATGGTGGGTTCCATTTTTGAGTTTTTATGCCCTGACCATGAAATTCCTATTAACACAAAGGAATACTTTAAACTATGAAGGGCTGCAGAGACCCAGTTTAAAAAATTCTGCATGGATTAAAGGCACTTCACAACACCAGATGCCTGGTAAGTGTGAACATGCAAATCTGAGCTCAAGATCGTGCTGCTGACAGAATCCTCTGGAACTCCCTTCAAACACTCAACCTTCCACCAAACCCAGCAGCAGTCTATTAATCTGATTTTCAGCAGTTTTTTCTAACACTTAAAAACTTTGGCTTTTGAAATTCTACAGTCCTGTTGCTGGGGTTTTTGGGTGGGGTGTTTTTTTTTTTTAATCCAACACCTATACCTGAACATCACCAGCACAAAACAAGAACAAGGAGTGCAATCCAGCCTTTGCTGAGATTCACAGAGATTTCTAAGGAGTCCACAGAGATGCATGAAAGACTGAGCCCCTTTCTCCAAGGCAAACAGATGGTTTGGTAGAAGTGTATTCTTAGAAATGTCGAGCACAAACTGCACAATAATGTCATCTGTATTAAATGTTTTGTGGGTAAGTAAGTCGTGTTGTTCCCCAACATCAGGTTCTGGGCACAACAGCACAGGGATAATTCCAGTTTCCTTACCTTTATAATCATCATTTCATCCCTCAAGTTGTCATATCTCTGCTCCAGACTTGAATACTCTTTTACCAGGTTCTGATAACAAGATCTCTCTTCTTCCAGCGCTTTCTTCATCTGGATATTTTCTTCAACTGCATTTTGTGCAAATTCATCTTTAAAATAAAAAGACAAAAAAATAAAAGGGCGGGGGAGAAAGAAAAGAAATTATGAACTTTTTCTCTGAAATGAGCTTCTGGTAAATATGTTCCATTCAAGAAAAGACCAGCACAGTATGGAAATACAGTCACGTTGAAAAAGTGGCACGTGCTGTATTTACAAAATTCCCTCCCTGCTTCCCACCGCCAGATTTGGCACAGGAGCAAATCAATTGCAGCAGCTTTTTCCCATGCTATCAACCATTTACCATGGTGAGACTTGGGGGGTTCAAAGTATTTTATATCCACATAAATTAATTTCTTTGCTAAAAAACTCCTTTTTGGAAGCTAATCTGGTCCCTCCTCTTCCTGAGGAACCAGGCAAATATAGCCCTTGTGTCCTTTTAAATGGGAGAACAACAAACTAACCCCCTCCACTTGCTTTCTCCCATCTCAGGTGCTCCAGAAGAGACAAAAAAATATTTACAGGAAGTTTCTTTTCAACACTTTACTTTCGTTCCTTGATTTTGTGTCAGGCTGAGGGCAAAAGGTACTTCACAAGTACCACAGAGCAGTGATAGATACATCCACAGTGCAATGCTCTTTGTAAATCCTGCTAGAAAATCAAAGCTGAAAAGGGTGATAAAAAAATAGAAAAGCTCAATACATGCAGTTTCTTTTGTGACATGGGATTTTCCCCAGATTGCTTTCCCCTTTGTGTGTCTCTGCTTCTATAAAACACTAACAGACTTGTGTCACACCAGAGAAATCCTTTGTCATGGCTCAGTAATGTAAACTGTGCTGTTCCTTGGGGTCCTTTGTTCATCATTCTTAGGATGCTGTTATTCCCCCACCCCAGCAGCCTCACCCGCCTCCCACATCACCTGCAGGAAATGCTGAACTAAAAAGCCCTCTCAGGTGCTTTACTCCATGTTTTAGCAATTAATTTAGCAATTAAACTGGTCTCTGGCTTACCATACACTAGCAGGACTGGGTTGAACAGAACTACCTGCACAACGAAACAGTGACAAAAAAAAAAAAAAACCACTGGCAAAGGGTCACAGGAAGACGAGCGCTTTTCAAGGCAGCAAAAACACACAGGAAAAACGAGATTCAGGGGAGGTGAGTGAAGCTCCTCGTTTAGCAGAGGCATTACAACGCCACAGGCATTTTTTTTCTTACCTTCAGACTGGCAGAGAATCCTGCTGTTAAGCTCTTCTTTTTCCTGCTTCAGGAGAGCGTTTTCCTCTTCCAAGTCGGAGATCCGCTATGGGGCAAGGCAAAGAGTTACTGCTTGCTGCAGGTCAGAGCCTCTGCACAGGGATTACATTTCACCTGATGGGAGACAGGGAGCTTTGTTCGGGCTCTCTTTGCTGTTTAAGAGATCCATCCCCCCACGCTTTGCCAGTTACCCTTTGTACATCAGCGCAGGGGAACTGCACTGAGATTAACTTTCCCCCTTCCTGAGTGAACTGCTCCATTAAATTCATGTTTTCAGCAGCAATCTTGCAAAATACTGAACAGCTGGACTTGGCGACCGCAATCTTCACTCCTACAAAGTGAGTTGTGAAATCTGAGGTTTATTTTTATGTCCCAGTGGGCTTCAGCGTTTTCTTCAAGTCACAGCCCCGAGTGCTGTTGGGAAAATGAACCTGCTGATTGTTCCCAGAAATGCAGCGCTTAAGGAGTTGAGAGGGGACACAGCAACTGTGAGCTGAGTCAATAGTTCAGGCTTTTTTAACGATATTGGAACCAATTCATTAAGTGTGGTTAGTCACATTAATGCCTCCCAGTGACTGCAGAACCACTAGTACAGCAAGGCATGACACATAGCAGGGCCTTTGGTAATACAACAGGAGCATATCTAGCAATCAACACCAACAACTGCCTTGTAAAAATTCATGAGAACAGAAAATAAATCCCGCCAAATGGTATTTTGAGTCGTCACAACACCAAGGCTGCTCTGATTCTGCCAGCAACTGATGCCATAACACTATCCATCCTCAGGAACTTCGAGGCATTCAAGGACGTGATCTCCAAAACACTAAACCATCAGATTATCAAGCGAAATACGCTGCTGCAGCTAAGCAGGACAATTCTGCTGCTGTCAGGCAGGAGAACACAGCCCCATATAATTTTGCTGTCACCATTAGATTGAATTTATGGGCAGCCCAGCTGGCATGCACCCCTAGCACAGATTTCAGTCTTCCACACAAGCGTGCTCAAATGAAGGTATTTTATCAAACCCTGCACATGCCAGATACATACTAATGGGGAGGATAAAAGCAAAATGAAGATTTTATTGTAAGTCCTGACTGAATCAGTCATATTCTGTGCACAAACTGGAAAACATCACCACCCCTTACTCTCCTTGTTCCTTTACTCCAGCTGCTTGCATGACACCATCACCTCCTGCATCTCTCTCTCTGTGATATGAAAGTTGGAGTCTGGGGATACAACTAGAAAGCGAAAAACCCCACAATTAAGAAATGCAGAGCTACTGAATGGTGTTTTAAATGTTCTGAAATGAGACAAGATTTTAATATTCTGTAAAACAGCTACATTTCTTCTTCCAGACATCACATCAGCACTAGTGCCTTCAAGGTAGAAAGAATTCTTAAAAAAATGGGAAAGAGCTACAGGAATTATAGGGAACAATGAAAACCTGTACTGCAATGGGACAACAAGGAATTTGAGTTGTTTATCCCATCAGGTGAGTCGTTTATCCCATCAGGGGAAAGATGAACCATAATAGGATCATTTTACCAGTACACTTTAATGGGTACTCATAAGGTACCCTCTGCCCAGAAAAATTCATGATGGTTAGAAAACAAAACCAGGCAAAAACCTGGAGTATTTTCAACAATGATAGAGGGATAATTCGAATCAAAAGGCTCAGCAGAATCCACAACACTTATTCCAAGGTTTTAAAATTTCAAACGCGGATTGGGTACAGCTATTTTTAAGATGTGATCTTAAGCCACTGAACTTGCTTGTTGAAGTCCTGTTTCTACACAAAGCAGGAGCAAGCTCAGAGTTCAAAACCTGTGTTTAACCAAGCCCCCTGAGCACGAGAATATTCCATTACACATTACAGGTGGAGGCAAGACGAGCAGGTTACACAACGGCCAAGCAGCACAAACTTCATCTCTGCTGCCTACTGGCACCTTTTGTACCTCCTGCTCATCTTTCTATAGGAAACAGATCTCTGAAGATGCTTCAAAGCAACAGCACCTGCTTTGAAGGATTTCTATGGAAGATGCTGAGCAGGGAGAGCTTGTGATGGCTTCAGCCCTTATGTAAGTGTCACGCTGGAACAACCTTCTCAGGAGACCGGCCTCCCATCCTCCCCTAATCTTGTGAGGAAAGAATGATGGCATTTAGCATTTTCCTAATGAAAACTCCTGGCCAGGCTTTGAATTATCCACTCTCACCAAGTGAGGAGATTTGATGCTGCCTAAACCCCTACAAAGAGCTGTCGGTACTTACCCAGACCCGACGTTTTAAACTTTATCACAAAATTAAGTGAAAAGAGCTATTCCAAAATTAAGGGATCGGATAGAAGAGCTATGAGGAAGAGATTAAAGGAGTTTTTTAAAGTAACAAAATCGTAACTGATAGGAGTTTGCAGAATCTGAAGCCTCAGCTCAAATTACAGAATGAAGGCTCAGAGGTGAGATGGCTTTGGGAATCATTCCCAGAGAAAACGTGTCCCACCACAACCACGGCCATGGTGTAATCCTCATCTTGAAGGTTAAAAGTCCTTCTCACCTGAGTTCAGGTTCTAGACACTCCCCAGCTTCTGCTACTTGTTAGAATTACTCAAAACAAGGTCTCATCATCATTTTCCTTGAGAAGTGTTTTGGCTAAATCAATGTTTTCAGGAAGGTAATAGGTCTTCTCCCGTCTCCTTCCCACTGACAAGGAACCAAAAGGAGCAATGGAAAGCTAATGCCAGAAATGGGAGCCTGCAAAGCTCGTTACAAATGTTTTATAATTAAACCATTGACTGTCATGGTAAAATGCACAGTATTTGCTCTGCTGTAGGCGCTTCTACAACAAGGGAAAGCTTCTGCTCTGTTTTCATGCTTTTTAAAAGCATTTCTTTGGTGATTAAACCAACCTTCCTTTCGAGTGCTCAAAGGGAAGGATTTGCAATCAAGAAAAAAGAGAAGCAGTTTATCCCCAGCTGCATCACCTTCAAAATAAAGCATCTTTTCTGGCTCTGAAAGTCTGTGCTGCAGCCAGATAATGAATGGAGTCCTGTGCCAAAAAGGATCCTCTAATTTGGCGGTGGATAAAAGAAAATCACTGATTTCATAAGTTCCCTGTGTGGTTGCAACACACATGCAAAGAGTGGAGTAGGTGATTCCCTGACCCCTCTTGGTCCAGCCAAGGGTGCTCACCTTTCTGAGATGTACACCCAAAAAATGCATCTCAGTTGTTCCAGTGGTTTAGTTTAAGTAGTCCTGACCACAATTCCTGCAGCTTCTCAGCCAAAACCGAGTGCTCAGCAGCAAGGGGAAGGTTGGCCAGGGCAGGTGGTGCTGCATGAAATGCCCTAAAAGAGCCCCATGTGGGCACTCTTTCACCATAATAAAAACACAGCTAATTCCAAGTTCTTTTTTTTTTTTTAATTTCCAAAAGTGACTCATCTTCAGGTCATCACACAAAAAGTGCTGGTCCTGAGTGACAGCTGCAAAACAGCTCTTTCTTTGCAGTATATTGAGTAAGAAAGCCCTAAATTCTTTCCAACAGCAAGATCAAAGATTAAATTCACTTGCTGGTACAGAAGAAATATGATGGATTTAACCTGATCAGCCACAAGAAGGAAAACAAACCCACATCTGAGTGCCTCAGGTTATGAGAATGGTTGTTATTCAGAATTAATCTGACCAGCAAAGGAATTCAGGGCAAAAGGTCCATGTTTATTCTTTGCAAAACAAGCTGTCCACACTGAAGTCTCTTCTTCCACCAGAATTCTTTCTTGTACAGTGGTGGCAGTGTTGGACCACATCCCCCTCTAGAGATAAAGCACAGGACTTGGACTCGATTATACTTATGGGACCCTTCCAGCTCAGGATATTCTATGAGTTTGCATGAAGAAGGAGAAAAAAAATAAATATATTTAGCGTATATCCCAGCTCCAAACCCTGTAAAGGCTCATAACAACCAGCCTAGGTGATGCTGGAGCAGTGCCTCTGCCTGGGTCCAGAGAAGTTGGTCTTCACACAGATCTCATCTCTGTGTACCTACAACACTCCTACAACAGCTGCCACAGCCATGGCAAAAACTGAACCCTTGTGTCCCATCCTGAACTGGAATGAGGAAGGACATCTTCCTAATATTTACAGCATCTCTGACAGCCTATCCAGTACTTTGCATTACATGCCACGATAAATCACTGTACAAATGTGAAACTCTGGCACACAGAGCTGAAGCTCAGGATGAGAAGAAACAACCTCCAGCTGTGCCAGGGGAGGCTTAGGCTGGATAACAGGGAATTTTTTTCCTCACAGAGAGGGCTGTAAAGCATTGGAGCAGACTGCTCAGGGAAGTGGTAGAGTCCTCATCCCCAGAAAGTGTTCAAAAACAATGTGGACGTGGCACTTGAGGACAGGGTTTAGTGGTGAACACAGCGATGGGACTGAGTTGATGGTTGGACTTGGTGTTCTTACAGGTCTTTTCCAACCTTAATGATGTTGGGATATCTATGGTTATGAAATGTCCTGTTTTCCAGATGGGTTTGGGGAGTTTCTTTGCCGTTGGCAGTGCAAAAGGCATCAAGATGGGACTGGCACAAGGCATTCACTGCCCCTGCAGGGATGTTCACCCGCCCTTGCTGCCCCATGAGCTGGTTGAAGATAAATTCTAGAGGCATTCAGCAGCAAAAACAACAACAGCAGAAATATTAATCAAAGAATAGAAACTCTCTCCCCTTCAGGCCCACGAAGAGTGAGCTTTCACCAGTATAACCACCTGCCCAGCCACAGACAGACGTACCTTTCTCAGCAGGTTTTTCTCCTGCTCGTGGCTGTCCTCCACCACCTTCCTTTCCCCATGAGCCCTCTCCAGCTCCAGCCTGAGGTGCTCCATCTCCTCCTGCAGGCTGACAAGCTGGTTGCCATCACCCTGCTGGCTCTGCTGGTACTGCAGCAGTTCCTTCTTCAGCTTTTCCACCTCGGAGGAGTGGGCTGACATCAGCGTAGAGAGCTGCTTGTTCTGCATCCCAAAGAGAAGGAAACAAGAGCATAAGTGGCATGAATGCATTGATGCACCGCAAAAATTTGAGTTAACCGCTCAAAATCCTCCAGAGTGGTGGGTGACAAGCTCATGGTTACAAACATCCCCATGCATATGCTAATAAAGCCCATAAAGCCAAAAGCTACTTCTAAACTGAAAGCTCAACAGTATTTTGGCAACAATTCCAGAAGCATTTGTTAAATGGGTATTATATGGATATTGCTCAAAGGCAAACAATGCTTGGTAGCACTGGCAACCCAAACCAGAAGACTGCACTCCTTATTACAGCTTCCAAACACTGTTGCTTAATGCAATTGGTTTGCTGCTTTTTTTTTTTTTTTTTTTTTTTTTCAAATCTGTGATATTTGTTTTGCAGTTTACTCTTTTATTCCTGGCTCCTGTGCCCGCAGAAACCCGAGGACAATGCACAATTTCATCCTCGAGCTCCCTGGTTTTAGGTCATGTGCCTGCTCAGCCACCTTCTTATTTGCTCAGGTTTTCTCTTTCGAAGCACTTAGCAGTGATTTGGTTCTGAGCTTTCAGACTCAAAAACTGAGTAGCTTCATTCGTTTTTTGGTGCTTCAAATTGAAGTCAATGACACTGTGACTAATAAACACCATCATTATTAGTCAGTCCCAGAAATGCCAGCTAATTCACAACAGACCAAGAGCTTTGTTAAGAACCCTACCAAGCTTTGCTAACGTTAGGTAGATAACCATGACACCAAAAGAACCATTTAGAAACTTAAAAATGTAGTTTTTTAAAGTTTGCTCTGACCCCTCTCAGTGTAGAGTCTCAGTGATCTGATAACACCCATCTCAAATGGAAAAACTAGTAAATGAGGGATATTAACATTTTTCCTTTGCTCCCTTGTAATGAATTATGAATGATCACAATTCAGCACTCAGTAAATTATAATTTCCGCCTGACCAAAGGCATTTCACACAATCCTCGAATGGTTGGGCATTTACTGGGGTTCTCCCCACTGCAATCAGAGATTGCTCAACAGACCACGTTAAACTCGAACTTTCTTTATTTTCCATCATGATCCAGCCCTGCAGAGCTCTGAGAGCTCTGGGTTCAACCCAGTCTAGACTTTATTTTGCTACCAGTGGCAGAGGCAAGAAATTCATCCCTACTACTACCCAAACTGGTTTTATTCACAATAAGTGCTCACGGAGATACTACTGCTTGTAGAGGTAGTTTGGAGACCACACTGTGAGTCTAATTATTGGCTGCATGAACATGTAACGCTAAATTAGGTACCAGCCTTAAAAGTATCTCAGTCAGGCACAACATGTAGATTTAAAGAAACTCAACTGAAAAAAAAAAAAAAAAAAAAAAAAAAAAAAGGCAGGAAGAAAAAGAAAGAATTAGTCTAACATAGTTAGAAAAAAAAGTGGTCCAGTGAGGATGTTTAGCAGCAAAATAGATTTAAACCTTTCTTGTGTGTGCAAAAAAAAAAAAAATCCTTCACCTTGTTCAAAAAACTGAATTAAATCATCCCAGTTACGGATGCCAGAGCATGTGAGCCCAGGCTGACACACAAGAAAAGGTTTTAATGTTTTCAAAGATCTTCTCTTCCTCGGGGGCACACGGAGTATTGCATCTCTACTCATGCATGAGCTAAAGTAGCAGAAATAGAAACATTTTCTTCCACGGCTATTTAGAAAATGATACAAGTGCAGCTCTCCAGGTTACCTGGTAAATACACTTTGGTGTTTTTTTTTCTTAGAAAGTTAATTGGTATTTCCAAAGGTTGTGTTTTATAGATTAGCAAGATCCTTCAGGGAAAATACCGTGCAGCAAACTCACTGTGGCAGAAAAAAAATAAATCAGTGTCCTGAAAAGAAAGTCCACTGTAGTGGTGCTCATTAGCACTTCCAAAGCATCCCAAGGATGGTTAAAATCAGCTCACTGGACAGACTAACACGAGTAACACAAAGCAGCAGTCCTTCCCTGCAAAAGTTACACAGAAAGCATCAAAGAAACTCCTTCAAAATGCAGAGACCAAGAGAGAGCAAGATGAGCACCAGACCATTATTTCTGCCTACTTAAAAGCTCTCCACGACTCCTTCCCTAAAGCAAACCCTTCTGCTGCTTTCATAATCCATGACAGGAAGCCGGTGTTAATCAAATATTGGGGTTTTTTTGTTTATTGTTCTATTCACACACTTTTCCTAGCAGTAAATTGGCAACGAATTGGGGAAGAACGTAAACTAAAAAATAATACTGCTGCTCCAGGGCCAAGCCCAGCAGGCCTGGCACGGACATTCACACTCACTGCACAAGTTTAGCCCAAAAATCTGGACCTCAAATGGCTCATCCTATTTAATTCCACCGAAAACCCTCCGGATAAAGGGTCATATCAAGCATCACGCTTCAGGTTTTCCAGTCCAAAGCTACCGTTTGCAAAATATAAGTCTGCAAGCAGGCATTTTAAAATTAAACAGCAGGGTCTGAAAGTCAGACTTGGCTGCAGCGCACGCTTTGCAGCCAATTAATGCTGTGATGAAGGCTGCCAGCAGCAATGCAAATCCCAGGGTGTCCTGACTCTGCAGTCTCTGAGCCAACACAGAGTCACTTCTCGTCATCTTCATCACAGGACTGCTCGTGTCACTCAGGGATGGAGAGGTTTAAGGCGGCGAGGAAGCCACGTGTGATGTGTTAAGGGTCCCTGACAACATCCCAGAATGAAAACCTGCAATTACCTCTAACTGGTGCTAGCTATCCTGGCTTAGAGGGAATGTTCTTCTGCCTGTAAAAGGCCTGTTGAAGGATGCAGGTGGATATGAAATTGCCTGTTGATATATAGGTCCCACTCAGCGTTTCTTATGCTCACCCTGAAGTCCTTGTCTGGCAACATAGAGGGTATTTATCAGAGCAACTTGCTTACATTAAGAGGTGGGAAAACCCTTCTCCTAAGTGTGTAATCAAATCATTGTTCTGCAGCTCATTAATAACAAGTGGCAATTGATGAAGACCTCTCCCTGTGATCAAGGAGTCACAGTTAAGACCACCAGGTCACCCACACAGGCATCTCCACCCCACCATCCCACCCCTCATCAGGGCTCTCACTCCTGAAGAGCTGCTATGTCTAGCAACACAAACATGCTCAAATTACTTTGCAAAGTATTTACCCAAATTGCTGTTTATCTTCTAGGGAAGGTGACTCATAAGGCACACAGTTCAGTGGCAGAGACTCTGCACCCTCAGTGCTTGTAAGGCAGGAAGCACAGGAGAACAACCAAGCCCCGAACCCCTTCGACATCAGGATCTCACATGGAGCTGGCCTGGGTTTTCAAGCCACAGCTTTCAAAACTGCCATTTTGCCTTCCTCCTCTCAGTCCTCCTGGGCAGTTCTCACAACAATTTCATTGTGGCTTTTCCAGCTCCCTGAGCGAAGGGGGAGACCAAAGATCCAAGCGCATCCACACTTCCATGGGGGTGTCCCACCCTGCTCCCACCAGGCCAGAAGCAGCAAAGGCAGCCACCAGCATGACACCCTTCCCAGCCCACACAGAAAGACGAAACCCTTCCCAGGAAGGACAACAGAACAGGAGCAGAGCGGCAGCAGGACCATGCTCGCCCCCAGCGCAGCGCAGCTCAGGACGTACCTGCTCATCGATCTTCCTCTGCAGCTGGACCACCTTGTTCTCCATGCCGACGTTGAGCTTCTTCAGGTGCTGGACCGAGCGGGCCTCGATCCTGAGCGCCTTCAGCTGCCTCCTGGCCTTCATGCGCCGGTAGTAGCACTGCAGGACGACGGTGGCAGCCCGCACCCTGCGGAACCGCGTGCGGGCGAGCCAGCCCCGGGCGTACTTCTGCAGGATGGTGGCCTTGTGCTCCGCCAGGATCTGCACAACACGGGCAGGAAGGGGACAGTCAGAGAACCGTGGAACGCCTTGGGTCGGATGGAACCTTAGAGACCATCTCGACACCCTCAGGGCAAAGAATTCCTTCCTAAAATCCCACTTAAATCAAGCCCCCCTTCGGGTTATGGCCATTCATGGGAAGTCACCTGTACAGGTACCAGCAGCCCCTGGTTGGGCTGCAACACGGCCCTCAACACTTCCCAAACTGCCTTTGGAAGGGCTTGTCCTCCAGGGAGTGTCCTGGAGGTGCAGAGGGAGATGGTTGGAGATAAAAGCATCCTCCTGTCACTGATGGGACTTCAATCCCCCCCCCTCCTGGGGGGTTTCTCTAGACACTGTGCTTGGCACATCCAGACCTCTCTTAGGACCCTGGCTCTCTAAACCTGTTTGGCCAGTGACATGAGGCTGCATGACCCTGGTGAGTGAGTAGAGAACTTGATGGGAACAAGGGGCATCTGGGCTCAAGTGAGGCTCCATGGACTACCTCAGAATAGTCCTGAGATCCACAAGATCCAGTGGATAAATGGATAAAAGATCCAGCAGAATAAACAGCCATTAACAGACACACAAACACTTAGCAGTAAACTTACTGGCCCTTCAGCATCAGATGTAACTTACACCAGAACAGGTCTGTAGATTTTTTTTTCTGTGTTTCCACCCCTGCATTATGATAATTTTTACTGCAGATAAATGCTGCCCTGGTGGGATTTCTTATCATGTGAATAACCTTCAAATAAAACCCTGAGTCCTTTCACTACAATCTGCAGCCAGTGCTCTCACACAATTCAATTTCTAGGAACTTGTATCCGGGGTTTTGTGAAATTTCTGGTGCTTGTGCATTGAATTTCTTCCTCAAATTTTATTACAGTCTTTTCAGTAGGTGGCAATTCAATTCCTTCCTCTGCGACTGAACACTGACATATTAGAGATACAACCAGCATGTTGTTAATAACTTCCTTATGCTCATCTGTGCTTCAGTCTGATAAGGAAATAAATAGCAGGAGAATTTAAAGATTACAAGACACTGCTGTTATTAGTTTGGGCTAACTTGTCTCAGAAAAGGTATCCTCTCAGCCTTTCTTAAAAATCTGCAGAGACTTCCAATTTGAAAAACAGGTGCTGAAAAAGCAGCGGCAGCAGCACAAATTCCTTATCACCAGCACCCAGCTGCTCTGTCTCAGAGGACAACCCTGATCTCTCTGGCAGGTCACCAAGTGCCCAGGTGACCTCCACCATCCCCAGGAGCAGGCTTTCCCCTCCTGTCTCATCATTCTTCTCATTTCTTCAAGTAGGCCCATGGCCCGGTGAGGTGTAAGTTTAGGCACCACCAAAACAGTGCTGGATCTGAGGAGTGGACAGAAGATTCCCCAAAGCTGTTCTCAGTTTCCTGGCAGA
The DNA here is from genome assembly GCA_038380795.1 of Pyrocephalus nanus. Classification (NCBI taxonomy): domain Eukaryota; kingdom Metazoa; phylum Chordata; class Aves; order Passeriformes; family Tyrannidae; genus Pyrocephalus; species Pyrocephalus nanus. Next base: position 1,064,608 of record CM076263.1, on the reverse strand, counting down.
CAATAGTTGGAGAAAGAATTTTGAAAAGGGGGAATGGCTTCACACTGACAGGGGGCAGGGTTAGATCAGAGATTGAGAAGAAATTCCTGGCTGTGAGGGTGGGGAGGCCCTGGCACAGGTTGGGCAGAGAAGCTGTGGCTGCCCCTGGATCCCTGGAAGTGTCCAAGGCCAGGATGGACAGGGCTGGGAACAACCTGGTCTAGTGGAAGGTGTCCCTACTCATGAAAGGGCAATGGAAAGAGATGAGTTTGAGGGTCCCCTCCCACCCAAACCTCTCTAGGACTCTGTGGTTTCTCACTGTATCACTGCCATCATCAAACTTTTAGTTCTTTGCATTCAGGTCCTGGTTTAACACAGAAAGCTGGTGAGGAGAACTAATTAAAGGGAGATTTCTATCAATAAATGACTTGTTGCCTTCCCTGACAGACCCTACTTGTCTTCCTCCTCTCCTGGAAACAGCTCAGGCACAGATTCAGTTGGCCAGGGAGGTTTTAGCAGAGAACATGTTAGATCAAACGACATTCCCAGATTTCCACAATGCCTTCCAGCACCTGAATGACTGACTTCATTTAGCTGCTCCACTGCCAAATTCTCCTTTTTTTTTTTTTTTTTTTCCTTGCACAGCTTCAAATAGCAATGCTCACTGTCACTGCCTGCCCTCCAGAAACACCAGAGGCCGTTGGCTTGGTAAACATCAAAACAGCCACAACCAACACATCAGAAACAGCCACAACAAACACATCAGAATGCTGTGGCAGCACAGGTCGACACAGAGGCTCTCCCCATTCTTTCCAAAAATGGAGTGTACCTTGTGATAAAGCCTCCTGGCAAGCATCCCCCGAGCAAAAGCCTGGATGGTGATGGTGGAGTTGCGGACCCTCTGGAAAGCCCGGAGGACCCGCAGCATTCGGTACTGCTTCTGCAAGACGATGGCAGCTCTCGTCCTCCTCAGGTGCTCAGCAAGCCTGCAAAGCACAGGAGAGAGGTTAGCAGGGAAACCAAGCTCCCCTTCTTTCTGCCAAGTAAGTTTTAAAACTGGGCAGAGAGAAAAACTCTTTTTTCAAAAGTAGCTTGATGGTGTTCGGGAAAGAGCACCCCAGCAGTAAGGCTAAGGAAATCTCCATGCTATGGAACCCAGGAGCACTGGAGCCACAGATCAACACACCTCACTGTTCCCAAACAGCATTAAAAACAAGTATTTCCCCGTCTTTTCCCTGGGTTTGATCTCTCTGCCTTATGTACCTGAGCCATTCAATATCCAGGTTGGCTCCATCGCTTCTCTAACTATAAAAAGCCCATTTTGCGTGGGGTATCTACTGACTCAGTGAAAACAGCAGCAAATTGATTTGACATTTCAACTGGTGTGCACTGGTTTGGCAGCATTGATGAGCAGAGCCTCAAGCAATTCATAGAGGGTAAATAATAAGGGATGTGGTCAACTCTGCACCACGTGGCTCCCACTCCCCAACTGAACTCAATTTGTTGTTACACCAGTTAATAAATCCCATAAGACTTCCATTTCATTTGATAATTAGCTTGTTTTGCTGAATTTATGACTCATTTATTGCTCTCAGCATGAAGCATTATACAGATATTTGATCCACTTCTATTTCGTGAAAAGCTTATCACAGCTAAGAGCCACATCACATTGGTTTATATATCCACTTGATCAAGGTTTCTCATCAGGACCTGATGAACCAGGGCTTACTAAAGAGGACAAGGGATGGTCTGTCTCCAAAAAGAGGAGACAGCAGTTATTCAGATGCCATCCATCCCCTATGCAACCTGCACGAAGAGGGGAACTGAAAAATCACACAGAAGAAACACTCCAGCAGGTATTTTTTTACATGTCTGCTTCTGGCCTCTCTTTTAGCTCATACTCCATCACTTTGACCTCTCCCTAGAGGAATGGTTGACTGATGTAAAGTCAAATGTAAAGTCCAAGTCTGTAGGTGTGTATGGAGAGCCCATCTGAGAGGCTCAAGTTAATCCCAGAATGGTTTGGGTTGGAAGGGACCCTAAAGCTCAGCTCCATCCACCCTTCTGCCATGATCAGGGACACCTTCCACTAGACCAGGTTGCTCCAAGCTCTGTCCAACCTGGCCTTGAACACTTCCAACTCTCCCTTTTCCTTAACCTTCCTCTTATTGCTGAGGTCTCATTTGCTTTGTCCAAGGCTGCAAGGCTGGCAAAGAGGGACCTGTCTAGAGAAGTATGTGGACTTACAAGAAAAAAACCCTGCTCAGTTTTAAATAGAAGTCACCAAACTGCCCATCTTTGCTTCTTCTAGACCTTCTCATCCCTGGATTCTCCATGGCACCAACCCCTTTCACAATCACAAGTCACACCACAAATTCAGCCAGTACCTCTGAGGCTCTTCCAAAACTCAGTGGGACTGTACACTGCAGTGTCAGCCTTGAATAAGGGGCAAAAGATGGAAGGTGATCACTTTGTTGGGATGCTCTTCCTTTGCTTTGCTGCTCCCTCGCACTCACCACACATCTGATATCAGCAGCCCAGAACAGTGTTACCTACAAAAATCCCAGCAAGCCACTGGCATGAGGGAGCTCGAGGTTCCTTAATATGAAGAGTTAAACACTGAGCTCTGCTATTCTGTACTGTAAACAGCCCCACTGCCGGTGATTCTGATTTTTCTCATTAAAAAGGAAACAGCCAATCAATCCTGAGAGCTCCCCTTGGACATTAAGGAGGCACAAAGCTGGTCCCTGCCAAAGACAGTGCATACCAACTAGCTGATCCAAATGCCCTTTACCACAGGAAAATATCAGTTCTGTGAAATACCTTCAGCTAAATACTTCAGAGTACTTTAGTCATCTGATTATAGCCCAGCTGCCTATGCTCTGACCTTGGCCCCAGCATCTAGAAATTAAACTAACGTGGACAGGAAACCAGTTTGAGGCAAAGAATTTTAATCTCTTGCCCCTAAGTTAAAGCTCAAGAGAGGGGCCAGGAATGAGCCCTGATCTTCACCCAGAAACTTTCACCACGCTGTGGTGAAAATGGGAGACCCGAGTGCCCAAGCAGCGGTTTTACCCCCGAGCCGCCAGCCAAGCCCTTCCTGGGAGGGACCCACCTGCGTGCCAGGAGCCCACGGGTGTAGCGCTGGAGGACAATCGTGGCCTGTCTCAGCCTTTGGTACTTGACCCTCTGCAGCCACCCCCGCACCGTCTTCTCAATAATGATGATGGCAGCTCTGAACTTGTCCGCCCGCAGCCTCTCCAGGTACGCCACCTGGCCTGCGCGGAAGAAGATCTTGGTATGTCCAAACTGGAACTTGTCTGGGTCCTTTTTTCAAAACCACAAAGGAAACGAAATTCAGTCGAGGCAAGCATCGATATTTTCTTTTTTTTTTTTTTCTCTCTGCAGTTTGTGCTGCTTGGTAGATACAGAGTAAAAATCCCCCTTTGGGTAAAATGTCAGCTCACGTCCCTTCTTAACTGATATTATTAGACTCCAAGCTACTCAAGCACTACAATTCAGTCTTAAATTCCATGTATTTACACAGATTTGGAATGGCTTGGTAAGTTTTTATTTCATTTTGGGTTTATATTTGGTTTGTATTTGGTTTCTTTCTTGGGTTTCTTTAAAGCTGAACAGAGAAATAAGAGAATCCTAGAATGGTTTGGGTTGGAAGTGACCTTACAGATCATCTCGTTCCAACTATGGGCAGGGACACATTCTAGACCAAAAATGCAACATGACAGCACTTAAAGAAGGGATTTCTTTCTCAAAAAGATTAACGTTTTCATCTGCAAAGTCATTCAAAAGGATCTGCAGCCAAGGGAAACACTTGGTGCATAAGAAAAACAGCTTTTGCAGAGAGGAGTGCAATTAGGAACGCTCCTCAATATCCCACGGGAAAACAAGAGATCAGACATTACAACCTGGCTAAGGTGCTGTGCAAATTCTGGGCTACCCAACAGCAAGAAACCCCTGTGTGCATATTTGCTATTTAAAAATAAAGTACAGGGGAGTGGTCAGGTTTTGGCAAAAACTCCCAATTTGTTTATGGGAAAAGAATCCCAATCTGTGGGATGCTTTTTCCACATCTGGCTATTACAAGTCTCCCATACATCAAGATAAGGCATTTTTTTTGCACTTTTCTCTTAGTCATTAGGGCAAAGAGTGATTTAATGATTGACTTAAGGTTCATGATGTTGTCCCAGGCTGGACCTCTAACACATGCTCCAGCTATGGCTGGCCAAAAACAGAAGGAGGGCTTGGGGGGACACAATTTTAAGAAATGGCCAGTTGATCATGTCCAGGCAGTGACAGCAAGCTCAGGACTTCACCAGCACTGAAATGGTGCATTCATCTTGACCACAACCACGAGATCCCACGTCACACTTGCTCCCTCTGCCTCCTTGCAAGACCATCTCATGTTGGAAAAATCCCCAGGCTGCCTGGGATGAAGAAGCACCTGCACAAGCAGCAGGTGAAGCTGAAGCAGGAGCAGCAATTTCAGACCACACCAAAGCCATGAGCTTCTGTGCTGTTAAAATCATTGCCAAAGACCTGGTGCCAGCTCACCTTAATGAGGTCTTTCAACAGGGTCTGACAGATCTGCTTCTTGTCGTTCTTACAGAGGTCTGTCTTCTTTATAAGCACACGATATCTCTTCAGAAAGTCAAAGTAAGTCCACCTGAAAGCAGAGCATACGCTGGATTAGTCTGCATGCTTGACAAAATTTCCTTAAAATAAATGGTTTAGAGTCACAGATAAGTCAAAACATGAAACTCATATTTTGAGAGATCTCTCACCACTACCCTCAGAAAGGATCAAAGACAACTGAAAGTAGCTTGGTCACCCTCAACCTGGCCCTCACTCTCAGCCACTGAATGACCTTATCATGGCCTTTCTATCCTGGAACAGAAAGGCCACAGATCACCTTGTTTTCACCTTTCCTGATGTGCTTCCCAATCTGCTGCACTTTACCAAATGCAACAGCCCTGTTCCCTTCAGGAAGCAGAGGCTAACTTTGGAGAAATCATGTATCTTCTGACTGGCCAAAAAATATAAAAAAGCAATCCTGATAGTCATAGAGAATGAATGAAAAAGATATACTGTTTTATTTTGTGTTTCCAAGCTCTGCTGAGTATTTATTAGAATCAATTAATTCATTAATTGCTCCGTCTTGAGGTCTGTGACGTAGACCCTGGAAACAAACACAAAATCTTTTGATGCTGAAAAGACAAAGCAGCCCCTCTGAAGATGCCTCACTGTTACCATCAGTGAAGCTTCCAAACAGGCAACACTAATTGTAGGATTTAGAGCACTGCATCCTACTGCTAGGAGAGAACATCTGCTGCTCCTGTTAGATACAGAGCCTGCAGACTGGGATCCTGAAATTGCTTCAGCACCTGCTAAGTTTCAGCCTTCTGTAATTTAACATAGTGAGTTATAAACGTCCTCAAAGCCTGAGTTTTTAATTAAAACATTAGAGGAGCGGGTGGAAAGGAAAAATAAATTGTAAATGGCCAGAGTGATGCTCATGGTGGGTCCTCACCCTTGGCCAGTCTGCAGTGGTGGGGCTGGGCGAGACACCACACCACCAGAGCAGTCAGGGCTGCTCTGTAAAAACACTTCCTAAAACAATCATCAGCTGCAGATATCGCTCATGAAACATCTCGAAGATTGGAAAATGGGATATTTACTAAGACAGGCATATTGCTTATTTCAAAATACAGAACCAAGAGTTTCATGTCACTTCAGAAAACACAGTCGGGGAGGAAAGCCAGCTTGATTAAAAGCAATAGCCTAATTAAAAGAGTACAGTGGAAGAAAGTGTTTGCAAACAGAATGAAGGGAGCAAAAAGGAGGGGGAAATGGACTGATAAGGATTGGGAAGCAACATGCAACTCCTGCATGGGCACAACTGGTAAAGAATACGGGACTGGAAAAGCTAGGGAATCCTCAGTACTGCACCTGAAGCCAAAGGTAAGGGCTCCTGGAGACAGAAGAATGAGGGAAATTGTCATGAGAGGATTTCCAGTGCTCAGATTGCTCAGATTAGTTCTGGAGCATCCAGATTTGTCCCTGATTTAATCCCCGTCACACCTTCAAGTAACCATAAGTGCTGGATTATCACTAAAAAAACTAAGATACCAGCTATGAGGAGCTCTCTCTGGGATGAAAACTGAACACAAACATTATGCAAGACTATCAGCTTTGTGTCCTGTAGGGTTTAAGCCTGAACTCGCTTTCTCTTCGCTTTCTCAGTGCCTCAGTTTTATAATTACATTTCCCATTTTGCCTTGTGCAAACAAAACCCATTTTCATTTGGAGCACGTCTGAGGTTTACACAGCTCCAAACCAAACCTGAGAGGAGAAGCAGAGCAGGCAGTGCCCGAGGCACCCAGCCAAGCACACGATGCTGGAGACATCCTGCCTGGCTGAGGTGTTGCTCGAGCCAGGGAGAGCTTGATCAGGGGGAAAAAAAAGAGTCAGTTTAGGTGCTGATATTATTAACTGCCGCTATTTGCAGAAAAAAGTCATCCTGCAAGTGACACCCAGCGAGAGCAGATGGTGAAGAGGAAACACGAGAAACTGAGGGCACGGGTCCAAGATGGGCAGAAAGCAAAATCCATCATCTTCCAGCACCAAGAAAGGGACAGAGATCCCACAGCTGCTCTCAAACGTGAGATATTGGAAGTGGCAGGGAATGCACTCACTGATTGCTGCCCAGGTGTTTATCTGGGCTGGTGGCATCCACAGTCCTCTGTTCACATACTGAAGCTCACTTTAAATTATTCTTCTGCACATACATGTCTTTTCTTTAGGTTCAACACTTTCATTTTCAGAAGAGGAAAAAAGGAAAAAAAAAAAGAAGAAAACTTGTTTCCCACCTGCTAAACCACACACTGATTCCCAGTCAGAGACAAAGGATGTGCTGTGTTACCCTACAGCTTAGCAGGTTGGGAGAGATTATGGGAAGGTTTCACCTCAGTTCAACTTGCTGACAGGTGTTAAATTAAAAAAAAAAATTTTAATTAGGTTTAACAAGGTTGTCAAGTTTTCAAGATGCCGCCACACAACGCACAGCACGGGCATGCCTCATGCTGGGAGCTGGAAACCACCAAGGGCTACTGAATAAATACAATTCCATATAATTTTCAAGTTACAAGGTCCAGATAGGTGGCATAGAGAAAGAGCTGGAATCAGGAGGATTTTTATACCTGCCCAGCTGAGGAAAATGAAGAAGGAGACACGAAGAACTGGGCAGATGCTTCTCAAACTTTCCCAAGGTAAAACAGAATAATTTTGGGACTGAGATCAAGCACAACTAAACCTCAAACATCAGCGTTTTGCTTTGAAGTTGGCACAGGTCACTAAGGGCAAAAAGGCAATAAAAGGAATGGAAGGGTGCAGGAAAATAACTTATGCCTGGGGAAAAAAAGTCCTCCCTGGGTTCCAGCAGCAAGAAGGATGCTCAAGGGCTTGGCCAGGAGCAGGAAACTTGGTCATCCCAGCAATTTCTTTGCCATCTACAGGAATTATAAAGAAGGAATAAGCCATAACACACACCACAAATTAAGTCCTTTTTTCTTTCTTTTTTTTTTCTGTAGTTTAAAGAACCAGATTTGGATGTTGTACAGAAAACTACAAGGTACAAAGCAAAGAGGCTGCTCCTGGCCAAAATCGAGGGGCTACAGACCCAAGCACAGCCCCTCTGCTGCAGAGCCAAGCTGAGCTTATTACAACCTCAAATTAAAGGGAGGGCTTGGGTAAAGAAACCAGGGGTGACATTCTAAGGAAGCCTCTGAAAAGCTGACTCCAAGCAGTCAGCAACTGCCCAAAATATCTCCAACCCATTGTTTCAGGGTGATTACAGCAGCGTTATGTCAGCTGCACTGCATTAAGAGCTGAAAGGAGTATAATAAGCCAGCAAAGCTTCAAACTCTTGCCCATAATATGGTTTTCTTTTGGTAGCCTAAAATAACTTCATGTAAAATGTTTCCATTCGGGGTGACCAAATTAATTACCCCCAAGACCCAAATAACCCAGTTTTGTTGTAGAAATCCTGCCAGCAGCACGGGGTGCCCTCCACTGAACGGGCCAATATTTTAAGCAGTGAGGAGCTGGACTAGAGTGATCTCTCTGTAGGATCCAAAGCCTGTTTAGGGGGATGCAAGTTGAACCTCTCAGCCAAGATTTGACATGAAATTATTTTAGAAACCGTGGTTCAGGGAGAAAATTTCGCTTGCCTTGTTTACTGCAGCAGAACAGATTTGCCTTTCAATTAGCTCTAAAACAGGGCTTGAAATTAGCTGGAATATATTCAAAGAAAAGAACAAGAGGGGGAAATACCCCTCCATTTACATATTGCACCTTTTTGGGGAGTGGGCAGATAGAACTGCTGGTAGCCACAGTCATTTAGAGGTTTTGTTACTTTGAAATGACAGCTATATCAAATGACAGCTATATAAAAAAACCTCTATATCCAAGGATGCCCATGATAGATTTCAATTATAAATGTTTAATGTTTATGGAGTTTAGCAGCTGGGATTTCACACTGAACTGATACAAAAATCTGACAGTCAGACTCAGGGACCAGAGGAAGCAGCCAAATGCCAAGAATACTTAAACTATAAATACATAACAATTGCAACAGCAGTATTTCAGAGAGGCAGCAAGTGGTGAGGTTATTCAGAGTCATGGCACAGTGGGAGAACGTTGCTGTTCGACCAGTGACTGGAAACCACCAGAACCAGCAAGAAGAAAAATGTAGAGTTTTGATAAAACGCAAGTTCAAAACTTGTTTTAGAGAGTATTTGGTGATTCATGGAGATCCACACCAATTAATTCTCTGCAGACTCATCTTTATGCAGCCAGTTTCTATAAAGAAGATGAATGGTTGCATAGCACAGAGACAGCTTCCACACTTTACCCGGGGAAGCTGATGATAGATTTACTATCTACACACCTCAGACAGTCCATTCATCACAGCCATTTATGTACATGCTAACAAATACATTTCTTAACTGCTGAGCAGCATTTCAAACCAAATGGTACATTTTCAATTTACTTGAGACAAAGGCAGAGAGCAGTGCACCATGGAAATGATAGAATAAAACCAGGTGTGACCCAAGTGGGGAGCACAAGGCTTCATCTTCCAATGACTCACATGGGCTGAGGAACTACAACTTACACTAAAACATTATTTCTTTTCTTAAAGGTAAAATAAATAAATAAATAAATTATTAAAGACTCAAAACATTGCATTCTTCAACCCATGAAGTAACTGTGATGGAGTAGTGTGAAATTAGAGCAGAAGGTGGCTTTATCCTGAGATCTCAGACCCAAGGCCACATCACTCTCGAAAAGCTGCTCTTGTAACAGTGTGATGGAAAATATTCAGATGTAAACACTACATTTTCTACGGTTTCTGCAATAAAACTTAGCTTTAGATAAACAAATTTGGAAATTCCCTATCGCTTTAAAGGTAAATTGCTTACACTGAAGTGAAACAAAACTCACAAAGATCAAGTTTTCTGTTATTATTTTAAAGTGGTTTAAATTTAGAGCCTTCACATGGGATTTAAATTTAAAGCAGTGACTCTCCTTTTTTTTGGTTTTATCATTAACCAACCAATATAAATCAGCTTATCTCAAAATATAAGGAAATACAGAGGAATAACCCACCTGCAAGGTCACTTACAGATTGCATGTGAAAAAGCAAAAGCAACTATTTCCCACAAAACAGGATCCTGTTAAAGCATCTTTTCCCAAGCTGGTTTATAAAGCCAATTCAAATACACAGATTATTCACAGTCTTTCAAGGATCAATTCCAGCTCCTGGGTCTGGATTTTCAAGGCTGGAATTTTAGGACCATTGAGGGTGAAAGAACTACCAGAGCCCAAAGTGAGCATTTTATTTAGTGCAGAGCTGTTCCCATGTACAATTATCTTCTAGAATCATTAAAATATACCCAAAAAAAATCTGTCCTTGAAGCATCTCAAACACTGGAGAAGGGCACTCTAAAAGGCTGAAGTAGGCATTTGCACTTTTTTTTTTCCCCCTCTGGATGAAGAACAAGAGGTGACAAATTGCAGTGATTGAAGAGTTTTGTATCCTCAGTGTCCTGGGAAAAGATCTCATAACCAAAAGCGTGCAAGCAGAGCTGAGAGCATCACTTTTGAGTTTTTCAGGGTGCAGGGGTCTTTGCAACAATCAATTATTTGCTGTAAATAGATCCTGGCTGGTCTCCAGGTGCTGCAGTGGTTTCTCCCCTCCTCTCCCCTTCCACAGTTCCTAATTATACATTGATTTTAGTGCTGTAGGGTCTAAACTGCAGTTAGATGAGTAGAAAAAGGATAAAAGTCTGTAGTATAGTTATGGATGGAGTGGAGCAGGGTATCCCTGAAGCCCTAACAAGACCAGTAGCAAAACTCATGGACAACCATCAAGTTACAGCTCACCAAAACTGCACTGGGGAGCATGAGTGCTTGCTTAGCACAGAACTGCCTTCACATGGCCTCTCCCATGTAAAAAAAAAAACAAAAAAACAGCTTTTTCATTGTTTTAGGGCTTTTACTTGCAAGAGGACAGACAGATGTGGCCCTGAAACAAAGACAACAACAAAAGATGACCCAGGGGCTGTTTTTTAATTCCTCAGAGATCATGACATTCAGGAGCAACTTTTTATTAGTTACTTCAACAAACACCTTCAGGACTTCAGAGATGAGACCCAAAGGTGATTCTGGGTTTTCTAACAGGGTCAGACCCCCACAAGGAGGACCTAAATCTCCACATGCCTCTGACACCCTTCCACACTGGCAAAGAGAGAAATTGGTTTCTATGAAAAATTTCTTCTTCTTTTCTTCCTCTTTTTCCTCCTTAAGTAGTTGGGCTCAGCTGGTCAGGGAGAAGCCCCTCACCAGTTTTGGCCTGTCCACGGAGGTCACTGGCCAACACAGGGGAAGTGCAGCAGAGCCACCTCATCTCAACCTGCAGGCGGGGCCATCAACAGCACAGCCCTCCCCAAAATCCAGGACAGGGAGTTTCTGATGGTGCACAACATCACGCTCAGCCGACTCTTCACTGAGCATATTTATAATTTCTTTGTCCCGTGTAAAAAGGCTGATGGCTCTGCTGACATGAACACAAAGCTGCTTGGCACTAAACCGCAATTGATGCATTTTTCAGAGTTATTTGCCCTTGTCATCTTCAGGGCTTGTTGATAGTTTATGTTTCCTGATTTGTTGGGCCTTAAAAACCTCTTTTGAATTTTATGTCACAATCAGCGAGAACCACACCACCCACAACACTTCCTTTTTATGATGCAAGCTTTCTGAAGCCTCGGATGCTTTGGATGTGCAGTGTGGAAGTCCACGGTAATAATTTACAACCCTTATTTTCTTTCTCTGCAAGTACAATCAATTTTTTGTTTTTATCTGAAATGAAAATTGCAACAGATGTCTGAAGCCAGGGGAAAAAAAAAAAAAAAAAACAAAATACAAAGGAAAGTAAATTGTAAAAGTGGAAGGATCTTCAGGCTAGCGGGGAAGAATTTCTCTAGGGCAACACTTGCTTCCAGGCAGGATGGGTGCAGAGGATATAAAGCTGTTGTGTTTTACTTGATGTCCACCTCCATTTAGGATCAGAGCTGGATTCCTTTATCTGCCAGGCATCAGCTTTTTCAGGGATTTCACCACGTCAAATTACATCTCAGGACCAAACTGAGAGCGCCAGCTGCAAAGCTGGACACAGCACAACACGCCCTCTGTCAGCCTCACTTTGCAGCTCTCTGCTTGATAATGAATCTCTTAGATTTGAGGAACCCAGGACCTAATGGGAGTTTGGCAAACTGCAAAAAAAAAAACCCCATAGAAAGCAGAAAATCTACCCTGGATATAAACCAACCTAAATAAACACTCTTTGTCCTGAAAACACCAATGTTTCTTTCTCTCTCACTTCAGACAATCACAGAATGGATTAGGCTGGAAGGGGCCTTAAAGCTCATCTTGTTCCACTCCCCCTGCCACGGGCAGAGACACCTTCCACTCTTTCAGGTTGCTCCAAGCCCCATCCAACCTGGCCTTGGACACTTTCAAGGATGGGGGGATAATGAACTTGCTGAGTAAATCACACCAGCAGCACAACACCACAAGCAAACTCCCAGCCCAGTACCTGGAGGGGAATCCAGCAGCACTGATGCGGATGGTCTCCAGCACTCCACAGGCTCTCAGCTGCTGCACTGCCCTCTTTGGATCAAATCTGCAATTAATATTTAGGATAGAGATTAACAGAGTGAAAAGGAACCCACACTTTCAGCCTACGGGACAGCGACTCTTGCAGAGGCAGGAATTATCTTCTGCTCTAGTCATTGGAGTAGGGGTTGAATAAAACCATCTTCCATACTTTTTAGTCCATAGCCATTCCCTCATAAGTCTCAGGATGACCTTGCTTTGGGAAGATGCTGCACAAATGTCACACATTTCCTCTCCATGTCACAAGTTGTTGTACTTTTCGGCTTTGCTACCACCCTGCTATCAATCCCTAGCGGTTTTCTTGGGATAAGATGACAATCTGCTGCAATTAATTAGTCCCTACAGCCATAATCTTCCCACCTTTGTAAAGCAATACAATTACAAGACAGCAGGGAAAGGCTACCCCACCTCAAGCTGCCTGATGAACCAGACAGTACTACTTCTGCAGTTTTAAGGTCCAGAAATCAAATTCAACAGCGAAACAAGTCTGATATTTCCAACTCCACACCAAACCAGGCCCCACAGATTTACAGACTACATTTACCAAGAACAGTGATGCTCGTGCTCCTGACTAACATCAAGGGGTTTCCTGACTAATGCAAGGGGTTTCTGCCCTCCTCTTTTTAGCTGGCATCATCCCTTCCTGCTCATTGGCATCTCATTTCCATCAGCAATTTGTGCCAAAAAAACTTCATGACAACTTCCAGCTGAATACCTGGGCTGTGCCCTCTCTGGTTCGTGGCATGAGCCCGCTCCAGATCGGTCTATCTTTGCTCAGAGTGAGTCCAGGTACCAGTGCCCCCCATTGCTGCCCCCTCCTTCCACCCCAACACTGAATGCACAAACAGGTCCCAGCTCTTCAGTTCTAGAAGACCCTGGGAAGAGTTCCTTGGGTCAAGCCTGGACTCACACAGTGCAGATGTACACGGCTCTGTGAGGTTTCCAGAGCAAGGGTGAGGAGCCAAAAGCTTCTCAGGTGTCTGCTTGTCTCCCCCTGAAAGCCCAAACTATTTACACCTGCAAGGCAAGATTACATGAATAATTCTGCCTGGTCTCTGCTGTACAAAAGCAGAATGGAAAATGCTTCCCTTCTTCTCTGTGCTTTTTTTTAAATTCCCTGGACCTGTCAAGACACTACCAGCAAGTTATTCACTGCAACACCACAAACACTAGGCAGGGTGAAAAATCAAGTCTGGGCTGTCACTCACTTCAAGGAAGAACCCACAAGGGTGCAATTTCCATAACAATAAATAATAAACAGGACTGGCAGCTCGACGGGGAAGCTTCAGACCTGGAAGATCCCAGGGCAATCTCCGTTGTACACAAGGGAAACTCTCTCCAAAGCAGACAAGCCCTGCTCAGAGCAGGTGAAATGCAGTCAATTATCTGCACCAACTCCAGCTATGGGCTAACTCTGAAATAAAAGGCTTCAAAGTGGGACTATAAACACTATTAAAAACTTCTTTTCCTTGCCATGGCAGGTAGAAGCTGCACAATCCCTCTGGGCAGACTGTTCCATCCAGACTGTACTCAGAGAAAAAAAAAAAAAAAAAAAACATGTTTACCCATCTCCACTCTGAACCTCTCATGTCAGTTTGGGGCCATTGACTCCTGTCCCCCCACTGCACACCACTGTTAAGAGCATTATTTTGTCCTCTGGGTAGCCCCTGTAAGAACTGAAAGGCTGCTATCGGGTCCTTTCTCTTCTCCAGGATAAACACCTCATTTTAGCAAAAAAATGTAACGCTCCTGTGAGTTGGAAAATGTTATGTTTTAGGAAGGGAAAATTTGGGGTTTTTTTTCACTGAACAACAACCATAACACTGAGTGTTCTGCACTCTATAAAATATCACTTCAGTGCTAACCCCGGAGCGGTGCCACTGATGTTTCACTTCACAGATGCCTCCCAGCACTGTGTATTCTCCAGTAAGTTGCTCTGCTATTTGCTACCCATAAAAACAGTACAACTGAGTTAATTCAGACAATTACCGCACCCTCACAACCAGGAGCTCACACATTCGTGAAATTAGATTAACTTTATCCTGAGCATCACATGAAAAACTGAATTGAAAAGTAAAAGTGAAGATGGATGGGATGAAAGTATAGTTGAGTATGGACATGGAGTCTTGGAAACACCCCCTGGAAAGGTGAAGACATTTCACCATGCAGAACATCCATGTGTGGGAGAAATATGATGAATGTGTGAGCAATTTATATTGTGTGAGGTACTTTTATGGACTTTTATAAACTTTCATATAGTTTTATAAGTACTGTAAGTTATAGGTCTCAAGGTGTCTTTGTTAGAACGAAGGAAACTCAGTCCCAAGAAGAAGGTGGAGTTCCATAAAGTAAACAGTGGCCTTATTACCTGTTAATAACCAATCATAAAGGTATTTGTAATGAATGTTTACGTCTGGCCAGTGATCTGTAACCAGTTATGTTCTTCTTGTCACGAGACCTTGCATACAGATCCTATAAAAACCCTGAGCTATCCTAATAAATATTTTAGATCTCATAGGTCGTGCATGTCTCTCGAGAGACATCCTTGACACTTTCAATCCAGCAGTTCAGAAAATACTTCTGTGGATCTAAAGAAAACAGCCAGTCACAAAGTATAATCCTGATTTTCACTTGAAAGGGAAATCATTGCAATAGGCAACAGGAGGCTGAGGTGTGGCCCTAAGCATCTCTAGTACCTACAAAATGCTACATGAAACAGATACAACAGAGCACAGAAGCCAACACAGCCTTCTTCAGAAGGAATCAGTCAAATATAAACCAGTATCTGAATGTCTTCTAACCTGCCTGAAGTTCACACAAGTCACATCTTTACTTTTTCTGCAATTTATTTTGGAAGCACCAAGACATTTTTGTTCATTTTCCTTTTCTCCACGTTTTCATTTCTTCATCTTTTCTTCATCTTTTCCCAGTTTGCAACTGTAGCTATTGAAATCAAAGCAAGTCTAAGAAGAAATTGTCCAAAGACCCTGTTTCTGCAAAGTAAGGATGCTCAGTATTATTAGAAGAGTATAACTGTGAATAACTTATAACCTGAATCAGTCTTCATTTCACACAGGCACAAAAAGCACGCAACGAAACCCACAAAAAAATGACTCCAGCAAAATACACAGACCTTCCAGTTACAGGGACAACAAGGAGGGTGCCAATGCCTCTAGCAAAGGTCCAAATCACACTCTGTTGCTCTAAAGCTGAACATCCCACTTACTTGAAGGGCATCTTCTCGTCGTTGGGTTTGATGCAGCGCACGTAGTGCGGGGTGGTGGCGTTCAGGGTCTCCATCAGCAAATGCAGGGAATTGCGGAACTGGAAGAGAAAGCCACTCATTTGGAGGAGGGAGGAAGGTGCTGCAGCCCCTCAGCCCAAGCTGGCACCTGGGGTGACAGCCCCTGGATGTGACCCAGCATGAACCTCCCCGCCTGCCCAGCACGTGCAGGCGAAACTCAGAGAAGGCACTGGTGGGTTGAGAACTTCCAGCTTAAGGTTCAGGAGCAACAAGTGTTTGCTCAGGACTCTACACAGTTGGGTCTGTGAAATATCTCCAAGGGTGGAGGCACCACAGCCTCTCTGGGCCCTTGTTGCACTGTTTGACTGTCCATTCAAGGGGGAAAATGCTCTTTTTCTGAAGTTGTTTCAATTTATGAGTTCCACAGTACAATGGGACGCATTCCAGTGAACCCTAGAGTGGCTCCACCCTCCTCAAACCTCTCAGCTCCTTCCAATCAAGACTACTCAAGCCTCCTCATCCAGAGACACTGCTAGAAGTCATCCATGTTCGGCAAGAGCCAAACATGGGTCATGGGAATCTTTATCTTTCCACCCTCGAAAGCTTTTTATTTATCTCTGATTCAAGCTGAAGCGACAAGATCTTTACTGGATTCCCCCTCAAATCATACGTCACCTGATGTCCCACTGTTTTCTTGTGCTCCTTGTTGGCAGCTTTGATGGCTGGCCTGGCAGAACGGAGGCTGATTTTGGATGTTCCCTTTCCCACAGAAGTGACAGGCGCAGCACCCTTCTCTTCCTGGAATAAGTCTGCCACCATGGGATACTGAAAAAAAAGACAACACTTGAGCCACTCTGGCCCTGCCCACCCAAGTCACATTGCTCAGGTCATTTTTTTTACCCATCTTAAAAGTGGAGGGGGGAAAAAGGGCAAGAAAAGTGAAGCATTGTGTACATAACCCACGTCAGGACCGTTGACCATTCTGTCTCACAGTTCATCAGATCCTGAATGTGCAAAAACAAGGAGGCTGAAGTCTTGTTGCACAAAGTTGCATCAGTCCTGGCCTCACCAAGGATGCTGCCTGAACAGCACACACCCCAGGAACAGGGGTCTTCCATGTGAGAAGGTCCCACCACAGCCCCAGAGGCACCCTTGCTTCTCTAACAATTAAAGAGACCCCAGCACTTCTCACTAATTACCTGCCCATCAGCTGGACAAGCAAGGAGGCAGCAGGACTGCCATTCCACGGCCTTGGATGCACCACATTTGGCTCCTCAGATCCCCAAAGTCTGGGATTTCTGGCAAGCCAGCAGCAACATTTCCTCCTCACAGACGGGAGAACAGGTGAACTGGCAAAAGCACTTAATGTCCTTTTTTAATTATTATTATTTATTATTTAAGGAGCAGGATATTCAAATCTGCATTAGACTGGGGAACTTGAATATTAAGCAAGCCATCATAAATCTGGTCTGGTTAGCATGAATGGTAAATTGTCACATCTTGGGCTCCAGGACAGTGCCTGCTAAGGATCTGCTTCATACTCACAGTTTTTTATTTTTATCTCTGGGGCTCACTCCACTCCTACCAGAATAAAGACTCTCAACTTCTTTTCCTGACACTCTATCCCCCCCCCCCAAAAAAAAAGGACATCTTGACAGCTGTTGTACAGGTGCTGAGGGATAAGCAAGAAGGGACAGATCCCTCCTTCCCAACTGGCAGAGTCAAAACCATCAGTGCATTATGCATAATTACAAAGGAATTGGAGTAAAATACCTGTGCAGCATGCCTGTATGCTCTCCCCTCCATCAGTATTCAAATCAGTTTCCTTAATTCAAAGAACATCAACCCTCGACTGTTTTAGCTGACCGGTGCTAACAGAACTAATTAGCTGCTTTATGAAGTCTCGTTCACTGTCCTGCTGATGGCATTAATTGCATTCTAATTAGCAGAAGGCAGTTCTGCCTCGGTGGGAGCGCTTCATCAGCGATGTGGTTGCTGGTGGAGAGGTGTTTAGGTCCTTGCTGTGTTAAACTGAGTGTTCCCCCTTGCCCTCCTCATTGCTTTGGTGGGAATACAAAGAAGAAAGCAGCAAATACTGCTCTGAGGACAGGACAAAGTCCTCACATCACAGCCTTTTGCAGCACAAATTAAGTTTTAGCCAAATCTAAGCAGCAGACTCGGCACTGCCACTGCTACTCTCTCTTTGGTTCAGAGAGACCAGGTTGCTTTTCACAGCAAAAGAAAATTGGGTTTATTTGTTTATAGCCCTGGAAGGCACGTGGCAAGCAATAGGCAAAAAAAAACACCCCCAAGATAACACAATCTGCTGGCAAAGAGGGGTTAGGGAAACCAACATCAGGTTTTAGAAGCTTTTCAGGAAGAAGGTGAGGATGGCTCCTGCTGCTCTTCTTGCCAGGACAGCACAGCATCAGCACAGGTTGGTAACAGTCACTGCCCCCCTGTCACTAAAGAAATGGCTTAAAGGCAGAAATTCTTCAAGCTACATCTCTCCTCTGCAACCAAGTCAAACAGAAATCCCTACCAGACACTGCCAGTTCTGCACCACTGACTTCAACAGCAAGTTCAGCACTGGCTAAATAATTCATCATACAGCATCAATTATTCCTAGAGGCTACCTGGCATTTCTAATAAGCTCTAATCATGTCCAGATTTTGCCCCGGGAAGCTTCCTGAACATGCAGAGCTCTTGGTTTGGGCGTTATTAATGCACAGTTTCACAGTTATTTGTCTCACAACTACCCCCACAGATGAGAAATTTGCTCATCCTGTCATCTTCACGTGAATTCCTGGTGGGGACACGGGACAAGCCACTGACAACAGTCAAATAATTTCCCATTCTCATCTCTGAACTTCGACAGGAACAAGCTCCTGCTTCAAATGCTCCTAAAACCACTATTTCCTCCACCTCCCCTCCTCCCACTCCTTTCTTAGGGTGCCTTTGGAAGGTGGCAGCCAGAAGTAAACCCAAGGGAGGGTGGCACAAAGAGAAGCCTGGATGTGTGGCACCTTTGCTTGCAACGTGCAGGGGGGTCCAAATTCTGTAATGCAAAAAAAAAAAAAAAAAATCCAAACCCAATTTAACATACTGGCCTGTGCTGTGGAAGGCTTTGAAATGCTTTGTAGAAAAGCAACGCCTGAGAGAAGAAAGGCACAAGGCACGAAATCTCGGAACACGGGAATTGGCAGCGTGGTGATGATCATCAATACGAGTTAATTTGTTAAAGCTGTATATTGGCAGTGCTGTAAAACAGCTCCACAGCAGCTGGGACATCTCAAGAGTTTGGGTTAACATTTCCAGCATTGTGTATGAACCCTATTTTTTGCATACTAATCATTAAAGTGATTAGAAAACACAGGGATATGTATGATGGACTACAGCTAAAACAATCAGCAATTTTCATACAGGAGGGTGATAGGGTCATCAAAGCTACCCACAATATACAGATTACACTGTTGACCATGGCTTTTAACCCCAGGATCACCTTGCTTTTGAGCAACCTGGTCCAGTGGAAGGTATCCTTGCCCAAAGCAGGGGGTTAGAACAAAGATGATCTCTAAGGTCCCTTCCAATCCAAACCATTCTGTGATTCTACGACAGCACCTTCAGCGCCAGCTGACAACTGGGGAGCTCCAAGCAATGAGTTAAGCGGGATTTACAACACCCAGTAACTTCCCTGTTCCTAATTTTGGCTCTTGGTGACCAAAAAAGAAGAGGATCAGCAGGTTGGGAAACGATTTTTGTGATGGCAGGATACCAACACCAGGGTGAAAGAACACGTTACAACCGCTCACCTTCACACATGGGCATGACCACAGCCCCCAGCACCCTCCTCTCTCCCCTTCCTCCCACCTCCACATCCCACATCCCACATATTTTCCCCTTTCACTGCTGTTACATGTTCACACACCCCACACCCTGTGGCATGGCACAACTTTAGCTCCAACCAGGACCACTGCCCCGATTTGCTGCTTTTACCTTGCTGGTTCTCAGGATGCTGATCTGCTCCTCATACACGGTGTCCCGGTTCTTCTCCAGAAATCCCTCACTCTGATATTCCACCTAGCGATGGAGACAAAGGGAATCTCAGGGGGTAAAGGTGCTCCCACCACCTCTCCCCTGCTGTCAGGAG
This sequence comes from Pyrocephalus nanus, assembly GCA_038380795.1. Lineage (NCBI taxonomy): Eukaryota > Metazoa > Chordata > Aves > Passeriformes > Tyrannidae > Pyrocephalus > Pyrocephalus nanus. The sequence continues at coordinate 1,044,983 of CM076263.1, read as the reverse complement.
CTCACCCGAAAAACCTGAGAGGGTTAAACGTCACTTTTTAATCAGAAGAAGTGAATCTGAATGAAAGCAAAATCCTTGCTGCAAGCGTAGACTGTTTCTTCGTCATTAAATGCTCTGTATGGAAACCAGAGGGGGAAAAAAAATGCGAAGTTCATCAGTAACTCTACACACTCTTTTGTTCATTCCTCATCTTCTTGTAAGCTAATCAATAAACCTCAAATGATGCCGTGGTTATATGTCTCTTGTAGGTCTCTGAGTTTTTGAAACTGCAGAGGGTTGGGATGCAAAGGAACTCAGAAAAACATTTTTTAAAAGTATACTTCAGAGAGGACAGAAGAAAATTTCATTTTTTACATTCGAAGTTGGCTGAAATAAGTGACCATTAAAAAAAAAAAAAAAGAAAAAAGAAAAAAAGGTAAAACTTGCAGAGAGATATTGATTGTGAGGGATACAAGTGCAAAATCAACTGCCTAAGGACCAACCTTTGCCACAAAAAGTGCCTCTCACATCCAGGGAAAACCTGCTTAGGAGAAGTACATGTATGGCAGCAAAGCACCTGCTTGTTGTCTGGCTCCTCAGACACATCCCTGGTCTTTGTGTTTGTTTTTTTTTATAACAAATGGGTCTTTGGGATAACCACAAGCATTTGAGATTCTCATTTGCTGTGAGTGGCACCTGTCACATCAGGGTTTTGATGAAGTTGGAGCACGTGGACATGTCCCTGCGGCTCCAGACAATGGGATTTAGTTTATTTTAGTCCCACTGCAAGCATCTTCTCCCTCACAAAGGTGGGATCAGCCCAGGATCACCTCTCACCTCCTCCCCACCCTGTGCCTCACTGACACTCGCAGCCCCTTGCCCTTCAAAAGTAATTCCCTTTTCCAATACATTTTCTGTCAAGCTGCCCTTACAGAAATTCATCTGAAAAAGAGGATTCTGCTCTCGTCTAGAAGCCACAACAATTTACAGCTTAGAGCAACAGTTCTGGGGCTGAAGGCCTCGGAGCTGACCTAGACTCGAGCACCGAGATTACTGCCACCCTGTCACCGGAAAGCAGCTCGCTGGGGCTGCGAACTAATTTTCCCCTCACGTGGCCGTTTCCTTTCCCCTTCCGTGCACTCCCTGCTTCCAAACGCCCCAGGTACCTGATCAGCGAAGTGCACGATGATGAAAGAGGTGTTGGACATGCGGGGCTTCTGGAAGTACTGGCTGGAGCTGTGGCGGTCGTAGAGCTTCTGTGCCCAGTTCTGGTCAGTGCCCTTGGGAACCTGCGAGGGGGGGAAGATGGACCAGTTCTAGGACTGTGTGCTACTCTGTTTTCTTGTATATTCCTGGCAAACACACTAAAATTTAATTGCCGGTGAAAAAAACCCAAATGCCAGTTCTGTTCCAACGTACAGGATTGCTCGTGCAGGAAAAATAAAAAAAAAATCCCAAAGATTAAGGAGGTGTTTTTACAATTAAGTTGCATTAATGACTCAGGCACCGGCATTATTTTTTTAATGCTAATTTCGGTGAACAAATACTTCCAGAAACTGCCGTCTGAGAAAACATGTGGGAAGTTCTGGTTTATCTCATTTAAAATAATTATGGCAGTACCACAGTGATTCTGAGATCCTAAAATTAAATAATAGTAAAATTATAAGTCTTAAATCTCCGCCACTTTGGGATCACTTGGATTCCAATCCCATGATGTTTTAACCCCAATTACATGCAGGGTTGGGACTTCAGACCCACATACTTGTCCTGTCACAGCCAAAGGATTCCCATGTCCCCTTCCCACACATCCAAATCTCCTGTGCCACCGACATCCTGGATGCCAAACCCTACCCCTGCCTCCTATTTAGACTGAAATCAGGATGCCAAATTGACACCCTTTGAAAGAATTTGGCCATGGTACAGCAAGATATCAGGTGTTGCCCACGAAATTGCTTTGGTAGGATAGGGCAGAGAATGAAGAAATCCTAAAAAACTGCAATGACTTGAAAGAACACCTCACAGCACTACCTGTGCAGCAAGGAAATGTGCTACTTTTCACAAATTAACAGTTAAAGAAACCTTTAGCTTACCATCCTCTCCAGCACCTGCAGTTTTTACCCACCAAATAATGGTTAAATTAAGTTAATGCAGTATACTGTCAAGAAATTGTGTTTTGTCTCATTATTTTCTAAGCACATACAGCTGTATAGCAGCATATAAAAATATGCTGATATTTAATATTTAATAAATATTAAATACATAATTACACTTCCCATAAAGAGTAATTTTTCCTAGGATACATTTAGGTCCTTCTCTGCTGACCAGCCAAAACCCCCCAAAACTTCCCAAAAAACATAATGGCATTTGAGGAAAGCACCTAGCTGCAAATATATTTTATTTGGTATTTTTCTAACCCAACGAGCTTGACACAAAACAAAATTCTTGAAAATCAAAGGAAACAAGGAGTGAAATTGTTACTCTTGAGGGCTGAGAGCCACAGCTGATGGGGTTCATCCACTGCCAGTAGGACAGGAACAGCTGCACATACATACACACATGCAAACATAATTTTTAACAAAAAAACAACCAATTAGATAATTTAGGTTAGGAAAAGAGAAGAGCTGGAAGAGAAGTGTTAGGCAATATTTGAAATTAGATGGTACAAAAGCCTAGAAACCACAGAACAACTGTGCAGCACCAGGGAGAGAGCTCTGGATCATCCACCAGGACTTTACACAGACCTTTATAAAAAAAAATAAAGACAGTGGAAGTAGGGGCAGTAAACAGTGAGAAGGAAAATTCCAGACAGATGAGGAATATTCCTCAGTGCTGCTCTGAAGCAGCCTTTGATTTCATGGCAGCAAACCAAAACACACCAGAAGGGCTCTGGACACTGGGATAAGCATCTCCTGCCTATCCCCAGTAACGGGGGTGAATTAAATGCAGCAGCCACTCAAGCATGTCATGCTACCCCAGATTTATTTATATTTCACAGGTTTGAAGTGTAGCCAATTATGGATAGGCATAGAAATAACAGAGAGTACATATAAATATTAAAAAGGCACTTAGTTATGCAATTATATCCATGTTTTATTTACGCAAGATGGACTTGCATGTTTAAACTGCAGAGTTATATAAATGCAGAGGGGTTTCTTTTTATCAGTTATGTTGAATATTTATATGTAAAAGATACTCTTTCTGGAGCTATCATTAGGTACCTCCAGCTCAGGACTAAGCCACAGGTGCAGAACAGGAGCACCTGAGCCATGGGATGCCGCAGAGAGCAGATTTACCCTCCACCAGCTCTCTTCTAGGCCATCCACTTTGCTGAAAAACCTGCTTATCTCAGAGCTGAACTTCAAAGGCCTCGCTCCTGCCTCCCAAAAAGAGGGTTTTGCCATACGCTGCTCACTGCCCTTCAGCCAGGGTATTTTTAGCTGCCTGGAGGAGCTACCTGATCGGGCCCAAGTTCCAGAGATAAAAACTAGCAGGGCCATTATCTGTACTATTTTAACAGCTTTTGGTATTAGCTTGGCAGTTTAAGGCCTTTGGAGCCACTGAGAAAGTTATTTAGAGACTATCTCATCTCTTTTTTTAGGGGCTGGGGAAGAGGAAAAGCGACTGCCTTGCAAGTTTCGTATGGAATCTTTAAAACGAGGCAAAACTTACGCCAGCAACAGTGCACAAGGTCACTGCTTCTGCTCATCCTCCTTGCCGTGCCTCTGTCACTCCGCACAAAACTGGTGTTTAATTCCTCCCTGCACCGTCCTCTGAGCTGCCAGGAGCTGCTGCAACCCAAATCAATCCCACCCAGCACGGCCAGGGTCACCCCACAGGCTCAAGTCTGCCCATTTTGCACCCCAGGATCAAGAACCCACCAAGATCACCAGCCAGCTGAAGGAGCTGCCTGGACTGAAGGTTGAGATTCCTTCTACCATCACCTCCAACAGGAGGGCAGTTAAAAGGAAAAAAATAACAGAGGTCATTGGCTTTAACCTGAAGGAGGGTAGATTTAGATGGGATATTGGGAAGGAATTGTTGGCTGTGAGAGTGTTGAGGCCCTGGCAGAGGGCAGAGAGGCTGTGGTTGCCCCTGGGAGTGTTCAAGGTCACGTTGGACAGGGCTTGAAGCAACCTGGTCATGCCCCACCATGGCAGGGGGGGGTGGAAAGAGGTGATCTTTCAGGTCCCTTCCAACCCAAACCATTCTGGGATTTTACGATTGGAACCTAACGAACTAAAAGTGAACCCTCTGAAAGCCATTTACGTATTATTTCTTTTGCCCTTAACTCCAAAAAAAAATTAAAGCCCAAAAAGAGCCTGGGCTTCCTCTGCTCTCCAGAGACACGTTCCAGTGTGAGTGACATGCCTGGCTTTAAAGTCATCAAAGCTGACAGCACGACACAGGGGAGGTTGTTCTGCCATCAGATCAGGCAGCCTGCCCAAAAGGAAGGCCCAGAGGTCCAAGCTCTGCTGGTGGAGCAGAAATCCCCCTGGACAGGACAGGACAGGACAGGGCAGCACAGGAAGGCGATGTGCTCATTTCTGATGCTCAAAAAAACGAACGAGTCCAGACAAGGAAAACACATTTGTTCGGATGCCCACGTTCACAGCGATGCAGGATTGGAAACCAGTCAAACCAGTCAGAAACAGACTTCAGTGTTTCTGGCATTTGACAGAAGGACATGGGAGAGGTTAAAGAGCATCTTCTGAACAACGTTAGAAAATGCATTTGGCACATTAACAGCATAACACGATGGCAGTGTGCCATAAAACACAAAAAGGAGCCACAAAAGAGCTCGAGAACGTGAGGGAGGCTCTGGGTTTGGTGCGAAACATCCCCCTCTGGCAGGCTCGGGGTCAGGCTGCTCCTCAGCAGAAAGGATTTCACCAAGATCCCTGACAAATCTTGGACAACAGTTCTGCAGTTGACACATGAACCCCTCCAAACAGCCTGTTCTTGACTGAACCCTTTTCGATGCATTTCGTGCTAATGGACAGGGGTTTTTTTTTCATTAACTTTTTCATCTGCACTCCCATCTCAACAGCAGAGGCAAAATCATTAAAGCAGAGAGGCTGCAGGACATCTTATGGAGAAACTTGGGCATCCAGAACAATCTCTGTACTCCCAAAGAGAATCACAGAACGTCCTGAGTTGCAAAGGACCCACAAGGATCATCAGGTCCGACTCCTGGCTCTGCAAAGGATCCAAGAATCACACTGTGCCCCTGAAAGCCATGTCCAAGGCACTTGGGAAGCACGTGGAAGACAAGCAGCACTCCCACAGGGCAAGTAGTTTCAGCCTGAAAAGCAGGACAGCTCATCCAATTTTGACAACAGAGACCTGACTGCATTTCTCAGAGAGTTTTCCGTTTTCTCTAAGGGTCATTTAAGTCTCTTGAAAAGCCAACCCCAGCTGGCTGCACCTCTCCAGAGACTGAAAGTCACTCTTCACACATAACCTCAAAGCCTTTAAAGCCTTCCTAAGAAGTGTGTTGCCCCCTCCATCAAGGTAATTTCCTTCACAACAAGTGCAACCGTAACCTACCAAGGTAATTTCCTTCCAATAACCTACCAAGGTAATTTCCTTCACAACAAGTGCAATCGTGACCTAAATGCATTTCAGACATCCAAGCAACCCTCTCACAGCTGCATTTTCAGAAGATAACCTCCCTCCTTCCTTCATGCTCATTTCTTCTGACAGGCTCTGCATTCATCTCCTTGCTCTCTTCAAGGACTTTGCTCTTATCCCGAATTACTTCCCGTCACCTCGCTTTGTCCCACGGTGATTCCATGCACACTTCACAGCTCTCCACAGGGAGGTTCTCCTGGATGCCCTCCTCCCCTTTCCCATCTCCTCAGGCTTATCAGTTTGTGCCTGAGCACTTCAACAACATCACACCATCACGGTGCACGGGACGTGAACCGTTGCTGTTCCTCTGACACTTTTTTTTTTTAGGCCAAAGCAAAACCAAGAGGTTCCAAAAGCTCCGGGGAGATGAAACTCCAGCGCAGGAAACAGGGAGAAGTCACTTCAAGAACTCCACCAATCACTTAGCAAGAGGACAGAGGTCACAGTCCATGGAGATCATAAGGATTCCTGGGCAGACCAAGGGCATAACTGGAGGTAGGACCAAACGAGCTCCAGAAGCCACCTCCAACCTTAATAATTCTACAGCAGCTTCCAAATCCTGAGATTTCAAAGCTGTTTTAAAAAAAAACCCAAACATAAACATCTACCTCCTGGATAGGGATTTTTCTTGAAGGCATGAAGTGACAGAACAAAGGGGAATGGCTCCACACTGCCAGGGGGCAGGGTCAGATGGGATATTGGGAAGAAAGTCTTCCCTGTGAGGCCCTGGCACAGCTTGCCCAGAGAAGCTGTGGCTGCCCCATCCCTGGAAGTGTTGAAGGCCAAGCTGGAGAGCAACCTGGGATAGTGGAAGATGTCCCTGCCCATGGCAGGGACCTGGATGGGCTTTAAGGTCCCTTCTAACTCAAACCATTCTATGATTCTATATCTTAGAATCTTTTTTAAGAACTAAGGGTTTTCTCATTTGCTTTAATGAGACAGGCTTAGTCCTTAACACCCCAATCTCAGTTCAAGAGTCCTCTCTTTCACTGCTGATTCCTGTTTCCATTTTTCCCTAAACAGGGGCAAAAAGGTCTCATATGACCCTCACTAGCTGAACTGCTTCAGCACATTCCTAGCCACCTCCTCCCCATCCACACATCAAAAATTAGAAAAAAAATCTCTGCATTTGTGCTAGGGCGTCATTATGTAGCCAGGATCCCCTAGATGCCCTTTCAAGTCCCACAGTACATTTATCCACCACTGTAGGTCCTAATGAGGTGATGTGCAATTACCCTATTGTGATGCCACCCTGAGAGGTGAAACACTTCCTTGGGGGTAAAGGTTTTTATCCATGAACTGGTGGTTTCAGCTGACAGGTTTTGCTGAAATTTTCAGAAAGCTGGAGAACACTTACAAGTTATTATAAAAGAGGTGATTACAGGGCCTATAATAAGGGTCTCTGACTAACAACAGCATCCCCCACTGACAGGTAAATAACCAGATAATTGGCATTTTATGGGGGGGGGGGGGGAAGAGGGGGAATAGATCTTGTGTTTCTTTTTCTTTTTGGTAAAAAATTAAGCACAGAATAATAAAGCAGCACCAGGCAGATCTGCAGCAAAGTTGCCCACGTTACTGGGGGTGCATGGGAGTTGCTCTGTCTAATGCAATGTCACCAGCAGCAACCAGTGCCATGTGCCCCAGAGAGGAGCCCAGGGTGTTACTCCCAACAAGACACAAGGGAAATTTCATTTAAGGTCCTCAGAGTTATCTAGGAGACAGTTTGATACTGAAAAATTCAACAGGCCTAATAGCACAGAGACCAGAAGAAATGGTGCTGAATATTAAGCAAACACTCTGGCCTCCTTCCGAGCCAGCACTGGCTGAGATGCTATTTTTAAGGACATCAAATTAAGTCTAATTTGTTCTCATTTTTAAGGAGTCTTCCTGAGGAAGGATTTGAAAAGCTGAAGCCCCAACTCTGGCTCATCACAAGGAGATAGAGATGAAGTGTTTGTACCCCAGCTGAGCTGGGGATGTGCAGGTTGGGACAGCCCCATCGTGCCTGGGAAGGCAGCCCTGTCACTTGGAGGAGAGCAGGTAAGGACAGGTCATACATCTCCTTAAATCCATCCCAGCAGGGGCATTAGTGTAAATAATTGATCCAAAACCTTTCCTTCTGATGCAACACGACATTCCTGTTCTCAGGCCACCAGATCTGTCCTCTATTCATGGATCCCACAGAGCCAACAGGAATTCCTTGTGTCCTTCTTATCACTCACCACCCTTCGACTCATTCCTCCCTGCCTTTGTTCAAAAACGCTCAAATATCCTCCACAACCAGCAAGACATGTCCAGTCACAGAATGTATCCAAGTGTCAATGGAAACTCTTCCCAAGGACAACTTGCTGGATCACACCATAGCAAAACCAGTCTGAGGCTCCTCAGGTGTCGTGGTTTTGCCCACCAGCCCATCCCTGGGGCTGAGGATGGTTTTGTCCAGGTAATTTCTGGACAAAAAGGCCAATCAAAAGTCCAGTGACGCCTTTGCTAATTACATCTTTAAGAAAACGGAAGAGAAGACTTGTGGCACAGTTGAAATTAGGAGCAGCAGCCATGTAGGAGAAAGAAGCGGCAGGCCCAAAGAGGGCCAAGGCCCTCTCCTCCCCCAGCTTGGGCCGGGGGGGGAGCAGGTGTAGCACTGAAGTCCTCCCTTTCTCTCTGGTAAGAGAGTGAAGAAAAAAAAGTTTAAAAAACTGACTACTTGAACGAGAAACCACTGTGGAAGAATTCGAGCCGAGAGATAAGGGACTTCCAAGGTCGAAGCTGGCAGCCGGAGGAGAGAGAAGAAATTCGAAGGGGGGAGAGCTGCTTCTTCCCTTTTCACTCTCTCTCTCCAGCAGGGAAAAGACTGAAAAGTAATCCCTGCTACTTGTAAAAGTTTGTTGGAGTAAGGAGACTCCCCATGCTTCTCACAGAGGAGCCTGTAGATGTACCAGAGAATCGAGACTTCATGAGAAGGACTGAGGTGAGGCAGAGTCCTGTTGAAGACTTTGCGACCATTGAAAGAGATGATGCTTATGCTGGAGCAAAGACGGCTCGGATAAGCTTGGGATCCATGTGTGTGTGGATCCATACTGCTGTTGAAGATTTATAACTCTGAGAGAGAGAGAGAATCTCATGCTGGAGCGAGGTGGCCCATGTGAGATGTTGAGATCTGTGTGTGTGTGGATCCGTGCTAGACCCATGCTGAGAAGTCTATCAAGGACTGTTTCTCCCATGGGGAGGGACCTCCATAGGGAAACAAGGGTGAACTCTTAAGCCATTATCCCCTGTAAGCCTGTGGTGAAGATCCATAGTAAGCAAGTGTCCCCTTGCAGGCCTATGGAAGGAAGACCCTTCAGGACCTGGGTAACCCCCAGCCTTCGGTCTTAGCCCAGGAGGGGGGTAGGCCCAGCCTTGGAGGCTGACACAGAGGGAGAGAGAGAGAGAGAAAAAGTTCCAGCTGCAACAAGAATGCTGCTGCTACCGAAGATTTGTTACTGGAGAGAGAGAGCTGGAACTCCGAAAATGGAGATTGAAACCACTTCTCCTCCTTGGACTGGTATAAAGGGGGGAGGAGTATTTCTGTAAATATATAACACTTTAACTTGAATAGAAATTGTTGTAGATATAATTCTTTAGTTTTTAATTTATTAGTAGTTCTTGTTTTACTAGTAATAAATGTTTATACTATTTTCCCCAAATCCTGTCTCTCTTTTGTCTGCAAAAACCTTCTTTCAACTAGTAGTAATTGTGTGAGGGGTGGAAAGCAAATTAAACCAAAGCAAAACCACGACATCAGGGCATCCAGCAGCAAGGCTGTTCCCATCCCCTTCCAGCAAGAGGTCTTCAGCATCAAAAACCTTCAAAACAGGCATCCCAACTTCTCCAAAAAAAAAAAAATTCCTGTTCCTAGGTATATTTGGTAATTCATGACTGAATGATGAGTGAATAAGGAGTCCAACCTTTCTTATGGGTTCTCATGAAGGTTTGCCATTCTGGCTTTTCTTAACTTGTAAGCAAGATTTCATTTTGGCCAGCATGAGAGAGTGGAAAACAGAGCAAACTGCTCTGCAACATTACAAGTCTCTGAAGTCTGTGCACTGAATGCAATCAGCTTTACCCCAAATAGCTACTGCAAGAGGACTCGGATTTCCCTCGAGACAAAATAAGCCTTGAGACAGGGAGGAACTCCAGCTCCTGGATAACACCAAAGCAATCAAGCCTGGAGCAATGGTTTTTGCTAAGTACAGTCAGGCCAGAACCACCAGGGTGAGATCAGGTAGCAAAAACCTGCCAAGGAGGCTCTGAAGTGTTCTAAGGCAAAGCAAATGCCAACAGCCTACCCAGCAACACAAGTAAAGGAGGTGTTTACCCTCTTGCAAGACACCTCAGGTTAAAGCCCCTTATTTAACCTCTCAGAAAAAAAAAAAAAAAACACTCTTTACCTTACACTCTTCATCCAGCAGGTCCAGGATCCCGAGTTTAGCCTCTATCAGGTCAATGCAGGGCTGGTTATCGTGGAAATCTATGAGAGTCCAAGGGATTCCCTCCTTCATGTACTCTTCTTGTTCCAGTTTAAACACGTGCTGAGAGTGGAAGAACAGTGGAGTTACTCCATGAGAACACCCAGAAGCCACAGAGGCTTTAGGTGCCCTCACATTCAGCCTGTGCAGGCTCTGCCATTTACACAATTTAGCTTCTGGCAAGGAAAATAAAAGCATTACAATAGGAAACCCAACGGGGCAGGGCAAAATAAGGCTGTAAATGACTTTCCCCAGAAAATGACTGGAGCTGTCACTAAATTGAGGTGGGAGCCACATATTGAAGTGGCAATGACACATATATCTCTTGGGCTGACAAAAATCCCCCTCTCCTTTATGGCTCTGCTGATTAAAGCAGTGACCTGGAGCAGGAGCTCAGCCAGGGCTGAGAGTGTGTCCCCCCCCATCTGCTTCACAAAGAGCACCCATCATCCTAGAAGGGATATCAGCAGCAGCATCTGACCAAATCAGGGACACTTCTATGAAAGCTTCTTATTTAAAAAAATATATAATAAAAATTTAAAAAAAAAAAAGCCTCTGCATGGCTTATGTATCTCAGACCTCTGCCCAAGCAGATAAATCGTCTCTGGATATTTCTGAGATACTCCAAAGCATCTTAAAAAATGACTTTTCAAATGCACTTTTTTCCTTCAAAGATAGGTTTTTAAAATCTCTTCAAACATGTCATTTCAGAGTTTGAATTTAACAGCTTCAGAAGTGATAGTTCGACACACCAAGAGTGAGATATGAATAGTGCAAATACAATCCATAATTTGCTTTTCATTTTTAGCAGCAGCGATCTATCTGATGCCTCAGATAGACTGCAAATGTTCATGGCCATGCATATGATATGGTTTCAAAGGGCCCAACTAATCTGCAGTACTTAGCTGCTCAAATTTACCAAGTTTTCCCTTGCATCCTGAAACTGATAAGTCATTTCTTCCCTGCTTACAACCAAAGCAGAAGACAAACCCCTCACTTGTTTCTAATAAGATAGGAAAATTTCCAGGTTTTGTGAGGCACATGGAGGTGAAAAGTGGGGAGTGTGTCCAATCCTGCTATTTAATACACAGTTTTCATTTCACAGGTTTAAGCCACACTTAATGAGCAGGTTTCCACACCCATACTTTAGCTTGCACTGGAAATCAGGACCTGGCACGAAACCATCCAGATTTTGCTCTGGGACTGAAACCACACCGAGAAAAAGGCAAATTATATGCTTACTCAAAACCCTAGAGAACCTGTGCATAAAACATAAAGCCTATTTCCAATATCAAGCTTATACATCAGCTGAGCAACATTTTTCAGCTTGATGGCAATCTTTAGTGCCATTTCAATGCAATGCCTGGGAGAGAGGTATCCCAGGGGCTACATTCATGCTGGCCACACGATCTGTCATCCAGCAATCTTGCCTTGTTACATTTTCTGCTAAGTTCTGTGGAGCGCTCCCAAGCTGACCTTACCAAGTTGAACTGCTGCTGGAGCTTTTCGTTGGCGTAGTTGATGCAAAACTGCTCAAAGCTATTGACTTCAAAAGTTTCAAACCTGCAAAGCAATGAATAAATCAGCATTAAGCGTTGCTTTGTCTCAAAATCTACTTCTTTTTTTTTTTTTTTTTTTCCTGCAACGGTGTCATCTGTGTGATGGGGAAAACCAGTTATTCAACTGTCTCCTCGCATTCCTTCTATCCCAGATCTGTACTTTATTCCTCCAAACATCTCCCTCTCCTTGGCACAGCTCAAGGGATTCAAGAGGTCTCTTCTGCCATGCCACAAATGAGATCCTTGGCATGACTGCAGCTTCCTGCCCATCAGGCAGAAGCACTGGCTGAGACAAGAAATGTTAACAGCCTCTCTTGGGGAAAAATCAGTATGAAATATTAAGTCCAAATATATTCACTGCAAAGGTGGTGAAGAAGCAGGAGCCGCTGTCCTGAAAGACCCAACATGCTATTTTTTTATGTAATTCAAGAGGGCAGAAAAAGAAGGTATTAAATTTGTAATTATAGCTTCTGTACTCCATACAAAATCTGGACACACGTGAGCAAGCAAATTCTGGAAGGCAGAGGGGGAAAATGATGATTTCAGTTCCAATTCCATGTTCCTTAGAGGAAGTCTGGAGCTGGACTCAGTGATCCCTCTCTTCATCAGGTTCCAAAACTCCACTCAACAAATAGTTATCCCACCTTTCCAGAGACTGACTTCCACCCAAGCTCAAAACTGGCTTCCCAGTCACAATCAGAAGGGGAAAAATATGCAGTTTTAGTAATGTGAGCTACAGGTAAGCAGCAGAGAGCCAGCAGAGCACCCGAGGCTGAAGCACATGACATCCAGGGACAGGCACAGGGAGCCAGGCCTGCTCTTAAAAAAAAACCAAAGAGGACCTTCTCAGCTACACAGGGAATTTTTTTTTTAATTTATTTATTTCTATTTTTAATGCACAGCTGGAAGGGGGGAGTGGGGGAAGAAAATCTTTGACATGTGACTGTAGGGATTAAAATAAGGGGAGAAGTGGGAAGGCTCCCTGTGTTAAATGAGTAAGCTGCTGTAACGATAAATACACAGCTAAATAATTGTTCAGGTAATAGGCACTGCAGAAGCTGGCAGAACAATCTCAAAGCCCTAAATAAATGAAGCCCTTTTTTTTTTTTTTATCCCACCACCCCTCCCCAGAATAATTTCTGCTGCTTTCTGAGGACTACCTTGCTGTTATATCCAGGTCATGCACTTATTCCCCAGGTATTACCAGGTGGCAATGCCCTGACCGCATAAAATGCTTGAGACCTTGGGGAAACACAAGGCAAAAAGGCAAAAGAAAAAGGAGAGTGGGATAAATGAGCTGCTTTTGTGCTTTTATCAGTCCCACAGCCCTTGAGACTGCTGTCTGAGCCCTGGGACTGCATCCCCAGGGCTGGCATTGCCCTCGGAGTTGGTGGAGCTGGTGTCAAGCAGAGAACGCTCAATCCTTTCCCTTCCAGTCTTTAACACAATGAAATCTGATCTCTGGGACAACAAATATTTACAAGAAACACATGGCCTGAGCCTCAGTGACGAGCATCTCCTTGGAGAGCTCCCACTGTGTTTGATCTTGGTTGCTCCAGCTCCCGCAGCTAAAGGGATGTGACTCCTTGGAAACACAACTCCTGCAGGTTCATGATCACAACAAAAGATTTAATCAAGACACAGATGAAGAGGGATGGTGAGCTGGGTGGAAGAACACAACAAGAGGAAATGAAATCAGAGTAGAAACTTGATAGCCACTACAGAGACACCAGATGAGGTTTATGAATCTTCTCGGTGAGTGCCAAACAGGGGCAGAGCAGCTGTACAAAACATCAGCTCCAAGGGAGATCTCCCTAAATATCTTATTAAGGGACTCTACCAGCTGAATTTGCTAATTGGCAGAGCAGATCAGTCACCTGGTGCTGGCCAGGAGGTCCTACCTGCTCAGAGTGACTTCACCAAGGCAACATCCTAACAGGAAAAGCAAAGCAGAGCCTGTTTGGTTTCTATTCGTCGTAGTGCACTAGATCTTGGTGCAAAAAATAAGCTTATTCACCACTCCTGCCAATCACTGTGACTCCCTAAAAGGCACATCCAGCTTGGAAGCAGTAGACTTCAGGGGGCAAACCTTATATTTTGGTTTTTTACTGCTCCTTATTCTGCTGTGTGACAGGCATATGGAAAAAACAACTTCTAATATTTGGCAAAATGCATCACAACTCCCCTAAAAACCCCAATTTGGGGAACCAAACCACTTTTAAGTCATGTTATCGTTACCCAAATTCCCTGCACTGGTAATCGCTCAGCATTTAGACAGCAACACCCATTTCAAAAAAAAAAGGGATTTTTTAGGCCACCAGATTCTCACAAGCATTACAGGCAGAACACACAAACCCTTCCCCTGCAAATCCTCCTCTTTCAACAGGACCTGCTGATCCTTGGGGGAAAAAACCCCTGCTGCACCCCATGGTGACAGCAGTGCTGTAAAAGCATCAGTTTGCCCACAAGCTGGATGTGATGCACAGACCTGCAGCTAAAGGAGGCTTTTCTGCCACACTAACAGCTTAATCTTTCACAAGTATTATCCTCAAGTCTCCTTTCATTCAGATTTCTGAAAGCCTGATTTCCTAACTCAGGCATCCGAATTTTCTGTATTGACCCACTATCACCCACACAGCTCGATATCAGAGCTTTATTTATCACACCCCAGCCTGCAGAATTTTTTATCTGTGGAGACACTTACAGGAAACAGCTTCTCTTCCTCATACAGTCTTTGAACAAGATTCTGCCATTCCCATTTAGTTAAGTGAGATCTTTCAGGTCCTGTGCTACCTACTGAGGAGAGCCCAGAAACTTGCAAGCCTGTAAGAGCAACCTCACCATCTCAAGCTATCCTCACTTCAATCCCAAACCAAACAGAACAGTATTCTTATCGTTCTTGGTAGAAGTAAGCCTTGCCATATGGCAGCAGTTGCTGATGGAGATGAGCAGAGTGGGTTGCACTGATGCTCTGGCACTTTCTAGCCTCCTTTCTGCTGCTGTGTTTGGCCAGCAGATGTGAAAATCAACATCCCAAACACCAGCAGCTGTAGAAACCTCATGGGAGGGTTTGTACACAAGATCAAGCTCTGGAGATTGTACAGGTATTACAGCCATAAAAGCTTTCATTTTGTTCTGACCCAGCACTGCTTTGTCAGGGTTTCATTCTGAACTCCAGGTTTACTTAGATCTGATAGACCTTGGAGGAGATTTGGGACTGATATCCAGTGACTGCACTGGTTTAGGGACTGCTTCCTGGAGCAGCTACAACTTCTGCATTCCACCCTCCCCTCCAAAACAGGGACAGCTCAGCATTTTAATGTTTTAAGGGAACACAGCAGGTCACTGCTGTCCCATTTAGAACCACAAAAAAGATTTGGGTTGGAAAGGATCTTTGAAGGTCATCTAGTCCAGTCCCCCTGCCATGGGCAGGGACACCTCCTACCAGGCCAGGTTGCTCCAAACCCCGTCCAACATGGCCTTGGACACTTCCAAGGATGGGACAGCCACTATCTTTCTGGGAAACCTTGGACTTCTCCCTTTGTCCTTGCTCCCCAGAGAGCCAGAAAAAAGGACGATGATTAAAAAGTGGAGGGTGAAACCCAAACCCACAAGATCTCTTTCCTTTTCCACCTCACAACCAATAAACCCCTTCTCCTCCATCTTCTCCTTCTTGGCAGCACTTCAGCTGAAATGAACTCTTGGCAAACACCTCTCACATCCCTCATCTCCCAGCACTTTACCAAGAGCTCATCTCGAGACAGAAATCCCAAATGAGAACAGCACGGGAGGTAACTCCCAAAAGCCAGAAAACTCAAGCAGAACTGTTTTGGGGTCAGACTGTACAATCTAAAGGAAGACACAAACTGCAAAACACACATGACAGCGCTTTTTTTTTCTGCTTCTTTCCCATCATTCCAATCACCCGGCACAAGCCGAGGTCAAGAGCACCCTGCAAGAAGGGCCAGGCAAATTATGATGGGCAAGACAAATTACGAGGGGCAAGACAAATTAAGAAGGGCAAGACAAATCAAGAAGGGCAAGACAAATCAAGAAGGGCAAGACAAATCAAGAAGGGCAAAACAAATTACAAAGGGGCAAATCAAACTGCCCCACCAAAAAGCAGAAACCGTGCCTACCCATAGATATCGAGCACGCCGATGAAGGAGTGCTGCTTGACGGTGGTGTGCAGGGCCTTGTTGATGTGCTGCACGATCCAGGTGAAGAGCTGGGCGTAGATGTGCTTGGCCAGGGCGTTCCTGGCGTTCACTGCCTGGTGCAGGGACATGTTCTTGACGTAGGTCTCGGCCGTGGTGACGAACTTGCGGTTGCAGAGCCAGTGCTGCATCTGGCTGAGCTCCACGCCCAGCAAGCCACAGAAGTTCTTCAAGTGCTTGTCCTTGCTCTGGGAGGGGGAATGATGAGAGCCAAAGTCAGCAGGCTGGTGGCACCCCGAAAGGGAAATTTAACACCCAAGATCTTTGCTAGGAATTAGGGGCATTTCCATAACTATCTAGGGAGAGACTGTGCCCCTCTGGGGTTGGCAGGAATGGAAAAGCAATGACACTCATCCAGTTGTGCCAGTCTTCATGGATATGAGTGAAACAGCTCACACAGAGCTCCAAACAGTGGCTCAGCTCTGCTCTGGTTGTCCTTGAGGTCTCAGTTTTCACTAAGACCAGATTTCCACAGGACAGAGTATTCTCCACTTTACTACTCCCTGAGCTCCACACTCCTTCAGAGCGACCTGGGTTAAGCTCTTAAGCTAAAGCTTAGGCTTTGCCATGACACCTTTTACAAACTAACTCCATTCTGAATAACAAAGCCATAAATTGTGCATTACTAGAAAGGCTGGGGCTTCAAAAAATTAATAAAATTATATGTGAACTTCATTTTCTCTACTTTTTCCCCCCATCAAGGCAAGGCAGCTCTGAGTCTCTGTTCTGCTAAGATGGTGGGCACTGCCTTTGGGACAATAAGAAAACAAATTCCTTTTCTTCTGTGTAATAACATGTATGTAAAGGAAGTAAATTGTTTGCAGTTAGATATGTGCACATACAAATGCTGAATTGGTTTGGTGATGGAGAATAAAAAGTGCACTTTGAGAGAATTCTAGAATGCTTCATTGCTATCATACCTTTCTGACTACGGATTCAAAGGCATCACAGAATCAATTTAATACCTTGCAATCACATCTGAAGGTAATTAAACAACATGAACTTCGTTAACAGAACTCAGCATTGCCAAAGCAGAACCTCTTTCAACGTGCCCACGTTGCCAAATGTCAAGTAAATTACTCCAGCACCTAATGCATCAGACACCAAGATATCTCAAGGGTAACACTAAAACTGTGTGCAGAACCTATTTTAATACTTTAATTGGGAACAAACTACCCAGCCTGAGATGCAATGATAATTTACAGGATACTATTTTCCAAATAATTGCTTTCTCCCCCCTTCCCCCCCCCGAACAAACAGAGAAATAGAAAAATTGCCACTAAGGCATGTTTTGTGTTATTTATTCTTGCTAATTAAGTGTGCAGTGTTCCTTTGGACACTGAACTGGCTGCATCACAAGCAGCAGCTCCATGGCTTTGCCTGTAGGAAAGTGGTTTTAGAGCATCACACCTTCTGCTGGTGGAGTCACCGTTCCCCAACACAGCACACCAGGCTCTTTAGGGAAGCAGGAAGAGTTAAAGATGTGTTGGGATGTAAGATGATAATCTTTGGATGATCTTCCCTACAGGCTGGCCAGAGAGGAGGCACAATGCACTAACTCCAAGGAAAAACAAAGCAACTAGGAAATTAGAATGTGTTTCCAAAACAAAAAGGCGAAGAAAATCAGGAAGCAAAGGGCTTTCCTACTAAAGCATAATGCTCTGAAGGTCAATGCATCCAACATGGCCTGATTTACGAGCATCTCAGGCTGCCCACATGCCCCACTCCAGCTGGTGACCTACCGACAGGCTACAGGCCTCGTTGCCTCGTTCCACTTGGATTTCCAAGTTCCCAAGGTGCAGAATGGCCGCAATTATCCTAAAAATGGTCATCTGATGAGACTCATTCACCCCTGCGTGAACAATTGATAGCTGATTGTCACACCAGAAAACAAACAGCGATTTTCAGTTTATTTCAAGACACTCAGGGTGTTTGATTTTCCTTCCCAGGCTGCTGGGTTTCAGAATTACGAGACTTCTTCCAATCAGCACACCGTAAATGCTCGATTTTAACACAGATGGGTTTAACACACACAAAAACCAAGGGTGCTGCTCTACAATGATCAAACAGGGTCAGAGCTGTAAGAGCTCTGTGGCTTTTACAGAACAAGGGGCTGAAAACTGAAGCACAGAAATTACAACATTTTTCAAGTGTCCCCCAAACAGAAGAGAAAATGAAAGGCCTGCACACCTTGCACAAACACATCCAAAGTGGTGCTTCAGCTGGATGCAGCCAGGCACCAGGGAGGTGATGAGGAAATCTGCCTTCCTGTCCCCACTGCCTCAAAAAGAGCCACGTTTTGTGAGTCTTTACTGGGGGTATAAGATATTACTGCTTTATATTTTTTATTTCTGGCAGGATTTATAAGCATTCCCAGCAGGAGCTTTGCTCAGCACACGGCCTTCTTGCCGTATCTTGTGTTCTTTTTCCGTTCCAGCTGGGTTTGTGAGTCCCTTTTTTGTTCAGGGCTGGTGTCCTAATTATCCACCCAAGGTCCAAGACATCACCTGCTGGTTTCTGAATTACCCAGAGCTTCCCTTTCTCTCTCTCGGGACTTTTCTGTTATCAGCACAGTGAGAAAGGTTTCAAGGTTACTGAAAGGACCAATGCTCTGCTGTTTCTTGGAGCTGTTAATTGGAGTTAAGCCTGGCTAGCGTGGGGGTTTGCAGATAAATCTGACTTCTTGTTACACACAGAAAGGAAAAAACTGAGAAGTGCAGTAGCAGGATCACCAGGCCCTGAACAGAAACAGAGCTGAGAAACACTGAGGGAAAGATGAGGAGAGGCAGAAGAGAAGGAAAACATCATCAAACTGGCAGCAGAGGAAGATACTCCCACAGAATTTCCCAGGGACCAGCAGGGAGACAGGGGGGCTTCTTGGGGAGGTGGAGAAGGGGAACAAAGAGAGACTACACATGCCAAGGGGATGGGAAGAGAGTTCCCTAAGGATTACAGTCCTGTGGGCAAATCTGGAGCAAACAGAAGCCTTTTTTTTTGGAGTAGTTAACACTTAGAAGTCACACGAGCTGTACAAGAGGAAGATAATGACAAGACCCCCCTATCACCCCAAAGAAAAAGAGATTGAGCCCATCTGAACACAAACAGGACAAATTTTGGGGAAACACTTGCAGTTCCAATGCTTGAAATGAGTGCTCATGCTCACTGTTGGCACATCTGGTCAGGGGATTTCACAGCCAACTGTGAACGTCATGAGCTCCTCTCACAACAAATGAAATGCAACTGAGAGGCACTGAGACCGAGCAGGATTTAAAAACATCATTTCAGATAAATATAAATAAACCAGGGAAGTTTTTCCCACCAGAAATCATTTTTCCTTTCCAACAGCCACTGCTGCAGGCAGGCTAGCAGGCCATGGATTTTGCAGCACGCCACGCAGACACAGACCCTTCACAGCAGGGATGTACTCAGCTGATTATTTCCAGGAAATCAGCTACTTGGTACAATCCTGGGATGGTCCGAGAAGTGACATCACCCTCGGCCCCAACACAGATTGAACTGCTGAGCAATTGCTCTTTTCCTGCTCGTAAACAAGTGTGAAAAATAGCTGCAGCACGGCTTCGCCTTCCGAATGGTTTACTTAAAGTTGCTCCTAAATTCCGTGTCCTTCTCTATTTCACTGCTGCTGCAGCTCACACTGAAGAACAAAGTAAAGCCAACTAGGTCAACAGGAACATTATCATTCAGGCAAAACACCCAAAACAATTGCAAGAGGCTCCGAGCAGAGCAAACCCTTACCGAGCAGGGTGAAGGCATGCCTGGTTTTCTCAAAGTCAGCAGCGTCATCCACACCGCTGATGGACGTGTCACCTCCCTGAGAAATGTAGAAAAAGTCTTTGGCACAGGCTAGGAAAGAAGAAAGAGGAGATATATCACCAAGCAGTACTCATCCCCTGGAATATGGACTGGGATGCTCCCCCAAAGGGCACCCATCTCCTTCAAACCGTAGTTACTTGGAAATGGATGAATCAGAACCTCGATAAGTGGCTGTGACAACTTCTTGCAGTGATGAAACCCCTTCCCCATTCAAAGCAAGTTCATTCAGGCCAGTATTGGTATTCTAAGAACTGCTCCATCGCAGGGGTGAAGATTATTTCAGATACTGAGGTTACTGCTTTCGATATTTTTTCATCCTGTTTAACAAACCCACGACTGATTCAGATATTTTACCACCTTCCCCACATAAAACCTTAAACCTTGGTTGCAAAGGGAATGGAGAATGGCTGTGCTTTAGCCAAGTTATTTCAGGACAACAACAACAAATCACTTGGAGACAGAGAGGCATTTCAAATGCAAATACAACAAAAAGAGAGCACAGGGCTTCTATCTACTTTAAAAAGCTGCACATGCAATCACCCCCTCCTTAAAACAAGGGCTTACTTGAGGCCAACACCGTTAAGGGGTGTGCCCAAGGCTGCTGGGCTGAGTCCTGGCACAGCCACCCCCATTCCACCCACAATGGGTTCCCAGCATCAGACTCATCCTGTTTTGAACTGGGTAGGTGTGACTTGCCAAAAAACATTCACTAAAAGATATTTCCCAAGCATCGTGAATGTAAAGAGAAAAAGCCTACTGTGTGTTCCACATCAGCCTACTGGTAACCTTTAAAATCACTGCAATCTGCAATTTTTGCCTCAAACTGCCCCCAGAAGCTCCCCAGGCTTTTGCATTAGCTGTACTCTCAAGCTCTAAAGAAAAACATTTCATTCTTTTTGGCACACAAAGCCCAGGGGAACTTGGAGGTTTTGGTAATTCTGCTCGCCGATGGAGCATCAGGAATTAGGGGCAGAAAACGCTGATTGGGGTCAAGGAGACAATGTCCATCCTGGTCACCCAGCCCATGATGGAGCACATCACATTCACAACTTGCTGTTGCTCCAAGAGGCACCCAGGGCTGGTGGTGGTTGATGGGACTGCGACACCAGCTTCCAGTTTTAAACATCCACACGGAGATTTGTTTCTGCCTCAAGTCATCTCTGGCATAACTGCCTCCAATCTTTACCTTTCAATATATTTATAATTACTTTAACAACCACATAAACCCTTAGATTCACTGCAAACAATTAAAACACGGTCCTGCTTTGCACCACTGCCGAGGCATCATAAAATCAGACACCGACACCTGCACTGCACACCAACATTTTAAGTCAAATATTTACCTTCTAGTTTCAGATTAAGCCTTTAGGATCACTCAGACTGAGCAACACTGGTTTGCTCTGCTGGGCTCACACATATTTAGAGATTCTCTCTGTTTTTGAGAATTTTGCAACACGCAAGACAGGAATGACGACTCTTTTTAGGTGCAAGGGCCAAAGGAGATGCAAAAGCTCTTATTTTTAATAAGGAAAAATATACATGTCTAATAAATGGTGGATTTGCACAGCAAGATAACCCTTGTTTTGTATAAGTCTTGGGGAGAAAAGGCTGATATGTAAATGCAGATCACACAAGGAAATAAATTTGAGTTTTGACTAGTCATCCTGAGATCCAGGTTAGTAAATCTGAGGCAAAGTTGGAAATAATAAAAAAGAAAAAATATCACTCAAGAGAAAAAAAAAATAAGTGAATTGTGCACATCTGCACTCGCAGAACACTGACCAGCATCAGCAATTCCACAGGTCAAGGCAGAGCAGCCAACAATCAGGCCAACAAGAGCAGCTCACGGCACCCACATCTCTGTCCCCATAGACTGTGTGAGCAGCCCCACATCTGCCAGCTACCAGAACATTTTGGAGAAGCATTTTTAAGCTATTTCAAGTGGAGGAAACACCAAGGACACACACCTTCAACTTTGGAAAGAACCACCTCCTTTTCCAGTGCTGCATTTGACCTGGTGGATACCTGTGCATGCTGATACTCAGGGTATCTTTGCAAAAATGAAGCACACAGCCACATGGCAGCAACTCTTGAAAGTGCTCAAAGTGACGTGCTCTCTGTGGGCAATTTGCCTACAGGTGACCCAAAAAGTCAGGAAGACAAAGCCCAGAATTACTCAGACACTGAAAACTCTGGATGGAAAGCCAGGATGGAAAACTCTGCAAGAGAAATAGTTGGCATCACAGCCTGCCTTGCTCACTATTTTAAATACTGAAAAAAACCCTATTGTAAGCCTTGCTAAGCAATATCAAATATTCAAGATAAAAGGATCATTAAAGCACATCTCTGCACCCCCTGCTGCAAGTGCAAACCCTCTCAATCAGGTGTCCTACCGAGGTTTTGCTGTAAATTCTGGGAAAAGAGCTCTAACCAGTTCCAGGAGTTAACCACTGAAAAAAATCACAATGGATTCAAAGAACAAAGCCACTCCTGCCAAGACTTTGGCCAGGCCAACCCCTGCTCACAGTGGGTTTAAAACACACATCTTTATGCAAACTTGGTACAGAATTAACTCATGATCTCCCTGCATCAGCTGGCACCTACCAGGGCACAAAGTTTCACTGCAGCTCAGCTCTAAATTTTTATAAAATCCGAGAATGGTTTGGGTTGGAAGGGACATTAAAGTCCATCCTGTTCCAACAGGACACCTTCCACCAGCCTAGTTTGCTCTGAGCCCTGTCCAACCTGGCCTTGGACACTTCCAGGGATCCAGGGGCAGCCACAGCTTCTCTGGGCAACCTGTGCCAGGGTCTCACCACCCTCACCCTGGGTGCCACATCCCTGGTGATGCCACAAGCAAACCTGTGCACTATGGGGGAGAAGAAGCCCTTCAAGCTCATCTCCCTTCACCTCTTCCCACTGAACAGGCCTCACCAGTAACCTGAATTTCTAACCTCACCGTGCTTTCCTGTTGCCATCAGATGCAGGCAACAGCCACCAGCACACAGGGAGGTTCCAGTACTTACTCAGTCCGAGATCTTTGAATTCTGGAAGGCTTGAGGAGGCACAGAGCTGATAGAAGATGTGGTAGTTGCGCTCATTCTCTGCCTGTGGGGAAAGTTTTGAGTTACCAGAGGCACAAAGAGGTTACAGCGACGCTCCCACCATCAGCCTGGTGCCCACTGATCCCATTCCCTGCTTCCCACCATTGACCCCTCCTCAGTGCCACCAGGACAGGGATTTTTTTCCTTGCCCTGACCAACACACACTGCCCATCTTGCAAAGAAAACAAGTGACTCTGCATCACCTTCCACATCTTATCCCTCTCTGGGATAACCCAGCTAAGTCAGCCAGCAGGCACTGTGGTGCAAACCTACAGAAACGTAAAAAAAAAAGGGTGGCCTACTCTCATGGCTTCTTAAAGTTGTTAATATTTTAAGGGGTTGTATTTGGTGCCTTTTTTTTTTCTTTTTTTTTTGGGGTGGGGGTGTGTTTAAGGACAAAAGTTTGGCAGGTGCTTCTGAGCTCCATCTCAAGCACAAACCAAGAGAAAGCTCATCCTGAAAGAAACCCAAAGGATGTGGCAGGGCAGAGACATCGGCCTCCTCAGCCCTTCTCCCTCCAAACTAAAAGATTCTGTGATTTCCACTTTTAAAGAGATTCTTTTTAGCTCACAGACTATCGAATTCCCAGCACCCAAAAGAAACAAAAGAAGGAAAAAACCCTTCAGCTGCTCACCTGAAACACAACCCGAGATTTTTCCAACAGATACGTCCTCATGTTGGCACCGACGATGTGGTATCTTTTATCAAAGCCAATCTCAATGTATTTCCCAAACCGACTGCTGTTGTCATTCCTTGTTGTTTTAGCGTTTCCAAAGGCCTGCACGGCAGGAAAATTAAACATCAATTTTTCATTTAATTTTTGAAAAGCTTCAAACGTTTAAATTTGTAATCGGTGTTACATAAACAGTCACAGGGGGATTTAAGGAAAACTCCTTCCCAGATGCAGAAGGCAGAGCAACAGTGTTGACTTCGGGGGGACTCTTCACTGAAAATGTGGTGTCTCCTGGATTTTTAGGGAAGAAAAAATGGGTATGAACAACAATGAGTGTCTGTACAGTAATTAAATCATCTACAACGCTCCTGATTTGTTTTACAGGGTGCCCCCACGTTTATCCAGAGTCAACACTGACAGGTTTCCTGGAGGGGTCAGAAGCAGTGAAGTCCTGCAAGAGGGAAAGGACCAGCTGCAGTCCATTTTCAGATGTTCAGGCTCTGGCACATGGATTTGATGATTTGACAGTGTCTCTGAGCCTCTCCAGTGCTGACCTGTCACCTCCTGGGCAGGTAATGCTGCCACACACTGTATCAGCAGGGAGAGGAGAGAATCCAGCCCAATCTACAAACATCACTGCAAACATGGGAATCCATGAAGGAGCAACTAATGATGCAAGAGGGCCAGAGAAAGGCAATTATTCCCCTTCATGGGATACAACAGCTTCTTTTTTACCAACATTCACCTGGCCTGAGATGATGAGCTTCAAGCAAGCACAGAAAAAGTGATGGAAGGGACTCATCTGCTCCACCCTTCCATCCAGGGCTGAGGTCTCCATGACCTGACAGCCTAAACCATCACACCCAGAGCAAGCCCTGCCTGCTGCCTCCCTTATCCAACCACCACTCCCACAACTCCTCTTCTAGCTAAGCACCTTCTTTCCCCCAGGGCCCTTTAAACTTCAGGTTTTTCTGCAAACCCAGCAGGTTATTTTTATGTTTTTTCCCATATAGGCAATGTTCTCATCCATTTCCAATAAAGACAGGCAGGTTGCCTGGCCCCAGCACTTAGAAATTACAGCCAGAACAGAAGACAGGCAAGAAAATTAGAGCAATAAAATTCTGGGCTCATTCAGATCACACGTGCTGCCTCTCAGGCTTGGTTTTTATCCTGGATCAGCCACGACCTCCGTGTCTGTGAGACAATTTACCCACAGCAGGAAGGTTAAGCCAAGCCTAAGGTTAAGTGCAGGACAATGCTTTATTCCCCAGATCCTGCTTTTAAAAAAAAAAAATAAATAAACAAAAAAAATCACATGACTCTGAAGTCCTTAGCTGACTTTGGAAAAGCCCAAATCTTGTCTTCATACTGACTGGGGGTATTTTACAAATGCCTGCAAAATTTTGCACCCTGACTCCAAAATCTGTTGGGAAAACGGGATTTAGGCAGCAGAAAATAAATTTAGGCAACATTTCTTTTCAGCTGCTGGCCACAGTGCAAGGAAAACAAAGCTACTTTTCCTCTTTCTTTTATATTTATATAAGGAGTTATCTTCCTTCAGAGCAGGGATTTTCCTATAACAGGACTTTTAATTCCCCCATACAACTGATAGCAACAGAAAATTACCAAAACTAAAACTGAATTAAAGTCTGTCAAATAGATTAATCCCTTTCTTTTATACACCATGCCTGCACAATTAAAGAAGATTAGGAGGTCCCACGCAGTGACAAAAGAAGGAGGAAGATGGCAAAATATTAATGGTGCCAGCAAAATACTAATGGTGCCAGCTCCTCCCTGGAGCCCCATCAAAGCCCAGCTCCTGGAGCTGTTCTGGGGTTACACAGGCTCAACTTTAAGACCATCAAATCCAGGAGCAATCAGGGTGGGTTAAATTCAGGCTGTCAGCCGATTTCTGCATTTTCAACCCGGCTCAAAGACTTTGCGATGCCATAAATCAGATCTGGCTCACAAGCCCCTGCGGTTACCCCCGCTTTTGTGTCTTCTGGACTCACACAGCGACCACTGCAAGCAGGGCAAAGGAAATGGTGTCGATTTTACCTCCATGATTGGGCTCGATGCGAGCACTTTGGCCTCGATGTTGGTCTTGCTGGCAGAGCCCCCGATGGTGGTGAAGAAGCGCATGACGTATTTGGCAGACACCGTCTTCCCAGCGCCCGACTCCCCGCTCACGATGATGGACTGGTTCTTCTCATGCCTGTTGAGGAGTCAAACTTTTGTAAGCTAATCCATTTTATTGTTCATTGTTTTCATCACCGGTCCCTCACCTTGTTGCCACCTACGTTGCGTTTTCTCTGGATTTACAAAAATAACACACGCTCGTGACACATCTCACAGAAAGCACAGAGGACACTGGACATCTCCAGAACCCTTCCAGAAGCCTGCAGAGATAGTGGGAGATGAATCCCTGCTGTCTTCTTCACCCTTAGACCAAGTATTCCAAGTACTGGGATGCCCATTCCTTACAGACCACAATCCCAAACCTCTGCTGCTTGAAATCTGTCTGCAGAACTATTGGCATTGACTGAATTCTAATATCATACATTTAATTTCTCCCTCCAATACCTTCACTCAAGAATTTGAGATTTTGCCCAATAAAGCACGAGCAGTTCATTGTGAAGCCTCCTCAAGCAGCCTTTGAAACACAGGCACCCAAAAAGCTTCCTGTATGCTCAAAATGTGTTAAAAAATATTGCAGCTGTAAAATCTAGCACCCTACAATTAGGACCCAGAAGAAAGAACTTGATTCCCCAAGCGATTACACAAATATCAATATTTTCACACAGCTCCCAACATCTGGCTAGAACACTGACAATAATAATACAAAGCATGTTTTTTGACATCAAGCCCACACCAGATACTCATCTCTAAATCCTCTCAAGTTGTTAAGTCACTGATCTGAAGTGCAGAGGTACTTCTAGGAAACAAGGGGTAACAAAAAGAGGATAAATAGTTTCAAAACAATCCATGGCAGACATCACTATGTCCAGTTTCCTCACAAAAGGATGCAGGATAACAATTTTCAAGCAAATGCACACCAGAACTTTGGATCTGCACATATGAAAATGCTTTCCAGGGGTGGGAAGTGTTATCCTGGCACCGAGGGGCTGATGCAAACCCTTTTGCAGCCCTGATGGGAGCAGATGCCACTGTCCCACCCCTGGGCCGGTGCTGGGTAGTGGGAGCAGTTCTGCCCCTCCAGGTTTCTGATGTTCTCAGAGCCTGGGCAAACCACCAGGTAGCTCCAAGACAGATCAGCAGATACCTCCAGGGCAAACCACCAGGTTCCTCTAGGGCACATTGCATGAGTAATCAGTGGGTGCATCACGTGCACACAGCACAAACTCACCCAAATACCTTTCTCTACTTTCAAAATGAATCATTTACACACACCAAAAAATAAAAACAACCTTGCACAAGTCATCATTGAACACCCAGCCCTTCCCAGCACGGTACCCACCAGATACATCCCAACAATTCATCAGTTTATTGTGCTTGAGCTGCAAGGCACAGAAAGGGCCAAGACAGTAAGAGGAGCTCATTTTCAGAACTGCATCCCTCTAGGCAAAGATTTGCTGGCTCCAGGACCAAGAAGCTCTGCTGCAGTGGGATTCACTCCCCAGGGTATTCTCAGGACACTGCAACTTGGCCATGGATTTGGGGAAGGAGAGAGTTTTCACTGCAGGATTTGCTATAAGATCCCCACCAAGCTATTGGGTAAGCTGTAAGAACATAATTATGTTTTTAAGTAAGATCAAATTAAGCTTCCCATACTCTGCCCGGCTTTCATGAATCACAGCTGAAAGCAGGCACAGAAAATCCTATATATAAAGTACAACAACCTTGCAGTTCTCTTGACAGCAGGAAACACCATAAAAACACATTTCAATTTAAGATACTCAGTTCAAGTTTCTACCAGCAGGAGATGAGAACAGAACCTAAATCATTGCCATATACCACACCGTTATTTTCCTCCACTGTCAGGCACATACATCTTAATTCCTTCCAGCCTCAAGGTAACTGGTCTGAGAAAAAAAAAAAAACCTCAGCCAAATCCCACGTAACATTTGGGTGCAAAACACAACTTAGTGACACTTTCAGCAGGAGAAGAGCCCCACCATAATTTCCAACTCTCTACTTTTCAGGGCACCGATGCACAAAGAGTATCATAATCCATCCCCTGGCCAGCTGCACTCTTGTCCTGGGCATCCACCAGCAGGAGGGCAAGAGGAACCATCAGCTACTCCAGCTATCAGGGAGTTAATGCAGAAACACAAGTTGGGAGCTGAGCACAACCTCACCCAGCCTCTCAACATCCCGGAGCCAGCGTTCCCGGTGACTCACCCCGGTCTTGCTAAGTCACGGTGTGTGGTGCCCTCCCCGGGTCTTGGCAAAGCCACCACGGCTCTCCCACAGCCAGCTGGCAGGATCCAGGCTGCCAATGCACCAGTCTCACCCTTCTGGTCTTTCGTAGGGGTGCAATAAAACTCTTTGTGTAGCGCGAGCCATCAGAACACGTGAAACCAACCGAGGGAAACCACGGCCAGCTCCACGGTGAGGAAGCCAGCAAACCCAGAAGTACTCTGGAAAACCCCACAGCAGTGGTTCCTGGGACAGGAACTGATGATGGCATGGTTTATCTCTGGTTAAAGCAGGTGAAAAGTTTCACCTCTGCTTCGGTCACCTTCAGTGAGGTGCTGGTCTCTCCTCCCAAGCAACAAGGAAAAAGACAAGAGGAAACAATTTAAAATTGTGCCAGGGAAGGTTTAAAAGAGGTAAGAGGGGAAATCTCTTCATGGAAAGGGCTGTCAAACTGGCAGAGGCTGCCCAGGGACGTGGTGGAATCCCCATCCCTGGAATCATTGAAGAATATGTGGACATGGCAACTGAGGAAATGGTTTAATGGTGGACATGGTGGTATTGGGTTGATGGCTGTACTCGATCTCAGATGCCTTTTCCAACCTTAATGATTCCATGATTGTATATTCATGGACGACCACTCGCCGAGCTCCCGTGTTGGCCATCAGAAGGATGCAATGGAGAAAATTCCCAACAGCTACAAAAGGAAGTGGCAGACAGAGGTTTTGGCACGGGTGGGTGAACAGATTATCCTTCATCAGAGGTGAGGGAGAAGCAGGAGAAAGAAGTGACAACCAAAATCCCCTGGAAGTCTGCAAATGCAAAGCTGGTGTGGCCTAGAGAGCCACACTTGACTAAAAGCTACTTGAAAATTGTTTCTTATCCTTCTCTTCACGACAGGTACAGCTGTAACAGCACATTTCTAAAAGCATATTCCCCACCATTCTTCTTCTTAATCCTGAAGATGAAAACTCCACCATTCTTCAGGGAGTGAATCTCCAGTTGAATGAAGCCAAAATCTCAAAGAATCTCAAAATCTCATTACTTGGCACGCAGAGAGCACAGCTACGAAGTAATATTTGATAACCTACACTATTCACAATTAAGATTAAGATCCACATCAAGACTTCTCGATATCAAATCTGATCTCTCTCATTACTTATCCCTATCAGCTAGTGGAGTGTTCTTGGATGGAGAAGGCAGAGACCAACCCAGGTGGGAGCCCAGACCCACAGTCCCCCGTGGGGTTCAGATCCCACCACAAAATGACTTTAAGTGGCATTCTGAGTTGTTATTCCTCCCTCTGCCTTGTCCCTTTTAAAAAGAATCATCATTCTCCAAAAGACACTGAACAGAGTGATAAAACCATGGCCAACATCACTTCCTGCTATTGCAGCCACTCTGACAGGTCACATTTTCCCAGAGTTTCTCATCAGTTTGCCCAAATGGCTGATGTGCTGCAACATGAAATGGGCCAGGTGGGCTCTCCATGGCACAAAAAAACTTCTGGATTATCTTAATAACATAAAATAAAAAGAAAGATGCTTTTTAGCAGGCCACTCCACCTCCTGCATTTGCAGGAACGTGTCTCTTCTGTTGTGTTTTTCGGGGGTTTTTTATTCGTTTGTTTGATTTGGTTTGGGGTTTTTGGGGGGCTTTTTGTGTGTTTGGTTTTTTTTTCTTGGATATAACGCATGTTCAGGCATTTCTTTTCCAACTTCAGGAATAAAGGCTACAGAGACTTTCCCTTCTTCAGTGGAAAAGTTAACCAACTGCTGGTGCCAGCAGGGAAAGATCGATGAAAGATCGAAGAGTCGGTAGCAAACAGGATGCTCAGAGAGAAGAAATGGTTAAAACCAGGCAGGGGAAGAAAATTATTAGGGGAAAAAAGGCTGAATAAAGTGAAATATTAAGGGTGAATACCATCTCTGCTGCAGCATGGCAATGCTTGTCACATCTCCTACTCAGGGATTGCCTTTGGGATTAGATTTAGGGGATGGTCAAACCCTGACAAGAGCAAAGGGTTTGAATCCAAGGATGGTTCCTACCACCCCTCTGGCCATCAAGAAGAGATAGGGGACATCTCAGAATATCCAGGACCCTGAGTTTTCTGCAACACTGCTTGAAAAAAGGCATATTTGAAGACAAATAAATGCCACAAATATTCTCCAGACATGTCCCACTACTCAGCATTTTTCCTAAATCAGCTTTCTTTAATGCAATAATCCAAACCCATAAGTAGGGACCTGGAACTTCTAGAGTTTGTTTTCGCAGTCATCCCTTCACAAAACCAGCAGCTTAACTGCACAACTCTGTCTTAATTTCTGTAGTGGGAGCAAAACCAGCTGCACTAAAAACACAGCTCTTCCAGGAGGTGAAAAAAAATATCTGGTGCAAACGAAGGCGAGGCCAGCCCCTGTGAACAATTGTCAGGGGTCACTCCAGCTTTAATCCCAGATCTGACACTAATTCTCCGCGTCGTGGAACGAGTCAGTAAGTCCCTCCACCACGGAAATCATATTTAACCTACTTTTTTTCAGGATTAGTGTTCATAAAGCAATCTGAAGATTAAAAAGCCTTTAAGTCCTGCAGTTTGAATTGAGCCTGACCATCAGAAGAACACTCAAGCCCAGACACACAACAGGCTCTAAAATCCTTCTCTGCTGACAGGCTAAAGACAGACATTAATACTGCATTGTGTTAGTGATATAAAAAAAATCCAATAATTTAATTACCACTAGACTGCATCCCTCAAGTGCTAACGACGGTGTTGAAACTCTGCCTTCAAAAGAATAAAGAAAAGCTGCACACTGTGAAGGTAAAACTCAGTAAAACACAGAGAAAAGCCACCTCTGAAATTCCCAAGCCAGGAATCGTTCCCATTTCAGTAGGATAACTGGAATTTGGAGCAGCAGCAGCACGTCAGGAGCGGCAGCAAGTTGTTTTACTTGCTTGCTTTAATTTGGATTTTTAGAGTACCGCTCCTGGCATTGTCAGTCAAAGCAAATAAAAACCCCACAACTTCGGGGTAGTTAAGACTTTTCCCTCAGAGAAACCCACAAAGATATTATTTAGCATCCAGCTGAGCAATAAGGACGTGTTTCTGTTTGCATCATCAAACATCAGCTGCAAATGCACATTTTATGCTGCAGCTGCAGGACTCAGCCTTATTTCCTGTGCCAGTCTGATTCTTCTTGCATCTCCACCAGGGGTTAATCTCCCTTTTTTACTCCTCGTTGTACACAGCTCTAAATCCTCCTGTGAAGCCTGAAATTTGAAGTGTGCTGTCAAACTAACTATGTAACTTCTAACTTAGGAATCACACAGTAGATGTGTGAACTGCAGAGACAGGGGATTAATTATCTGCTCCCCAAAGAGCTGCAGTTTAGACCAGATCTGCAGAAGTTAAACTCACCCCCATCAAATCACTCCTGCATTTCTTTTTTTTTTTTATTTATTTGTTCTGCAAGAACCATCAAAAACAGAGCTCTGTGAGGGGATCCTCACACTGGGAGGGAGGAAGATCCTGTCTAACCAACAGGTTACAAGAACACTCACTTTCCCACTGATGTTGCAAGCATCAGGTATAAGGTCTGCAAAGCCCTTTCATGCTCCTGGAAAAACATTAACACATTCCACATTTCCAGTTTAGCAGAGTTAAACGTGAATCAGATCAAGATACTTGTGCCTGGCCACACGAAACAGCTTGGCAGGCATCGTGCATCTGTGAAAGCATCAGCCTGATGGATGCACAAGGGAATAAAGACCATGGCACTTCACCCAGTCCGTGCTCTTTCCCAACTCCTTTAGTTCCCCAGATCTTTCCCAGGGTAAGACCTGAACACTGAAATCATTTTGTGTCTTTTGGGGACCTCTTAACAGGTGTGACACAGCAGCCTGTGTCAGATAACAGACACAAAATACCTTCAATATTCCATTTATGATCTGAGCAAAGATCACCTTGACTACCCGCTCCCTGCTTTTGAAAGATGATTGACAAACTTTGGAGGGCCCATTCTTCTGTTCCACTGTCCACAGCAGTGCTGGTCACACCACATACCTCTCCCACCCAGTGCTGTTTGATTTGCTATTTTATTAAGGAAAATGGTTGATTTTTATTTATAAACAAACAAACAAAAACCACACACACACAAAAAAAAAGAAAGTTCCCAAAGGCTGGGAAGGGGAAGCCGGTGTTGCATTGTCACTGTCCAAACTTTGGTCACCTCCATGGAGCTGGAAACAACTGATGGGACATTTTCATGGAGAGGGACACAGGTCAGGGGGAGAATAATGGAAACTTTAAGGCTGGAAGGGAGCTCCAAGGCCATCAAGTCCAGCTTGTGACTGATCCCCAACTTGTCACGCAGCACTGAGTGCCATGTCCAATCATTCCTCGAACTCCTCCAGGGATGGTGACTCCACCACCTCCCTGGGCAGCCCATTTCAAAATTTAGCAACCTTTTTCACTACGAAATTCCTCCTGATGTCCAATCTGACCCTCCCCTGGCACAGCTTGAGGCCATTTCCTCTCCTCCTGTCCCTGTTCCCTGGGAGCAGAGCCCGATCCCCACCCCAGCTCCCCCCTCCTGTCAGGGATTGCAGAGCCAGAAGGTCCCCCCAAAGCACTTTTTTTTTAAAAAAATCCCTAAATGATCCCTCCCTCCACCCTCCCAGCGCTTGACTCCATCACCTCCAGTAGCAGCACTTGGTGCAAATCAACTCAGCGCTGGGGATTTTGCTTAAAACAACATTTTTTCAGTGAACTGAGTGCATTTAGTCTCACACTGGGTATGCAGAGAGTTCCTAAAGTGCTGGTCAGTGCAAAAATTAAAGGTTGTCTCATATGAATTTTAATCACCTGCCTTTCTCTTTTTTTTTTTAAAGCTACAAAGCAACTCCCTGCAAAACATCCTCGTAGGGAAAAGCTCATATTTAAAGGGGAGTTTTAACTGAAATGAGTGTTCTGATGCTTTGTGAGCTACTTTGACTCAAAAAAGGGCTCAGATGTTGCTGCAGCTCCCTTGTCCAGCTCACCCACAACTTTTTTTCTTTCCCTTTTTTTTCCCCCATTTTAAATTGGCATTTTCTGATGACAGGACAAAACCAAACGTGGGATCCAGCAGAGTCCCCAGTCCCCTCTCATGGACACTACTGGCTTGAGGCAGAGGAGAAAGCACAGAACCACTTCACTAACACTTGTGCACCACCAGTATCTTAAGATCTGCCTCATCTCTAAATGGCCATGGTATAATAGAAGCTCAGAGAATTAAAATTCTAATTACCTCAATTTTGCTCATTTAACAGAGAGTCTCATATTTTGTGCCCTTTTCCCTTGCCATCTATTCAAGCCCATTCAATCACCTCCACTGTGCCTTTCCAGAGCATTCTGGGCCACTGATGAAGCTAAAATATTCAGAAGACCCAGAAGATTGTTCTCCTGCTCTCAATCAGAAAGTTTGACCTTTCTGGGATGGCCGGTTCGAGTTTTATTCCTGGTCTACAGGATGCACCAGACACAATCCAATTGTTTTAAAGCTCAGACACTGCAAAGGAAGTGATGATTTTTTTTTTTCAGTCACAAAAAGGCAAAAAGAAGTCCTGCTCAATGCACTACATCCATCAGTCATCAGCCATGCCATCCACACATCCCCTCCCCCTGGAGCACAGCAGAGGGAAAAGCTCGGATCAAACTGTGCAAAGCACAACTTCCACCCAGAGGCTTTCAGATTTAAAACACATTTTAAGGCACATTTCCTAGAATCCACATCCCAATCTCCTCTCAGCCCTGCCTGAAACCCCTCTTTTGTACCCAAACCCACAATTACCATAATAACAGCCCCAAAACAGCACCAGAGGAACGCTGAACAGTGAGCATCTTATTGAAGAGCTTTGAAAGTGGTTATTTTCCTGTCCCCTTGAAAACAGAGCAGTCTTAACCACCCAGAGACAGCAGTTATCACTTAGGAGTCGCTTGTCAAAAGGAGCTTTGTTCTGTTAAGAAGGAAAGCAGAGTCAAGCATCTTTGGCTAGAGCTTGCTGATAGCCCTCTGCCTGCAAAAATGCACAGGGATTTGGGAAAACAATGTCTCCCCTAGCACAGACCTCAGTTTCAGAAAAGCAAGTCGTTGCCTTGCATTTTAGACACCTGCCCAGGAAAATCTACGGGTCCTGTTCACATTGGTCAGCAAAAAAACTGATTATCTTCTGAAAAAAAACACTCAGCTTGGACTTACAAAAGGATGTAGTCCTAAGCCTTCCTCCTTCTAGAGGCAGCTTCCCAAATTCCTGAGTTCTTCTCAAAGCAGATCTGCCCAAAGCACAAGCAATTTGGGCGAGGGAACTTCACTCAGTTTGGCTAAAATCCATCTGATCTCCACTCATGGCAGTGCTGGTCCAGATGCATTTATGGACTGAACTTTGGCACACCTTTGATTAGAAATGCATCCTAACTCACCACCAGACCCCAGACGTGGCAGAAAAACAGGTTGCAACCCTTGGAAAATGGTTCAGTGTTTACTCTTGCTATTATTTGTACAAAAATCTCAGCTAATCCACAAGCAAACATAAACACACCGTGCCAGTCCTGACAACTATAATAAAATGATCCCTGGTGCAACAGCTTTCAGCTGTCTCCCAACTTCTCTTTCAGATCATGATTTATCTGCTAAGAACAAACCCCTACATCTGTCCTCAGCAACACAACAAACACAGAAACAAATGAAGCGAAACTCCCACCACATCCATCCGGCGAAGGCGCTGCTTCCAAAGATTCATAAATACCTCCAAATATCTGCCAGCCACCTCCTAATTTAAAAATCACAACGTCCCCATAAAAACAACTAACAGTAGCTCCTGGGTTTAGTTGGATTATCTCACTGAATTCTCTGAAAAGTGGTTTCCTCTAAGTGTGAATTTTCCTCTAAACGTGACATTTGCAGAGTGGTTTGAACTTCGTCCAGGAAGCTCATCCAAGCAGCATCAGCAGAAGGATCCCTGTCAGAATTACATCTGCACACAACCCCTGAGCTGCTGAGGACCACAGAGATCCCTTTCAGCCCACCAGCCTTGGAAAGCAATGACAGGGAGGGGTCCAGTCAGCAAGCAGAATCCCACAACTTGGCTTTCATCATGTAATTGCCACATTTAATTGCATCTTTTCCCACTTTGAGGGCTCACTCACCTGGCCATCTGCTTATAGGCTTCCTGGGCCACGGCAAAGATGTGAGGATCCATGTCCCCCATGTTTTGGCCACTGTATGCATAGATGGCATCTTCTTCGTAGATTGGCAGCTCCTCGTACGGGTTGATGGCCACAAGCACGATACCTTAGAAAACAGATTAACAGGCAGGTGTATCACAAACCAAGCAGGGAGTTAATATTTCAGGCTTTTCAGGACGTTTTGATCAGGTTTTTTTTGAAATATAGTGCTTGAAGGGGAAAAAAAAGATGAGAGTTGAATGGGGAAGGACTTCTGATTCTTATCTCAGCATCTCCTTTTAAGGGCCATGCTTTCATAGCAAGCTCCCATGAAGCTGCAGAGGAGGCCTACAAAACTAGAGATAAGAGCAAAAATTCGTTATAACTTACATTTATGAAGCCAAACTTTGCAGAAAGAGTGAGAAAAGCTAAATAGAGCCAGAGTGATCACT
This sequence comes from Pyrocephalus nanus, assembly GCA_038380795.1. Classification (NCBI taxonomy): domain Eukaryota; kingdom Metazoa; phylum Chordata; class Aves; order Passeriformes; family Tyrannidae; genus Pyrocephalus; species Pyrocephalus nanus. Next base: position 1,009,445 of record CM076263.1, on the reverse strand, counting down.
TCAGAAAAGCAACCAAAGCTCTGCTAGACCCAAACAAACACGCTGGGGTTTCCCCTGGCTTAAATCTCGTAACAAAGAACATACCCAAATCAAACTGAAATGCATAAATCAGAGGAAAGGATTGCCAGAGCCTGCATTAAAGCTTTAATGTCTGCCTCCTCTCCAGCTCTAGGAACACCGTGCCTGCCCAGAAGTGGCAGTAAGCTTCGGAATTAATGAGAGGCAAAGCCACGCTGACAAAGTTCCACCTCCAAAGCACCTTCAGGTTCTGCAGGTCCAAACTCTTACTGGCAGGAGCTCCAGGGAGCAGGAGGGAGTGGATCCCAGCCAATTCAGGGCTTGGGCACCCCGAAATTGCAGCAGAGCACAAGAACCCTCAGCTGGCAGCGAACAACAGGAGATGCGACTTCATCCGCCGTGGAAGGCAGCGATCAGCAACGTCACCCAACTCTGCAGGACATGAACCCAGCTGCTTCACAGGGCTCCCTGTGCCCTCCTCCTGCCTGTTTGCTTGCTGGTTCTGTTAGGGGCATGCCTCGATGTCCCTCTGTCACCAAAAGCACCACGCAAGCCAAGCTGAGGGGTTGTTGTTACCCCAGACTTTCCAGCACCTTCCTCAACCACTTCATCACCAAAGCACAAGGTACTTTGTACCCACACAGAGCTCTGCACTAAACCTACACTTGCTGAGCCCAAATCCCTTTTATCTTCAGAAATGGGGTGCTGTGTTCAAGGTTTCTCATAAACCTTCACGAGAAGCTGCGCAAATGAAACCCCGCTGATTTTGGATTGGGAGCAGTTTTGCAGCTGCAAAAGGCTGCAAGTTGTGCCAGCAGTCCCACTTTACACATCACTAAACACTGGAAGTCCCCACTAAGAGCCACAGAGGCTGCAAATTTCAAAGGGAACTGATTAAAAAAGTCATCACAGCCGTACACACCAAGCTTAGCCCTGCCATGCAAGTGGTGCCGTGGATTTTGCTGAAATCCTGCAAGGATCATCACAAGGCCAAGCTTCAAACTGACACAGAGCAGGGTTAAATGAGATATTGGGAAGGAATTCTGCCCCTGTGAGAGTGGTGATGCCCTGGTTTCTCAGAGAAGCTGGGGCTGCCCCTGGATCCCTGGAAGTGTCCAAGGCCAGGCTGGACAGGGCTTGGAGCAACCTGGGCTGGTGGAAGGCGTCCCTACCCATGACAGGGGGTTGGAACAAAATGACCTTTAAGGTCCCTTTCAACCCAAACCATTCTGGGATTTTATGAATTACCTTCTTTTTTTTTTTTTTGGATGTTTTAAGTTGCAATTTGTTGCTATCTATTCACAGGTAACTGCAGCCCTGAATACCTTTGGCAAGCCACCCTCCCCAAAAAGGACAAACCCAAGTTCACACCTGCCCTCCTTCCACTTTGAATTCAAGGCTTATATGACCCCCCCCGAAGTCATTAAGAAAAGGAAGGAAATAAGAGCACAAGAAGGTTTTTTTGCAGTCTTTCAGGAGGAAACCCCGCTACGAACATTTCTCAGTCGGATCACTATTTCTGGCAGGCTGCTGCTTTTTGGTGATTTGCTGTATCCTACTTTTCCCCTGTGGGACTTGCCAAGCACACCAGAAGTCGGCCTCAAACTCACCTGACAAGATGATCCCACCAAGAGTTAGTGGAAACACCAGCTGCTGTGGAACTGCATCACCTGGACCACGAGCTCAGGAAGTTCAAAATGCACCAACCCTCAAAAACCACCGGTGGTTTTACAAACTAAAGCCTGCTGGTGCAAAATGTGTCTCCCAGCCGCCCCAAAATCACAATCCCCAGACTTTCCTCATGCTTGTGGTCTCAAGGGGTTTCTTTGTGCACCCACAGCTTCCCAGGAGCTGATGGTGTGGCCTGGACACTCACCGCAGTAGGTGTAGACAAAGTTGCTCTCCAGGAATCGGACTTTGAGGTTGTGCAGGACTGCAGGCTCGTGCAGGTAGCTGAGGGCTGTCAGGTCGTTCTCTCTGACCAGGATATCTGGATTGCATAGGAGAGGCAGCTCATTTCCTTGGAGGTCAAGACGATATTCGTAGAGCTGAACGGAAACGCGTGAGGAGCGTGAGAACACAAAAACCAACAGCTCCTTTAATATCTAATAATTTGCCCAAATAACTCCATTCTGATACTATAAAATACTTACACATCCTGCTCTAAATGAAATTACAAGCCCCTTTATGTTAAATGCTATGGGGACCTGGATGACACCCTACCAGGTCATCCTTCTGGTAAATTGGCTTTGAGGTGGCCAACCGAGATCCTGGAGTAAAATGATGGTCCACAAGCACCAAATCTGAGTTGTTTTCAAAGACAGCCTTGAGCCAGCTCTGAGCAGTAACAGGCACCACACAGACAAGCACAGCTTCATCTGATTTAAGCAGCTTCACCCCCTTTGAAAAGCGGCCTCGTTGCAAACCAGACCACGCTCTTACCATCAGAACGATTTCTCAACTCATTTTTAATTCAAGCTACTTTCAGACCCAAAACCTGACGCCCCTTCAGGCAGAGAGGACATGGAGAATCGTGGAGAATTCCTGCTGCTTCAGTGTCTGAGGAGCCAGTTTACTCTGCTGAAGTTACCATATGGGCAGCCTTATGCAAGTTTTGACTCATCCCCAAGTGAGCAGCAAAGCCACCAACTAAAGAAAAACTGTAAATTCAATTTTTATTTTAGTGGAGGAAGAAATTTTTCCTGTGATGTTGCTCCCCACAGGGTGGCTCAGGAAGGGGTCCTGATGCTCAGGCCCCAGCAGGAGGGAAGAGCCCCAGTTTGCAAGCAAAAGAACACCAGTAGCACTGGAACGCTGCCCGTGCAAACAGCACAATCAAAAACAAGCGCACGAGGATGGGGTCTCTCAGCACGTCTGACAACCTCAGGCTGGTTTTTATTCTCCAATTCCATCTTGTCAATGCCAATTTTCGGGAGTTTGAGCTCAGTCTCACATCTTAATGGCAAACACACCGGGGATGCCTCGTGATATTTAAAAGTCAGCTCTTCATTCACAGGGAGAACTCTTGCATACAGAGCAGAGCCAGAAAACACAAAAGCCATGAAAATGCACTTAAAGCACTAAAGGACAAAAGAGAAGCACTAAACTGTTGGGTGATGCATGTTGGCTGTCAGGAACAAAAGCCTTTCAACAGCTTGGAATCCCCTGAAGATATGTAAGCTGGGTATCTGCAGTCTGATGGAAGGGAGTGCTCTCTCCCTGTCCTAAAGCTTTTCAGTCCAACATGACTCAGATCCAGGCAGGGCATCAAACAGGGTTTGCACAACCCCAAAATGAGATGTTCCACGTCTCACCGTGACAGTGACATGCTTATTAAGCTACCTCCTACAACACCCAGTAGTCCTTTTGTCTCTTTGTACTTTAACGTTGCTGATGCTCAACTCAGCTCTACAAAAAGTTTAGACTTTGCAGGATTTCTCAGCCCCTTTTGGTTTAGAGGGAAATATCCAGATTAAAAGGGAGAAAAAAATCCACACACACACACACACCCCAAGCACTAAAACTGCTGGAGATCTCAATCAGAAAAGCAGGATGGAAGTTGTAGCACTCAGAAAAATGAGCAGACACACTTTGGCAGCCTGAGCACAAGAAGTGGTAGGAAGGAGCTGCTGTGAATGAGATCAGCATTCAGTTGAACCCAGGCACCCATCTGCGCCCAGCTCTGGGGTTGCCAACATCAGAAGGTCCTGAAGCTGCTGGAGTGATAACAGAGGAGGTCACAAAGATGCTCTGAGGGCTGGGAAAGCTGGGAAAGCTCACCTAGAGAAGAGAAGGCTCCAAGGAGACCTCAGAGCCCCTTGCAGGGCCTAAAGGAGCTCCAGGAGAGCTGGAGAGGGACTGGGGACAAGGGATGGAAGGACAGGACAAGGGGGAATGGCCTTAAGCTGAAGGACAGTGGGTTTAGATTAGATATTAAGAAGAAATTCTTCTCTGTGAGGGTGGTGAGGCCCTGGCTCAGGTTGCCCAGAGAAGCTGTGGCTGCCCCCAGCTTGGGAGGGATCCAAGGATGATGGATCAGGTCAGGCTGGATGGGGCTTGGAGCAACCTGGGATAGTGGAAAGTGGCAGTGGAAGTGGCTGAACTGTAAGGTCTCTTCCAACTTGGTGCCTGGTTCTTCCAAGGAATACTGGGGTGGCATCTGAGCATCTCCTCATCCAGGTTTATCACCATGGATGGTAAAAAAATCACCTCCAAGAGTAGGATCATCCAGCCTTTACCCTTCTCAGAAAGCTGCCCTGGATGCTGGAAGAGCAAACTGTGGAGGGCAAGAAAAGCAGCCAAGGCTGAGCCAGGAAAAAGCCACAGCACCAAGCCCTGAGCGCAGATTCCGACATCAGGAACTTTCCTTGCAAAAACCCGGTGGATTCACACACTGCCAGCAGCCTGTGCTTGCACTGCTGGGAGAGAAAAACTGTTCTGATGAACAGCCTCATCAGTCACGTTCTCATTCCTGTTCTCCAGCCTCCCATCAAGAAATATGGTCAGGATATTCCCCAAAGTGTCCAAATGGTTGGCTGGCAGTGGATGTGGATTATTTGCCCTCCTTGGAGCATGTTCAGTTTGGAGTGAGTGTTCTTTTAAGCAGCAGAGCAGATCATCCTCTAGACTACTGAGGAAGCCCTACCTGCTCTGTGAAGAAAGCTGGTTTAGATGAAATTCTTCATGAAAATTGTATTTATGCTTCCTGATACACCAGGCACCTCGTGGTGGGTCCACTGCCCCCTTTCCATAAACCACCCAAATTTGCAGCTGATGCAAATGCCGTGGGGTTAACTTCATCTGCAATTCCTTGCTGCCACCCAAAGTCCCAGCCCATGAGCTTTTTGTGCAGAACAGAAAGCAGCTGCTCTTCCCCAGCCTCCATCCTGCTTTGGGGATGATTTATTGCTGGCTGCTTGTGCATTTGGGAGCAGCGCTCGCCAGAAAACACCGACATTTCAATGAGTTTCGTGCTTTCTGTCTTTTAAAACCTATTTGTTTAAAACTGAAATGGAGGGGAAAGAGAGTTTTACAAAAAAGAAAAACAAAAAGGTGTGGAAAAAGCTGTTGCACAGCAGTCAGGTCTGCGCTCTGTGTGATTTTTCCATCAGCACCCAAGGTTGTGTAGATGCCACCAGCCGTGCTCTTCACAGTCTGTTCACCAGCAAAGAAAACTGGTATTTCTATGATACTGCTGCTACTAAAACAACAAAAAAAATCCCTTCTGATGGCACAGACTCTTACAAGTTTGCCAGGGGATGAAAAGAGATGATGGAGGTCAAGGGCTTTTCTCACAACCTACTTTAAAATTAAGTGTCTTAATTTTAATTAGGGAGGGAGCGGGCAGGGAAGAGCTGGAAGTGTTAAGGCAATAAAACACATTTTACTTCACAAAAACTATGAGATGGATCAGGCTTCTCCACACATTAATTTAAAGGAAGAACGACGTTCAAAAGCTTACAGTTTCATCTTCAAGTTTCAGCTGGAGGCTTTTATCTCCCTCTTTGTAATCCTTGATAATTTCTGCCGATTTCCAAACTTCATCGGGGTCAGGAATCCAAACCCTAGTGTACTGGAAAGGGAGGGGGAAAAAAAAAGAAAGAAAAAGTTTAAACATGAGGAAACCTCAGGGAAGTAAATGAGAAATAAATTCATTCTCTATTAGCACAATCCCACACTCATTGTAAAGCCAGTGCAGCTAAACCAATTATTTCAGTCAAAAAAAAAACCCCATAAATTCCAGTTTTAGTTCTTGGGTAAATTATAGACCAGAAGTCTGGTTTTCAATCAAGCTTCTCCTGGATGAGGTGTAACACTGGCTTGTTACTCATCTAACAGAGCGAGGTAGAACCTCAAGGTAAACGTGGAATTTAATTTCCCTGGGAAAAACTCTTTTGCCAGAGCAGTTTTTCAGCACTCAGGGCTGCCAGGGCAAGGTCCTGAGAACAAGGAAACCTTGCATTGCTTCATCTTTGCATCATCAGTCAGGCTTTAGTCAGTGGGAACCCCTCAATTATCATAAATTCATTGGTATTTTGGGGACAAGTCTCCTCCCTGTTGATTGAAATAGGAACTATAACCTTTTTCTTACTCCAAACACAAAGGGTTTTGGGGAAATCCTAGAAAATCCAAGAGACAGCAGCATCAAAAATAGTTTCAGCCATCACCAAACCCAACACATGACGGCCAAATAACATTTTGTAGCAACCCACGAGTTAAAACAGCAGCGGCCACCATCTGACAATCAGCTCTGCAGCTGAAAAGCAACAGGTTTTTTTTTTTTTATATGTAACATTGCAATTATTTTTAGAGCTGCTCAATACCTACAGCAGCAGGAACCTTTAGATGTTATTGGAGCTACACAATTGTATTGCCAGAAGAGCAGTTTTATCATGCAGGGAATAACTAACTAACTAATTAACAAAAGAAAGAGAGGAAAGAAAGAAAGAGAGGAGAGGAGAGGAGAGGAGAGGAGAGGAGAGGAGAGGAGAGGAGAGGAGAGGAAAGGAAAGGAAAGGAAAGGAAAGGAAAGGAAAGGAAAGGAAAGGAAAGGAAAGGAAAGGAAAGGAAAGGAAAGGAAAGGAAAGGAAAGGAAAGGAAAGGAAAGGAAAGGAAAGGAAAGGAAAGGAAAGGAAAGGAAAGGAAAGGAAAGGAAAGGAAAGGAAAGGAAGGAAGGAAGGAAGGAAGGAAGGAAGGAAGGAAGGAAGGAAGGAAGGAAGGAAGGAAGGAAGGAAGGAAGGAAGGAAGGAAAGGAAGGGAAGGAAGGAAGGAAGGGAAGGAAGGAAGGGAAGGAAGGAAGGAAGGAAGGGAAGGAAGGGAAGAAAGGGAAGAAAGGAAAGAAAGGAAAGAAAGGAAAGAAAGGAAAGAAAGGAAAGAAAGGAAAGAGGAAAGAGAGGAAAGAAAGAGAGGAAAGAAAGAGAGGAAAGAAAGAGAGGAAAGAAAGAGAGGAAAGAAAGAAAGAAAGAAAGGAAGAAATGTGGGGATTTTTTTCTCAGCACATCAGCTCCAGACCCCACGAGCCTTCAGTGCTCTCTCCCCACCACGAGCAAAGGAGGCTGCAATGAGGAAGGGGCTGGTTCAGCAGCCCAATCTCCATCGTCCCCTCCAGCCAAAACAGCACTGCCAGAGCTGACACATCCCAGCAGCACAGCCCATCTTTGGCTGGCCCTTGAAAGAAGAAGTAGGTGCTGCTGATGCATCTCACCCACCTGCAAAGCGCTTTGCCTGCCCTTTCATCCCCACCACTGTGGATTCATCAGGTGCCAGCTCTCTCCTGGCAAAAAAGAGCTTCAGACATCTCTAGAAATGCCCGGAATAGCCAAGGATCGGGATGGACCCAGCTCAAGGCAGCTTCAAAAATAAGATGTTGCTGGTGCTGGCAACCTTGCAAATTCTCCACCTGCACACAGGGCTGGGCTGAGCCACGGATGTGCCTGGACAGGCAGGTGCAGACAGAGACACCCTGACCCCAAAGCAACCCAAAAAACCACAGGGGTGCTTGTGAGCGTTTTGGTAAATGAAATTTGGGTGCACTTCCAGCAGCAGTAAGACATCACAGTGGTCATCCTCAGCAGTTCATCACCAGGCACGGTCAGGAGCCACCCAAGACCCAGGAGAACTGCTGATAAAAAGGGTGGCAGCTCTCAGCATCCACTGCCCCAAAACCCAGGGGTGGGAGATTTCATACCCCAAAAAAAACCCCACAGACTTTTAATAACAAAACTGATTTTCCAAGACTTTGTATAAACACACAAGTGCAAGGGTTCACACAGCACAGGAAGCAGCAGGACAGAGATGTTTGCAAGGTCTCTGGAGCCCTGGGGGTCACTTATCCCCCAACTGGGAGATCCCAAATGTGGTCAAGGTCTCCATGCTCAAAATGCTTCCCATCCTACTAAACAGCCAGGGGCTGCTGGAACAGGCTGCTGTTGAATGCATTTCCCCAATCATCCATAATTTTGCACACACACACGTGTCCAAAAAGGGGACGTTATTAAAATGAAAATTAAATTATTGCATTTCTTTTGTTGTGCTTTCTCACCGTCCTCCCCTCCTCGATGCGCTCCAGCACGGGCACAAGCGCTCAGCCCTCCACAAACCCCCACCAAAACCTTTCCCTTTGACCCATAAATACCAAAAATGTCGAATACAGCGCTGGAACAAAAGCACTTTGTCATTGTTACATCTTCACAAGGGGAGCTTTAATTAAAACCTGACTTGGCCTGCAAGCACTCGAGGTGGGGACACCGTGAGCACCAAACTCATCTCAACCCTCCTGCACTCCCTGCCTGCAACCTGCTCCCTCCAAAGTGGCTTCACACCCCATATAATTACCAATTTAATCCATAGAGATTTAATCCAGGTCACCAAAACCAGCTACCCATCAAGGCAGGAGGAGAGCATCCCACTGAACCCCTAATTCCAGAACCCCTATTTCCACAATCACACCCCTAACATAATTCATGTCCTGGCTTTGAGAGCTTTAACAGCCTCTTGGTCTTCTGGAGGAGCTTGTTATGAAGGAAAAAGGCAAGATGGATCCACCTCAAAGCACTGGGAACAAAGGATTAACTTGAATTCGGGCTCGGCAGACACAACCCTGGGTGAACCACTTAACCTCCCAACACTCCAGTATCTCCATCCATTTTCTTTCTTTTTCTTTTCTTTTAAGAAAACCTTTTTCTTCAATCCTCGAGGATGCCTTTAAATTATGTGTTAAAATTAGCCGGAAACAGCTCTGCGTGCTCAGCTTCTCAAGAAAAAAAACATATCAAAAATAAAAAATTCTGCTTTGCTTTGGGTCTTTTTAATCCAGATCCCCAATAAAACTTAAACCATTCGATGCTCTCGAAGCCTCTTGCCTTTATTCCACTCAGAAGCTTAATAAATTCAATCCCCACCTCTTGATTTGATGTAGATTTTAGCAGGCAGATTAAAACCAACATTAAATTAGAAGAGGCAGGTCTTGTTTTACTGTTTTCAAGCCCTTGGTGCTGGCCAAAGGCACTCCCAGCAAGCTCAGAGGATGCTCCATGAAGGGATGTTGGTCTGCATGGAAGGAGTGTGGACAGATTATAATTTTCATTACCTTAAGAAAATTGTATAATCTTTCATCAAGCAAAAAAAAAAAAAAATATTAAAAATCAGCTGTCTCGGTTTAGTCTGGGCTGTTTGGGGGTTGCAAGTCTTTATGGCAAGCTGGAAGTCAGCAAAATCCGTGTTTGTTATGATTGGGTTTTAATCCCCCGAGGTATTTCAGGAATGGCAATGCTCACAGCTGACCCTGGGAAGTTTTTATCTATTACCAAAATCAAAGTTTCCCCCAAACCATGCTCTTCCCAAGGAAGAGGAAAGCACAAGTTTTACTTTAAATTAAAACATAGCCACGCCACACACTCTGGATGTAATTTTCTTTTCACTATTTTTTTTAAAAGCTGATATTAAAGATCCCTCCACAGAGATCACTTTGTCTTGCAAACACAAGAAAAAAACAACCAACCCAGAGGGTTTTACCTGCTTCTCCACTTGCTGCTGGCTACCACCAGCTGGCAAACCCTCCCAAGGGACAGGAGGGGATGGCAGAGGCTTTCACTGCTTGGTACAGAGCAAGCAAGAATGTCCCAGTGTTGCCCATCTCTCCAGCACCAGTACTCGATGTTGGGAAGACAAAAACGGGCCCAGAACGACCCCAGAGGGCATCAACTCACAACAAAGACCTCTGCTAGGAAAAGACCAACTTCTTTCTCACCCTAAAAACCCCAAAAGCACTGAAAGGAGAGGTTAGGACCGGCAAATCAACGTTTCAACTCACAGCAATAATATTTCACAAACTACAATAACACCAGGGCAAAAAAAATAATAGGATTTTACTTCTTAAAAAGCACAAAAAAACCCCTCCATTTGGAGCTACAGAATGCTGAGGGTGTTCAGTGCAAAAGGAAAGAGAGTGGCACCACTGCAGGACAGTCTCTGATTCTTCAACGTGAGAATCAGCAATCTGTGCCTTTCCCAGGCTGATAAAAACACTCCATCCCAAACAGCTGAGCTAAAGGGAGGTAAGCATAACCTCCACCATCCCTCACATTCCTCACCATCCTCATGCTATCAGCCTGGATAGATAGCCCCAGGAAAAACACCCAAATGCACATTCAGACCTTGTCCTGTTTAGGGCAGGGCTCCTAAATCCTTGGGAAGCATCTCCCCATCCCGGCGTGCTGGATTTGAGCTAACAAAGTACGTGCTTTGCTGATGCCTCCTGGGTAAAGGGACGTTATCCTCTCCCCCTGACGAGATGTCACACTGATGGATGGCTCCAAGCCTCCCACCAGCACTAAATTTGCCCCGTTTCTCCTAGTGGAATTTTACTCCCCCGCCCAAATTAATTCAGGTGGCGATTTGCATAAAGTGTCCCAGCAAGTGGACAAGCAGCATCAGCAGCATTTATCCACCGGCTCATTAGCAGCATTTCTAATGAAGGGGCATTAAAGGGCTTCAGTTCATCGTTGCACCAACTTCACATCACCAAAGGCAGACAGAAAACTGGCACCGAGCAGAGTGGGGCTGCGGGCAAGCCCTGGCACTAGGATAGGAACACTGGGGGTACACTTGAAGCCTTAATTAAGCATGATTATCAGGGTGATTTCCAAGACTAATCAATAGTCTTACACGTAACTAACAGCCAACTGATGTATTCCCATCCTCTCCCCTGCCACTTCCTCCGTGGCATCTCAGCATGGCTCGTGAGTGCAGGTTTTAATTAAGAGTGACAAGTTCAGCATCAAGGTCTTGAGTGCACACATAGCCCTGGTCTCACTGCAAAACTCCTGATAAAATAAGTCCTTAGATGTTACAAAACCAGGGAGAGCCCCAGGTGCTTTTGGGCACAGCCAGGAGCCTGATGAAATCAGGAGGTTCAAGGCAGGGCTGCTCCTTTGGGTATTTAAACCTGGATTTAGAGCAAGTCCTCCCTGGAAAAACCCCTGCAAAACTTTAAATTCACCGGTATTAGGGCAGCACTACGAGATGCCAGTCATCAGTCTGGGTGGGAATCTTCTCCCCCAGCTCCTGGGGTCCCTCAAGCAGGGTGTCCCCACCCCACAGACAGCACAACTACCAGGCCTGGCTCAGCCCTACAAAGCACTCACCATTTGCTCTATAAGATGCTTGCCATCACCATCCATCAACTGTCACACTGACAGAAGGAGGGATGCTCTGCAACCCCCCCAAAACTGATGCAGAACCCCTAGAGGAGCACAAAGGGTCTGATGATAAAGCTGATGCACTTAACTTGCAGATCCACCTGCAAGAGCTGCAGCAGCAATTCGGAGCAGGGGGCTCAACACCCCCTTCCCAAACATCTCCCCTCGTTCCAGAACCCATGGGATGCTCATGGGAGCCAGCACAGCTCCTCCTCACCTCATCCCACAAGCCACTGATTAAAAAAATCAGCACATTGAACGGGATCATGAAAAAATCCTTGACCCAAAATGGTCCATGATGACCCAAAATGACCATGGTCCTAATTCAGCCATGTAGCCAACTTTTTTTCATTCCATCAGTAATGGTTACTGGAGTTTTACAGACTTGGTGGTTTTTGTTAAGTTTTTTTTGTTTTGTTTTCTTTTTTTGTTTTGGTTTTTTTGTTTGTTTGTTTGTTTTTTATGTTTTGGTTTGGTTTTTGGTTTGGTTTTTGGTTTGGTTTTTGGTTTGGTTTTTGGTTTGGTTTTTGGTTTGGTTTTTGGTTTGGTGTTTTTGGTTTGGTGTTTGGTTTGGTTTTTGGTTTGGTGTGTTAGGTTTGGTGTTTGGTTTGGTTTTTGGTTTGGTATTTTTGGTTTGGTTTTTGGTTTGGTTTTTGGTTTGGTTTTTGGTTTGGTTTTTGGTTTGGTGTTTTTGGTTTGGTTTTTGGTTTGGTGTTTTTGGTTTGGTTTTTGGTTTGGTGTTTTTGGTTTGGTGTTTTTGGTTTGGTTTTTGGTTTGGTTTTTGGTTTGGTTTTTGGTTTGGTGTTTTTGGTTTGGTTTTTGGTTTGGTGTTTTTGGTTTGGTGTTTTTGGTTTGGTGTTTTTGGTTTGGTTTTTGGTTTGGTTTTTGGTTTGGTTTTTGGTTTGGTGTTTTTGGTTTGGTGTTTTTGGTTTGGTGTTTTTGGTTTGGTGTTTGGTTTGGTGTTTGGTTTGGTGTTTGGTTTGGTGTTTTTGGTTTGGTGTTTTTGGTTTGGTGTTTTTGGTTTGGTTTTTGGTTTGGTTTTTGGTTTGGTTTTTGGTTTGGTGTTTTTGGTTTGGTTTTTGGTTTGGTTTTTGGTTTGGTTTTGTTTTGTGTTTTTTTGTTGTTTTTGTGGTTTTGGGGGGTTTTGTTTGTTTGGTTGGTTTGGGGTTTTTTTGTTTTGGTTTTTTTGTGTTTTTTTGTTTTTTTAATTAAAAACCCCACACAGGCAGGGGCCAAGTGTCTCCATGACTTGCACCAAACAGCCTGTCACATAGCAAAAGTGAAATCCTTCCAGGCTGCTTTCTGCAAATCCCTGTTGATTGGCATTAATCACCCTTCTCTCATGTAATTCTCAATTAATCAAAACCTTGAGCAGTGTCGTGGTTTAACCTTGTCTTTCTCATCCTGTTTTCCATCCAAACTCCATGTAAGCACCTGATGAACGTTAAGATGGATCCAAAACACGCTCTCTGTACACCATATACACCCTATTGTTAATAAATAGTTAAAAAACAAGCTTTGGGTTTAATTAAGTAGTCAAAAATGGCCTTTCACCCCGAGTTTTCAGAGTCCTTTACCTATAACGCAGCTTTGTGATGCTTCAGGGAAATTAATCATCATGTTCACTCCCCAGTGCAGTGACCACCCTCTGTAATGTGATTTTATATGAAAAGGGTCCTGGGAGGAGCCCAGCTTGGTGGTGCAGGGGACACCAGAGCTTTCAGCTAGAAAATACCAAAAAAAGTGCCTGCTTTTTTGGCTGTAACGGTGGTGACACCAGTGACATTCCCAGCCTGACAAGCATCTCCCAAAATTCACATCCAACGCTCAGCCCTCCTCCCCACCGGCCACCACTGTGCCCAGACGGCAGCACCACCACCAAAATTCACCTTTAATTGCAGGGCAACCTCCCCAGCAGACTGGATTTTTCACCTTATTAGAAAGAAGTAATTGGATTAATCAACCTGTATAGTTACCCCTCACATCTCCAGAACTCATGCATTAAAAACCCTCTTGGAACATCACTCATGCCCACATAATTCAAAGAGGGGCTGATTTGAAGTTCTAGGACATTTTTCCAGCATTTTCCAACCAGAAGGGAAAGGCCCCCCCAGCCACCTCTGCATCCTTTTCACTGCTGAGCAACTGAAGGAAAACAAATTGATTTAAATAAGCAACGTTTTACCAGTCAGAATTAAAAAAACTTCCAGCAATAAGGTCTGTTAGCAAGGAGACATCAGACACCTGGAGAACCAGTCAGAATTAAGAAATTCCAGCAATAAGGTCTGTTAGCAAGGAGACATCAGACACCTGGAGAACCAGTCAGAATTAAGAAATTCCAGCAATAAGGTCTGTTAGCAAGGAGACATCAGACATCTGGAGAACCAGTCAGAATTAAGAAATTCCAGCAATAAGGTCTGTTAGCAAGGAGACATCAGACACCTGGAGAACCAGTCAGAATTAGGAAATTCCAGCAATAAAGTCTGTTAGCAAGGAGACATCAGACACCTGGAGAACGACACCGGTGAGAAGACACAAAGCTGGAATAAATATGTTTAATTAAAATAACTGAAGCAGTGAAAAAACACCCATACACCCCTAATTTCTTAAGAATGGGAGGGTCTCCCAGAGGGGAAAAATTCCTCCTGCATTTTCAAACAATGATAGAATGTTTTGGTTTGGAACCACCCTCACGGCCAAGAATTTCTTCCTCAATCTCTTTTATCTCATTGCAGTCATTTCTGGGGATTTGGGAATGGGATTTGTACCTGGCTCTGCCTCTCCCAGGACATCCACGTGCCAAGACCTCAGATGCACACTTGTATGGTAAATTACTTTATATTAATTTGCAGATTTTATCTCTTCTCCCCAGTGAGACATTGACAACAAGTCTGATCTTGCAATCCCTAAAGTGAAATTGGTTTAAAACACTTCAGTGAGGAAACTCAAACGAGAGGAGCTTTTAATATATAAATATTTTTATATTTATATAAAATGGCAAGTACAGGATGGCTCGACAGCCACCTACATTTTCTTCTTTATTTCCCTTATAATTTTAGATGTCCAGCTAAAACGCTGAGATTTTGGAACTCCAGATAACCAGCACTGATATCCTGCAGCCTCTCATTTACACCACACAGCAACCCCCTGGGAAAACCATCCCCTAAATCCTGTATCCAATCTCCTCTAGCAGATGAAGAGGAGAAAAAAATAAGGATGGATGCAGGACAAATCATCTCCCTCAGCCCGTGAATCCTGAGTCTTGGGGGGTGATGCCGTTAGCAAAACAGCATTTGTGTTCTGCAAAAAGGGCTCAGGGAAGGAGATCAAAGGTTTGCAAGAAGGGCACAGGCACCAACTTAAAATAAAACTTAAAATAAAATTTAAAACAAAAAATAAAATTAAAGCAAACAAACAAACCCCTCCAAACAAACAAACAAAAACCAAAACAACAACCAAAAAAAAAAAACATCACCAGGCCACTAAATGCATCTTTTTTAGCCTTCCCCTTTGGGTCTGAGTTCCTCCCCTGACTTGGCAGCCTAAGATTTCTATTCCCACCACCTTTTTCCCCGGTTCAGACCCCAGGAATTTTGCTGCCAGACCAGGAAATGCAGTTCCCATCCCAGGGATGCATTTCCCTTTTGGGAAGGACACGCACTTAGGGTCACGCTGCACCCTGTGCCGCTTGCCTTGAGGTCCCATCAGCACAGGTTAAGGACTAAACTTGTTTCAAGGTTTAGTTACACCTACTCTTACCACACAAAGTGTGGGGGGAATTATTATTAATTATAAAGGCAGCAAAACACAGGAAAATACACCCTGAAGTTACAGCAGTTTGAGAGTGCATGAAGATGCAGAACAGCCCAACACGAACTCAAATCCATCTCCACCAAACATTGCACTGTGACTTTTCTCTCTCCTCTAGGGAATGACTTCAGGCTTTGTTAGGCAGATGAATAAAACAAGGGGAAGAAAAGCAAATTGAGGAAACCCTACATCACCCCACTTTGTTATAAAAGCGAAGCTTTTTGCAAAATGTGCTGCCAGTTCCCAGTTTAGAACGTCTAAAACCAAACGTTTCTTCCCCTTTCTAACAAAATGATCAGTCCCAACAGCTGAGTTCCTTCAAAATCCACGGGCCAGCGGTTGGATGGGGACACCTGAGCTTGTGTGGCTACTTTCAGCCACTGCCAAGGGCAAATCAGCACCCATGATAACCCCACAGTATTATTCACATCACATGGTTGTCCCACAGAACCTCCAAATCACAGAATCCCAGAATCATTTGGGTTGAAAGAGCCCTCAAAGACCACTGAGTCCAAGTGTTCCCACAGCATCTCCAAGCCCACCAGTAAGCCATGTCCTCAAGTGCTACATTCACACAGCTTTTAAATCCTTCAAGAGATGGGGACTCCAACACTGCCAGGACTCAAGAACCATGAAGAAATTTCCCCTAAAATCCAAATGAATCAGAAGAGGCATCAGGGATCATGCACATCATGCAGCAGGGATTTAGGACTGTGTCTGAAGGGGATGGATCTACAAAAAAGCAGAAAGTTACTGAAGCAGCACGTGCCCCCTCACAGCTGCCTCTGGGCAAGAGGTATGGGGTTTTTTTCCCCTGTTCCACACTAAGGTCAAACTGGATGCTGCTGCAAACCTTCAACTTGGACACCTGAAGGCACTTTCAAATGTTTGATGCCCCAAATAAAGCCAGGTTTTCAGACCTAAAACCACATTCTAGAGGCATCCCATTCCATGGTCACAGAAACACTAAATCCCACAATGGTTTGGGTTGGAAGGGACCTTAAAGATCATCTCATTCCAGCCCCTGCCATGGGAAGGGACACCTTCCACTAGTCCAGGTTGCTCCAAGCCCTGTCCAACCTGGCCTTGAACACTTCCAGAGATCCAGAGGCAGCCACAGCTTCTCTGGGCAACCTGTTCCAGGGCCTGCCCACCCTCACAGCCAACAATTCCTCCCCAATATCCCATCTAAACCAGTGGGAAGCCATTCCCTGTGTGCTGTCCCTCCATCCCTCATCCCAAATCCCTCTCCAGCTCTCCTGGAGCCCCTTTAGACCCTGCCAGGGGCTCTCAGCTCTCCCTGGATCCTTCTCTTCTCCAGGTTGGAACCCCCCCAGCTCTCCCTCCCTCTCCAGAGCAGAGGGATCCAGCCCTGGCAGCATCTCCTTTGGCTCCACGTCCTTCAGATACTGGGGGCTGATTTTTGATCAGAGAAGTCACATCCTCACCTCTGTTCCTCCCAGATTATGGGGATGAGCAGTGCACAGGTGCCTTCCAACCTCATACCATTCCCACCCTCTTCACTCACCAACCAAGCAGGTCACCAAACTCCAAGCAGTCTTTGCCATCATTCCAGTGTCCCTCCTCCCCGTGGCACCTGTCACCTTGCCCACTGCTCCCTGATAAAGCCTCTTTCTCCCTGCAAGGACGGCAGGGAGCCCTTATCAGAGGATTATTGAAGGCACTGTCGGAGCACAGCCTCCTCATTCCCAGCAGCAGAGGAGATAAGGCCCACTTTCCACAAACAAATTTGGAACCACTGCTGGAAGAGCAGAGACTCCAACCTGAGAGGAGCAGGGTCTATCAGAGCATCAGAGGGACAGATTCAGCCTGCAAAAGGCAAATATTTGCTTTCCCCTCCTCTCCCTCGTGCTCCCCGTGCCGTGTTTGCAAAAAAATCAGCGCCACTTCCAGATGCAAAGCCAAAATCATGGCTCCAGCACCAGCATCGTGCAGGAGAGCCACGTGCCAAGCAACCCAGCAGAGCAAATCCAGCCTGGATTTTCCTTGCTGCTTTCAATCGCTCACTCCAGTCACCAGAGAGGGATTTTGGACAAGGGGCTTGAGAAACAGGACAAGAGGGAATGGATTCCCACTGATGGAGGGAAGAAATTCCTGTCTGTGATGGTGGGCAGAGGTTGCTGCCCCTGGATCCCTTCAAGTGTCCAAGGCCAGGTTGCAGGGGACAGTGTGGTTGTTACTGATGGGCACAGCACGTCCCCAAAATGAGCTTGTTCAGACTGCCAGCTCTGATGAGAAACCCCAAGGGGCTGTTCTTCACAACAGCCCTTCTCATAGGAAAGCAGTTTAACCTGTTTTAAGGGCATTTGATCCTGTTCTCAGAGGAGGTTTCCCCTCTGTCCAGCTACCAGCAAAGCACTGTCAAAAGTCTGAAAGGAAGCCAGCAAACCTCAGCATCCCCACAGCCTGATTCCAGCCAGAAACACCAGCTGGGAAAGCTCACAAGCTGGGATTTCCCCATCCCTCCAGCCCTTCTGAACTCCCTCCAGGATTTCCCTGCACAGGAAAAAGCCCCACATCTCGTTTTGCACAAAAATCATCCCCAAATCTCTCCTCATCACAAGATATAAAAGGATGGAGGATGCTCCAGCAGCAAGACAGCCTAATATCATTATCACAGTTAACATCATTATCACTCCTAATATCTGCTTTATCACCACAGTAAATTTATCCCCAGAGTCACACGCTCAGCCTGCAGAAATCAAAAAAGTGCAAGGGACATCCCCAGAAAAAAGCTTTAAATCACCCAAAGTGAGGGAGTTCTGTGAGCACGTGGGGGGGATGTTTAACACAAGCAGAGAGTTCAGCATCCCCACAGGTTCGTGCCTGGTGGGAAGGACAGCACAGCACACAGCTCCAGGGCATCAGCAGTTTGGTTACTGAAGCAACACCTGAATCCTGAAGGGACCCATCGAGATTTCAGGTGCCACTTCAGCCCCACAAATGGCTGGTTTGGTTAGTGGCTAACTTGCCGTATTTTCAAACCCACAATCAGTGCAGTCGAGGGTTTGTGGGGTGAAGGAGGCCCCATCCACCCCCTCGTGCTGGTTTATTATCCACACGTGCTTCTCTGGTGGCTTCAGGGTGAAAAAAACAACAAAGAAAAAAAGCCATGTCTCCATTTTTAACTTAAAACAACTTAAACCTCCTGAATGCATCTCAGCCATCTAACATGAGCCCTGTGGATGGGAGCTGCATCTCCCAAAAGACTCCTCTGAACCTCACTCATGGACAACCCTGTCAACACAGCAGCCAATTTTCAAATCAGACATAAATTATGCACAAAAGCCTGTAAGACACAAGGGGCAGTGCTGTTTGTGGGGTTAAAGCAGGTGAGGCAGATGCAGCCAGGGCCTCTTCCATCTCCTGGGGCGCTTCAAAAGCTCTTCAGCTTAAAATTAGGAGCCCTGGTTCGAATCTGCACACATCTGCAGCACACCCAGCTGCTGGGCTGGCTCTCTCAGGCCTTGCCCTCTGTTTTTTGCCCTGCCCTGACTTGAAAATTTACACTTGTTTTGTGTGAGGAATGGAGACAAGTCCTTCCAAAACACCCTCCTTCCATTCCAGATAAATTAACTGCATTAAAGTTTAGCCTGACTCTAGGATAGGTTTGTCCAGACCCCCAGATATATTTTAGCTTTTCTCCAGCACGTGAGAGAGAGAGAGAAGAGAGGCATCAGCAAGGCCACCCTCCTGCCCAAACAGGCACCATCACTCCTGAATCATCCAAAAATCACAGATGGACTCAGCATTGCACACAACTTCAATCCATCAGGGCTTCAACATCAGGGCTACTGGGGATTCAGAAATTCCTCTTGAGCCATTCAGGGGACACGAGGATCATTTGGAGTTCAGAGCCCCCAGTGAGCAATTCACCAAACACCCAGAGGTGTGCAAAGGAAGCTAATTTATCTAGACAAGTGTACCTTCAAGCTGTATCTGTAACTGCACGTAAAAGCAGAATTTACCAACAGAGATGAAGCCAAAAAATGTCAGCCTACCGGCTTCAAAGCTTGAAGGCAGAAGAAACAAGACTTTAACCCAAGGAAGGTGTTAACTCGCTCGGTAAATTAACTAGAAGCTTGCTGTAAAGTGGCTCCTCAAAGGACAGAATTTGAGGAACTACTTAGAAAACAAGAGCTGATTTTACACTGAGGAAAAAGAGCAACGGGGTCCACGGCAAAACCAGAGCACCAAAAACCAACTAAACCCGAACGATCGCTCGGGAGGTTGGTTTCAAAAATCACAACAAACGGCTGAAAACTTGGACCCCCCTTCCAGAAGCCAGGAGCAGTTCCAGGACACCTCCAGGGTGGAGTTTTTCCCCCTTCCCAAAGGGTGTTTTTCCCTCTCCCCTTCCCATTTTTAGGTGGGCTCCATCACACTGGACATCGGTACCCGACGCACAGCAAATTGCAAGATGCTGATAGAGTTTAGCTGAGATATGAAATTAAGGCAGAAGTGTTGTTGTTGTTGTTGTACTCAGGAAGGATTACAGAACTATTTTTAATAAGGGGTTTAATAAGCTTTAGGCAGAGTAAGTTGCTTTTGCTCAGCTCACACGGCTGAAAAGATAAAGCCTTGCACAAAGCAACAGCCACGAGTCGCTTGACAGAACTTGCAGGGCTGAAAATTCTGGAGTTGCCTCTTAAAGAACATTCCCTTTTGTTGCCTTTGAAGGAAAGGTTTCTATTTACTCCAAACATCAGCATCAAGCTTTGGCTTTTCTCACACTTTTTTACAACATCACAGTGCAATCAGCTCTGCAATTTCTGTTGCTGTTTGGGCCAGAAGCTGGCAGGAATGTCCTACACAGGTGGTTTGTGGTGTGAAGAAAGCACTGAAACTCGGCCTGATGGATCAATATTCTTTAGTCTTGGTGTATTTAAGATGCACATCATCAGGACACACCTTCTGAGCTGCCAGACCCCCCTCACCATCCCACATCAGTCACCAAGAGCTGCACCACGGCTCTCAGCACCTTCCATCCCAACAAAGGCCACATCCCAAAGAGGACAGGTATCCACACCTCCAGACAACACACACCTGCTGAAAAGCCAATCAGCACCAGCATTTCCTTATTCTTAAAAAAAAGGGAAACAGGAAAAGAAAGCAAGCCCATCCAAAAACCGAGAAAGGGTCGGCGCAATAAATTCAAAACTGCAAAGAATTATTAATTATTTCCACCCTGTGAATGCTACTCCCTCCCCCCCCTCCCACCACCACTTAGCACAATCTCTACTGTCTGAAAAGCCTTTAACTGGAAGTGGGTCACGTCTCCTGGCATTATTAAATCTTCCCAAATTTGCCCCCGAATTAGTCAAACGCGATATCCTCTCTGACATCTGAGTGATTGAGGTAGTGTGTAATGCCATTTTTCCCCTGACTGAGCCACATCAAAGAGGGTTGTAAGCCAGGAGATGGCACACTGGATAAAAGAGCTGCCAACAGATTGCCCCCAGAGTATTTACGGGGGGAAATGATATTGTTTTGTTTTGTTGGAAGGTTTTTCCCCTTAGAAACGTTCAGCCTTTAGTAGCGAGCGTGGAGAGACAAGAAACTGCCTTCAGAGATGCCAGGAGGGTGAAACCTCACCAGTTATGAGCGGGTCCAATGGTTAAAACACTTCTGCAGGTTAAAATCAGGGGGATTTTCTATCAGCCACAACATCCAGGCTTCTCCTCACGCAGGGATATCAAAAAACCAGGTTAACGACGGCCTAAATTTGGGTAACGTCTTGCTAATTATTAAATATTAAAGCAGAATGATCTGAAACTAAAAACAAGGGGGGGAAAAAATACAATTTAAAATTGGGATATAACAGCAAGCAATCACTCAAGTAAACATATCAGCCTGGGAGCAAAAGGATGCCAGGAATGTAAGGATGCTCAGATGGGATAAGAGCTGCTCCAGGGACTAGAGCTGGGATTGAACTCCCCTCCCACAGGAAAAGAGCTGGAGCTTTTAAATACTTGACAAGTTGGTGATTAGATGAGATCTGGGCAAAGTTTAGTCAGCAGCAGCAGTTCTGCCGATTTACCTCACGTGACCTTGCAGGGCTGAAACTTTGTACCGGAGCAAAGACTGGCAGGAGACGTCACCCTTTTATAAAAACAATTAAAAAAGGAAAAGGAAAGGAAGAAAGAAAGGAAAGAAAGAAAGGAAAGAAAGAAGGGAAAGAAAGAAGGGAAAGAAAGAAAGGAAAGAAAGGAAAGAAAGAAAGGAAAGAAAGAAAGGAAAGAAAGAAAGGAAAGAAAGAAAGGAAAGAAAGAAAGGAAAGAAAGAAAGGAAAGAAAGAAGGGAAAGAAAGAAAGGAAAGAAAGGAAAGAAAGAAAGGAAAGAAAGAAAGGAAAGAAAGAAAGGAAAGAAAGAAAGGAAAGAAAGAAAGGAAAGAAAGAAAGGAAAGAAAGAAAGGAAAGAAAGAAAGGAAAGAAAGAAAGGAAAGAAAGAAAGGAAAGAAAGAAAGGAAAGAAAGAAAGGAAAGAAAGAAAGGAAAGAAAGAAGGGAAAGAAAGAAAGGAAAGAAAGGAAAGAAAGAAAGGAAAGAAAGAAAGGAAAGAAAGAAAGGAAAGAAAGAAAGGAAAGAAAGAAAGGAAAGAAAGAAAGGAAAGAAAGAAAGGAAAGAAAGAAAGGAAAGAAAGAAAGGAAAGAAAGAAAGGAAAGAAAGAAAGGAAAGAAAGAAAGGAAAGAAAGAAAGGAAAGAAAGAAAGGAAAGAAAGAAAGGAAAGAAAGAAAGGAAAGAAAGAAAGGAAAGAAAGAAAGGAAAGAAAGAAAGGAAAGAAAGAAAGGAAAGAAAGAAAGGAAAGAAAGAAAGGAAAGAAAGAAAGGAAAGAAAGAAAGGAAAGAAAGAAAGGAAAGAAAGAAAGGAAAGAAAGAAAGGAAAGAAAGAAAGGAAAGAAAGAAAGGAAAGAAAGAAAGGAAAGAAAGAAAGGAAAGAAAGAAAGGAAAGAAAGAAAGGAAAGAAAGAAAGGAAAGAAAGAAAGGAAAGAAAGAAAGGAAAGAAAGAAAAGAAAGAAAGGAAAGAAAGGAAGAAAGGAAGAAAGGAAAGAAAGAAAGGAAAGAAAGAAAGGAAAGAAAGGAAAGAAAGAAAGGAAAGAAAGAAAGGAAAGAAAGAAAGGAAAGAAAGAAAGGAAAGAAAGAAAGGAAAGAAAGAAAGGAAAGAAAGAAAGGAAAGAAAGAAAGGAAAGAAAGAAAGGAAAGAAAGAAAGGAAAGAAAGGAAAGAAAGAAAGGAAAGAAAGGAAAGAAAGGAAGAAAGGAAGAAAGGAAGAAAGGAAGAAAGGAAGAAAGGAAGAAAGGAAGAAAGGAAGAAAGAAAGAATTTTGGAGAGTCCAACAGACTTTCTAGCACTTTGCAAACAAAATAGTCTGTTTTGTATGAATAGCCTTTATATTTAGCTTTTTGCATAAACAGCCTTTTTTTTTTTTCTTTTTTTTTTTTTTTTTTTTTGAATATGGATTTTCTGCATCGCACCCTTTTCATCTTTGGATAAAGGGAGGTTCCATTTGGGTGAAAACACTAGTTTTTCTGCCCAATCTGCCGGGATTTCGGGATGCTGTCCTCTGGTTTGGGTGTGAGCGGTGCCCGGGGAGGAAAAGCCTGCTGGCATCTCATTTTCTGATGGCCTCAGCCATCCCATCTCCTCCTGCAGGGAGTTTTGGGTGCTGAAAGGGAAATCTAAACCGGTTTCATTAGCAAAAACGATTCACACCCACCCTGATGGTCAAGCAGGGGTGGGGAGGGATCTCCTAAAACAAGGGGTGCAAACACAGCCACCACTCCCCGAAACAGCAGCGGGGAGGGCAGAGAGAAAGACGAAAATCAGCTCTGACAACCTGACTCTTGAGTTGCTTTTGGCATGGCAAGAGGCTTCAAAGCAGCTCCCGATGCCCAGGGCTGAAATCAGCAGCTTTTCCTACCACTGATAGCACCCAAAGCATCAGCCCTTTAACCCTGAGCGTCACTGTTTTCCAGAACTGAGATTCTGCACGTTTAAAATGCCTAGATTTTTCTCCTTCCTTCCTTCTTCTTCCTTCTTTTTTTTGTTTGTTTATTTTTAAACGAAGTGTTTTATTTAAGAGCTCTGCCTCCATCCTCCACGACAGGGATGGCGAGACAGAGGAACAAGTCACCTCCCAGCTGAAGGCAAGGTGAAAACAAAACACATCTTTGGAAAGAAAAAGCAAAAGAAAAGAATAAGCAGAAAGGAAAGGAGAGCAACAGATTTCAAAGCTGGTGTTTCTGGCCTACAGGAGCAAAACACGAGCTTCTTATCTCTCTGGGTGGCGTGTTTATAATGCCCAGGGCCATAAAACACATGCTATGGGAGAGCCAAGGGCAGGTCCATCAGCCTGGGACCTCTGTCCCCAGAAAGCCATCGTGAGGAAGCCCAAATATTCAGAGGAGGGGAGGTCCTGCAGACAATCCTGAGGGCAGCTCTCCATCAGCCCCCAGGTGAGAGGTTCACTCCTCGTGCAAACCTGGCTTCAAGAAGAGCTTTTTAATGCTGATAAAGGTCTTGTTTCAGCCAAAACACCCCTTATTGACACCATTAGCCACAAGATGGGAGTGCAGGTGTTCACCCAAGACTCTGACCAAGAGCTGGATGAGTGGCACTTGGTGTTCCATTTCCTTCATTCTTTTATTTCTTACCACCAAACGTGGTGGAGAAAGCAGGCACCAGCCACAGAAAGAGCCACACCAATATCTCCACACCAGTATTCCCACATCTACCTACCAATATCCCTACACCAGTATTCCCACATCTACCTACCAATATCCCTACACCAGTATTCCCACATCTACCTACCAATATCCCCACACCAGTATTCCCACATCTACCTACCAATATCCCCACACCAGTATTCCCACATCTACCTACCAATATCCCCACACCAGTATTCCCACATCTACCTACCAATATCCCCCGCACCAGTATTCCCACATCTACCTACCAATATCCCCCGCACCAGTATTCCCACATCTACCTACCAATATCCCCACACCAGTATTCCCACATCTACCTACCAATATCCCCACACCAGTATTCCCACATCTACCTACCAATATCCCTACACCAGTATTCCCACATCTACCTACCAATATCCCCACACCAGTATTCCCACATCTACCTACCAATATCCCCCGCACCAGTATTCCCACATCTACCTACCAATATCCCCACACCAGTATTCCCACATCTACCTACCAATATCCCCACACCAGTATTCCCACATCTACCTACCAATATCCCCACACCAGTATTCCCACATCTACCTACCAATATCCCCCACACCAGTATTCCCACATCTACCTACCAATATCCCTACACCAGTATTCCCACATTTACCTACCAATATCCCCACATCAGTATTCCCACATTTACCTACCAATATCCCCACACCAGTATTCCCACATCTACCTACCAATATCCCCCGCACCAGTATTCCCACATCTACCTACCAATATCCCCACATCAGTATTCCCACATCTACCTACCAATATCCCTACACCAGTATTCCCACATTTACCTACCAATATCCCCACACCAGTATTCCCACATCTACCTACCAATATCCCCGCACCAGTATTCCCACATCTACCTACCAATATCCCCCGCACCAGTATTCCCACATCTACCTACCAATATCCCCCGCACCAGTATTCCCACATTTACCTACCAATATCCCCACACCAGTATTCCCACATTTACCTACCAATATCCCCACACCAGTATTCCCACATCTACCTACCAATATCCCCACACCAGTATTCCCACATCTACCTACCAATATCCCCCGCACCAGTATTCCCACATCTACCTACCAATATCCCCGCACCAGTATTCCCACATCTACCTACCAATATCCCCACACCAGTATTCCCACATTTACCTACCAATATCCCCACACCAGTATTCCCACATCTACCTACCAATATCCCCCGCACCAGTATTCCCACATCTACCTACCAATATCCCCCGCACCAGTATTCCCACATCTACCTACCAATATCCCCCGCACCAGTATTCCCACATCTACCTACCAATATCCCCGCACCAGTATTCCCACATCTACCTACCAATATCCCCACACCAGTATTCCCACATCTACCTACCAATATCCCCACACCAGTATTCCCACATCTACCTACCAATATCCCCCGCACCAGTATTCCCACATCTACCTACCAATATCCCCCGCACCAGTATTCCCACATCTACCTACCAATATCCCCGCACCAGTATTCCCACATCTACCTACCAATATCCCCACACCAGTATTCCCACATCTACCTACCAATATCCCCACACCAGTATTCCCACATCTACCTACCAATATCCCCCGCACCAGTATTCCCACATCTACCTACCAATATCCCCCGCACCAGTATTCCCACATTTACCTACCAATATCCCCACACCAGTATTCCCACATTTACCTACCAATATCCCCACACCAGTATTCCCACATCTACCTACCAATATCCCCACACCAGTATTCCCACATTTACCTACCAATATCCCCACACCAGTATTCCCACATCTACCTACCAATATCCCCCGCACCAGTATTCCCACATCTACCTACCAATATCCCCCGCACCAGTATTCCCACATCTACCTACCAATATCCCCCGCACCAGTATTCCCACATCTACCTACCAATATCCCCACATCAGTATTCCCACATCTACCTACCAATATCCCCACACCAGTATTCCCACATCTACCTACCAATATCCCCACACCAGTATTCCCACATCTACCTACCAATATCCCCACACCAGTATTCCCACATCTACCTACCAATATCCCCACACCAGTATTCCCACATCTACCTACCAATATCCCCGCACCAGTATTCCCACATCTACCTACCAATATCCCCACACCAGTATTCCCACATCTACCTACCAATATCCCCACACCAGTATTCCCACATCTACCTACCAATATCCCCCGCACCAGTATTCCCACATCTACCTACCAATATCCCCCACACCAGTATTCCCACATCTACCTACCAATATCCCTACACCAGTATTCCCACATTTACCTACCAATATCCCCACATCAGTATTCCCACATCTACCTACCAATATCCCCACACCAGTATTCCCACATTTACCTACCAATATCCCCACACCAGTATTCCCACATCTACCTACCAATATCCCCCGCACCAGTATTCCCACATCTACCTACCAATATCCCCACACCAGTATTCCCACATCTACTTACCAATATCCCCCGCACCAGTATTCCCACATTTACCTACCAATATCCCCACATCAGTATTCCCACATCTACCTACCAATATCCCCACATCAGTATTCCCACATTTACCTCCCCATCCAGGCTTGTTTGGCTCTGGAGCAGAACCTTCTCCCACAATTTGTTCCACAAACAGGACACACAATCCTACCAGGAGATGTGGGACCAATCCAAGACCACAGTAAGCCAGCACTGCCACGTGAAAGCCACCTCCAGCTCTCCATCCCCATCCCATCAGGAGATTGAGGGACTGAGCCCCACGAAGTTCCCAAACCCTCAGCAGGTCCCACTCCTCCAAACCCCAGGGGGACATCACCCTCACTGCCCGAGAAGCAGCAATACCCACGGCAGCCACGTTATCAGAGCTCACAAATTAAGGTAATTAAGGCTCACAAATCCACAAGGAGTTACTCAGCTTAATTAGATTGAAAATTACAGCTTCTATCACCTCAGCAGCCTGGGATGTGCTTACAACCGACTTTCTGCTCGCTTAAATGTAGCACAAACAACTGGCTCCACGGCAGGCATGAGGATAAATGTTTTTTATTTTTATTCCTTTAAAAAAATTAATGTTCCACGCTCATTTCATCACACACCTGTCAGCAGCCTGCTTGGCTATTCAGCAGCTGAAGCTTTGCCTGAACCACCCAAACCCATCATCCCCCCCGTGGGGTTTTCAGGAGAAGCCGGACATTCCCATGGGTTTTTTAAAAAGCCATCTTTAAATATATTAAGGGGTCTCTTTTCCTTTGAAGAGCGGTGACTCTCTGACGTGCAACGTGTCATTTTGATAAAAGTGATTCACCCACTGCCTGTAAGTGGTGGTTAGCACATCCTACCAGCAGCACCTCACACCTGGGTGGCACTTTGGTCAAGGAGCTTGGGCAGTGACTCACAGGAAGGGTGAAGTTGTGGGTTAGAGCTGGATCTGAGGTGTGGAGCCACCAAGGGACACAAATCCCCTCACCACGGGGCACCCCGGAGTCCAGCAGGGTGGGGAGTGCTGGTGTTGATCTGCTGAAAATGCCAAAGCAGGGTCTGAAGGTCCCAACAGCACCACCAGCTTCATATGGACAAACACAGGGGGCTAAAAGTCACAGGAGAGTAAAAGTACCACAAAAAAACTGCTCGTGGAGGAGAAAATAAGTAATAGTGTTGGGTTTTTTTTAAATCAGATGAAATTTGGTTAGAAGACGTGGAGGACAGCGGCAAAGTGGGTCATCCTGCATCACTGCCACGAGTTTGGAGTCCTAACCTGCAATTAAAGGGCTTATATTGCCCCATAGAAAGGGTTTATGGACTACACTGCTTGTGTGTTGTCCTACAGTCCAGACTTTGACATGGCCAACCCTTTCCCATGACTTGCAGGTTTCAGTCAACTGGAGAAGACTTTGGACATGGGCAAAGGAGAGCACAGCTGGTGATGAAGTCACATTTCCAGGCTCTTCTCCATAGGGATGCTCCTCTCCAAACCCTCTGGATACCACAAGAAGGGCTAAGAGTAGATATACCAAAACCTTAACAAGTCTCATTAGTAAAACTGATGAGTTTACCATGACCCAGGCAACACATTAAAGAGTGTTCAGACCAGGAAGGCCACATGAAACCCATCACCCACCAAATCCAGTCCTTCCCAGCCCTGCCACCACCTCTGGACAGGTTCCTGCTCATATTTAAAGGATCAGGCTAAGCCAAAACCCAACCCAACCCCACAAGATGTGTCTTACAGCAGGCCAGAGGCATTTGAGGGCGATTGATTTACAACCAGCTCGAGACACAGAAAGCTCACTGGGAATTTTTCTCAGCTCTGCTAAAGAGCTGAAATCTTCACTGAAGTGTTTTGCAAACATTTCAGGTGTCTGCCACAGCTTGAGGTTTTGGCTGCAACACCAGCAGACACTTTCCTGACCGGAATTGTGGCTGACACTGATGTTCCTTTAAGCACCACAAAATGCCTGTGTTTGCAGAGAGGGTCAAAGATCAGACAACAGCAGCACCACACACAAAAACAACCAGCTCGGGGGTTTCATCTGTGCTACCTGCTGGCTAACTCAGGAAGTCCAAAGTCCACCTCCAAGCTCAAGTTAGGGCTACTCCTGTAGATTCCTTGCTGGCCAACTAGCTCAGTACAAGCTACAAATTAAGCGGCGTGTAAATTGAAAGTCCAACTGCACCACATTACAGCAAACTAATATCTAGCTTCAAGAAAAAGAAATATATAATGTGTAAAAGTGCAGGCACAAACACACATGGACTTCTTGTCACCACAACACATGAATAAATTCACGTTCAGGGTCATTATTTTCTATGCCAAGGTAACTGGCAGCAGATAAGAATAACGAAGCAAAAAAATCCTCCCTTGTAAATATATTCCTCAACAGCAGCCAGGCTGACAAAATAACCTCACTTCAACTCCCTCCTGGGTGCAGAAAAGGGTAGGAAAGATTCATCCCACCCCCATCCCGTAAGAACCAGTGTTTCAGACCCCACTGATGCTCCCAGATTTCCATCCTCACCCCGGAGCTAAACCCTAGAAACGGCTGCAATTTGGACTTGCACGCACTGGGATTTCCACACCCCAATTTCACACCCTCAAAACGGTATCAGGGCGGGACTTCTTAAAAATAATTTTTTTTTGAAAAGGCAGGCTGATTAAAAACCCAACCAGCAAGAGCGCATCCAGCTGGAATGGAGCTGATTAATCCCCGCTGGAAGTCATTCCTGGGGCTGTGCCCCAGCACCTGCACGGAGCTCTGCGTTCCTTGGCTCAGGGGCGATCAGCTGCCCATCTGACATGAAAAACTGCACAAACAGAAAAGAACTCAAAACCTCAAACACGATGAACTGGAGGGTTTCTAAACCCCAGGTTTGGCTCTGCCCTCCTCACCCGGGGAAGCCGAGGAGGCCCCCGAGCTGCTGCGGCGCTGGCCATGCCCCTTGGCACGGTCCCCAACTGCAGAGAGCTGGCTGGAGCAATCGTATTTCACATTTCACTGATTTTCTCTCCGCGACTGCAGCTCATAATGAGGCAGGATCAGGAGGAGCCCGGGGATGCCGATGGACCCGGCTCCCTCAGCGAGGCGGCCCCGTCCTTAAATAAAAATCCCGGTGTGGCCTCCGAGCTGTCCCTGCCCTTTGTGGGGTGACCCAGACATGTTCTCATAATCTGAAACACGGGAGAGGAAAAAAAAAAAAACCCAAAACATTCGAGTATAACCTGCTTTTCCTAACAGCAGCTGAAATGGCAGCAGTAGGAGATCAGGAGCTCTGCAGCAGAGAAATTTGCTCTACACGATTTACAATTTTTAAAATTTTGTTTGTTTTGTTGTTTTGTTTTGTTTGTTGTTTTTTTTTTTGTAGATTTTAATGTAGCTGCGGTTTTCATTCCCTTTAAACCACTGCTTTCTCACAGTTTGTGTGCCACATTCCTGAAGCTTCCGTTTAACCATCTGTTTACCGTCTTATCGTCGTCTTTTCAAGGCAACGGATATTTAGCAGGAACATTCCACTGGATTCCGTTGGGATGTGCACCTGGACCCGAATAGCAAGAGATATGGTTGATAGAATGAGTCAGAAAGCCCAAGACCACTGGAGGGACTCCAGTGGGGCAGTTCTGAGGGTGGTACCAGGGCAGAAAAGGGGTCTTAGGATTGGATGTCCCTGTTAGATATGAAAATCAGCAAAGGCTTTTCAGAAGGCTTTTCTCTATCTTATCTAATTCTGCCTGGAGAGTCTTTTCTCCCGAAGATTTTAGGCATCACAAGCCACAGAAAATCTTCTCTCTCCTTCCCAGCCGCTGCTCAGCCCCAATCCAAACACACAGGAGGATGAATCCTCCCCAAGCCTTGAAGGATAAGTCATTTTCAGGAGCTTTTATGCCAGAAGGCTTATGCCAATTCATCGACTCAATCAGTGTGTGATCACACTGGCAGCGTTTATTCACTTCTGAAAAGTTTCTCCCCCGGGGTCAGAAACCACCAATTCATTCCAGCTACTTTATTTAATACAACTTTAAGTGAAAACCGGAGCGTTTCCTACACCCAACACTAGCCATTAGAAGAGGATTTTTTTTAATGCATTAAGTTCTACCATCTGCGAGAAAATACTTGGCAAGGAACGGTCACTTTGCACAACGGGAGGAAAAAAAGACAGCATAAAAAATAAACACCCTGCTTTCTTATTTACCCAGAGCTTGCAAAGAGCGTATTTTGAGCTGCACAACACCCCAGGAGCAAAAAAGCTCATTCCCTCTCCTGGCAGAAGCTTTGTTTTGCATGAGGTTCAGAGGCTACACTTAAAAGAGCAATTAACACATTTTAAGCAGCACCTTTACAGAGAGCAGACCATCCAGAAGCCAAAAGCAATTACGGTTGTTTCAGTCACGTGAAAAAGCTTCGCCTCACAATTTAACAAAGGCTAACCGTGCAAACAACTTTAATTTCTGCGTGAACGCTGCAAATCAACCCTTCTGCTGGGGATGGCACCTTCCGCGGGCCGGGCGATGTTTCGGAACTGCTCTCACGCTCATAATTAGGCCCAGCTGTTAATTATCTTGTTGGATGGGGGCTCTTAAAACACCAGTCAGGCGTGATCTTAAAGGGTTAAAAAGCACAAACTTGGAGCTGCTGGTGTTTTCCAGGTGTTCCTCTCCAGTTTAAGTGCTCCTCAGGGCAGCGCCAAATCTGACACATCAAATTCACCAGCATGTTGATGAATTTATTCACCAAAAAACCCCTACGTGTCCCCACAAGGTCTCCAGAAAATCTTCTGCAAGCATCATGTGGAAGTTAAGGACTCTCTACTCGATACACATCAGCTCCCATTGCAGCCCATCGAGAAGGAGAGTGGGAAAAACCAGAGAAGTCCCACTTGGACACTCCAAAGTGGCTCTCCAGCGGTTTCTCTCATCCTGGTTCCAGCTGGAGGAGGAAGAACTCCAAGGGGGGGTAGCGTTGTGGCTGTGCTGATGCAACAACACCCATCGGATCGATCGCGAGACGCTACTGATTCCAGCCAGAGCATCCTCCCTCAAAACCCCCATCCCCACCCCGCCAACAAGGCAATCCAGGAGGCCCCACACTTGGAAAGTCACCTCCTGCGCAGATGTGATGTGCAAGCAAGAACCGGGACCCTCCTTAAATGATCAGCACATCCCCCTCTCCTCAGGGACCTCTGACAGCAACCACCACCGCCAGGCTCAGCATCTCAAGGCTGATGGGTTTGCTGCGACTTTTAAGCTTTCTTTGCTCTTTTTTTTTTCCTCTCATGCTCTCAAAGTCACAGGAAACATTTTTCCCCCTGCTTCAAAGCCCGGAGCTGGCACAGAGGCCCCAGGGAGCAGACAGCCCAGCAGGACAATCCTAAATTTCACCGTGACTCAGATGACCCGTGTGGGTTCAAGGCATCACCTACCAGAACAGAATCATCCCTAAAATGTTCCCGCAAAACAGACGGGCACCTGCAGAACAGCCAGCGCTGAACACACCTGCTCTCACTGAGAATCTCTGTTGTTGTCAAAAATAAATCTAAAATTTACAACACACACACACGAGGTGGTCGCCAAATCCCCACCGCTTCCCAAGGGCCTCCCTGCAAAGTCCCTACAAGGCAAAAGGATCCCAAGCAATGCCCCAAAAGGCATCTTACACACCTGTTCAACAGACCAAACCTAACCAAGGTAGCACAAAAAAAGACAGCGCTGGTTAACCGGCTGATCATCAAGTTAAGAATCAATTAACCGGGTTGTTTTAATCAGCTCGCTGACCAGGGATACCACAGCACTCGGGAATCCATCACATCCATGCCCTCATCCCAAGACACGCTGCGGTTGGAGCAGTTTAGCCACGGCTTTACTTCTGCTCCCTTTCGGATTTTCCAAGGGAAAATAAAAAAAAAAGCCTTTCCAAACCTGAAGCTTGGCTTTTAAAGTGCTCCCCGGAAGGACGGAGGACTGAGCGGGGCTTCTGCAATTCCCACAGGTTCAAAGCAGGAGGCACCGGTACGATCTACAATTCATCCTGCTATCCATTTGATAGCAACAGCCAAAAAAAAAAAGGAAAAAAAAAAAAAAAAGGTGGCAACCCCCAACGTTACATAAAAGCTGTTCGCAAAATGAGTTACAAGAAGCAGAAACCCGCAACAAAGTTGAGCCCGGGAGAACAGCACAGAGACGAAAAGCGGTTCCTTGAGAGGGCTGGTGGCAATCTGGCAGCATCTCCGTGCTGACCGCGGTCACAGGAGGAAGAGTTTAAAACGCTAAAATTCTCATTATTGCAACACACGATGCTGGCGCTCCACAGCCTTTCGGCAAAACCCACTCCGAAGCCAAGCACTTTTCCTGATGAGCCCCTGCCTGATGTTACTGATGGCTTTTTATATGATGGCACATTCCCTGGATCCCGGCTGCCCGCAGCAATCCCGGGTAAACCTTGGGAAAATGCAGATTGCAAGGGGAGAGGGCTCTCTCTGTGTCAGCTCTCGCTCCGTACCGGGCAGATCATCGGGACAAGTCAATCAGCAAAGATCTCTCCAGACACACAGACCTCTCGCTGAGAAGAGGGGCAGAAAGCCCCGAACTGCGTGGTTTGGCCACGGACAGGGAATACCCAAATATCCCACAGGCATAAAATAAAAACTTAAAAAAAATATATATACATATATATGGAAAAACCCAGCGATATCTTGCCCAGATCCCAGGCTCTGCTTAAAAAGCAGCACCTGAGCCTCCTATTAACCAAAACGATCGCTTTTTAGGAGCAAATCTGAGTGCCCCTCTGAAGCGCAGCACCCAGCCAGGCCACCAGCCATGTCACCTTCCCCGGCTGCCATGAGGAAGCGGGTGCGTCCCATCACACCCCTTGCCAAAGGGATCACATCCAGGAGTCGCGGAACAAAAAAAGGACTCTGGAAAGCCGGCGCCCCGGGAACGCTCCGGTGAGTTCCACGGACTGCGCCTTCCTCTCCTTCCATCCCCTCCGTGGTTAGGAATACAGGGGGTTGGGGGGAAGTGGGGGGAAACTGGGGAGGCGGGAATAATTCCGGGAGGATTTGGGGAGGCTGAGAGTGTTTTATCCGCGCGGAGGGCGAGGCCACCGCCGCCACCACCTCGGACCCACGGGCGAAGTTCACCCCTTCCTGCAGAGAACCCAGGAGGGGACCGAGACCCCCGTGAGGGGACCGAGACCCCCCTGAGGGCACCGAGACCCCCGTGAGGGGACCGAGACCCCCCTGAGGGCACCGAGACCCCCCTGAGGGCGCGGGGGGTGACCCCTCCGCACCCCGCGCAGCTGCGGGCGCCGTCCCGGCAGGTGCGGGGAAAGTTGCGGGATTTGGGAAACAGGGGGATCCCAGGAAAACACCAGGCACACGCTCGGAGCCCCCTTCCCCGCTCACCTTGGTGTAGAGCTGCACGGCGGACATGGCTGGGACGGACAGAGCTAAGCGCGGAGCATGAGGGCGAGGGGGGCGGCCGGACCGACGGACGGACAGACGGACACCCCGACCTTTACACCCGCCGCGGCCGGCCGGGGAGCGGGGACGGGAAGGGAGCGGAGGAGGAGGAGGAGGAGGAGGAGGAGGAGGAGGAGGAAAGGGGGGAAGAAGAGGAGGAGGCAGCGCGGCTCCGCCTCCGCCGCGCCCCGCTCAGGTATGAGGTGACTCGGCTCGGCTCGGCTCGGCTCGGCTCGGCCCGGCCCGGCTCTGCTCTGCACGGCTCGGCTCGGCTCGGCTCGGTTCGGTTCGGCTCGGCTCGGTTCGGCTCGGTTCGGTTCGGCTCGGCCCGGCCCGGCTCGGCTCGGCTCGGCCCGGCTCGGCTCGGCCCGGCCCGGCCCGGCCCGGCTCGGCTCTGCACGGCTCGGCTCGGCTCGGCTCGACTCGGCTCGGCTCGGTTCGGTTCGGTTCGGCTCGGCTCGGTTCGGCTCGGTTCGGCTCGGCTCGGCTCGGTTGGGTTCGGTTCGGTTCGGCTCGGCCCGGCTCGGCTCGGCACGGCTCGGCTCGGCTCCTTTCGCTTCGCTTCACCTCGGATTTTATTATTAATTTATTTCTCTTTTTAAAGCCCTTGTGAATAAATATTTTTTTTCCTTCCCCGGCATCCTGCCCGGTTCTGGACTCCAGCCAGGGGTAGGGGACCCCCGGTACCCCAACCAGGGGTAGGGGACCCCCGGTACCCCAGCCAGGGGTAGGGGACCCCCGGCACCGTGGGTTGGTGCTGAGTTTGGGGGTTTTTTCCCCCCTTTTATTCATCTTCCTTTCTCACAGAGGAAGAGTTACTGAGCCCAGCCCGGTGCCCCTCGGTGATGTGCAGGTCTCCCATCCCCGCCATGGGGATCACCCACATTTTGGGGGGCGAGGAACGGCATTAATGGGGTGCCCTTTGCCGGGACACCCCTAGGACCAGAGCATTGCCCTCGTGAACCCATTGAAAATCCACTCAAGGGATAGTTTTTTCTCGGCCTTCTCCTTCCTGGAGGTGGATTTGGGGGTCCCACCACCCACACTCCTACACTGAAGGAATTGTTACTTCAGCAACGACAGCCCAAAATTGATCCCTGCCTGTCAATCCGTGGCCATTCTGCTTCCACTCCATCCCACGGGAGCACCCTGTGCTTCAGTTCGTGCTTATAAAGCACTTTTAGAGCCTGGGGAGGATGATGCAAATGCAGTGCTCCTGATTAATCACTATTGCCGCTCTTTAATAGGCATTTTGCATATTAACTAAGCAGGCAGAAAACACAATCGGCTGATCCTGTTCTCTTGTCACAGTTGTTTCCTCCCTCGCTGGGATCCCTCCTCCCGTGGTTTCGGGCTGTGCTGCTCACAGAGCACTCTCAGCCTTATTTAAAGCCGGTTGCTGGTGGCATCTCACCCTCTGCTCCTCATCCCTTGAGGGGTGAAATTCCCCAAATTCCCCCCTTTGGAATCTTCTCCCTTTTCCACCCCAGAGCCGATGGGGTGGGAGGAGAGGCGGCATCGCAGAGACCTCTCTTTTCCAGCTCTGATGTCTTTGATGAACCCAAATAAATTGCAGGTGGCTCTGGGGGAAGTTTGGGAAGGAGGAAAGAGGGGGAGAAATTACTGGAAATTACCCTGGGAAAAAAATTTGACAGCATAATCTCTGCAAAAGCCTCCAAGAGTGCTTTGTCAGGCAAACAAAACTTGCTCCTCTCCTTTCACTAAATCAGCTGTAGGAGCA
The DNA here is from genome assembly GCA_038380795.1 of Pyrocephalus nanus. NCBI lineage: Eukaryota > Metazoa > Chordata > Aves > Passeriformes > Tyrannidae > Pyrocephalus > Pyrocephalus nanus. The sequence goes on along the minus strand of CM076263.1, from coordinate 973,936 downwards.
GCAGTGCAAGCAGAAGCAAAGCTCAGTGAAGCTGGGGAAGCAGCGATAGCCCAGAGGCAAAGCACAGCAGTTCCCATGAAATACCAGCTGGTGCCACGTGTGATTCTCCATTAAAACTTCAATTGAAGCCAAGAAACTAAACCCGCTTCAAAATCCCTGAAGTACATCCTAAATGCTGAGCTGCTGGACGCTGTCTCCTCCAGGAGATAGATTATTTTTCTTTGGGAATCAAAACTTGTTTCGATCGTAATTAACGAGCAATGGCTCTTAAATAGCATTTTATGGTATCCTCTCTGGCATTTATGATGAAGGCAGAGGTGAAAATGAACCAAATACCATTTTTTTTCCCCTCTAAGCAGAGCCAGTGGGTTCCTTGCAAGTGCAAGGTGGGTGTTGGACTTTCTTTGAAGGTCCCAGCTTTGTCTCTGTGTTGCAATGACACGTGGAGACCCCAGGGACAGATGGATGGATGGATGGATGGATGGATGGATGATGGCACAGGGCAGTGAGGGGCATCAATTCCGACAGCTCCAAATGTCACCAGGACACAGTTGGCTGTTCCTAAAGGCAGTGCCAGGTCCTGAATTTTTGCATGCAAAGCTGTCCCAAAGACCTCAAATCTGGACTTCCCTCCTCCTGGGCCACACAGAAGTCACCACGTGAGAGAGCTGGGTCTGGCAGTGTCACCAAACCCTGGGCATGGCAGCGCTGGCTGTTTCTGCAACAACTGCTTCTTTCTACCCCAGTTGAAGTAATTAAAATTTATTCTGGGTGTTAAAGCAACAAATAATTAACCAAGAGGGATTTTCCTGCAAATAAAACTGATTCTGTCCAAAGCCCTGCAGCCCAGCCCCCGGAGCAGGGACCAAGCCAGCACCATGCCACGGGGCACCAGCAGCCACTTCACAGCTCAAGGTCTCAGGCATGGCCAAAAACATCAGCACGGAGAGCCCTGGGGTCAGGATAAAAGCCTTTGTGAGCAGATGGGTGAGTGCAGAAGGTTGGCAAGTGCTGTAGGTTCAGACCTTGGAGTGGGTCTGATATGATGGATCAGGGACAGGCGAATCCCCCACGCTGCTCTTCCTCCATCAGTGTCAAAACTTTCATTAGGAAATACAGGGAGGAATGCCCAGTTTGCTGCAGGGACATCAAAAGAACTGGAAGAAGAGGGAAATCAGTAGGATCAAGGAGACTTTTCAGTCTTGACAGAGAAGACCATTCTTAGTCACTCATCTGACTGTTGGGGGCTGCGAGAAGGTGCCTCTCAAGGAGTCTGCTGACCCACCCAGCCCCACCTGCTCTTCTGGACCAACCTGAATTCTCCAAAGCCCTTGGCAGCAAAGGATTCAGCCCCAAGCAGCACGTTCATCCACCACCAGTTTTCTCTCAGAGGAGCTTAGTTGCCCGTTATCCCATGGGAATTCACTCCTGCTGAAGGCAAACTTCTTCCAGTCTGATCTTCTGATCTTGTGCAGACCTCCTGTTCGTTGCAGAGGAATTTTGCCTCCAGGAGCAGGAGCTCAGACACTCTATAAATGTTTGATAGTTCTGACCACCTCTTCTGAGTTATTATTTTATTAAAAAAAAATCTTTTATGGTTCTGGATGGTTCAAATTCACCAAGCTCAACGACGTGGTATTTTTTCCTCTCTCTCATATTGCATATGCACCCGACAAATGTCACAGCCTTTAATAACATACTTTAATTAATCCTGGAATTCTGAATGTGCCATTATCTTCATTTTTCAAAGAGAGGTCACAGTAGTAAAGAAAAATCTACACTGCTTGCACAGGGCCACTCCAGGAGTCTGCAGCAGACCAGGAAATTAATCTCTTAATCATTCTGCCAATTTGACCCAGCAGTGAGAGGACAGACCTATGACTACCTCAGCTCCCTGGGCTGATGAAACTTTTTCCATTATCTGGGCTGACCTTTCCCACCAGCAAAACAGGAGGAGCAGCTCTGAAATCCTCTGGAGGGTTTTGCAAACGGGTGCTCGAAAAGCTCAACTAACAGCTCACCTCTCCCAGTCTGCAATGTTTCCTTTCCTTGGAGGTTTCCTTTTTTGGGATCTGTAGGACACAAACCCTATTTGGATTGAAGGAATAAGACATGAAAAGGCTTTGTTCTGCTCTGTCTGATCACCTGCCTGGATGGTAACAGCCCCTCTTCCATCTGCTGCCTCAGGATGCTCCTCCCTGAGAAATTTTGTCTTCCAGCAAGGATAAAATCCCACCACGCTCCTTTTCCCCTCCAGCAGGGCCAGGTTCTTCCAGCATTTACACCCAGAATTAGCTGGGTTGTTCAAACATCACTGGTAATCATTCAGATTAGTACTTTTCTACCTGGCCTTTCTCTCCACAGGAAAAAAAAAAAAACACATTTGTGCACTCGGTTTCTGCCCTAAACCAAGATGAGATGACTTTTCAGGCCGCTTATTCCTGATTTGTTCTGAGATATCTGGGAGCTGGGGCTCCTGGGCTCTGATCCCAGCCATTTATCAGCTCCTCTGTGCACCCATTCATGCTCCCACAAAACAAACCCCACAAAAGTCCTGGTATTTGCCAGCAGGGAGGCAAGCATTGAAAAGGAAGGTAGGGAGGACAAAAAGGGTGGAGAAAGTGGTTAGAGAGAGATGGAAGATGAAAAGGGTCGAGAAGCTGGAGCAAAGGGAGGAGAAGATGAAAAGCTGAAGGAGAGAGAAACAGCAGCAAAGACACAATGGGAAAAATGAAAGAAATAATACAAAACATTTACAGATGATGAGCAAGAAAGGATATGCCCTTTGACATGGGGAGCTGAGAAGGCAGAAAGGAGGGATCCCTGCTCCTCATCAGCCAAAACCCTCCCAACCCTTCCCTGCTCTCATCCAGCCACTTCTTTTGTTGCTCCATCTTAAAATATTGTTGGGGCTCTGGCCCCCCATTCCTTGTGTTCAGATCGTGGTGTTGGTGACAACCCAAGGAGCCCAGAGAGGCAGATTTGCCATAAAAATGATAGGAAATAATTAGAAAACAATAACTTCAGCTCTGCACAATTAATTGTGCTCAAGCAGAGGGCTCACAGATTAGCTTTGGGCTCTGGTGTTCCACAGATCATCCAACAGCCATCAGAGTTTATGCAAAAGAATATCTAGCTCTTCACTGTCCATCCCACAGTAAAACAGATTTATAGTTTTATATTTAACAACTGTAATTAAGGTACTTTTTTATCTAAATAGCAAAAAAAAAAAAAAAAAAAAAGATTCTGCAAATATTTTCGGTTTGAAAGGCATTTTAATAAAAGTTTGCTGAAAGTCTTCCCCAAATTTTCTTGGTGCAGATTTTAAAGAATGTCTGTGTGTCTTATGTGTCATCATAATACTGCAGAGAACATCCAGTATTCTTAAATTAAAATGTCCAAGCATTTTGAATGGTTAAATCAGTGGTTTTCTCAAAAAAAAAAAAAAATCCATAGGGGAAAAAAATAAAATTTAGAGTAGTAGATTTCTTATAAATTCCAATTAAACGTTTTGAGCATCAGAGGGGAGAGAGTCAGCCATAAACACCCTTAGAAAAATGTTTTTAAAGGCAACTGAGGGAGCTAAAATATCCCAGAGTGATGCCCCTACGAGTCAGACATCAGCGCTTTTCTCATGGGGTGGGTTTTTAGTATGGAGTCCCGGGGTGCTGATAGAATGAACTGCACTTTTTCCTCATACTCCCTCTGTGCTTCCAGACCTGCCTCGTATTCCCGTTTCCTCTCCTTTTCCTCTTCCTCCCGGAGATACTGCCGGTAGGAAATCTGACTGGTCAGCTGGTCCCGGTATTCACTGGCTTTCTGTATTTTTCTGGAAATGCCAAATGAACAGGGCTTTTAAGAAGGGTGGGTAAAAACAATAAACGTTGTTGTTGTTGTTGTTGTTATTATTATCGTCATCATCAAATCTTTGTTCGCAAAGCCTAGCCACAATGATAATATTATTATTATTGTTGTTGTTGTTGTTGTTGTTATATATGTCAGCATTCAAATTTAGCCTAAAGAACCATTCAAGACTCGTTTCAGGTGTTAACAACAACTCCCACTGTTAAGCAAATGCTGACCTTACGTTCTTCGGGTAATTAATTGTGTTCTGTTGTATCTTATGAAGCAGAGTAAAAAACTGGTGCCTGATGAGCACGAGAGCAGGAACAGCTCCTTGCAGTCAGTGTTGAGCTCCCAGTCCTCTCCTGGCTGAGCAGCCTGACCCCCCTGCCCGCTCCTCTGCTGAGGAGAACAAGTCCCTGCCCGTGGGGCCCGGGCTCCTGCTGCACTAATATTCCTGGAAATGGCTGTCACAAGGAATCATTCCTCCATCCCTCCTCAGGACTCCTGGATTGCTTTCACTGCCCTCTGGAGAAGCAGCAGAAGTCTTAGGTGTTCAGGCACGAGTCACACAGGCACTTAAAATGCCAACAGCCTGGTCAGAAACTCCACAAGAGCTGTGGCACAAAGCCTTGCTGACACTGCTGATGCCCTCTGGGCCAAGTGGGGCACATCCCAGCGTGTTTCCTTCAGAAGGGTGACATTTCTGCCACAGCCAGGAGGTTGCTCCCAACAAAGCCATCGGAGGGCACAACAAAAGCTCGGGATGGAGCTGCTGGGTTTCAGCCCCACAGAGAAATGGGGAGAAGGAGGAGCACAAAAGGGGAATTAAGCGAGGTAAGGCCCTTTGCCCAAGGTTTTGCATGACACCCAGAGGAAGATTTCAGCTACTGCGTGCTGAAATGCCCTCATCCAGAGGAACTGGGAGGGAGGGAGAGCCGGTTACACATTCCACACCCCTGCTGTGGTATTTTGATGTCTGATTTAGGGACATGTGTGGGTGGAGTTCAGCGATAAAGCCTGAACACTCGAGCTCTCCTGAGTAAAGAACAAACAAACCTTGCACTAAACCCTCCTCCCCAAACCTCTGGGACTTGTAACAACACCTCAGAGCATGAGGGGATGTATTTAATAAAGGGGATTCATGTAAGTTGCACGATGATCCAAAAAGACCAAAGCAAGGGTATGTGCCATTATTTGCAGGCTGAGATCAGAATTAGTGGTTTAATACCAACTGTAATATTACAGGTCTGGTATTAAGCAGCTATTAACCCTCTGAGCAGAAGAAAGCCCACCCAGTACTCTTTAAGTTATCAGAAAATGAGAATTAGCTTACTCAGAAAGTTCAAAGGAGCGATCTGCAAGGAAAGGAACCGATGGCATAAAAGCAAAATACCTTGCACGTTTTAGTTCTTCCAAACGTTTGTATTCTCTGAATGTTTCAGCTAACAGCTTCCTCTCTTCAGCAATTTCTAATTGCTTCTCTGCCTTTTTCTGCACTGAAAAACAAAACCCCAAAAGCACTTTTAGAAGGTAACAGCTCTGCCAAGCTTGAAGACAGCATTCAGGCCCAGCAGCCTAAAGGGGAAGCCTGAGTTTTGTTGCTTCTGCAGAGGCACACAAACAACAGCAAGTGTATTCTCAGCTTATTTGTCTTTCACCTGAAAGTTTTCCCATTCAGAACTTCATAATAATGTCATTAATAATAATGACTGCTCGCTCCTGCAACCCTTACTTTACTAGGTTTTGCTCTGGTGATTTCAGTGGGAAATTAGTGTAGGAGTGAATTTTGGGAGGCAGTGAGGTTTGGGGACATCACACCATTGTCCACTCAACCATCCACCCCATACAAGCTGGGCCAGGTGCTGGACAGACCTGTTCAGGTTTAGGGCACAGGCAGCAATCTGTGTTAGCACTTACACTTCTCCTTCATCTGCTGCTGTCTGGTATTCACGACATCTCTCAGCAGCTGAAATCGAGCTTCCCTCTCCAGTTTCAACTTCTCAAGCCTCTCAGCCCAAACCTGATCATTCTCTTCCTTGAAAATCTTCTCATCTTGTTCTTCTCGCTCTTTGTCCTTCTCCAGCTGTTCAGCCAGGTGTGCCAGGTAAGCAAGCTGGTCCTTAAGCAGCTCTTGCTGCAAACACACAGATATTTGCAGGTCTGAGTAAATGAGTTCAAAAAAGCCCTACAAAACCTGAAGAGGAGGTTTCACAGCCAGTGTTGGAGCTGGGAGAGCAGAGCTCCATTCCCAAAGCACCCTAAAGTTGGACAACCTATTTGTTTAAAATTTAAGAAGTGGCAGGCATATCCATCATTTCCTGGCATCTCGAAGAAATCTGACATGAGGGCTTGCATATATATATATTATAAATATTTAAATATTTAAAAGTCAGAATTAATTAATTAGAATAAGTTAAATATTTACTTTTTTCTGCAGTTAAAAAGAGTCACTAAATCAGGTCCATGAGACACAAAATGTCCTTCCAACCTCCACTGCATCCACGCAGTATAAGGACGAAAAGGCTCAGATGATTTATACATAATGAAATCAGGATTTCCTGGGAGCCCCACTTCTTTTTGTCCAGCCTGGTTGCCTTGCTGATTGCAAAGCCTGCTTTAGAGTGCTTGCTGTGGTTCAAACAGAGCTGCAGAGCACTGGCAGGAGGAGAGCCAACAGGCTGTGCAACAAAAGAATCAGCTCATCCAGGGAAAAGGACTTGTGCCTGTTACTCTGGGAAGTTCACAGGGCCCTCAAAACCAGCCCAGATGAAGTGCTGCCCCACAACTTCACAACGAAAAACCCTTACTTTTTTTTTGGTTTTCTCCTCAAGGTCCCTCTGGGGGTCCTGAAAATCTTGCTCCAAGATCATCTTCTCCTCAGCAAGCTGGCTTTGTTTCTCCTCATTCAGACGATCCCTCCTGTCCTTGGCTGCTTTGAGCAAAACCTCCCTGCATTCCTTCTGCTTGTGCCGTCTCCGCCTCTCGAGCTCCTCTTTCTCCTGCCTGACCAGGTTCTTCTCTTCTTCCTGCAAGGGTAGAATCAGCCAGCTCGTAAAATCACTGCACAACTTCTCAGGCTAAGTTGGTTTTCACTGGAGCACTGAAGAGCAAAGCCCTTCTTGCTGACAACAAAACAACTAGCGCCATCCACTAGGTGTTAGAGCACGAGCATTCGTTAGGATTTAGGATTTTTCGCTGCAATTACAGCATAAAAAAACCCTTCAGAATAAAAACTGATGTTTTCCAGATGTTTCAGGCAGACAGATGGAGCCATCTCTTTGGGGAAATCAGTATCATTGCAGCAGGTATGTGATTTACATCCAAGTTTTCACACAAACAGCATAAGCACTGACAAACAACAGGGTGATGGGTCCCTCCTGTTTCTTTGCATGTTGTGTCCTTTTTCTGCACTGGATGCATCTCTGCTGGACATAAAGTTCCACCAGTCACTAATTGGATCTTTATGTTCTGATGGGTGGTTAGTGGATTTCCATGGCTTGAAATCACTTTATATTGAAAAGAACAGAAAAATGCACGGTAAAACGGAGTTCATAAGAAAGAAACAATGAAAAAAAATAGCAAATGTATATTCAAGATCAAGCAGGTATGTGTATATTCAAGATTATTTAGTTCCCAACAAAAATCCAGAGTAGCATCATGAACTAATATATAAGCATGATTTCTGGACTTCTTGCATTTGAATAAATCTACAAGCACAACTGCACTTAAACATGGTTATAAAACAGCGCTGGACCATCATCAGCTTATTTACAGCTCTCTGAAATCATGCTTCAGCTATCTTGAAGGCACACAGTCTTTTGTCGACCTGTCTTTAAATTAAATGTCTCTTTTGTCATGTGAAATAAGTCTTCTAAAACCCATCAGCAGGCTTGTCATGAACGTTAGCGTGGCTAATTTCCCCCACAAGGAAGCACTCCCTACGGAACATCCCCTTTTTATGCTGGACATAAAAGCACCCACGGATTCTTGCAGTGTTTCAGAGCCAAAGCTCTGCCTGAACTGTCAAATTCCCTTTCAGAAGCTGGTAAAGCAGCTTTGAAACTCGATACATATAATTAGAGCAAGAGAATAAGTAATCCAAAAGGCTTTGAACAAGTAAAGGTGGAAAGCAAGTGGAAACAGTCAGCAGTCTGCTGTGCAAGTTGGCACGTGGAATTCTGATGTCAGTGAAGTTGTGTGAGAGTAGCCAAGGATGGGATCCGTGAAAGTTTACACACTGGGGGTAACACAACGTTGCTAATAGACAAAGAACTGATTACCAAGCACCCACCTGCAAGCCAGGACCAAAGTGCTACGGCAGAAACTCAGGGAACTACAGCCAGGACAACAAGAATTCCACCACTTCCTCGAGGAATCACAGTTCTTGAAGGGAGAGGAAAGACAGAGGAGGAGGAGGAAGGTGGCTAATGTAGGTGATGTAAAGGAAAAAAGAGCTCTTTCTGTTTGGTCATCCTCTCTGAGATATCCTGATGCACGCATAGAATCTACGTGGTGAAGCTGCGGGTTTTGTTTCACTAAAAAATCTATTTTCATCAAAAAAAAACCAGGAGAAACTTTTATACACAGAGACACTTAGCTGTTCACAGTGTCCCCTTCACCCAGATGAAACCCCCTGATCATCAGGGGCTATCAGCTCTGCACTTAGGAACCTGTAATGAGGCCATCTGCCATCCCCCTCTTCTGCTGAGAAAAGATTACATCCCGTTTTCCATCCAGAAACACCCCTTTCAGAAAAGCTTTTTTTTCCCAGAAAATAAACCACTTCATCAGAAATGGATCTCCCCTGACAGAGCCCAGGGCAGATGTCTTCAAGGGAAGCTACAGAGTCTTCTATTCTATTAGCATTTTTCTGAAAAGATCAGTTAAGTAGCAGTGTTCTTTGCCTGGGAGGTTTGGCTGTTCCTTAGAAGTTGTTACAAGAAAATAACAATTCTGCATGTTTTTAAATAAGCCAAACATTACACCCTAGATTGGAATAGGGCCTCTGCCATTTCACAAATGGAATTTTCAGAGCTTTAGATTCATTATTGTCTTCATTTTTTAAAAAAACAGTGAAATACATATATCTTGCCAACATCAGCTTCCAGTGTCTGACAAAAAAAAAAGCATCCTATTCAATCTCTACATGTAAATAGCTGCAAAATGAAGACTGAGAGAGCTTAGGTGACGCCTGCTAAGTTTTGAAGACAATAAAATAAATAAAAAACAGGATGTGGATTCTGAAGTTCAGTCTGCTGGAGCACAAGCAGTTGGGATTTTTCACATAAATGTGCCCGTGCCCTTGGCCAGCCACCTACCAGCACTTACCATGATGATTAAACACGTGTATTGTAGTCTGAGATCTGCTGTTACACACACCAGCTGGGAAACAAAGTTCTCCAGCTATCCTACTGGAAATCAGAAAACTGCAGAGATGTCTGACAAAAGCTTAAAAATGTTTCTATTTCTCACAAAGGTCCTGAGAGGCTTTGAGGGCCGAATTCCTTCACAGTGCAGAGTTTGAGAAGATGAATTTCCCTCTCTGCAAACAGGAATGCCTTTGACACAGCTCTGGAAAAGAAGCTTAGCATAATAGCACAGGCTCAGATACTAATGGAATCAGAGAAGACACAAATAAGGGATGGATTAGTGTAAATGTCTAGCAAGCCTATCATGAGGAGGGCTTTATACACAACCCCTGAATACAGAATGGTATGGAAATTACCAGCCATTCAGCCTCCTCTTTTTTCAGCTGCTCCTCCTCCACTTTTCGGGCGCTGAGCTCGGCCACCTGGGCATCGAGCACGTTCAGCATCTCCTGAATCCGCCCCGCCGCTTTCTGCTTCTCCAGCTCCTCTTGGTGATCCTTAGCCAGCAGTTCCTTCTCGCAGATCTCCTCCAGCCTCCTCTCCTCCATCTTCTCTTCCTTTTTCAGCTCCTCCTTCAGGGCTTGCTGGGCCAGCTGGCTGTCACTCGTTTCCTTCTTGTTCCGCCTCACGCACAGCGTGCGATACTCGTCGCAGCGGTTCCTGAAAGACAATACAAAATTTAAAAAAAAAAAAAAAATCTCAAAACAATAAGCAAGTCTGGAGGCGTGTGATGGATGGAGGCTCCCAGATTGTAACTGCTCAAAGGATTACAACTCAGGGTGACACTCGCTGCTTGGAACCACAAAAAGCCTGATTTGATGGAGATTTTCGGCATTAATGAGTTGAAGAACTTGCATTTGTAAAAAAAAAAACAAACCTCTTTTTAAGTGAAGTTTTGTGGGATACTCCAGACAAGCTGCAATAAAAGCCTGGAGAAGCTTTTCAATTTTCAATTTTTTCAATTTTCAATTACCCTTTGCAAGTGAGTTGCATATAAAGAGGTAATTTATCTTCAGCTGAAGATTGAACTAATTGCCGATTCTGCTTTTATTTTTGCAAACAAAGCACTACTGAGATCAACACGTGCTATCAAACCTTATTTAATTTGAGCAATCTGCAAGCACTTTTAATTCTGTTCTACAACCGAGGTACAGATTTTGATAAGGTCAGAATGTGAAACACAATGGTGAAGACCCACAAGTGTAACAACTGTAAGCTCTTAGGATGTGTGATAGACACATGTGGATGCTCTGAAATAAAAAGATATCTCACAATTTCATGCTGAATCAAAACCATCTTCTACAGATTATTGCAAAGCTACTTAGGAATTCGTGGCAGACATCTGAGGGTATCATTGTCTGAATTTTGAACCCCTGCATGGCAGCAGAAGTTACCTGCACAACGTGAAACACAATCATACTACACAACCTTTATTGACAATCCTGTGTAGTAAAAAATACTAAATCTTCATCAGGCAATGAGCCAGTTGGAAATGTCCAAGGCCAGGTTGGACAGGTCAACAAAATGTACTACAGCATTGCTGGTTTTCACGTGTTCTACCACTGGAATCTATCTTCCATCTCCTGGGCACCTGTTATTAAAGTTTACAGCACTAATTAGTATTCATGAGAAACATTTCTCAACTGCTGTGAGGGACACGTGCCATTATTAAGATGTGAAATCTTACACCATTAGCAATAACTAACATTGTGTTAACTTAACACAATGGGTTCAAAAGTTCTCTCAGCAGTGAAGGACGAAAGAATCAGTTATTCTTTTCTGGGATTATAAAATAATCTGATATTAATCGAATCTCAGAGGGGGGGAGAAGTTAATTATTTACGTTCGGCGCTGCTAGAATTTTAATATAAAATAAGCCTGTAATTTCTTGATTTCATCAAAATAATTCCTTCGAAGCAGCTTTTACAGCAACCTCTAAACACCTGCTCCCCCAGATGGCTGCTTTTCCTCCTCACTTTGCTATCTTAAGCTTCTTATCATTAAAACTGTGTCTGTGTGTGGCTACTTCCCAAAGTCAGAACCCCCCCCACACACACACCAGTTATTTATTCAGTATGAAGTTGCTGGGATAACAACATTCCCACGTGGATGCTTCTGATGTTACCACAAGAAAGAGGATGTGATCTGTGCTTTATGCAGATTTTAAGCTGTTGCAGCTTTCTTTAAAGTTAGCAATGATGAACAAGCCCTCAGGTTGGCACTGGCTGGATGTCTTCTCATACAAGGTGTAGCCCTCTGTGAAAATTAATTCCAGCAGGACTCTGGTGGCCCCAAGGTCTGTCCCCTCTGTCACCTCAAGACAAAGGGCTCCTCCTGACTGACATCACCGCTGAGAAGCTGTCAAAACCTGTCCCCTTCAGGCCACAACCCCAAAAAAAACCCCAAACCAGCCTACAGGGCTGCTACAATTGCTGCCTTTTGGGACTCTGGAATAATGGATGAGAGCAAAGGTGCTCCTTTACCTCAGGTTTGAGAGAAGTGCCTTGATAAGAGTTAAAGGAAGTACAAACAAGCATCTATCAGTTTTCAGAAAGATATTCAAACTAGAGGTAAATTCACAGGCAAAGGGGAACAGAAAATCATGTGTACATCCACCTGCTCCTGGACTGGCTTCCCAGGGCTCCTCTGGGATTGCCCCAGAGCAATGATCTCCAAAGTGGGGCGTGCAGGAAGAGAATATCTTTTGTACCACTAATAAATAACATCAGAAAGTAAAAAACAGTGTTTATTTCTTCTTTACCCCACCCTCTTTTAAATTCTGGTTTTGCATATTTTTCATAGTGTACACAGTACACCAGCACAATAGTACAAGCATTTAATTTACAAATAAGTAAATATATTGGGCAGGACTGCTGGGATTTTTTACAGCTAGGGCTGTTCAGCCAAAGAGGTTTGGAGGCCACTGCCCCAGAAGATGGGTTGTGACAAAATGACAGACTCCTGTTAGTGGATTTTCACTGATCCTGAGCAGCAAAGCCTGCTCCCACATCTCTGCCTGGACCAGGATGGTTTAGGAGGAAAAGTAACAGCTAATAGCCAAAAAAACCCCCAAATTTGGGGCCACCTAAAGAAAAATACGTGCAAGGTTGAGATATTAGAAATTACTAATCTAATCAGAAGCAACCATCACAGCAGAGACTTCCTTTCAGGGAAGAAAAGACTTCAAAATAGAACTAAGAATATGCACATGAAGAGAGATACCTGCCACAGACAAAGTGAACTGCTGTTAGCTGGTGTTTATTTGAGTTCTCTTCTTTCATAGGGACCTTAATTTAAGGCTAGAAAGGGACAAAAGTAGAGGAACTAACTGTGGAATGTATTCCCATTACATCTGGACAGTCAAAGAGAAGGACTCTGTGCCCTGTGGGGTGAAGATTCATTTGCAAAGATACCCCAAGACTGCCACTCAAAACAGATTTCACTGCCTCCAAATCCTCTGAGAAACTGCAGCCAGCAGAAGGCCACCAGTAAAGCTCCCCCAATTTTAATGGGATGAATATTGCTTAGATCCAACAGCAGAGTGGGAAAGGTAAAGGGATAATAATAGGATAAAATAACTCCCTGAGTGAAATATAGATGTACAAGGTGGTACTGGGAAGACAAAAACCTCAAATATTAAGACAGGCAGCTGCAGCATGAAAATTCAAGTATTTGACACCAAATGATGAAATCCAGTGGTGGTGGTGATATCCATTTTGCAGTTAAAATACCTAAAATTAGATACCTAAACAGCAATCTACATATGTGCTGAATTCCCACTCTGATCAATGGGAACTCAATCCCAGCCAGTGCTGACTTTTATCCCCAGCCTCTCCACGCTGAGGAGCGGGTGTTTTGGATTTCACAGCCCTGTGGGAGACACTTCAAATGACTACAGTTAAATAACGTCATTCTTTCTTTCATCCCTTCCTCAGAAAACCAGATTTCCAAGAAAGCAACGAGCCAGATCTCATGCCAAGGCCTCAGAGCTTACTGAGCACCTGCAAAGTCTTACTGCCTTGGCACAGAATTTCAGGCTCCACTAAAACCTGAACTGCAGCTGCTACTCTTGAAAAGTATGCAGTAAACAAAACCACTTGGTTTTTTGGACAGTCTTTTCAAGGATCTTTGACTTAGAGGGATCTTTTCGAGGATTTTCGACTCTGCTGTTAGCTTAGTAAGCACCATTTAGGCAAAATTAACCTTCCTGTACCACCCTGTTCACTCCAAGTGTATAAAGCTGGAATGGGAACTGCAAAAACAGCTGGCTTGGCAGGTGGAAGTGCAGGGACAAGGAAGGACACTACACTTGCAGGAATTAACCACTTTAATTTTTTTCTGCCTCGTTTTAATCACATTCGCCTCTCCTTCCTCGATTTATGATTGCCACGTTCTCGGTAAATTGTCCCTTCATATTTACTTGGGGCAAATCCTCTCTTATAAGATATTCTTATGGCAATACCTGAATTGCTGCTCTCGTTTCTCAGCCACCTGTTGTTGCCTTTCTCTCTCCCTCTTCTCCCTCAGTAATTTTATTTGCTCCTTCATCTTTGCTTCTTTGTCCTGTGCCTCCATTTCTGCGAGTGTGTCCATCTCAGCAAAGTATTTAATCTCCTCTTCCTCCAGAAGCTCACGAAGCCTGTGATGAAAACATTTAAATAGAGGCTAAAGCAATCCTTCTGTTGAAGGATAAAGTTTGAGTTTGCTTGTTATTAGCACAAAACGAGCACTGGGCTCCTTTCAACACTTCTTGTCCAGTGCCAACCACCCTCTGGGGGAAGAACCTCTTCCTGAGATCCCTCCCTTTTCTATGCATCTTCCATGAGAAAATCGTGGCAAATTGGCAATTTTTAAACGTGCCATCATTCACCTCCCTACTAAACCTAGCAGTGAGAAAGAAACCTGGGGCTACAGAATCCAGAAATTACCAATTCCAGCCCAAATGCAGAAAAGGACCTGGACCAGACAAGCTGAGTGCAAGCCAGCAATGCACCCTTGTGGCAAAGCAAGCAACCAGCAGCTTGGGCTGTGAGAGAACCTTCATGGCTCTAAAATAATCTAAAGTGAAATACTAACTGAGAAATTAAACGGTCTGATTTTTCCCTAAGACCAGCACAGCACAATTCTGTTGTTTACAGGGCAGTGATATGCCTCACCTTTAGTGTCTTCGAAAGACTTGTGAAAAATTTTTTTCTTTTTTCACCTTTTTTTTCATTCTGCAAAATGTCATTTGCAGGACCTAAACGTCAGCTTGATGAGACCGCAATGAAATTCCTCAGTTAACCCCAAAAAATAGAATTTCTGACTCTCTGTGAGCCAGAGAAGCTGTGGATGCCCACGGCAGGTGGGTTAGAACTAGATGATCTTTAAGGCTCCCAAACCATCCTGGATTCTCTGATACTGGAAGTGTTTAAGGCCATGTCAGACGACCTGGGAACAACCTGGTCTAGTGGAAGGTGTGCACAGGGGTGGAATGAGATGAGCTTTGAGGTCCATTCTGCGATTGCACCAAGCTACTCTTAATTCTCTTTAAAAATCAAGCAATGAAAGTGCTGCACTGCTGCTTTTGTCCTGCATTTGGCAGGCAAGGAGTCTCCAAACACCACCTAAACAACACTAGTTACTGTGTTTGAACGCCTGTCACTGATGCCTGGCTCTCTGGGCACACACTGAAGTTGGAAATGGCAAAGCAGCTACTGGTATCAGCTACCTGTTTGCTTACCTATCCCTCCTCACGTCGATCTCCTCCAGATAATCGCGCATTTTTGCCCGGGCCTTCTCCTCCGCCGCCCTGTGCACCCATTTTTGCTCCCTGCTCTTCTGCCAGTCGCAGACGTTCCGGTAGTGCTGGAACACCCGCAGCTCACGAGCGTACTCCCGCCGATCGCCCTCCCTCAGCCGCTCGGCCAAGATCTCCTCTTCAAGGGCGTTTTTTTTGTAAGGTTTGGATATCTGCGAGAGAAAGAAATTCAGAGAAAGTGTGGAGATCTCGTAGAAATCTTCTAGGATTCAAGGGGGTCTACGGGGGAGCTGGAGAGAGACTCTTCATCAGGAACTGTAGTGGCAGGACAGAAGATAATGAGTGCAAACTGAAAGATAGAAAATTTAGGCTAGATATGTGGAAGAAGTTCCTGGATGTGAGGGTGGAGAGGCCTTGGCACAGGTTGGCTCTGGGTCCCTGGAAGTGTCCAAGGCCAGGCTGGACAAGGCTTGGAGCAACCTGGGATGGTGGGAGAAGGTGGAACGAGATGAGCTTAAAGGTTCCATCCAATCCTTAACATTCTACGGTTCTGTGAAATGTCAGTGGTGAAAATGTAATCAGTTATTCTTGGGTGGCTTTTTGGTGGAATTCACAGCACCAGACTCCACAGGGCCCCCATCTCACATTGCACTGGGCTCCCCCAGGACCCCTCCACAGGACTGGGGTCCCTGGGACCCCCATCCCACACAGGACTGGGGTCCCTGGGACCCCAATCCCACACAGGGCTGGGCTCTCCGGGACCCCCATCCCACACCGGACTGGGCTCTCTGGGACCCCCATCCCACACAGGACTGGGCTCTCTGGGACCCCCATCCCACACAGGACTGGGCTCTCTGGGACCCCCATCCCACACAGGACTGGGGTCCCTGGGACCCCAATCCCACACAGGACTGGGCTCTCTGGGACCCCCATCCCACACAGGACTGGGGTCCCTGGGACCCCAATCCCACACAGGACTGGGCTCTCTGGGACCCCCATCCCACACAGGACTGGGCTCTCCGGGACCCCCATCCCACACAGGACTGGGCTCTCCGGGATCCCCATCCCACACAGGGCTGGGCTCTCCGGGACCCCCATCCCACACAGGACTGGGCTCTCTGGGACCCCCATCCCACACAGGACTGGGCTCTCCGGGACCCCCATCCCACACAGGACTGGGCTCTCTGGGACCCCCATCCCACACAGGACTGGGCTCCCCCAGGAGACCCCACAGACAGCACCGGGCTACTGGGGACCCCCATCCCACACAGGACTGGGCTCTCTGGGACCCCCATCCCACACAGGACTGGGCTCTCCGGGACCCCCATCCCACACAGGACTGGGCTCTCTGGGACCCCCATCCCACACAGGGCTGGGCTCTCCGGGACCCCCATCCCACACAGGACTGGGCTCTCCGGGACCCCCATCCCACACCGGACTGGGCTCTCTGGGACCCCCATCCCACACAGGACTGGGCTCTCTGGGACCCCCATCCCACACAGGACTGGGGTCCCTGGGACCCCAATCCCACACAGGACTGGGCTCTCTGGGACCCCCATCCCACACAGGACTGGGCTCTCCGGGACCCCCATCCCACACAGGACTGGGCTCTCCGGGATCCCCATCCCACACAGGGCTGGGCTCTCCGGGACCCCAATCCCACACAGGACTGGGCTCTCCGGGACCCCCATCCCACACAGGGCTGGGCTCTCCGGGACCCCCATCCCACACAGGACTGGGCTCTCTGGGACCCCCATCCCACACAGGACTGGGCTCTCCGGGACCCCCATCCCACACAGGACTGGGCTCTCTGGGACCCCCATCCCACACAGGACTGGGCTCTCCGGGACCCCCATCCCACACAGGACTGGGCTCTCTGGGACCCCCATCCCACACAGGACTGGGCTCTCTGGGACCCCCATCCCACACAGGACTGGGCTCTCTGGGACCCCCATCCCACACAGGGCTGGGCTCTCTGGGACCCCCATCCCACACAGGGCTGGGCTCTCCGGGACCCCCATCCCACACAGGGCTGGGCTCTCTGGGACCCCCATCCCACACAGGGCTGGGCTCCCCCGTTCCCCCACACACATCACCGGGCTCCCCGGGACGCCCATCTCGCACATCATCGGTCTCCCCCGTTCCCCCACACACAGCACCGGGCTCTCAGGGACCCCGCTACACCGCACTGGGCCCCTCCAGGACCACCACCCCCCCTCATGGCTGCTCCCACCCGACACCGGCCCGGGCCTCCCGCCCCAACGTCCCCGCGGCTCCGCCGAGCGAAGCAGCCCCGGCCAGGCGGCTCACCACCGCCACGGCGTGCGGCATGGGGCCGGTGATGTCCCGGCACCGCGGGGCTGGGGCTGCCGGCTGGGGCTGGGCACGGGGCTGGGCACAGGGCTGCGAGCGGGGCTGCAGCGGCGCCGCCATGAGGGACGGGCGGGCGGACCGAGGAGCCGCCACAGCCGTTGCCGAGGGGACGCGAGGGCGGCGGGAGGGGCCTCATGGCGGAGGGCGCTGAGGGGAGGAGGGCGCTGAGGGGAGGAGGGCACTGAGGGGAGCAGGAGGGCGCTGAGGGGAGGGCGGGGGAGAGGGCGCTGAGGGGAGGAGGGCGCTGAGGGGAGAGGGCGCCGAGGGGAGAGGGCGCTGAGGGGAGGAGGAGGGCGCTGAGGGGAGGAGGAGGGCGCTGAGGGGAGAGGGCGCTGAGGGGAGGAGGGCACTGAGGGGAGGAGGGCACTGAGGGGAGGAGGAGGGTGCTGAGGGGAGGGCGGGGGAGAGGGCGCTGAGGGGAGGAGGGCGCTGAGGGGAGAGGGCGCCGAGGGGAGAGGGCGCTGAGGGGAGGAGGAGGGCGCTGAGGGGAGGAGGAGGGCGCTGAGGGGAGAGGGCGCTGAGGGGAGGAGGGCACTGAGGGGAGGAGGGCACTGAGGGGAGGAGGAGGGTGCTGAGGGGAGGGCGGGGGAGAGGGCGCTGAGGGGAGGAGGGCGCTGAGGGGAGAGGGCGCCGAGGGGAGGAGGAGGGCGCTGAGGGGAGGAGGGCGGGGGAGAGGGCGCTGAGGGGAGGAGGAGGGCGCTGAGGGGAGGAGGGCGCCGAGGGGAGGAGGAGGGCGCCGAGGGGAGGAGGGCGGGGGAGAGGGCGCTGAGGGGAGGAGGAGGGCGCTGAGGGGAGGAGGAGGAGGGCGCTGAAGGGAGAGGGCGCCGAAGGGAGAGGGCGCTGAGGGGAGGGCGCTGTGGAACCCCAGAGGGTGCCGTGAAACCCCGGAGGGTGCCACGGAACTCCCGAGGGTGCCACGAAACCCCGGAGGGTGCCACGGAACCCCGGAGGGTGCCACGAAACCCCGGAGGGTGCCACGAAACCCCGGAGGGTGCCACGGAACCCCGGAGGGTGCCACGGAACCCCCGAGGGTGCCGTCAAACCCCGGAGGGTGCCACGGAACCCCGGAGGGTGCCGTGAAAGCCCGGAGGGTGCCACGGAACCCCGGAGGGTGACGGAGCTGCCGGGGGTGACGGGAGCTCCGAGATCGTCCGGCCCGGCCCGGCCTTTAAGCCGGAGCCACCAGGCCGTGTCACCCCCTGTGGGTGCGGGTGCCTCTGCGTGGTGACTCCCTGAGCACCCCGTTCCGATGGATCCTAAAAAGTGAATTTTTTATTTTTTTTATTTTTTTCCCAACATCTAGTCTGTTCTTAACATCTATACAAAAAATAGAGATCGGTTTTATGTGTAACAAACAGTGCGCAGCGCTGCCATCTGTTAGAAATCTAAAAATAAACGGGGGGTGTGCGGATCCTCGAAACCCTCCAGCAATGCTTTTTGTGAAGTCCCCTCTCTACCAGATTTGAAAATATCTCCTCCTGAAAAAGCCGGGTTTGGTCCAAAGACAGTGAGGATGCCTTGTCACTGAGTTGTTTTGATTAAATGTTATATGAAATTATACAAGAGATTCTCCCTAATTTAGATGCCAAAAGGGATCCTGGTCACTGGTTTTCCTCCCTGGGGATAAATATATAGGATATAGGATGTATGAGAGAGAAAGAGAGAGGGGAAATAGGATTTATGTAGGATGTAGTCTGTGGTGGGAAAATATTGAAAGGACAGAAGAGCCTTTCTGCTCTTCAAGGAAGTATGAGAAGCTGATTGATATCAACCGATGAACAATTCCCTCTTTGTACGAAAGAAACCTTTGAACTTCTTCGTGTGGAAGAAAAATTAACTTGATTTAAGGGAACCAAAGTCCTCCCTGGTCACACTCCCTCATGCCATGCCTTCTTCTGACCCTTCCTCCTCAGGAAGCCAAACGAGTCCTTCAAAGCGCTTGCTCGGGGAAACCTTGGGGGTTTTTTTAGGTCTTTTGGGTACTTTTATTTATTTTATTTTTTTTTCCTGAAGGATTTGCTGTCTGCTCAGATCCACATGACCGGCTGAGTCAGGAACAGGAGCGGAGAGTCACAGGAGCGTCGCATGAGCGGCGTGAGGGCTGAGAATTTTGAGTTGGAGGCTGAGAAGAGCTCTGGGGGTTTTCAGAGTGAATAAAGGAAGCAGCTGGTGGGGCAGCTTTGCCTCGGCCTGGGCTGCCAGTGGTGCTGGTTTTTTATGGTGCTGGGTTTTTATGGTCCAGATGTACAAGCACCAAGGTCAGGGCCCTTCTCCGACCACGTCTGAGCTAGGCACCACCAAAAAAATGCTTTTTAACCCCAAATCCCCACAGTGAGAAGGAGTGAGAAGCAGAATCAGCTGCTCTCCCCTCTCCACACCCACAGGCAAGTCGAGAAGATGTTTTTATGCTTCCTTCCTTCCTTCCCTCAGCCTTGAAAGAACAAAGTGTAACCACAAAAAGGGAACAGTGTGATGGAGGGGTGAATAATCAGTGTATCTTATCTATCCCCACCAGTGGATTTACAAAGTTCGGCAGATCCAGCCACTAAAACTGCATTTATTTCTGTAAATGTAGTCCTTCTGTGGGCTCTCTGCTGGTGGGGGACAGAGAATCCTTCCCTTCCTACTTCAACTCCAGGCAGAAGCGATTTCCCTACGGGAAAAATGAGAGTATTAGTTGCTGGGAAACGCATTTTTTTCACGCCTGGGACAAGAACTGAATGTGTAACCCAGCTGGAATGTTTAAAGAGGAACTGAAAGTAGTTGAGTTTTTCAAACTTCGCTGGCTGCCAATTTTATGAGGTCAGTAGAAGATTATTTCACGTTTTTAGCTGGAAAGCTGAGCCTGCCCACTGCAAATTTCCCTTCCTGTTATTTTTACGTGAGTTTTTTTCAACAGAAATGGTTCCAAGAAGCAAGGTCATGGAGTATGAAGATGCCTCTGCATCATCCTCACATGCCAGTCACAGGAGACTGACTTTCTGTCCCCAAGCAAGGCAAGGCAAAAGAGAGAAGAGAAAAGAGAAAAGAAAAGAGAAAAAAGAAGAGAAAAAAGAAAAGAGAAAAGAGAAGAGAAAAGAGAAAAGAAAAGAGAAAAGAAAAGAGAAAAGAAAAGAGAAAAGAAAAGAGAAAAGAAGAGAAAAGAGAAAAGAAGAGAAAAGTGAAAAGAAAAAAAGAAACAAAAAAAGAAAAGGGAAGGGAAGGTTTGGGAAGAGAAGAGAAGAGAAGAGAAGAGAAGAGAAGAGAAGAGAAGAGAAGAGAAGAGAAGAGAAGAGAAGAGAAGAGAAGAGAAGAGAAGAGAAGAGAAGAGAAGAGAAGAGAAGAGAAGAGAAGAGAAGAGAGAAAAGTGAAAAGAAAAAAAGAAAAAAGAAAAAAGAAAAAAAGGGGAAGGAAAGGAAAGGAAAGGAAAGGAAAGGAAAGGAAAGGAAAGGAAAGGAAAGGAAAGGAAAGGAAAGGAAAGGAAAGGAAAGGAAAGGAAAGGAAAGGAAAGGAAAGGAAAGGAAAGGAAAGGAAAGGAAAGGAAAGGAAAGGAGAAAAAGAAAAGAAAAGAAAGAAAAGAAAGAAAAGAAAAGAAAAGAAAAGAAAAGAAAAGAAAAGAAAAGAAAAGAAAAGAAAAGAAAAGAAAAGAAAAGAAAAGAAAAGAAAAGAAAAGAAAAGAAAAAAGAAAAGAAAAGAAAAAAGAAAAGAAAAGAAAAAAGAAAAGAAAAGAAAAGAAAAAAGAAAAGAAAAGAAAAAAGAAAAGAAAAGAAAAAAGAAAAGAAAAGAAAAGAAAAAAGAAAAGAAAAGAAAAGAGAAAAAGAAAAGATATTAAAAAAAGGGGGTTTGGCAAGGTGGGGTTTTTTTGGTGTTCGGGAGGTTTTGGGTTTTTTTTTTAATTCCCTTATATTTCATTTCAAATCAAACTTCAGAATTCGCCCTTTCATTTTCATTTGGAGCATTTCCCCCCAAAATACCAATCATTCCTACAAAACTAGGAAGATAAGTGGTTTCTAGAAGATTTTTTTTTCTTATCAGCTTGCCAGGCTATCAGGAAAAGTAAAAATGTTGGGTTTTTTAAGAAATACTTGCTATTAACTCTACAGTCAGTTAATATTTAGTTCTGTAATGGAAATTAAGATGGCAAAGACTGGAGGAGCTGTCAGCCAGTCCTAAAGGTCTGACTTTATGCTGATCTTTACTCTTAAAGGATTTTAATTTTGGAGATCATCTTCACCCCACTTTCTGTGTGAGGATTTCTGTGTTTTCAGCAGCTGCACGGGCTGTTCTGGTGCCTCTTTTAATCAGCTGCGCCCTAAATTCACGAGCTGCGGGCAGAGACTGTCCATAATTTCTGTTTCCATGATTTCCTGCACATCCCCTCCAAAAATCCATCTCCTCCTGACAGAAACTGGCTCTCAGCTGCTTTTGCCAGGAAGGGGCAACAACAGGAAATTTGTTATCACCTCATCCTGAGAGAGGGGGGTGGGTTCAGCTCAGTTCAGGCTGCCAAAAGTCTGCCCTGCAAAACAAAGCCCTGGCTGAAAATCCTACACCTTCAGCTTGTTTGTAAAAGCACAGGGCTGATGGAAAAAAAAAAAAAAAGTGACGTTTTCAGACCTGTGCAGTCCCTGAATTCAAATCCTTCGACCTGTGGCCTCACATTTCAGTGGTTGGGATGCCCTGTGGAGCATGGAGAGTGACAATATCAGAAAGGTTTGGGTTGGAAGGGACCTTAAAGATCATCTCATTCCACGCCCTGCCATGGGAAGGGACATCTTCTACTATTTTGGGTTGCTCCAAGCCCTGTCCAACCTGGCCTTGGACATTTCCAGGGATCCAGGAGCAGCCACAGCTTCTCTGCCCAACCTGTGCCAGGGCCTCATCACCCTCAGAGTCAGCAATTCCTTCCCAATATCCCATCTAAACCAGTGGGAAGCCATTCCCTGTGTGCTGTCCCTCCATCCCTCATCCCAAA
The DNA here is from genome assembly GCA_038380795.1 of Pyrocephalus nanus. Lineage (NCBI taxonomy): Eukaryota > Metazoa > Chordata > Aves > Passeriformes > Tyrannidae > Pyrocephalus > Pyrocephalus nanus. The sequence continues at coordinate 951,654 of CM076263.1, read as the reverse complement.
TCCCTCTCCAGCTCTCCTGGAGCCCCTTTAGACCCTGCCCTGAGTGGGGCAGAGGGGAAGAATCCAGGACAATCAGCCCAGGACAATCAGCCCAGCCATTAACCCAGCACTGCCAAGCCCACTCCTGATCCTCATCTTCGAGGAGCACGTGCTTAAAAAAGGATGAAAGGATGGGTTTTAGATAGAGCAGGGAAGGGCTGGATGAAAGGAGACACTCGGAAGGCAGATCTGATGGAAGCTTTCACTTCACAACGCTCAGTTTAACCACGCTGAAAAGTTGCAGAAGTTTAAGAAAAAAAAACCAAAACACAAAAAAACAAAACCCAACAAACAAAACAACACTCCGAACTCAACAATAATTTCCTTTGACGTTTGTTCCCGGCACTCCTCCCACCCCCACGCTTGGAAATTGCCCGCTTGGCCACGCGTCCCGTGGGTGGGCAGGGCTTGGGGCGGGCGATGGGACGGGCTTGGGGCGGCCCCACGGAGGAAGGAAAGGGGTGGAAGAACCCACAGCCGGTCCCGATCACGACCCCAGAGCTTTTCCCGACATGGATTGTGGAGTCATCACCTCCAAGACCGTGCTGCTGCTGCTCAGCCTCGCCTTCTGGGTACGAGGAGGGGATGCGGGGGGGATGTCCCGGGGGGGAATCTGGCAGAGGGACTTGTCCCCTGATCCCGGGGGTTTCCAGGGGGTTTTTTAATTTACCTGTGTGCAGGTGACTCGTATTTTCCGTAGGGGAAACCCTGCTTAAGGTATTTTGAAAGAACGAGAAAATTTCGAGGTTATCTTAAAAAAAACCCAAACCCAAAACAACAACAAACTAGTAGTGTCGAAGTTTGTTTTTTCTTTCTTTTTTTTTTTTAATTTTCCTTTTGTTTTTGTTTTGTTTTGTTTTAATGAAGTAAGTTTTCCGCTAGTGTTTTGAATTAATCTTCCGGCTCGTTCTGTGATCGGGAGCGAGTGGAACCCTGTAGGGGCAATGGGATTACGCGCTGATGTTTGGGACGAGGAGCTTTTTGGGGGAGGAAAACGGCCGAGAACTTTGTTGCAGCTGTGTCCTTGGCGCAGTTACAGCTTTGCGAATCATTTCCTCGGTGATTACTTACAAGCAGGGAAAAAAAAAAAAAGGAAAAAACAAAAACGGTGTATTTGTGTATTTTGTAGCCTAATCCCCGCTGGTTTTTTGGGGTTTTTTTTGGCATCGGGGACTCGTGGCACGGCCACCTAGAAAAAGCCCCTGGTACTTTTTCATCTGCTGTAGGGGAACTCTAATCATGACTGAAATTATTAGGTCATCTGGATCCCTGAACCATCAACAATTATCCTCCTGAGTTTTGGGGTGACCCAGACGAGCCCTTTGGGTTGTTTTTTTTTTAATCCAAGGAAGAGCAAGGCAGCCCCAGAGAGCTTGTGGCATTCTGATGCTGCTGCTGCCATCATGACGTGTGGTAATCACATTGCAGCGGCAGAACCTGGAATTCAGGTTTTAGGAGGGCGGAGGAGGAGGGACTGATTATTTCCTTCTCCTTCAGAACATTTCTAGCAGCTGGAGGCTCTGCAAGTACAAGGCTCCAGATGATTATCAAAATTTGGAGCCCTTCTCTAAGGAGTAATTCATGTCCAGGCATCATCGTATGCTGCAGATCTTGCCCGGCTTGGAAGTGATGATGGAAAATAATTCACCACCTGCGTGTTCAGCAGCTGGTGCAGATCTGGTTCTTTGACAAGAGTTATTACTGAGGAAACGTCCTAAAAAGGGAGAATAAAAAATCCTCTTTTGGCTTTCTGATTATTACCGTTGTGCAGGAGTGAGGAAAGTCAGATCTTCCAGGATGACAAATAGAGAGGCTCCTTAAATGAGGTGAAAAAATCAGCTTCTCTCCTGGCATCAGGCTCAGCAGGTCATTGTGTTGGTGGAGAGGCTGTAAATGTGCATAACCCCCAAAAAAGGCACTGATTGAAGGGTTTTTTTTACTACACAGATGCCAAGGGTGGTGCTTGGAGCTGTGGGAGTTCTGCCGACCTCCAATTTTGCTAATTAGGGCGGGGTGTGTGGTGGTTTTGTGGGGAAGCTGGTTTGGCTCGTGGAACCTAAAAGAGGGAGAGGAAGGGTCAGAGGAGACTCTGATGTTCTTGGCAATATCTTTTAGGGGATTTGGCTGGGTGGAATGAAGTGCTGATGTTCATGGTCACTGAACAGCAGGGAGGAGGATAAGGATAAATTATTGCTGCTTGCTACCAGAGAGGTGTGAACTGTAATTTGTGGGGTGGGATTTGACCCCATAACATCACAGAGTGGTTTGGTTGGGAAAGGACCTTAAACTCATCCAGTTCCACCTGCCTGCCGTGGGTAGGAGCATCTTCCACTAGACCAGGTTGCTCAAGCAATCCAATAATTTTTGTGGTATCACTTTTAAGTCATTTTTACTGATGGGAAGGGATAAATTTACCCATAACAAAAAGCTCCTGCTTGTATAAATAATTTTAAATCCCTCGTACCAGTGATGGGTGGTTTGGGAATGCTTGCTCTGAAGCCCCAGTCAGAGAGAGGAAAAAAATTTAAAAACCCCACTAAAACAACAAGAAAAAGGGAAAGTTGAATCCCTCAGTGATATGAAAAATGTAGTGAGAAGCAAAGATTGTGGTGGAGATTATTGGTGCTCCACCTTCATGGTTAGAGGTGGGAGCAGAGTCCGTGGTGGAAAAAGCTGCTTAACCAAAAACTGCTTTGAGTTTCTTTCCTTGTGGTTCATCCAGAGAGTGAAACCGGGTTTTTCATCAGCTTCTGAAAGGGCTCAGGACCAAATTTCCCCTCTACATTCCTTGTTTCTGCTCCTCTCGTGGAGCTTCTGAGTCCCCCAGGGCTGAGGGGGGTGAGGCAAGGAGGGCTGGGGGACTTTTGGACCCAGCACAAGGAGTATTGGGTGGAGGGTTGGAACAGGGTGATCTTCGAGGTGCCTTCCAAGCCAAACCATTCCAATTTCTCCCTCTTTCCTGAACTGTGGTGGAGGAACAACCACACGATCCAGAGTGGCCGCTGATGCCGGCTCTTTCTACAGGGTGTTTGCACTTCGGGGTGATCCTCTCGAGTGTGCCTCGAAAGGGTCGAGTTCCTCCTGATTTTAAACTTATTCTGCCCCAAATCAGGTCTGACTGCCGGGAAAATCCGCTTAGCTGGATCTATAGGGGCCTCAGGGACGCAGTGAAAATGAAGAGCTGGCGTTGTGGGGTCGGGATGGCCATGAGGATTCCGAGGAACAAGCTCAGTGGAAGGACCTGCTGGAGGACACTTTATCGAGGGGGAACAGAAAGCAGCTCTTCTGTAGATGATATGAACGGAGTATTTCCATTGTCAAGTTGTATTGTGGAGCTGGCAGGACCCCTTTGCATCAGTAGAATCCCAAGCTGGATGACAGGCACTATTTCAGGGTGGATTAGAGGCATCTTCCCTGTCACCAGACATTTCCCCCAGGCTTTAGGATTAGCTCCACTGTGATTTGGGTGCAGCTTTGTATTTTGGGAGAATATGAGTGAAAAAGGTGGTGCTGCTTTCTCCTTGTTGTTGTGTTGTCTTCAGAGGCGTGTGATGCTCCCTGATGGTGATCAGCAGCAGCACCCTGACACAAAGGAAGGGTTTTAAGCATCAGAAGTTGTAGGATTTGGGGTAGGACTCCCTGTGTCTCCAGGAGGACATCCCACCATTTATTTATGCTTTGTAGGGTGCATGCTGGCTTTTAGGGATGGGAAAATAACCCTGGATTTAGGCTTTGGGAACAGAGGAAGGTGTGCTAGGACAACTCTTAAAGAGAATATTTACTTACTATAACTTGCAAATAAGCTCACTTAACCCAAAATCCACTCTCGAGTGGGCGAGTTTGCAACATGTAAAAACTTTTAACTAAACATTGTGTTAGGTTTGGAGTTGTTGTTGGGGTTTTTTTTTCCTGAAAAGGAGCTACAGGTTGTCAGGACATTTTGGCTGCTGCTCATCATTTCCATTTGAGGAAGAGAAGGGAAAAACAAGCGCTTCCCACCGTAGCCATCAGCAGCCCCGAGGTGTGTTTTGAAGACAGGCTGAAACATGTGATGAATATTTAGGTAATAACACGCTTTTGTTGGGCAGGAGTGAGCACAAAAATCAGATCTGTGCCTTGGTTATGTCCCAACTCTGGATGCCATGTGAGGTTTGAAGGTTTTAACTCGTGGGTGAGGATCAGCGGGATTTTGGGGGCTGCTGGTGCTGTGGGGGAAATTGAGGGCAGCTTGGGAGGGGTTCATAACCGTGGGGCTTTTTGCTCCAGTCCAAAACCACCTCGCCAAGTGCAGCAATTTCTCTGATTTTGTAAATCAGCCTTCAAATCGTCGTTCGCCAAGCCTAGCCATGATGATGATGATGATGATGATGATGATGATGATGAAATCAGTGTTTATCACAACTTGAGGGGTCTGAGGGAACAGAACAAGTGTGAGACCCCATCCTGTCTCCAGCTGGGGGGTCAAACATCACAAGAAGTGATGGAGTGTGATGATGGGGTCCAACATCACAAGAAGTGATGGAGTGTGATGATGGAGTTCTTGTGGAGAGAGTCCAGAGGAAGCCACGGAGATGCTCCAAGGGCTGGAGCCCCTGGAGCACCTGGAGAAGAGAAGGATCCAGGGAGACCTCAGAGCCCCTTGAAGGGCCTAAAGGGGCTCCAGGAAAGCTGGAGAGGGATTTGGGATGAGGGATGGAGGGACAGCACACAGGGAATGGCTTCCCACTGATTTAGATGGGATATTGGGAAGGAATTCCTGGCTCTGAGGGTGGTGAGACCCTGGCACAGGTTGCCCAGAGCAGCTTTTCTCCCTGCCTGTCCTTGCCCAGATGCTGCTGTTTCAGCCCTTCTGTTACCCATTGACAGGACCAGAGTTGGTGGCCACAACCTGAAGCGTGGGAAGGCCCCTCTGAACATCAGCAAACCCTTTTTCTTTGTGAGGGTGACTTGGGGGAACTGCTGGGAAGTTTTTTTCAGGCCAAGGGAGTCCACCAGGTCTAGGGCACGGTTTGTTTGGGCTAAGAGGAGTTTCAGGCAGCGTGTAGCCATACTGATGCTGGCGGGAGGTACCGGAGCAGGTACAGGGATAGCGTCTCTAGTCCATCAGAACAAGGAATTCGACGTTTAAGGGTAGCAACAGACGAGGACATAGCCCGGATCGAAGAATCCATCACGGCTCTCACAAACTCACTTAAGTCACTGTCCGAGGTGGTTCTGCAAAATCGCAGAGGATTGGACATCCTGTTCTTACAAGCAGGCGGCCAAGGTGCGAGAGAGATTAGAAAATCGAAAAAAGGAAAGGGAATCGCGGGACTGGTTCACGTCACTGTTCGATCAGGCACCCTGGCTCAGCACCTTGCTATCCTCTCTTACGGCAATGCTTTTCTTAGCGCTGATTTTCGGGCCCTGCATTTTTAACAAGTTCATGTCGTGTGTCGCGAACCGCCTGAAATCACTCAACATCATGGTGATCCAACGGCGGCAAATGCCGTAAATAGTGCCTTAAATGCAATTCCACGTAGTTTGCACTAACTTACAACTCTATACCTCGGCGTTAGAGCACATCTCTCTACCTCTCTAGGGTTCCTTTCTGAGCCGCTCATCGAGCCTTAAAACCTTTCGACCTCTACGACCTCTACGACTGAATTTTGCACTTTTTACATTACAGCCTGCTTTATGTAGCACGGGGAGGGGGGAAATGTGAGTAGATAGGGTCCGGCGTTCGGAAGACTTCGGGATGTACGGAAAAACAGGGACCACCTCCCTCCGATGCCTGACAGCCAACAGTAGTTTAGGTGATACCGTAAGCAGACGGAAATGACGGGGTAATTAAGCACTATAAAAGGTCATGACACCACCTAATAAACGCCATTTACCGTCCACCACATTGGTGTCTGCGTGTTAGTGGCCCGAGTGACTAAGGGGTAGTCACCGTGCCCTTCTCAAACCAGGTCGCCGTGCAACAAGGCAGGAGCTGTGAAGTGTTTGAAGCGAGTATAAAATGAGGAAGGCTTTCTCAGGAGGGCCTGAAATCACTCTGCAGAAAACCTTTTGCCTCCTTGGGAATGGAGTAAGTTCAGCAGCCAGGGAAGTGGTGAATGGGGAGAATAAATCTTGCCAGAAAATAATTCCACTCAGGTCATGCAATCCGGCTGTTGGGCAATAAAATAAATGATTTCTGGAGGAAACCTGCAAACCCTTTCGGGCAGAGGATTTACCTGTCGAGGTGGAGAATCAGAAAGGAGCAGTTTGGAAAGGGGGGTTTTGTGGACATTCCTGGTTCTCTCCCAGGATGTATTTGTAGGAGTTTGTGGCAGAAGACAGCTGCTGTTGCTGTTTCAAGAGAAATGGTTGTATTTATCTTATCTGGGTGTGCCTGTAAAAAAAGTGAATGACATGTGACAAAGTCAAACCAGCCCAAGTCTGGTGCTGGGGCTGATAATTAGTCCTGTTTGATGTGGGGGAAAAGTCTCATGGCCTCGATTTTTCACAGTCCAGCACCTTGCTGGACCCACAGGGTGAATTTGGAATTCAGGCTGTTCTTAATTTCTTCTCCTTTCAACAGGACAGCTTTGTTTCTCTGTGTTTTTAACTGACCAGTTTTTTAAAAAGGAAGTTTTACACCGGTCCACAGCAGCAGGCAAAGTCATAAAATCAGCACTCTGAAACTGGAAGATAGAGGGAGAAACCTTTAAAAAAAAAAAAACCACAAAACCTCCAACCAACAGACACTGCCTTTTCATTTCATAATTAGCAGTTTGGCCCCTTTGCTGTGTTTTATCTGGGTTTGGCAGGGGGACAAAAGTGCTGATAGCTGCAAACGAGCACAAACCTCTTGTTCTCGACCATCACAGACGGTTGGCTTATTAAAACAAGCAAGGGAAAGTGGAAAAATATCAGTTCTGCCTGATTGAGAGATGCAAATTTTATGTATATATAGATATATATAAATATTTTTTCTACTTCAGAGGGAATTTTAAGGGGCCCCTTCTAGGGCTGTGACAGTGATAAGGTGGTGTGAAGTATTTGCATGGCCACAGATCTCTAGAAAGGCAGGTGCTCGTGGTCATCAGCACGTAAAAAACAGCAGAACGCAAACTGGAAGCCTTGCTGTACTTCAAAAATATATAAAATTACTATTTTCCAATGGATCAGTGAGACAGCCCAAGACTTCTCGTAACCACCCTGTCCCATATTCTGTTTTGTGGGTGAGACTGAATATTGAATATTCCCGGTGCTGTTGGTGCATCAGGTGGCTGGAGAGAGCTGCAGGTTGTTGTTTATGTGCCTTGTGGATGCCTGGCACAGCCAGCTGGGTTGAGTCTGGTTTGATCAGGTGATCTTTACAATTTTCAGTCAAGGTTTATGCTCAGCAGTGCGATGGACATTTCTTGTTGTGCTTCTCTTCTAGAGAAGCTTCATCTTAGATCTACGGATTGGGCTGAAGGTTTTGGTGATGTAGAGCTGAAAAAACCCTCCATCAGATTTTGAACCTGCCTCAAGCACCGGGAAGGCTCGAGGAGGGAGTTCTGACTTCCATTCTGATGTATTTTTTCATCTTTGCTTTCAAAGTTAGTCTCTGGGAAAAAAACAAAATCGGGGAAGAGATCACGTTCAGCAATTCCTTCCACTCCTGAGTGACCCTGCTCCTCAGAGTTCTTCACTTTGAATTAAAAACCAGAGGTGAAGTTGTGGCTCTACCTCAGCTTGTGGGGGGAAAATGTCAGCTTGCTGTAAGTCAGATATTTACCCGAAGTTTTCTGGTTTTACCTGAGCCCACTTCCTTTTTTTGCTCGGAAGGAGAAGTTTGGAAAGTATAACAGACCTCTTGGTGGCTGCATTTTGTCTCTGGACAGAAACCAGGCAATCAGTACTGCAGTAAAACCTGCTCTGAAAGTGCTTTATATCTGAGATATGAAGAATGTGCCTGTTGTCTTAATTGCTTGCAGATGGAGAATGGAAATATTGGGGGATTATTGTCTGTCAGAAGATTAAATTATGGAGCAAACTGTCTTTATAAGTCCAAAACTACTTGTGGAGGCTGGGACCAGAGGTTTGCAGAAGAACAGGGCTGTAAATTCTCTGAAGATGAACACTCTGTGTGTTTACACAATCAGAAAGTCACAAGGCAGTTTAGTTGTGCACCTTTTGATGTGACAGTGCTCCTGAATGCAGCTGACTGATTTACTTGCCAAAAACACGGTCTGTGCCATTTTGCACCCCAGCTGTTCGGTCTGTGCTGATTTTGGGGTGCAAGCAGAGTGGCTGGAAGCATCACCATGTTGTGTCTGTGATCGTGGTGGAGAAACTCATTACTCTTAATAAACTTAATAAACTTAATCATTAGCACCACCTGAAAACCCAGCGCACGGAGAGAGAAGAAAACCAAAAAAAAAACCCTGAGAACTGGGGGATGCCATTCCTTTTCCTGATATTCTTTGTAGATGACCTGCTGCACGAGCCCCAGCACAGCAGGATCTTGCAGGGCATGCACTAAATGTCTCTGAGGGTAAAGGAATTAGTCCTTGCTCCAGCATGAGGAATGTTTGATTTAATTAAAAGGTAGAGTGCTGGGGAAGTAATGAACTATTCCAGAGCTGGATGATGAAATCCTGCTGTGGCCTGCTGAAAACAAGCAGACTGGTTTCCCTCGAGTTTCCAGAAGGTGATTATGGATGGTGCTTCATTTTACTTGTGCTGCAGGATTATAGAGGGTAGATGAGCTTTCCTAACTCTTGAGAGGTGTTTTTTTTATGCCACTGATGAGGTTTGGCAGGGCATGGCTGAATCTTTCGGTGTTATTTCCAGTGTTTCCTGTGCTGTGGATAAAAGCCTTCAATCTCCAGGGTGTCACTGGTGTGCATTGGCCTCAATCAGCAAAACATCCTTCTCGGGGAGAGATTAATTTAGAGGCTGCAGAAATCTCTTTCCTCCAGGACAAGGAGGGACCGTGTTTTGCTGATACCAGGACCATTTGTGCTTGCCTTAGTGGTTAATGCTGTTGAGAGAGAGTGGGAAGGATAAAAAAAAAAAAAAAAAAGCCCCAAATCAACAACCAAATCCTCCTGAAGGTGACTAAGGAACAACTGGACGTGGCACTCAGTGGGGATCGAGCACAGGTTGGACTCGATGCCCTTGGAGGGCTTTTCCAACCGAAATGTTTCTGTGGTCCTGTCAGTTGATTCCTACAAATGCAGCATGGGGTGGGATGTAGATGGCCTTGGGTTGGCAGTTTGAGCTTGGCCTTCTGCTGAAACGCTGTCTGATGCGTGTCGATTGACTCCCAAATTTCAGCATGGCTTAATAAGTGACCACTTATCGAGTAGAGGAGTGATCAGTGAAGTTTGTCTTCTCTGCGTTCAACTAGCTAGTTTGGTTGGTAGTTTCAGATGCAGCATTTTTGTTTTCCTTCTGGCTCCTTGCACACTGTAATCACTACTTCTATAATTGCTGTATTAATTGCACTATCACAAAACAGTCCGTGTTTTACTTTCCTGGGCAGATGTTTAACGAAAAACCAGCTCGTAAATTCCTTCCCTTGCGTTTCAGGCGGCAGCAGCAGGCCTGAGCTACGTGGGGGCCTACGTCATCAACACCTACAAGAGCTACGACAACTTCCTGCAGGACAAGTACGCCGTGCTGCCCGCCGTGCTGATCGTCTGCGTGGCTGTGGTGATGTTCGCCATCGGGCTCATCGGCTGCTGTGCCACGTTCCGGGAGTCTCGAGTTGGTCTGGGGCTGGTGAGTGTTGTGTGTTCTCGTGTGTCATCTTCTTCTTCACCTTGCTGCACGGTGTGGGAGGTGGTAGGTTGGAGCTTGGGATGAATAAAACAAAGTGAAACATGATTAGGACATGAACTGCTGAAGTTTTGCTTGTTGGCGTGAGTTGTTTACCGTTCTGATGGTGTGTGAGGCACAGGCACCAATTATTATTATTATTGACACCAATCCCCCTGCCATAGACAGTCTCATGGCTCTGCCTCTGATGAAGATAAGTCTGGACAGCCCTGAGTTTTGAAAAGGTTTGGGTTGGAAGGGACCTTAAATATCATCCCGTTCCATCACCCTTCCACGGGCAGGGACACCTTCCACTATCCCAGGTCCAAGTGTGGCCTTGAACACTTCCAGGGATGGGGCAGCCACAGCTGCTTCTAGTCCAAATTATTTTCTGTAAACTACTTTGTAGAGGCAACAAGAAATAACTGTTGTAGTCAGGATGGCCAAAAGAATAAAACCCAGGTACAGTATGATGATGATCTGAAATTCTGCTTTATCGTTCAGTTCAGTCTTACTTATACACAATCTGCAATCAGAACCTTTCATACCTCTCTATTAATAACTCTGTGGTCTATTATTAACCCTTATGACTGGATATTCACACCTCATTTACATTCTTCTCTCACTGCTCAGTTTTGGCACCTTCTCAGATCTTTCTCTGCTCCTGTGAATTCCTCAGGGCTTCAAAGTGTCTCAGTCAAAATCCTCCACTTGTGTATCCTTCATCAGGGGGTCTGTAATGTTTAGTTGAATTCAAATGCTGTGGAATTCTCTCTCTTGTATTTTTTTTTCAGTTCTTGGCCATTATCCTGCTCATCTTTATCGCAGAGGTATCCGCTTTTGTCCTGGGATTTGTTTACAGGGAAAAGGTAAGCAAAGAATTAGCATCTCTGTCCCAACCTAAAAGTAAAGATGAAATCTTGCGTTGGTAGATCATTTTTTTTATGTATCCAGTTTTCATCCTCTATCCTGCAACCTGCAGAGAGCAAGTGGAAATGGGGGTGGTAAATACATAAAGTACCTGGCAGGCATCACATCAGTCTCTCAGCTGGATTAAAAAGTTGCTGATGCTCCCAAAAGGAGGGCTGTTCCAGCAGGGGAGGCATAATATGATTCTGGTTAAGTGTTACCTGAATTTTATTTAACACATGGCTTGATACTTGTTTTGTCGATGATTCTTTTATTTATTTATTTATTTATTTCCCCCTCCGAGTTAGTCGGGACGCAAATCTCTTTTGCATTTTCCACCAGATAAAACTCTCAGGTCTCATCTTAAAACCATCTGCATCTTTTTTTTTCTTCTTAAAATAGGTAAAAACTGATGTCCAAGGCACGATGCGCTCGGTCTTCGAGCGGTACGATGGCAAAAACCCGGAGTCTACAGTTGTGGATTACTTGCAGGAACAGGTAAGGAAGTATTTCAATCATCCTGGGAATCACTTGGAAAAGAACAGTTGGGTCCTAAAGAAGGAATTTCGGCTGGAAAAGGAGGGGAGGAGGTGTCTGTGGTGGCATCAAAACAGAAAGGTGACAGAAAACTCTGTCCTGCGATTTGTCGCCTTCACAAAAAGTAAACCAAAAGGGGTGCAATAATGTGTGAAAGGAGGTTGATTTATTGTATTTGGGATTGTTTTCCTGAAGCGCTGCTGCTTGTAAATCTGCTGCATGCAAAGGGCACCTCTGCCCCACTATGCCTAAGGGAGGTTTAACTCAACATGAACCTTCATATATATAATTTATATGAGTAAATGTAATATATATATCCATAAATCCCTGTAAATGCCCTGTGTTTGGCAGCTGCACTGCTGTGGGGTGAAGAACTACAGCGACTGGACGAGCACGCAGTGGTTCAATTCCACCGGCAACAACAGCGTCCCTCTGAGCTGCTGCCAGCAGGGTGTGAAGAACTGCACTGGGCATCTGGATCAGCCACAGGAGCTCAACACCCGGGTGAGGATGAGGGTCTGGGGGTGACTGGTGGGCCATGGTGACACTCACCATGCAGGGAAGGTTTTAGGGATGTGGCCACGGCTTATCCGGGCCAGGGGATAGGATCGTGTAGGATCGACAGTGCTGAATGTTGAGGGTGAAGATGAAGAGACTCGTGTAGGATCGACAGTGCTGAATGTTGAGGATGAAGAGACTCGTGTAGGATCGACAGTGCTGAATGTTGAGGATGATGAAGAGACTCGTGTAGGATCGACAGTGCTGAATGTTGAGGATGAAGATGAAGAGACTCGTGTAGGATCGACAGTGCTGAATGTTGAGGATGAAGATGAAGAGACTCGTGTAGGATCGACAGTGCTGAATGTTGAGGATGAAGAGACTCGTGTAGGATCGACAGTGCTGAATGTTGAGGATGATGAAGAGACTCGTGTAGGATCGACAGTGCTGAATGTTGAGGATGAAGATGAAGAGACTCGTGTAGGATCGACAGTGCTGAATGTTGAGGATGAAGATGAAGAGACTCGTGTAGGATCGACAGTGCTGAATGTTGAGGATGAAGAGACTCGTGTAGGATCGACAGTGCTGAATGTTGAGGATGATGAAGAGACTCGTGTAGGATCGACAGTGCTGAATGTTGAGGATGAAGATGAAGAGACTCGTGTAGGATCGACAGTGCTGAATGTTGAGGATGAAGATGAAGAGACTCGTGTAGGATCGACAGTGCTGAATGTTGAGGATGAAGAGACTCGTGTAGGATCGACAGTGCTGAATGTTGAGGGTGAAGATGAAGAGACTCGTGTAGGATCGACAGTGCTGAATGTTGAGGATGAAGATGAAGACTCGTGTAGGATCGACAGTGCTGAATGTTGAGGATGAAGATGAAGAGACTCGTGTAGGATCGACAGTGCTGAATGTTGAGGATGAAGATGAAGACTCGTGTAGGATCGACAGTGCTGAATGTTGAGGATGAAGATGAAGACTCGTGTAGGATCGACAGTGCTGAATGTTGAGGGTGAAGATGAAGAGACTCGTGTAGGATCGACAGTGCTGAATGTTGAGGATGAAGATGAAGAGACTCGTGTAGGATCGACAGTGCTGAATGTTGAGGATGATGAAGAGACTCGTGTAGGATCGACAGTGCTGAATGTTGAGGATGAAGATGAAGAGACTCATGTAGGATCGACAGTGCTGAATGTTGAGGGTGAAGATGAAGAGACTCGTGTAGGATCGACAGTGCTGAATGTTGAGGATGAAGATGAAGAGACTCGTGTAGGATCGACAGTGCTGAATGTTGAGGGTGAAGATGAAGAGACTCGTGTAGGATCGACAGTGCTGAATGTTGAGGATGATGAAGAGACTCGTGTAGGATCGACAGTGCTGAATGTTGAGGATGAAGATGAAGAGACTCGTGTAGGATCGACAGTGCTGAATGTTGAGGATGAGGATGAAGCGACTCGTGTAGGATCGACAGTGCTGAATGTTGAGGATGAAGATGAAGAGACTCGTGTAGGATCGACAGTGCTGAATGTTGAGGATGAAGATGAAGAGACTCGTGTAGGATCGACAGTGCTGAATGTTGAGGATGAGGATGAAGCGACTCGTGTAGGATCGACAGTGCTGAATGTTGAGGATGAAGATGAAGAGACTCGTGTAGGATCGACAGTGCTGAATGTTGAGGGTGAAGATGAAGAGACTCGTGTAGGATCGACAGTGCTGAATGTTGAGGATGAAGATGAAGACTCGTGTAGGATCGACAGTGCTGAATGTTGAGGATGAGGATGAAGCGACTCGTGTAGGATCGACAGTGCTGAATGTTGAGGATGAAGATGCTCCAAGGGCTTCAGCACTTCTGTGGTGGTGGCAGATGGGAGAGCTGGGGGTGTTCAGCTTGGAGAAGGCTCCAGGGAGGTCCTTCCCGTGCCTCGACAGTGCCTGCAAAGAAGATGAGATCAAACATTTTAGCAGGGCCTGTTGTGAAAGGACGAGGGGTGATGGTTTTGGCACAAGTTGTCCAGACAAGCTGTGGCTGCCCCATCCCTGGAATTGTCCAAGGCCAGGTTGGACAGGGCTGGGAGCAACCTGGGATAGTGGAAGATGTCCCTGCCCATGGCAGGGGGTTGGAACAGGATGATCTTTAATTCCAACCCAAACCATTCTGGGATTCCATGAATTCCATGCCAGGTTTTCCAGTCTGGGGTAAAGCCCTTAGGTTGATTTTCATAGATACCATTGCTGGTGTTCCTGTCTGTGAGTTTTGGGCACTTCCTTAAGTGACCTGAGCTGGAGGAGATTGGGAAGCAGCAAATGTCAGTGGATTGGGATTTGTCAGTGCTTCTCCTCCAGCCATCAGGTCTGGAAGATAAGAACAGAGTCCCTCGGGTCTGAAGTGGTTGGTTAGACAGGCCCTGCTTCCTTTAGGGAGGAAAAGAAAGAAAAATATCCAGCTTAATTAACATTATTTAATTTGTTTTCACCTCTCTTTCCTGGCAGGGCTGTGCAGAGGAGCTGGAGTCTGGGCTGCAGAGCGTTATCAGCTATGCCATGCTCGTGATCCTGGGCTTTGCCATTGTAAAGGTAAATGTTTTTGTCTCCTTCCTCATGGAAAATAATACTGCCTGCCCTTTGATCTCGGGGCTTTTTCTTCCGCCGTGTCCCATCAGCCTTTTTTCTGGCTCTGGAGTAAGACTCAATCCTCTGTTCCCCACCCGTTTTTCCAGGTGTCTCAATTTCACCTGCCTAACGATGAGGGTAGGGATCCAAAAAGATAGGAGGAGATTCTTGATGGCAAATGGAGAATCCATAAAACCAAAAATCACAGTGCCATAGAATGGTTTGGGTTGGAAAGGACCTTGAAGATCTTCCACTTCCAACACTTTCCACTATCCCAGGTTGCTCCAAGCCCCGTCCAGGCTGGCCTTGGACACTTCCAGGGCCTCACCACCCACACAGCCAGGAATTCCTTCCCAGTATCCCATCAAACCCTGCCCTCTGGCACTGGGAAACCATTCCTGTTTTTGCTGTCACTCCAAAGGCACACCTAAATATTTTGCAGAACTCATCTGAAGTCCAGAATAGTCCCAGGCTTTCACCGAATGATAACTAGGAATTAATGTGGACGTGTAAATTAATGGGAGAAAAATGTTGGGCTGGAACTGTTACTGGAAATTGATAGGCAAAAATGCCACTTAAGTGTTTTTTTTTTCAGTATGATGGAGTCCTCTAATACAGGGGTGTTGAGTCTGGTGACTGAAACAACAAGCACAGCACTAAATCTCTTGTGCACTCTCTCTTTTCCAGTTCTTTGGCATGCTGAGTGTCTGTGTGCTGACTTGCAAGAAAGAAGAAAGTGGATACCAACCTCTTTACTCAGGGGTGTTTGCTTAATAAACGGCAAAGATCGATTTTTTTCTTTTGCTTCCTGATGATAAAATTGACTCGGGACCACACCACAACTTTCTGGGAGGTTATGGCAGGTTTGGATTTGTGACTTCAGACAGCACCAGAACTCCAGAAGGAAACTTTCCTCTGCCCTGAAAACACGAAAGTGCAGCAGAAACTACTTTTTAATCACTATAAACTGGTGGAGACTGCAGGAGGGGTTTCCAGTTATCTGCACAAACCTCGGGATCGTTCCCCTGGCGGGGTTTAAACAGCAAAAGAAACTTTAGAAGGCCAGGCTTATTCTTCACAGACGTGGGAATTTGTAATATTTTCTCTGTATCTGTACAATTATGCAGTTTTGGGGGTTTTTTTTCCCTTTTTTAGTCATTTGTTGTAATTCTGTTTACTGCAGAGGTTGTTTAGTGCAAGACAACCCCGTGTTTAAAGTCTAGAAGAGACATTAGGGTTGTTTTTTTTGAAGCAGCTATCAAATGTGAACAACCCCAGGTTAGGAGTGTGTATTGAGCTGCTGGCCTCAGAACATCTCTGCTTGCCTTATTTTTTATTTTTTATCTCTTTCTTAGCTGTTGACATCAGAAATTTTTATGATGCCTTTATGGCTTGCCTTACACAAAGACCAGACTGTGTCAGTCCCTTTAATGTGGGAGTTGCCTGAGTTTTGGGGGATGAATCCAGCGTGGAAGATGGGAGTCACAGGACACGTTGTCTCCATGTGGTTGTGTAGATGGGACTGCTGGAGGCTGCTCCATGGAAGCTTTGACCACCTTTCTCCACTAAAAAATGTTTAAAAAATGCGTTATTTTTCAGAGCAGTTTCAGTAACCTGCTGTAGCTCTGCATTTGCACATTTTCCTTTCTCCTTAAAGTCACTGCATGGATTTAACATGATCCTTGCTTTAATGTGGCCCTTCTTGTTTCTATGTTAATCTGTTTATCAGCTCTTCAGAATTTGGGAGTTTGGGGAGGGAGGGGAACTACCAGCTCTTCTGAATCAGGGAATTGCAGAAAAGCACCACAATTTTTGCTTTTGGTTGTTTTATTTTGTTTTTTTTTTTCCCTTAGAGAGATAAGCAGCCTGTCCTTACCAATAAACCTTTATATTTGTAGCTAATTAGAAAAAAAAATTAGTTCGGGGTAAGTCTAAGCTGTTCAATTATCTCCATCCCTACCCCGAGGAGGAAAAAAAAACAAAAAAAAAAAAAAAAGAAAAAGAGCAACGGGTGACGTTGTTCTACGGGAACCAGCCCATGTATATGTTGAAAACTCACTTAATTTTTATGGAGGGCTCTCTCTTCTGTTGAATGCCGAAATAAACTGGATTTATGTACTCGAGTTAAAAAACGTGGCGGGTTCTTGTTGGGGGGGGGAAAAAGGTTTCGGGGTCGAAACCGGAGCGGGGCCCATCACGGCTGCCTCAGCCATCCCGGCTCCCTTCCCTGCTTCCCTCAGCCATTCCGCTTCCCTTCCCTCAGCCATTCCGCCTCCCTTCCCTCAGCCCTCCCTTCCCTCCTTCCCTCAGCCCTCCTGCCTCCCTTCTTCCCTCAGCCATCCCGCCTCCCTTCCCTTCTTCCCTCAGCCCTCCTGCCTCCCTTCCCTTCTTCCCTCAGCCCTCCTGCCTCCCTTCCCTTCTTCCCTCAGCCCTCCTGCCTCCCTTCCCTTCTTCCCTCAGCCATCCCGCCTCCCTTCCCTTCTTCCCTCAGCCATTCCGCCTCCCTTCCCTTCTTCCCTCAGCCCTCCTGCCTCCCTTCCCTTCTTCCCTCAGCCCTCCTGCCTCCCTTCCCTTCTTCCCCTCAGCCATCCCGCCTCCCTTCCCTTCTTCCCTCAGCCCTCCTGCCTCCCTTCCCTTCTTCCCCTCAGCCATTCCGCCTCCCTTCCCTTCTTCCCTCAGCCCTCCTGCCTCCCTTCTTCCCTCAGCCATCCCGCCTCTCTTCCCTTCTTCCCTCAGCCATCCCGCCTCCCTTCCCTTCTTCCCCTCAGCCCTCCCGCCTCTCTTCCCCTCAGCCATTCCCCCTTCTTCCCTCAGCCATCCCGCCTCCCTTCCCTTCTTCCCCTCAGCCATCCCGCCCCCCTTTCTTCCCCTCAGCCATTCCCCCTTCTTCCCTCAGCCATCCCGCCTCCCTTTCTTCCCCTCAGCCATTCCCCCTTCTTCCCTCAGCCATCCCGCCTCCCTTCCCTTCTTCCCCTCAGCCATCCCGCCTCCCTTCCCTTCTTCCCTCAGCCATTCCGCTTCCCTTCCCTTCTTCCCTCAGCCATCCCGCCTCCCTTCCCTTCTTCCCTCAGCCATTCCGCCTCCCTTCCCTTCTTCCCTCAGCCATTCCGCTTCCCTTCCCTTCTTCCCTCAGCCCTCCCGCCTCTCTTCCCCTCAGCCATTCCCCCTTCTTCCCTCAGCCATCCCGCCTCCCTTCCCTTCTTCCCCTCAGCCATCCCGCCCCCCTTTCTTCCCCTCAGCCATTCCCCCTTCTTCCCTCAGCCATCCCGCCTCCCTTTCTTCCCCTCAGCCATTCCCCCTTCTTCCCTCAGCCCTCCCTTCCCTCCTTCCCCTCAGCCATCCCGCCTCCCTTCCCGCTCCCCTCAGCCCTCCCGCCCTTTCCCCCTCAGAGCTCCCGCCTTCCCCCCTCCCCTCCCCTTCCCGCTCCAATCGAATTGTTTTGCCCCCAGGCTGAACTTCCTCCCCAGGCTGAACTTCCTCGCCTTTTTTAAACGTAACTAAACGCGTCAGATAAATTCTGCAACAGCAGCTGCTCAGTGAAGGGAAGAACTTCCGTGTTTCAAGCAAGCGCGTAAGATTACATCACCCAAATAAATATGCACAAGGCCGGCGGGGACTATGCATTAGGAGGGCGCATTCGTGTATTTTTTTTTACTACATAGAAATACCTTTTTACGCTTTGGCGGGTTCTGTGGAGACCCCAGCCTGACCCGCCGTGTGTCGAGAGAGCTCCTACCGAGCGCTCCCGCTCCCCTCGGAGCTCCCGCCCTTCCCCTCCGCGCTCCTCCCTCCTCCCCGCCCTGCCCAGCGCCCGCCGGATTCGAACGAGCGGGACCCGCTTTTTTCCCTCTCCCCGCCGCTTTTTCCCTCTCCCCGCCGCTTTTTCCCTCTCCCCGCCGCTCCCCTGATCGCTCTCCGGTTCCCCAGAGCGGGGCTGAGCCCTCCCGAGCGCCGTGAGGAGGAGCGGGGCCCGCCGCGTGTGCGGCCCCTCAGGGCCCTCCCGATCCCCCTCAGAACGCCGGGCTTCCCTCAGGTATGGAGCGGTAAGAGCTGTCCGACAGCAGAGTTAACAAAGCGCGGTAGTTCGGTCGTGTTCTAAGCTAAAAGAGAAGGGAAAGCTTGGTTTCCACGGGCGAGCCGCCGGAGGGAGCTGTGGAAGCGCTCAGTGCAAGGGTTTTGTCGCGTTTTATGACCTTATCAACTATTGTCTGTAATAGGGTTAACTATTCTGTTACTAGAGACTGTAGTCGATGTATAACGCTCTTTTTGTGCGCCCATACTCTGCTAACACAATTTCTTTTTTTTTTAAACTCACCTTTAAATATTAATCCCTTGAGAGAGACTTAAAGAACTCCTTTGGATAAAGCAGGTACTTCTTGATTATTTCAGTAAATTTCCAACTCCTCGATTAGTGGACGCTTCAATATAATAAGGATGTTCCCGGTTTCATGAGGAATTGCTGCACTGATATCACACACCATTGATTATTGAGTTCAGGGAAATTTATTGTTGATGTCACTCATTTGTGCTTCCTCTCCTGCCTTCAAAATTCAGTAAGACAAAGGGGAATTACAATATCTGCTGCTTCATTTAAGTTCCCTTTGCTTCTTTTGCAGATCGGGGTCCTTCTGAAAAATCTGCTTTTCCGCACAGCGTTTCAAGTTGGGCCTTTCTTCAATTCCTGCCTCTGTTTTTGTTGCCCTTCAGTGCGATGATGGAGGATATGGAATCCAGAGTGATGGAAGATTTCTGCTTACACATCAACACGAAGATTTCCAATATTAAAAGATACTTGCAATTAAGAAAAATAGGTAAATGAGATGAACAGCGGGGTTTGGGTTTGCACCCTGCTTCGAGAAAAACACTCAGGGGCTGGAGAGCAGAAGGGAGTGCCCATCCCAGGAGGGGGTTAAAAGCCATGTGGATGGTGGGAGGATTTGGCAGCTGGGGAGTGTAAATAGGAGGGGAGGGAAATGGGATTTTGGGGTGGTTTTTTTTGTGGCTTAACATTCTCTCTTTGACAGGTGAAGAAAAATGTCTCAAAGTTCTTCTCCAGAAAATAGGAAAAGATGTGATCCTCTTGAATGATCTCCTGAACAAACTGGAAACTGAAGTAAATCAGCAAGAAAAAATGAAGCATGTGCTACAAGTAATATTTTTTGTTTTCTCGTTCGTAAAATACTACAAGACTCAAAGGAGTCTTTGATAAGTGTGTAGTTGTTTTTTTTCTTCTTGATCCTCAGCGGTATGTTTGGATGCATGTTCTTAGAAGAGAAACTGGGGCTTGGAACAGCCTTACTGATGGCTCATTTGTTGGGAAACGAGGGGGTAAAGAGGCAAGATGACAGGGAGGGAGCAAAGGACTTAATAAAGCTGAAAATTAATTTAGTATTGCCCTGATTTTTGATTGCCTGACCGTCGGTAGGTTAAGCTTCCTGATGAAGTCTCCCATTAATTTCAGGAGCTCCGGCAGGCTGCTGAGAGAGATCTAAAAGAAGCTCAGCACCTCCTGGAACACATTCCTCCTCACCTGCCTAAGCCAGCTCAGAGCAGGTAGGTGGCACGTGGGCATGGAGATGTCAGGCTGCTCCTGGCAGTGCCCAGCTGGAATTTTGGGAGCCGAGGGCGTTGTAATCCATCGATTCTGGAGTTTGCTCTTATCCAGGCTCGTGCTACCACCCTAAAAAATCCTGATGGGTTTTTAACTTTTAAAGTCCATCAAATAGCAAGTTGTTCCGATGGCAGCTTCCAGCAGCAGAAAGCAAGGGCTTCCGTGAATGTAAACACTCCTTGCTTTAAAAATCACAACCACACTGATTTTATAGCTGTGGGGCCTGTGGATTGAAGGGTGGGTTAGTGATCCCACAAGCGAAGCTCGCCCCTGGTCCTTCCAAACATAATTTAAAAAAAAAAAATCCTCTGACTTGATCATCTCTCTGTGGGGTTTTGAATTATAGTCGGGGTTTTTTTTTGTTCTCCTTTCCCTGCAATGTTTTCTGTTATTCAGAAGGCTTCCAAGACAATTGTAACTCTGAGTTTCTCAGCTCTTTCTCTGGCCTCTTGGAATTGCTTTCTTATTATTTTTATGTCCAGGTGGGGGTCTCTTCCAGAGTCCCAGTGTCTGGGGATCCCAAAACTCGTTTCCAGCCTTGTCAGAAGGCAGTTCATCAGTCTATTTTAATTCAGTGCTTCCAATATGTGCCCCCAATATCTCAGCTTTATACCTTGCTCTGGTTTCTGATGCCAAGCTGAAAACATTGCAGGTTCATTCCAGCAAAGCAAAAGGATAAGTATGTGGAAGTAGGGTTCCAGAAGAGAAAAGTTAGCTGTAATTTTAATTGGTGCACAGCAACATTCTCATCGGTGTAGCTACTGATTTTATTGAAACTCAGATTAGTCTTAGCTGGTGGAGAGATGGAATAATTGATCAGAATCCACCGTATCACTGCCGAGATGTTTTCAGTCCTCTTCCCCAAACTTTCCTCCATTTCTGTCCCTTATGTCCCCAAATGGGGGTACTAATGGACTGTCAGGAGATAATGCAGAAAGCAGAGCCAGCACTTGAAGGCTGCTGATTCAGGCCTCGAAACCCCCAGGAGAATGAAAAGATGAATTGAACGATTCACGGCTTTAGCTGTTGTTTCTCACCTGTGTTCTCGGGGTTTCCCTTTCTTGTTCACCAGAGGAATCTCACTGAAATAAAAAGCCAGCTCGATGTCTCTCAAAGCCTTTTTTTTTTTAATCCCAAGTGTTTACTGAGAGCAGTTTCTCGCTCTGCCAAGGCCAGATTGTGTAAACAAGCTTTTATCCAAACCCTCCTCCAATACCACCCAGAATCCCCCCTGCTTCCCTTCCCTCCTCTTTGCTGACATTCCCTGCTATCTCCAAGGATTCTGGGATTCATGCTGTTGCTCTTCTGACCTTTTCAGATGTTTTTCAGATGTTTACATCAGAGGAGGTTTTACCTACTGGTGTCCAGGCTTTCAGAAGGGCTCTGAGTTGTGTCATTTGAGCTGCTCCCCTGTCACCAGCCAGGGAGAGTCCAGCAGGTGGCACTTTTCTGGGTTTGAGGCTCTAAGCTGAGCCTTTGGAGGAAGGGTGAATTTAAAAAAATAACCACTCAGAGCAAGAAATTCTTTGACTTTGGGGATCTTGCCTAAAAAAAAAAAGAAAATACTAAAAAAATCCCGGCCTGCTGGACGTTGTTGAATTTCTTTGCCTCAAAAGATTAATGGATGAGTCAGGCTTTCCAAGCAGTTTCAGAGAGCTCTGATGAGTCAGGCTTTCCAAGATTTGAACTTGTTTCAGAGAGCTCTGATGTATTTCAAATCTGCAGCTCTGTGCCGTGGTTCATCTGATGAAAAGCCAGGCCTGGTGTTCTGGGAAATGTCATGGTACATTGCTTTTGTTTTGTGGAATGCCATTAATTGTGTTCATCCAGCTTACCAGGTGGGTTAGGATTTACATCTGGGAGTAAGCAGACTCGATAGTGGAGTTCTCCTCATTGCTCATCTGCTATTTACACACTTAATATTCGTTCATTTCGCAGCCTCCCTGCGCCAACTGCGAAACATGAGGAGCAGACGAAAGGGGCGGAGCCTGAACCTGCCAAGAAACCCGCAAAAGCGAAAAGAGTCATTAAAAAAATGGCCTTAATAACGGCAGAAGAATTTGCAGATGTTCCTGCGTAAGTAGACGTGGCTTTCCTTACGCCCTGTGGTGTCAGTTTGGGTGGCAAACACAGGTTTGGGAGAGTGACCTCCTGCAGAAGTGGGACTGACAAGAGAGGGCCTGAAATTTTAAATATTGCACAGGGTGAAACATTGGAGAAGCTCCAAGTGGTTGAAATGCAGCAGTGGCAAACCTGAAAATGAAATTAAAAGTGTCTTCCCTTTTAGTGGGAAGATCAGAACTAATCAGGTGAAACCCTTACTGCAAAAGTCACTGTGGTTGTATGAACAGAAAGATCAGAACTAATCAGGTGAAACTCAAACCTCTTAACTGCAAAACTCACTGTAGTTGTATGAATAGAAAGATCAGAACTAATCAGGTGAAACCCAAACCTCTTACTGCAAAAGTCACTGTGGTTGTATGAACAGAAAGATCAGAACTAATCAGGTGAAACCCAAACCTCTTACTGCAAAACTCACTGGAGTTGTATGAACAGAAAGATCAGAACTAATCAGGTGAAACCCAAACCTCTTACTGCAAAACTCACTGTAGTTGTATGAACAGAAAGATCAGAACTAATCAGGTGAAACCCAAACCTCTTACTGCAAAAGTCACTGGAGTTGTATGAACAGAAAGATCAGAACTAATCAGGTGAAACCCTTACTGCAAAAGTCACTGGAGTTGTATGAACAGAAAGATCAGAACTAATCAGGTGAAACCCAAACCTCTTACTGCAAAACTCACTGGAGTTGTATGAACAGAAAGATCAGAACTAATCAGGTGAAACCCTTACTGCAAAAGTCACTGGAGTTGTATGAACAGAAAGATCAGAACTAATCAGGTGAAACCCAAACCTCTTACTGCAAAAGTCACTGGAGTTGTATGAACAGAAAGATCAGAACTAATCAGGTGAAACCCTTACTGCAAAAGTCACTGGAGTTGTATGAACAGAAAGATCAGAACTAATCAGGTGAAACCCTTACTGCAAAAGTCACTGGAGTTGTATGAACAGAAAGATCAGAACTAATCAGGTGAAACCCAAACCTCTTACTGCAAAACTCACTGGAGTTGTATGAACAGAAATTTGTTAGGTAACAGGTGAATTCTCTGCTTGTTTTGAGAACTGACCAAAAAAAAGAGCCATCATCTCATAAGATGAAAAGTTTGTTTACAGCTGGAAAGAAAAAGAATCATAAATGCGGGTTTTATTTGCCCGGTTATTGGTTTCTGGAAACTTCAATTCTTGATTTCAATCTGTTTCCAGACAACAAAGAAAATCAAACTTGTTTCAAGGAAAAAACACTGAAATTCCCAAATTCAATAGAAAGCTGTGGGTATTTTTCCCTAACACTGGGACCTGACTAATGGATAACTTTTCTTAAATGGCTTTTTGGGGCCAAGGATAAATATTTCTGCAAAAAAGGAGGAATTTCTCTGGATGCCTAAGGCTAAATTGTTATTTAGGCTCTAGATTTAATGTGTTCCCTGACAATACCCATTGCAATATGAAATATTGAGCCTGTGTTTTACTTGAGGCTTTCCAATCATTTTTTTCCTTGGGTTAGCGATGACCTTGGCAGTGCTGGGGGAAGGGTTGGACTTGCTGATCTCAGAGGGCTTTTCCAACTTACAGAATTCTATGATCACTCTTGAAAATAGAAGAATTTCCACTGCTGTTCATGAACACAGATGGAACCTTTTCCTATCCATTGCAGGCTTTATAGAGAGGTTACATCTTAGACCGTGCTGATGGAGCTCTAGAAATAATTCTATTCAGCATGTTTGTTCTGTGGAGGAAGATTTACATGAATTTACATAGCTCTATTAATCCACCAGTCCTGCTGTTGCCTGGCAATGTTGTAGTACAAGATCGAGGGAGTACTTGTGATTTCTCATGCTGTTTGATCAGATCTAAGCAGCAGATGTTTGTCACCCAGATTTTCTTACACCAAACCCATATTCCCTCGGAAGAACGGGGATTTAGGGTCAGATCCCGGTTTTCCAGGTCAGCACTGACCTAGGATCACCTTAAAAGGTTCCTTCCAACCCAAACAATCGTGCCAATCCTATTTTATCATCAGAGACCCGCAAATTATCTTACCCTTCAAATCTCTTCCAGAAAGGCTTTTTTTTTTTTGAGGAAGAGAAAGGAAATTTCAGGGGATCCATCTCAGTTAACGCTGAGTTCAGGGCAAAGGGAGATGCCTAAAATTCTTCCTGATTTCTAAAATATTTACTGCTTAAAACATTTTAGAATCTGCACGTTCATGATGAATCTCGAGCTTCAGAGGGAATGTGTTTCTTTTAGCCTAAGCATTTTTTTAGGGAGCAGGTGGTGACCATCAAGAGTTTTATCTCTTTTGGTGTGGTAAATATGTGATACATTGACCTTTTCTCTGAGGAACACATCACTGTGCTTTGGTAAATTGGGTCGCTTGTTTTTTTGTTTTTTTTCAAAGGAAGACTTCTGAATGTTACTACTTTCATAACAGTGAAACAGATTTTAAAGTTATTTTAAATCTAAATTAAGTGGCTGGATTTGGAACTTCTCAACTTTGTATTTTTATTTGGAACTTCTCAACTTTGTATTTTTCTATTAGTGTATGTATCCACTGAAATAAATGTCAGCATTTTACAGGTTTTCCACCCATTGCAGTTTCAGAATTCATTTTTAATTCTTAGCACTGTTCCTTTTCCTCACAGGCATGCTTTTATATCTCTAAATACTCACTAGCCTTACTGGCAAACCATCCCAGTGTTCTAGTTTTTCCACATGGCTTTGTTTTTTCATCTTCTGTGCTTCCTGTTCCTCTAGGCTGTTATCAGCAGATCTTATTCTTTGGTTTTATGAGATGCTCTGAAAGTTCAAAAGTGGATTTTACTGATGCAGAACATTTTACAGCTGGGCAGGCTGCACAGTGAAACGCAGAAAATAACACAAAACTGGTAATTCTTCAAAAAAAACCCCACCAAATGGAAGGATGTGAGATCAAACACAGGTTATTTTGTGGTGATGATACGAAGCAAACGTCACGCCGTGTTTTCTGCAAAGTTGATTTTTTTTTTTTTACTTGATTTTTCTGTGTTTGTAGTTGAAGTGGAATGCTAGAAAAGCAACCTTTGTTCCACTTTGAACAGCGTAAACACTGGATGTATTTCACTTCTTCATTTAGCCTTTCTACCATTTCACATTTCTGATTTTTTTACCTTTGAGATCGTAAAACAATCAAGGAAATTACCAGAATTAACCACTGCATTTATTCATCAACACAAAGCAGAAGAAACCGCCACTGACTGGGAATGGCTTGGTCGGTTAAGGCTGATGAAAGGGAGCAATAAACCAGGAACTTTGCGACTTTCTGGTCACTGGTTTTTATTTTCCATCTGTTAGGTATCTGAAAGGTCGTTTAGGCTACGATCAGATCAATGCAGTTGTCGAAGAGATCAACAAGGCTGTGGTGGGCAAGTACAAGATCATGGATCGACCTCTAAAATCTATGGGATTTGCTGCCAGAAACCTCTACAGCAGGTTCATACAAGAAGAAACAAAGGATACAAAAGGTATTTTATTTTTTTCTCCCCTTTTTTAGTACCTAATTCACAACACTTGGATGTTGCAGCACAAGTATGATAACCCTGGACTTTTTTTTTCCTGTATTTTTGGAGTTATCCCTTAACTGACTTGGTCACTTTTTTTTCCCCAAAGCATAAAGGGAGTGAAAATCAACCAAAACAACCTTACCCTCAATTGAAAAGCAAGTTGCACTTCCAGCTTAGCTTTTCCAAAACCATGTGGCACGGGAAATCTCCGAGATTAAAATCCCCTTTCTGACATTCCTTTCCTCCTGAGAACAAGTATGGAATAACTCCTGGAGGGGTGGACTGCACGTGTCGAGCAGTGCCCTTAGATTGCCCTCACATTTCCAAGTTCAGACATAAAAAGTGGAGCAAACTCTGTTCTGTCTCACAGAAAATAAAAAAAAAAGAACTTTCTCTGACAACACCTCCCTGTTTCTGGCCTGGACAGAACGTGAGAACATTCTGCTGTGTAGTCAGGAGGCACTTTATGACCCAACTGCAGCTTGTTCTTGCTTAGATTTTTGTTGCTGTTGTTCAAGTGCTACAGGATGGTGATTGCATCAGTCGCTTCTGGATTCTGAATGCAGCTTTTCTGTAGGGAAGGAGCTCTGGGCTGATGGACCTGATGGTATCTGGACCATCAGGTCTGATGGACCTCAAAGGGTCTGATGGGCAGGGACACCTTCCACTATCCCAGGTTGCTCCAAGTCTGGCCTTGGACGCTTCCAGGGATCCAGGGGGCAGCCAGAATTTCTGGGAATTTCTCTGGGAATTTCATTCCAGGGCCTCCCCACCCTCACACCTTCCAAATATCCCATCTAACCCAGCCCTCTGGAAGTGGGAAGCCATTCCCTGTGTGCTGTCCCTCCATCCCTCATCCCAAATCCCTCTCCAGCTCTCCTGGAGCCCCTTTAGACCCTGGAAGGGGCTCTCAGATTTCCCTGGATCCTTCTCTTTTCCAGGTGGGACATTCCCAGCTCTCCCAGCCCTGGCAGCATCTCCGTGGCCTCCTCTGGACTCTCTCCAGCATCTTATATATAATATATATATATATATTAAATAACAGCTGATGTTAATCTAGGATTTCTTGAAATACCTTCTTCATCACTCTTAATTTGCAGCACATTTTTGGTTTAACTGTTCCTATCCTTAGGATTATAGTAAGGACTTTCAGACCGTGCTTGTTGAGGACAGGCTAAAAATTAGGAAGGAGACTCCCTGGCAGAAATTTGGGGGTTTTAAATCTGAAAGACTGAGCTGTTTCATTTTTAGCACCCAAGACACAGTCTTGTTTTCTTGTTTATGCTGGACATTCAGCATCTGATAGAGTGTGTGTGTGTTTGTGTGGTAGGTTGTTTTGTTTAGTTTTTTGTGGTTTTTTTCGTGCCTAATCATCCAGAAAGTCTAGAGAAAAGGTCTGACAGTTCTTATCTGGCCAGCACAAAATGATTAAATGTCTTTATCCATTGCAGTTTGCAGGATGAGGTTGTGCATTCATCGATTTGTTTGCTTAAATCTCTACTGTGAGTGACCCTCTGCTTAGAATTCCCGGAGTTTCCCAGCCTGGGCTGATTGCCAGCTGACCTGTTCTCTGATTTCAAGATGAGAAAAGATGCTGCCTGGTTTACCAGAGTAACTTGCAGCCAGGAAGGTGATTCAGGTGGTTTAGTTTGTTGTTTAGTGCATGGACCAAACCACCACCCTTTCATCCAGCTCTGATTTCTTCACAAAAAAAAAGATCCTGTTATGCTGAACTGAATTCTGGGCAAAAATAAGAAGAAATCTTACGAAAATTCAGGACTTTCTGATGTCTTAGATGTCACAGCCTCTGCCTTAAAGGATAAATCAAGGAGGGAGAAATCCATCTCATTTTTCCAGGCTAAAACACCCCTACTCTTGTGTTTTCCTTCTCATCAGACTTGGAAGAGCTTCCTTCTGCCTCCCCTCCTTGAAGATAATCAGGCATTTCCTTCTTTGTGCCTCAATTAACACGCCCCCGCTTTCAGATTGCTTTCCTTTCTTAGGGTTTTGTGGAGACACGCGGTCAAAACCTTCGTGGGAATTCTCCTTCTGATGGCAAATTTACAAAGCGTGGCAATTCTCTTTCTGATGGCAAATTTACAAAGCGTGGCAATTCTCTTTCTGATGGCAAATCTGTAAAGCGTGGCAATTCTCTTTCTGATGGCAAATTTATAAAGCGTGGCAATTCTCTTTCTGATGGCAAATTTACAAAGCATGGGAATTCTCTTTCTGATGGCAAATTTACAAAGCATGGCAATTCTCTTTCTGATGGCAAATTTACAAAGCATGGGAATTCTCCTTCTGATGGCAAATTTACAAAGCGTGGCAATTCTCTTTCTGATGGCAAATTTACAAAGCATGGGAATTCTCTTTCTGATGGCAAATTTATAAAGTGTGGCAATTCTCTTTCTGATGGCAAATCTGTAAAGCGTGGCAATTCTCTTTCTGATGGCAAATTTACAAAGCGTGGCAATTCTCTTTCTGATGGCAAATTTACAAAGCATGGCAATTCTCCTTCTGATGGCAAATTTACAAAGCGTGGCAATTCTCTTTCTGATGGCAAATCTGTAAAGCGTGGCAATTCTCTTTCTGATGGCAAATTTATAAAGCGTGGCAATTCTCTTTCTGATGGCAAATTTACAAAGTGTGGCAATTCTCTTTCTGATGGCAAATTTATAAAGTGTGGGAATTCTCTTTCTGATGGCAAATTTATAAAGCGTGGCAATTCTCCTTCTGATGGCAAATTTACAAAACGTGGCAATTCTCTTTCTGATGGCAAATTTACAAAGCAGAACGAAGTTCCCAAGATAGCGTGAGGCCTTCCTGCTGCTGATTGCAGCTTTCCCATCAGGAATTGTTAGGAAAAGGTGGTGTTGTCCCTCACAAAACATTAAAGTGTGCCCTGTCCTTTCTCTGGCAAAACCATCGTGTGTTTTCCAGGTGAATTTTTTATTGTGGAGGCTGATATCAAGGAATTCACCCAGCTGAAGACGGACAAGCGCTTCCACAACATCCTGAGCATCCTGAGGCACTGCTGCAGGGTGAGAGAAATCCGGAGCGCGAAACTGGTCCGCTACATCATCTGCTGACTCTTCCCGTGATCTGTTTACCCAAAAGAGAGATTTTCTCTATATGGGCACCCCTCTCCAAGCTCTCTGATTTTCTGAAAGCCAGGAGTGAGGAAAGAGGGGCAGCAGCATCTTGAGATTTGTTTTGAAAAGTTGAGGGGAACCGTTCTCTTTTGGTGAGTTACAAATTCAAACCCTAAAGCAGCTTTAATCACATTTTCATGTCAGAACGTGAAAGTTAAGTTCTCTGCATATTAACAATTTTTGCTTTTGTGCTTATGAGTTGGAGATTGTAATAAAGACTAATAAAGAGGAAGTATTTGTTGTTTGTTGTTTGGTTTTTTTTTTTCCTTAATGCCTCTAACCAATTTCCAGATTTCCTTTTTTTTAATATTTCTTCTTCTTATTCCAATTGTACGCTCTGGATCTTTTTACATCAGCAGGTTGGCTTTTCTTCCTTGTGCCTTTTTATCTTTGTGATTATGTAGCTTGAAGTTTGAAAGCTGTGGGGAAGAAGCAAGAAGAGTGAAAACTCACTGTTCTCAAAACATTTGATTGCTTGCTGAATCAAGATGAAATCATAGAATGGTGTTCACCACAATCCAATGGGTGTTTGCTGCTGACAGTGGGTTTTTTTATACTTAGATGGAGGCTGGGATCTTTGGGATTGCTTTTTCCTTCTGCTGGATATTAAAAATCAAAACCTGCTGATATCCAACCTGGATAGTAAAAATCAAAACCTGGTGATATCCAACCTGGATATTAAAAATCAAAACCTGCTGATATCCAACATAACCTGTTCGCTGTAAAGTCACGAGAGTTTCACCAGAAGTTTTTTTTTTCTGTTCAGGTATCACTGAACAGTTTGTTTTTTTTTTTTTTATTTTTATTTTCTTAGGGCTTGTTTTGGTCTGGGTTAGTTTGATTGTCCGGGATTTATTCAAATGTTTGATTTAATAATCCATATTTTCCTCTTTGTTTTAATAGTCTGGGTTTTTTTTTTTGTGGTGCCTTCACCCACTGTGGCAGCATAAAGGTGTTAAATCCCTGCCTGGTTACTCATGGATGATATCTGGCTGTCCCTTTCTTCTCATTTACAGCTGGATGTGATGAATTATCCACAAGTTCAAGTGAATTTTGTTATAAAATCCGATTTTTCCAGACATCCCTGCTTCGTGCACCTGAATGCTGCCTCCCCTCCTCCTCGTGCCATTCCTGTGCTGATGGCAGGCAGAGACATCCACGGAAGCAGAAACTTGGGAAGGCTGGCAGTGGTAGATTGTAGGAGTCCTGATGGTCACAGCAGAGCACAGGTTGAAGCAGCAATCCATTCCTGAAAGCTATTGCAAAGTAAGCCAATAAATATAAATAAAAACTGAATTTACCAAGCTGAAATGTTAGAAATGGAAAGCAGTCAGCCAACCTGCCAACAACAGGCGTGGACCCAGCTTGGAGCCTTTCTCTGGGAGGTCCTGGTTGCCTGTTAGGGCTGATTAAAGACAAGCCAGAAGCTGGAAGTGAGGATGGCTACGAAGGTGTGATGAAAGGGGAAAAAGCGAGGAATTTGGGTTACTTAATGTAGAAAAAGATGTGGAACCTTTAACAGTGGGTTCAGGAAATAAATGCAAAAAAAAAAGACTAAAGGGACCCTTCATTCCCTGCTGCTGCCATGAGAGTTTCTAACAATGCTTTGCCCAAAGCTCACCCTTTCTGATGGCACCCACTGTGGATAAGCCGGGTTTATTTTATTAAAATACATAATTTGGGGTCGGGTGCCTTGAAAAGAAAACTGCTCTTTTCGATGATGTAGTTCCCTGCCTCTGGATGAACTCCAATCAAAAATGACATTTTCCAGCTCTTCAGCAATGCCCAGGAATGTATTCCTGCGATTTCCTAGGAGTCAGAAAGCTTTTAAACCCCAAAAAAAACACCTGGAGCAAAGGCTCCGTGTTTAAGCACGTCTGATTAAATCGGTTGTAAATTCTCAGCCTGTGCTGCCTCTTGGGAAGGCTCATCAAGGTGAAGGTGGCCCTGCAACCTGACTGCACGGGGAAATTGGCATTAAAATAGCATTAAAATATTCCTCTTCTCGCTGCTGATGAGTGCAGGGGGTGTTGGGGGCAGAGCTGCCTTTCAGTAACAGCAGCGAGCATCAGCTGCTGCAATAATTTAAACAGCTTTTCCCTCTGGGAAATCACATTGATCTTAATGGGGGCTTTTTTAATTAAATAATATGCTGACTGTTACAAGCTGGGAAGGTGTTGATTTATTTTTGTGTGTGTGTGTGTGTTTATTATTTGCAGCAGCGTTGTCTCTGGGTTTGCTCAAGGAGAGAAAGGCTCAGGATTGCTTCCCACTGGAAAACAACCCCAGGACATGCCCCGAGGAAGATGGAAGGTGGGAATATGCATAGGGAGCAGCTGGAGAAGTGTTAACCCTGCAGTGAATTGCTGGAAGGTCTTGCCACAGGATAAGTCCCCAAATCCGTCCCCAAACCCGGTGCCAGCCCTCGCTTCTCCCCTCCAGGTAAATGGGAAATCAGGAAATGGCCGGGAGTTTCCCCCTGCTGATAATGAAGTGGGGTAATTAGGCAGAACAGGCAGCGATTTCACTGATTGTTTAGAAGCTGATGAACACAAAAAACGGCTTTTTTTCGCCCCACCCTGGTGAATCCCAGCCCTGAACCTGCTCCATGGGCAGGGCTGAGGCGCTGATGCCGTGGGGCAGAGGCTGGGAGGTGCCATGGCAACATCTCAGGCACCAGGAGCTGGTTTGGGTATGAATGCACGTGCTAATTAAAATTTAAGCAGCCTCCCTCCCACGCGAGGAGCGAGCCCGGGCAGCGGGACCCCCCGGCTGCATGAATAAAATATGAATAAAAATTAAAATAAAAATAAAAAAGGGATGTCTGTGCTGGTGGCTCCTCCATCCCTGCCCTGGTTGTTTGTCCTTCCCTCCTTGGGATGGGGTTTGGAGGGTTTGATGCTGCTGCATCAGCTGTGACGTGCTCATGGGGTTTCTGCCTGCTCTGGGATGAGCTGAGCTCTCTCTAAAGTGCCTGCATGAGACCCTCAGCATTTCCCACCCTCGAATTGCCACAGTGGGCTTGAACTTATCAATATTTTTGTAATAGGAGGGGTTGTCTTGTGTTTCTGCCTTAATGATAATGTCTGGAGTGGTTCCTAAACGTGGCTTATTATTATTATCCTTACTATACAGAACAAAGATGAGTTGCCAGGGCATTGAAGTGCTTCCCATGACCACATTGCAAGCTAAGACTGCAGCACAAAACGTTTCATCCCTGGTTTCCATCTTCCCGTGCTCTCCTGAGCTTTCACCGGGCAAATCCCTTCCCAAGGAGCGATGCTTTTTGTTCCTTGGCTTGTCGAGCTCCGCATTCAAACCACCCTGCTTCACCTTTGCCCCCTTCAGCTTAGGAAGTGCTGATGTTTCCACCTCGACAGAAAGAAAATTTCCCCTAATATTCAGCTTAAATCCAGCCACGGGTGAGGAAAACCTCTTGTCCTTGTGCCTGGCCTTAGTGTGACCTCGTTTCTCCCTCTTCTCCAAGCCAGTCCTGCTCTCCTTCTTTGCCTTGTCCCCTCAGCTGGGGATGCTGCTGCCAGAAATGATCAGCAATTCTGCCTTCCCACTCTTGCTCCCTGGGATTTGGTGGCCCCCATTTGTAGGACCAAGCGTTCCAAAGGGTGGTTTGCCTGTTTAATTCAGGTCCTTATCCAAGCACACAGGATGTGCATTTCCCGTGATTTTGGGGTTTTCTCTGTGGCTGGACAGCTTTCCTGGTGATGGGTCGCTGGGGCTCTGAGGTGCTTGTGCCCAGAAGTGGGCAAGAAGTAGGAAAAAAAGGGAAAAAGTGAGAAATTTCACTCTCTCTGTCACTCCTTGCCTGCACATCCCGTGCAGATGCTGCTGCAGGGGCTCCTCCCCACGTGTAGCTCCCCACCTGCACTTCAGATTTGCTCCCTGGCAGGTTGTTTTTCAGCCTGATAATAACTTTTTTTTTTTTTAATTAACCTCAGGAATCTCCCCTGGAAACAGAACACAGGAGAGATGCTCTGCAAAACGTTATCAGAAGGGTAAGAAAACAGCAAAACAGCCTTTTGCTCCAAGCTGGAAGTGCAGAGGCAGGGGGGAATGCAATTCTGCAGGGCTTTGTAAAGCCAACTTTTGGAGCAGATCAAGCTTAAAAGGCAGGTTTTGGAAGGTTTTGCTCGGCTCACCGCTGCCATGAGCTGTTTTGATGCTGATTTCAGCATCTCCCTTCATCTGCCTTCAGCTGGGCTGTTTTCATCCAGTCAAAACTGAGCTCGAGGCTTCCCAGCAGTTCAAGGAAAAGCCAGGCTGCCTCCCACCAAGGATGGAGAGCCCCTGCAGAGAATTCTTCTCTTTGGTGGCTGGGGAAGACAATTCCTATTTTTCATTTCAAAAATGCACCATTGCATCAAACTTTTCCCTGGTCCAGCTTTTCCTTCTTGTAGTAGTCACCAAATCCTCCGTGCTCTGACCCACAAGGGCATCCTGGGCTTCCAGGCCCTCAGTTCCTCTGGATTTTTGGCCCCACATGTGCAGCAGCCATCAGAAATGTGGGCTGTATTTCAAGGGATCTTTATTCTCTCGAGCCTTCATTAATTTTCTTTATCCTTGCTAGGCCTAATATCACTTGAGTGGCTTGATTAACAGCAGCACCCAGACACAAAGCTCCTCAGCTTGTTCATCTCTTCCACGGGAGCATTTCCAGTCTTTCATTGCCCTTTGCCAAGGCCAGGATTTAATCTGAGATGGTGGAAGCAGCAATGCACACACAGACAACGTACAAAGTGTTCCTCAATTGACAGGATAAAATTTCCCTGGCTGAAAACATCAAATTAGGGGGTTAATCTGCTGCAGAGGTCTCTGAAATCCTGCAGTGCCTTCCTCCCTTTGTCCTTGCCTTTTCCTGGGGACCACCAAGAGGAAAAACAAGGGCATGGGAGCTGAAAGATGGAGCCCTAAGATCAACTTTCCCCCCAGGATGGTGAAACCTTTGCCTGCAGCCACTTAAGAAAGAAGAGGAGGGGAGAAACAGCCCACATGTCCTACTCTGAGGTGGCTTTCCTACTATCAACCCCCTATCAGTGAGGATATGGCTTGCTGATTTATTCCAGGCACAAAAGGAGTGTCTGGAGCCCACCAGGAGTTGTGAGCAGGGAGAGTGAGCAGTTGTCTCTCTGTCCCTTTTGGGCAACTCCTCCAGTTTTTCCAGATTTACAAAATCCTGTGAGGCTGGAGATGATGGGGACAGTGGAGTGGAGATCCTCAGCTACCCTGCCCTGCCCTCTGCACCAAGGGAGGAGAGAAGAAAATAAAAAAAAAAAAAAAGAAAGAAGGAAAGAAATCACCGGTTCTGATTCTAGAGCTGGTCCAGCTGATCCAGGATCCTGGCAGTGCCTCCCAGGCTTCTTAGGGACACTTTTTATAGGTGAATTTCCCCCTCCATGGAGAAAGGTTTCTCACTTTCCAGGCAAATTAGTTCTCATTCAGACCTTTCTGGAAGGGGTTCAGAAGCTTTCAGTGTCTGGATCCCCCTAAAATCCACGCTTGTTTCTCCAGCTCGTTCCTGTCCCTGCCTTCTGCTGTCCTGTGCTGATCCAGGAGCCAGAACAAGGATGCTGATCCCATAAAAGCGCTGCCCCCT
Source organism: Pyrocephalus nanus (assembly GCA_038380795.1). Taxonomy (NCBI): domain Eukaryota; kingdom Metazoa; phylum Chordata; class Aves; order Passeriformes; family Tyrannidae; genus Pyrocephalus; species Pyrocephalus nanus. The sequence continues at coordinate 917,247 of CM076263.1, read as the reverse complement.
CCTCCAGCCACATCCCGGTCTCCCTCACATCATAAACCCATTAGATTTAGGGCATTTTCCATCTTCCCAGCTTGAGGTGGGAGAGAGCAGCTCCTGGGCCAGGAGATTTCTCTGCGAGGGGTTTGGCATCAGCACCAGCTCTTTGGCATTCCCAGCTCCGGAGTGTTTGGGGTTGAGTTGTATATCCCAAATCAGCCCCATTATTAAAAGGTTTAATTTTGGGCATGTTTAATTTAATTTCAGATAAATACTGCCCATTTTCAGCATGTCACGGCATCGGAGAGGCTGGGATGTCAGACCACTTCCAAAATGCATTTTTAAGCTTAAAACCACTTCAATTAGAACAGGCAAAGCAGAGAAATGACCAGCTTTGGGGTGGGGGTGGGGGGGATAATTATTTTGCTGTGCACTTGGTGATTTCTCACGTGGGAATATTCCCAAGGTGTTTGATCTACAGCACAAAAAGTTGGAAGATGCCTCAGCTGGGCTGGTTTTGGAGGAGATAACATCTGCTGGCACACACAGCACAGCCTTCCCAAACCAGGCTGCTGAAGGTGACTGGAGAACTTTGCTTGCACATGTTCAAACAGCTCCTTCATTATTACCATCCATCAGTCCCTCCATCCTAGGCCAGTCCCTTGGACACCCACTGAGCCATCCCACTTAATTGGGACCTCGGGGTCCCATTCTGAAACCTGCTCCCTTTTAATTAATGGGTAAAAAAAAATCCATGAATAATTAGAAAGACCATGACTAACTCCCATTTTTATTCCTCTTCTGCTTTCCCATGCTCATCCCAGATAATTTGCAGCAAAGCTTTAAGAAAGTCCACGCAAGGGATAACCTGGCTGCTTGTTTTCTGCAGGTTCCATCTTGCAAAGGACCAGGAATGCAAATTCTGGGAGCTGGGAAAGCCCAGGTGAAAGCAGGTCAGTTGTTCCTGGGTTAAAGCCGAGCTGGGATTTGCTCCAAAGGCTGGGGGAACAGCAGTGGTGATGACAAGCTGGTTCCCAAGGATTTACAAAAGTGGCCGCCCCCGACACGAGAGAGGCTTCGCCTTTTTCCTTTGCTTTGGCAGTTTGAGGTCAGCTTAATAAAACACAGGAAACCTTCAAAGGGAGTTGGTGCCAAGCTGGTGACGCTTTGGGAAGTCAAAAGCTTTGCCCTTGACTTGCTTTGCTGCCAGTGGGGTGGAAGGAGCAGCCTGGGATCCCTCACGGCTGATGAGTGGCACCGCTCACTGCTCTTGCCCCATTTTGGTGGTGGGTGGGTGCTCTGACACCTACATTTAATCAAAGGTGGAGGAAGGAGGGAATAAGTTTATTTCAGGGTGCCAGGAGGGTGCTGAGGCCTGGGTGCAGCTGTGAGGACAGGCTGAGTGGGCACAAGGTGGCGAACAAGCATTTGCAAAAAATTAAAGTCGGTGGGACGGCGCTGCCGGCATCGCTTTCATCACACAATCCCAATCCCACGTCTGGACATCCAATCTGCTCACCATTCCACTGCTCCTCTGCCACGTTATCCAGCCCTGGATTCAGCACAACTCCAAAGCATCTCCAACCCTTCCTCTTCCATTTAACTTCCCCTTCCTCAGAGAGCGCTGGATTTGCTGGTAGTAACACCCCGCTTGTGCCTGGCAGATTGTTCTGCTCTGACATTTCCTCCTTCAAAGCACACCCATTTCCAAGAGGCAGAGCTTGTTAGGATCTGTTTCCCTCGTGGACAACTCACTGGTGTGCCTTGGCTGATGTCCTGGCGATCAGCAACGTGCCCAGAGCCAGGGGCACACAATCAGCTTCATGCACAACCAGCTTTGCCACACCAGAATAAAGCAGAGCCGGGGCTGCAGCAACATCTCTGAGATATAAACTCAAGCCCTCGACCTGTCTTTGGGGTTCTAAAGTTAGGGGGAAAGGAGGAAGGTGTGATGTTTGCACCAAAGAGTCGGGATGTCCTCGGGCAATGCGCATCAGCAGGTGATGGGTGCAGGTGTGAGGGGCTGCTCCACTCCATGCACCATCCACCAGCCAGGATTTACCTTCCCAGCCGCTCTGTGGACACCAATATTTAAATATTGATTTGATTTACGGCATTTTAGGGAGAAATCAGAGCGTGTGTGAAGGATCGGACGCGGCCAGACCGAGTGGTTTCATTTCCCCAAGCTGACACTCACAGCACTTCCCTGTCCTTCTGTTTTTAATTTCCACTTCATTTTTGTACATTAATACTGCTCTGGGGCAGTTGATCACACGTTACTGTCACACACTCCCCTGCAGAATTCATCTTTTCCTGGTGGCATCAGAGTAATTTCAGAGGAGCGACTAAGCCAGGGCTGATGAGAAAGGACCATTCCACCAGTGTGTAAACCACCCCTGAGGCTGCACTGGAGCTCTGCACATCTTAGGAGGGGAAAGAAAAGCAGATTCATCGGTAAATGGCATTTTTATCGTGCGTGGTAGAAATATAAACTGACCTTTACAAATGGGAAACACTGGCATGGGAGGCTAGCTCTGGCCCAACCATCAATCAGCCTCTCCTCTGGTGGTATTTCTCTGGGTCCTTTTTTTCTGCAGGAAAGGTTAGGAAGTCAAAGGAGCTTTTTAAATATTTTATACTGTCCTTTCAGGGTTTTTTTTTTCAGCCTCTGTTTAGAGAGCTGCTCAATTAGTACAGTTTGGGGTGAGGCAATGACTAAGGCACGTGCTCTCTGGGTAGTTTTGTGTGGCTGCTCAGCTGAAATCACAGAAACATCGGGGTTGGAAAAGCCCTCTAAGACCATCAGGTCCAATCATTCCCCCAAGGCCACCACCAACCTGTGTTCCCCAAGTGCCACCTCCACATGGCTTTTAAAAACCCCTCCAGGGGTGGGGACTCTGCCACCTCCCTGGGCAGCTGTGCCAATGCCTCTTTTTCCATGGAGAAATCTTCCCAAAAATAACCTGAACCTCCCCTGGCACAGCTGGAGGCTGATCCCTCTCCTCCTGTCCCTGTTCCTTGGCAGCAGAGCCCGACCCCAATTGGCTCCCCCCTCCTGTCAGGGATTGCAGAGCCAGAAGGTCCCCCCTGAGCCTCCTTTTCTCCAGGATGAGCCCCCCCAGCTCCCTCAGCTGCTCCAGCCCCTTCCCAGACCTTCCTTTCCCTTCCCAAACCTTCCCAAACCTTCCCTTCCCTTCCCAAACCTTCCCAAACCTTCCCAAACCTTCCCAAACCTTCCCAAACCTTCCCTTCCCAAACCTTCCCTTCCCAAACCTTCCCAAACCTTCCCTTCCCAAACCTTCCCAAACCTTCCCAAACCTTCTTTCATCTTTTCTTCTTTTTTTACTTCTCTTGTTTCCTTTTTTTTTTTCTTTTCAGTGAGGTCCCCCCTGAGCCTCCTTTTCTCCAGGCTGAGCCCCCCCAGCTCCATCAGCTGCTCCAGCCCCTTCCCATCTCCCTTCCCTTCCCTACACCCCCTCCAGCCCCTCAAAGTCTTCCTTGAAGTGGCAGAAGGGTTTGGGGGTTCGGGTTTTTCCATCCCAATTGAACAGAACAAGTGGGACCTTGAGAGATGATCTCAGTGGTGTTTGCTACCCTGGCATCCTTAGAGAGCGTCTGGACAATCATTCCACTGACTACTTCAACCTGCTGATGAAGGGCTCCCATCTGCCCTGGCCCCACATCCCCCCTCGCTGCTCTCGGGAACGCTGGGATTTTCCTTTACTATGCGCTGATTTATTCCACTTCCAGCGTAAAACATAAAAAAAGTACGTGGGTTAGAGCAGCCTAATTCACAGCCTGCTGATGAATAACACAGCTGATGGAATGAAATCGGGCTGGCGGCTCAAAGTGCTGAGGAAAGCTGGAATTTGGAGAGCAGGGTGTGGGGTTGGCAGCCCGCAGCCAGGAGAGGAGGCTGCTGAGGCCAGAAACGCTGCTTTCTGTTCTGCTGCCTCACAAGCAGAAAAACCTGGCTGTCACAAACCCCACCACACAACCTCCCCTCCTTAGAGATGGTCAGGACTCAGCTGGAAAACTCTGCGAGGCGGAGGAGAGCAATTCCCCCAGCGTTCCCCATCTCTGCAGCCCGCCAAGCATCAATTTACAAACCCACAATTTTTCCCCTGTGGGTCCTGTGATGCCCCCCCCAAAAGCCTGGAAACGTGGCCGGTTTTACATCAGCTCATTTCACGGAATTAATTACAAAAACGAGAGTATTCTCTGCCTGTTTTGTCTGGGCTTGTGAAAGCGTTAACGATTCACCCCCCCCGGGCCGCGCTGCCACAGGTCACTTGTAGGACATCTCCCAACAATTCACACCGTGTTCCAAGGGCTGACAATTCCAAGGGCTGATAAAATCACCGGGGATGTGTCTGGAAAAGGTGGTGTTATGGGTGACAAAGAGGATGTGCTGATCGTACCCACGGGGAAATGACAGCGCTGGGCTGACTCGTGTCACTTCACGGGCGCTGATGAGTTCAGATCTGGCAGGGGACTTCTGAAAACTCACTCGTGCTGAGGCACTCGGCTCCTCTTTAATCATGAAATGAAATTAATCCTGAAATAATGAAATAAACTCCCTAAATAGGCTGGAGAAGTCCTGTAATGGGAGACAGGGTAATATTATGCAAGACAAACATTTTGCAGCGGGTGTAACAGCATCTTCATGCGAGCGTGGTTAAATCCATCCCCCGACAGGGTGTGAGCCCCCCCAGGAGAGTCTGAATTTCACCACCGAGCATTTTGGCTCCTCTGCCTGTGAGAGGGGTGAATTTCAGGATAAAATGCTGCACATTTGTGATTAGATAATAGAAATGCTGCCTCTGCTAGTGACAATCAGTGTGGGAGGTGGAAATAGCAGAGAGAAGCACCCTCTTCCTGAAAACACCCAATAGTCCATGGCTGCAATTATCAGAATTATCCAAGGCTGAATTATCAGAATTATTATTATTATTATAACTCTGTTGTTCCTGCTGTGCCAGGGACGACTGCCAAGGTCCTGCGAGGGGCTGAGCGGTGCCCTGGTTTTTGGAAGCACCAGAAATATCCAAGCTCTTCACCCAAACCAAACTCACATCAAGCAAACCCGGTGTCCCTTGGAAAGGAAACATAAAAACGTGTTTATGTGCTGTTATTACTAATTGAAAGAGGGAATGATAGAATCACAAGCTGGTTTGGGGCATGGGCAGGGACATCTTCCACTATCCCAGGTAGCTCCAAGCCTCGTCCAACCTGGCATTGGACACTTCCAGGGATCCAGGAGCAGCCACAGCTTCTCTGCCCAACCTGTGCCAGTCTCACCACCCGTGTGGTTTGCTGGAATGAAACCTCGAACCTCTGATGGAAAACATCTTTGCCCAAACATCCCCTGATCCCACGCCGAGCTCTTGCCCATCCAGGACCCCTGGATGCCCTCTGATCTCGCTGGTTGTTGTGTCCGTCACCACCAGGGGAACAAGCTCCGCACTTGGCACGCAGGGCACGTGGAATCAGCTTCCCAGGGAGGTTTAGCAGGAACTGTCAATGCTCCTATTTCTCTTTCTCCTCCTCTGTTTCGCTCCTCGCATTCACAGGCGTAAACACCAATTCAAAAGGGATGGGAACGTTCATTTTCATCTTCGACAGCGAAATAGTAGAGTGGTCTTGTTACAGATTCCTATACCACCCCCAATTGTTTATACAACTCCATTTCCTCGTGTGTAATTCCCCGGGAGTTTTAATTGACTGGGCGACTTTCTCTTTTATTTTTTTCCTTGCCACTTCCCCTGCAGCAGGGGAGGGAGGCTCTGTTCCTCAAAGCAGCACACTTGTCTGGAGGGGATCAATAACTATCGAGCTATCGTGTTTCCTCCACTTAGGCTGTTGAAGCAGCTTCCTTTAATTGTTTCCTTCGCGATGTAAATACAGCAAGCGGTGAATTTTCTTCCTTTAGGGCTGCTCAGTGGGTCGAGGCGCTCACGGGGTGGGAGGAGCTCAGCTGCTTCACCTGGTGATCCACTGGGAAGACCTCAGGAAAAGAGGGACGCCAGGACATTGCCGTGTTCCAGCAGGTAAGCTGGAATGATTCCACAGCGACGCTGGCTCGGTGCAGACCTGGAAACCCAGACATTAATGCTGATAAAGCAAACACACGTTGGGAAAGGGCAGAAAGCCCACCCTGGAGGGTCTGAGCGAGGGGGTTTAACCCAGCCCACCCCTCTCCGATGTGAGAGAGGGGGTCAGGTAGGGTCTCCCCTCCCTCGGCTCCTGCTATGGCAGAAGAGGGGAGCTCGATCCCCTCCGGCTGCTCCTCCCGGTAATATCGGCGGGCACCGCACCTTGGGGCGACTCCTCCGGGGCGTGGGAAGGGGGGACCGGACCCCTCTGGATGGCGTGGGGACATCGGCTTCCTCCTGCAGCTTTCCCCAGGGATGGCGGGGACGGACCGGACCTTCCCGGCTCTTCCCGGGGATGGTGGGGGGGTCCCCGGTCACATGGGGAGGCTCCTCCCGGGGATATCGGGGGGGAAAGGGGGGACCCCGGACGTTTGGGGCGGTTTCTCCCGGGGATATCGGGGGAGACCGAACCTTCCCGGCTCTTCCCGGGGATGGTGGGGGGGTCCCCGGTCACATGGGGAGGCTCCTTTGGGGGATAGCGAGGGGGATACCGGACCCCTCTGGGTGTGGTGAGGGGGGAGAGCGCAGATCCTCGGGGTCGTTCCTACCGGGGATGACGCGGGGGGAGAGCGCAGACCCCAGGGCCCGTTCCTACCGGGAATGACGCGGGGGGAGAGCGCAGACCCCCGGGCCCGTTCCTACCGGGAATGACGCGGTGTGGCGGAGGGGCGGCAGCGCACCCACCCAGCAGATCCCCCCGGGGCTGGCGAGGGGGCAGCCGGCCCTTGGGGGACGACGAGGGGCGAGCGGACCCCTCGGGATGCTCCTCCTTGGGGGATGTCGCGGCGGGGTGCGGGACAGGACAGGACTCCCGGGGATGGCGAGGGGATCGCCGGGCCTTGGCGGGGATGCTGAGGGGGGGGAAGGGTCGCAGGCCCCTCGGTGCGGATCCCCCCCCCCCCCCCGAGCCTCGGCGGTCCCGCCCCCCGCAGGTGCCCCCGCACGGCGGGGGCCGGTGCGTGACGTCAGGCGGGGCGGGCGCGGTGCCGGTGCCGGCCGGGCCATGGCGGAGCGGCGGCGGAGCGGCCCCGGTGAGGGAAGCGGAGCGGCCCCGGTGAGGGAAGCGGAGCGGCCCCGGTGAGGGAAGGGAGGCGGCCCCGGTGAGGGAAGGGAGGCGGCCCCGGTAAGTGAAGGGAGGCGGCCCCGGTGCTGTCCCCGGAGCCCCGCGGGGGGGGGAGCGGTGCGGGCAGAGGGTTCCGAGCCCCGGTGCGGGCAGAGGGTTCCGAGCCCCGGTGCGGGCAGAGGGTTCCGAACCCCGGTGCGGGCAGAGGGTTCCGAGCCCCGGTGCGGGCAGAGGGTTCCGAGCCCCGGTGCGGGCAGAGGGTTCCGAACCCCGGTGCGGGCAGAGGGTTCCGCGCCCCGGTGCGGGCAGAGGGTTCCGAACCCCGGTGCGGGCAGAGGGTTCCGAACCCCGGTGCGGGCAGACGGTTCCGAACCCCGGTGCGGGCAGAGGGTTCCGCGCCCCGGTGCGGGCAGAGGGTTCCGAACCCCGGTGCGGGGAGAGGGTTCCGAGCCCCGGTGCGGGCAGAGGGTTCCGCGCCCCGGTGCGGGCAGAGGGTTCCGAGCCCCGGTGCGGGCAGAGGGTTCCGAGCCCCGGTGCGGGCAGAGGGTTCCGAGCCCCGGTGCGGGGAGAGGGTTCCGTTCCCCGGTGCGGGCAGAGGGTTCCGAACCCCGGTGCGGGCAGAGGGTTCCGCGCCCCGGTGCGGGCAGAGGGTTCCAAACCCCGGTGCGGGCAGAGGGTTCCGAACCCCGGTTGCGGGCAGAGGGTTCCGAACCCCGGTGCGGGCAGAGGGTTCCGAACCCCGGTGCGGGCAGAGGGTTCCGAACCCCGGTGCGGGTAGCGGGTTCCGTTCCCCGGTTACGGGTAGCGGGTTCCGAGCCCCGGTGCGGGTAGCGGGTTCCGTTCCCCGGTTGCGGGTAGCGGGTTCCGAGCCCCGGTGCGGGGAGAGGGTTCCGTTCCCCGGTTACGGGTAGCGGGTTCCGAACCCCGGTGCGGGTAGCGGGTTCCGAACCCCGGTTGCGGGACCGCCCGGCGGGAGCGCCCCTGGGAGCGGTGCCGGTGTCGCCTCGTCCTTCCCCGCGGCTCAGCCGGGCGTGCCCCAGACCCCCCTTCCCGGGGATGGGGAGCTGCGGGAGAGGCCGGGAGGGTGTGCGGGCATTGCCGCTGCCCGGGGCTGGGCGAGCTCGCCGGGGCTTTGTGTGCCCTATGTGTCTATACGTGCCCTATGTGTCTATACGTGCCCTATGTGTCTATACGTGCCCTATGTGTCTATACGTGCCCTATGTGTCTATACGTGCCCCGTGGGTCTGTGTGTGCTCTAGGGATCTATATGGGCTCTGTGTGTCTATATGGGCTCCAGGGGTCTATAGGGGCTCTGTGTGTCTATATGTGCTCCAGGGGTCTATAGGGGCTCTGTGTGTCTATATGTGCTCCAGGGGTCTATATGGGCTCTGTGTGTGCTCTAGGGGTCTATATGGGCTCTGTGTGTCTATATGTGCTCCAGGGGTCTATATGGGCTCTGCGTGTTTGTATGTGCCCTATGTGTCTATACGTGCACTATGTATGGGTCTATATGTGCTCTGGGGGTCTATATGGGCTCTGTGTGTGCTCTAGGGGTCTATATGGGCTCTGTGTGTCTATATGTGCTCTAGGGGTCTATAGGGGCTCTGTGTGTGCTCTAGGGATCTATATGGGCTCTGTGTGTCTATATGTGCTCTAGGGGTCTATATGGGCTCTGTGTGTCTATATGTGCTCTAGGGATCTATATGGGCTCTGTGTGTCTATATGTGCTCTAGGGGTCTATATGGGCTCTGTGTGTCTATATGTGCTCTAGGGGCTCTGTGTGTGCTCTAGGGATCTATATGGGCTCTGTGTGTGCTCTAGGGGTCTATATGGGCTCTGTGTGTGCTCTAGGGATCTATAGGGGCTCTGTGTGTACTCTAGGGGTCTATATGGGCTCTGTGTGTCTATATGTGCTCTAGGGGTCTATAGGGGCTCTGTGTGTGCTCTAGGGGTCTATAGGGGCTCTGTGTGTGCTCTAGGGGTCCATATGGGCTCTGTGTGTCTATATGTGCTCTAGGGGTCTATAGGGGCTCTGTGTGTGCTCTAGGGATCTATATGGGCTCTGTGTGTCTATATGTGCTCTAGGGGTCTATATGGGCTCTGTGTGTCTATATGTGCTCTAGGGGCTCTGTGTGTGCTCTAGGGATCTATATGGGCTCTGTGTGTGCTCTAGGGATCTATATGGGCTCTGTGTGTGCTCTAGGGGTCTATATGGGCTCTGTGTGTGCTCTAGGGATCTATATGGGCTCTGTGTGTGGTCTAGGGATCTATAGGGGCTCTGTGTGTACTCTAGGGGTCTATATGGGCTCTGTGTGTCTATATGTGCTCTAGGGGTCTATAGGGGCTCTGTGTGTGCTCTAGGGGTCTATAGGGGCTCTGTGTGTGCTCTAGGGGTCCATATGGGCTGTGTGTGTGCTTTAGGGGTCTATAGGGGCTCTGTGTGTGCTCTAGGGGTCTATATGTGATCTGGGGGTCTATAGGGGCTCTGTGTGTGCTCTACGGATCTATATGGGCTCTGTATGAGCTCTAGGGATCTATATGGGCTCTGTGTGTCTATATGTGCTCTAGGGGTCTATATGGGCTCTGTGTGTCTATATGTGCTCTAGGGGCTCTGTGTGTGCTCTAGGGGTCTATATGGGCTCTGTGTGTGCTCTAGGGGGCTATATGGGCTCTGTGTGTGCTCTGGGGGTCTATAGGGGCTCTGTGTGTGCTCTAGGGGTCTATATGGGCTCTGTGTGTGCTCTAGGGGGCTATATGGGCTCTGTGTGTGCTCTAGGGGGCTATATGGGCTCTGTGTGTGCTCTGGGGGTCTATAGGGGCTCTGTGTGTCTATATGTGCTCTAGGGGTCTATAGGGGCCTATATGGGCTCTGTGTGTGCCCTATGTGTCTATACGTGCCCCGTGGGTCTGTGTGTGCTCTGGGGGTCTATAGGGGCTCTGTGTGTGCTCTGGGGGTCTATAGGGGCTCTGTGTGTGCTCTAGGGGTCTATAGGGGCTCTGTGTGTGCTCTGGGGGTCTATATGGGTTCTGTGTGTCTATATGGGCTCTGTGTGTCTATATGGGTTCTAGGGGTCTATATGGGCTCTGTGTGTCTGTATGTGCCCTATGTGTCTATACGTGCCCCGTGGGTCTGTGTGTGCTCTAGGGGTCTATATGGGCTCTGTGTGTGCTCTAGGGGTCTATATGGGCTCTGTGTGTCTATATGTGCTCTGGGGGTCTATAGGGGCTCTGTGTGTGCTCTGGGGGTCTATAGGGGCTCTGTGTGTGCTCTAGGGGTCTATAGGGGCTCTGTGTGTGCTCTGGGGGTCTATATGGGCTCTGTGTGTGCTCTAGGGGTCTATATGGGCTCTGTGGGTCTATATGTGCTCTAGGGGTCTATAGGGGCTCTGTGTGTGCTATAGGGGTCTATATGGGCTCTGTGTGTCTATATGTGCTCTAGGGGTCTATAGGGGCTCTGTGTGTGCTATAGGGGTCTATATGGGCTCTGTGTGTGCTATAGGGGTCTATATGGGCTCTGTGTGTCTATATGGGCTCTAGGGGTCTATAGGGGCTCTGTGTGTGCTCTAGGGGTCTATAGGGGCTCTGTGTGTGCTCTGGGGATCTATATGGGCTCTGTGTGTGCTCTAGGGGTCTATAGGGGCTCTGTGTGTGCTCTAGGGGTCTATAGGGGCTCTGTGTGTGCTCTAGGGGTCTATAGGGGCTCTGTGTGTGCTCTGGGGGTCTATATGGGCTCTAGGGATCTATAGGGGCTCTGTGTGTCTGTATGCACTCTAGGGGTCTATCGGGGCTCTGTATGAGCTCTAGGGGTCTATAGGGGCTCTGTGTGTGCTCTGGGGGTCTATAGGGGCTCTGTATGAGCTCTAGGGGTCTATATGGGCTCTGTGTGTGCTCTAGGGGTCTATAGGGGCTCTATATGTGCTCTAGGGGTCTATAGGGGCTCTGTGTGTGCTCTAGGGGTCTATATGTGCTCTAGGGGTCTATAGGGGCTCTATGTGTGCTCTAGGGGTCTATAGGGGCTCTGTGTGTGCTCTGGGGGTCTATAGGGGCTCTGTGTGTGCTCTGGGGGTCTATATGGGCTCTGTGTGTGCTCTAGGGGTCTATATGGGCTCTGTGTGTCTATAGGATCTCTGTGTGTCTATATGGGCTCTGTGTGTCTATATGTGCTCTAGGGGTCTATAGGGGCTCTGTGTGTGCTCTGGGGGTCTATATGGGCTCTGTGTGTCTGTATGGGCTCTGTGTGTCTATATGTGCTTTAGGGGTCTATATGGGCTCAGTGTGTGCTCTAGGGGTCCATACAAGCTCTATATGTCTATATATGCTCTCTATACATGCCCTGTGTGTCTATACTGGCTCTATGTATCTCTATGTAAACCATGGGTCTCTATATGTTCTATGGCTCTATATGTTCCCCGTGTGTCTATAGGTGCCCTATGAGTCTCTACACGCCCTGTGTCCCCCCCCCCCCCCCAGCGCTGCCAGGGTGCATCCCCCTCGTTATAAATTCATATAAGAATTTCGACAGCTCAATTCCAATTAAACATTGGTAAATTTATTAAGCGAACGATAATAATCATCAGGGCTCAGGGAATGTCGTGGTGATCATCAGGGAATGTCGCGGTGATCATCAGGGAATGTCGTGGTGATCATCAGGGCTCAGGGAATGTCGTGGTGATCATCAGGGCTCAGGGAATGTCGTGGTGATCATCAGGGCTCAGGGAATGTCGTGGTGATCATCAGGGAATGTCGTGGTGATCATCAGGGCTCAGGGAATGTCTCAGGGCTCAGGGAATGTCGCGGTGATCATCAGGGAATGTCGCGGTGATCATCAGGGAATGTCGCGGTGATCATCAGGGCTCAGGGAATGTCGCGGTGATCATCAGGGAATGTCGCGGTGATCATCAGGGAATGTCGCGGTGATCATCAGGGAATGTCGTGGTGATCATCAGGGCTCAGGGAATGTCGTGGTGATCATCAGGGAATGTCGTGGTGATCATCAGGGCTCAGGGAATGTCGTGGTGATCATCAGGGCTCAGGGAATGTCGCGGTGATCATCAGGGAATGTCGCGGTGATCATCAGGGCTCAGGGAATGTCGCGGTGATCATCAGGGCTCAGGGAATGTCGTGGTGATCATCAGGGCTCAGGGAATGTCGTGGTGATCATCAGGGCTCAGGGAATGTCTCAGGGCTCAGGGAATGTCACGGTGATCATCAGGGAATGTCGTGGTGATCATCAGGGAATGTCGCGGTGATCATCAGGGCTCAGGGAATGTCGTGGTGATCATCAGGGAATGTCGTGGTGATCATCAGGGAATGTCGTGGTGATCATCAGGGAATGTCGCGGTGATCATCAGGGAATGTCGCGGTGATCATCAGGGCTCAGGGAATGCCGTGGTGATCATCAGGGAATGTCGTGGTGATCATCAGGGAATGTCGTGGTGATCATCAGGGAATGTCGTGGTGATCATCAGGGCTCAGGGAATGTCGTGGTGATCATCAGGGAATGTCGCGGTGATCATCAGGGAATGTCGCGGTGATCATCAGGGAATGTCGCGGTGATCATCAGGGAATGTCGTGGTGATCATCAGGGCTCAGGGAATGTCGTGGTGATCATCAGGGAATGTCGTGGTGATCATCAGGGCTCAGGGAATGTCGTGGTGATCATCAGGGCTCAGGGAATGTCGTGGTGATCATCAGGGCTCAGGGAATGTCGTGGTGATCATCAGGGAATGTCGTGGTGATCATCAGGGAATGTCGCGGTGATCATCAGGGAATGTCGCGGTGATCATCAGGGAATGTCGTGGTGATCATCAGGGCTCAGGGAATGTCTCAGGGCTCAGGGAATGTCACGGTGATCATCAGGGAATGTCGTGGTGATCATCAGGGAATGTCGTGGTGATCATCAGGGAATGTCGCGGTGATCATCAGGGAATGTCGTGGTGATCATCAGGGAATGTCGCGGTGATCATCAGGGAATGTCGCGGTGATCATCAGGGCTCAGGGAATGCCGTGGTGATCATCAGGGAATGTCGTGGTGATCATCAGGAAATGTCGTGGTGATCATCAGGGCTCAGGGAATGTCGTGGTGATCATCAGGGCTCAGGGAATGTCTCAGGGCTCAGGGAATGTCGTGGTGATCATCAGGGAATGTCGCGGTGATCATCAGGGAATGTCGCGGTGATCATCAGGGAATGTCGCGGTGATCATCAGGGCTCAGGGAATGTCGTGGTGATCATCAGGGAATGTCGTGGTGATCATCAGGGAATGTCGCGGTGATCATCAGGGAATGTCGCGGTGATCATCAGGGAATGTCGCGGTGATCATCAGGGAATGTCGTGGTGATCATCAGGGAATGTCGTGGTGATCATCAGGGCTCAGGGAATGTCGTGGTGATCATCAGGGCTCAGGGAATGTCTCAGGGCTCAGGGAATGTCGTGGTGATCATCAGGGAATGTCGCGGTGATCATCAGGGCTCAGGGAATGCCGTGGTGATCATCAGGGAATGTCGTGGTGATCATCAGGGCTCAGGGAATGTCGTGGTGATCATCAGGGAATGTCGTGGTGATCATCAGGGAATGTCGTGGTGATCATCAGGGCTCAGGGAATGTCGTGGTGATCATCAGGGAATGTCGCGGTGATCATCAGGGAATGTCGTGGTGATCATCAGGGAATGTCGCGGTGATCATCAGGGAATGTCGCGGTGATCATCAGGGAATGTCGCGGTGATCATCAGGGCTCAGGGAATGTGCAACATCAGGAGTTTTTCTTGTTGAAGCAGCTGGACTGGGGTGGACAACACAAAACCACAACTAATCCCATGATTGTCCATGTTCTGTTGATTCCTCTCTGCTTGGAAGGACCATCTGTGAGCTTGGAATCAAACCAGAGGGTCAGCCTCCCTTGGGGACGTGGGTTTGGCAGTGCTGGGTAAATGTTTGGGCTCCTCTTAGAGGGCTTTTCCACCCAAAACGATTCCGTGACTGAGATTCACCGCAGTCCTTTCCCCTCCTCCAGCTTCGCCCACCCCGTTAGTGAGGACTGATAAAAATCTGCAATCCCAATCAAGTGTTCACCAAGAAGGACAGACGAACTGCCAACCTCAAGCTCTCCAAGTTGAGCCCTCCATGCAGATGGGCTCTGTTTATCTTTTCTTTACACTTAAAGGCGTGAAAACCTGAATTCGTTCCGCTCCTGGGTGCGGGACAGCAGGGCAGAATCGCCAGAATTGGCATTATGAGCTGAAAATGAACTCTCAATTTTGCCGATGGCCATGAGGCCACTCGCGGTTGAAGCTGTTCCAGGAGATGCCGTTTTGTCTGGGCATCTGAAAGGGTCTGTTCTGAGCTTCCCCTCCCCAAATTGGGGACAGAGGCACCTCCCAAATGGGAAACTTTGCAAAAAGCTTCACACCCAGGGGCAGGCGAACGGTTTTTCACAGGGTGCTGATTCGGATCTCCGAGTTTGACAGGTCTAAATTTACGTGAGACGAATCCTCCTGCAAACTTTGGGTTTTCATCTTTTTTGCCTTGATCTTTCCCTTTTTTTTTTATTTTTTTTTATTTTTTTTTTTAATTTTTTTTAGCACGGCCCTGCTTTTCCAACGACCACTCAGGACTCTCTGGAAGCCTTAAAAATAATTAAAAAAAAAAACCCTTCCGAAACTTTCCACGTCCTCAGGTTGGGGGGGAGAGGCAGGGCAAGCGATTTGCACCTCATCCTCCTGCTGACTTAAAAAAACCAGGCTGTAAATTTTGTGCTGATGGCTCTGAGCGGTGGCGAATCGTGTCCCTCCCACCGTCCCTCGTGCCAACATTTGATTGCTCTCGCTCTGGAGAGATCGCTATCTCGTTTCAAGGTTGAACTTAGCTGGCTTTGACTTGCGGGGGGGATGGGGTTGATGTTTTTGTGTCCTTGTCACAAAGGTGACTCCTCGCTGCTCCCTTCTCCTGTTCCTCAGGACAACCTTTTTTTGTGGCCACCCTCGGGGTGTCCCGGTTGTCACCACATCGCCCAGGTGCCCGCGGTGACCTCGGCTGTGCCCCGTGTAGGTGTGAGCTCGCTTTCTGATTCTTTCTGGATGTATTTCCCTTGGTAAATTGGCACCTCCGAGGACCTGGCCTCGTGTGTTAAATTCCGACACGAAAACACGCTCTGTTGGACCACTGTGACCTGATTTAGCTCTTCGTGCGACTGTATCATCAGCAAACCATCCTCTAGTTACTGCGTTTTATTTTTGTTACAGATTTACGTTTAATATAATCCCCCGGAAAGAATCGCAGATCAGACCGATCAGCAACAAAAAAAATCCCAAAAGGGACGGTGTTTTGGTGCTGATTTCCCTCTCTGATCTCTCACTTCTCAGCAGCCACACCGGGGGGCTGCACCAGCACACACCAAACCCGTGTGGAGTTGGTCACACACCTGCCGTGAGATTCCTTCCCCAAAATATTGCGTTGTCTGGAAAATCAGGGAATATTCTGAGCTGGAACGGGGGCAAACGCTGTGTCGAGGCAATCACGATGCCTATCAGACAGAAAATAACTCTCCTAACCAGATCAAATTCCAGGAAACTCAGCTGGCTGATAGGAATTGTATTTTTAGTCTCCAGTTTGGGCATTTACCTGCAATTTCTGTCCTGCTGTTCCACATCTGGGGCTGACCTCGGGTTGCTCGGTGCTTCTGGCTTTTCACCTGAGCTTCAGAAAGGTTTTAAAATTACGTTTTTTAAAAAAAGGTTGGTTTTAAAATGCTTTATTTTGGCAGGCGTTGGTCAGTAGTGAAATTCCTGTCGTTTTGCACGGGAGGTTGTTGGGAAAGAGCCTGTTTTGCACGATGGGTTAATCAGTAGGCTGGGTTTCTCTCATCCTCCTCGGTAACTGTTTCATCCCATCGCAGCACAACACTCGCTTCCAGTTTTACTGATGGTGCCTACCAGGGAATCTGGCAGCTAATTAATTCCCTACTCCTAGCCTGCTTAAAAAGTGCCTTATTTCACAATTAACTCTGTTGGCTGTACAGATTTTAATGGATTCTTTTGGAGGTTCCCATCAGTCACCGACCTTGGGCATTCCTTTTTCAGTGCCGTTTCTTTCTCCTTTTCTGTTCCCCGGAAAGATCGCGTTTCCCTGCTTTTTGCACGTCTCTTTTTTGCCCGAATGGCTTTTTCCTTGTTTGTAAATTCTGCTGATTTTCCGCGCTTGCAACTTTATGGGTTCTTTGGTGGAAGCTTTAAGCGAGTCCCTCGCTCTCAGTGACGCCAACAGCCGCTTTGGGCTTTGTGAAATTTGCCCTTTTAAATTCAGACGCTGCTGCCGCCGTTATTTTGGGCCCGTTTCTGCCACTAGCAGGGAAATCAGAAACTAGAATAGAAGACCGACTTGCATTAGGCGTGGCAGTTCATTTTGGCCTCATCCTTGTCACACAGACCCCACGGGCAATTAACACTAAAACGTGACTTACTCCGAGTGCCAGGAGTGACTGATCATCCAGAGGACTCACTGGTGTGCTCCTCGGCTTTGGTGCTGATTAACTATTAATTATTTGCACTGTGGCATTTTTATTTGGCCCTGTGGGTGTAGGGAGCTGATGAAAAGCATCAAGACGGTTCTCTCCTTGTGGAGAGTGAAATTCGGTGCTAATGGCTGGCCAAATGGTCTTCGAATGTCTTTGGCACCTGCTGCAGATGGAAATCAGACACTCCGCCACGCGGCTGAATTAATTTTGGCGCACCCAACACCGAGTTTTGTGCCTCAAACTCCCAAATTTCCCTCCTGCAAAGTTCCCCCGCCTCGGAGGCTGCGGGAGGAAAGAACTCTGCGTGTTTCCACCCGAGCCTGTCTTTAAAAAGCAAGCCGGCGTGGTTGTGCTTGGAAGCAGCAGCTCGGTTTCTATAATTTACACAACAGTCATCCCCGTAGGAAGCCGCCCAACCCACGCCGATGCCGCAGCCCCGGAGCTGCGCGGCTCCTGCTTATCCTCAGGGCGTTCCTGGCAGGAAGGGAAGGAACAGGAGGAGGGAAAACCTGGGGAAAAGGAGCTGTTCAGAGCGCTGATGTTGATCAGCAGCGCTCGGTGAGTGCCGGCTCCCGCATCCTTCCGCTCCCTGCAGGCAGAGCTTTCCCTTCCCGGGATCCG
Source organism: Pyrocephalus nanus (assembly GCA_038380795.1). NCBI lineage: Eukaryota > Metazoa > Chordata > Aves > Passeriformes > Tyrannidae > Pyrocephalus > Pyrocephalus nanus. The sequence continues at coordinate 899,922 of CM076263.1, read as the reverse complement.
GGCTGGATCTGATCTGCCTGGAAACTTTGCGTCCTTGTCCTTGTGGCCTTAATCTTGCATCTCCTCTGGCAGCCGGGGTGCTGCTCTCACCCGCTGTGATTTGCCGGGAAATAAAAACCAACCGCCCCTCAGCCAGGCTGAGGGATGGGAGACTCCAAATCCTTCTGATTTCCCCGAGGAAGCGACCTGGATGTGCCTCAGCTTCGTGTTAAGACCCCTCTGGATTTAAGGAAGAGCAGACAAATCCACCTGCACCGATACTTTGGGTGTTCCAGCTGCTCCGATTGTTTGATTCTTGGCTCCACCTGGTTTTCGGGCGGTGTTAATTCCAGGGGAACGGATACACCTGCAACGATCAGCTGCGGAAACCTGAGATGAAAATCTGGCAAATCTCGTGTTTGGGAGGGTAAAGGGCTGGAATAGCAACTGATTTTCCTGAAATCATCTTCCTAAAGGAAACTGCGGATCGGCATCGGCTGTCACAGCGCTGGTTGTACCAACCCCTTGTTGGGGCTCTGTGCTCCATAAACTCCCCCTTCCCCCCTTCCCTGAAAGATGGAAAGTTGTGAACTGGTGAGAAATCGCCTTTGGGTAAAGGTAAATTGAAAGGTAAATTGCCTGCTGTGAGGGGGCAGGGTGTGGAAATGCCCCGTGTGGAAATAGGTCCCGGCTTTAAAAAAAAAAATGATTTCAAGGACAGGGAGGAGGTGCTGGGGCTTCTCGGGTTCTGATTGAGCTGGCACCGGTTCCAGTTAAAATGAGATCAAGGAGAATGGGACAAAGGGGGAAAAAAAAAAAAAAAAGAAAAAGAAAAAAATGCCTTTGCATTTCTGTCGATATTGCAGCGAATCCTCCGTGGGAGGAGAGAGGATTTGGAGCAACCTGTTCTTGGTGGAAGGTGGGGTGGGATGAGATGACCTTTGACAGTCCCCAAACCCCAAAAAACCACTCTGTGATTCCATGGCTTGCCTTGCATCTCTCCTACAAGAAGTTTAACCTGACCCAGAGAGCATTTCAGATGATTTATTTTTTTTTTTTAAAAGAATTGCAGTTATTTAATTTCTGGGGATTCTGCTTTCTCCACGGTTTGTTTGGTTTTATTTCTTTTTAATTTGAGGTTATGTGGGCTTCAAAAAGCCAGAGCCATCTCTCTGAGCTGGAAAGCTGATTGCTGATTGCTCTTCAAAGGCAGCAAAATGGGATTTGCCAGTCCCTGGAATTGGGGTGTTAATCCCTGGAATTGGGGTGGTAATCCCTCCTGGAATTGGGGTGTTAATCCCTGGAATTGGGGTGTAATCCCTGGAATTGGGGTGTTAGTCCCTGGAATTGGAGTGTCAGTCCCTGGAATTGGGGTGTTAATCCCTGGAATTGGGGTGTAATCCCTGGAATTGGGGTGTAATCCCTGGAATTGGGGTGTTAATCCCCGGAATTGGGGTGTTAATCCCTGGAATTGGGGTGTTAATCCCTGGAATTGGAGTGTCAGTCCCTGGAATTGGGGTGTTAATCCCTAAAATTGGGGTGTTAGTCCCTGGAATTGGAGTGTTAGTCCCTGGAATTGGGGTGTTAATCCCTGGAATTGGGGTGTTAATCCCCGGAATTGGGGTGTTAATCCCCAGAATTGGGGTGTTAATCCCCAGAATTGGGGTGTTAATCCCTGGAATTGGGGTTTTAATCCCTGGAATCGGGGTGTTAATCCCTAAAATTGGGGTTTTAATCCCTGCTCTCCTGGTATGAGCACGAGGATTTGGATAAAGGGGTAGATTGAAAGGGGGTGAATTGAAGAGAGAGAGAAAAAAGAAGAAATAGAGAGGTAAAAAAAAAAAGAAATCAGCAGCCCTGGCTGGGTTGATGATTGATCCAGCTGATGGGGTCATGCAGGGGTCCTGCCTGGGTTTGGTGGGAAGTTTTTCCCATTCCTGGGGAGAAGTTTCTGGCTTTTTATGCAAATTTTACTTCTCATGCACAGACGCCTTTCTGGGAATGGTTCCGAGGTTTTAGGGGTTTTGGGTGGTCTTGATTCTTCCTACAGTCCAGCAATCCTGGGTTATTCCCAACATCCCTGTTTTCTCACCCTCACCCATTCAAATTTAAGGGTGTGCTGATGCTAAATGCCTAATTGGGGTTAATTCACGAGCCCTGGTTGAGTCACAAGGAGAGGGGAGGTTGGATGGAAGCAAAATTCCCAGGTTGGATCCACCCTGGAAGAGTGAAGGATTTTGGGCGGTGCAGTGTGAGGTTGATTTTGGATGGTGGGCGGGTATTTTGTAGGAGCGAGCTCCAAGGATGAAAAAAAAAAAAAAAAAAAAAGGGCAAAAAAACCCCAAACCAAACCAAAAACAAAGAAAAAACCACAACAACAACAACAAAAAAAAAAAAAACAAAAAAAACCAACAACAACAAAAAAAAACACACAACCCCCCCCCAAAAAAAAAACCAAAAAAAAAAACCACCAAAAAACCCCCCCAACCAAACAAACAAAAAAACCAAACAAAAACCCCAAAACAAAACAAAAAAAAAACAACAACAAAAAAAACCAAACAAAAACCCCCAAAACTACCAAAAAAAAAACAACAAAAAAAACCACACAAAAAAACCCAAAACAAAACAACAACAACAAAAAAAAAAAAAAAACACACAAAAAAAACCCAAAACAAAACAAACAAAAAAAAAAAAACAACCAAACAAAAAAAAAACCCAAACAAAATCAGATTCTCTGAGAATTCCTGTTGGGAGAGAAAATGAGGGAGAGCACACGAGAGCTGTGGGTTTTCTGAGCAGGAGTGTGATGATTGTAAATCATCCAAGTGCTTTGCAAGCCCCTGCTGGCTCCCACGAGCTGATGGATGCCACCAGGATAAGCAAGTCCAACTTCAGGCTCGCTTGTAGGGGGATTGTTATTCAGTGCAGCTCTAAAAACCTGCCCAGCTCATCCCTAAAATTCCTAAAACGCAGCTAATCTCATCAGAGGAGGAGCTGATTACGCTGACAGCGAGATTTACCATCTATTTGATCCCCCATCTATTTACCTGGCTGGCTCAAAGTCGCTGGGAGAGCATTTTGGGGTTGGTTTGGTCCTTTTTGGGAGCGGGATTTAGGGTATTTTATTTTTTTTTGTTTGATTCTTTAGGAAATGCCCTGGGTTGGTTTTGATGGCGCCGGCGCTTTTCTGCTGCCTGCTTTCGGCTTTGCCATCATCCCATGGCTGCACAAAATTAGGATCTCCCAAAATTAACGGGAAAAAGTAAAATTCTGGGAGGAGTGAGGCTTGGATGCCGATCTCTTGGGGCCCTTGGAGGGTTGGTGCAATCCCTCTGCCATTTCCTGCTCCTCAGGGGCAAATTCCTGGTGCAGAAAAAAACAAAAAAACCCAACCCTCTAGGGCTGTTTCTGTATTTTCTTTTAATTTTTTTTTTTTTTTTTTTTTTTTTTTTTTTAAAATAACCATCCTGCTTTTGCTTATCTTGGTCCAACCCTAACATAGGCAGAGCCCTGACCCGCGGTGTCCTGGGGAGGGAAGGCTCAGCTCTCCAAAAAAGTGCTGGCACAGGTTGGGATTTCTCATCTCTTTCTTTCTAGAAAAAATATAAAAAAATTAAAAAAATATAAAAAAAAAAAAAGAAAAGAAAAAGAAAAGAAAAGAAAAAGCTGTAGGTGCCAAACTGATTTGCCCCGGTGAGGTTCTGCTCTGATTTACGACGCAGGGAGAGGTCTTTGAGCCACCAGTTCCAGGAATTGCTTTGTTTTGGTGAGGGGGATGATTCTGCTGGTTTTTAATCAGCAGCAAAGCCCCCTGTGGGTGGCTGGAGGGTGGGAGGTGGCAGGGCTGGGGTTGAGGGGGGTGTGGGGCGGAGGCTCTGGGTGTGTGTCCAGCTGTCCTGGGTGGTGTGGCATGGGAGGAAATCTTCACAGGGGTGAGGTGGGGTGTCCTAGGTGGGGTGTCCCAGGTGGGGTGTCCCAGGTGGGGTGTCCCAGGTGGGGTGTCACAGCTTGGTGTCCCATCTGGGGTGTTGTGGTTGGGGTGTCCTTTCTGGGATGTCCTATCTGGGCTGTTGTGGTTTTGGTGTCCCATCTGGGGTGTTGTGTTTGGGGTGCCCTGTCTGGGGTGTCACAGCTCGGTGTCCCAACTGGGGTGTCCTGGCTGGGGTGTCCTATCTGGGGTGTCCTATCTGGGGTGTCCCATCTGGGGTGTCCTGGTTGGGGTGTCCTATCTGGGCTGTCCTGGTTGGGGTGTCCCATCTGGGGTGTCCCATCTGGGGTGTCCTATCTGGGGTGTCCTATCTGGGGTGCCCTATCTGGGGTGTCCTTTCTGGGGTGTCTTATCTGGGGTGCCCTATCTGGGGTGTCCTGGTTGGGGTGTCCCATCTGGGTGTTGTGGCTGGGGTGTCCTATCTGGGGTGTCCTGGTTGGGGTGTCCTATCTGGGGTGTCCTATCTGGGGTGTCCCATCTGGGTGTTGTGGCTGGGGTGTCCTATCTGGGGTGTCCTGGTTGGGGTGTCCTATCTGGGGTGTCCCATCTGGGTGTTGTGGCTGGGGTGTCCTATCTGGGGTGTCCTGGTTGGGGTGTCCTATCTGGGGTGTCCCATCTGGGGTGTCCTGGTTGGGGTGTCCTATCTGGGCTGTCCTGGTTGGGGTGTCCCATCTGGGGTGTCCCATCTGGGGTGTCCTATCTGGGGTGTCCTATCTGGGGTGCCCTATCTGGGGTGTCCTTTCTGGGGTGTCTTATCTGGGGTGCCCTATCTGGGGTGTCCTGGCTGGGTGTCCCATCTGGGGTGTCCTATCTGGGATGTCACAGCTGGGGTGTCCTATCTGGGTTGTCCTGACTGGGGTGTCCCAGCTTGGATGTTACAGCTGGGGTGTCCCATCTGGAGTGTTGTGGCTTTGGTGTCCCAGCTGGGGTGTCGCAACTGGGATTTTACAGCTTAGGGTGCCCTATCTGGGGTGTCCCAGCTGAGTTGTCCTATCTGGGGTGTCCCAGCTGGGATGTTGTGGCTGGGGTGTCCTGGCTGGGGTGTCCTATCTGGGATGTCCTGGCTGGGGTTCCCTATGTGGGGTGTCCCATCTGGGGTGTCCCAGCTTGGTGTTCCAGCTGGGGTGTCCTATCTGGGGTGTTGGAGCTGGGGTGCCCTATCTGGGGTGTCACAGCTTGGGGTGTCCCAGCTGGGGTGTCACAGCTGGGTGTCCCAGGTGGGGTGTCACAGCTGGGTGTCCTATCTGGGGTGTTGTGGTTGGGGTGTCCTATCTGGGGTGTCCTATCTGGAGTGTCCCATCTGGGGTGTCCTGGTTGGGGTGTCCTGGCTGGGGTGTTGTGGCTGGGGTGTCCTATCTGGGTTGTCCTATCTGGGGTGTCCCAGCTGGGATGTCCTGGTTGGGGTGTCCCATCTGAGGTGTCCTATCTGGGGTGTTGTGGCTGGGGTGTCCCATCTGGGGTGTCCTATCTGGGATGTCCTGGCTGGGGTTCCCTATGTGGGGTGTCCCATCTGGGGTGTCCTAGCTGGGTTGTCCTGGTTGGGGTGTCCTATTTGGGGTGTCCTATCTTGGGTGTCCTATCTGGGGTGCCCTATCTGGGGTGTCCTGGCTGGGGTGTCCTGGCTGGGTTGTCCTATCTGGGGTGTTGTGGTTGGGGTGTCCCATCTGGGGTGTCACAGCTGGGGTGTTGTGGTTGGGGTGTCCTGGCTGGGTGTCCTATCTGGGGTGTCCTATCTGAGGTGTTGGAGCTGGGATATCCTATCTGGGGTGTCCCAGCTGGGTGTCCTGGTTGGGTGCCCTATCTGGGGTGTCCTTTCTGGGGTGTTGTGGCTTTGGTGTCTCAGCTGGGATGTTACAGCTTGGGGTGTCCTATCTGGGATGTCCTATCTGGGGTGTCCCAGCTGGGATGTTACAGCTGGGGTGTCGTTTCTGGGGTGTCCCACCTGGGGTGTCCTATCTGGGGTGTCACAGCTGGGGTGTCACAGCTGGGGTGTCACAGCTGGGGTGTCCTGGTTGGGGTGTCCTATCTGGGGTGTCACAGCTGGGGTGTCCCGGTTGGGGTGTCCTATCTGGGGTGTCACAGCTGGGGTGTCCTGGTTGGGGTGTCCTATCTGGGGTGTCCTATCTGGGATGTCCTGGCTGGGGTGTCCCATCTTGGGTGTTGTGGCTGGGGTGTCCCAGCTGGGATTTTACAGCTTGGGGTGCCCTATCTGGGGTGCCCTATATGGGGTGTCCTATCTGGGGTGTCTTATCTGGGGTGTTCTATCTGGGGTGTCCTGGCTGGGTGTCCCAGCTGGGGTGTCCTGGTTGGGGTGTCCTATCTGGGGTGTCCCAGCTGGGGTGTCCCAGCTGGGGTGTCCTATCTGGGGTGTTGTGGTTGGGGTGCACTATCTGGGGTGTCCTTTCTGGGGTGTCCCATCTGGGTTGTCCTGGCTGGGGTGTTGTGACTGAGGTGCCCTATCTGGGGTGTCCCATCTGGGCTGTTGTTTTGATGTCCCATCTGGGCTGTTGTGGCTTTGGTGTCCCATCTGGGCTGTTGTTTTGATGTCCCATCTGGTGTGTTGTGGTTTTGGTGTCCCATCTGGGCTGTTGTGGTTTTGGTGTCCCATCTGGGCTGTTGTTTTGATGTCCCATCTGGTGTGTTGTGGTTTTGGTGTCCCATCTGGGCTGTTGTTTTGGTGTCCCATCTGGGCTGTTGTTTTGGTGTCCCATCTGGGCTGTTGTTTTGATGTCCCATCTGGGCTGTTGTGGCTTTGGTGTCCCATCTGGGCTGTTGTTTTGGTGTCCCATCTGGGCTGTTGTTTTGGTGTCCCATCTGGTGTGTTGTGGTTTTGGTGTCCCATCTGGGCTGTTGTGGCTTTGGTGTCCCATCTGGGCTGTTGTTGTTTTGATGTCCCATCTGGGCTGTTGTTGTTTTGGTGTCCCATCTGGTGTGTTGTGGTTTTGGTGTCCCATCTGGGCTGTTGTTTTGGTGTCCCATCTGGTGTGTTGTGGTTTTGGTGTCCCATCTGGGCTGTTGTTTTGGTGTCCCATCTGGGCTGTTGTTTTGGTGTCCCATCTGGGCTGTTGTGGTTTTGGTGTCCCATCTGGGCTGTTGTGGTTTTGGTGTCCCATCTGGTGTGTTGTGGTTTTGGTGTCCCATCTGGGCTGTTGTTTTGGTGTCCCATCTGGGCTGTTGTTTTGGTGTCCCATCTGGGCTGTTGTGGTTTTGGTGTCCCATCTGGGCTGTTGTGGTTTTGGTGTCCCATCTGGGCTGTTGTTTTGGTGTCCCATCTGGGCTGTTGTTTTGGTGTCCCATCTGGGCTGTTGTTTTGGTGTCCCATCTGGGCTGTTGTGGCTTTGATGTCCCATCTGGGCTGTTGTTTTGGTGTCCCATCTGGGCTGTTGTTTTGGTGTCCCATCTGGGCTGTTGTTTTGGTGTCCCATCTGGGCTGTTGTGGTTTTGGTGTCCCATCTGGGCTGTTGTTTTGGTATCCCATCTGGGCTGTTGTTTTGGTGTCCCATCTGGGCTGTTGTTTTGGTGTCCCATCTGGGCTGTTGTTGTTTTGGTGTCCCATCTGGGCTGTTGTTTTCGTGTCCCAGCTGGGCTGTTGTTTTGGTGTCCCATCTGGGCTGTTGTTTTGGTGTCCCATCTGGGCTGTTGTTTTGGTGTCCCATCTGGGCTGTTGTTTTGGTGTCCCATCTGGTGTGTTGTGGTTTTGGTGTCCCATCTGGGCTGTTGTTTTGGTGTCCCATCTGGGCTGTTGTTTTGGTGTCCCATCTGGGCTGTTGTTTTGGTGTCCCATCTGGGCTGTTGTTGTTTTGGTGTCCCATCTGGGCTGTTGTTTTGGTGTCCCATCTGGGCTGTTGTTGTTTTGGTGTCCCATCTGGGCTGTTGTTGTTTTGGTGTCCCATCTGGGCTGTTGTTGTTTTGGTGTCCCATCTGGGCTGTTGTTTTGGTGTCCCATCTGGGCTGTTGTTTTGATGTCCCATCTGGGCTGTTGTTTTGGTGTCCCATCTGGGCTGTTGTTTTGGTGTCCCATCTGGGCTGTTGTTTTGGTGTCCCATCTGGGCTGTTGTGGTTTTGGTGTCCCATCTGGGCTGTTGTGGTTTTGGTGTCCCATCTGGGCTGTTGTTTTGGTGTCCCATCTGGGCTGTTGTTTTGGTGTCCCATCTGGGCTGTTGTTTTGGTGTCCCATCTGGGCTGATGTAGTTTTGGTGTCCCATCTGGGCTGTTGTTTTGGTGTCCCATCTGGGCTGTTGTTTTGGTGTCCCATCTGGTGTGTTGTGGTTTTGGTGTCCCATCTGGGCTGTTGTGACACAGTTCCCTGTCCCTGGGGGGACAGTGGGGCTGTGTTTGCTCAGCCACTGTCTGGTTGCTGTCTGGTTGCTGTCTGGTTGCTGTCTGGTTGCTGTCTGACCACTCACAGCCCCTCCACGGCTGACTGACCACAACCAGCAGGTCAGGGACAGACGAGTGGCTTTCCCACACTGCTCAAAATCCCTGCCAGTGTCAGCAAGTTCTTGTTTTCTCTTCTTCTCTGTGAACTAATGAGCACTGTCTGATTTTTCTTTCTCTTTTTTTTTCCCCTCTGTGTAATTTGGCCTGTCCACAACACTGCTAAGAAGGAAAATTCCTGTTTTCCTGTGAGAGGTTTGGGCACCACAGGTGCTGAAAACCCCTTTTTTGGTGCTGGGTGATCCTCTCACTGAGGGCCCCCTGAGAGCCCCTCCCATCTTTAATCTTTAATCTTGAATTTTTAATCTTTAATCTTGGGCTGATGAGATGTAGTGGTTGGTGGGACCTCAAGGGAGAGATCACCGTTATCCTCCTTTAATTAGCACCTGATGTGCCCCGTTAATTTGTTAATAACAGGCATCTTGTTCAGACACTTGAGCTTTGGTGAATTCATCCAGCTGAAGAGATCCCCGTCCCACGTGTTGCATTTTCCCTTTCAGTGCTTCTCAGGACTCTACTAATGATTAATAATTAAGCTGACGAGGCAGAGCTTGGTTTCTTTCCCTCCCTTTTTTTTCCCTGGAGCTCGCAGCCCCCGTGGTTATCCAGGCCTTGTTTCACAGGTTTCCCTCTACCAGCAGGAAATTTTTGTTACTTTTCTTGTTTTTTTTCCTCCTCAGACATCCAGGGGACCCGTGCAGAGAGCGAGGTGCCCCCTAAAATGCAGGTCAGGACACTCAGGTCGTTCACCACAAGTGGAAAAGCTCCACTCTGCTTCCTCATCAGTTCCCCCCCAGCCTGCCCTTAAAATCTCCTGGTGGTCCTCAAAACCTCCACCACCCTTTCTGGGTTTGGCCAACATCTCCTCCCTTTCCACGGCCCCCCCAGGTGGGTTTACAGGGGGAACCTTCCTGCCCAGGGTAGGAAAGGAAATTATTTATTTATTTCCCTTCCTTTTCCCCTTCACTCCTCGTTTCCCATCAATTTTCCCCCCCTTTCCCTTCGAGGCTCTCCAGCTTTGTGCTGCCCCAACAGTGGGAGCAGCTCCCCCTCTCTCTCCCTCCCTCCCTGCTCCATCCTTGCGTGCAAAAACCCAGCTATTAGATAATTGCCTGATTGAAAAGAGGCTGTAATTATTTTTGCTTCCAACTGCAGGCTTGCCAGGCTGCTGGCAGATGCTCTTCAGAGGGTGTCCCTGCCCTGCCTCCATCCCTCCCCACCATCAGATGGGCTGAATATCTTTTATTTTAACCAGTAGCTGATTCCCTCTTCAGATTGCTGCCCTGGGGGTGTTGATTTCTCTTCCACCTTTAACGCTTGGTGGTTGCTCGGTGTTTAATATTTTATTTAATATTATTCCTGGTGACTTCTGCCAGAGAGCAGGAGGGACCCCCCCTTTCCCCCTGGCAATTCCCAGTGCTTGGGGAGCAGGCTGTAAATTCACTGCCAGGTTAATGAGGCAGCTCTGCTGATTAAGGGGTCAAGCAGAGCCATTTTTGCGGCAGGAGGAACCTGACAGTGATTTTTTTTTAATTTTGTTTTCCTCCTCCAAGCAGCACAGGGACCAGCTGGTAATCTGGGATGTCCCAGTGCAAGGTCCCTGCAGGTCCTCCCCCCGGATCAGAAGGACCTGGTGGTCCCCTCACGTGGGATCTGCAGCAAAACGTGTCAGAGAGAGCAGGACAAAGCCACAATCAGTCCTTGCTCCTCTGAGATCCATAAACATCAGCAGGGAGATGTGGTAGGCTGAAAGCTTTGAGCTGATCACCTGGAAGAAGAAACCCAGCTGTTTCCTAGAGCTTCAGGCCTTTTCTTCCCTTCTGATTCTGATGGAGTGTTTGCAGATTAAAAATGCCTGGAAAACCTGAGGTGCTTTGAGGGCACTCAGACAGCTGGGAGAAGTGACCCCTGGCCCCATGGCCACCCTCCCGTGGTCACCTGCTGCTGGAAAATGACATTTTGTCAGGAAAATCCCCCAAATCCCGAGATTCCCTGGCTAAATCTGTACCCTCGCCCCCAGCAGACGTCGGTGATTTGCCAGCAGCGGGCTGAGGGTCTTACAAAGTGCCAGCAAGTTCCTTTTTCTTTAAAAGGTGGTGAGTGGGTCTTGATGAGAGATTCCCCCTTAATCAGGGGAGCTTGGGGCGGCAGAGAGGCTTTGAAATGTGGGATTTCACTCCAGAGACACCACAACTTGCTCGTGTTGGGTCCACATTTGTCTGCTCCGGCTTCTCGGTGCCAAGGGTGTCATTTACAGCAACAGAGGGTGAAAAAAACAACTTAAATGTTGTGTATCTGCATTTACCTGTCTGGTTATGCTTTCAGAGGGGACCACAGATGGCATCCCCAGGCCGCTCCCGAGCTTTGCGGCTCACACGGGCTCAGCCTTCGCGAACTGCTCTGCACATCTTCAGGAAAATTAAAAAATAATAATAATAATAAAAAAAAAAAGCAGCCAAGGGGAGAGAGAGTGAGAGAGGAAGAGTTACAGTTCTCTGTGCCTCGCAGATGGAAAAAAAGGGAGAATTAAGCAGCTGAAAAAAACGCGTGCGTTTGGAGGGGATAACTAACGAGCCTCCGAAAGGTCACGGCTTTGCTCACCGATAAAATCAGCGAGCTGTTAACGTAGGCAGGGCGTGGTATAAAAAATGAATCCATCTCCTCTTCTCTTGCAGGGGGAGAGGCTGAGACCTGCTGAGGGCTGACGGGGCCGTACCGATCGAAGGACGCGCCGAGGGGAAGATGCCGGGAGCGCCGACGTGGAAAATCGCTCCGAAGGCCGCCAACAAACTGAGCTTTTGGTCTGCAGAACGTTGGGGGTTTTTTGTGTGATGAAAGTGGGGCCTGCCCGCCCGAGGAGGGCGAAGCTTTGCTGACGGCCCCGGGGGAGCGCAGACGGTGCCTGGATGCGCTTGGCTGGTGGGGAAGGCACTGCCAGGACCTGTGGGCAGGGAGGTTTTGGGGCAGCAGAAGAGGAGGGGCCATGGGGCTGCTCTGGGCTCTGCCCCGCGGCGGGGCCGGCCGGTTGTCCCGGTATTGAGGCATCAGGAGCGTGGGGCTGGCCGTCCGCCCGTGCCACCGGCCCCGCGCTTCGGCACCGCCGCCGGGATACCGGGGAAGGGAGGCGAGGCAGGGGCTGAAAAATGGAGCAGTGCTGATCTCAAGAAAAAGAACCTTCCTGTTTTGCTAGAGATCGTTGGGCTGTGTTTCTGCACCGAAAATCTCTTCCAGCCCTGGATTTCCCACCCAGCTCGGAACATTTTATTTCTTTCTGCGCGTGCGTGCTCAGATTTCCTTCGTGTCACCTTGGAAGCGCCGAGCTCCGAGAGCCACCCCCCTACAAGTGACCATGAGGGGCTCAATTTCCAACCTCCCTTCTGACCTGGAAGCTCTGCAACCCTCCCAACCTTCCAAGTGACGAGGAAACCGCCATGGCCGAGAAGTGCGACTGCCTCGCCAGCGCTTACGGCTACGACCTGGGCTGCCGCTTCGTGAATTTCCGCCCCTTGGGCTTCGGGGCCAACGGGCTGGTGCTGTCGGCCCTGGACAGCCAGAGCTGCCGCAAAGTGGCGGTGAAGAAGCTGACGATCGGCGACGCGCGGAGCATGAAGCACGCCTTCCGCGAGATCAAGATCGCCCGCCGCCTGCAGCACGAGAACATCGTCAAGGTCTACGAGGTGCTGGGGCCCAAGGGCGCCAACCTGCGCGGCGACTTCTTCAAGTTGGACGTGGCCTACGTGGTGCAGGAGTACATGGAGACCGACCTGGCGCGGCTGCTGGAGCAGGGCAAGCTGGCCCAGGAGCACGCCAAGCTCTTCATGTACCAGCTGCTGCGCGGGCTCAAGTACATCCACTCGGCCAACGTGCTGCACCGCGACCTCAAGCCGGCCAACATCTTCATCAGCACCGAGGACCTGGTGCTGAAGATCGGCGATTTCGGGCTGGCCAGGATCGTGGATCAGCACTACTCGCACAAGGTGGGTGGTGCCCGGTTGCTGGTGCTCGTGGGGTGCTGGTGGGGTGCTGGTGGATCTTTGACAGTCCTCTTGTTTTCCTGCGTGGGGTGAACCTCACCAGGTTCCTGTAGAATAGATTTAGGAACTCTAAAGGTGACCTGGAACAACTTGTGCAGGTGGCATCTTCAAATCCGCGCTCCTGAAGCCATCTGCCCTTTGCAGAACACGCTTTAATACCATGGTGACAAATCAGCAAATAAGTTCTTTGCCTCCTGGAGCACACCAAAACACCTCCATCTCCACTGATGTTCCTCATGGCTTTGCCTCCTGCACCACAACCACCCACCCCCCAGATTATCGTGGGGTGCTGGTGGGGTGCTGGTGGATCTTTGACAGTCCCCTTGTTTTCCTGCATGGGGTGAACCTCACCAGGTTCCTCTGAGGGGTTGGAGGGCACCCTCTGGGCGCTGCCCTCCTGGAGTTCCACACTCTCCCTGTGCCACCTCTGCTCAGGTTTTCTGTCCCCCTGGCACCCACCGGTGGCTTCTCTTGCCTGGGGGGCTCCTGACCTTTAGAAATTCATTTTGGGGCATCAGTGCTGGAAGTTGGATCTGTGGGAATTTCATCAGTATGTAGGTTGCTGTTACCAGCAGTTTGAGTAGCTGGGGAAGGGCTGCAGGTTCAGGGCTAACTGGAAGTGGAATGAGATGAAGATTGCAGGTTTTGTAACGTTTGGAAACCCAGCACTGAGCTGGGAGCCAGGAAAGGACTTAAATAACGTGCTCCACTTCCAGAACGTCTCAGAGGTGAGGGCTGGGATTTGTAGAATAGATTTAGGAACTCTAAAGGTGACCTGGAACAACTTGTGCAGGTGGCATCTGCAAATCCGCGCTCCTGAAGCCATCTGCCCTTTGCAGAAGGCCCTTCAATACCGTGGTGACAAATCAGCAAATAAGTTCTTTGCCTCCTGGAGCACACCAAAACACCTCCATCTCCACTGATGTTCCTCATGGCTTTGCCACCTGCACCACAACCACCCACCCCCCAGATTTTCCTACAGCACCCCGTGCTGGGACCACGGTGGGCAGCGAGGGCTGACCGAGAGGAGATGGAGAGAGAGCTCTACAAGCTCTCCTTGCTGATCTTCTCCCCTTTTTCTCCTCCAGGGTTACCTCTCTGAAGGCTTAGTGACCAAGTGGTATCGCTCCCCTCGCCTCCTGCTCTCTCCCAACAACTACACCAAAGCCATCGACATGTGGGCGGCTGGTTGCATCCTGGCCGAGATGCTGACGGGAAGGATGCTCTTTGCTGGTAGGTTTGTGGCCCCTGTTGATTAATTTTCTTTTTTTTTTCACTCCCTTTTTCCTTGTTACCCAATCTTGAGGTTTTCTAGCAGGGCAGAGGGAATCCCCCCCATCCCTGCTGGTCAAAACGTCGCTGCAGGGGTGCTGTGGTTGATTATTAGACATGAGGGGTTACACTTTCACTGCTGCTATTAGAGGGTCCCTTGGGTGCTGAGAACTTCCCTTAGGGATAGAGAATGGTTTGGTTCTCCACTCAGCTTTCTTGTGGTGTGATTGCACCCCGTGGGTGTCCCGGGCTCGGCGGTGCCTCCGTGCCAAGCTTTGCCTGCTGCCAAAAGGAAAAAAACTTAAACAAAGAGCGGCTCTGATGAAACAACAGAACCTTTTTCCTGTTTCTGTGTTTCCAGCAGAAGAGAAGAGCTTTTTGTTGGGTGGAAGGATGCTAAAAAATAAACACAGGGTGGCAATTAAGGCCTAATGGTGCCCTGTCCGAAGGGGTTTGTGCTCTGAGCCAAGGATTCAAATAGGGATTGATTTCTTCTAGATGTTTCTTTTGATGCCACCACCCACTTTCAGCCATTTTCAGGATTTTCCTGCGAGCAGGTGCGGTGCAAGGAGAAGAAAACATCAGAAATACAGCAAGAAGCTGCTCACCACAGCTCCTGAGGAGCAACAAGTTATTTGATGCAGCCCCAAAATTGCTGATGGCAGGAGCAGCAGAGCTGTGCTTCCCAAGCTGAGCCCTTCATTCAGGGCTGGAGCAGCTGCTCTCTCCCTGCCTGAGAATCTGCAGCTTCAACCACCCTTCAGCCTCCTGAATGATGAGGTTTAACAAGTTTTGAGAGCAGCTGTTTCTGCAGGGTTGTGTAAATAAATCATTAGAGCCGTGAATAATGGAGGAGGACTGCCCTGCTGCTCCCTCCCCGCTCTCCCCCTGCAGATTCCACGTTTCCTTTGTGAAATCACTCGGTGTAATTTGAAGAAGATCCTTAAAATTGCCTCCCCTTCCTCCGGGATTTTCACCTGTGGGGACATCAGCTTTGAAAATTGCCCGTCCCACCCGGCTGCTCCCGCTGTTTCCTCGGGATGTATTCCAGGAGCAGGGACATCTCCACGTGCCACTTGTCCTTGAGGATGCAGGGCCTTGTCTGATGCTGCACCCCAGGGTAGAAGTTGCATCGGTTGCCACCACCGGGGTGTCCAAGCTGGTGTTTGGAGCTCCTTTCGTGGTCGAGGCAGAGGCAAAAATAACCCCAGGAGATGTTTTTATCTCTGATAATGCTCATTAAGAACATCTGGAGAACAAGCAGAAGTGGCCACGCTGGTGTCACACGTGGCTGGAGGTCAGATCCATCCTGTCCCGCTGCCTGGGCGAGTTTTTCCCACCGGGAGCAGCCAAGATCCCGCGTCACAAGCTGGTTCCTGAGAACCCACAGCCAGTTTGGAGATGAGGAGATGGGATTTGGCTGATCTCTGGATTTATGTTTTGTTTTCTTAACCCTCCTCCTGTGCCAGCAAGTAAAGAAAAGCCAGGGTGGGTGCCCAACTTTCACCCTGCTCCCCAAGGAGCGGGAGAACAGAGCCCATCCCCTGGGAAGGGCGAAAATCCAACGGCGAGGGCTCAGCTGATGCTTTTGATTTTCTCCTGCAGCTGGCTGGCTTGGTAAATTCCTTCTCCCCAGGCAGAGATGTGGCTGGTAGAAAGCTGCAAACCTGCAGTAATCGCCTCACATTGGATAAATGGGGTTTTTTTTGTGTGTGTCAGTGGCACAATTTCGAAGGAGCGCTTGGAATAAATCAGCGGAATTAACTCGGCAATCTGCCCGCTGTGCAGGTAAATTAAGGCTGTTAGCAAGAGGTGTCACTCTCTGCCTCCCTTCTCCTGGGTAAATTAATGAGCATCCAGCCCCCAAACCCCCTCCCCACAGCCTGGGGGAGGAGCAGCTTCGTGCTTGGCACAGCCCTAGGGGAAAGGAGGGGGGGGTCACACAACCAAGTTGGTTATCCCAGAGCTTGCAGGACCAAAACCCATCTCCCATCAGCTGAAATCCGCTTTGCAGGCCCTTGGAGAGCTCCCCAGCGTGGAAAACAGGGAAGAGCGTCCATAACTGAGCAGCTACAGCTCCCTCCAGTGACTTTTCCACCTTCTGCTGTCTGAAAGCCTCATCAGTCATCAGAGGCATAAAAAGGAGACAAAATCCTGTCCTTGCAGATCTTCGTGGGATTCACCAGCAGGGCAGAGCCAGGAGATGGCACCCCCATGGGATCAAGGCTTGGGTTCTTCCCCAAACCTGGAGAAGGGTTCCCTTTCCCAAAATGCCATGCCAGAGCTGCTTGTGTTTCCTGAGAGTTGTAATTCAAGGCTTCCAGTGCTGCATTAGCAGCTCGTTTGTCTGATTAACCTTTTGGTTGCCGGGTCCCCTTGGTGAGCAGTGGCTGGTGAAGCCCCCAAAACCTTTGTGGCTTTCAGTGCTTGGTAATTTTGATTGAAATTTGGGAATTAGAGTGACCAACGAGGTGTCGGTCTGCTGGTGGTTATCTTTAGTCTCCCCCTGGAGCCGTGCTGTGAATCCCTAAAAGTGACCTAAAATGAGCTTTTCTGGGAAAAAAAAAATAAATTAAAAAAAAAAAGTGAATTTATTTCGCTAGGATTGGTGTTGGAAGGGTGTCCCTCTATTTTTTGTGCTTTTCCTGCTGCTTTTTCTTGTTGTGAGCAGCTGATGTGAGAGGGTGTGATGATGAACCAGCTGGGCCGGTGTTGGCTTTGGGGTTTTCTGAATTCACCGCCGTGTCCTGGCTCTGAGCTCTGCTTTCTGGGGGAAAATTGGGTAAAAATGGGTTGTGAATTCGTTGAACCAAACCTTGTTGGACTGATGAGGACATGATGGATGGAAAAACCCTTTCCCAAAGCTCTCATTCCACCACCAACCATTCCCTCGCTGATTGGACTGCCCTGAACCGGAGCAGTCGTGTTTTGGGGTCAGCTCCAAACTTTGGGGTCAGCTCCGTTGGGGTTGAGTCTGGAAACCTCCTACAGACCAAGCACCTGCAGGTTGTGTGCACAAACACTTCCATCCCTAAATTCATCTTCTGTTCCTCATCTGACTGACTGTTTTCTGCCCGCTCAGGAGGCCACGAGCTGGAGCAGATGCAGCTTATCCTGGAGACCATCCCCGTCATCCACCAGGAGGACAAGGAGGAGCTGCTCAAGGTGATGCCCATGTTCATCGACAGCACGTGGCAAGTGAGGAAGCCTCTGAGGAAGC
Organism: Pyrocephalus nanus; assembly: GCA_038380795.1. Lineage (NCBI taxonomy): Eukaryota > Metazoa > Chordata > Aves > Passeriformes > Tyrannidae > Pyrocephalus > Pyrocephalus nanus. The sequence continues at coordinate 882,992 of CM076263.1, read as the reverse complement.
TGCTGCCTGAAGTGGATGGTGAAGGTACGGTGGTGTCGCCCTCCTGGGGCTTCCCCTTCCATCCCTGCACCCCTCAACGTAATTCATGACCATTTTCCCCCCTCAATATTCCACTTGCAACAAGTCTTTCTTCCTGCTTCTCGTGGTGACCTTGTGGAGCTGATGATTCCCTCCCACTTAATTAGCCCCTGAGTGATGAAGTAACCTGGTTAATGATTGAGCACTGAGAGGCTGCCCGTTCTGCTGGCTGATTTTACCCCTAAAAACCGTCCCATTCTCGCAGTTCCACCTCTAATGGGGACATTCCTGAAGGTGGAAGGTGCAACTGTAAGTGGAGGGACATTCCTGAAGGTGCAGCTGTAAATGGAGAGAGGGCACATCCCTGTTTGTGTTGCCTGAGCTTTGCTGGGAAACAATCAGCTGGATGAGCAGCAACTTTAGGATTTTGCCTTTTCGCATCGTAACCTCAGTAGAAACAGTCATCAGAGAAACAGCAGCTCGCCATCTACGTTTAGGTTTAATTCTGGTCACGTTTAGGTTTAGGTTTAATTCTGGTCACTTTTAGGTTTAGGTTTAATTCTGGTCACTTTTAGGTTTAGGTTTAGGTTTAGGTTTAATTCTGGTCACTTTTAGGTTTAGGTTTAATTCTGGTCACTTTTAGGTTTAGGTTTAATTCTGGTCACTTTTAGGTTTAGGTTTAGGTTTAGGTTTAATTCTGGTCACTTTTAGGTTTAGGTTTAGGTTTAATTCTGGTCACTTTTAGGTTTAGGTTTAATTCTGGTCACTTTTAGGTTTAGGTTTAATTCTGGTCACTTTTAGGTTTAGGTTTAATTCTGGTCACTTTTAGGTTTAGGTTTAATTCTGGTCACTTTTAGGTTTAGGTTTAGGTTTAGGTTTAATTCTGGTCACTTTTAGGTTTAGGTTTAGGTTTAATTCTGGTCACTTTTAGGTTTCGGTTTAGGTTTAATTCTGGTCACTTTTAGGTTTAGGTTTAGGTTTAATTCTGGTCACTTTTAGGTTTAGGTTTAGGTTTAATTCTGGTCACTTTTAGGTTTAGGTTTAATTCTGGTCACTTTTAGGTTTAGGTTTAGGTTTAATTCTGGTCACGTTTAGGTTTAGGTTTAATTCTGGTCACTTTTAGGTTTAGGTTTAATTCTGGTCACTTTTAGGTTTAGGTTTAGGTTTAATTCTGGTCACTTTTAGGTTTAGGTTTAGGTTTAATTCTGGTCACTTTTAGGTTTAGGTTTAATTCTGGTCACTTTTAGGTTTAGGTTTAATTCTGGTCACTTTTAGGTTTAGGTTTAGGTTTAATTCTGGTCACGTTTAGGTTTAGGTTTAGGTTTAATTCTGGTCACTTTTAGGTTTAGGTTTAATTCTGGTCACTTTTAGGTTTAGGTTTAATTCTGGTCACTTTTAGGTTTAGGTTTAGGTTTAATTCTGGTCACTTTTAGGTTTAGGTTTAGGTTTAATTCTGGTCACTTTTAGGTTTAGGTTTAATTCTGGTCACTTTTAGGTTTAGGTTTAGGTTTAATTCTGGTCACTTTTAGGTTTAGGTTTAATTCTGGTCACTTTTAGGTTTAGGTTTAATTCTGGTCACTTTTAGGTTTAGGTTTAGGTTTAATTCTGGTCACTTTTAGGTTTAGGTTTAGGTTTAATTCTGAAATTTCCTCCTTTGTCCCCGCAGAGAGAGTTTGTGCATTACAACCTTTCTGAAATGATTTCCATCATGCAGAACCCTTAAAATCTGAAAGCATCAAATAATCTTAACGGTGCTGAAGTCTTTTAAAAATCACCCTAAACCCAACCCACTTGGGCTGCCAGTAGAGATGTCAAATCCTGGCACCCCCCAAAGGCCTTTTTGGGGTGGGATTTGCCTTTTGGGGTGGGATTTGCCTTTTTGGGGTGGGATTTGCCTTTTTGGGGTGGGATTTGCCTTTTTGGGGTGGGATTTGCCTTTTTGGGGTGGGATTTGCCTTTTTGGGGTGGGATTTGCCTTTTTGGGGTGGGATTTGCCTTTTTGGGGTGGGATTTTCCGGGGTAACACTCACCTGAGGAGGGGGCTGTAGGATTGCTCCCCTGGCAGGTGATGTAGATGCAGAAATGTCTGGTGTGGGTTCATTTGGGGTCATGGCCTTGAATTCCTCCCCGAGGAATCCGAGGGGGTTTGTTACGGGGCGGGGAGATTCCACGAGATGTTTGCCATCCCTGCTTGAGAGCAATCAGCAAACTGGTTTCTTTGTGCCCCACAGCCATCGATTTCCTGGAGAAAATACTGACTTTTAACCCCATGGATCGGTTGACGGCCGAGATGGGGCTGCAGCACCCCTACATGAGTCAGTACTCCTGCCCCGAGGACGAGCCCGTGTCCCAGCACCCCTTCCGCATCGAGGACGAGATCGACGACATCCTGCTGATGGAAGCCAACCAGAGCCAGCTGTCCAACTGGGACAGGTAATTCTGCTCAAGGGTGGGCCAGAGGAGTTAAATTCTCGAGGCAGAGCTCAGTTGGCGAGTCCCTGACCTGCCATCGACCGGGTTCCATCACAGACCTGTAAAAGTCACCTTTGTTTCCTCCTTTATGCCATGTCTTGATCGACCAAGATCCATCACAGACCCGTAAAAGTCACCTTTGTTTCCTCCTTTATGCCTTTTAGGGCCCAAACTGACACCTCACCAAAACCAGCAAGAGGTTCACCACTGGTTTCCTCAGGGAGCAGATGTGGAGCTTGCTGATTTCCTGAGTTAACTTTCTGCTTTTGTGTTTTAGTCACAGCCTGGTTCGTGGCTCTACGGCCCTTCCCTCTGTCCCCTTTTCCTCTAAAACAATTTATACAATTAATGTAACCTTTTTTGGGGGTTTGGAGCGGTGTTTTTATCACTTTTTAAGGTGTGTGAGCACCGGAGACCACAAATCTGGGGGGTTTTGTAAAAAAAACCCTCGGTTGTGTTGACATTTAAATGGTTTGCTGAAAGTTTAGAGCGGATCCAAGCTTTGAGCTGAGATCTCTCCTGTCCTGGATGATTGCCCCAGTTACCAGGATCCAGCTGAATCTCCCTGCCTCTTTAATCACACCGCATTTCAGCAGCACTGAAAAAAAAAAATTTACCTGAAGAAACCCCTTGCCTTGACTGTAAATTAGTGAACAAGTGTCAGAGTGGAGGCTGGGGGGGAGGGGACAACAATTAGGATTCCTCTCTTCAGTGCATCCCCCACAACCCCAGCATTCCTGGCAGTTTTAGCCCCCCAAAAGCAGCAATTTCCAGGTGGGGAAACTGTAAATTGGATGTCACTTTGAAAAAACAGTGGCTGAGAAATGGGGGTCATCAGGTAATTGGCTGATCTGAGAAGTTGTCGCTTCCTGATGTCACAATCAGCTGGTCTCAGTGGGGACCAAACCAGGAGCCCTCACGCCGTGGGTGCTTGGTGGGCTTGAGGGGCGCTTTGATTACTGGGGGTGGTGCTGATTGTGTTTTCATCCCAAGTGGGTGCTGATTGTGTTTTCATCCCAAGTGGGTGCTGATTGTGTTTTCATCCCAAGTGGGTGAAGGGCTAAAAAAAAGGGCCCAGTTGGTTTGGCTGTTGGGCCAAACCAATTTTCTTTTTCCATATTTTTATTCATCCAGCTCCTGATCTCACCTCACGACTGGTAAATTGCTCGCCCCACCGGCACGCTAAGACAAATCCAAAACCACTAAAAACCCATAAAAATAACACCAGCAAGGCATCAGAGGCGTAAATCAGAACAATCAGCACTGCTCAAATCACCATCCTCGTGTCTTCCACAGGTACCACATAAGCCTCTCCTCCGATGTGGACTGGAGGCACGACAAGCAGCACCACGACATGGACGAGGTCCAGCGGGACCCCCGGGCGGGGTCGGAATCAGCGGCCGAGGAAGCGCAGATCGACCCTCGGAAATACTCGCAGAGCAGCTCGGAGCGGTTCCTGGAGCTGTCCCACTCGTCCATGGACCGAGTGTTCGATGCAGACTGCGGCAAATCGTGCGATTACAAGGTGGGGTCGCCCTCCTACTTGGACAAACTGCTGTGGAGGGACGGCAAACCCCACCACTACTCGGAGCCGAAATTAATCCTGGATTTATCCCACTGGAAACGAGCGGCCATCGCGCCCGCCGCCGAGCTGTCGCTGGAAGAAGAACCCTCCGACCTCTTCCTGGAGATCGCCCAGTGGGTGAAGAGCACGCAGGCGGGGTTGGAATGTCCCAATTCCCACCCCGAGATCCAGGAACGGGATCTGCCCTCATCCCCCGGCCGCCTCCACCCCGAGCCCCCCGAGGTGAGCGGGGACGGGGACCCCGATTTCGACCTGGACGTTTTCATCTCCAGGGCGTTGAAGCTTTGCGCCAAACCCGAGGATCTTCCGGACAACAAACTCAACGAGCTCAACGGGGCCTGCATCCCCGAGCACCCCGGGGAGATGGTGCAGACGGAGGGGTATCAGAAGGAGCGCTGGTGAAGGTTTTGGGGGGAGTGGGGTGGGAAAACGACCCCGTTGCGCCTCCTTTTCCCCCCTTGGGGTGGTGTGGGGTGGAAAACGACCCCGTTGCGCCTCCTTTTTCCCCCTTTGGGGTGGTGTGGGGTGGGAAAACGACCCCGTTGCGCCTCTTTTTCCCCTTTGGGTGGTGTGGGGTGGGGAAACGACCCCGTTGCGCCTCCTTTTCCCCCCCTGGGGTGGTGTGGGGTGGGAAAACGACCCCGTTGCGCCTCCTTTTCCCCCTTGGGGTGGTGTGGGGTGGGGAAACGACCCCGTTGCGCCTCTTTTTCCCCTTTGGGTGGTGTGGACCCTTCTCCAGGGCTGAGCTGTCACCGAGCACCCGCTTTTGGCTCTGTACCCGACGCCTTTCCGGGGAAAAGGCGAGCACAAAAACTTTGATGCCTTCCCGGGGGGGAGTCGGGAGGGGTGAATTAAACACCGAGTTTCTTACACTGCCTTAACACTCTTGCCTTGAGATCTCTGGGACTTGTTGGAAACTTAATTTACAAGGTGGGGAGGGTGGAAAAAAAAAAAAAATGGGTAGGTTTGCAATCAGAAGTTCAAATCAGCTCCTTTACCTTTTTTTTTTTTCTACAGCAGATTAAAATGACGAGGTTTTTCAGGGCCGTCGCGGTTTGGCACGTTCCCAAAACAACCAGTTTGGCCATCAGGCAGAAAGTGACTCTTCGGGAACGGTGATGGGGAAAAAATTGGGCCTGCAAAATGTGGGCCACCTTGGAGGGGGGGTTTTGTTTTATTTTATTTTTTTTTTTTTCTGACAGGAGGGCAGAAATTTTGCCGGGCGCGTCCTCCCGGTTCGGTTTCTCGCGCCGAAATAAATCCACGGGGCAAGAGCTGAGCTCCCCACGGGCTTGGGAGGCTCTCTAAGATGGTTTTCAGTGCAGCATCCTGATGTTGTGAGTCCTGCCTCGGGTAAATCCCAGTGGAAAGGGCTGGACAGGAGCTGAGAGGCAGAAAAACGGGGTGTCCCCACCTGGCACCATCAGCTACCCGCACCCAGCCTGTCCTGTTAAAAAACAGAGTTAAATTCTGCTGTTTCATCTTCTGGCAGAGAGCCCGTGAAGGAAAAACCAGTTCCTGTGGTGTTAAAATCATAATTGTCTCCTCTGGGAGGCGCCGGTGTCAGCGTGGTGTGTAAATTGACAAAAAGACACAACTCATCTGCTGTGACTGCTGTTTTCATCCACCTTAATCACCAATCGGCTAACGAGAGTTTGTAAATGGGAGAAACGTTCTAATATTTATATTTAACCCAAACTGGGCAGTTTTTTAGGCGGGGACGATCTGTAAATGGTGTGACAAAAGCTTTCCTTGCTGTTGTGCTGCACCGCCCTTCTGATTTGTGAAGGAGGAGCTGCCGCACTTGAAAACTCCCAGGTCCGTGTTTAATTGTCCCCCCCATACAAAATTATTTCCACCCTCTTAGCAAGTAAACTTGCTAAGGTCTCTGCCAGCTGTTGGGAATCCATCAGGGAGATGGTTTAAGGAGCTCCTTTAATTGTCAGAGCAATCCCACCCGTGGTCCTGCTGCTGATTGTGCTTCCCCAGTCACCAAGAGGGGGCTGTTTTTGCTGCAGGTTATTTTCAATCGTGTCGCGATTCAGCAGCTGCTCTAACCACATTTTTCAGAGCTTTTTCCCCCTTGGAGCAGTGAAAAAAAAAAATCAGCTCGTTTTCGAAGGGGTGGTGAATTTTTACGAGCGATTTCACGCCACCATCTACGGGTTTGGGGAGCTGGCAGGGAGGACGCTGAGTGATGCAGCATCAGTCATCTGAGGTCTGAAATGTTCTCTTTTATTTTTATTTTTCTTTTTTCCTGCTGATTCTGAGAGGGGCTGAAAGGAACAGATGCACCATGTGGTGTCTGTGCTGGTGGATGGAGCTTTTTGGGGTTTTTTGAAGCAGCAGAGCGCCCAGGTGAGTGGAACCCCCCTCAAAATGCACCAGAAAAAAAAAAGAAGATTTTTTTTCTCTTAAAAAAAAAACCCCAACCTTTTCTCAGAGGGGTTTTGCTCTTGGGTTGTGGAAAAAAGGGCTGCAACAAAAGGATCTCGCAAGGGCAGCTTTGATTCACGTGGAAGTGAAGGCATTTTAGGAAGTTCATCTGAATTTTTCTGATGCACTGGAGAGATTTATACCCAAATTCTACGTCTTTTGACAGCACCAGTGAGAAATAGAATTAATTGCTGCGTGTGTCACTGTTTTATGAAGTGCTGTGTGTTGTTTTTTCTGCAATCTCCAACATTCCCCCCCAGAAAATGCAGTAAATGTAGATGGAGCTGCTCCTGGGTGTGAATTTCAGTGCTGGGTTAATCAGCTCCCTGGGCCATTCCATGCTTCCCATCTGGGAGCTGTGGCTCCCAGGTGGAGGAGCCGATGGATTTGCGGTCATCACCACAATGATTTCGAACTCCTGGCTTTCCTGTTAATCCCACTGCTGTTCCAGGGGGTGGAGTGGAGATCAGTGGAGCAGCTGGAACCTCTTCCAGGTCCCATTTACATAAGGAGAGTTCGGGCTCCGGGATGAGTTCCCATCCGACTGATGGGACGGGCAGCGCTGTTGAACGAACTCCCAGCCTGCCGAGCACCAAATATGGTGATGAAAGCTCCGGAGGGGGGTGAAGGAACTCCTGATCCTCCCATCCTGCAGCACAGGCAGTGGCACCAATCAGCCACAGCTCCAACAAGCACTGGGGGCATTTGGGGTGGGATGGGATGAGGAGCAGGACTGCTGACCCTACAGACCGGGGTAAATCACCCCTGATGTTTTGAGATGAGCCAGGTTTGCACCAGCAGGGTGTGAATTGAAGCTGATGGCCCCTGGGGGCTGTCCCAGCCCTGGGGTGGCAGCAGGGCCAGGGCAGTGCCCGTCCTTGTGCTGGCACTGCTGGGGCACAGATAGGAGAGACCCCGAGGGGTTGGAGGGGGTGTAGGGAAGGGAAGGGAGATGGGAAGGGGCTGGAGCAGCTGATGGAGCTGGGGGGGCTCAGCCTGGAGAAAAGGAGGCTCAGGGGGGACCTCTCTGAAAAGAAAAAAAAAAAGGAAACGAGAAGTAAAAAAAGAAGAAAAGATGAAAGAAGGTTTGGGAAGGTTTGGGAAGGGAAGGTTTGGGAAGGGAAGGTTTGGGAAGGGAAGGGAAGGGAAGGGAAGGGAAGGTTTGGGAAGGGAAGGTTTGGGAAGGGAAGGTTTGGGAAGGTTTGGGAAGGTTTGGGAAGGTTTGGGAAGGTTTGGGAAGGGAAGGGAAGGTTTGGGAAGGGAAGGTTTGGGAAGGGAAGGTTTGGGAAGGGAAGGGAAGGTTTGGGAAGGTTTGGGAAGGTTTGGGAAGGTTTGGGAAGGGAAGGTTTGGGAAGGTTTGGGAAGGGAAGGTTTGGGAAGGGAAGGTTTGGGAAGGGAAGGTTTGGGAAGGGAAGGGAAGGTTTGGGAAGGTTTGGGAAGGTTTGGGAAGGGAAGGTTTGGGAAGGGAAGGGAAGGTTTGGGAAGGGAAGGGAAGGGAGCTGGGAAGGGGCTGGAGCAGCTGAGGGAGCTGGGGGGGCTCAGCCTGGAGAAAAGGAGGCTCAGGGGGGACCTCTCTGAAAAGAAAAATAAAAGGAAACAAGAGAAGTAAAAAAAGAAGAAAAGATGAAAGAAGGTTTGGGAAGGGAAGGTTTGGGAAGGTTTGGGAAGGTTTGGGAAGGTTTGGGAAGGGAAGGTTTGGGAAGGTTTGGGAAGGTTTGGGAAGGTTTGGGAAGGGAAGGTTTGGGAAGGTTTGGGAAGGGAAGGGAAGGTTTGGGAAGGGAAGGGAAGGGAAGGTTTGGGAAGGTTTGGGAAGGTTTGGGAAGGGAAGGTTTGGGAAGGTTTGGGAAGGTTTGGGAAGGGAAGGGAAGGTTTGGGAAGGGAAGGTTTGGGAAGGTTTGGGAAGGTTTGGGAAGGGAAGGGAAGGGAAGGTTTGGGAAGGGAAGGGAAGGGAAGGTTTGGGAAGGGAAGGGAAGGTTTGGGAAGGTTTGGGAAGGGAAGGTTTGGGAAGGTTTGGGAAGGGAAGGGAAGGGAAGGTTTGGGAAGGGAAGGGAAGGGAAGGTTTGGGAAGGTTTGGGAAGGGAAGGGAAGGTTTGGGAAGGGAAGGGAAGGGAAGGTTTGGGAAGGGAAGGGAAGGGAAGGGAAGGGAAGGTTTGGGAAGGTTTGGGAAGGTTTGGGAAGGGAAGGGAAGGGAAGGTTTGGGAAGGTTTGGGAAGGTTTGGGAAGGGAAGGGAAGGTTTGGGAAGGTTTGGGAAGGGAAGGGAAGGTTTGGGAAGGTTTGGGAAGGTTTGGGAAGGGAAGGGAAGGTTTGGGAAGGTTTGGGAAGGGAAGGGAAGGGAAGGTTTGGGAAGGGAAGGGAAGGGAGCTGGGAAGGGGCTGGAGCAGCTGAGGGAGCTGGGGGGGCTCATCCTGGAAAAAAGGAGGCTCAGGGGGGACCTCTCTGAAAAGAAAAATAAAAGGAAACAAGAGAAGTAAAAAAAGAAGAAAAGATGAAAGAAGGTTTGGGAAGGGAAGGTTTGGGAAGGTTTGGGAAGGTTTGGGAAGGTTTGGGAAGGGAAGGTTTGGGAAGGGAAGGTTTGGGAAGGGAAGGGAAGGTTTGGGAAGGGAAGGTTTGGGAAGGGAAGGTTTGGGAAGGTTTGGGAAGGTTTGGGAAGGTTTGGGAAGGGAAGGGAAGGTTTGGGAAGGGAAGGGAAGGGAAGGTTTGGGAAGGGAAGGTTTGGGAAGGTTTGGGAAGGTTTGGGAAGGTTTGGGAAGGTTTGGGAAGGGAAGGTTTGGGAAGGGAAGGTTTGGGAAGGGAAGGGAAGGGAAGGTTTGGGAAGGGAAGGTTTGGGAAGGGAAGGTTTGGGAAGGGAAGGTTTGGGAAGGGAAGGGAAGGTTTGGGAAGGGAAGGGAAGGTTTGGGAAGGGAAGGTTTGGGAAGGGAAGGTTTGGGAAGGGAAGGGAAGGTTTGGGAAGGGAAGGGAAGGTTTGGGAAGGGAAGGTTTGGGAAGGGAAGGGAAGGTTTGGGAAGGTTTGGGAAGGGAAGGTTTGGGAAGGGAAGGGAAGGTTTGGGAAGGGAAGGGAAGGTTTGGGAAGGGAAGGGAAGGGAGCTGGGAAGGGGCTGGAGCAGCTGAGGGAGCTGGGGGGGCTCATCCTGGAAAAAAGGAGGCTCAGGAAGGACCTTCTGGCTCTGCAATCCCTGACAGGAGGATGGAGCCGGGGTGGGGATCGGGTTCTGCTCGCAGGGAACGAGGGACAGGAGGAGAGGAAACCACCTCAAATCGTACCAGGAGAGGTTTAGATTGGATAATGAGAAAATTCCTTCATGGAAAGGGTTGTCCAACCCTGGCTGGACTCGACTTTCTGGGAGGGTTTTTCCCACCCCAAATAATTCAGCGACTCCAGGATTCTCCTGCCCCCCCCCCGTGCACGGCTGGGGCTCCACATGGAGCATCTACAACACCTTGGAAAAAACCCGGAGCCTGGATCTGAGAGCGACCACCACTGAGCTTTTGGGAGAACACAACCCTGCTGCGATGGCAGAGGGCGCTGGGTGGAAAAAACCAGAATAAAAACATCAGCTGGGAATCCGAAACCCCGGGAAATCCCATTCCCTCCGGGAGCTGTGGGACTCGCCAGGGGACATCTCCCAGGATGTCACAACAAAGCTCTCTGCCTTTCAGCAGGGCCCGAACTATCGGGCAGAACCCTCGGGCAACCCCAAAGGGCGCTGATGATTTACGCGCCCCTCCAGCTGCGCTATTTTTAGCCGCGACCTTGCAGGTTATTTATCCTTTTGTTTATTAGGGGATTAGCAACCCCGTTATCGGGGCGCGTTTCAAAGCCACCCCAGCCGGTGCTGATGGGTGGGGGGGGGGGGGAAATCAGCCGGCAGGTTTTGATTAAGTGGGTTTATAGGTTTGATGACGTTGCCATGGCGACCCCGCTGCGTTCAAATCACGGTCGGTGCCAGCCGGAGGATTGGAATTCTTATTATAGGAATACCCTTTAAACTGGCAGGGCTGGATGGGATAGTGGGGTGGAATTTGGGGCTGGGAGGGTGGAGAGCCCTCATGGATCCCAAACCCTACAAAGTCCCCATTCCCTCTTGGACCTCTTTCTCTCACCGACCCAGGCACATCACGGACCTCGTCCTGTCATGGATGCTGTCCCTTCATGGACCCCATTCCCTCACATTCCCAGCCCACATTCCCATTCCCATATTCCCATCCCCACATTCCCATCCCCACATTCCCACCCCTCATTCCCATCCCCACATTCCCATTCCTCATTCCCATCCCCACATTCCCATCCCCACATTCCCATCCCCTCACTATTCCCATCCCATCCCCTCACATTCCCATCCCCTCATTCCCATCCCCATCCCCACATTCCCATCCCCTCATTCCCATTCCCATCCCCACATTCCCATCCCCTCATTCCAATCCCCTCATTCCCATTCCCACATTCCCATCCTCTCATTCCAATCCCCTGATTCCCATTCCCATCCCCTCACTATTCCCATTCCCATTCCCACATTCCCATTCCTCATTCCCATCTCCTCACATTTCCATTCCCATTCCCACATTCCCATCCCCACATTCCCATCCCCACATTCCCATTCCCATATTCCCATCCCCTGATTCCCATCCCAGTTCCCATCCCCACATTCCCACTCCCACATTCCCATTCCCACATTCCCATCCCCACATTCCCATTCCCTCATTCCCATCCCCTCACTGTTCCCATCCCCACATTCCCATCCCCACATTCCCATTCCCTCATTCCCATCCCCACATTCCCATCCCCACATTCCCATCCCCACATTCCCATTCCCATATTCCCATCCCCTGATTCCCATCCCAGTTCCCATCCCCACATTCCCACTCCCACATTCCCATTCCCACATTCCCATCCCCACATTCCCATTCCCTCATTCCCATCCCCTCACTGTTCCCATCCCCACATTCCCATCCCCACATTCCCATTCCCACATTCCCATCCCCACATTCCCATTCCCACATTCCCATCCCCACATTCCCATTCCCACATTCCCATCCCCACATTCCCATTCCTCATTCCCATCCCCTCATTCCCATCCCCACATTCCCATCCCCCCATTCCCATTCCCACATTCCCATCCCCACATTCCCATCCCCTCATTCCCATCCCCACATTCCCATCCCCACATTCCCATCCCCACATTCCCACTCCCACATTCCCATCCCCACATTCCCATTCCCACATTCCCATCCCCACATTCCCATTCCCACATTCCCATCCCCACATTCCCATTCCTCATTCCCATCCCCTCATTCCCATCCCCACATTCCCATCCCCCCATTCCCATTCCCACATTCCCATCCCCACATTCCCATCCCCTCATTCCCATCCCCACATTCCCATCCCCACATTCCCATCCCCACATTCCCATTCCCATATTCCCATCCCCTGATTCCCATCCCAGTTCCCATCCCCACATTCCCACTCCCACATTCCCATTCCCACATTCCCATCCCCACATTCCCATCCCCACATTCCCATCCCGATTCCCATTCCCACATTCCCATCCCCACATTCCCATTCCCATATTCCCATCCCCTGATTCCCATCCCAGTTCCCATCCCCACATTCCCACTCCCACATTCCCATTCCCACATTCCCATCCCCACATTCCCATCCCGATTCCCATTCCTCATTCCCATCCCGACATTCCCATCCCCACATTCCCATCCCCACATTCCCATTCCCACATTCCCATCCCCACATTCCCATCCCCACATTCCCATTCTCACATTCCCAACCCACATTCCCATCCCCACATTCCCATTCCTCATTCCCATCCCCACATTCCCATTCCCATCCCCTCATTTCCATCCCCACATTCCCATCCTCACATTCCCAACCCACATTCCCATCCCCTCACTTTTCCCATCCCCACATTCCCATTCCCACATTCCCATCCCCACATTCCCATCCCCACATTCCCATCCCCACATTCCCATCCCCACATTCCCATCCCCTCATTCCCATCCCCACATTCCCATCCCCACATTCCCATCCCCACATTCCCATCCCCACATTCCCATCCCCACATTCCCACTCCCACATTCCCACTCCCACATTCCCATCCCCACATTCCCATCCCCACATTCCCATCCCCACATTCCCATCCCCACATTCCCATCCCCACATTCCCATCCCCACATTCCCATCCCCACATTCCCATTCCTCATTCCCAGCCCCACATTCCCATCCCCACATTCCCATTCCCTCACATTCCCATCCCCACATTCCCATCCCCACATTCCCATCCCCACATTCCCATCCCCACATTCCCATCCCCACATTCCCATCCCCACATTCCGATCCCCACATTCCCATCCCCACATTCCCATTCCTCATTCCCAGCCCCACATTCCCATCCCCACATTCCCAGCCCCACATTCCCATCCCCTCACTATTCCCATTCCCATCCCGACATTCCCATCCCCACATTCCCATCCCCGCATTCCCATCCCCACATTCCCATCCCCTCACTATTCCCATTCCCATCCCCACATTCCCATCCCCACATTCCCATCCCCTCACTATTCCCATTCCCATCCCCACATTCCCATCCCCTCACTATTCCCATTCCCATCCCCACATTCCCATCCCCTCACATTCCCAACCCACATTCCCATTCTCACATTCCCATCCCCTCATTCCCATTCCAACATTCCCATCCTCTAATTCCCATTTCCCCACATTCCCAACCCACATTCCCATTCCCACATTCCCATTCCCACATTCCCATTCCCACATTCCCATTCCCATTCCCACATTCCCATTCCTCATTCCCATCCCCACATTCCCATCCCCTCACTTTTCCCATTCCCATTCCCACATTCCCATTCCTCATTCCCAGCCCTCCCCATCCCCTTCCACTCACGAAGCCCCGCCCCTCTCCCCTCTCGCCCCGCCCCTCTACGCTGATTGGCTGCCTCCCTTACCTTATTAACATACACCAGGCCCCGCCCCCGCGCATGGCCCCGTTTCCCCTCCGTGGGGGCGGAACAGAGCGCTCATTGGTCGAGCGCCAGCTCCGCCGGCGCGCCTCCTTCCTTTCGATTGGACAAGCCCCTCGTCAGTCACGAGTCGGCCCCGCCCCCCGGGGTGTCCCTCCGCGGCGCCTCCGTGCTGGCTCCATTCAGTGGCGGGTCCCGCGGCGGGCGCAGCTCCGGCTGCTCTCGATAGGAACAGCTCACCGGCCGGCATCGCTCCGCGGGCAGCAGCCGCAAGGGAGGACGAGGTAGATGCCGTTCTGGTAACAATTTCCCATCTGCGGCGGCGCCCCGCAGGCCTCTGGTGTCCTTACAAACCCGTATCTTCAGGGGCGTCCTGAGGCGCCGGAGGCCGCCCGGGCGCGGGGAGGGGATGGACCCGCCCGGCATACCCCGTGTACCCCCCCGGGGGGCCCACAGGGGTCATGCCGAGGCCATCAGCACGGCCTGGGCGAGGCGCCGAGGCTCGGCCTGCGATGGAGGGCAACCCTAGGCCCGGCGGCAGGTGCGGGGGAGCAGCCCCGGCCGTGTGGGAGCGGTGACAAACCCAACCGAGCCGCCGTGAGGGCTGCCCCGGGCCGGGCCGGGCACGGAGTGTCCCCCGGGCCGGGCCGGGCACGGAGTGTCCCCCGACCCGCCTCGAACACAGCGAAAGTTGGGCATGAGCAAAGCAGCTGGTGGGGCCTGGGAGGAGGAATAAACACGGTATAAACACACCGCCTGGTATTTTTAGAACCGGCGTTTGGGTTTGGCCTCTCCTCTCCTCCAAAGCTTCCTCAGAGAGGCGGCCGAGCCTGCCCACACCGCCCCGGCCCGGGGGGGACTTGGTGGCCTCGCTGCTTCGAAACGTTCAAAAAACCAACAAAAATCTGCTAACCAAGTGCTGGGTGAGGCTGCCCTGGTCAGGATCCCTTCTACTGACAGGAAAAAGGAACCCCAAACCAACAAAAAACTCACAGCACGGCCGGGGAGGAAGGAGCCTCTCGCCCGGCCAAACCCCGCTAAATGTCGATTAATCAGCGCCCTCGTGTCCCTAATTCCACGAAGGGAGGGTTTTTTTCCACGCGGGGACAAGGAGGAGCTGGGCAGCATGTTTAGCTGTGTCTGTGTGTGCAACCAGCGCTGTTAGACCCGGTAACATCTGCAAAAACTCAGCCTGGCTTGTGCTTTTAATGAGAATTTTGACAAAAGTTCTGCTAAGCCTTGTGAGATTTGGGAGCTTTTTTTTTTTTATTATTTCTTTCTTCTGCGAACTAAGAAGCTGTCAAAAGTGCGGGGTAGCCTGAGGAGTGAGTACTGATTGAATTTTCATCTTTCCTAGCACTTCCATTTCAGCAGAAGGAACAGCTTTGCTGCTGCTGGGTAGTTTTTCAGGTTTCCCTGTAATTTAAGCGGTTTTTTTTTTTATTTTTTTAAGTCCCACTGACATTTCCAGGTGGGTTGGCAGGCTTGTCGTTCGCCTGATTGTGGCTGATTTAGCGGGCAGCTCGGTTTCTTTGGAGGATGTGAACACATCTTCTGGTCAGACTGGGCTAAAAACGCTGCTGCTTCTGCTGCTGCGGTTTCCACGGTGAAAGACAGCGGGCTTTCTGATTCTTAAGGATCAGGATGTTTAGGTCAGGTCCATAAATGTGCAAAAATAGAGCTCGTTGATGTGGTTTGGTTCTTCAGTAACAGATAATTCAGCCCCCACTTTCTGCTGGTTTTCTGATGTTGTCAAAGTCGTTCACATCTGCTCTGTTTAGAAAAGCGCTCTGAAATTATTTCTATTTGAAGGGAAGTAATTTGAGTTTTTTAGAGATCTGCTTCCGAAATAACCCATTTACCGCTGCTGAAATATTCATTAGCATCTCCCCCCCCCGCCTTTATGGCCGTTCCTTTTTAATCAGCACATCTCAAGGTGCCTTTAGGAACGCGATCGCACGGGACTTTGCTGGAGAGAACCTGCCCGGCCACCGGGAGGGTTGCACTAATTGCAGCAGTCAATTTTTAATTGACGCTGGCCTTCCCTGAGGGTGAACCTTCCCCTTTTGCAATTGAACCCATCTGCGATTGCACCAGCAAAAAAAACCAAAACAACCAACAAAACGTTTGCTCCCAGATAAGGGCACTTGGGCATGTTGCTAATTAGTTTGACCCGGAGCAGATGCTTCCTGATAAGGCACAGCAGCGAGCTACGATCTGATCTGATCAGCAGGAGAGTTTGGTTCCCTCCAATCAGCCAGAAATAATCAGTTGTGGTGGATTCAGAGGGTTGGAGGTGCCACCACGGCCTTGCCGAGTTCTGAAAGGAGAAGAGAGGTTCCTGTTCTGGTTGTGCTGATGTGTCCCTCAGCTGATGTCCTTCCCACGAGGAGATGCTGCCAGGGTTGGAGCTGGGGGGGTTCTCCTGGAGAAGAGAAGGCTCCAAAGTCTTTTCCTCTCTGTCTTGCTGATTAGGGGGTTAATTGGTCAAGGCAGGAGAAATCTGGGCCGCAATCTTGTTGTTAAATTGCAGGGGGGGTTTTGAGCGCAGCCTAAACAAACAAACACACACAGGGCGAGGGAAAGTGTTGCTGCTGAATGTCAAAACTGCTGCTTGCTGATGGGTGGGAGAGGAACTCGAGGGGAACTGATGATGAAAATATTAAATATTTACATATTATTTTTTTTTAATGCTCGGAATGATTTCTGAGAAAATCCTCGGGCTGTAAGTTGTAAGACCGGTTTGCCCTCTTCACAAAGCTGATTACGTGTAAATTTGATTATAGAAAGGTCTTCTAAAGCGTTCAGCCCGCAGTTAAGATAATGAAGTTTTGTTCCTTAATTCAATTTTCTCTCCCATCTGGAAGAAATTCAAAATCCAAACCAGGCATCATTTGGGTCCTTAAAAATGTCTCTCGGTCCTGATGAAATAATCTTTGGGAGATGGGTTCCAGTTCACCTTGTCTGGTGTAAATGAGTTCTAGAAGTGTGTAATGACTGATAATTTCTGCCCCCAATGAGTTTAGAGTGAGTTGGTGAATCAGATGAAATAATCTTTGGGAGATGGGTTCCAGTTTACCTTGCCTGGCGTCAATGAGTTCTATCAGCCTGTAATAACTGATAATTTCTGCCCTTAAAGAGTTTGCAGTGGGTGGATGAAATAATCTTTGAGAGATGGGTTCCACTTCACCTTGTCTGGTGTCAATGAGTTCTAGAAGTGTGTAATGACTGATAATTTCTGCCCTTAAAGAGTTTGCAGTGGATGGGGTGAATCAAATGAAATAATCTGTGACAGATGAGTTCCACTTCACCTTGCCTGGTGTCAATGAATTCTACCAGCCTGTAATAACTGATAATTTCTGCCCTTAAAGAGTTTGCAGTGGATGGGGTGAATCAGATGAAATAATCTGTGACAGATGAGTTCCACTTCACCTTGCCTGGTGTCAGTGAGTTCTCCAAATCTGTAATGACTGATAATTTCTGCCCTTAAAGAGTTTACAGTGGGTGGATGAAATAATCTTTGAGAGATGGGTTCCACTTCACCTTGTCTGGTGTCAATGAGTTCTAGAAGTGTGTAATGACTGATAATTTCTGCCCTTAAAGAGTTTGCAGTGGGTGGGGTGAATCAGATGAAATAATCTTTGGGAGATGGGTTCCACTTCACCTTGCCTGGTGTCAATGAATTCTACCAGCCTGTAATAACTGATAATTTCTGCCCTTAAAGAGTTTGCAGTGGGTGGATGAAATAATCTTTGAGAGATGGGTTCCAATTTACCTTGCCTGGTGTCAATGAGTTCTAGAAGTGTGTAATGACTGATAATTTCTGCCCCCAATGAGTTTAGAGTGAGTTGGTGAATCAGATGAAATAATCTTTGAGAGATGGGTTCCAGTTTACCTTGCCTGGTGTCAATGAGTTCTACCAGCCTGTAATAACTGATAATTTCTGCCCTTAAAGAGTTTGCAGTGGATGGGGTGAATCAGATGAAATAATCTTTGAGAGATGGGTTCCAGTTCACCTTGCCTGGCGTCAATGAGTTCTATCAGCCTGTAATAACTGATAATTTCTGCCCTTAAAGAGTTTACAGTGGGTGGATGAAATAATCTTTGAGAGATGGGTTCCACTTCACCTTGTCTGGTGTCAATGAGTTCTAGAAGTGTGTAATAACTGATAATTTCTGCCCTTAAAGAGTTTGCAGTGGATGGGGTGAATCAAATGAAATAATCTTTGAGAGATGGGTTCCAGTTTACCTTGCCTGGCATCAGTGAGTTCTATCAGCCTGTAATAACTGATAATTTCTGCCCTTAAAGAGTTTGCAGTGGATGGGGTGAATCAAATTAAATAATCTTTGACAGATGGGTCCAGTTCACCTCTCCTGGTGTCAATGAGCTCTCCAAATGTAATAACTGATGATTTCTGCCCCCCTCCAGGTGTGGCCCCCCAGCAGCCCAGGATGTTGTCCCGATTGAGGGCGGCCGCCGCCCCGTGCCGCCGCATCCACACCAAGGAGAAGGGCAAGCCGCTGATGCTCAACCCCCGCACCAACAAGGTGTGTGCTGATGGGCTCTCATCTTCCCCCCTTGTTCCCTGGGGGGTGCTGGTTGGTCTGGTTGAGTTGAAGTTGAGTTTTGGTAGACAGGCCACTCACTTCACAAGTTAGTGCTGATCTCAGTCTGGCTGCTGGGAGTTAGTGCTGATCTCAGTGTGGCTGCTGATGACTGAAAGTTTTAATCTCTCTGCCCCTGATCCTGGCTTTTTTTTTTTTCCTGGGAGATCAGTTATTACAGCACTTAAGGAACATCCCTGTGCAGAGTCTGAACATGTAAATTAAACCTGCAATGGGGGGCTAACTGGGAGGTGGAGATATCCCATTAATTCCGTGCATCATTGGGATGAACTTCTAAAAAATCAGCTTTTTTTATTGATTTTTGGCCCTTCACAAAAATCCTCCTATTCCCACAATCCCCTTGTTGTTTTTTTTTTCCCCTCTGGTGGCCTTCAGGAATCTTGAGCCCCTTAATGTGCTCATTAAAATCGCTAAGACATCAGGTGAGGGGTTTCAGCAGCTGATGCTCAACCCCCGCACCAACAAGGTGTGTTCTGATGGGCTCTCCTCTTTCCCCCTTGTTCCCTGGGGGTGCTGGTTGGCCTGGTTGAGTTGAAGTTGAGTTTTGGTAGACAGGCCACTCACTTCACAAGTTAGTGCTGATCTCAGTCTGGCTGCTGGGAGTTAGTGCTGATCTCAGTGTGGCTGCTGATGACTGAAAGTTTTAATCTCTCTGCCCCTGATCCTGTCTTTTTTTTTTCCTGGGAGATCAGTTATTACAGCACTTAAGGAACATCCCTGTGCAGAGTCTGAACATGTAAATTAAACCTGCAATGGGGGGCTAACTGGGAGGTGGAGATATCCCATTAATTCCGTGCATCATTGGGATGAACTTCTAAAAAATCAGCTTTTTTTATTGATTTTTGGCCCTTCACAAAAATCCTCCTATTCCCACAATCCCCTTGTTGTTTTTTTTTTCCCCTCTGGTGGCCTTCAGGAATCTTCAGCCCCTTAATGTGCTCATTAAAATCGCTAAGACATCAGGTGAGGGGTTTCAGCAGCTGATGCTCAACCCCCGCACCAACAAGGTGTGTTCTGATGGCCTCTCCTCTTTCCCCCTTGTTCCCTGGGGGTGCTGGTTGGCCTGGTTGAGTTGAAGTTGAGCTTTGGTAGACAGGCCACTCACTTCACAAGTTAGTGCTGAGCTCAGTCTGGCTGCTGATGACAGGGAGTTAGTGCTGAGCTCAGTCTGGCTGCTGCTGATAGAAAGTTTTAACCTCTCTGCCCCTGATCCTGGTTTGTTTTTCCTGGGAGATCAGTTATTACAGCACTTAAGGAACATCCCTGTGCAGAGTCTGAACATGTAAATTAAACCTGCAATGGGGGGCTAACTGGGAGGTGGAGATATCCCATTAATTCCGTGCATCATTGGGATGAACTTCTAAAAAATCAGCTTTTTTTATTGATTTTTGGCCCTTCACAAAAATCCTCCTATTCCCACAATCCCCTTGTTGTTTTTTTTTTCCCCTCTGGTGGCCTTCAGGAATCTTCAGCCCCTTAATGTGCTCATTAAAATCGCTAAGACATCAGTTGAGGGGTTTCAGCAGCTGATGCTCAACCCCCGCACCAACAAGGTGTGTTCTGATGGGCTCTCCTCTTTCCCCCTTGTTCCCTGGGGGTGCTGGTTGGCCTGGTTGAGTTGAAGTTGAGCTTTGGTAGACAGGCCACTCACTTCACAAGTTAGTGCTGAGCTCAGTCTGGCTGCTGATGACAGGGAGTTAGTGCTGAGCTCAGTCTGGCTGCTGATGATAGAAAGTTTTAACCTCTCTGCCACTGATCAGATTATCTCGAGTTCTTTCTGAGCCACCAACACTTGGACATGCCAGTGGAAATCACTTCAACCCCTGCAAGCTTTTCCAAATGCTGATGATTACACAACAGCGTTCAGAAACAAAAACAATGGCTCATTTCTTACTGTTGTTCCAGTGGCAACATCCTTCATATTTTTATTTTTTTTTTAACCCTGGAATTCTCTGGTGGACTGAGCACAATGCAGTGTATTTTTTGTAAATTGTCTTTTTTTTTTTGGTGGGGGAGGAGGGAAGAGCAGAGGAGCTCTCTGCTGATAACAATTGATTTTGGGAATTTTTTTGTTGTTGTCTCCAAGGATTTACGCTGATGAGGGGGAAAATCCATCCTGCCTTAGTTTGGCCCTGTTTTATCAATCTGTCCTTACTGCTGATTGCATCTGTCAGCCCCATCAAGCGCTGCTCCTCGCTGCTGGATCCGCACAGAAATGCATTTGGGATGCTCAGCAGATAAATAAATGATTTATTAAGCCCAGCAGGTCCTTCATCACCCCCCTGTGCCGTGCTTATCATCAGCAGGTGCATTTAGGGCATTAAAAACTCACCTGCATGCAAATGCAGGGTAAATTTTAAAAGAGGGGGCTGGCAGGTGGTAAATGAACCCTGTGCTGATCCCAAGGAGTTTTTACTAGTGAATCTGCCTTCCATGGGTGGTCATCTTCTCATTCTCATGTTCTATTTTGCTCAGCTGTTAAATTACTAACAGTTCAATTAATCACATTAAATTAATCAGGGGTTTTTTTTTCATCCGTGCCCCACCAAATACCCCCGTAAATTGTGGTCAATTTTAGCTGCTTTTTCCCTACCAAACCTGCACATGACCTCCCAAGCTTCTGATAAACAAAGGGTGAATAGCAGGGGGAAGGTCAGCCCCACCCTACAACAAGAATAAAAGTGGAAAATGGAGATAAAGAAGCGAAGGAGGAAAGAAATCAGAGGGAAACTTTGAATCTGGGAGATAAGAAAGACACCTTTGATTCTTTGATTAGTTATCAGTGCAGGCATCTTGTGCAACAATGAACTTTGGGATTCAGGAGCGAGGTCACAGTCCAAAGGGAAATAAATTTCATTTTCCAAATAAATTTCCACAAGCTGTGTGAAAAGAACACAGCTCTAAGAACCATCAGGAAACCATTTCTTAATTCTGTAAATGAAGCCGACTCATCTACCAATCAGTAGCATTTTTATAAAGATATTTTATAAAGATATTCTTTGTTTCAACCTCTATCAGGTTTAAATAAATGGGATCAGGCCCTTAATGGGATTTTTATTTGTCAGATGAGAATTAAAAGTATCCCCTCCCGTTATTTGTGCCCCCAAGATTTTGCAGATGGGGGGTAAATAATTATCACCCTCACTACTTTCTGCTCAGGAACCTCTGATTGGTTTGTCTGTCCCCCTCAGAAAGTACACCTGGTTTGTTTTTATTTTTTTTTTTTGGAGCTATAAAGAGGATTAAGGTAAATAATCCAAGTGAAAGTCAGCTGGAAGCGCTTACTGCCACTTAAAAAATTCCCTCTGCTTGCTGGTAGTGTAAACGTTCCTTGTAACAGATGCAGAAGTAAAATTAAAAAGGATCCTTCAGCAGAAAGAGGAAAAAATTCACCCCGTGAAATTTATTTCTATTTAGTATTGGAAGAGAAATGGTTTGTAAATGGCTTGTAGGTACTGGTAGAAAAAGGATCCTGGCCCAGTAGAAAAAAGGGTAAATGGAATTCAGTGGTTGGTGTCAAATCTGTTACCTTGGAAGGTCAGCAGAAATACGAATTAAATGCAGTAAATAAATGTTAGAAACCACTCAAGTGTGATTAATTAGACTAAGAATATATTCTAAATTACAGACTTTCCATTAATGGCCGTGCTTTCTGTAAATGCTTGTGAAAAGTCTGTTCTCTGATAAGCTGAGGTGAAAATATTTATATTTACATTTATATTTACATTTTAATTTACATTTATATTTACATTTATATTTATATTTACATTTACATTTATATTTATATTTACATTTATATTTATATTTATATTTACATTTATATTTGCATTTATATTTATATTTTATATTTACATTTATAGTTATATTTACATTTACA
This sequence comes from Pyrocephalus nanus, assembly GCA_038380795.1. NCBI lineage: Eukaryota > Metazoa > Chordata > Aves > Passeriformes > Tyrannidae > Pyrocephalus > Pyrocephalus nanus. Next base: position 860,994 of record CM076263.1, on the reverse strand, counting down.
TTTATATTTACATTTACATTTATATTTACATTTATATTTATATTTTATATTTATATTTACATTTATATTTATATTTATATTTATATTTACATTTATACTTATATTTATATTTACATTTATATTTACATTTATATTTACATTTATATTTGTATTTACATTTATATTTACATTTATATTTATATTTATATTTACATTTATATTTACATTTATATTTACATTTACATTTATATTTATATTTATATTCTAACCTCAATCAGGCTGCACTGATTGTTGCTATTAAATAACTCCAGCGAAGGATTTAAAGAACCGTAAATTCAAACTCTTCTCCCACCCTAAAACAGGAAACTTTTGAGGGTTTTGACTCTTCCCAAAGTTTAATTTGCTGCAAATGAGGCTTTCTGGTGGTAGGCAAGTAGATTAGTTCTGTCTTTAATTAAAAAATTAAGGATTTTGGCTTGAACTTTGGCTTTAATTGAAACTTTGGGGCAACTCAGTCACTTTGGGATCTGATTGTATTAAAATACCTACAAGAAAGCAGCAAATGGAGCAATTAAGATAAAAATCTACGGGCTAATCGTGTTGTAGGGACCCACACCTTCTTGGTCGACTTTGTGTTCCCGTGAAACGAAAAAAAAAGCGGCTGTTGCTGCTTGTTTTTTAATTCTGAGTCCATCTGCAGCGGGGCCTCGAATCAGTGCGGTTTCTCAGGGGAAGGTGAGTTCTGATGAAGGATTTGAGGGGTGGGAAAAGCTGCCTGGTGGGAAGGGGACACCCCCAAAAAGAGGCAGACACGCCCCAGGCCCTGATTGCTGCTGCACCTACCACAAGAATCAGAGAATTAACTGGAAGAGACCTCCGAGATCATCAACCTGATCACGGCACTGATGCCACATCCTAAAAACCTGCAGGGACGGTGAATCCACCCCACCTGTCTGGGCAGGGCATCCCAATTCCTGATCACTCTCACTCTGTAAAAAGAATTTTTAATATCCAACCTGACAGCTTAAATTTTGTCTTCTTGTCCCGCTGCTGATTGCCTGGGAGATGGGACCGGCTCCAACCTCCTCTCACTCTCTCTGTAAACAACTCCTTTCTAAAATCCAACCTGACAGCTTAAATTTTGTCTTCTTGTCCCGCTGCTGATTGCCTGGGAGATGGGACCGGCTCCATCCTCCTCTCAGAGTTGTAGAAAGCCATGAGGTCACCCCTGAACTTTCTCCAGCCTCATCAACCCTAAAGGGTCTCCATGAACAATGGGAAAGCAGAAAGTTCTTAAGGAGAAATCCTAATAATTCCTCACCTCTCCTTTTCCAGGGAATGGCTTTCACCTTACACGAGCGACAGATGCTGGGCTTGCAAGGGCTCCTCCCTCCTAAAATTGAGACCCAGGACATCCAGGCCTTGAGATTCCACAAGAACCTGGCCAAAATGACCGACCCTTTGGAGAAGTAAGCGCTCGTCCGGCCTCGTTGTCTCGAGGAGGCGCGAGGGGAACGTCGGGAACGCTCGGGATTTGGGTCGGCTTCATTTTAAGAAATGTTTAGATGTGGTTCTGATGAGAGATGATTCTTAAATCCACGTCTCTGAAACGTCCATGCCCTCCTTGTTGGCCAAGATAAATTGCTGAGTCAGCATCTTCCCGTTGTCGGGTCGGCGGGCCCGAACGTAAATCGGCAATCAGCCGTGTAAATCGGCAAAAATTGGGGTTTAATTCGCACACCTGGGGGAGTCCTGCGGGGTGGACCCGCTGATAGCGCCGACGAGACCTCACTCATCAGGACCTGCAACATTTTTGGGATGAAAAGTTCTTTTCCCTCCATCAGTTTTGGTTGTAACCTGCAATAAATCTACCGGGTTTATCTTTCCCCCCACGTCGTCTGATTGTGCCTTAATTTTCAGCACGCCTGGTACTGAACCAGTATTTTTATTTTGTTTTTTTTATGATTGCTGCTCTCTTTTTTTGTTTGTTTTTTTTTTTTTTTTCCCTCAGCTTCTGCTTATTGCTCTGACTTGAGCAGGAATTTTATGAGGGGAAGTTCTTTTTTCTTTTTTTTTGCTTTCACTTTTTTTTTGCTTTCACTTTTTTTTTTGGCTCTCACTTTTTTTTTTTTTGGATGTAATTTATTTAAACACCTAAACACCAAACCTTTGTGGGTTTTTTTTTGGTGAATTGCAGGTATATTTACATCATGGGAATCCAGGAGAGGAATGAAAAGCTGTTCTACAGGGTGCTGCAGGACGACATCGAGCGGCTGATGCCCATCGTGTACACACCAACAGTGGGTCTGGCTTGCTCCCAGTACGGCCACATCTTCAGGAGGCCAAAGTAAGAACTGCACGTAGATCTGTGTGTATTTACAGCTGCTTTCATTGTCATTTATTAATATTTTATTATGATTTTATTATGATTTTATTAATCATACACCAGGACTCATTTATTCTGACACGGTAAATACCCTTGGTTGGGGTCTGGTTTGAGCTGTGAAACAAAATATTCCTGTTTGTTCCCAAGCTCTGATGTTGAGGAAATCAGCTCAGACCAGCAGGCATTCCAGCTCATTTCCACTCTTTTTGCAGTTCTGATTGGTTTCTGGAGCCCTTTTGCTCGATGGCTTGGTGGAGAAAAAAAGCTGCTCCTTTACTGGTGGGGTAGAAACAGTGAGGAATTAATGAGTTTTCTCCTAATCAGGAGCAGGGGACACTAAAAATATCTCTTATTTCTCACACACATCCATCACCCATCATAGAAGTTTGCCCTTTGGCTGATTTACATCAGCAATCGTAACGCTTCTACCTTTAAAACAAATTACCCTGTTGGGACATTTGTGGGGTTTTGCAAAGCAAAGTGAGATTTCTGATTTTTCCCCATTAAATATTTCTGCTTGCTTTATTTTTTTTTTTGTTTGTTTGTTTTTGTTTTGTTTTTTTTTTTTATTTTTTCTTCCAGAGGATTATTCATTTCCATCTCCGACAGAGGCCACATCAGGTCAATTGTGAACAACTGGCCGGAGAACGACGTTAAGGTACCACCACCACCACCCTGTAAATTGATTTCTGCCTCTTATTTCACCTCATTTCAGCTTCTTAGGATTTATTAGGAAATGTTGACGATAAACAGTGCAGCCTGATGATGATGATGATGATGGTGGCGAAGTGCAGCTCGTGAAGATAACTCTAAAATTGGGGTGTTTTCCTCTAAAATTGAGGTGTTTTACTCTAAAATTGAGGTGTTTTCCTCTAAAATTGGGGTGTTTAACTCTAAAATTGGGGTGTTTTACTCTAAAATTGAGGTGTTTTCCTCTAAAATTGAGGTGTTTTCCTCTAAAATTGAGGTGTTTTACTCTAAAATTGAGCTGTTTAAAATTGAGGTGTTTTCCTCTAAAATTGAGGTGTTTTCCACTAAAATTGAGGTGTTTTACTCTAAAATTGAGGTGTTTTCCTCTAAAATTGAGGTGTTTTCCTCTAAAATTGAGGTGTTTTCCACTAAAATTGAGGTGTTTTACTCTAAAATTGAGGTGTTTTCCTCTAAAATTGAGGTGTTTTCCTCTAAAATTGAGGTGTTTTCCTCTAAAATTGAGGTGTTTTACTCTAAAATTGAGGTGTTTTACTCTAAAATTGAGGTGTTTTACTCTAAAATTGGGGTGTTTTACTCTAAAATTTGGGTGTTTTCCTCTAAAATTGAGGTGTTTTCCTCTAAAATTGAGGTGTTTTCCTCTAAAATTGAGGTGTTTTACTCTAAAATTGAGGTGTTTTCCTCTAAAATTGAGGTGTTTTACTCCAAAATTGAGGTGTTTTCCTCTAAAATTGAGGTGTTTTCCTCTAAAATTGGGGTGTTTTACTCTAAAATTGGGGTGTTTTACTCTAAAATTTGGGTGTTTTCCTCTAAAATTGAGGTGTTTTCCTCTAAAATTGAGGTGTTTTACTCTAAAATTGAGGTGTTTTACTCTAAAATTGAGGTGTTTTACTCTAAAATTGGGGTGTTTTCCTCTAAAATTGAGGTGTTTTACTCTAAAATTGAGGTGTTTTCCTCTAAAATTGAGGTGTTTTCCTCTAAAATTGAGGTGTTTTCCTCTAAAATTGAGGTGTTTTCCTCTAAAATTGAGGTGTTTTCCTCTAAAATTGGGGTGTTTTACTCTAAAATTGAGGTGTTTTCCTCTAAAATTGAGGTGTTTTCCTCTAAAATTGAGGTGTTTTACTCTAAAATTGGGATGTTTTACTCTAAAATTGAGCTGTTTAAAATTGAGGTGTTTTCCTCTAAAATTGAGGTGTTTTCCTCTAAAATTGAGGTGTTTTCCTCTAAAATTGAGGTGTTTTCCTCTAAAATTGAGGTGTTTTACTCTAAAATTGAGGTGTTTTACTCTAAAATTGAGGTGTTTTCCTCTAAAATTGAGGTGTTTTCCTCTAAAATTGAGGTGTTTTCCTCTAAAATTGAGGTGTTTTACTCTAAAATTGGGATGTTTTACTCTAAAATTGAGCTGTTTAAAATTGAGGTGTTTTACTCTAAAATTGGGATGTTTTACTCTAAAATTTAGCTGTTTAAAATTGAGGTGTTTTCCTCTAAAATTGAGGTGTTTTACTCCAAAATTGAGGTGTTTTATTCTAAAATTGAGGTGTTTTCCTCTAAAATTGAGGTGTTTTACTCTAAAATTGAGGTGTTTTACTCTAAAATTGGGGTGTTTTCCTCTAAAATTGAGGTGTTTTACTCTAAAATTGGGGTGTTTTACTCCAAAATTGAGGTGTTTTATTCTAAAATTGAGGTGTTTTCCTCTAAAATTGAGGTGTTTTCCTCTAAAATTGAGGTGTTTTCCTCTAAAATTGAGGTGTTTTACTCTAAAATTGAGGTGTTTTACTCTAAAATTGAGGTGTTTTCCTCTAAAATTGAGGTGTTTTCCTCTAAAATTGAGGTGTTTTCCTCTAAAATTGAGGTGTTTTCCTCTAAAATTGAGGTGTTTTACTCTAAAATTGAGGTGTTTTCCTCTAAAATTGAGGTGTTTTACTCTAAAATTGAGGTGTTTTACTCTAAAATTGAGGTGTTTTACTCCAAAATTGAGGTGTTTTCCTCTAAAATTGGGGTGTTTTCCTCTAAAATTGAGGTGTTTTACTCCAAAATTGAGGTGTTTTACTCTAAAATTGAGGTGTTTTCCTCTAAAATTGAGGTGTTTTACTCTAAAATTGAGGTGTTTTACTCTAAAATTGAGGTGTTTTCCTCTAAAATTGAGGTGTTTTACTCTAAAATTGAGGTGTTTTCCTCTAAAATTGAGGTGTTTTACTCTAAAATTGAGGTGTTTTCCACTAAAATTGAGGTGTTTTACTCTAAAATTGAGGTGTTTTCCTCTAAAATTGGGGTGTTTTACTCCAAAATTGAGGTGTTTTACTCTAAAATTGAGGTGTTTTACTCTAAAATTGGGATGTTTTACTCTAAAATTGAGCTGTTTAAAATTGAGGTGTTTTACTCTAAAATTGGGATGTTTTACTCTAAAATTTAGCTGTTTAAAATTGAGGTGTTTTCCTCTAAAATTGAGGTGTTTTACTCCAAAATTGAGGTGTTTTATTCTAAAATTGAGGTGTTTTCCTCTAAAATTGGGGTGTTTTACTCCAAAATTGAGGTGTTTTACTCTAAAATTGAGGTGTTTTACTCTAAAATTGAGGTGTTTTCCTCTAAAATTGAGGTGTTTTACTCTAAAATTGGGGTGTTTTCCTCTAAAATTGAGGTGTTTTCCTCTAAAATTGAGGTTTTTTACTCTAAAATTGGGATGTTTTACTCTAAAATTGGGGTGTTTTCCTCTAAAATTGAGGTGTTTTCCTCTAAAATTGGGGTGTTTTCCTCTAAAATTGAGGTGTTTTACTCTAAAATTGAGGTGTTTTCCTCTAAAATTGGGGTGTTTTACTCTAAAATTGAGGTGTTTTCCTCTAAAATTGAGGTGTTTTACTCCAAAATTGAGGTGTTTTACTCTAAAATTGAGGTGTTTTACTCTAAAATTGGGATGTTTTACTCTAAAATTGAGGTGTTTTCCTCTAAAATTGGGGTGTTTTCCTCTAAAATTGAGGTGTTTTCCTCTAAAATTGAGGTGTTTTCCTCTAAAATTGAGGTGTTTTCCTCTAAAATTGAGGTGTTTTACTCTAAAATTGGGATGTTTTACTCTAAAATTGAGCTGTTTAAAATTGAGGTGTTTTCCTCTAAAATTGAGGTGTTTTACTCTAAAATTGAGGTGTTTTACTCTAAAATTGAGGTGTTTTACTCCAAAATTGAGGTGTTTTCCTCTAAAACTGAGGTGTTTTACTCTAAAATTGGGATGTTTTACTCTAAAATTGAGCTGTTTAAAATTGAGGTGTTTTCCTCTAAAATTGGGATGTTTTACTCTAAAATTGAGCTGTTTAAAATTGAGGTGTTTTCCTCTAAAATTGAGGTGTTTTCCTCTAAAATTGAGGTGTTTTCCTCTAAAATTGAGGTGTTTTACTCTAAAATTGAGGTGTTTTCCTCTAAAATTGGGGTGTTTTCCTCTAAAATTGGGGTGTTTTACTCTAAAATTGAGCTGTTTAAAATTGAGGTGTTTTCCTCTAAAATTGGGGTGTTTTCCTCTAAAATTGAGGTGTTTTCTCTAAAATTGGGGTGTTTTACTCTAAAATTGAGGTGTTTTCCTCTAAAATTGGGGTGTTTTACTCTAAAATTTGGGTGTTTTCCTCTAAAATTGAGGTGTTTTCCTCTAAAATTGAGGTGTTTTCCTCTAAAATTGAGGTGTTTTCTCTAAAATTTGGGTGTTTTCCTCTAAAATTGAGGTGTTTTCCTCTAAAATTGAGGTGTTTTACTCTAAAATTGAGGTGTTTTACTCCAAAATTGAGGTGTTTTCCTCTAAAATTGGGGTGTTTTCCTCTAAAATTGAGGTGTTTTACTCCAAAATTGAGGTGTTTTACTCTAAAATTGAGGTGTTTTCCTCTAAAATTGGGATGTTTTACTCTAAAATTGAGCTGTTTAAAATTGATGTGTTTTCCTCTAAAATTGGGGTGTTTTCCTCTAAAATTGAGGTGTTTTCCTCTAAAATTTAGCTGTTTAAAATTGGGGTGTTTTCCTCTAAAATTGAGCTGCAGTTCCACGTGGCTGCAACTTTTTCTTGGCTATTTCCACAAGAATCTGAACAAAGAAAAAGGATTTGTTGTCTTGATTAAAATATCCTTTTGATCTGATCTTTCTTTGTGCTCACACATCCAATTTTTTACCTGAAAAAAAACACCCCACACTGGTGTTGATTTGACCTTTACAAATTCCAGTGATGATTTATAATTTCACCTATTTTTTTTGTTGTTGTTGTTTTTTTATTCCCCCCACCCTCTCCTGTCCCCCAGGCTGTCGTCGTCACCGACGGAGAGAGAATTTTGGGTCTGGGCGATTTAGGAGTTTATGGGATGGGAATCCCAGTAGGAAAATTGTGTTTGTACACAGCTTGTGCAGGAATACACCCAGACAAATGCCTGCCTGTGTGCATCGACGTGGGGACTGACAACACGGTGGGTGCACTCAACTTTGCCTCTGAAAAGTGTTTAAATTCACGAGCAATCAGTACCAAAAAGGGGATGTTTTAAGGCAAAGCCTGATGTTTCATGTAAAAGGGTAAATTATTTGGAATTTACTCGGTGAATTGGGGTCAGATTTATTAAAACCCCTTCGCTGCTTGCAGTGTCAATTTGTCCCATCATCAGTACCAGCTGAAATCAGAGGCAGTTCCCACAGGGGCTGTAAAAATCCAATAATTCCAGTGTGACCTGTGCCCCTCTGTGAATCCCACAGAGCTCTGTGTTGTTGAAATGACTCACCCTGCTGCTCCCTCTGATTTCTTCCCCTCTCCAGACCCTCCTGAAAGATCCTTTCTACATGGGCTTGTATCAGAAAAGGGACCGCTCGCAGGTCTACGACGACCTGATCGATGAATTTATGGAAGCCATCACAGACAGGTGGGACCCCTGAGTTTGGCTGCTCTGGGAGGGTGGGCAGAACCATCACAGCACACCATCCTCGAAGCAGCAATTTGAGGAATGAGGAGAGGAACAAGTTAAAACATTGCCTCTCAGCGATCCAGACCACGCTGCTTTTTGATTATTCCTTAAAATCAGCACGAGGCTGTTTGTAGCCTGAGGGCCATCCTGCTCCCAAAGATAACTGATCAGGTGAAATGTTTGGTTGAAAGGGCTTGTCCTCCTTCCCACGGCAAAGAATTAAGATGACAATTAATCCACAGGTACGGCCAGAACACCCTGATCCAGTTCGAAGACTTCGGAAACCACAACGCCTTCCGCTTTTTGAGGAAATACCGGGAGAAATATTGCACCTTCAACGACGATATCCAAGGTACAACCCCCCCCTCTGTGCATTTTCCATCCTGAAAATGCAGAAATTTCTGCCCACGAGCCACGTGGATGTGTTCGGCTCACCCCAGGTTGGTGCTGATTCTGCAGGGACGGCGTCGGTGGCTTTGGCGGGATTGCTGGCAGCGCAGAAAGCCACGGGCAGGCCGCTGACCGAGCAGAAAGTGCTGTTCCTTGGGGCTGGAGAGGTGAGTTCTGCCCAGGGTTCTGCAGCCACGAGAGGTTTGGCCGTGAATTTTCTCCTTCCGTGGGGGTTTGGGCTCCTTGAACTTCACTGCAGAATTTTTTAGGTGAATTCATCAGAAGAAGGGAGTGCCTGCTTGAAACAGCACCGTGTGGAAGGTGTTAAACATTTACAAGTTTCACATTGACAGTTTTCTTGCATGGACTCAAAAATCAAATATCAGGCATGAAGTTAAAGGAGGAAATTAATGTAAAGTTGTGATTTATTAAGAGCATCTTGTCGATTTTAATAATGGAGAGAAGCACAAGCCGCTTTTCTGGGCCTGAAGTTTGCAGCTGGCACCGGGGCGTTCCTTGGATCCATCAGAAGAAGGGAGTGCCTGCTTGAAACAGCACCGTGTGGAAGGTGTTTAACATTTACAAGTTTCACATTGACAGTTTTCTTGCTTGGACTCGAAAATCAAATATCGGGGGAAATTACCCTAAAGTTGTGATTTATTAAGAGCATCTTGTCAATTTTAATAATGGAGAGAAGCACAAGAAGCTTTTCTGGGCCTGAAGTTTGCAGCTGGCACCGGGAGAAAGCGCTGGCTGCGCTCCTTGGATCCATCAGAAGAAGGGAGTGCCTGCTTGAAACAGCACCATGTGGAAGGTGTTTAACATTTACAAGTTTCACATTCACAGTTTTCTTGCATGGACTCAAAAATTAAGTATCAGGCGTGAAGTTAAAGGGGGAAATTACCCTAAAGTTGTGATTTATTAAGAGCATCTTGTCGATTTTAATAATGGAGAGAAGCACAAGCCGCTTTTCTGGGCCTGAAGTTTGCAGCTGGCACCGGGGCGTTCCTTGGATCCATCAGAAGAAGGGACTGCCTGCTTGAAACAGCACCGTGTGGAAGGTGTTTAACATTTACAAGTTTCACATTGACAGTTTTCTTGCTTGGACTCGAAAATCAAATATCAGGGGGGAAATTACCCTAAAGTTGTGATTTATTAAGAGCATCTTGTCGATTTTAATAATGGAGAGAAGCACAAGAAGCTTTTCTGGGCCTGAAGTTTGCAGCTGGCACCGGGAGAAAGCGCTGGCTGCGCTCCTTGGATCCATCAGAAGAAGGGACTGCCTGCTTGAAACAGCACCATGTGGAAGGTGTTTAACATTTACAAGTTTCACATTCACAGTTTTCTTGCATGGACTCAAAAATCAAATATCAGGCATGAAGTTAAAGGGGTAAATTAATGTAAAGTTGTGATTTATTAAGAGCATCTTGTCGATTTTAATAATGGAGAGAAGCACAAGAAGCTTTTCTGGGCCTGAAGTTTGCAGCTGGCACCGGGAGAAAGCGCTGGCTGCGCTCCTTGGATCCATCAGAAGAAGGGACTGCCTGCTTGAAACAGCACCGTGTGGAAGGTGTTAAACATTTACAAGTTTCACATTGACAGTTTTCTTGCTTGGACTCGAAAATCAAACATCAGGGGGGAAATTACCCTAAAGTTGTGATTTATTAAGAGCATCTTGTCAATTTTAATAATGGAGAGAAGCACAAGAAGCTTTTCTGGGCCTGAAGTTTGCAGCTGGCACCGGGAGAAAGCGCTGGCTGCGCTCCTTGGATCCATCAGCACAATTGCCTCTGTGGTGCTGACAAAAATAACTTAATTAGCTGATTGTGGTAATTGGCCGGGCATCTGCCAAACCCAGCAGCGTGTGCAGTGAGCCAAGAGGAGGGACTTGGTTTCCTGACAATCCTCGCTGATTTGCTGTGGTTCCTGAGCTGATAGAAGCACAAAATCACAGCAGGAAAACTTTTTTTGGTGTTTTTTCACTTGAAATTGTGTCAGTGTTGTCCCAATAACCTGGCAGCGTTTGCTGTGTCTCAGAGCTCGATGATCCCCGCGGGGATTTTGAGCAGGGCGCTGCTTTTGTGCTGATAGACTTGTTAAAAAACCCTTCCCTCCACCAGGCCGCCCTGGGAATCGCCAACCTCATCGTCATGGCGATGATGGAAAGCGGCGTTTCGGCTGATGAGGCCTGCGGGAGGATATGGATGTACGACAAATTCGGCTTGCTGGTTCAGGTAAGGGCTGCTTATCCCTTTGAAACAAATTTCCCCGTGCTTTTCTCACCAAACTTAACCCACCTTTCACCCAAAGGGCCGAGAACAGAAGGTGGATTCCAATCAGGAGCCATTTACACACCGGCCCCCGGCGCAGATCCCAAAGACCTTTGTGGAGGCGGTGAATGTGCTGCGACCATCAGCGATCATCGGTGAGTAAGCTCCTTGCTGTTGGAATTCTAGGCTGCTTGCTGCCTTTTCAACTGCTCCAGGCTGGTGTAAATGAGGTGAAAATGTGAGGTCACTTTTCTTTTCTTCTCTGCACCTTGGGATCAGAGAGCAGCCACAAACACCACAGCAGTTCCCTCACTTGTTCTGGATTGTTGTTTTTATTTTTCCTGGCCTTCCTTCCCCTCAATCAGCTCCTCTTGATGCCCCAAAAAGGCAGATTCAAAACTGTTTAGACAGAGTTTTATGTCTAAAGCAGCAAGGTATTTATTTATTTACCAGCCAGAGCAGCCTGCCAGCTATTACTGGAAAAAACCAGGCTCGAACAGAACGAGCAATTTACACAGATTTTGACAATTATTACAACATATTCATACACATATTCATATCATTGCATCATTACAATATTCATAGCAGGTGGAGTTGTGGTGGAGCAGGAGGTGTGGTCTCGATTTTGAGGTGTTTGCCTTCATCTTAGGGTCTGGTTTTTTTAATCATCATCTTCATGAATTTCTCTCCTATCCATTGTTCTGTTCCCTGAAGAAACCCTTGGCTTATTTCACCTGTTGAAATGTCCACCTTGGCTGCTTTGGTTAAGATTTATTAACCCCTGGGCTCTTTGTTCAATCAGTATTTTAAGTCTACAAAATTTGGACAGATTAAAATCTTACAGCAAGGCAGAGAAAAAATGGGGGGGTGGGGAGAGAGAAAAGTGGGTTCCTACAGCAAGATGTGTCGATTAACCCTTCTAAAACCCTTTTCTCCTTCATTAGCACCCTTGTCTTCCTTCATTAGCACCCAGCCAGGATGAATCAGCCGTGGGGATGAGCCCCTAATCCCCCCCTTGCTTACCAAGATCGTGCAATCCAAACTTTTGGATCACCAAACCCTCGGAGCGCTGATTCCACCTCCACCTGCTGGAGCGGATTTGAAACCCCGGGGGTAAGAAAAACGAGGTGCTACCCACCCCAAGGTGCTGATTGCATCTCTGTGCCCCTTCCAGGAGTGGCAGGGGCCGGCAGGCTCTTCTCCCACGACGTCCTCAAGGCCATGGCGGCCATCAACGAGCGGCCCATCATCTTCGCGCTCAGCAACCCCACGGCCAAGGCCGAGTGCACGGCGGAGGAGGCCTACACGCTGACAGAGGTGTGTGAGGCTGGGAGAGGGTGCTGATTGATCACTGGCAGCAGCAGCAGCTCTGGTTGGTTCGTTACCATGTAGAGATGGAGATCTTGCCTTGCTTCTTGGTCAAAAGGAGTTGGGGTTTGAAAAGAGGCCTCGATTCTTTAAGTGGCCAAACCAGCCCGAATCTTCTTTGCTGATTTTTTTTAAGAGAGTGATCAGTTAGGAACCTGTGATGGCTGTCATTCACAGAGATGGAGATCTTGCCTTGCTTCCTGACCAAAACGAGTTGTGGTTTGAAAAAAACCCCGATTCTTCAGGTGGCCAAACCCAACCCAAATCTTTTTTGCTGATTTTTTAAGAGAGTGATCAGTTAGGTACCTGTGATGGCTGTCATTCACAGAGATGGAGATCTTTCCTTGCCTTCTGATCAAAAGGAGTTGGGGTGGTTTGAAAAACCCCAATTCTTTAAGTGACCAAACCAACCCAAATCCTCTTTGCTGATTTTTTAAGAGAGTGATCAGTTAGGAACCTGTGATGGCTGTCATTCACAGAGATGGAGATCTTTCCTTGCTTCCTGACCAAAACGAGTTGTGGTTTGAAAAAAACCCCGATTCTTCAGGTGGCCAAACCCAACCCAAATCTTTTTTGCTGATTTTTTAAGAGAGTGATCAGTTAGGTACCTGTGATGGCTGTCATTCACAGAGATGGAGATCTTTCCTTGCCTTCTGATCAAAAGGAGTTGGGGTGGTTTGAAAAACCCCAATTCTTTAAGTGACCAAACCAGCCCAAATCTTCTTTGCTGATTTTTTAAGAGAGTGATCAGTTAGGTACCTGTGATGGCTGAGGAAATGTTCTTAAAGCAGGTGATGTCAGAGCTTGTGCCATTTACAGTGACCCATGTGGATCTGTGCCCCCAGGGAGGGTGGTGGCCTCTGTCCCCTCCCACTGTCTTGTGCCAATTCCAAACTAATCAGCCAGGCACAAGCACCCCTCAATCTGCGCCTTCACCTGGGGGGTTCAGAGGCTGAGGTTTTTTTGGGGTGATTTTCTTCTTACTCACCATCTCCTTATCTTAACAGCACATCCCCACCTTGGTTTGCCTTTAAAGAATTAGATCTTTTATCCTCCTGCCCGATTTTTTGAGGTGAAATGAATCCTCCCTGAGGGGAGCCCGAGCAGACAGAGCTGGTTGCTGATGCCTTTCCTTCACTCTGCAGCTCCCTGTGATCTTTTCCTCAATCCACAGGGCCTGCCTGCAAACTTTAGGGCTGGGGGCTCTTGAAAAACCTTCTTTATTTTTTTTTTCTTCCTTTTTAATTTTTTTTTACCACAATCCCAAATCGAGTGACCCGTAAATGAAAATCAGCGGGTGGAGCTCTTTCCCCCCTGTGCTGATGGATGCAGAGCTGGGAGCTCCTTCCTTCCCTCAGCAGTGCCACTTTCCCACTTCCATGTCCCCCATGTGACATCAGAATTCCCCTCCCCTGTCACTGGGCCCATCAGCTGGGAGGGAACTGCTGCTCCAGAGGGAAAAATCAGAGGGAGCCCTGGAACGACAAAATCTCCATCTTCCAGCAGTGGAATTGTGGAATTTTCAGATTGCTGTTCCCCACCACTGTGGCATTGACAACGTTGGAGCCAAGAGGAGAGAAGATCTCTCTTGGTTTTTTTTTTTGTTTTGTTTTTTTTCCCTGTTCTTTTATTCATGATTTTCCCTAAGTTATTATTTACCCACATGGGTGATTTATTTGGACAGTTAAAAGTTAAAAGTCACAGGAGTGATTGGGTTCCAGTCCTTACTAATGGAATCAACACTATTAAAATTAAATTAATGACCCTGGCTGGTGGGAAATCTCAGGCCGAACAAGTAAATCCATCAGCAAGGACTCAGCTGATGGTGTCACGCTGACATCAGAGGAAGGGGTGGTTTATTTGGAGGGAGGAGCCCCCCATCTTCAGGCTGTTAATTCCTCCTGCTCTCAACCCTCTCCCTGGCCTGATTGCCTGATTGATTGTCTGATTGATTGTCTGATTGTCTGCTTGCTTGCTCCTCTGCTCCCTCTCAGGGCCGCTGCTTGTTCGCCAGCGGCAGCCCCTTCGACCTGGTGACCCTGAAAGATGGAAGGACCTTCAAGCCAGGCCAGGGGAACAACGCTTACATCTTCCCAGGTAATTAATAAAAAACCCCAAAACAAACCTTCATCTTCCAATCTCTCCAGATCTGCTGTCTGAAGTTGGCAGGAGAAAAAAAATAAGCAGTTTAAGGTGGATGAGGCAGAGAGTTCTTAAAAAAGCTTTGGAGGCATCAGCAGGTTCTGCTGCTTGGTTGGTGGTTTGTTGGTTGTTTGTTTTTTATTTGAGGGGGGGAAATAAGTGTTAATATGCACTTGGAGTTTTGTTAATAATCCTTGGAGTTCCTAATCCTTGGAGTTTTATTAATAATCCTTGGAGTTCCTAATCCTTGGGGTTTTATCAATAATCCTTGGAGTTCCTAATCCTTGGAGTTCCTAATCCTTGGAGTTTTATTAATAATCCTTGGGGTTCCTAATCCTTGGAGTTCCTAATCCTTGGAGTTCCTAATCCTTGGAGTTTTATTAATAATCCTTGGTAGTTCCTAATCCTTGGAGTTCCTAATCCTTGGAGTTCCTAATCCTTGGAGTTCCTAATCCTTGGAGTTTTATTAATAATCCTTGGAGTTCCTAATCCTTGGAGTTCCTAATCCTTGGAGTTCCTAATCCTTGGAGTTCCTAATCCTTGGAGTTCCTAATCCTTGGAGTTCCTAATCCTTGGAGTTCCTAATCCTTGGAGTTCCTAATCCTTGGAGTTCCTAATCCTTGGAGTTCCTAATCCTTGGAGTTCCTAATCCTTGGAGTTCCTAATCCTTGGAGTTTTATTAATAATCCTTGGAGTTCCTAATCCTTGGAGTTTTATTAATAATCCTTGGAGTTCCTAATCCTTGGGGTTTTATCAATAATCCTTGGAGTTCCTAATCCTTGGAGTTCCTAATCCTTGGAGTTTTATTAATAATCCTTGGGGTTCCTAATCCTTGGAGTTCCTAATCCTTGGGGTTCCTAATCCTTGGAGTTTTATTAATAATCCTTGGAGTTCCTAATCCTTGGAGTTTTATTAATAATCCTTGGAGTTCCTAATCCTTGGAGTTCCTAATCCTTGGAGTTCCTAATCCTTGGAGTTTTATTAATAATCCTTGGAGTTCCTAATCCTTGGAGTTCCTAATCCTTGGAGTTCCTAATCCTTGGAGTTCCTAATCCTTGGAGTTCCTAATCCTTGGAGTTCCTAATCCTTGGAGTTCCTAATCCTTGGGGTTTTATCAATAATCCTTGGAGTTCCTAATCCTTGGAGTTCCTAATCCTTGGAGTTCCTAATCCTTGGAGTTCCTAATCCTTGGAGTTCCTAATCCTTGGAGTTCCTAATCCTTGGAGTTCCTAATCCTTGGAGTTCCTAATCCTTGGAGTTTTATTAATAATCCTTGGAGTTCCTAATCCTTGGAGTTCCTAATCCTTGGAGTTCCTAATCCTTGGAGTTTTATTAATAATCCTTGGAGTTCCTAATCCTTGGAGTTTTATTAATAATCCTTGGAGTTCCTAATCCTTGGAGTTCCTAATCCTTGGAGTTCCTAATCCTTGGGGTTTTATCAATAATCCTTGGAGTTCCTAATCCTTGGAGTTCCTAATCCTTGGAGTTTTATTAATAATCCTTGGAGTTCCTAATCCTTGGAGTTCCTAATCCTTGGAGTTTTATTAATAATCCTTGGAGTTCCTAATCCTTGGAGTTCCTAATCCTTGGAGTTCCTAATCCTTGGAGTTTTATTAATAATCCTTGGAGTTCCTAATCCTTGGAGTTTTATTAATAATCCTTGGAGTTCCTAATCCTTGGAGTTCCTAATCCTTGGAGTTCCTAATCCTTGGAGTTCCTAATCCTTGGAGTTTTATTAATAATCCTTGGAGTTCCTAATCCTTGGAGTTTTATTAATAATCCTTGGAGTTCCTAATCCTTGGAGTTCCTAATCCTTGGAGTTCCTAATCCTTGGAGTTCCTAATCCTTGGAGTTCCTAATCCTTGGGGTTCCTAATCCTTGGAGTTTTATTAATAATCCTTGGAGTTCCTAATCCTTGGGGTTTTATCAATAATCCTTGGAGTTCCTAATCCTTGGAGTTCCTAATCCTTGGAGTTCCTAATCCTTGGAGTTCCTAATCCTTGGGGTTCCTAATCCTTGGAGTTTTATTAATAATCCTTGGAGTTCCTAATCCTTGGAGTTTTATCAATAATCCTTGGAGTTCCTAATCCTTGGAGTTCCTAATCCTTGGAGTTCCTAATCCTTGGAGTTCCTAATCCTTGGGGTTCCTAATCCTTGGAGTTCCTAATCCTTGGAGTTCCTAATCCTTGGAGTTCCTAATCCTTGGAGTTTTATTAATAATCCTTGGAGTTCCTAATCCTTGGAGTTTTATTAATAATCCTTGGAGTTCCTAATCCTTGGAGTTTTATTAATAATCCTTGGAGTTCCTAATCCTTGGAGTTTTATTAATAATCCTTGGAGTTCCTAATCCTTGGGGTTTTATCAATAATCCTTGGAGTTCCTAATCCTTGGAGTTCCTAATCCTTGGAGTTCCTAATCCTTGGAGTTCCTAATCCTTGGAGTTCCTAATCCTTGGAGTTCCTAATCCTTGGAGTTCCTAATCCTTGGAGTTCCTAATCCTTGGAGTTCCTAATCCTTGGAGTTTTATTAATAATCCTTGGAGTTCCTAATCCTTGGAGTTCCTAATCCTTGGAGTTCACAATCCTTGGAGTTCCTAATCCTTGGAGTTCCTAATCCTTGGAGTTCCTAATCCTTGGAGTTCACAATCCTTGGAGTTCCTTATCCTTGGAGTTCCTAATCCTTGGAGTTCCTAATCCTTGGAGTTCCTAATCCTTGGAGTTTTATTAATAATCCTTGGAGTTCCTAATCCTTGGAGTTCCTAATCCTTGGAGTTCCTAATCCTTGGAGTTTTATTAATAATCCTTGGAGTTCCTAATCCTTGGAGTTCCTAATCCTTGGAGTTCCTAATCCTTGGAGTTCCTAATCCTTGGAGTTCCTAATCCTTGGAGTTCCTAATCCTTGGAGTTCCTAATCCTTGGAGTTTTATTAATAATCCTTGGTAGTTCCTAATCCTTGGAGTTCCTAATCCTTGGAGTTCCTAATCCTTGGAGTTCCTAATCCTTGGAGTTCCTAATCCTTGGAGTTCCTAATCCTTGGAGTTCCTAATCCTTGGAGTTTTATTAATAATCCTTGGAGTTCCTAATCCTTGGGGTTTTATCAATAATCCTTGGAGTTCCTAATCCTTGGAGTTTTATTAATAATCCTTGGAGTTCCTAATCCTTGGAGTTTTATTAATAATCCTTGGAGTTCCTAATCCTTGGAGTTTTATTAATAATCCTTGGAGTTCCTAATCCTTGGAGTTTTATTAATAATCCTTGGGGTTCCTAATCCTTGGAGTTCCTAATCCTTGGAGTTCCTAATCCTTGGAGTTTTATTAATAATCCTTGGAGTTCCTAATCCTTGGGGTTTTATTAATAATCCTTGGAGTTCCTAATCCTTGGAGTTCCTAATCCTTGGAGTTTTATTAATAATCCTTGGAGTTCCTAATCCTTGGGGTTTTATTAATAATCCTTGGAGTTCCTAATCCTTGGAGTTCCTAATCCTTGGAGTTCCTAATCCTTGGGGTTTTATCAATAATCCTTGGAGTTCCTAATCCTTGGAGTTCCTAATCCTTGGAGTTTTATCAATAATCCTTGGAGTTCCTAATCCTTGGAGTTCCTAATCCTTGGAGTTCCTAATCCTTGGAGTTCCTAATCCTTGGAGTTCCTAATCCTTGGAGTTCCTAATCCTTGGAGTTCCTAATCCTTGGAGTTCCTAATCCTTGGAGTTCACAATCCTTGGAGTTTTATTAATAATCCTTGGTAGTTCCTAATCCTTGGAGTCCCATCAGTCCCACCATCTCATTTCTGCTGATTCCTCTCGTTTCTCAGGCGTGGCTCTGGCCGTGATCCTCAGCAGCGTCCGTCACATCAGCGACAAAGTTTTCCTGGAGGCTGCCAAGGTGAGTGTGGAAGCAGAACCCCCTTTCCCACACCCTGCTGAAACTTTGCTTTCCTCTTGCTCCTTTCTCTTGTTTTGATCCCCTCCCACGGCGGTAAGAAAGCAAATTTACAACTATCAGCTTCCATCGCAGCTTTAATTCGGTGGGAATTCTGCCCCTGTGTAAATGTGGCTGTGGCAGCAGTACTTTGGGATTTGGGATAATGTTGCATCTGGGCTCTCCCAGGTTTTGGGGTGCAGTAAATGGAACTGGTTCTTTCCTCTCACCCCAGGCACTGACAGAGCAGCTGACTGATGAGGAACTCGCCCAGGGACGGCTTTACCCTCCGCTCTCCAACATCAGGGAAGTTTCTATTTACATCGCTGTCAAGGTGAGGGGGAAACACAAAATTGGGCTGGAATAGTTTGTGTAAATGGGATAAAATTGGGCTGGAATGGTTTGTGTAAATGGGATAAAATTGGGCTGGAATGGTTTGTGTAAATGGGATAAAATTGGGTTTGTGTAAATGGGATAAAATTGGGCTGGAATGGTTTGTGTGAATGGGATAAAATTGGGCTGGAATGGTTTGTGTAAATGGGATAAAATTGGGCTGGAATGGTTTGTGTAAATGGGATAAAATTGGGCTGGAATGGTTTGTGTGAATGGGATAAAATTGGGCTGGAATGGTTTGTGTAAATGGGGTAAAATTGGGCTGGAATGGTTTGTGTGAATGGGGTAAAATTGGGCTGGAATGGTTTGTGTAAATGGGATAAAATTGGGCTGGAATGGTTTGTGTAAATGGGGTAAAATTGGGCTGGAATGGTTTGTGTAAATGGGATAAAATTGGGCTGGAATGGTTTGTGTAAATGGGATAAAATTGGGCTGGAATGGTTTGTGTGAATGGGATAAAATTGGGCTGGAATGGTTTGTGTAAATGGGATAAAATTGGGCTGGAATGGTTTGTGTGAATGGGGTAAAATTGGGCTGGAATGGTTTGTGTGAATGGGGTAAAATTGGGCTGGAATGGTTTGTGTGAATGGGGTAAAATTGGGCTGGAATGGTTTGTGTAAATGGGATAAAATTGGGCTGGAATGGTTTGTGTGAATGGGATAAAATTGGGCTGGAATGGTTTGTGTAAATGGGATAAAATTGGGCTGGAATGGTTTGTGTAAATGGGATAAAATTGGGCTGGAATGGTTTGTGTGAATGGATAAAATTGGGCTGGAATGGTTTGTGTAAATGGGATAAAATTGGGCTGGAATGGTTTGTGTGAATGGGATAAAATTGGGCTGGAATGGTTTGTGTGAATGGGATAAAATTGGGCTGGAATGGTTTGTGTAAATGGGATAAAATTGGGCTGGAATGGTTTGTGTGAATGGGATAAAATTGGGCTGGAATGGTTTGTGTGAATGGGATAAAATTGGGCTGGAATGGTTTGTGTGAATGGGATAAAATTGGGCTGGAATGGTTTGTGTGAATGGGATAAAATTGGGCTGGAATGGTTTGTGTAAATGGGATAAAATTGGGCTGGAATGGTTTGTGTAAATGGATAAAATTGGGCTGGAATGGTTTGTGTAAATGGGATAAAATTGGGCTGGAATGGTTTGTGTAAATGGGATAAAATTGGGCTGGAATGGTTTGTGTGAATGGGATAAAATTGGGCTGGAATGGTTTGTGTAAATGGATAAAATTGGGCTGGAATGGTTTGTGTGAATGGGATAAAATTGGGCTGGAATGGTTTGTGTAAATGGGGTAAAATTGGGCTGGAATGGTTTGTGTAAATGGGATAAAATTGGGCTGGAATGGTTTGTGTAAATGGGATAAAATTGGGCTGGAATGGTTTGTGTGAATGGATAAAATTGGGCTGGAATGGTTTGTGTAAATGGGATAAAATTGGGCTGGAATGGTTTGTGTAAATGGGATAAAATTGGGCTGGAATGGTTTGTGTAAATGGGATAAAATTGGGCTGGAATGGTTTGTGTAAATGGGATAAAATTGGGCTGGAATGGTTTGTGTGAATGGGATAAAATTGGGCTGGAATGGTTTGTGTGAATGGGATAAAATTGGGTTTGTGTAAATGGGATAAAATTGGGCTGGAATGGTTTGTGTAAATGGGATAAAATTGGGCTGGAATGGTTTGTGTAAGTGGGATAAAATTGGGCTGGAATGGTTTGTGTGAATGGGATAAAATTGGGCTGGAATGGTTTGTGTGAATGGGGTAAAATTGGGCTGGAATGGTTTGTGTGAATGGGGTAAAATTGGGCTGGAATGGTTTGTGTGAATGGGGTAAAATTGGGCTGGAATGGTTTGTGTAAATGGGATAAAATTGGGCTGGAATGGTTTGTGTGAATGGGGTAAAATTGGGCTGGAATGGTTTGTGTGAATGGGATAAAATTGGGCTGGAATGGTTTGTGTGAATGGGATAAAATTGGGCTGGAATGGTTTGTGTAAATGGGATAAAATTGGGCTGGAATGGTTTGTGTAAATGGGATAAAATTGGGCTGGAATGGTTTGTGTGAATGGGGTAAAATTGGGCTGGAATGGTTTGTGTAAATGGGATAAAATTGGGCTGGAATGGTTTGTGTAAATGGGATAAAATTGGGCTGGAATGGTTTGTGTAAATGGGATAAAATTGGGCTGGAATGGTTTGTGTAAATGGGATAAAATTGGGCTGGAATGGTTTGTGTGAATGGGATAAAATTGGGCTGGAATGGTTTGTGTGAATGGGATAAAATTGGGCTGGAATGGTTTGTGTGAATGGGATAAAATTGGGCTGGAATGGTTTGTGTGAATGGGATAAAATTGGGCTGGAATGGTTTGTGTGAATGGGATAAAATTGGGTTTGTGTAAATGGGATAAAATTGGGCTGGAATGGTTTGTGTAAATGGGATAAAATTGGGCTGGAATGGTTTGTGTGAATGGGATAAAATTGGGCTGGAATGGTTTGTGTGAATGGGATAAAATTGGGTTTGTGTAAATGGGATAAAATTGGGCTGGAATGGTTTGTGTAAGTGGGATAAAATTGGGCTGGAATGGTTTGTGTGAATGGGATAAAATTGGGCTGGAATGGTTTGTGTGAATGGGATAAAATTGGGTTTGTGTAAATGGGATAAAATTGGGCTGGAATGGTTTGTGTAAATGGGATAAAATTGGGCTGGAATGGTTTGTGTGAATGGGATAAAATTGGGCTGGAATGGTTTGTGTGAATGGGATAAAATTGGGCTGGAATGGTTTGTGTAAATGGGATAAAATTGGGCTGGAATGGTTTGTGTAAATGGGGTAAAATTGGGCTGGAATGGTTTGTGTGAATGGGATAAAATTGGGCTGGAATGGTTTGTGTGAATGGGATAAAATTGGGCTGGAATGGTTTGTGTAAATGGGATAAAATTGGGCTGGAATGGTTTGTGTAAATGGGGTAAAATTGGGCTGGAATGGTTTGTGTAAATGGGATAAAATTGGGCTGGAATGGTTTGTGTAAATGGGATAAAATTGGGCTGGAATGGTTTGTGTGAATGGGGTAAAATTGGGCTGGAATGGTTTGTGTAAATGGGATAAAATTGGGCTGGAATGGTTTGTGTGAATGGGATAAAATTGGGCTGGAATGGTTTGTGTGAATGGGATAAAATTGGGCTGGAATGGTTTGTGTGAATGGGATAAAATTGGGCTGGAATGGTTTGTGTGAATGGGATAAAATTGGGCTGGAATGGTTTGTGTGAATGGGATAAAATTGGGCTGGAATGGTTTGTGTAAATGGGATAAAATTGGGCTGGAATGGTTTGTGTAAATGGGATAAAATTGGGCTGGAATGGTTTGTGTGAATGGGATAAAATTGGGCTGGAATGGTTTGTGTGAATGGGATAAAATTGGGTTTGTGTAAATGGGATAAAATTGGGCTGGAATGGTTTGTGTAAATGGGATAAAATTGGGCTGGAATGGTTTGTGTAAATGGGATAAAATTGGGCTGGAATGGTTTGTGTAAATGGGGTAAAATTGGGCTGGAATGGTTTGTGTAAATGGGATAAAATTGGGTTTGTGTAAATGGGATAAAATTGGGCTGGAATGGTTTGTGTGAATGGGATAAAATTGGGCTGGAATGGTTTGTGTAAATGGGATAAAATTGGGCTGGAATGGTTTGTGTAAATGGGATAAAATTGGGCTGGAATGGTTTGTGTAAATGGGATAAAATTGGGCTGGAATGGTTTGTGTAAATGGGATAAAATTGGGCTGGAATGGTTTGTGTGAATGGGATAAAATTGGGCTGGAATGGTTTGTGTGAATGGGATAAAATTGGGCTGGAATGGTTTGTGTAAATGGGATAAAATTGGGCTGGAATGGTTTGTGTGAATGGGATAAAAGTGGGCTGGAATGGTTTGTGTGAATGGGATAAAATTGGGCTGGAATGGTTTGTGTGAATGGGATAAAATTGGGCTGGAATGGTTTGTGTGAATGGGATAAAACTGGGCTGGAATGGTTTGTGTAAATGGGATAAAATTGGGCTGGAATGGTTTGTGTGAATGGATAAAATTGGGCTGGAATGGTTTGTGTAAATGGGATAAAATTGGGCTGGAATGGTTTGTGTGAATGGGGTAAAATTGGGCTGGAATGGTTTGTGTGAATGGGATAAAATTGGGCTGGAATGGTTTGTGTGAATGGGATAAAATTGGGCTGGAATGGTTTGTGTGAATAAAATAAAATTGGGCTGGAATGGTTTGTGTAAATGGGATAAAATTGGGTTTGTGTAAATGGGATAAAATTGGGTTTGTGTAAATGGGATAAAATTGGGCTGGAATGGTTTGTGTGAATGGGATAAAATTGGGCTGGAATGGTTTGTGTGAATGGGATAAAATTGGGTTTGTGTAAATGGGATAAAATTGGGTTTGTGTAAATGGGATAAAATTGGGCTGGAATGGTTTGTGTGAATGGGATAAAATTGGGCTGGAATGGTTTGTGTAAATGGGATAAAATTGGGCTGGAATGGTTTGTGTGAATGGGATAAAATTGGGCTGGAATGGTTTGTGTAAATGGGATAAAATTGGGCTGGAATGGTTTGTGTAAATGGGGTAAAATTGGGCTGGAATGGTTTGTGTGAATGGGGTAAAATTGGGCTGCAGTAGGAATGGTTTTTGTACATGAATTGTTTGATGTGACCTTTGGGAACTGATGCTCATGAAAACCTCTTCATTTGTAGCATCACCAGCCAGACCAGACTTTCCCACAACCCCCTTACTTTCCCCCATCCCTCAGAACACTTTCATCCCCCCTCCCCCCTCACAAGCAGGCCGTAAATGATGATTTAACCCTTTCCAGGTGATGGAATTTTTATATGCCAACAACATGGCCTTCCACTACCCCGAGCCCGCCGACAAGAACCGCTACGTGCGCTCCAAGGTGTGGAGCTACGAGTACGAGTCCTTCATGCCCGATGTCTACGACTGGCCCGAGTCCAAGGTGCACTGAGGGGGCATCTTCCAATCTGCAGGGAATCCCCCCCTCTCCCAGACCAAGCCTGTAAATTATTTTCGCTCCTTCTGGTGGTTTTTTTTTTTCTCCCCCCTTTTTACTCTGTTTGGTTTTTCACTCGGTGTTGATTTTTTTTCCCCGCACAATTTACCTGTCAGGCTGTGTGTATGACCTGCCCTAGGAAGGTGAGAACACTCCAAAATGAATTTTGCTGATGGAATTGCGTTTCCAGCAGCGAGGAATTTCAGGAATGACGTAGCTGAACACATCCCATCATCACCACTCATCCCCTAAATGATTTAAATCTGCCTTTAATAATCAGCCCTCTGACCGTCCCAGCGCGATCCCGCTGCCACACCAACACAGAGCACTCATCAGAAACCCCCCAATTTCAATTTACCACTCTGGTGGGGCTCTCTTTGATGTTTCGAGCTACCCAGCCTCTGTTTCCTCGAGCAGCAGCGTGGAATCAGCAGCAAACTTTGCTTTTTTTTAATCTCTTCTTGTTTTATTTTCGTTTTCCTCACGTTTTTTGCGTTTCAAATCCGCTCTCAGGAAAAAATGCCAGCTGATTAAAAATGACCCCGAAAAACAACGCTAGTGGCTCGACAGCTTTTAAAAACACCCAACAGATTTTATCAGGTGAACACAGGGACCTGAAGGAACAACTTTTAGAGGTTTTAGGGTGAAATTTTAAGCACTGGACTGCAGGGTGAGATACCAAAGGATTTTTCTTTGTTTTTTTGGGGTTTTTTTTAATTTTTTTTAAAGGTTTTGTTTCTTCTAAGCCAAAATATTTTTTTTTTCCTCCCTTGCACCCCCTGGTTCTCATGGAATGACTCCTGGATGATGTTCTAATGAATTGCTGACTCCACAAACCCCTCTAGGTGGACTTGCCACTTTACCAAACACTCCACGGGCAGCTGATGAAGCTGCAGCAGCGAAGCATTGACAGGCAGCTATTTACACACACATTTACCCAGGTTTGGTTGTTTCCTGCTGTCTCACTCCATCACACTGGGGTCAATTTGACTGCAGGCCCTGCCTTGGCCGCTCCACTTCCACGCTCAGCTTGTCAGAACGACAACAAGAACTATCAGCTGAACTCTTTCCCCCCCCTTGGGCACGACCTCTGGCGCTTCCAGCTTTTAAAATCATCTTCCTGCATCAAACAGACCCTTGGGAAAGCTTTACCCACAAAAGACTGATTAAACAAAGGCAGATAACGGCGCTGGGGGGGGGTGGAATTCGAGGGGCTCGAAGTTGCGCGCGGGTTTGGGAACTTGCAGATGTAATTTATAAAAACCAACACGTAAATGGTGAAGTTTTTACAGAGAATGCTTTTTTTTTTCTCATCTATTTTTGCTACTCCTGGTTTTGATTGTGTTGAAATGTTGGGAAGGAGATTATTGATCCATCAGTGGGGTTTTTGCCTTCTGAGAAATCGCAGCTTCCCGTGTGGATTCATCAGCGAAATTCTGCGTGGTTGGGTCCACGGGGACACCACGCCCTCCCTCCCATCTACAACCAGGCAGATGATTAACAAAAAAACCACCCTGATCCCAGAGGCAGAGCAATCAGTCCCTCCCCAAAAAAATAACGCCTCTGGCTCGGAAAATAAAAGTTCTGCGTCCACCTCTTCGGGCTGATTTTTTTATTAATTATTTTTTTATTATCAGGCAGTCGTTGCTCGTGATCAGAGGTGGTGGAAGATGCTCAGGAAAACCCAGAGCTGGTTGGGAAAGGATTGTCACCTGTGCCAAATTTCGGTTCCCTCTCACACCAACTTAACTTAGCCTTTTATTTTTAGCCTTTTTATTTTATTTTATTTTATTTTATAAAAGTATTTCCCCACCTTTACCCACACAGAAAAAAATTCTCTTGCACGGTGTGAAATGGGGATCACCAGGATGCTGCAGAGTGTAAATTGAAACAACAAGCATCCCCCTGAGGGGATAACTGATGGTCCAGCCCTGGTGATTTCTGCCCTCCTGGTGGCACCAAAAGCTCCTTGGGAGAGGATCACCCGGGTCAATCAGTCCTTTTCCAGGATTCCTGCTGCCTTACAATCAGCAGGACGGTTTTGGGGTTATTAAAGGGTAGCCAGCGGAGTGCAACCGTTTATTTTTTAATTATTACTTTTTAATTTCAGCTGACCCCGATCCCATCCGAGCTCTGGATCCTCTTGACCCCCCCCCCCAGAAGCCAAATTTGGCCTCCTCTCAATTTACCTGCGAGATTTTTCAGCTCAGACCGTGAGAACCCTTCGGGTTTTTGTCTCAGCTGTTCCTGGCCTGGAGAAAAACCCACTGTTAATTTTCCAGATTTTTTATTTTTAGGATATCCCCATCCCAAAACAGCAGTTTTAGGAAGCAGGGATTGGTTTTAAGGCCAAGCTCTGGAGGGAACGTGGAGCAAACCATGGGACTGAAACTAAAAACTCTGTAAATTTGGTTATTGTTTGTTTTTTTGATTTTTATTTGGTTTTTTTCTCTCCTCCTTTATAACTCCGTGGAAAACCTGTGTTCTGCTCTTCTATTTTCTTAGTAAAATGCATAAATTGCCTAAATCACCGCCTGCTTTTGTTTATTTATTCCCTTCCCTTCCCAAACCTTCCCTTCCCTTCCCAAACCTTCCCTTCCCTTCCCTTCCCTTCCCTTCCCAAACCTTCCCAAACCTTCCCAAACCTTCCCAAACCTTCCCAAACCTTCCCTTCCCAAACCTTCCCTTCCCAAACCTTCCCAAACCTTCCCTTCCCAAACCTTCCCAAACCTTCCCAAACCTTCCCAAACCTTCCCTTCCCAAACCTTCCCTTCCCTTCCCAAACCTTCCCAAACCTTCCCAAACCTTCCCTTCCCTTCCCAAACCTTCCCAAACCTTCCCAAACCTTCCCAAACCTTCCCTTCCCAAACCTTCCCTTCCCAAACCTTCCCAAACCTTCCCTTCCCAAACCTTCCCAAACCTTCCCAAACCTTCCCAAACCTTCCCTTCCCAAACCTTCCCTTCCCTTCCCAAACCTTCCCAAACCTTCCCAAACCTTCCCAAACCTTCCCTTCCCAAACCTTCCCAAACCTTCCCTTCCCAAACCTTCCCAAACCTTCCCTTCCCAAACCTTCCCTTCCCAAACCTTCCCAAACCTTCCCAAACCTTCCCTTCCCAAACCTTCCCAAACCTTCCCAAACCTTCCCTTCCCAAACCTTCCCAAACCTTCCCTTCCCTTCCCAAACCTTCCCAAACCTTCCCAAACCTTCCCTTCCCTTCCCAAACCTTCCCAAACCTTCCCAAACCTTCCCTTCCCTTCCCAAACCTTCCCTTCCCAAACCTTCCCTTCCCAAACCTTCCCAAACCTTCCCAAACCTTCCCAAACCTTCCCAAACCTTCCCTTCCTCCTCCTCCCTCGGGATGGAGTCGGGATGGGATCGGGATGGGATCAGGATGGGGATCGGGATGGGGATCGGGACGGGATTGGGATGGAATCAGGATGGGATTGGGATGGAATCAGGATGGGGATCGGGATGGGGATCGTGATGGGATTGGGATGGGATCAGGATAGGATCGGGATGGAGTCGGGATGGGGATTGGGATGGGATCAGGATGGGATCGGGATGGGATCGGGATGGGATTGGGATGGGATCGGGATGGGGATTGGGATGGGATCAGGATGGAGTCGGGATGGAATCGGGACGGGATCGGGATGGAGTCGGGATGGGATCGGGATAGGATCGGGATGGGATCAGGATGGGATCGGGATGGGGATCAGGATGGGATCGGGATGGAGTCGGAATGGAATCAGGATGGGGATCGTGATGGGATTGGGATGGGATCAGGATAGGATCGGGATGGAGTCGGGATGGGGATTGGGATGGGATTGGGATGGGATCGGGATGGGATCGGGATGGGATTGGGATGGGATCGGGATGGGGATTGGGATGGGATCAGGATGGAGTCGGGATGGAATCGGGACGGGATCGGGATGGAGTCGGGATGGGATCGGGATAGGATCGGGATGGGATCAGGATGGGATCGGGATGGGGATCGGGATGGGATCAGGATGGGGATCGGGATGGGATCGGGATGGGATCGGGATGGAATCGGGATGGGGATCAGGATGGGATCGGGATGGGGATTGGGATGGGATCGGGACGGGATTGGGATGGGGATCGGGATTGAGTCGGGATAGGATCGGGATGGGATCAGGATGGGGTTGGAATGGGATCGGGATGGGGATCAGGATGGAATCGGGATGGGGATTGGGATGGGATCGAGATGGAGTTGGGATGGGATCGGGATGGGGATCGGGATGGGATCGGGATGGGGATCGGGATGGGATCGGGATAGGGATCGGGATGGGATCGGGATGGGATCAGGATGGGATCGGGATGGGGATCGGGATGGGATCGGGATAGGGATCAGGATGGGATCAGGATGGGGATCGGGATGGGATCGGGATGGAGTCGGGATGGGATCGGGATGGGGATCGGGATGGGATCGGGATGGGGATCGGGATGGGGATCGGGATGGGATCGGGATGGGGATCGGGATGGGATCTGGATGGAGTTGGAATGGGATCGGGATGGGGATCAGGATGGAATCGGGATGGGGATTGGGATGGGATCGGGATGGGGATTGGGATGGGATCTGGATGGAGTCGGGATGGGATCGGGATGGGGATCGGGATGGGATCGGGATGGGATCGGGATGGGGATCGGGATGGGATCGGGATGGAGTCGGGATGGGATCAGGATGGGATCAGAACGGGATGGGGACGGGATCAGAATTAAGTGTAAAACTGACTTGTTAAAAATTTTCTCGTTACCTGTTAATAACTGTGATAAATTATTAGTGGTAGTTTAATTTACTCATCAAATTACTAGTAATAATTTACTCATTAAAATTGCATTGCATGTTATTGCACCCCTCGGGCCTGCGAAGTTTCCTCTTAAATAAACACTTTTTAAGCTCCTTTTCCAACTTTTCCCTCCTTTTCTTCCCACCCCGGAGTGGAAATCGGGAATTTCCCGGATTTTACCTCGACTGGGTCCAAATTAAAAATCAGGTGGTTTTTTGGGGGAAAAGCGACAAGGGGAGAAATATATTTATATTTATTCTATATAGTCATTATATATATTTATTATATATGTTATTATATGTTATATTTATTTTATATTATATTTATTATATATATTATTATATTATTATATTATTTCACGGAGATCACCTTCGGGACGTGGAAGGGATTGGGAAGTGACTGAAAATTTTTATAAAACCGCCGTCATTCCTGGTTTTTTTTCAGAGCGGCACATCAGCACCTCCCTCGCCAAAAATGCCCGCTGTCCCCTCCCTTTTGTCCCCGCTGTCCCCTCCCTTTTGTCCCCGCTGTCCCCTCCCTTTTGTCCCCGCTGTCCCCTCCCTTTTGTCCCCGCTGTCCCCTCCCTTTTGTCCCCGCTGTCCCCTCCCTTTTGTCCCCGCTGTCCCCTCCCCGCTGTCCCCGCTGTCCCCTCCCTTTTGTCCCCTCATCTCTGCCCTCCCGCACCGCTCCCCGCGGCGCCGCCGCCCGCCAACCACAAAATCAACGCGCCCGGCTCGGCGCCCGCCCGCGCCGCTCCCGTTCGGTGCGGCGCGTCCCGGATGTGGCGCATGCGCGGCGGGGCCCGGATGTGGCGCATGCGCGGCGCGTCCCGGATGTGGCGCATGCGCGGCGGGGCCCGGACGTGTCGGGGCGGCCTCGGCGGCGACACCGCGAGCAGCGCGGAGGGGACCGCGGGGACGGCACGGCGGGGACGGCACCGCGGGGACGGCACCGCGGGGGGAACTGCGGGCACCGCCGGCCACCGCCGCACGGCCTGCGCCCGCCGCCCGCGCCCCGCTACTCCGCCCGGCCGCGGCCCGCGCAGGGAGGAGGGGGCGGAGGCCGCGGCCTTCCCCGCCCGCCCCTCACGGCGGGCCCGGCCGCGCCCGCGCAGCGACAGGTACAGGCCGCGCCCGCCCCGCCGATGCGGGGCTCTTACCCCCGGCCCTACCCCCGGCCCTACCCCAGGCCCTATCCCGGGACCTATCCCGGGCCTCATCCCGGGCCTCATCCCGGGCCTCCGGGACCCTCCCCGGGATCCTCCCCGGGATCTTCCCACGGACCTTCCCCTCCTTCTCGGCCCCTCTCCCTCCTTCTTTCTCGGCCCCTCTTTCTCCCCTCCTTCCTTCTCGGTCCCTTTCCCCACCTTCTCGGCCTTTTCTCCACCTTCTTGGCCCTTTCCCCCCTTCTTCTTCCTCGGCCCCTTCCCCACCTTTTCATCCCCTTCCCCACCTTTTCATCCCCTTCCCCACCTTTTCATCCCCTTCCTCACCTTTTCATCCCCTTCCCCACCTTCTCGGCCCCTCTCCCCTCCTTCTTCCTCGTCCCCTTTCCCCACCTTCTTCCCCCCCTCGTCCCTCGCTCCTGCCCGGGGTGGTTTTGTGGGATCTGCCGCGGTGTTTGGGGTCGCGGGGAGCGGGGGTGCTGCGGGTTTTTTGGGGGGACAGGCAGGGGTTATCCCCCGGTCCCCGCGGTGTGGGCTTGGGGGGCTGGTGTGGGGTGTGCGGGCTGTGGGGTTTGCAGGGTGGGCTGTGGGGTGTGCAGGCTCTGGGGTGTGCGGTTTTGGGACTGTGCGTTTTTTGGGGTGTGCGGTTTTGGGACTGTGCGTTTTTTGGGGTGTGCGGTTTTGGGACTGTGCGTTCTGTGGGGTGTGCGGTTTTGGGACTGTGCGTTTTTTGGGGTGTGCGGTTTTGGGACTGTGCGTTTTTTGGGGTGTGCGGTTTTGGGACTGTGCGTTTTTTGGGGTGTGCGGTTTTGGGACTGTGCGTTTTTTGGGGTGTGCGGTTTTGGGACTGGGCGTTTTTTGGGGTGTGCGGTTTTGGGACTGTGCGTTTTTTGGGGTGTGCGGTTTTGGGACTGGGCGTTTTTTGGGGTGTGCGGTTTTGGGACTGTGCGTTTTTTGGGGTGTGCGGTTTTGGGACTGTGCGTTTTTTGGGGTGTGCGGTTTTGGGACTGTGCGTTTTTTGGGGTGTGCGGTTTTGGGACTGTGCGTTCTGTGGGGTGTGCGGTTTTGGGACTGTGCGTTTTTTGGGGTGTGCGGTTTTGGGACTGTGCGTTCTGTGGGGTGTGCGGTCCGTGGGGTGTGCGGGCTGTGGGGTTTGCAGGGTGGGGTGCGTGGGGTGTCCGTTCTATGGGGTGTGCGTTCTGTGGGGTCTGTGGGGTGTGCATTCTGTGGGGTCTATGGGGTGTGCGTTCTGTGGGGTCTGTGGGGTGTGCGTTCTGTGGGGTCTATGGGGTGTGCGTTCTGTGGGGTCTGTGGGGTGTGCGTTCTGTGGGGTCTGTGGGGTGTGCGTTCTGTGGGGTCTGTGGGGTGTGCGGGCTATGGGGTCTGTGGGGTGTGCGTTCTGTGGGGTGTGCGGTCTATGGGGTGTGCGTTCTGTGGGGTCTATGGGGTGTGCGTTCTGTGGGGTCTGTGGGGTGTGCGGGCTATGGGGTCTGTGGGGTGTGCATTCTGTGGGGTGTGCATTCTGTGGGGTGTGCGGGCTGTGGGGTGGGTGTTCTGTGGGGTGTGCGTTCTGTGGGGTCTGTGGGGTGTGCGGGCTATGGGGTCTGTGGGGTGTGCGTTCTGTGGGGTGTGCGTTCTGTGGGGTGTGCGTTCTGTGGGGTGTGCGTTCTGTGGGGTGGGTGTTCTGTGGGGTGTGCATTCTGTGGGGTGTGCGTTCTGTGGGGTGTGCGTTCTGTGGGGTCTATGGGGTGTGCGGGCTATGGGGTCTGTGGGGTGTGCGTTCTGTGGGGTGTGCGTTCTGTGGGGTCTGTGGGGTGTGCGTTCTGTGGGGTCTATGGGGTGTGCGTTCTGTGGGGTCTATGGGGTGTGCGGGCTATGGGGTCTGTGGGGTGTGCATTCTGTGGGGTGTGCGTTCTGTGGGGTGTGCGTTCTGTGGGGTGTGCGTTCTGTGGGGTGTGCGTTCTGTGGGGTGTGCGTTCTGTGGGGTCTATGGGGTGTGCGGGCTATGGGGTCTGTGGGGTGTGCATTCTGTGGGGTGTGCGTTCTGTGGGGTGTGCGTTCTGTGGGGTGGGTGTTCTGTGGGGTGTGCGTTCTGTGGGGTCTATGGGGTGTGCGGGCTATGGGGTCTGTGGGGTGTGCGTTCTGTGGGGTGTGCATTCTGTGGGGTGTGCGGGCTGTGGGGTCTGTGGGGTGTGCAGTCTGTGGGGTCCATGGGTTGTGCAGTCTGTGGGGTGGGTGTTCTGTGGGGTGTGCGGTCTGTGGGGTCTATGGGGTGTGCGTTCTATGGGGTGTGCGTTCTGTGGGGTCTATGGGGTGTGCGGGCTGTGGGGTCCATGGGGTGTGCGGGCTGTGGGGTCCATGGGGTGTGCGGTTTTGGGGCTGTGTGATCCGTGGGGTTTGCAGGGTGTGCTGTGCAGTCTGTGGGGTTTGCAGGGTGTGCTGTGGGGTTTGCAGGGTGTGCTGTGGGGTCTGTGGGGTTTGCAAGGTGTGCTGAGCAGTCTGTGGGGTTTGCAGGGTGTGCTGTGGGGTCCGTGGGGTTTGCAGGGTGGGCTGTGCAGTCTGTGGGGTTTGCAGGGTGTGCTGTGCAGTCTGTGGGGTTTGCAGGGTGTGCTGTGCGGTCTGTGGGGTTTGCAGGGTGTGCTGTGGGGTCTGTGGGGTTTGCAGGGTGTGCTGTGCAGTCTTTGGGGTCCGTGGGGTTTGCAGGGTGGGCTGTGCAGTCTTTGGGGTCCGTGGGGTTTGCAGGGTGGGCTGTGCAGTCTTTGGGGTCCGTGGGGTGTGCAGTTTTGGGGCTGTGGGGTCCGTGGTGTTTGCAGGGTGTGCTGTGCAGTTTTGGGGCTGTAGGGTCTGTGGGGTTTGCAGGGTGGGCTGTGGGGTTTGCAGGGTGGGCTGTGGGGTTTGCAGGGTGTGCTGTGCAGTCTGTGGGGTTTGCAGGGTGTGCTGTGCAGTCTTTGGGGTCCGTGGGGTTTGCAGGGTGGGCTGTGCAGTCTTTGGGGTCCGTGGGGTGTGCAGTTTTGGGACTATGGGGTCCTTGGGGTGTGCAGTTTTGGGACTGTGGGGTCCTTGGGGTGTGCAGTTTTGGGACTGTGGGGTCCTTGGGGTGTGCAGTTTTGGGACTGTGGGGTCCTTGGGGTGTGCAGTTTTGGGACTGTGGGGTCCTTGGGGTGTGCAGTTTTGGGACTATGGGGTCCTTGGGGTGTGCAGTTTTGGGACTGTGGGGTCCTTGGGGTGTGCAGTTTTGGGACTGTGGGGTCCGTGGGGTGTGCAGTTTTGGGACTGTGCAGTCTGTGGTGTTTTTAGGGTGTGCTGTGCATTTTAGGGCCGCCCCTTCCACCCTCACTGTGTTATCCCCTAGAGCCCCATCCGAGCCGCCTCCAGCAGTCCCATCTCCCCTTCGGGAGAAGCGACTCCTGCTGATTAAAATTCCCTTTTTGAGGAGACGCCTTGAGGGCCGGGACGTGAATTTTGGGGAGCAATCAGCACGTTCGGTGAAGAACAAAGATGCTGAGAGCAATCCCCGCTGAAGTTTTAGGGCTCTTGTTTTTATTCTGTCGTTAACCTCGTGTAAAAAACCACCAAAAAAACTCCACTTTTGGTCGGGGCTGGAATTTTGGAATTTTCCACGCTTGCTTTGCCCAGAGGCGATTTTTTTTTAATTTTATTTTATTATTTTTTTCTCTGTTAAGCTCAAACAAACACCGAGAAAAACATTATCCCGGTGTAGATTGCAGCAGGTTTTGGCATTTTATGTAAATGAGCGCCGGGGCTTGGAGGGAGGAGCTGCTGATGGCCCGGATCGGCTTCCTCGGGGTTGCATCTCTTCTCTTCTCTTCTTCTCTTTTTCTCTTCTCTTTTCTCTTCTCTTTTCTCTTCTCTTTCTCTTTTTCTCTCCCCTTTTTCCCTCCCCTTTTCCTCTCCCCTTTTCCTCTCCCCTTTTCCTCTCCTCCTTTTCCTCTCCTCTTTTTCTCTTTTTCTCTTTTTCTCTTTTTCTCTTTTTCTCTTTTTCTCTTTTTCTCTTTTTCTCTTTTTCTCTTTTTCTCTTTTTCTCTTTTTCTCCCCTCTTTTTTTTTCTCCCCTCTTTTTTTCTCTCCCCTTTTTTTTCTCTCCTCTTTTTTTCTCTCCTCTTTTTTTTCTCCCCTCTTTTTTTTCTCTCCTCTTTTTTTTCTCTCTTTTTTTCTCTCCTGTTTTTTTTTCTCTCCTCTTTTTTTTCTCTCCTCTTTTTTTTCTCCCCTCTTTTTTTTCTCTCCTCTTTTTTTCTCTCCTCTTTTTTTTCTCTCCTCTTTTTTTTCTCTCCTCTTTTTTTTCTCTCCTCTTTTTTTTCTCTCCTCTTTTTTTCTCTCCCCTTTTTTTTCTCTCCTCTTTTTTTTCTCTCCTCTTTTTTTTCTCTCCTCTTTTTTTTCTCTCCCCTTTTTTTTCTCTCCTCTTTTTTTTCTCTCCTCTTTTTTTTCTCTCCCCTTTTTTTTCTCTCCCCTTTTTTTTCTCTCCTCTTTTTTTTCTCTCCTCTTTTTTTTCTCCCCTCTTTTTTTTCTCTCCTCTTTTTTTTCTCTCTTTTTTTCTCTCCTGTTTTTTTTTCTCTCCTCTTTTTTTCTCTCCTCTTTTTTTTCTCTCCTCTTTTTTTTCTCTCCTCTTTTTTTTCTCTCCTCTTTTTTTTCTCTCCTCTTTTTTTTCTCTCCTCTTTTTTTTCTCTCTTTTTTTTCTCTCCTCTTTTTTTTTCTCTCCTCTTTTTTTTCCTCTCCTCTTTTTTTTCTCTCCTCTTTTTCTCTCCTCTTTTTCTCTCCTCTTCCCAAACCCCTTTCACCTTGCTCATGCCTGTGTCCCTGCTTTCCTGCTGATGGAATTCCAACCTGAAACATCCCTCAGCACAAAGCTCCGAGTTTTTTCACCCTGTCCCCCTCTCTCTCCTAATCATGGCACTGAAATAATCAGCATTTTTGGGGCCAGGGTCTCGTTGGGGCAGTGTGGGAAGTTATAAAATCAGGGAGAATTTGTAAATCATCTTCTTTTGCCTTCCAGTTTTAGCTCCTCTGCTAAACGAGGTTCTCATTCTGGTGCCGGCACTTGCAGAGCGCTGCTTGTTGCTTGCTGATTTTGTGACACGCTTGTTGGTTTTTAGTTGTTGCAATAAATCACTTCATTTAGCGTAGCGATTGTTCACGGAATTGTTAAAGCTGGGAAAGACCCTCAAAACCACCGAGTCCTGAATGCAATCAGATGCTTTTCTATCACTTTGTTAGCGCTTTCAATCAGCTTGTCAATTTGTTGTTTCATTTTTAACGTGTGCTGTTTGCACCCCACCGGAGCAGAGGGGTGAGCGGCCTGATTTTCGGAAATACTGAGCCATCAGCAGCCCAACAGCTGAGAGGGGGGTGACTCGAGGATGATTCCACCTAAATCGGGGGGTTTTTTATCAGCTCGATCTCTCATTCACAGTTCAGGGCGGGGCGGAGGAGACAGAGCCGCGGGTCTTTATTTAAAGCTCTTTTTTCGGTTCTAATCGCTTTATCGGGCCATTTACCGCCGATTACTTACTCCCATCTACCCGGGGTGCCGCTTTATGGTCGATGTTTTAGCTGGCGGGCTTTTGCAGATCTGTAAATTGTGGGGGAACCACTGGCACAGGTGTAAATTAGCTGGAGTTTTCCAAAAAAAAAAAGGGGTGGTTGAGCTGAAAAACATTAAAAAAAAGAAAAAAAAGGTTTGGGAGGACTTTTAGGGCTCCTTTCCTGTGACAGAGGAGCACAAAGCCCGTTTTTCTGGGGGAAATGCAGTAATCAGCACGTTCAGAACTGAGAGAATCTTGCAGCTTGTGGATTAGAGGAAGCTTCCAAAGGCACACCCCAATACTGATTGGAGTTAGTGTGAGGTCAGGGCATGGCCTGAGTGTGATCAGGGCTGTTAAATAAAGGTGGTAGATGATTCTGCTGTGAATTCCTGCTTGCTCAGACCCCCTGTAAATCCACACCCCTCGATTTTTCGCTTGTCAATCATCGTAAATCATCATCACCCTTCTCCTCCTCCCGATTCAATTCACAACCCTCCCCTTCCTACAGGTGTTCATGGATCTAAACCCCACCCTTATTTAAATATTGTCACTAAAGGGGGGGAAAATAAATCTAAAACTTTGCAATCAGCGCCCTGAGTGTGTTTTAGTGATGCATTTTTTATTTCCACGTGCTTTTGATATCCTGCTCTTAGGATATTATAGAGAATAAAAGAAGCTAAAAAGCCACAGCTTCCTTAAAAAATATGATCTGAAGTTTGTTAAAACAAACAATTCTAACGTAGATATATTTTTTTCCTCCTAGGTTTCACCATCTACCACTTACCTTGGATCATCTGTTCATCAGCCTTAAAAGTCATAACAACCCTCAAAAGTCATAACAACCCTCCCCAAAAAAAAACCCAAAACAACAAACAACTGACTCTTTGACCCGAAAGGAAACAAAAAAACCAAGAAAACAAGCTGTGACAGATGGACAATATGTCTATTACGAACACACCCACAAGCAATGACGCCTGCCTGAGCATTGTCCACAGCCTGATGTGCCATCGGCAGGGCGGGGAGAGCGAAACCTTCGCCAAGAGGGCCATCGAGAGTCTGGTGAAGAAGCTGAAGGAGAAAAAGGACGAGCTGGATTCTCTGATCACGGCCATCACCACCAACGGGGCTCACCCCAGCAAGTGCGTGACCATCCAGAGGACGCTGGATGGGAGGCTTCAGGTTGGTAAATTGAAAAAAAAAACAAGCAAAAAACAAGCAAAGCAGATTGTTTTCCAGGTGTGATTTGTGGGGGTGGTCCTGCTTTTTTTCCCCCCCTCACAGAATGAGCAGAGTTTGGGATCAGCTGTTCTGATCCCCGACAGCTCTGGTTGTGTTTCCACTGCGAGCTTCTCGTGGCTCTGTGGCCATCAGCAGCGTGGGGCAGTGACCTGTGAGCCAAGCAGCTTGCAGGGGGGATTTACATCCTCAGGAGTCGGTGCTGCTGGATTTGTGGTCTCCTCCTCCCAGGGCAGATGTCACTTTTGCTGGTTCTAGCTTTCCATCTACCCTAGACACATTTATTTATTTATTCATTCATTCATTTATTTATTTAGTTAGTTAGTTGTTTAGTTATTTAGTTGTTTATTTATTTATTTAGTTAGTTATTTAGTTGTTTATTTATTTATTTAGTTAGTTAGTTATTTAGTTGTTTAGTTATTTAGTTGTTTAGTTGTTTAGTTATTTAGTTATTTAGTTGTTTAGTTATTTAGTTGTTTAGTTACTTAGTTGTTTAGTTATTTATTTATTAATTAATTTAGTTAGTTAGTTGTTTAGTTATTTAGTTGTTTGTTTGTTTATTTATTTATTTAATTATTTATTTATTTTTAAAAGATCGATCATTTTTTTCCCCCTTTCACCATAGCGACTCTGCTTGTGTAAATTCCTTCCAGAATAACTTTAATGCCTCATTTCCCTCCTCTTTTTTATTTCCTGGTTGAGTCTCCTTCACCTCCACACCCAAACACAACTTCTCCCTCTGCCATTTCCCATCCAATCTTTGTTTTTTTAGCTTATTTTTTTGTTTTATTTACACACTGTCGACTTCACCTGTGGCAAAACCCTCCCTGAAATTAATTTCTGCTGGACTTGCTGCACCACTTATTTTTTTTATCCATCTAAAAATGGATTTGAAATGATTGAAACTGGACATTAAATGCCTGGTGAATATTGTTCAGAAACCTGAGATTGTTCCTGGCAGCTGCTTTGTTTGGGTTTTATTCTGATTTTATTCTCCCTGCAGGAGCAATTCACACAGCAAGAGATAACCCCAATGGTTTTTAGCACATTGCTAGAAATCATCCCAGCAAAAATGAGGATGGAGTGAGGGTGGATTGTTGTGTGGTTGTTTGCCCTTTCTGCTTCTCATGGTTGTGCTGATTGAAACATCTCTGTGGATCGAAACACCTTTGCCGCTTCCCCATCAGCTCAGTCTCTTGCCTGCCTTTTTTTTTTTGGTTTTGTTTATTTGTTTTTTTTTATTTATTTATTTGGTTAATTATTTATTTTTTCTTGCAGGTGGCCGGCCGAAAGGGATTCCCCCACGTCATCTACGCCCGCCTTTGGAGGTGGCCCGACCTGCACAAAAACGAACTCAAGCACGTCAAATATTGCCAGTACGCTTTCGACCTGAAGTGTGACAGTGTCTGTGTCAATCCTTACCACTACGAGCGGGTAGTGTCGCCTGGCATCGGTAAGTGGAGCCCTTGGTTCCAAAAGTTTGTTGTTTGGTTGGTTTTTTTTTGCTGTGTTGCAGAAATTTTAAATTTTTTTTTGTTGTTTTCTCTTTAAAGATCTGTCGGGGCTGACGCTACAAAGTTCTGGTGAGTAGTTTTGTTTGGGCACAAAAACCTTGTTAAACCTTGCAGAGCTTATTCCTGCTTCTCTCTGGGAGGGAACATCAGGAGCAGATGGAAATCCTTCTTTCTGGCTTCGAGAAACCAGCTGGGTAGATTAAAAAACCACCCCAAAAAAACCAGAGCGCTCACCGGTGAATGCTGCTGATTAATGCAAAAAAGGGATGCACCCGTGGAATATGCCAGTTAACAGAAGTGGGAATAATAAATGCTTAAAATTTAATTAGTAAGAGAGGAAAATAATAAAAAATCAGTGAATTTTTTAAATTTCAAAACCTGAATTTTAAAGGTTTAGCCTGAATTTTAAAGGTTTAACCTGAATAATAAAAATCCAGTGGCAGCTGAACGAAGGATTCCAGCACTCTTGCTTTCCCTGCACCTTGATTGAAACTGGACATTAAATGCCTGGTGAACTTTGTTCAGAAACCTGAGATTGTTCCTGGCAGCTGCTTTGTTTGGGTTTTATTCTGATTTTATTCTCCCTCCAGGAGAAATTCACACAGCAAGAGATAACCCCAATGGTTTTTAGCACATTGCTAGAAATCATCCCAGCTAAAATGATTTTAAACATCCTAAACTTAACTTCACAAGCTTCTAACTTGTGGTTCTTCCTCCTCTCTGCTGATTTGCATCCTCTGGAAAAACAGAGGATGCAAAAAACACCCCGAGTGTTTTCCTTGGGCTGCTGCTGAAAATCGCTGTTAGATCTGGGTGTTGATTGGGAATTTAACATTTCTACTCAATCCTTGGGTGGGAAGTGCTTAAAAATGACTCATTAACTGCTGCCTGACCAAAATGCTGATTATTTTCCCCTTTAATCAACCAATCCAACAGTGATGGACCACAAGGCTGTTGAAACCTGCTAAACAAACAAACAAACCACCAAACCCCAAACAAGCTCGCTTTTCCCACCCCTTTTTCCTGGGTGCCTGACCAAAATGCTGATTTTTTCCCCTTTAATCAACCAATCAAACAGTGATGGACCACAAGGCTGTTGAAACCTGCTAAACAAACAAACCAAAAACCACCAAACAAGCTCATTTTTCCCACCCCTTTTTCCTGGGGAGCTAACTGCTGCCTGACCAAAATGCTGATTATTTTCCCCTTTAATTAACCAATCAAACAGTGATGGACCACAATTCTGTTGAAACCTGCTAAACAAACAAACCAAAAACCACCAAACAAGCTCGTTTTACCCACCCCTTTTTCATTCTGGCTCTTACACCAACATCAGGCTCGTTAGCTGCTGCCTGACCAAAATGCTGATTATTTTCCCCTTTAATCAACCAATCAAACAATGATTGACCACAATTCTGTTGAAATCTGCTAAACAAACAAACCAACCACCAAACAAGCTCGCTTTTCCCACCCCTTTGGAGCTGATTGTGACTTTGAGGTCTTCCAGTGGCTCCATCACCGCTGGTAGATTATTTTTGCGTTGAGGGCTGGGAGCGACTTCGAGGAGCGCTGCTCCGAGTGGCTCCCTCACCGCTGGTAGATTGTTTTTGTGTTAAGCTCTGGAGGTGTCTGGGTGCGTGCTGAGCTCTCTCTCTGTGTTTCTGTGCCATCAGCTCCCTCCAGCATGCTGGTGAAGGACGAGTACGTCCACGATTACGAGGGGCAGCCGTCGCTGAGCTCCGCCGAGGGTCACTCGGTGCAGACCATCCAACACCCCCCGAGCAACAGGGCCTCGACAGAACCCCCCTACAACACCCCTGCCATGCTGGCCCCCAGCGAGGCCAGCACCACCAGCACCACCAACTTCCCCAACATTCCCGTGGCCTCCACAAGTAAGAGCATTGGGGGTGGTTGTGCGATCTCTCGTCCTGGTGCTGATCGGTGATGCCATCTGTGCTGGTTCCTGTGGGGTCAGTCGGGGTTTTTAACCCAGCTCAGACTCCCAACAGGCTGTAAATTGCTCTAAAAGTGAAATTATTGCTTCAACATTCCCGTGGCCTCCACAAGTAAGAGCATTGGGGGTGGTTGCACGATCTCTCGTCCTGGTGCTGATCGGTGATGCCATCTGTGCTGGTTCCTGATGGGTCAGTCGGGGTTTTTAACCCAGCTCAGACTCCAACAGGCTGTAAATTGCTCTAAAAGTGAAATTATTGCTTCAACATTCCCGTGGCCTCCACAAGTAAGAGCATTGGGGGTGGTTGCGCGATCTCTCGTCCTGGTGCTGATCGGTGATGCCATCTGTGCTGGTTCCTGTGGGGTCAGTCGGGGTTTTTAACCCAGCTCAGACTCCCAACAGGCTGTAAATTGCTCTAAAAGTGAAATTATTGCTTTGATGGGCGCGCTGTGAGGCGGCACTGCCGGGAGATTTCGGTCCTTCGGTCCGCCCGTTGTAGCTTGCTGATTGTTACAGTGGCACACTGCTCTACCCTAATGGCAGCACTAGTTGTTAATTATGCCTTGGATCCATTGGAAGCGCTGCCTGGATGTTCCTCTTCCTTTTCCTCGGGTGTTTGGTGCTGATTTGCCAGCAACTTACCCGGGGAACCCCCAAATCCGGGGGGAGATTGACCCGGGAGATGATGGGAGTGAGGTTGGTTTCACATCAGCAGGTCTGAGTTACGGTGGCTCGCTGTTCTGATGGCATCTTCAGTTCTAGCTGGCAGCTTTTGGGGTTTTTTTGGGGGCTAAACTCAGCTGAGATGGGATGCCCACTTTTGTTTCTAGCAGAAGTTGCCTTGGCACAACAGTTTATAGTCAGTAACTTTTTCATCAGCAGTGCTGTGATTGTTGGAGCCGAGTGGACAGAAGGCAAAAAAAAACCCCCACAAAACTAATTTTTAGGTTTTATTTCCAGTTCTCAGTGTGGTAAATTCTGCTGGCCACACCCATTTGAGAGTGGAAGTCTACTGGTGAAACTGCTGATCAGTTTGGTGTAAATGGCTGAGCTGAAGTCGAAATGGTTGTCACTTGAAATCTGAGACAGCTCTTGAAATATTCATTGGGGAGACCAAAAAAAATAAACAGGGCAACTTTCTGAGGAGGGAGACTCTTTCTAAAAATAAAACAGAACCAAAACACTGTTTTGGAGGAAGGTAAATTAATGAGCAGTGCTTAAAACGTGCTGAAATCAAGCAGCGTGCCGGACCCGCTGTTGCCTGTCTCTCTTCTCCTTTCCTTTCTGACTCTGAGCAATGACCAGGAGTCAACATTTTCCGAGGCAGAGCACTCCCTAAGGCCCAAAACAACAAGCTGGCAGCAGAGTTTTTCCTCAGGAGCTGATTATTTCGCAGCGCCCTCAGCGGGCCGAGCTGTCGGCGGTCGCGCTTTCGGAACGCTTCACGAATAGGGAGTTTGTTCTTTCACCAGGTCAACCTCCCAGTAGATTGACAGGTAGCCATAGTGATGGACTCTTACAGATTGCTGCAGGGCCTCAGCCAGGAGCTCAGCAGAATGGCTTTACAGCTCAGCCAGCCACTTACCACCACAGTGAGTATTTACAAACCATTCTCTCTCTGTTTCAATCTCAAATCAGTTCCCGAACGTTCAGGACAAACAGAAGAATCAGGAGGGAGATTTGAGGGGGGAAACACCCTGAAAAAACAACTCCTTGCTCTTTTTTTTGCTCTTTTTTTTCTCTCTTTTTGTTGTTTCCTGCAGATAGCACCACGAGCTGGACCGGCAGCCGCACGGCAGCTTACACGCCCACCATCCCGCACCATCAGAACGGCCACCTGCAGCACCACCCTCCCATGCACCCTGGTCATTACTGTAAGCTCCCCACGCTCCTCTGGTCTTCCTGCAGCTTTTTGGGATCAGAAGGGGGGGGAACAAGCACTAAACCACTTTAAAAAACTCAGCAGGAGGGACTTGTTGATGGAGATTTGTTGATGGAGTGGTTGTTGTCACAACCCAGTCCATCAGCCCCCTCAGCACACACAAAGAGCTGAAATTTCTTTTTGAGCTCTCAACCAGCACAACAACCCCTTGCTTTGAGGGAAGGGAGGAAAAACCATCAAACTTCTGATGGGGTTGATGTGTAGCACAGTAAATGAGTTATAAAGGGTTTTGTGGTAAGCCTTCTAAATTTTGTGAAAATTTCAAAGCTGATTATGAAAAGCTCTTTAATTTCCAGCATGGTGTTTATTAGGACATATTAAAATATAAAATACATGTTCTGTACATTGAATTAGAATTAATTGTCCCCCCCTAAATGAAATTGTGGCGTGTAGATGATTATGATGAAGTCCACGGCACGTTGAACTGCTTGTTCTGTGTTTGAAGGACAACAAGCATGATTTCCCAGGGGGAACAAGCCAAGATAAAACCACTTTCACTTTCCCTTTTTATTTGGGTGTTTTCTTGTTTTCTTTTCCAAGGGCCGGTTCACAACGAGCTCGCATTCCAACCTCCCATATCAAATCATCCTGGTGAGTAAATTTGGGGTGCTGAGAGAAACACGGGGGGTAAATCTGGGTTTTTGGGGCTGATGCCACAAGCTGTGAGCTGAATTTACCACTCTTAAATGACAGATTTTCCCCCCCCTGAGCGGGGTTTTGACCCCTGGGTGGCCTCAATCCTCAACTTTTCGGGGTGCTTTGTGGTTGGGGGTTTTTCACCCTGTAGGATCCACAACCTGGCAGTCCATCAGCACAAGCAGCCACCCTAAAAGAGAGCTTATTCTCCTCCTTGAAGATTTTGGTGCTGATGTTTCTCCTTGGACCTTCTCCCCTGGAGCTTTCTTTGATGGAGCAGCCAAAGGGGGGGGTCTTGTCTTGCATCACAAGCTGATGCAAGGTGATAATTTTGGTTTTAACAGCAGCAAGGGGGAGAATTAACACAGTTTTAATCACCTGAAAGTTGAATTTCTTTATTTCCTGGGCGGCTACTTCAGGCAGTGCCAGGGAATTA
This sequence comes from Pyrocephalus nanus, assembly GCA_038380795.1. Classification (NCBI taxonomy): domain Eukaryota; kingdom Metazoa; phylum Chordata; class Aves; order Passeriformes; family Tyrannidae; genus Pyrocephalus; species Pyrocephalus nanus. Next base: position 818,245 of record CM076263.1, on the reverse strand, counting down.
AATTGCTGATGGTTGCTGTCTGATCTTAACATCAGGTAAATTGTATTTCAGGTTATTTAATAACTCTTCCACCCCTTACTGGTTTCATCCTGCTGGGTCCTCCCAACCAGGAGCTTTTATTTGAAGATTAAAAAAAACCAAACAAAAGGAATTTAGGCACCTTGGTTTATTTTTTTCTGATTAAAAAAAATATTGGACGGGCTTTGGAGCAACCTGAGCTGATGGAAGATGTGGCAAAGGGGGTGGGAATGGGATGAGATTTAAGATCCCATCCAACCCCAAATGAACTTGTGGGTCCAGGATTTTCCTTTAGCCCTGCCCATCAGCAATTGGATCCCTTTCCTGTGGAAATTGGATCCTTTCTTGTGTAAATTGGATCCCTTTCTTGTGGAAATTGGATCCTTTCTTGTGTAAATTGGATCCCTGTGGAAATTGGATCCCTTTCTTGTGGAAATTGTGCTCAGATGAGGACCCCATCAGATTTGTCCATCAGAAACTCGCAGAGGACAGCTTTGCTGATTGCCTGGGATGGATCTGCGAGCCCTTCTGGTGCCTTTATCCATCAGAAACTCACAGAGGATTCCCTGGGATGGCTCTGTGAGCCCTTCTGGTGCCTTTGTCCATCAGAAACTCGCAGAGGATTCCCTGGGATGGATCTGTGAGCCCTTCTGGTGCCTTTGTCCATCAGAAACTCGCAGAGGATTCCCTGGGATGGATCTGTGAGCCCTTCTGGTGCCTTTATCCATCAGAAACTCGCAGAGGATTCCCTGGGATGGATCTGTGAGCCCTTCTGGTGCCTTTGTCCATCAGAAACTCACAGAGGATTCCCTGGGATGGATCTGTGAGCCCTTCTGGTGCCTTTATCCATCAGAAACTCGCAGAGGATTCTCTGGGATGGCTCTGTGAGCCCTTCTGATGCCTCCCATCGTGCTGATTGTCACTGTCCCCACAGCCCAGAGGGCTTCCCTGATTGTTTGAGATGACTCTTTGACCCCTTCTGATACCTCCCATCGCGCTGATTGTCACTGCCCCCACAGCCCAGAGGGTTTCACTGATTCCCTGAGATGGCTCTGTGAGCCCTTCTGGTGCCTTTATCCATCAGAAACTCGCAGAGGATTCCCTGGGATGGCTCTGCAGGCCCTTCTGATGCCTCCCATCGTGCTGATTGTGACTGTCCCTCAGCCTGGAGGGCTTTGCTGATTCCCTGAGATGTCTCTATGAGCCCTCCTGATCCCTCCCATCGTGCTGATTGTCACTGTCCCCACAGCCCAGAGGGTTTCACTGATTGAGATGGTTCTTTGAGCCCTCCTGATCCCTCCCACCGTGCTGATTGTCACTGTCCCCACAGCCCCAGAGGGTTTCACTGATTGAGATGGTTCTTTGAGCCCTTCTGATCCCTCCCATCGTGCTGATTGTCACTGTCCCCACAGCCCAGAGGGCTTCCCTGATTGTTTGAGATGACTCTTCGACCCCTTCTGATGCCTCCCAACGAGGTGATTGTCACTGCCCCCACAGCCCAGAGGGTTTCACTGATTCCCTGAGATGGCTCTGTGAGCCCTTCTGGTGCCTTTATCCATCAGAAACTCGCAGAGGATTCCCTGGGATGGCTCTGCAGGCCCTTCTGATGCCTCCCATCGTGCTGATTGTCACTGTCCCCTCAGCCCAGAGGGCTTTACTGATTCCCTGGGATGTCTCCGTGACCCCTTCTGATCCCTCCCACCGTGCTGATTGTCACTGTCCCTCATCCCTTCAGCCCAGAGGGTTTCACTGATTCCCTGAGATGGCTCTGTGAGCCCTTCTGGTGCCTTTGTCCATCAGAAACTCCCTGAAGGGCAGAGGAGGATTCCCCGAGATGGCTCTACGACCCCTTCTGATCCCTCCCATCATGCTGATTGTCACTGTCCCTCGTCCCCACAGCCCCAGAGGGCTTTGCTGATTCCCTGAGATGGCTCTGTGACCCCTCCTGATCCCTCCCATCGTGCTGATTGTGACTGTCCCCACAACCCAGAGGGTTTCACTGATTCCCTGAGATGTCTCCGTGACCCCTCCTGATCCCTCCCACCGTGCTGATTGTCACTGTCCCTTCAGCCCAGAGGGTTTCACTGATTGAGATGGTTCTTTGAGCCCTTCTGATCCCTCCCATCGTGCTGATTGTCACTGTCCCTTCAGCCCAGAGGGTTTCACTGATTGAGATGGTTCTTTGAGCCCTCCTGATCCCTCCCACCGTGCTGATTGTCACTGTCCCCACAGCCCCAGAGGGTTTCACTGATTGAGATGGTTCTTTGAGCCCTTCTGATCCCTCCCATCGTGCTGATTGTCACTGTCCCCACAGCCCAGAGGGCTTCCCTGATTGTTTGAGATGACTCTTTGACCCCTTCTGATACCTCCCATCGCGCTGATTGTCACTGCCCCCACAGCCCAGAGGGTTTCACTGATTCCCTGAGATGGCTCTGTGAGCCCTTCTGGTGCCTTTATCCATCAGAAACTCGCAGAGGATTCCCTGGGATGGCTCTGCAGGCCCTTCTGATCCCTCCCATCGTGCTGATTGTCACTGTCCCCTCAGCCCAGAGGGCTTTACTGATTCCCTGGGATGTCTCCGTGACCCCTTCTGATCCCTCCCACCGTGCTGATTGTCACTGTCCCTCATCCCTTCAGCCCAGAGGGTTTCACTGATTCCCTGAGATGGCTCTGTGAGCCCTTCTGGTGCCTTTGTCCATCAGAAACTCCCTGAAGGGCAGAGGAGGATTCCCCGAGATGGCTCTACGACCCCTTCTGATCCCTCCCATCATGCTGATTGTCACTGTCCCTCGTCCCCACAGCCCCAGAGGGCTTTGCTGATTCCCTGAGATGTCTCCGTGACCCCTCCTGATCCCTCCCACCGTGCTGATTGTCACTGTCCCTTCAGCCCGGAGGGTTTCACTGATTGAGATGGTTCTTTGAGCCCTCCTGATCCCTCCCATCGTGCTGATTGTCACTGTCCCTTCAGCCCGGAGGGTTTCACTGATTGAGATGGTTCTTTGAGCCCTCCTGATCCCTCCCACCGTGCTGATTGCCACTGTCCCCACAGCCCCAGAGTACTGGTGTTCCATCGCCTACTTCGAGATGGACGTGCAGGTGGGCGAGACCTTCAAGGTGCCTTCCAGCTGTCCCATCGTCACCGTCGATGGCTACGTCGACCCCTCGGGGGGCGACCGCTTCTGCCTGGGCCAGCTGTCCAACGTGCACCGGACGGAGGCCATCGAGAGAGCCAGGTACCTGCTGATGGATTTGGGGTGGGCTCAAGTTTTGGGGTCTGGGTGTCAATTTTTGGGCTCTCAATTTTTGTGGGGTCTGAGTGGGGGAATTTCTGTAAATGAAACCAACAAAACAAAAAAATCAGAACCCCAAATCCACCCCCAAAACAACAAGCTGCCTTTTTGGGGTCTGGGGCTCAATTTTTGTGGGATCTGGGTGTCAATTTTTGGGCTCTCAATTTTTGTGGGGTCTGAGTGGGGGAATTTCTGTAAATGAAACCAACAAAACAAAAAAATCAGAACCCCAAATCCACCCCCAAAACAACAAGCTGCCTTTTTGGGGTCTGGGGCTCAATTTTTGTGGGATCTGGGTGTCAATTTTTGGGGTCTCAATTTGTGGGGTCTGGGTCTCAATTTTTGTGGGGTCTGGCTCTCAATTTTTGTGGGGTCTGGGTGTCAATTTTTGGGGTCTCAATTTGTGGGGTCTGGCTCTCAATTTTTGTGGGGTCTGGCTCTCAATTTTTGTGGGGTCTGGCTCTCAATTTTTGTGGGGTCTGGGGCTCAATTTTTGTGGGGTCTGGCTCTCAATTTTTGGGGTCTGGCTCTCAATTTTTGGGGTCCGGCTCTCAATTTTTGTAGGGTCTGAGTGGGGCAATTTCTGTAAATTAAACCAACAAACCAAAAAAATCAGAACCCTTTCCTTGGCTCTCTCAGATTGGTTTTTCACTCGGTAAATGGCACGTAAATAACCCCAAATCCACCCCCAAAACAACACCCTGCCTTTTTGGGGTCTGGGGCTCAATTTTTGTGGGGTCTGGGGCTCAATTTTTGTGGGGTCTGGGGCTCAATTTTTGTGGGGTCTGGCTCTCAATTTTTGTGGGGTCTGGCTCTCAATTTTTGTGGGGTCTGGGGCTCAATTTTTGGGGTCTGGGTCTCAATTTTTGTGGGGTCTGGCTCTCAATTTTTGTGGGGTCTGGCTCTCAATTTTTGTGGGGTCTGGCTCTCAATTTTTGTAGGGTCTGGCTCTCAATTTTTGGGGTCTCAATTTTTGGGGTCTGGGTCTCAATTTTTGTGGGGTCTGGGGCTCAATTTTTGTGGGGTCTGGCTCTCAATTTTTGTGGGATCTGGGCCTCAATTTTTGTGGGGTCTGGCTCTCAATTTTTGTGGGGTCTGGGGCTCAATTTTTGTGGGGTCTGGCTCTCAATTTTTGTGGGGTCTGGCTCTCAATTTTTGTGGGGTCTGGGCCTTAATTTTTGTGGTGTCTGGGGCTCAATTTTTGTGGGGTCTGGGGCTCAATTTTTGTGGGGTCTGGGGCTCAATTTTTGTGGGGTCTGGGGCTCAATTTTTGGGGTCTCAATTTGTGGGGTCTGGGTCTCAATTTTTGTAGGGTCTGGCTCTCAATTTTTGGGGTCTCAATTTTTGGGGTCTGGCTCTCAATTTTTGTGGGGTCTGGCTCTCAATTTTTGTGGGGTCTGGCTCTCAATTTTTGGGGTCCGGCTCTCAATTTTTGTGGGGTCTGGATGGGTGAATCTCTGTAAATTAAACCAACAAACCCAAAAAAATCAGAACCCTTTCCTTGGCTCTCTCAGATTGGTTTTTCACTTGGTAGATGGCACCTAAATAACCCCAAATCCCCCCCAAAACAACACCCTGCCTTTTTGGGATTTATAGGGTCACCCACCCCCCCCTTTTCCCTACAGGTTGCACATCGGGAAGGGGGTGCAGTTGGAGTGTAAAGGGGAAGGTGACGTTTGGGTTCGGTGTCTCAGCGACCACGCCGTGTTCGTGCAGAGTTATTACCTGGACAGGGAGGCCGGGAGAGCGCCGGGCGATGCCGTGCACAAAATTTACCCCAGCGCTTACATCAAGGTGGGTTTGGGGTTTTTTATGGGGTGGGAAGGGGGGTTTGGGGTTTTTTGTGGGGTGGGAAGGGGGGTTTGGGGTTTTTGTGGGGTGGGAAGGGGGGTTTGGGGTTGTTGGGAGCACCAATGGGGTGCTGGAATAGCCTGGTTGGGTTTTGGGGTCGGGAGAGCGCCGGGCGATGCCGTGCACAAAATTTACCCCAGCGCTTACATCAAGGTGGGTTTGGGGTTTTTTATGGGGTGGGAAGGGGTTTTTTGTGGGGTGGGAAGGGGGGTTTGGGGTCTTGGGAAGGTTAAGGGGGTGCTGGAATAGCCTGGTTGGTTTTGGGGGCCGGGCGATGCCGTGCACAAAATTTACCCCAGCGCTTACATCAAGGTGGGTTTGGGGTTTTTTATGGGGTGGGAAGGGGTTTTTGTGGGGTGGGAAGAGGAGGGGGGTGTTTTGGGGTTGTTGGGAGCACCAAGGGGGTGCTGGTGGGTTTTGGGGTCGGGAGAGCGCCGGGCGATGCCGTGCACAAAATTTACCCCAGCGCTTACATCAAGGTGGGTTTGGGGTTTTTTATGGGGTGGGAAGGGGGGATTGGGGTTTTTGTGGGGTGGGAAGGGGGGTTTGGGGTCTTGGGAAGGTTAAGGGGGTGCTGGAATAGCCTGGTTGGGTTTTGGGGTCGGGAGAGCGCCGGGCGATGCCGTGCACAAAATTTACCCCAGCGCTTACATCAAGGTGGGTTTGGGGTTTTTTATGGGGTGGGAAGGGGTTTTTTGTGGGGTGGGAAGGGTGTTGTGGGTTCTTGGGAAGGTTAAGGGGGTGCTGGAATAGCCTGGTTGGGTTTTGGGGGCCGGGCGATGCCGTGCACAAAATTTACCCCAGCGCTTACATCAAGGTGGGTTTGGGGTTTTTTATGGGGTGGGAAGGGGTTTTTGTGGGGTGGGAAGAGGAGGGGGGTGTTTTGGGGTTGTTGGGAGCACCAAGGGGGTGCTGGTGGGTTTTGGGGTCGGGAGAGCGCCGGGCGATGCCGTGCACAAAATTTACCCCAGCGCTTACATCAAGGTGGGTTTGGGGTTTTTTATGGGGTGGGAAGGGGTTTTTGTGGGGTGGGAAGGGTGTTGTGGGTTCTTGGGAAGGTTAAGGGGGTGCTGGAATAGCCTGGTTGGGTTTTGGGGTCGGGAGAGCGCCGGGCGATGCCGTGCACAAAATTTACCCCAGCGCTTACATCAAGGTGGGTTTGGGGTTTTTTATGGGGTGGGAAGGGGGGATTGGGGTTTTTGTGGGGTGGGAAGGGGGGTTTGGGGTCTTGGGAAGGTTAAGGGGGTGCTGGAATAGCCTGGTTGGGTTTTGGGGTCGGGAGAGCGCCGGGCGATGCCGTGCACAAAATTTACCCCAGCGCTTACATCAAGGTGGGTTTGGGGTTTTTTATGGGGTGGGAAGGGGTTTTTGTGGGGTGGGAAGGGTGTTGTGGGGTCTTGGGAAGGTTAAGGGGGTGCTGGAATAGCCTGGTGGGTTTTGGGGCCGGGCGATGCCGTGCACAAAATTTACCCCAGCGCTTACATCAAGGTGGGTTTGGGGTTTTTTATGGGGTGGGAAGGGGGGTTTGGGGTTTTTGTGGGGTGGGAAGGGGGGTTTGGGGTCTTGGGAAGGCCAAGGGGGTGCTGGAATAGCCTGGTTGGGTTTTGGGGTCGGGAGAGCGCCGGGCGATGCCGTGCACAAAATTTACCCCAGCGCTTACATCAAGGTGGGTTTGGGGTTTTTTATGGGGTGGGAAGGGGTTTTTTGTGGGGTGGGAAGGGGGGTTTGGGGTCTTGGGAAGGTTAAGGGGGTGCTGGAATAGCCTGGTTGGTTTTGGGGGCCGGGCGATGCCGTGCACAAAATTTACCCCAGCGCTTACATCAAGGTGGGTTTGGGGTTTTTTATGGGGTGGGAAGGGGTTTTTGTGGGGTGGGAAGAGGAGGGGGGTGTTTTGGGGTTGTTGGGAGCACCAAGGGGGTGCTGGTGGGTTTTGGGGTCGGGAGAGCGCCGGGCGATGCCGTGCACAAAATTTACCCCAGCGCTTACATCAAGGTGGGTTTGGGGTTTTTTATGGGGTGGGAAGGGGTTTTTTGTGGGGTGGGAAGGGGGGTTTGGGGTCTTGGGAAGGTTAAGGGGGTGCTGGAATAGCCTGGTTGGGTTTTGGGGTCGGGAGAGCGCCGGGCGATGCCGTGCACAAAATTTACCCCAGCGCTTACATCAAGGTGGGTTTGGGGTTTTTTATGGGGTGGGAAGGGGTTTTTGTGGGGTGGGAAGGGGGGTTTGGGGTTGTTGGGAGCACCAATGGGGTGCTGGAATAGCTTGGTTGGGTTTTGGGGGCCGGGCGATGCCGTGCACAAAATTTACCCCAGCGCTTACATCAAGGTGGGTTTGGGGTTTTTTATGGGGTGGGAAGGGGTTTTTGTGGGGTGGGAAGGGGGGTTTGGGGTCTTGGGAAGGTTAAGGGGGTGCTGGAATAGCCTGGTTGGGTTTTGGGGTCGGGAGAGCGCCGGGCGATGCCGTGCACAAAATTTACCCCAGCGCTTACATCAAGGTGGGTTTGGGGTTTTTTATGGGGTGGGAAGGGGTTTTTGTGGGGTGGGAAGAGGAGGGGGGTGTTTTGGGGTTGTTGGGAGCACCAAGGGGGTGCTGGTGGGTTTTGGGGTCGGGAGAGCGCCGGGCGATGCCGTGCACAAAATTTACCCCAGCGCTTACATCAAGGTGGGTTTGGGGTTTTTTATGGGGTGGGAAGGGGTTTTTGTGGGGTGGGAAGAGGAGGGGGGTGTTTTGGGGTTGTTGGGAGCACCAAGGGGGTGCTGGTGGGTTTTGGGGTCGGGAGAGCGCCGGGCGATGCCGTGCACAAAATTTACCCCAGCGCTTACATCAAGGTGGGTTTGGGGTTTTTTATGGGGTGGGAAGGGGGGATTGGGGTTTTTGTGGGGTGGGAAGGGGGGTTTGGGGTCTTGGGAAGGTTAAGGGGGTGCTGGAATAGCCTGGTTGGGTTTTGGGGTCGGGAGAGCACCGGGCGATGCCGTGCACAAAATTTACCCCAGCGCTTACATCAAGGTGGGTTTGGGGTTTTTTATGGGGTGGGAAGGGGGGTTTGGGGTTTTTGTGGGGTGGGAAGGGGGGTTTGGGGTTTTTGTGGGGTGGGAAGGGGGGTTTGGGGTTGTTGGGAGCACCAAGGGGGTGCTGGAATAGCCTGGTTGGGTTTTGGGGGCCGGGCGATGCCGTGCACAAAATTTACCCCAGCGCTTACATCAAGGTGGGTTTGGGGTTTTTTATGGGGTGGGAAGGGGTTTTTGTGGGGTGGGAAGGGTGTTGTGGGTTCTTGGGAAGGTTAAAGGGGTGCTGGAATAGCCTGGTTGGGTTTTGGGGTCGGGAGAGCGCCGGGCGATGCCGTGCACAAAATTTACCCCAGCGCTTACATCAAGGTGGGTTTGGGGTTTTTTATGGGGTGGGAAGGGGGGTTTGGGGTTTTTGTGGGGTGGGAAGGGGGGTTTGGGGTTTTTGTGGGGTGGGAAGGGGGTTTGGGGTTTTTGTGGGGTGGGAAGGGGGGTTTGGGGTTTTTGTGGGGTGGGAAGGGGGGTTTGGGGTTGTTGGGAGCACCAAGGGGGTGCTGGAATAGCCTGGGTGGGTTTTGGGGTCGGGGTTTGGGGAGTTCTTTGGCTGGTTGGATTTGGGGTCACGGATCCGGGGTCAGGATTTAGGGCCTCCTTTCCCTGGCTGATTTTTGGGATCAGGATTTAGGGCCTCCTTTCCCTGGCTGATTTTTGGGGTCAGGTTTTAGGGCCTCCTTTCCCTGGCTGATTTTTGGGATCAGGTTTTAGGGCCTCCTTTCCCTGGCTGATTTTTGGGATCAGGTTTTAGGGCCTCCTTTCCCTGGCTGATTTTTGGGATCAGGATTTAGGGCCTCCTTTCCCTGGCTGATTTTTGGGATCAGGATTTAGGGCCTCCTTTCCCTGGCTGATTTTTGGGATCAGGATTTAGGGCCTCCTTTCCCTGGCTGATTTTTGGGATCAGGTTTTAGGGCCTCCTTTCCCTGGCTGATTTTTGGGATCAGCATTTAGGGCCTCCTTTCCCTGGCTGATTTTTGGGATCAGCATTTAGGGCCTCCTTTCCCTGGCTGATTTTTGGGATCAGGTTTTAGGGCCTCCTTTCCCTGGCTGATTTTTGGGATCAGCATTTAGGGCCTCCTTTCCCTGGCTGATTTTTGGGATCAGGTTTTAGGGCCTCCTTTCCCTGGCTGATTTTTGGGATCAGCATTTAGGGCCTCCTTTCCCTGGCTGATTTTTGGGATCAGGTTTTAGGGCCTCCTTTCCCTGGCTGATTTTTGGGATCAGGTTTTAGGGCCTCCTTTCCCTGGCTGATTTTTGGGATCAGCATTTAGGGCCTCCTTTCCCTGGCTGATTTTTGGGATCAGCATTTAGGGCCTCCTTTCCCTGGCTGATTTTTGGGATCAGGATTTAGGAACCCCTTTCCCTGGCTGATTTTTGGGTCAGGATTTAGGGCCTCCTTTCCCTGGCTGATTTTTGGGATCAGGATTTAGGGCCTCCTTTCCCTGGCTGATTTTTGGGTCAGGATTTAGGGCCTCCTTTCCCTGGCTGATTTTTGGGATCAGGATTTAGGGCCTCCTTTCCCTGGCTGATTTTTGGGATCAGGTTTTAGGGCCTCCTTTCCCTGGCTGATTTTTGGGATCAGCATTTAGGGCCTCCTTTCCCTGGCTGATTTTTGGGGTCAGGTTTTAGGGCCTCCTTTCCCTGGCTGATTTTTGGGATCAGCATTTAGGGCCTCCTTTCCCTGGCTGATTTTTGGGATCAGCATTTAGGGCCTCCTTTCCCTGGCTGATTTTTGGGATCAGCATTTAGGGCCTCCTTTCCCTGGCTGATTTTTGGGATCAGGTTTTAGGGCCTCCTTTCCCTGGCTGATTTTTGGGATCAGGTTTTAGGGCCTCCTTTCCCTGGCTGATTTTTGGGATCAGGATTTAGGGCCTCCTTTCCCTGGCTGATTTTTGGGATCAGGTTTTAGGGCCTCCTTTCCCTGGCTGATTTTTGGGGTCAGGTTTTAGGGCCTCCTTTCCCTGGCTGATTTTTGGGATCAGCATTTAGGGCCTGCTTTCCCTGGCTGATTTTTGGGATCAGGGTTTAGGGCCTCCTTTCCCTGGCTGATTTTTGGGATCAGGTTTTAGGGCCTCCTTTCCCTGGCTGATTTTTGGGATCAGGTTTTAGGGCCTCCTTTCCCTGGCTGATTTTTGGGATCAGGATTTAGGGCCTCCTTTCCCTGGCTGATTTTTGGGATCAGGTTTTAGGGCCTCCTTTCCCTGGCTGATTTTTGGGATCAGGTTTTAGGGCCTCCTTTCCCTGGCTGATTTTTGGGATCAGGTTTTAGGGCCTCCTTTCCCTGGCTGATTTTTGGGATCAGGATTTAGGGCCTCCTTTCCCTGGCTGATTTTTGGGATCAGGATTTAGGAACCCCTTTCCCTGGCTGATTTTTGGGTCAGGATTTAGGGCCTCCTTTCCCTGGCTGATTTTTGGGATCAGGTTTTAGGGCCTCCTTTCCCTGGCTGATTTTTGGGATCAGGTTTTAGGGCCTCCTTTCCCTGGCTGATTTTTGGGATCAGGATTTAGGGCCTCCTTTCCCTGGCTGATTTTTGGGGTCAGGTTTTAGGGCCTCCTTTCCCTGGCTGATTTTTGGGATCAGGATTTAGGAACTCCTTTCCCTGGCTGATTTTTGGGATCAGGTTTTAGGGCCTCCTTTCCCTGGCTGATTTTTGGGATCAGGTTTTAGGGCCTCCTTTCCCTGGCTGATTTTTGGGATCAGGTTTTAGGGCCTCCTTTCCCTGGCTGATTTTTGGGATCAGGATTTAGGGCCTCCTTTCCCTGGCTGATTTTTGGGATCAGCATTTAGGGCCTCCTTTCCCTAGCTGATTTTTGGGATCAGGTTTTAGGGCCTCCTTTCCCTGGCTGAATTTTGGGATCAGGTTTTAGGGCCTCCTTTCCCTGGCTGAATTTTGGGATCAGGATTTAGGGCCTCCTTTCCCTGGCTGATTTTTGGGATCAGGTTTTAGGGCCTCCTTTCCCTGGCTGATTTTTGGGATCAGCATTTAGGGCCTCCTTTCCCTGGCTGATTTTTGGGATCAGGTTTTAGGGCCTCCTTTCCCTGGCTGATTTTTGGGATCAGGATTTAGGGCCTCCTTTCCCTGGCTGATTTTTGGGATCAGCATTTAGGGCCTCCTTTCCCTGGCTGATTTTTGGGGTCAGCATTTAGGGCCTCCTTTCCCTGGCTGATTTTTGGGATCAGGTTTTAGGGCCTCCTTTCCCTGGCTGATTTTTGGGATCAGGATTTAGGGCCTCCTTTCCCTGGCTGATTTTTGGGGTCAGGTTTTAGGGCCTCCTTTCCCTGGCTGATTTTTGGGATCAGGATTTAGGGCCTCCTTTCCCTGGCTGATTTTTGGGATCAGCATTTAGGGCCTCCTTTCCCTGGCTGATTTTTGGGATCAGCATTTAGGGCCTCCTTTCCCTGGCTGATTTTTGGGATCAGCATTTAGGGCCTCCTTTCCCTGGCTGATTTTTGGGGTCAGCATTTAGGGCCTCCTTTCCCTGGCTGATTTTTGGGATCAGGATTTAGGGCCTCCTTTCCCTGGCTGATTTTTGGGATCAGGTTTTAGGGCCTCCTTTCCCTGGCTGATTTTTGGGATCAGGATTTAGGGCCTCCTTTCCCTGGCTGATTTTTGGGATCAGGTTTTAGGGCCTCCTTTCCCTGGCTGATTTTTGGGATCAGGATTTAGGGCCTCCTTTCCCTGGCTGATTTTTGGGATCAGGTTTTAGGGCCTCCTTTCCCTGGCTGATTTTTGGGGTCAGCATTTAGGGCCTCCTTTCCCTGGCTGATTTTTGGGATCAGGTTTTAGGGCCTCCTTTCCCTGGCTGATTTTTGGGATCAGGTTTTAGGGCCTCCTTTCCCTGGCTGATTTTTGGGATCAGGATTTAGGGCCTCCTTTCCCTGGCTGATTTTTGGGATCAGCATTTAGGGCCTCCTTTCCCTGGCTGATTTTTGGGATCAGGTTTTAGGGCCTCCTTTCCCTGGCTGATTTTTGGGATCAGGATTTAGGGCCTCCTTTCCCTGGCTGATTTTTGGGATCAGGATTTAGGAACCCCTTTCCCTGGCTGATTTTTGGGTCAGGATTTAGGGCCTCCTTTCCCTGGCTGATTTTTGGGATCAGGATTTAGGGCCTCCTTTCCCTGGCTGATTTTTGGGATCAGGTTTTAGGGCCTCCTTTCCCTGGCTGATTTTTGGGATCAGGTTTTAGGGCCTCCTTTCCCTGGCTGATTTTTGGGGTCAGGTTTTAGGGCCTCCTTTCCCTGGCTGATTTTTGGGATCAGGTTTTAGGGCCTCCTTTCCCTGGCTGATTTTTGGGATCAGCATTTAGGGCCTCCTTTCCCTGGCTGATTTTTGGGATCAGCATTTAGGGCCTCCTTTCCCTGGCTGATTTTTGGGATCAGGTTTTAGGGCCTCCTTTCCCTGGCTGATTTTTGGGATCAGGTTTTAGGGCCTCCTTTCCCTGGCTGATTTTTGGGATCAGGATTTAGGAACTCCTTTCCCTGGCTGATTTTTGGGATCAGGATTTAGGGCCTCCTTTCCCTGGCTGATTTTTGGGATCAGGTTTTAGGGCCTCCTTTCCCTGGCTGATTTTTGGGATCAGGATTTAGGGCCTGCTTTCCCTGGCTGATTTTTGGGATCAGCATTTAGGGCCTCCTTTCCCTGGCTGATTTTTGGGATCAGCATTTAGGGCCTCCTTTCCCTGGCTGATTTTTGGGATCAGGTTTTAGGGCCTCCTTTCCCTGGCTGATTTTTGGGTCAGGATTTAGGGCCTCCTTTCCCTGGCTGATTTTTGGGATCAGGATTTAGGGCCTCCTTTCCCTGGCTGATCTTTGGGATCAGGATTTAGGAACTCCTTTCCCTGGCTGATTTTTGGGATCAGGTTTTAGGGCCTCCTTTCCCTGGCTGATTTTTGGGTCAGCATTTAGGGCCTGCTTTCCCTGGCTGATTTTTGGGATCAGGTTTTAGGGCCTCCTTTCCCTGGCTGATTTTTGGGATCAGCATTTAGGGCCTCCTTTCCCTGGCTGATTTTTGGGATCAGCATTTAGGGCCTCCTTTCCCTGGCTGATTTTTGGGGTCAGGTTTTAGGGCCTCCTTTCCCTGGCTGATTTTTGGGATCAGGTTTTAGGGCCTCCTTTCCCTGGCTGATTTTTGGGATCAGGATTTAGGGCCTCCTTTCCCTGGCTGATTTTTGGGATCAGGTTTTAGGGCCTCCTTTCCCTGGCTGATTTTTGGGTCAGGATTTAGGGCCTCCTTTCCCTGGCTGATTTTTGGGATCAGGATTTAGGGCCTCCTTTCCCTGGCTGATTTTTGGGTCAGGATTTAGGGCCTCCTTTCCCTGGCTGATTTTTGGGATCAGGTTTTAGGGCCTCCTTTCCCTGGCTGATTTTTGGGATCAGGATTTAGGGCCTCCTTTCCCTGGCTGATTTTTGGGTCAGCATTTAGGGCCTCCTTTCCCTGGCTGATTTTTGGGATCAGGATTTAGGGCCTCCTTTCCCTGGCTGATTTTTGGGATCAGCATTTAGGGCCTCCTTTCCCTGGCTGATTTTTGGGATCAGGTTTTAGGGCCTCCTTTCCCTGGCTGATTTTTGGGATCAGGTTTTAGGGCCTCCTTTCCCTGGCTGATTTTTGGGATCAGGATTTAGGGCCTCCTTTCCCTGGCTGATCTTTGGGATCAGGATTTAGGAACTCCTTTCCCTGGCTGATTTTTGGGATCAGGTTTTAGGGCCTCCTTTCCCTGGCTGATTTTTGGGTCAGCATTTAGGGCCTGCTTTCCCTGGCTGATTTTTGGGATCAGGTTTTAGGGCCTCCTTTCCCTGGCTGATTTTTGGGATCAGCATTTAGGGCCTCCTTTCCCTGGCTGATTTTTGGGATCAGCATTTAGGGCCTCCTTTCCCTGGCTGATTTTTGGGGTCAGGTTTTAGGGCCTCCTTTCCCTGGCTGATTTTTGGGATCAGGTTTTAGGGCCTCCTTTCCCTGGCTGATTTTTGGGATCAGGATTTAGGGCCTCCTTTCCCTGGCTGATTTTTGGGATCAGGTTTTAGGGCCTCCTTTCCCTGGCTGATTTTTGGGTCAGGATTTAGGGCCTCCTTTCCCTGGCTGATTTTTGGGATCAGGATTTAGGGCCTCCTTTCCCTGGCTGATTTTTGGGTCAGGATTTAGGGCCTCCTTTCCCTGGCTGATTTTTGGGATCAGGTTTTAGGGCCTCCTTTCCCTGGCTGATTTTTGGGATCAGCATTTAGGGCCTCCTTTCCCTGGCTGATTTTTGGGATCAGGATTTAGGGCCTGCTTTCCCTGGCTGATTTTTGGGATCAGCATTTAGGGCCTCCTTTCCCTGGCTGATTTTTGGGATCAGCATTTAGGGCCTCCTTTCCCTGGCTGATTTTTGGGATCAGGTTTTAGGGCCTCCTTTCCCTGGCTGATTTTTGGGTCAGGATTTAGGGCCTCCTTTCCCTGGCTGATTTTTGGGATCAGGATTTAGGGCCTCCTTTCCCTGGCTGATCTTTGGGATCAGGATTTAGGAACTCCTTTCCCTGGCTGATTTTTGGGATCAGGTTTTAGGGCCTCCTTTCCCTGGCTGATTTTTGGGTCAGCATTTAGGGCCTGCTTTCCCTGGCTGATTTTTGGGATCAGGTTTTAGGGCCTCCTTTCCCTGGCTGATTTTTGGGATCAGCATTTAGGGCCTCCTTTCCCTGGCTGATTTTTGGGATCAGCATTTAGGGCCTCCTTTCCCTGGCTGATTTTTGGGGTCAGGTTTTAGGGCCTCCTTTCCCTGGCTGATTTTTGGGATCAGGTTTTAGGGCCTCCTTTCCCTGGCTGATTTTTGGGATCAGGATTTAGGGCCTCCTTTCCCTGGCTGATTTTTGGGATCAGGTTTTAGGGCCTCCTTTCCCTGGCTGATTTTTGGGTCAGGATTTAGGGCCTCCTTTCCCTGGCTGATTTTTGGGATCAGGATTTAGGGCCTCCTTTCCCTGGCTGATTTTTGGGTCAGGATTTAGGGCCTCCTTTCCCTGGCTGATTTTTGGGATCAGGTTTTAGGGCCTCCTTTCCCTGGCTGATTTTTGGGATCAGCATTTAGGGCCTCCTTTCCCTGGCTGATTTTTGGGATCAGCATTTAGGGCCTCCTTTCCCTGGCTGATTTTTGGGATCAGGTTTTAGGGCCTCCTTTCCCTGGCTGATTTTTGGGTGAGGATTTAGGGCCTCCTTTCCCTGGCTGATTTTTGGGATCAGGTTTTAGGGCCTCCTTTCCCTGGCTGATTTTTGGGATCAGCATTTAGGGCCTCCTTTCCCTGGCTGATTTTTGGGATCAGGTTTTAGGGCCTCCTTTCCCTGGCTGATTTTTGGGATCAGGTTTTAGGGCCTGCTTTCCCTGGCTGATTTTTGGGATCAGGTTTTAGGGCCTCCTTTCCCTGGCTGATTTTTGGGGTCAGGTTTTAGGGCCTCCTTTCCCTGGCTGATTTTTGGGATCAGGTTTTAGGGCCTCCTTTCCCTGGCTGATTTTTGGGATCAGGATTTAGGGCCTCCTTTCCCTGGCTGATTTTTGGGATCAGCATTTAGGGCCTCCTTTCCCTGGCTGATTTTTGGGATCAGCATTTAGGGCCTCCTTTCCCTGGCTGATTTTTGGGATCAGCATTTAGGGCCTCCTTTCCCTGGCTGATTTTTGGGATCAGGTTTTAGGGCCTCCTTTCCCTGGCTGATTTTTGGGATCAGCATTTAGGGCCTCCTTTCCCTGGCTGATTTTTGGGATCAGCATTTAGGGCCTCCTTTCCCTGGCTGATTTTTGGGATCAGGATTTAGGGCCTCCTTTCCCTGGCTGATTTTTGGGATCAGGTTTTAGGGCCTCCTTTCCCTGGCTGATTTTTGGGATCAGCATTTAGGGCCTCCTTTCCCTGGCTGATTTTTGGGATCAGCATTTAGGGCCTCCTTTCCCTGGCTGATTTTTGGGATCAGCATTTAGGGCCTCCTTTCCCTGGCTGATTTTTGGGGTCAGGTTTTAGGGCCTCCTTTCCCTGGCTGATTTTTGGGATCAGGTTTTAGGGCCTCCTTTCCCTGGCTGATTTTTGGGATCAGGTTTTAGGGCCTCCTTTCCCTGGCTGATTTTTGGGATCAGGTTTTAGGGCCTCCTTTCCCTGGCTGATTTTTGGGATCAGGATTTAGGGCCTCCTTTCCCTGGCTGATTTTTGGGATCAGGTTTTAGGGCCTCCTTTCCCTGGCTGATTTTTGGGATCAGCATTTAGGAACCCCTTTCCCTGGCTGATTTTTGGGATCAGCATTTAGGGCCTCCTTTCCCTGGCTGATTTTTGGGATCAGCATTTAGGGCCTCCTTTCACTGGCTGATTTTTGGGATCAGGTTTTAGGGCCTCCTTTCCCTGGCTGATTTTTGGGATCAGCATTTAGGGCCTCCTTTCCCTGGCTGATTTTTGGGATCAGGTTTTAGGGCCTCCTTTCCCTGGCTGATTTTTGGGATCAGCATTTAGGGCCTCCTTTCCCTGGCTGATTTTTGGGATCAGCATTTAGGGCCTCCTTTCCCTGGCTGATTTTTGGGATCAGGTTTTAGGGCCTCCTTTCCCTGGCTGATTTTTGGGATCAGGTTTTAGGGCCTCCTTTCCCTGGCTGATTTTTGGGATCAGGTTTTAGGGCCTCCTTTCCCTGGCTGATTTTTGGGTCAGCATTTAGGGCCTCCTTTCCCTGGCTGATTTTTGGGATCAGGTTTTAGGGCCTCCTTTCCCTGGCTGATTTTTGGGTCAGGATTTAGGGCCTCCTTTCCCTGGCTGATTTTTGGGTCAGGATCTGGGGTTTCCTCTCCCCTCCCTCCCCTCTCAGCTGTGCCGTCCCCGTTGCAGGTGTTCGACCTGCGGCAGTGTCACCGGCAGATGCAGCAGCAAGCTGCCACCGCCCAGGCCGCCGCTGCTGCCCAGGCTGCTGCCGTGGCAGGGAACATCCCGGGGCCTGGTTCTGTGGGGGGCATCGCCCCCGCCATCAGTGAGTGTCTGATTCCCTTTGATCTGCCCCCCATCCCAAAAAAATAACAACTAACAACAAAGCTGATGGTGCTGGAGGGATTGGGAGGTTGGGGGGAGGTGGGGGCGGGGGTGGCAGTGGGGATGGGGGGTGGGGTGGGACGGTGTGGGGTGGGGGAGATGAGAGCACAGAACAGGGGGTGATGGGAACACAGAATGGGGTGATGGGAACACAGAATGGGGTGATGGGAACACAGAATGGGGTGATGGGAACACAGAATGGGGTGATGGGAACACAGAATGGGGTGATGGGAACACAGAATGGGGTGATGGGAACACAGAATGGGGTGATGGGAACACAGAATGGGGTGATGGGAACACAGAATGGGGTGATGAGAGCACAGAACAGGGGGTGATGAGAGCACAGAACAGGGGGTGATGAGAGCACAGAACGGGGGGTGATGAGAGCACAGAACGGGGGGTGATGAGAGCACAGAACAGGGGGTGATGAGAGCACAGAATGGGGGGTGATGAGAGCACAGAACAGAGGGTGATGAGAGCACAGAACGGGGGGTGATGAGAGCACAGAACAGGGGGTGATGAGAGCACAGAACAGAGGGTGATGAGAGCACAGAACAGAGGGTGATGAGAGCACAGAACAGGGGGTGATGAGAGCACAGAACGGGGGGTGATGAGAGCACAGAACGGGGGGTGATGAGAGCACAGAACGGGGTGATGAGAGCACAGAACGGGGTGATGAGAGCACAGAACAGAGGGTGATGAGAGCACAGAACAGGGGGTGATGAGAGCACAGAACGGGGGGTGATGAGAGCACAGAACAGGGGGTGATGAGAGCACAGAACGGGGGGTGATGAGAGCACAGAACAGGGGGTGATGAGAGCACAGAACGGGGTGATGAGAGCACAGAACGGGGTGATGAGAGCACAGAACGGGGGGTGATGAGAGCACAGAACGGGGTGATGAGAGCACAGAACGGGGGGTGATGAGAGCACAGAACGGGGGGTGATGAGAGCACAGAACGGGGTGATGAGAGCACAGAACGGGGTGATGAGAGCACAGAACGGGGGGTGATGAGAGCACAGAACGGGGGGTGATGAGAGCACAGAACAGAGGGTGATGAGAGCACAGAACAGAGGGTGATGAGAGCACAGAACAGAGGGTGATGAGAGCACAGAACGGGGTGATGAGAGCACAGAACGGGGTGATGAGAGCACAGAACAGGGTGATGAGAGCACAGAACAGGGTGATGAGAGCACAGAACGGGGGGTGATGAGAGCACAGAACAGGGTGATGAGAGCACAGAACAGGGTGATGAGAGCACAGAACAGGGGGTGATGAGAGCACAGAACGGGGGGTGATGAGAGCACAGAATGGGGGGTGATGAGAGCACAGAACAGGGGGTGATGAGAGCACAGAACGGGGGGTGATGAGAGCACAGAACGGGGGGTGATGAGAGCACAGAACGGGGGGTGATGAGAGCACAGAACGGGGTGATGAGAGCACAGAACAGGGTGATGAGAGCACAGAACGGGGGGTGATGAGAGCACAGAACGGGGGGTGATGAGAGCACAGAACGGGGTGATGAGAGCACAGAACAGGGTGATGAGAGCACAGAACAGGGGGTGATGAGAGCACAGAACGGGGGGTGATGAGAGCACAGAACGGGGGGTGATGAGAGCACAGAACGGGGTGATGAGAGCACAGAACAGAGGGTGATGAGAGCACAGAACGGGGGGTGATGAGAGCACAGAACGGGGGGTGATGAGAGCACAGAACGGGGGGGTGATGAGAGCACAGAACGGGGGGTGATGAGAGCACAGAACGGGGGGTGATGAGAGCACAGAACAGGGGGTGATGAGAGCACAGAACGGGGGGTGATGAGAGCACAGAACGGGGTGATGAGAGCACAGAACAGAGGGTGATGAGAGCACAGAACGGGGGGTGATGAGAGCACAGAACGGGGGGTGATGAGAGCACAGAACGGGGGGTGATGAGAGCACAGAACAGGGTGATGAGAGCACAGAACGGGGGGTGATGAGAGCACAGAACGGGGTGATGAGAGCACAGAACAGGGTGATGAGAGCACAGAACGGGGGGTGATGAGAGCACAGAACAGGGTGATGAGAGCACAGAATGGGGGGTGATGAGAGCACAGAACGGGGTGATGAGAGCACAGAACGGGGGGTGATGAGAGCACAGAACGGGGGGTGATGAGAGCACAGAACGGGGGGTGATGAGAGCACAGAACGGGGTGATGAGAGCACAGAACAGGGGATGATGAGAGCACAGAACGGGGGGTGATGAAAACACAGCACAAGGGGTGATGAAAACACGAGCAGGGAGCACAGAGGGCTGATGAGAAGAGCAGGCAGCACAGGGGGTGATGAAAACACGAGCAGGGAGCACAGAGGGGTGATGACAACACAGGCAGCACTGAGGGCTGATGAAAACACGAGCAGGCAGCACAGGGGGACAGTGAGAAGAGCAGGCAGCACAGACAGCACAGAGGGGTTGATGACAACACAGGCAGCACAGAGGGGTTGATGACAACACAGGCAGCACAGAGGGGTTGATGACAACACAGAACAGAGGGCTGATGAGAAGAGCAGGCAGCACAGAGGGCTGATGAAAACATGAGCAGGCAGCACAGGGGGTGATGAAAACAGAACAGGGGGTGATGAGAAGAGCAGGCAGCAGAGGGTTGATGACAACACAGGCAACACAGAGGGACAATGAGAAGAGCAGGCAGCACAGAATGGTGCTAAGAACACAAGCAGGCAGCACAGAGGGTGATGAAAACACGAGCAGGGGGGTGATGAGAGCACAGGCAGCACAGGGGGGTGATGAAAACACAGAACAGGGGGTGATGAGAGCACAGAACAGAGGGCTGATGAAAACACGAGCAGGCAGCTCAGGGGGTGATGAGAGCACAGAATGGGGTGATGAGAGCACAGGCAGCACAGGGGGTGATGAGAAGAGCAGGCAGCACAGAATGGCAATGAGAACACGAGCAGCACAGAGGGGTTGATGACAACATGAGCAGGCAGCACAGAGGGGTGATGAAAACACGAGCAGGCAGCACAGGGGGTGATGAGAGAACAGCACAGAGGGGTGATAACAACACAGGCAGCACATAGGGCTGATAAAACCACAGCACAGAGGGCTGATGAAACCACGAGCAGCACAGAGGGGTTGATGACAACACAGGCAGCACAGAGGGGTGATGACAACACAGAACAGAGGGCTGATGAGAAGAGCAGGCAGCACAGAATGGCAATGAGAACACGAGCAGCACAGAGGGGTTGATGACAACACAGGCAGCACAGAGGGACAATGAGAAGAGCAGGCAGCACAGAGGGTGATGAAAACACAGCACAGAGGGGTTGATGACAACACAGGCAGCACAGAGGGGTGATGAAAACACGAGCAGGCAGCACAGGGGGTGATGAGAGAACAGCACAGAGGGGTGATAACAACACAGGCAGCACATAGGGCTGATAAAACCACAGCACAGAGGGCTGATGAAACCACGAGCAGCACAGAGGGGTTGATGACAACACAGGCAGCACAGAGGGGTTGATGACAACACAGGCAGCACAGAGGGGTTGATGACAACACAGGCAGCACAGAGGGGTTGATGACAACACAGAACAGGGGCTGATGAGAAGAGCAGGCAGCACAGAATGGCAATGAGAACACGAGCAGCACAGGGGGGTTGATGACAACACAGGCAGCACAGAGGGGTGATGAAAACACGAGCAGGCAGCACAGGGGGCTGATGAAAACACAGGCAGCTCAGGGCTGATGACAACATGAGCAGGCAGCACAGAGGGGTGATGAAAACACGAGCAGGCAGCACAGGGGGTGATGAGAGAACAGCACAGAGGGGTGATAACAACACAGGCAGCACATAGGGCTGATAAAACCACAGCACAGAGGGCTGATGAAACCACGAGCAGCACAGAGGGGTTGATGACAACACAGGCAGCACAGAGGGGTGATGACAACACAGAACAGAGGGCTGATGAGAAGAGCAGGCAGCACAGAATGGCAATGAAAGCACAGGCAGCACAGGGGGGTTGATAACAACACAAGCAGCACAGAGGGCTGATGAAACCACAAACAGCACATAGAGCTGATAAAACCACAATCACCCCCCTCTCCCCCCCCCAGGCCTATCAGCCGCCGCCGGCATCGGCGTGGACGACCTGCGCCGCCTCTGCATCCTCCGCATGAGCTTCGTCAAGGGCTGGGGGCCCGACTACCCCCGGCAGAGCATCAAAGAGACGCCCTGCTGGATCGAGATCCATCTACACCGCGCCCTGCAGCTGCTGGACGAGGTGCTGCACACCATGCCCATCGCCGACCCGCAGCCCCTGGACTGATCCCCATCGCCCCCATCGCCCCCATCGGTTTTTGGCTCCCGAAAAAAAAAAAGGCAGGGGTTAAAAAAACGCGTTTGCCGCCTCGCTCTTAGAGGGAAAAGAGAGAAAAACACCCCAAAAATGCAGGATTTCAGTCGGTTTTTCCCACAATTTCTCTGGGGGTGAAGGTTCTTTAAGGGGGGTTTGTTTTGATGCTTGGTTCCCGACGAAACTTTCTCTGATGGCGGCGATGAAAACTCCACGGGAGCCTTTTGTACGCAGAATATATATTATATATATATATATATATTTATATTGGAGAGTTCCTTCTGCTAGTTGTAAGCATTTACCTTCTGATCCTGGCTGATTTACCTTATCCCAGCTGATTTACCTTATCCTAGCTGATTTACCTTATCCCAGCTGATTTACCTTATCCTAGCTGATTTACCTTATTATCCCAGCTGATTTACCTTATTATCCCAGCTGATTTACCTTATTATCCCAGCTGATTTATCTTATCATCCCAGCTGATTTATCTTATCATCCCAGCTGATTTATCTTATCATCCCAGCTGATTTGGGATGTTCTCTTTAGGAATTAGCAGGAGGCTTCTCCCTTCCCTCTGCCCTCGATCCTGTGATGGTTTTTTTTTTCCCCCGGGTTTAAAGCTGCCAAAAAACAAACAAACAACAAAAAAAGAGAGGGGGTGGAGAGGCAGGAGTTGGTGGTTAAAAAATTCGGGTGGGTTTTTTTTTTGGGGGGGAAAAAGGGGAAAAAAAAGGGGGAAAAAAAAGAGGGGGGAAAAAAGAGGGGGGAAAAAAGAGGGGAAAAAAGGGGAAAAAAAAAAGGGGGGAAAAAAAGAGGGGAAAAAAGGGGGAAAAAAAGGAGGGGGAAAAAAAAGGGGGAAAAAAAAGAGGGAAAAAAAGGGGAAAAAAGGGGGAAAAAAGGGGAAAAAAAAAGGGGATTAAAAAGAGGGGGAAAAAAAAGAGGGAAAAAAAAGAGGGGGGAAAAAAAGAAGAGGGGAAAAAAAGGGAAAAAAAAAGAGGGGAAAAAAAAGAGGGGAAAAAAAAGAGAAAAAAAGGGGGAAAAAAGAGGAAAAAAGGGGAAAAAAGGGGAAAAAAAGGGGGGAAAAAAAGAGGGAAAAAAAGGGGAAAAAAAAGAGGGAAAAAAAAGGGGAAAAAAAGGGGAAAAATAAAGGGGGAAAAAATAGGGGGAAAAAAAGAGGGAAAAAAAAAGAGGGAAAAAGAGGGGAAAAAAGAGGGGGAATAAAAAAAGAGGGGGGAAAAAAGAGGGGAAAAAAAAGGGGAAAGAAAGAGGGGAAAAAAAAGAGGGGAAAAAAAGAGGGAAAAAAAAGGGGAAAAAAGTGGGAAAAAAAAAGAGGGGAAAAAAAAAGGGGAGAAAAAAAAGAGGGAAAAAAAAGAGGGGAAAAAAAAAGAGGGGAAAAAAAAGGGGAAAAAAAAAGGGGAAAAAAAGGGGAAAAAAAAAAGAGGGGAAAAAAAGGGGAAAAAAAAAAGAGGGGGAAAAAAAAGAGGGGAAAAAAAGGAGGGGAAAAAAAGGGGGAAAAAGGGGAAAAATAAAAGAGGGGGAAAAAAGGGGGAAAAAAAAGGGGAAAAAAAAGAGGGGAAAAAAAGAGGGGAAAATAAAAGGGGAAAAATAAAGGGGAAAAAAAAGGGGGAAAAAAAAGAGGAAAAAAAGAGGGGAAAAAAAGGGGAAAAAAAGGGGAAAAAAAAGGAAAAAAAAGAGGGGGGGAAAAAAGGGGGGAAAAAAAAGAGGAAAAAAAAGAGGGGAAAAAAGAGGGGAAAAAAAAGGGGAAAAAAAAGAGGGAAAAAAAGGGAAAAAAAAGAGGGGGGGAAAAAAAAGAGGAAAAAAAAAGGGGGAAAAGAAAAAAAAAGGGGGGAAAAAAAAGAGGGGAAAAAAAAAGAAAAGAGGGGAAAAAAAAGAAAAAGGGAAAAAAAAAGGGGGAAAAAAGAGGGGAAAAAAAGGGGGGAAAAAAGGGGAAACAAAAGGGGAAAAAAAGGGGAAAAAAAAGGGGAAAAAAAAAAAGAGAAAAAAAAAGGAAAAAAAAAGGGGGAAAAAGAGGGGGAAAAAAAAGAGGGGAAAAAAAAAAAAGAGAAAAAAAAAAAAAAAAAAGAGAAACCGTAGATTTTTATTTATGAGTTTTAAAAACACTAAAAGAGAGGGGTGCTCTCTGTGCAGGCCCTCAGTTCAAGCTGCACCCTTGGGTGCCAGGAAGGTCAATTTTCCCCCCAGTTATTTCTGATTCCTCTCGCTCTGCCAGGCGTCATTTCCGACTCCTCCTGCTCGCCACATCATCAGCACCCCGGGGAGAAAGGGAAAATCCCACTTTCCCACCCCAAATCCCCGTTATTCCCACTCAGGGCAAGATGGCAAACCTGTTTTTTTCCCTCCCCTGGTCCTCCCATCGCTGCTTGTACCGAGAATTTACAGCTGCCGGCGTAAATGGAAAGGGTGGAAATTGTCATTTTCGTTAATTTACGTGGCTTTTCTTGGTGATTTTCTGCACCTCGAAGCTTGGGGTGATGATTCATTTTCCCTCTGCCAAGCTCAGCAGCTGGGACCACGACTGATTGGTGATCGATTGGTGATTGATTGGTGATTAATTGGTGATCGATCAGTGCAACTTCTTGCTGGAAGAGAGGGCTCATCAGCTTTTTGTGGGGTTTTTTAGGGGGGAAAAGTGTGACAGGAGGGGTTTGGGGTGTGGCTGGAAGGTTGGAATTCCAGAATTCCCCCATCAGGAGGGAAAAACCGGGAATGTTTGTTCCATCGGTGACCTGGGAATGTTCAGCAGCACCCGCGGGGTTTAATCAGGAAAAAAAATCCGGCTGAGATTCCATCAGAACCCAGAAAATCGGCAGAAATCTGGTGGGAAACATCCAGGAGGAGGGGCTTGTTCCCCGACCCCCCACCCTCAGCTTTTAACCTGCTTTTCTTTTAGGGACAAGGCGTGAAAAACCCTTTATCAGCAGGGTTTTGACCCCTAAAAATCCCTAAAAATCAAAAGAAAAACCCTCAGGACTGGGGGTTTTTTTCCAGTGGGGTTTTTTTCCCAGCAGGGTTTTTTTTTTAGGGCCGTGGTTCTTTGTGCCCCTTTGCCCACCCCAAGCAGTGCTGATTTTTCCTCCTCACTCCAAATTCCCACCCCTTTTCCGAGCCGACCCTCCAGGAAAAATCAAACCACCCCAATCATTTCCAGTTTGGGGTGGTTTGGGATTTATTTGGGGGTTTTTTTTGGGGTAGCATTAAAAAAACTTTCTGGTGTTTTTGGCTCATTTTGGGAACTTCTCCCACTCCAAAACTTTCTCCAGTGCCACTCTGCTGGCACCCAAACCCCAAACCCACCCCCCCTGATGGGTTCTGATGAAACAAGGACGTGTAAATTAAAAAGGGTTTCTTCTTTTTTCCCTTTTGGGATGGAAAGGATCAGCGCAATTTCCCTGTAAGTTCCTTTTGTAGGATTTTTTTTTTTTTCCCCCCCCCCATCTGGTTGGGGTTTTTTTTTTTTTTTTGTAGGGTTTAGTTTGTGAGATGAAAATAATTCCCCCCTCGTTGTAGATGAACTTTTCCTCCCGGTTTCTGTAACGAGAGGATGGGTTGGGGTTTTTTTTTTTTTTTGATTAAAAAAAAAAAAGGAAAAAAAAAAAAAAAAAGGGGTAAAAAAACTGTCGGCGTTTGGGTTTTTTTTTTGGGGGGGGGGTATTGGGAAGGTTTTGGGGTTTTGGGGGTGCTGGGTGGGTTTTAGGGTGCTGGGAAGGTTTTGGGGTGCTGGAAAGTTTTGTGGGGTGGGTGCTGGGTGGGTTTTGGGGTGCTGGGTGGGTTGGGGGTGCTGGAAAGGTTTTGGGGGTGCTGGGTGGGTTTTGGGGTTTTGGGGGTGCTGGGTGGGTTTTGGGGGTGCTGGGTGGGTTTTGGGGTTTTGGGGGTGCTGGGTGGGTTTTGGGGTTTTGGGGGTGCTGGGTGGGTTTTGGGGGTGCTGGGTGGGTTTTGGGGGTGCTGGGTGGGTTTTGGGGTGCTGGGTGGGTTTTGGGGTGCTGGAAAGGTTTTGGGGGTGCTGGAAATGATTGGAGGGTGCTGGAAAGGTTTTGGGGGGTGCTGGGTGGGTTTGGGGGATTCTGGAAATGTTTTTGGGGTGCTGGAAAGGTTTTGGGGTGCTGGGTGGGTTTTGGGGTTGCTGGGTGGGTTTGGGGGGTGCTGGAAATGTTTGGGGGATTCTGGAAATGTTTTGGGGGTTCTGGAAATGATTGGAGGGTGCTGGAAAGGTTTTGGGGGGTGCTGGGTGGGTTTGGGGGATTCTGGAAATGTTTTTGGGGTGCTGGAAAGGTTTTGGGGTGCTGGGTGGGTTTTGGGGTTGCTGGGTGGGTTTGGGGGGTGCTGGAAAGGTTTGGGGGATTCTGGAAATGTTTTGGGGGTTCTGGAAATGATTGGGAGATACTGGAAAGGTTTTGGGGGTGCTGGGTGGGTTTTGGGGGTGCTGGGTGGGTTTTGGGGGTGTTGGGTGGGTTTTGGGGTGCTGGGTGGTTTTGAGGGTGCTGGGTGGGTTTGGGGGATTGTGGAAATGTTTTTGGGGTGCTGGAAAGGTTTTGGGGTTGCTGGGTGGGTTTTGGGGTGCTGGGTGGGTTTGGGGGGTGCTGAAAAGGTTTTGGGGGTGCTGGGTGGGTTTTAGGGATACTGGGAATGATTGGGGGATACTGGAAAGGTTTTGGGGTGCTGAGTGGGTTTTGGGGTGCTGGAAAAGTTTGGGGGGTGCTGGAAAGGTTTTGGGGGATTCTGGAAATATTTTGGGGTGCTGGAAATGTTTTGGGGTGCTGGAAAGGTTTTGGGGTGCTGGGTGGGTTTTGGGGGGTGCTGGGTGGGTTTTGGGGTTGCTGGAAATGTTTTGGGGTGCTGGAAAGGTTTTGGGGTGCTGGAAAGGTTTTGGGGGTGCTGGGTGGGTTTTGGGGTTGCTGGGTGGGTTTTGGGGTTTTGGGGGTGCTGGGTGGGTTTTGGGGTTTTGGGGGTGCTGGGTGGGTTTTGGGGTTGCTGGGTGGGTTTTGGGGTTTTGGGGGTGCTGGGTGGGTTTTGGGGTTTTGGGGGTGCTGGGTGGGTTTTGGGGGTGCTGGGTGGGTTTTGGGGTTTTGGGGGTGCTGGGTGGGTTTTGGGGGTGCTGGAAATGTTTTGGGGTGCTGGAAAGGTTTTGGGGTGCTGGAAAGGTTTTGGGGGTGCTGGGTGGGTTTTGGGGTTGCTGGGTGGGTTTTGGGGTTTTGGGGTTGCTGGGTGGGTTTTGGGGGTGCTGGGTGGGTTTTGGGGTTTTGGGGGTGCTGGGTGGGTTTTGGGGGTGCTGGAAAGGTTTGGGGGTGCTGGGTGGGTTTTGGGGTTTTGGGGATGCTGGGTGGGTTTTGGGGGTGCTGGAAAGGTTTGGGGGTGCTGGGTGGGTTTGTGGGGTGCTGGAAAGGTTTTGGGGTGCTGGAAATGTTTTGGGGTGCTGGGTGGGTTTTGGGGGGTGCTGGAAAGTTTTGGGGTCCTGGAAAGGTTTGGGGGGTTCTGGAAATGTTTTTGGGGTGCTGGAAAGGTTTTGGGGTGCTGGGTGGGTTTTGGGGTTGCTGGGTGGGTTTGGGGGGTGCTGGAAAGGTTTGGGGGATTCTGGAAATGTTTTGGGGGTTCTGGAAATGATTGGGAGATACTGGAAAGGTTTTGGGGGTGCTGGGTGGGTTTTGGGGGTGCTGGGTGGTTTTTGGGGTGCTGGGTGGGTTTTGGGGGTGCTGGGTGGTTTTGAGGGTGCTGGGTGGGTTTTGGGGGTGTTGGGTGGGTTTTGGGGTGCTGGGTGGTTTTGAGGGTGCTGGGTGGGTTTGGGGGATTGTGGAAATGTTTTTGGGGTGCTGGAAAGGTTTTGGGGTTGCTGGGTGGGTTTTGGGGTGCTGGGTGGGTTTGGGGGGTGCTGAAAAGGTTTTGGGGGTGCTGGGTGGGTTTTAGGGATACTGGGAATGATTGGGGGATACTGGAAAGGTTTTGGGGTGCTGAGTGGGTTTTGGGGTGCTGGAAAAGTTTGGGGGGTGCTGGAAAGGTTTTGGGGGATTCTGGAAATATTTTGGGGTGCTGGAAAGGTTTTGGGGTGCTGGAAAGGTTTTGGGGTGCTGGAAAGTTTTTGGGGGATGCTGGGTGGGTTTTGGGGGTGCTGGGTGGGTTTTGGGGTTGCTGGAAATGTTTTGGGGTGCTGGAAAGGTTTTGGGGTGCTGGAAAGGTTTTGGGGGTGCTGGGTGGGTTTTGGGGTTGCTGGGTGGGTTTTGGGGTTTTGGGGGTGCTGGGTGGGTTTTGGGGTTTTGGGGGTGCTGGGTGGGTTTTGGGGGTGCTGGGTGGGTTTTGGGGTTTTGGGGGTGCTGGGTGGGTTTTGGGGTTTTGGGGGTGCTGGGTGGGTTTTGGGGTTGCTGGGTGGGTTTTGGGGTTTTGGGGGTGCTGGAAAGTTTTGTGGAGTGGGTGCTGGGTGGGTTTTGGGGTTGCTGGGTGGGTTTTGGGGGTGCTGGGTGGGTTTTGGGGGTGCTGGGTGGGTTTTGGGGGTGCTGGGTGGGTTTTGGGGTTTTGGGGGTGCTGGGTGGGTTTTGGGGGTGCTGGGTGGGTTTTGGGGGATGCTGGGTGGGTTTTGGGGATACTGGAAAGGTTTGGGGTTGCTGGGTGGGTTTTGGGGTTGCTGGGTGGGTTTTGGGGTTTTGGGGGTGCTGGGTGGGTTTTGGGGTTTTGGGGGTGCTGGGTGGGTTTTGGGGTTTTGGGGGTGCTGGGTGGGTTTTGGGGGTGCTGGGTGGGTTTTGGGGTTTTGGGGGTGCTGGGTGGGTTTTGGGGGTGCTGGGTGGGTTTTGGGGTTTTGGGGGTGCTGGGTGGGTTTTGGGGGTGCTGGGTGGGTTTTGGGGTTGCTGGAAATGTTTTGGGGTGCTGGAAAGGTTTTGGGGTGCTGGAAAGGTTTTGGGGGTGCTGGGTGGGTTTTGGGGTTGCTGGGTGGGTTTTGGGGTTTTGGGGTTGCTGGGTGGGTTTTGGGGTTTTGGGGGTGCTGGGTGGGTTTTGGGGGTGCTGGGTGGGTTTTGGGGTTTTGGGGGTGCTGGGTGGGTTTTGGGGTTTTGGGGGTGCTGGGTGGGTTTTGGGGTTTTGGGGGTGCTGGGTGGGTTTTGGGGGTGCTGGGTGGGTTTTGGGGTGCTGGGTGGGTTTGGGGTCGCTGGGTGGGTTTTGGGGGTGCTGGGTGGGTTTGGGGGATTCTGGAAATGTTTTGGGGTGCTGGAAAGGTTTTGGGGTGCTGGAAAGGTTTTGGGGTGCTGGAAAGGTTTTGGGGGTGCTGGGTGGGTTTTGGGGTTGCTGGGTGGGTTTGGGGGATTGTGGAAATGTTTTTGGGGGTGCTGGAAAGGTTTGGGGGTTCTGGAAAGTTTTGGGGGGTGCTGGGTGGGTTTTGGGGTGCTGGGATGGTTTGGGGGATACTGGAAATTATTGGGGGATACTGGAAAGGTTTTGGGGTGCTGGGCGGGGTTTGGGGTGCTGGGTGGGTTTTCGGGGTGCTGGAAATGTTTTGGGGGTGTTGGGTGGGATTGGGAGGGGCTGGAAAGGTTTTGGGGGTGCTGGGTGGGTTTTGGGGGGTGCTGGGTGGGTTTGGGGGATTCTGGAAAGGTTTTGGGGGTGCTGGGTGGGTTTTGGGGATATTGGAAATGATTGGGGTTGTTGGGTGGGTTTGGGGGATACTGGAAATGATTGGGAAATACTGGAAAGGTTTTGGGGGATTCTGGAAAGGTTTGGGGGATTCTGGAAAGGTTTGGGGGTGCTGGGTGGGTTTTGGGGTGCTGGGTAAGTTGGGGGGTGCTGGAAAGGTTTTGGGGTGCTGGAAGGGGTTGGGGGGATACTGGGTGGGTTTTAGGGATACTGGGTGGGTTTTAGGGATACTGGGTGGGTTTTAGGGATACTGGGAAGGTTTTGGGGGATACTGGGAAGGTTTTGGGGGATACTGGGAAGGTTTTGGGGGATACTGGGAAGGTTTTGGGGGTGCTGGGTGGGTTTGGGGGATACTGGGTGGGTTTTAGGGATACTGGGAATGACTGGGGGGTACTGGGAAGGACTGGGGGGTACTGGGAAGGACTGGGGGATACTGGGAAGGACTGGGGGGTACTGGGCAGGACTGGGGGGTACTGGGAAGGACTGGGGGGTACTGGAAGGACTGGGGGATACTGGGAAGGACTGGGGGGTACTGGGCAGGACTGGGGGGTACTGGGCAGGACTGGGGGGTACTCGGAAGGACTGGGGGGTACTGGGAAGGACTGGGGGGTACTGGGAAGGACTGGGGGATACTGGGAAGGACTGGGGGATACTGGGAAGGACTGGGGGATACTGGGAAGGACTGGGGGATACTGGGCAGGACTGGGGGGTACTGGGCAGGACTGGGGGGTACTGGGAAGGACTGGGGGGTACTGGGAAGGTTTGGGGGATACTGGGAAGGACTGGGGGGTACTGGGAAGGTTTGGGGGGTACTGGAAAGGTTTGGGGTGCACTGGGAAGGACTGGGGGGTACTGGGAAGGACTGGGGGGTACTGGGAAGGACTGGGGGGTACTGGGAAGGACTGGGGGGTACTGGGAAGGACTGGGGGATACTGGGAAGGTTTGGGGGATACTGGGAAGGACTGGGGGGTACTGGGATGGACTGGGGGGTACTGGGAAGGACTGGGGGGGACACTGGGCAGGACTGGGGGATACTGGGAAGGACTGGGGGATACTGGGAAGGTTTGGGGGATACTGGGAAGGACTGGGGGATACTGGGAAGGACTGGGGGGTACTGGGCAGGACTGGGGGGTACTGGGCAGGACTGGGGGGTACTGGGAAGGACTGGGGGGTACTGGGAAGGACTGGGGGGTACTGGGAAGGACTGGGGGGTACTGGGCAGGACTGGGGGATACTGGGAAGGACTGGGGGGTACTGGGCAGGACTGGGGGGTACTGGGAAGGACTGGGGGGTACTGGGAAGGACTGGGGGGACACTGGGCAGGACTGGGGGATACTGGGAAGGTTTGGGGGATACTGGGAAGGACTGGGGGGTACTGGGCAGGACTGGGGGGTACTGGGAAGGACTGGGGGATACTGGGAAGGACTGGGGGGTACTGGGAAGGACTGGGGGGTACTGGGAAGGTTTGGGGGATACTGGGAAGGACTGGGGGGTACTGGGAAGGACTGGGGGATACTGGGAAGGACTGGGGGGTACTGGGAAGGACTGGGGGGTACTGGGAAGGACTGGGGGATACTGGGAAGGACTGGGGGATACTGGAAAGGTTTGGGGGGTGCTGGGAAGGACTGGGGGATACTGGGCAGGACTGGGGGATACTGGGAAGGACTGGGGGGTACTGGGAAGGTTTGGGGGATACTGGGAAGGACTGGGGGGTACTGGGATGGACTGGGGGGTACTGGGAAGGACTGGGGGGACACTGGGCAGGACTGGGGGATACTGGGAAGGACTGGGGGATACTGGGAAGGTTTGGGGGATACTGGGAAGGACTGGGGGATACTGGGAAGGACTGGGGGGTACTGGGAAGGACTGGGGGGACACTGGGCAGGACTGGGGGATACTGGGAAGGACTGGGGGGTACTGGGAAGGACTGGGGGGACACTGGGCAGGACTGGGGGATACTGGGAAGGACTGGGGGGTACTGGGCAGGACTGGGGGGTACTGGGCAGGACTGGGGAGGGGAGGGGAAGGGAGGGGGAGGGGGAGGGGTGGGGAGGGGTGGGGGGTTCCAGCAGATGGCCGGGCTGGCCGAGGGGGTCTCACAGCCCCCCCAGCTGCTCTGGGGGAGACCCCAACCCCTCCCTCCGGACAGCGGGGGGGCCGCGAGGGACGCGGTGACAGCAGCTGGGAGTGACAGATGGTGGTGACAATGAGAGGGGTCTGGGGGAGGGGGAGGGGGTGGGGAGGGGTCTGGGGGGGGAGGGGGGAGGGGTCTGGGGGGAGGGGGAGGGGTGGGGAGGGGTCTGGGGGAGGGTGAGGGGTCTGGGGGGCAGGGGAGGGGTTTGGGGGGATGGGGAGGGGTCGGGGGGGGGCAATTAAAATTGAATTTCTAAAAGGCAAGATAAATATTAATCATCACCCCCTCCCCACTCCATCCTCCCCCTCCCCACTCCATCCTCCCCCTCCCCCCCATCACCCCCTCCCCACTCCATCCTCCCTCTCCCCTCTCCCTCCACCCTCCCCTCCCCCCCATCACCCCCTCCCCACTCCATCCTCCCTCTCCCCTCTCCCTCCACCCTCCCCTCCCCCCCATCACCCCCTCCCCACTCCATCCTCCCTCTCCCCTCTCTCTCCTCACCCCCATCACCCCCTCCCGTCTCCCCCACCCCCCTCCCCACTCCATTCACCCTCTCCCCTCCCCATCTTCCCTCTCCCCTCTCCATCATCCCCTTCCTCATCCCCATCACCCCCTCCCCTCTCCCCATCACCCCCTCCCCATCTTCCCTCTCCCCACCCCATCCTCCCCCTCCTCACCCCCCATCACCCTCTCCATCCTCCCCCTCGTCCCCTCCATCAACCCCTCCCCACCTCATCCTCCCCCTCCCTCCCCCTCCCATCACCCCCTCCCCACTCCATCCTCCCCCTCTTCACCCCCATCACCCCCTCCCTGATCCATCTCCCCTCTCCCCACTCCCTCCTCCCCCTCTTCACCCCCATCACCCCCTCCCTGATCCATCTCCCCTCTCCCCACTCCATCCTCCCCCTCCTCACCCCCATCACCCCCTCCCTGATCCATCTCCCCTCTCCCCTCTCCCTCCTCCCCCTCTTCACCCCCATCACCCCCTCCCTGATCCATCTCCCCTCTCCCCACTCCATCCTCCCCCTCTTCACCCCCATCACCCCCTCCCTGATCCATCTCCCCTCTCCCCACTCCCTCCTCCCCCTCCTCACCCCCATCACCCCCTCCCTGATCCATCTCCCCTCTCCCCACTCCATCCTCCCCCTCTTCACCCCCATCACCCCCTCCCTGATCCATCTCCCCTCTCCCCCACTCCATCCTCCCCCTCTTCACCCCCATCACCCCCTCCCTGATCCATCTCCCCTCTCCCCACTCCCTCCTCCCCCTCTTCACCCCCATCACCCCCTCCCTGATCCATCTCCCCTCTCCCCACTCCCTCCTCCCCCTCTTCACCCCCATCACCCCCTCCCTGATCCATCTCCCCTCTCCCCACTCCATCCTCCCCCTCTTCACCCCCATCACCCCTCCCTGATCCA
Organism: Pyrocephalus nanus; assembly: GCA_038380795.1. Classification (NCBI taxonomy): domain Eukaryota; kingdom Metazoa; phylum Chordata; class Aves; order Passeriformes; family Tyrannidae; genus Pyrocephalus; species Pyrocephalus nanus. Next base: position 785,479 of record CM076263.1, on the reverse strand, counting down.
TCTCCCCTCTCCCCACTCCATCCTCCCCCTCTTCACCCCCATCACCCCCTCCCTGATCCATCTCCCCTCTCCCCACTCCATCCTCCCCCTCTTCACCCCCATCACCCCCTCCCTGATCCATCTCCCCTCTCCCCACTCCATCCTCCCCCTCTTCACCCCCATCACCCCCTCCCTGATCCATCTCCCCTCTCCCCTCTCCATCCTCCCCCTCTTCACCCCCATCACCCTCTCCCCTCCCCATCCTCCCTCTCCCCTCCCCCTCCTCACCTCCATCACCCCATCACCCCCTTCCCTCTCCCCATCTTCCCCCTCCCCACCCCATCCTCCCTCTCCCCACCCCATCACCCCCATCACCCCCTCCCCATCCTCCCTCTCCCCACCCCATCCTCCCCCTCCTCACCCCCATCACCCCCTCCCCACCTCATCTTCCCCTCCATCACCCCACCACCCCCTCCCCTCCCCCTCCTCCCCTCCATCACCCCACCACCCCCTCCCCTCACCCTCATCACCCTCTCCCCTCTCCCCATCCTCCCTCTCCCCTCTCCCTCATCCCCCTCCTCACCTCCATCACCCCCTTCCCTCTCCCCATCTTCCCCCTCCCCACCCCATCCTCCCTCTCCCCTCTCTCTCGTCACCCCCATCACCCCCATCACCCCCTCCCCTCACCCCCATCACCCCCTCCCCTCTCCATCCACCCTCTCCCCTCTCCCCATCCTCCCCCTCCTCCCTCCATCACCCCCTCCCCACCCCATCCTCCCTCTCCCCTCTCCCCATCTTCCCTCTCCCCTCTCCCTCATCCCCCTCCTCACCTCCATCACCCCCTCCCCTCTCCATTCACCCTCTCCCTCTCCCCATCCTCCCTCTCCCCATCTTCCCTCTCCCCTCTCCCTCATCCCCCTCCTCACCTCCATCACCCCCTCCCCTCTCCCCATCACCCCCTCCCCACCTCATCCTCCCCCTCCTCCCTCCATCACCCCCTCCCCTCCCCATCTTCCCCCTCCCCTCTCCCCCACCCCCCTCCCCACTCCATTCACCCTCTCCCCTCTCCCTCCACCCTCCCCTCACCCCCATCACCCCCTCCCTGATCCATCTCCCCTCTCCCCACTCCATCCTCCCCCTCTTCACCCCCATCACCCCCTCCCTGATCCATCTCCCCTCTCCCCACCCCATCCTCCCCCTCCTCACCCCCATCACCCCCTCCCTGATCCATCTCCCCTCTCCACTCCACTCCTCCCCCCTCCTCACCCCCATCACCCCCTCCCTGATCCATCTCCCCTCTCCCCACTCCATCCTCCCCCTCCTCACCCCCATCACCCCCTCCCTGATCCATCTCCCCTCTCCCCACTCCATCCTCCCCCTCTTCACCCCCATCACCCCCTCCCTGATCCATCTCCCCTCTCCCCACTCCATCCTCCCCCTCCTCACCCCCATCACCCCCTCCCTGATCCATCTCCCCTCTCCCCTCTCCCTCCTCCCCCCCATCACCCCCATCACCCTCTCCCCTCCCCATCCTCCCTCTCCCCTCCCCCTCCTCACCTCCATCACCCCATCACCCCCTCCCTTCTCCCCATCACCCCCTCCCCACTCCCTCCACCCTCTCCCCACCCCATCACCCCCATCACCCCCTCCCCATCCTCCCTCTCCCCACCCCATCCTCCCCCTCCTCCCCTCCATCACCCCCATCACCCCCCTCCCCACCCCATCCACCCTCTCCCCTCCCCATCTTCCCCTCCATCACCCCACCACCCCCTCCCCACCTCATCTTCCCCTCCATCACCCCACCACCCCCCTCCCCTCCCCCTCATCACCCTCTCCCCTCTCCCTCCACCCTCTCCCTTTCCCATCCACCCTTCCGTCCCTCCATCACCCCCTCCCCACTCCATTCACCCTCTCCCCTCTCCCCATCTTCCCTCTCCCCTCTCCCTCATCCCCCTCCTCACCTCCATCACCCCCTCCCCTCTCCCCATCACCCCCTCCCCACCTCATCCTCCCCCTCCTCCCTCCATCACCCCCTTCCCTCTCCCCATCTTCCCCCTCCCCTCACCCCCATCACCCCCTCCCCACTCCCTCCACCCTCTCCCCTCTCCCTCCACCCTCCCCTCACCCCTCCCTGATCCATCTTCCCTCTCCCCACCTCATCCTCCCCCCCATCACCCCCACCACCCCCTCGCCACCCCATCCCCCCCTCCCCACCTCATCCTCCCTCCCCCTCCCCCTCCCCTCTCCCCATCACCCCCTCCCCACCCCATCCACCCTCTCTCCACCCCATCCTCCCCCTCCTCACCCCCACCACCCCCTCCCCACCTCATCCTCCTCCTCCCTCCCCTCTCCCCCAACCCCCTCCCCTCCCCCCATCCCCCCTCCCCCACCCCCTCCTCCTCCACCCCTCTCCAACCTCCCCGACCCCCTCCCCTCCTCCTCCCGCCCCTCCCCCTCCCCCTCCCCCTCCCCTCCCCTCCCCCTCCCCTCCCGGCGGAGGCTGCGGGGCCGCAGAGCCCGCGCGGCCCGAACGATCCGCGCCCTCCGCCCTCTTTTTTGGGGGTTTTTTTCCCTTTTTCCTCATTTTTTGGTCATTTTTAACCCCTCCACTTGGGATACGGAGCCGATGCCGCTTTCCCGATCCGTTCCTGGCTGGAATTCCCGATCCATTCCCGGCTGGAATTCCCGATCCATCCTCGATTTCAATTCCGGATCCATCCCCGCTTGGAATTAATTCCTGATCCATCCACGGCGTAAATTCCCGATCCGTTCCCGCCTGGAATTCCCGATCCATCCTCGATTTCAATTCCGGATCCATCCCCGCTTGGAATTAATTCCCAATCCATTCCCAGCTGGGAATTCCCGATCCATCCCTGCTTGGAATTTGCTCGGAAGGTTCGTCTGCTCCTTTTCCTCCTTTTCCTCCTCCTCATTCCCAGCCATCCCAGAGCTCTTGGAATTTTCCTTCCCGAAGCTCCTCCAGGACCATTTTTTTGTTTTGTTTTGTTTTGTTTTTTTTCCCAGCTGGAATCCTTGGAAATAAAAAATCCCGGGAAGGGAAGGGTTAATCCCTGAATCCTGGGAAAAGAAGCCATGGAGCTGCAGGGGCCGGGAAATGAATCCCTGAATCCCGGGAAATGAATCCCTGAATCCCAGGGAAAGGATCCTTGGAGCTCCAGGCTCTGGGAAATGAATCCCTGAATTCCAGGAATTGCATCCCTAAATCCCAGGAATTTCATCCCTGAATCCTTGGAGCTCCAGGCCCTGGAATTGCATCCCTAAATCCCAGGAACTTCATCCCTAAATCCCAGGAACTTCATCCCTAAATCCCAGGAATTTCATCCCTAAATCCCAGGAACTCCATCCCTAAATCCCAGGAATTGCATCCCTAAATCCCAGGAACTTCATCCCTAAATCCCAGGAATTGCATCCCTAAATCCCAGGAACTTCATCCCTAAATCCCAGGAACTCCATCCCTAAATCCCAGGAACTTCATCCCTAAATCCTTGGAGCTCCAGGCCCTGGAATTGCATCCCTAAATCCCAGAAACTTCATCCTTAAATCCCAGGCATTTCATCCCTAAATCCCAGGAACTTCATCCCTAAATCCCAGGAACTTCATCCCTAAATCCCAGGAATTTCATCCTTGAATCCTTGGAGCTCCAGGCCTTGGAATTTCATCCCTAAATCCCAGGAACTCCATCCCTAAATCCCAGGAACTTCATCCCTAAATCCCAGGAACTCCATCCCTAAATCCCAGGAATTTCATCCCTAAATCTCAGGAACTCCATCCCTAAATCCCAGGAACTTCATCCCTAAATCCTTGGAGCTCCAGGCCCTGGAATTGAATCCCTGAATTCCAGGAATTTCATCCCTGAATCTCAGGAACTCCATCCCTGAATCCTTGGAGTTCCAGGCCCTGGAATTTCATCCCTAAATCCCAGGAACTCCATCCCTAAATCCCAGGAACTCAATCCCAAAATCCCAGGAATTTCATCCCAAAATTCCCTCTCCACCTGGAAAACCTCGGGATCTCCTCCCTCCAAAATCCCTCGGGAATAAAAACTCCTCCAAACCCTCCCTCTTTTTTTTTTCCCCCCCTCAATCCCAGAATTCCCTTTGGAAAAAAAAAAAGGAAAAAAAGGGATTGGATGCGAGGCCGGAATTCTCGGGATCCCCCTCTGGAATTATGGAACCCAATCCCGGCTGGATTTGATTCCCAAATTCCTGACCTTCCTCCTGGGCTTCTCCTTGGCTGCCCTTCCCTCTCCAGGTCCCGGTAAGTCCTTGGAATTCTTGGAATTTTTGGGATTCATGGAAAAAAAAAAAACCCGGACGTCCCTTTTTTTTTTTTTTTTTTGTTATTCCAGAGGTTTTTTTTTTTTTCCTGTTTTTTTTTTCCTGGGAAAAAAGAGAGAAAAGAGGGAAAATCAGGGGGGGAAAAGGGGGGGAAATTCCCGGTTTTTTTTGGGAGAATTCCCGGTTTTTTATGGGATTTTTAATGGGATTTTAGTGTGGAAAGAGGGGGGGAAATTCCCGGTTTTTGGGGGAGAATTCCCGATTTTTTTAATGGGATTTTTTGGGGGTTTCAGCTTGGAAAAAGGGGGGGGAAATTCCCGTTTTTTGTGGTTTTTTGGGGGGAGAAATTCCCATTTTTTTAATGGGACTTTAGCTTGGAAGGGGGGGGAGGGAAATTCCCAGGTTTTATGGTTTTTTTGGGATTGTTTTTTGGGGGGAAAAAAAAAGGGATTTCCTTGGGAATGAAGGAGTTTTTTTCCTTGGGAATTTTTTTCCAAGGGCAGGGAAAAAAAAAAGGGGAAAAAAAAGAGGGATTTATGGATGGAAAAAAAAAAACCAAAAAAACTGGGAAAAGTCGGGAAGTCGGGCTGGGAATTGGGGGAATTTCAGGGAATTTTGGGAAAACTGGGAGAGGGGGGAAAAAAAAGCTGGAAAAAGGGGGTGGAAAACACGAGGCGAGGGCAGAACAATGGGAACAACAAAAACCTCGGGAATGCCAAACAATGGGAATAAAAAAAAACCTCGGGAATGCCAAACAATGGGAATTAAAAAAACTCCCCTCTCTTTTTGTTTTCCCGGGATTAAAAAAAAAAAGTGGGAATTTTATGGGGAAATTTGGGATTTAAATCCCAGCCCTAAATGAGGGTTGGTTTTTTTTTTTTGGGAAGGAATTCCAGGCTTTGTTCTTTTCCAGAAAAAAGTGGGAAGAGCCTGGGAAAAAAAGAGGGATGGGGAGGTTTTGATTCCATCCGGATTTTCCAGAGGGATTTTTTCCTTGGAAAATCAACCCCCTTTTCCCACCTGGATCCCGAGGTTTTGATTCCCAAAGTTTTGATCCCAGTTTTTATTCCCAAAGTTTGGGATTCCCAAAGTTTTGATCCCATTTTTGATTCCCAAAGTTTTGATCCCATTTGGGATTCCCAAAGTTTTGATTCCCAAGATTTTTGATCCCATTTGGAATTCCCAAAGTTTGGATTCCCAAGTTTTAATCCCATTTTTTATTCCCAAAGTTCTGTGGGAACTTTGTGGGAATTCCTGGGGGAGGATCTTTGGGAATCATTTTGGGAATTTTCTGGGAATTTTGTGGGGATTCTGTGGGGATTTTGTGGGAATTTTATGGGAATGTTGTGGGAATTTTGGGGGGAATTTTGTGGGACTGTTCTGGGAATTTCTTTAGGAATTCTGTAAGAATTTTGTGGGAATTCTGTGGGGATTTTGTGGGAATTCTGTGAGAATTTTATGGGAATATTGTGGGAACTTTGTGACAATTTTATGGGAATTTTGTGGGAATTCTGTGGTGTATTTCTGTGGGAATTTCTGGGGAATTTTCTGGGAATTTTGTGGGGATTTTGTGGGAATTCTGTGGTGTATATCTGTGGCAATTTTATGGGAATTTTGGGGGAATTTTCTGGGAATTTTGTGGGAATTGTGTGGGAGTTTTCTGGGAATATTGTGGGAATTTCTTTAGGAATTCTGTGGGAATTTTGGGGGAATTTTCTGGGAATATTGTGGGAATTTCTTTAGGAATTCTGTAGGAACTTTATGGCCATTTCTTTAAGAATTTTATGGGAATTCTGTGAGAATTCTCTGACAATTCCCCGTCAATTTCACCTCACCCCCCTCTTAATTCCCAACAACCCCTCCCGCCCCCCTCCCTCAACATTCCCAAAATTCCCTTTTCCAGCCTCCCCCCTCTTCTCCTCCCTCCGCTTCCAACTGGAACCCTCGGACGTCACCGCCCCCCGCGGCTCCTCCGTGTCCTTCCACTGCTCCGCCCGCTCCGCCCGCGGCCCGCCCGCCATCCGCTGGCGCAAGGATTCCATCTACCTCAATTTACACCTGGACGAGCGGCGGGAACAGCTTCCCAACGGATCCCTGCTCATCCGAGAGCTCCTCCATTCCCGGCACCACAAACCGGACGAGGGGATTTACCAGTGCGAGGCTTCCCTGGAAAACATCGGAGCCATCGTCAGCAGGGCCGCCAAACTGAGCGTGGCGGGTGAGGAGTGGGGGAATTCTGGGAATTCTGGGAATTCTGGGCTGGGAATTGTGGGATTTGAGGTCAATTAGGTGGGAAATTGTCCATGGAAAAGATTGGAGTGGGAATAGGATGGGAATTTTGGGAGAAGGTCGAGTTGATGGTGGCGGGTGATCAGTTGGGAATTCTGGGAATTCTGGGGTGGGAATTGTGGGATTTAAGGTCAGTGAAGGGGTTGATTATCCATGGAAAGGTTTGGAGTGGGAATAGGATGGGAATTTTGGGAGAAGGTCGAGTTGAGGGTGGTGGGTGAGGAGGGGAATTCCCAGTGGGAATTTTGGGAATTCTGGGGTGGGAATTGTGGGATTTGAGGTCAATCAGGATGATAATTGTCCATGGAAAAGATTGGAGTGGAAATAGGATGGGAACTGTGGGAGAGGGTCGAGTTGACGGTGGCGGGTGATCAGTTGGGAATTCTGGGAATTCTGGGAATTCTGGGCTGGGATTTGATCCCAAAGAGGGGGATAATTGTCCATGGAAAAGATTGGAATGAGAATAGGATGGGAATTTTGGGAGAAGGTCGAGTTGACGGTGGCGGGTGATCAGTTGGGAATTCTGGGAATTCTGGGGTGGGAATTGTGGGATTTAAGGTCAATTAGATGGGAAATTGTCCAGGGAAAGGGAATTCCTAGTGGGGAATCCCAGGGATTATCCAAGGGAAGTTGATGGTGGCAGGTGAGGATGGAATTCCCAGTGGGAATTCTGGGAATTCTGGGGTGGGAATTGTGGGATTTGAGGTCAATCAGGATGATAATTTTCCATGGAAAAGTTTGGAGTGGGAATAGGATGGGAATTTTGGGAGAAGGTCGAGTTGAGGGTGGTGGGTGAGGAGGGGAATTCCCAGTGGGAATTTTGGGAATTCTGGGGTGGGAATTGTGGGATCTGAGGTCAATTAAGGGGTTGATTGTCCATGGAAAAGATTGGAGTGGGAAAATGATGGGAATTTTAGGGGGTAGCTTAAAATCCCTGTGGAAGAAATGGAGTGGAATTCCCAGTGGGAATTCTGGGAATTCTGGGTGGGAATTTTAGGATCATATCCTAATCAGGTGGATAACTATCCATGGAAAAGTTTAGAGTGGGAAAATGATGGGAATTTTTGGGGGGAGACCAAAATCTCTGTGGAAGGAATGGAGGGGAATTCCCAGTGGGAATTCTGGGAATTCTGGGGTGGGAATTGTGGGATTGGATGTCGATGAAGGGGTTGATTGTCCATGGAAAAGTTTGGAGTGGGAATAGGGTGGGAACTGGATGAGAATTTTGGGAGAAGGTCGAGTTGACGGTGGAGGGTGATCAGTTGGGAATTCTGGGAATTCTGGGGTGGGAATTGTGGGATTTGAGGTCAATTAGGTGGGAAATTGTCCAGGGAAAGGGAATTCCTGGTGGGAATTGTGGGATTGGAGCCCATGAATTATCCATGGAAAAGTTTGGAGTGAGAATAGGGTGGGAATTTTGAGGGGGAGGTCAAAATAAAAATAAAAATAAAAATAAAATAAAAATAAACATAAACATAAACATTAAAATTAAAAATTAAATAAAAATAAAAATAGAAATAAAATTAAAATTAAATATAAGATAAATATAAATTATTATAAAAATAAAAATAAAAATAAAATTAAATATAAATATAAGCTAAATCTAAATATAAATATGAAAATAATTATAAAATAATTATAAATTAATATAAAAATAAAAATAAAAATATAAATAAGTCTAAACATAAAAGAAAAATTAATATAAATAAAACAAAAATAAAACTAGAAATAAATATAAATAAAAATAGAAATAAAAATATAAATATAAATAAAATATAAATATAAATATAATTAAAATTATAAATATAAATAAAAATATGTATATAAACAAAATCTAAAAAAAGGTATAAATATGAAATTAAATATAAAATAAATATAAATTAATATAAAACTAAAAACTAAAAAATAAATTAAAATAAAAATAAATAAATATAAACATAAAATAAAATTAATTAATGTAACTAATTAATAATATAAAATAACATAAAAATAAAACTAGAAATAAATATAAATAACAATAGAAATCAAAAATATAAATATAAATATAAATATAAATATAAATATAAATATAAATATAAATATAAATATAAATATAAATTAAAAATAAAAATATAAATAAAAATAACAATAAAAATAGGAACAATAAGAACAAGAATTCCCAAATCCCCCCTTTTTTTCCCATTTTTCCAGCCCCTCTCCGTTTCCTGTCCCCGACCGACCCCGTCTCGGCTTTTCCGGGCGATCCCGTCCTGCTCCGTTGTCCTTTCCTGGGAGACCCCCCCGTCTTTATCCAGTGGCAAAAAAACCAGGAAAACATTCCCGGAATTCCCGAGTCCCATCCCGATTCCCGCCTCACCCTCCTGCCCTCGGGAACGCTGCAGATCCGCCGGATCCGGCCGGAAGATGCCGGAATTTACCGCTGCTTGATCGGGAACGCCGGCGGAATCCGGGCTGGGAATGACGCCCAGCTCAGGGTGCTGCCCGGTGAGTTTGGGAATTCTGGGAATTACGGGGAATTCTGTGGGATTTAATGGGAATTTCATGGAATTTTATGGAGAATTTTAGTGGGATTTTGCTGGGATTTCATGGAATTTTAGGAGAATTTCATGGAATTATCTGGATTCCCAAGGAATTTTATGGGGGTTCCCAGGGAATTTTATCCGGATCCCAAGGAATTCCAAGGAATTTTACCAGGATTTGGAGGTTTTTGCGGGGGGTTATCCCAATTTTTGGGGGTTGAATTCCCATGGATTCACCTTCAGAATCCCTTGGGAATATCCAGGATTTGCTTTATCCCATGTTTTTTCCCATGGAATTATCTGGATCCCATGGAATTTTAATGGGAATTTCATGGAATTACCGGGGATTCCATGGAATTATTACTGGGATTTGGAGGTTTTTGGGCTGGATTATCCCGATTTTTGGGGGGTTGGTTCCCAGTTCTTCCAATGGCATTTTACTGGGAATTCCAGAGATTTAGTGGGAATTTCAGGGAATTAGTGGGAATTCTAGGGAATCATTCTGATTTCCAGGGAATTTTAGTGGAATTTCATGGAATTTTGCCTGGAATTTTACCAGAATTCCAGGGAATTTTACCAGGATCTCATTGAATTTTGCCAGAATCCTAGGGAATTTTATTGGGATTCCCATGGAATTTTTATTGGGAATTCATGGAATTTTATCAAGATTTGGAGGTTTTTGAGGTGGGATATCCCAGTTTTTCCCATTTTTTGTCCCAGTTCTTCCCATGGAATTTTACTGGGAATTTCAGGGAATTACTGGGATTCTATGGAATTCTTGGAATTCTTTGGAATTATTGGGATTTCCAGGGAATTTTAGTGGAATCTCATGGAATTTTACCAGGATCCCATGGAATTTTAACAAGATTTTCATGGAATTACCGGGATTTTGGGTGGGTTATCCCAGTTTTTGGGGGGTTGATTCCCAGTTTTTCCCATGGAATTTTACTGGGATTCTATGGAACTACTGGGGATTCCATGGAATTTTGCTGGAATCCCATGGAATTTTACCGGAATTCCAGGGAATTTTACCAGAATTTAAAGGAATTTTACTGGAATTTCAAGGAATTTTACGGGAATTTAATGGAATTTTACCAGAATTCCAGGGAATTTTATCAGGATTCCATGGAATTTTACTTTAATTGCAGGAAATTTTTCTGGGATTCCAGGGAATTTTATCAGAATTCCAGGGAATTTTACTGGGATCCCATGGAATTATCCCGTGGAATTTTACTGGAATTTTATGGAATTTTACCAGAATCCCTTGGAATTTTACTGGAATTTAATAGAATTTTAATGGAATCCCATGGAATTTTAATGGAATCCCATGGAATTTTACCAGAATCTCATGGAATTTCCTCAAGATTCCATAGAATTTTACTGGAATTTCAAGGAATTTTACCAGAATCCCATGGAATTTTACCAGAATTTCAAGGAATTTTACTGGAATCCCATGGAATTTTACCAGAATCCCATGGAATTTTCTCAAGATTCCATAGAATTTTACTGGAATTACAAGGAATTTTACCAGGAATTCCATGGAATTTTACTGGAATTTCATGGAATTCTACCAGAATCCCATGAAATTTTACTGGAATTTAATAGAATTTTACTGGAATCCCATGGAATTTTACTGGAATTTAATAGAATTTTACTGGAATCCCATGGAATTTTACTGGAATTCCAGGGAATTTTACCAGAATTTAAAGGAATTTTACTGGAATTTCAAGGAATTTTACTGGAATTTAATGGAATTTTACAGGAATCCCATGGAATTTTCCCCTTGGGAATATCCAGAATTTCCATCATCCCATTTTCCCCCCCCCTTACCAAACCCCCCCCATCCCTTCCCAACCCCTTTTAGCAACATTCCCAAGCCATTTTCCCATGGAATTCTCTCTTTCCCGCCATTCCCAGATCCCGGCTTTCCTCGCCAGCCGCTTTTCCTACAAAAACCTTGGGATCAGGAGGTCCTGGAAGGCGGGAATGTGGTCCTGGAATGTTCTGCCGCCGGATTTCCCCCTCCCGTCATCACCTGGAGCCGAGGGGATCGAGCTCTTCCCACCAGGTATTCCCGGAATTTTCCAGGAAAATGGGAAAAAGGGAGGGTGGGAGGCTCATCCTGGAATTCCAGCTGGGAATATTCCCAGAAATTCCTTGGGAATTCCTTCCATTTTTTCCCATTGGAATAATTTTTCAATCCTGGAATAAAGCTGGAATTTCTTCCCCAGGAATTCCTGGAATTCCAGCCTGGAAAATTTCCCAAAAAATCCTTGGAATTCTTTCCAGGAATTTTATTCCCAATATTTTCCCATTGGAGTAATTTTTCCCCCTGGAATTTCTTCCCAAGGAATTCCCATTGGATGGAAAACTTTTCCTGGAATTCCAGCCTGGAATCTTCCCAGAAATTCCGTGGGAATTCCATCCCTAAAATCCCATTGGAATAATTTTCCAATCCTGGAATAAAGCTGGAATTTCTTCCCCAGGAATTCCTGGAATTCCAGTCTGGAAAACTCCCAAAAAATCCTCAGAATTCCTTAGAATTCCCAGGTTTTTTCCCATTGGATCCAATCCTGGAATTCTTTCCCATGGATTGGGAAAAGCCTGGAATTTCTTCCCCAGGAATTCCCAGAATTCCAGCCTGGAATTTTCAAAAAAATCCTTGGGAATTCCATCCCAAAAATCCCACTGGAATCATTTCCCGATCCTGGAATAAAGCTGGGATTTCTTCCCCAGGAATTCCTGGAATTCCAGCCTGGAATCTTCCCAGAAATTTCTTGGAATTCCTTCCAGGACTTTTATTCCCAGAAATCCTTGGAATTCCTTAAAATTCCCAGGTTTTTTCCCATTGGATCCAATCCTGGAATTCTTTCCCATGGATTGGGAAAAGCCTGGAATTTCTTCCCCAGGAATTCCCAGAATTCCAGCCTGGAATTTTCAAAAAAATCCTTGGGAATTCCATCCCAAAAATCCCACTGGAATCATTTCCCGATCCTGGAATAAAGCTGGGATTTCTTCCCCAGGAATTCCTGGAATTCCAGCCTGGAATCTTCCCAGAAATTTCTTGGAATTCCTTCCAGGACTTTTATTCCTGGGGAAGAAATCCCAGGTTTTTTCCCATTGGATCCAATCCTGGAATTCTTTCCTATGGCTTGGGAAAAACCTGGGATTTCTTCCCCAAGGAATTCCTGGAATTCCAGCCTGGAAAATTCCCAAAAAATCCTTGGAATTCCTTCCAGGACTTTTATTCCCAGAAATCCTTGGAACTCCTTAAAATTCCCAGATTTTTTCCCATTGGATCCAATCCTGGAATTCTTTCCCATGGATTGGGAAAAACCTGGAATTTTTTCCCCAGGAATTCCTGGAATTCCAGGCTGTAATATTCCCAGAAAATTCTTGGGAATTCCATCCCTAAAATCCCATTGGAATCATTTTCCAATCCTGGAATAAACCTGGAATTTCTTCCCAAGGAATTCCCGGAATTCCAGTCTGGAATAATTCCCAAAAAACCCTTGGAATTCCTTTCAGGACTTTTATTCCCAGAAATCCTTGGAATTCCTTAAAATTCCCAGATTTTACCCATTGTAATAATTCCCATCCAGTGGGAAAAACCTGGAATTTCTTCCCCAGGAATTCCAGCCTGGAATCTTCCCAGAAATTCCTTGGGAATTCCAGCCCTAAAATCCCATTGGAATAATTTCCCAATCCTGGAATAAACCTGGGATTTCTTCCCTAGGAATTCCTGGAATTCCAGTCTGGAATAATTCCCAAAAAATCCTTGGAATTCCTTTCAGGACTTTTATTCCCAGAAATCCTTGGAATTCCTTAAAATTCCCAGTTTTTACCCATTGTAATAATTCCCATCCAGTGGGAAAAACCTGGAATTTCTTCCCCAGGAATTCCAGCCTGGAATATTCCCAGAAATTCCTTGGGAATTCCAGCCCTAAAATCCCATTGGAATAATTTCCCAATCCTGGAATAAACCTGGAATTTCTTCCCTAGGAATTCCTGGAATTCCAGCCGGGAATATTCCCAGAAATTCCTTGGGAATTCCTTCCAGAAATTGTATCCCCATTTTTTTTCCCCATTGCAATAATTCCAATCCTGGAATAAACCTGGAATTTCTTCCCCCAAAAAATCCCATTAAATGGACGACTCATCCCGGAATTCCGTCCGGGAATATTCCCAGGAAATCCCTTGGGAATTCCACCCCTGAAATGGCCATTCCCGTTTTTCCAGCGGCGGTAAATTGCAGCTGCTGGGCGGGTCCCATCTCAGGATCTCCAACGTCAGCGAGGCCGACGACGGATCCTACACCTGCCACATCGGCATCGGCAACGGAGCCGCCAACGCCTCGGCATCCGCACGGATCAGGGTGCTGGGTCAGTCCTGGGGCTCATTAATCGAGTTATTAGTCATTATTTATTCATTAATAGTTATTAATTTATTAATTGAGTTATTGTTACTTATATAGTCATTGTTTATTAATTTATTTCCTAATTATTTCCTAATTGATGTATTAGGTAGTGCTGAGCCAACGCCTCGGCATCCGCACGGCTCAGGGTGCTGGGTCAGTCCTGGGGCTCATTAATCGAGTTATTATTTTATTATTAATTAATTAATTATTAATTAATTATTAATTATTTTAAATTGATTATTAATTATTATATATTAATTGGTTATTATTTTATTTCCTAATTATGTCCTACTTGACTTATTACTTATTAATGGCTTCATCTGTTGCTTATTAATTTCGTTATTATTTCTAAATTTATGAATGGATTTAGTTCTGAATTTATGCATTACTTTATTTCCTAATTTAGTTATTATTTCTTAATTGATTTCTTAATGGATTTCTTAATTGATTTCTTAATGCTTATTTCCTAATAGTTATTTCTTACTTTATGAATTAATTTCTTAATTGATTTATTTATTTATTAATGTATTTATTAATTGATTTATTAATGATGTGCTAATTTATTTTTAACGAGATATTAATAATACATTAATTATATATTAATTATATATTAATTGATTTGTTAATTTATATTTATTTTTTAATTTATATTTTTAAATTTATATTTATTTTTTATTTGTTATTGATTGATTTGTGAATTTATAAATTTATTTATTAATAGATTAATAATTTATTACTTAATTTATTTCCTAATTCATCAATTTCTTATTTCTTAATTTATTTACTGATTTATTTCTATCGTAATTGATTTCTTAGTTATGTGTTAATTTCTTTATCTGTTCTTTATTTATTCATTAATTTATTAATTGATTTCTTTCTTATATGATTTATTCATTTATTAGTTGACTTATTAATTAATTTGTTAATTGATTTCTTAATTGATTTAATAATGATTACTTAATTGACTTATTTATTTATTATATTTAATTAATATATTAATTATATATTATGTATTATATATTATATAATTACTATTTATTGAATTTATTAGGCTTTTATTAGTTTCCTAATTTTTTTTTTGTTGTTAGTTTATTAATTGAGTGAATTTACTAAGGTATTAATTTATGACTTTAGGATTTTATTTAGCTAAATTTATGCATTTATAAATTTATTAATGTACTAATTAACATTAATTTATGAATTTACAAATTAATGCATTTATGAATGTATTCATTTACGAAATTAAGAATTTAGGAATGTAATAATTTACCAATCTACGAATTAATTAACTTACTAATGCACTATTAATTTACTAAGTAATGAATTTATTACCGTAAGAATTTATTAATTAACAAAATAATGAATTTATTACCTTATGAATTTACCAATTTACGAATTAGTGAATTTAATAACTTACGAATTTACAAAAACTGTTGAGTTTATTAACTTACGACTTTTTTCATTTACAAAGTGATGAATTTATTAACTTATGAACTTACAAATAAATGAATCAATAATCAATGAATTAATAATAAATCGATAATAATTAATATGATTATTAATAATTAATAATTAATAATTAATAATTAATAGATTAATTAATTTTCTGTCCCGTCCCCAGTGCCGCCCTGGTTCGTGAGGCGCCCGTCGGACGTGTCGGCGCCGGCGGGCTCGGCCGTGGATCTGGAATGTTCCGTGGGCGGCCGCCCCTCCCCCACCCTGCGCTGGCTGAAGAACGGGGAGCTCCTGATCCCCGGCCCCGACTTCCAGATCCTCGTCAGTCACTAACCATCACTAATTAATCACTAATTACACTCCTGTCCTCCTTAGCCCGCTCAGTAGAGCCCGTTCGGTCGTGAATTGATGGTTAATGGGTGGTGAATTGATGGTAATTGATGGTAAATTGATGATTGAGAGAGAATGGATGGTGAATTGATGGTGAATTGATAATTGATGATTAATAGATGGTTAATTGATGGTGAATTGATGGTGAATTGATGGTAAATTGATAGTAAATTGATAATTGATGATTATACGATAGTTAATTGATGGTAAATTGATGGTAAATTGATAATTGAGAGATAATTGATGGTGAATTGATGGTGAATTGATGGTGAATTAATGGTAAATTGCTAACTGATGATTAATCGATAGTTAATTGATAGTAAATTGATGGTGAATTGATGGTAAATTAATAACTGATGGTGAATTGTTGGTTAATTGATGGTGAATTGATGGTGAATTAATGGTAAATTGATGGTAAACTGATAATTGATGGTGAATTGATGGTGAATTGATGGTAAATTGATGGTAAATTTATTGATGGTAAATTGATGGTGAATTGATGGTAAATTGATATTTGATGATTAATAGATAGTTAATTGATGGTGAATTAATGATGAATTGATGGTAAATTGACAATTGATGGTAAATTGATGGTGAATTGATAATTCATGATTAATAGATAGTTAATTGATGGTGAATTAATGATGAATTGATGGTAAATTGATGGTAAATTGATAATTAATGATTAATAGTTAATTGATGGTGAATTAATGATGAATTGATGGTAAATTGATGTTAAATTGATAATTAATGATTAATAGTTAATTGATGGTGAATTGATGGTGAATTAATGGTAAATTGATGGTAACTTGATGGTAAATTGATAATTAATGATTAATAGATAGTTAATTGATGGTGAATTGATGGTAAATTGATGGTTAATTCATGGTAAATTGATAATTAATGATTAATAGATAGTTAATTGATAGTGAATTGATGGTAAATTGATGGTAAATTGATAATTATCAATAGATAGTTAATTGATGGTGAATTGATGGTAAATTAATAACTGATGGTTAATTGATGGTGAATTGATGGTGGTGATGGTAAATTGATGGTAAATTGATAATTGATGATTAATAGGTGGTTAATTGATGCTGAATTGATGGTGAATTGATAATTGATGATTAATCGATAGTTAATTGATAGTTAATGGATGGTAAATTGATGGTAAATTAATAACTGATGGTTAATTGATGGTGAAGTGATGGTAAATTGATGGTAAATTGATAATTGATGATTAATAGGTGGTTAATTGATGCTGAATTGATGGTGAATTGATGGTAAATTGATGGTTAATTGATGGTAAATTGACGATTGATGGTTAATCGACAGTTAATTGATGGTGAATTGAAAGTAAATTGATGATAAATTGACAATTGATGGTGAATTGATGGTTAATTGATAATTGATAGTAAATTGATGGTTAATTGATGGTAAATTGATAAAATAGACGGTTAATTGATGGTGAAGTGATAGTTAATTAATGGTAAATTGATGATTGATGGTAAATTGATGGTAAATTGATGGTAAATTGATGGTAAATTCATAATTGATGATTAATAGATGGTGAATTGATGGTGAATTGATGGTGAATTGATGGTTATTGGATGGTAATAGATGGTTAATTGATGCTAAATTGATGATTGATGGTTAATTGATCGGTAATTGATGGTAAACTGATAATTGATGATTAATCGATAGTTAATTGATAGTGAATTGATGGTAAATTAATGGTAAATTAATAATTGATGGTGAATTGATGGTGAATTGATGGTGAATTGATGGTAAATTGATGGTTAATTGATGGTAAATTGACGATTGATGGTTAATCGACAGTTAATTGATGGTGAATTGAAAGTAAATTGATGATAAATTGACAATTGATGGTGAATTGATGGTAAATTGATGGTAAATTTATAATTGATAGTTAATTGATAGTGAATTGATGGTGAATTGATGGTAAATTGATGATTGATGGTTAATCAATAGTTAATTTATGGTGAATTGATGGTAAATTGATTGTAATTGATAATTGATGGTTAATCGGTGGTGAATTGATGGCAAATTTATAATTGATAGTTAATTGATGGTTAATTGATATTTAATTGATGGTAAATTGATAAAATAGATGGTTAATTGATGGTGAATTAATGGTGAATTAATGGTTAATTGAGGGTAAATTGATGACTGATGGTTAATCGATAGTTAATTGATGGAGAATTGATGGTAAATTGATGGTAAATTGATAATTGATGATTAATCGATGGTTAATTGATGGTAAATTATGGTAAATTAATAATTGATGGTTAATCGATTATTAACCATATAATAACATATATTAACCATCAAGTAATCAATGGTTAATTGATGGTAAATTGATGGTGAATTGATGGTGAATTGATAATTTATGATTAATTGATGGTAATTGATGCTGAATTGATGGTAAATTGAATATTGATAGTTAACAGATGGTTAATTGATGGTGAATTGATGGTGAATTAATGGTAAATTGATAATTGATGTTTAATTGATAGTTAACTGATGGTGACTTGATGGTCAATTGATGGTAAATTGATAATTGATGGTAATAGATGGTTAATTGATAGTTAATTGATGGTGAATTGATGGTAAATTGATAACTGATAGTTAATTGATAGTGAATTGATGGTGAATTGATGGTAAATTAATAATTGATGATTAATAGATAGTGAATTGATGGTGAATTAATGGTAAATTGATGGTAACTTGATGGTAAATTGATAATTAATGATTAATAGATAGTTAATTGATTCTGAATTGATGGTAAATTGATGGTAAATTGATAATTAATGATCAATAGATAGTGAATTGATGGCGAATTGATGGTAAATTGATGGTAAATTAATAATTGATGATTAATAGATAGTTAATTGATAGTGAATTGATGGTGAATTGATGGTTAATAGATGGTAATAGATGGTTATGTGATGGTAAATTGATGATTGATGGCTAATTGATGGTTACTTGATGGTTAATTGATTACTGATGGTTAATTGATGGTTAATTGATGGTGAATTGATGGTGAATTGATGGTAAATTGATGGTAAATTGATGATTGATGGTAAATAGATGGTAATTGATGGTTAATTGATGGTAAATTGATTACTGATGGTTAATTGATGGTGAATTGATGGTAAAGTGATGATGGTTAATCGATAGGTAATTGATGGTGAATTAATGGTAAATTGATAGTTAATTGATAATTGATGGTTAATCGATGATGAATTGATGGTAAATTGATAATTGATAGTTAATTGATATTTAATTGATGGTTAATTGATAAAATAGATGGTTAATTGATGGTGAATTGATGGTGAATTAATGGTTAATTGATGGTAAATTGATGATTGATGGTTAATCGATAGTTAATTGATGGAGAATTGATGGTAAATTGATGGTAAATTTATAATTGATGGTTAATAGATGGTGAATTGATGGCAAATTGATGGCAAATTGATAATTGATGGTTAATCGATAGTTAATTGATGGTTAATTGATGGTAAAACGATGATAAATTGATAATTGATGATTAATTGGTGGTAATTGATGGTGAATTGATGGTAAATTGATGGTAAATTGATAATTGATGGTTAATCGATTATTAACCATATAAAAACATATATTAAGCATCAATCAATGGTTAATTGATGGTAAATTTATAATTGATGGTTAATAGATGATAAGTGACGGTTAATTGATGATGAATTGCTGGTTAATTGCCGGTAAATTGCTGTTCCACCCGCAGGGGGACGGCACGTTGCGGATCGTGGGGCTGGTGCCGTCGGATCAGGGTTTTTATCAGTGCCTGGCGGAAAACGAGGCCGGAAATTCCCAAAGCAGCGCCCAACTCGTCATTGCCGAGCCAGGTGGGGCCCAACATTCCCAAAAACCCCGGGAATTCCCAAAAAAAAAACCGAGAATTCCCAAAAAATCTGGGAATTCCCAAAAAACCCCATGTAATTCCCAAAATATCTGGGAATTCTCAAAAAAACCCATGGAATACCCAAAAAATCCCATGGAATTCCCAAAAAAACCCCATGGAATTCCCAAAAAAAACCCCGGGAATTCCCAAAAAATCCGGGAATTCCCAAAAAAAACACCGGGAATTCCCAACAAATCCTGGGAATTCCCAAAAAATCCGGGAATTCCCAAAAAAAACCCCATGAATTCCCAAAAAATCCGGGAATTCCCAAAAATATCCTGGAATTCCCAAAAAATCTGGGAATTCCCAAAAAACCCCATGGAATTCCTAAAAACCCCGGGAATTCCCAAAAAATCTGGGAATTCCCAAAAAAACCCATGGAATTCCCAAAAAAACCAATGGAATTCCCAAAAAATCCAGGAATTCCCAAAAAAACCCCATGGAATTCCCAAAAAAACCCCCGGGAATTCCCAAAAAATCCGGGAATTCCCAAAAAAAAAACCGGGAATTCCCAACAAATCCTGGGAATTCCCAAAAAATCCGGGAATTCCCAAAAAAAACCCCATGAATTCCCAAAAGATCCGGGAATTCCCAAAAATATCCTGGAATTCCCAAAAAATCTGGGAATTCCCAAAAAACCCCATGGAATTCCTAAAAACCCCGGGAATTCCCAAAAAATCTGGGAATTCCCAAAAAAACCCATGGAATTCCCAAAAAAGCCCCGGGAATTCCCAAAAAATCCGGGAATTCCCAAAAAATCCGGGAATTCCCTAAAACCCCTGGGAATTCCAAAAAAAACCCAGGAATTCCCAAAAAATCTGAGAATTCCCCAAAAAATCCTGGAATTCCCCCCCAAAAAAATCTGGGAATTCTCAAAAAAATCTGGGAATTCCCAAAAAATCTGAGAATTCCCAAAAAAATCCTGGAATTCTCAAAAAAAAATCTGGGAATTCCCTAAAAAATCCGGGAATTCCTAAGAAAATCTGGGAATTCCCAAAAAACCCGGGAATTCCCAAAAATCTGGGAATTCCCAAAATTTTCCAGAAATTCCAAAAAAATCCTGGAATTTTTTTTTTCCCTGGAAAAACCTGGGATTTGGATCCCAAAAACTTCCAGGCTGGAAGGATTTATCCCAGAAAACAGAAAAAACGGGATCAAAATTCCAGGAAAAAGCGGGAATTCCGTAATTTCGCCCTAAATTGGGGGACTTTTTGCCTCTTCCCGATGGATATTCCCGTTTTTTTTTCCCGGATCAGCGGGGCCGGTGCCGTCGGCCCCTCGGGACGTGACCCCGGTGTCGGTGTCGAGTCGATTCATCCGCTTGGCTTGGAGGCCCCCGCTGGAATTTCCCGGGAATGAGGGCGGATACGTCGTCTACTACGCCAAGGAAGGGGAGGAAAGGTGGGAATTCTGGGAATTCTTGGGATTTGGGGGGGGAGGGAAGGGAAGGGAAGGGAAGGGAAGGTTTGGGAAGGGAAGGGAAGGGAAGGGAAGGGAAGGGAAGGGAAGGGAAGGGAAGGGAAGGGAAGGGAAGGGAAGGGAAGGGAAAAAGGGAAAAAGGGAAAAAGGGAAAAAGGGAAAAAGGGAAAAAGGAAAAAAGGAAAAAAGGAAAAAAGGAAAAAAGGGAAGAGGGAAGGGAAAAAGAGAAAAAGGGAAAAAGGGAAAAAGGGAAAAAGGGAAGGGAAAGAGGGGAGGGAAAAGGAAACAGGGAAGGGAAAAAGGAAGGGAAAAAGAAAATAGGGAATGGAAAAGGGAAGGGAGAAGGAAAAAGGAGAGGGAAAAAGGGAAGGGAAAAAGGAAAAAGGGAAAAGGAAACAGGGAAGGGAAAAAGGACGGGGAAAAAGGGAAGGGAGAAGGAAAAAGGGAAGGGAAAAAGGAAGGGAAAAAGAAAATAGGGAATGGAAAAGGGAAGGGAGAAGGAAAAAGGAGAGGGAAAAAGGGGAGGGAAAAGGGAAGGGAAAAAGAAACAGGGAAGGGAAAAAGGACGGGGAAAAAGGGAAGGGAGAAGGAAAAAGGGAAAAGGAAAAAGGGAAGGGAAAAGGGAAGGGAAAAAGAAAATAGGGAATGGAAAAGGGAAGGGAGAAGGAAAAAGGAGAAGGAAAAAGGGAGGGAAAAAGAAAATAGGGAATGGAAAAGGGAAGGGAGAAGGAAAAAGGGAAAAAGGGAAAAAGGGAAAAAGGGAAGGGAAAGAGGGGAGGGAAAAGGAAACGGAAGGGAAAAAGGGAAGGGAGAAGGAAAAAGGGAAAAAGGGGAAAAGGGAAGGGAAAAAGGGAAAAATGGGAACAGGGAAGGAAATGACGGGAATTCTTTTTCCCACAGGGAGCGGGCGCTGCGGATGGAGGGGGGAGGGGCAGGGGGTGGGGGAGGGGCAGGGAGTGGCCACCTGCAGCTGACGGTGGGCAACCTGCAGCCCCAGCAGCCCTACAGCTTCAGGGTGGTGGCCACCAACCAGTGGGGCCAGGGGGACACCTCCCCCACCATCAGCGTCACCACCCAGCCCGAGGGTGAGTCCGAAATTCCGGGAATTCTGGGGAATTCTGGGATGGGGAGAGATCAAAAATGGGGGGGGATTCCGGGGGTTTGGGGGATTGGAGATGGGGGGGGGGGGGGGGTAAATTGGGATGGCCCAGCTGGTGGGATGGTCTCTGATTGGTATTCCCGAGGTTTTCTGATTGATATTCCCAGAATTCTCTGCTTGAAATTCCAGAGAATCTCTGATTGATATTCCCAATTTTCTCTGCTTGATATTCCCAAGTTTCTCTGCTTGATATTCCCAATTTTCTCTGATTGATATTCCCAAGATTTTCTGGTTGATATTCCCAGGGTTCTCTGCTTGAGATTCCCAAGATTTTCTAATTGATACTCCCAAGATTTTCTGATTGATATTCCCAAATTTCTCTGCTAAATATTCCCAATTTTCTCTGACTGATATTCCCAAGTTTTTCTTATTGATATTCCCAAATTTCTCTGCTTGATATTCCCAATTTTCTCTGACTGATATTCCCAAGATTTTCTGATTGATATTCCAGAGAATCTCTGATTGATATTCCCAAGTTTCTCTGATTGGTATTCCCAAGATTTTCTGCTTGATATTCCCAAATTCTCTGCTTGATATTTCCAAGTTTCTCTGCTTGATATTCCCAAAATTCTCTGCTTGAAATTCCAGAGAATCTCTGATTGATATTCCCAAGTTTCTCTGCTTGATATTCCAAAGGTTTTCTGCTTGATATTCCCAAAGTTCTCTGCTTGATATTCCAAAGGTTTTCTGCTTGATATTCCCAAATTCTCTGCTAGACATTCCCAAATTCTCTGATTGATATTCCCAAGTTTTTCTGCTTGGTATTCCCAAGATTCTCTGCTTGATATTCCCAATTTTCTCTGCTTGATATTCCCAGTTTTCTCTGATTGATATTCCCAAGATTTTCTGCTTGATATTCCCAAATTCTCTGCTTGATATTCCTAATTTTCTCTGATTGATATTCCCAAATTCTCTGCTTGATATTCCCAAATTCTCTGCTTGATATTCCCAAGGTTTTCTGATTGATATTCCCAAGGTTTTCTGATTGATATTCCCAAGGTTTTCTGATTGATATTCCCAAGATTTTCTGCTTGATATTCCCAGGGTTCTCTGCTTGATATTCCCAATTTTCTCTGCTTGATATTCCCAAAATTTTCTGCTTGAGATTCCAGAGAATCTCTGTTTGATATTCCCAAGTTTCTCTGATTGGTATTCCCAAGTTTTTCTGCTTGATATTCCCAAATTCTCTGCTTGATATTCCCAAGTTTCTCTGCCATTCCCAAGTTTCTCCCACCCCATCCAGGACAATTCCCACTCTCTTTTTTCCCCCCAGTGCAAATTCCAGGGCCGGTGGAAAACCTTCGAGCCGTGGCCACTTCCCCGACTTCCCTCCTGATTTCCTGGGATCCTCCTTCCCACGGGAATGTTCCCATCCAGGGATACCGCCTGGTCCTCACCGACACCGCCACGGGCCGGGAACAGGTGGGATTTTAGGGATGGATCCCAAATTTCCTGGCTCCTGGGTGGGATTTTAGGGATGGATCCCAAATTTCCCCTCGGATTCCTGAGGGGGATATTTTTTGCTTCCTTGAAAATTCCGTTTATTCTAAAGAATTCTTTGATTTTCCTTCTTTTTCTTCCCCAAAATTCCTGGATTTTCCTCCCCAAAATCCCTTGATTTTCCTTCCTTTTCCTCCCCAAAATTCCTTCTTTTTCATCACCAAAATTCCTTCATTTTCCTCCCCAAAATTCCTTCATTTTCCTCCCCCAAATCCTTGGATTTTCCCTCCTTCTCCTCTCCCAAATTCCTTCATTTTCCTCCCCAAAATTCCTTCATTTTCCTCCCCAAAATCCCTTCATTTTCCTCCCTAAAATTCCTGGATTTTCCTCCCCCAAATCCCTTCATTTTCCTTCATTTTCCTCCCCAAAATTCCTTCATTTTCCTCCCCAAAATTCCTTCATTTTCCTCCCCAAAATCCCTTTATTTTCCTTCTTTTTCCTCCCCAAAATTCCTTCATTTTCCTCCCCAAAATCCCTTTATTTTCCTTCTTTTTCCCCCCAAAATTCCTTCATTTTCCTCCCCAAAATCCCTTTATTTTCCTTCTTTTCCCCCCCCAAAATTCCTTCCTTTTCCTCCCCAAAATTCCTGGATTTTCCTCCCCAAAATTCCTGGATTTTCCTTCCTAAAAATCCTTGGATTTTCCCCCCTTCTCCTCCCCCAAATTCCTTCTTTTTCCTTCCCAAAATTCCTTGATTTTCCTTCTTTTTCCTCCCCAAAATTCCTGGATTTTCCTCCCTAAAATTCCTTCATTTCCCCCCCCAAATTCCTTGATTTTCCATCCCACCATTCCCAACCCTTTTCCTATGAATTTTCCCATTTTCCCAGACCCTGGAATTGTCAGGAAATTCCCACATTTTGGAAAACCTCCGGAAATTCACGGAATATTCCTTAAAATTCCGTGCTTTCAACCGGCACGGAGCGGGAATTCCTTCGGAAGAGCTGAAAATCACCACCCTTTCCGACGGTAAATGATGGAATTCCGGGAATTCCCGGATTGGGAAAAGTGGGAATGTGGGGATTGGGAGGGTTCCTATCCTGGGAAAATCGGGAATTTGGGATTTCCTTTGGGAATTTGGGCTCCAATTCCCATTTTAGGGGAATTCCTGGAATTCCTGGGATTTTGGGGAATTCCTCCCAATAAATCCCTAAAAAAACGGGAATGGGAATTCCATAAAAAACCTGGAATTTTGTGGCTTCTTTTCCAAGGCAGGGAGGGGAATTTTTCCCAACTTTTTTCCATCCTAATGGAATTTTTTCCTGCTTTTTTTTCCCAGTTCCCAGCGCTCCCCCCCGGAATCTTTCCTTGGAAGTGGTGAATTCCCGGGTAAGTCTTGGAATTCCTTGGAATTCCAAGGGATTTTCCTGCTTTTTCGGAGTAAAAAAATGCCCAAATTTGAGGAAATTCCAAGGGATTTTCCCGCTTTTCTGGATACCAAAATCAAGGAAATTCCCTCCTGGAATTCCAAAGGGAAGATTTTTTTTGGGAATTGCCTCCAAAAGAGATTTTTCTTTAATTTTTCCCAGAAAAAATTCCCAGTTTTTCCCCCTTTTTAAAACTTTTTTTTTCCTCCTAAAATTCCCAAAATTCCCAGGAATTCTTGGAATATTCCAAGACAAAATTGCAGGAAAATCAGAATTAATTTTTCCTCCTTAAAAACAGGAAAAAAAATCCCTGGAATTCTGAAATAAACTCAATTTCCCCCCTTTTTTTAATTCATTTTTTGCACCAAAAATTCCCAAAACTTCCCAAGAATTCTTGGAATATTCCAAGAAAAAAATTCCAGAAAAATCAGGATTAATTTTCCCTCTAAAACCAAGCAGGAAAATCCCTGGAATTCCGAAATAAACTCAATTTTCACCTATTTTAAATTCATTTTTTCACCAAAAATTCCCAAAAAATTCCCAAAATTCCCAGGAATTATTGGAATATTCCAAGAAAAAATTGCAGGAAAATCAGAATTAATTTTTCCTCCTTAAAAACAGAAAAAAAAAAATCCCTGGAATTCCGAAATAAACTCAATTATCCCCCCTTTTTTAATTCATTTTTTTCACCAAAAATTCCCCAAAAATTCCCAAAAATTCCCAGGAATTCTTGGAATATTCCAAGAAAAAAAATCCAGAAAAATCAGGATTAATTTTCCCTCTAAAACCAAGCAGGAAAATCCCTGGAATTTTAAAATAAACTCAATTTTCCCTTTTTTTAATTCATTTTTTCCTCTTAAAATTCCCAAAATTCCCAGGAATCCTTGGAATATTCTAAGAAAAAATTCCAGGAAAAACAGGATTAATTTTCCCCCTAAAACCAAGCAGGAAAATCCCTGGAATTCTGAAATAAACTCAATTTTCCCCCTTTTTCCATTCATTTTTTTCCTCTTAAAATTCCCAAAATTCCCAGGAATTCTTGGAATATTCCAAGAAAAAATTGCAGGAAAATCAGAATTAATTTTTTCTCCTTAAAAACAGGAAAAAAATCCCTGGAATTCTGAAATAAACTCAATTTTCCCCCTTTTTCCATTCATTTTTTTCCTCTTAAAATTCCCAAAATTCCCAGGAATTCTTGGAATATTCCAAGAAAAAATTGCAGGAAAATCAGAATTAATTTTTCCTCCTTAAAATCAGGAAGAAAATCCCTGGAATTCCGAAATAAACTCAATTTTCCCTTTTTTTAAATTCATTTTTTCACCAAAAATTCCCCCAAAATTCCCAAAATTCCCCAAAATTCCCGTTTTTTTTTTTTTCCCAGAGCATCAAAGTGAGTTGGTTGCCCCCTCCCGGAGGATCCCAGAACGGATTCCTGACGGGATATCGGATCAGGCACCGGAAAATCGGCCGGAAGGGGGAGATGGAAACGTTGGAACCCACCAATCTCTGGTACCTCGTGACGGGTCAGTCCCAAAAATTCCAAGGGGTTTTTTTTTTTTTTTTGGGAATTTTAGGGTTGGAGGGTGGAAAGATTAATTTTTTGGGGGTTGGGGAATTTTTGGGGTTAAAATATGAATTTTGGGGATTTTTTTGGGTAAAAATATTCATTTTTGGGGATTTTTTGGATAAAAATATTCAATTTTTTTTTATTTTTGGGGGATAAAAAATTGATTTTTCAGATTTTTTTGAACAAATTATTCTCTTTTTTTTTTTTAATTTTTGGGAACAAAATATTAATTTTTTTGATTTTTTTAAAATAAATATTCAAATTTTTTCCCCAAAATTTTTAAATACAAAATATGCATTTTTTTAAAAATTTTTAAAAATAAAAAAAATAATATTTTTTTTTATATTTTGGATCCAAATATTCTCTTTTTTTGATTTTTTTAAAAAGAAAATTTTTAATTTTTTTGATATTTTGGGGTAAAAAATGTAAATTTTTTTTAAATAAAATTTTGTTCTTTTTTTTAAAATATTCATTTTTTCGATTTTTTTTTTAGAATAAAATATTTTTTTTTTTTTTTTTAAATTTCCGGGGGGGGAAAAAAAAGAAAATTGATGGAAAAAAAAAAAGGAAAAATGGATGGGAAAAAATAGGGAAAAAATCACCTAAAAATAAAGAAAATTGGGAATAAAAAAAGGAAAAATTGATGGAAAAATGGGAAAATTGATGGAAAAATGGGGAAAATTGATGGGAAAAAAGGAAAATGAGGGAAAATCAATTTTTCCCGGTTTTTCTGAGGCCATTCCCGGTTTTTTTTTTTCCCAGGGTTGGAGAGGGGCAGCCAGTACAGCTTCCAGGTGGCGGCGATGACGGTCAATGGATCGGGGCCATTTACGGAGTGGGCGGTGGCCGAGACGCCGGAAAATGACCTGGATGGTGCTGGAATTCTGGGAAAAATGGGAATGGGGAGGGAAAAGAGGGAATGGAGAGGAGAAAGAGGGAATGGGGAGAAGAAAGAGGGAATGGGGAGGGAAAAGAGGGGAAAAAGGAGGAAAGTTGATGGGAAAAGGGGGGAAATTGATGGGAAAAGGGGGGAATAAATGGGAAAAAAAGGGAAATAAATGGGAAAAAAAGGGGGAAAATTGATGGAAAAATAAAGGGAAAATTGATGGGGAAAAAAAGGGAAAAAATGATGGAAAAATAAAGGGAAAATTGATGGGGAAAAAAAAGGGAAAATTGATGGGGAAAGGGGGGAAATAAATGGGAAAAAAGGGGAAAATTGATGGAAGAAATAAAGGGAAAATTGATGGGAAAGGGGGGGAAATAAATGGGAAAAAAGGGAAATAAATGGGGAAAAAAGGGAAAAATTGATGGAAAAATAAAGGGAAAAATTGATGGGGAAAGGGGGGAATAAATGGGAAAAAAAGGGAAATAAATGGGAAAAAAAGGGGAAAATTGATGGAAGAAATAAAGGGAAAATTGATGGGGAAAGGGGGGAAATAAATGGGAAAAAAGGGAAAAAAATGGGGGAAAAAAAGGGAAAAAATTGATGGAAAAATAAAGGGAAAATTGATGGGGAAAGGGGGGAAATAAATGGGGAAAAAAGGGAAAATTGATGGGGGGAAAAAGAGGGAAAATTGATGGAAAAAGGGGGGAATAAATGGGAAAAAAAGGGAAATAAATGGGAAAAAAAGGGGGAAAATTGATGGGAAATAAATGGATGGGAAAAAATGGGGAATGGGGAGCTGGAGGGGGAAGGAATTTTGGGAAAAGAGGGAATGGGAGGGAAAAGAGGGAATGGGGAGGGAATTTTGGGAAAAGTGAGAATGTGAGGGAAAAGTGGGAATTTTGGGAAAAGTGGGAATTTTGGGAAAAGAGGGAATGGGGAGGGAATTTTGGGAAAAGGGGGAATGGCGAAGGAATTTTGGGAAAAGGGGGAATTTTGGGAAAAGAGGGAATGGGAAAGGAACTTTGGGAAAAGAGGGAATGGGGAGGGAATTTTGGGAAAAGGGAGAATGTGAGGGAAAAGTGGGAATTTTGGGAAAAGGGGGGGAGGGAATTTTGGGAAAAGTGGGAATGAGAGGGGAAAAGTGGGAATTTTGGGAAAAGTGGGAATGGGAGGGAAAAGAGGGAATGGGGAGGGAATTTTGGGAAAAGGGAGAATGTGAGGGAAAAGTGGGAATTTTGGGAAAAGGGGGGGAGGGAATTTTGGGAAAAGTGGGAATGAGAGGGGAAAAGTGGGAATTTTGGGAAAAGTGGGAATGGGAGGGAAAAGAGGGAATGGGGAGGGAATTTTGGGAAAAGTGGGAATTTTGGGAAAAGTGGGAATTTTGGGAAAAAGGGGAATTTTGGGAATAGTGGGAATGGGAGGGAAAAGCGGGAATTCTGGGAAAAGTGGGAACGGGAGGGAATTTTGGGAAAAGAGGGAATTTTGGGAAAAGAGGGAATTTTGGGAAAAGGGGGAATGGGAGGGAAAAGTGGGAATTCTGGGAAAAGTGGGAACGGAGAGGGAATTTTGGGAAAAGTGGGAATGGGGAGGGAATTTTGGGAAAAGAGAGGATGGGGAGGGAATTTTGGGGAAAGGGGGAATGGGAGGGAAAAGAGGGAATGGGAAGGAAAAGAGGGGATGGGGAGGGAATTTTGGGAAAAGTGGGAATTTTGGGAAAAGAGGAAATTTTGGGAAAAGTGAGAATTTTGGGAAAAGTGGGAATGGGAGGGAAAAGAGGGAATGGGGAGGGAATTTTGAGATAAGTGGGAATGGGAGGGGAAAGTGGGAATTTTGGGAAAAGAGGGGGGGAGGGAATTTTGGGAAAAGAGGGAATGGTGGGAAAAGTGGGAATTTTGGGAAAAGTGGGAATTTTGGGAAAAGAGGGAATGGGGAGGGAATTTTGGGAAAAGTGGGAATTTTGGGAAAAGTGGGAATTTTGGGAAAAGTGGGAATGGGAGGGAAAAGAGGGGATGGGAAATGAACTTTGGGAAAATCAGAAATATGGAACCAATGCCATTATCCCCCTCTCTCCCTTTGGGAATTCCCAGAATCCCAGGTCCCGGAGCAGCCGGGATCCCTGCAGGTCCGTCCCCTCTCCACGGCCATCGTGACGTCCTGGACGCCCCCCCGGGGGGCGGGGGTGGCCGTCAGGGGGTACATCCTGGGCTATGGGGTGGGCAGCCCCTACGCCCACACCGTCAGGGTGGACGGGAAGCAGCGGCACTACAACATCCAGGAGCTGGGTATGGGGTGGGATCGGGGTTTTCCAGGGATTTGGGGGGGGTTGGGAGAGGGTGGAAACCCTATAAAGGTTCTATAAGTGTTGTAGGACCCAGAAACCCTATAGAGATCCCCGAAACCCCATAAAGGTCCCATAGATCCCATAAAGGTCCCACAGACCCCATAAAGGTCCCAGAAACCCCATAAAGGTCCTATAGGTCCCATAAACCCCATAAGGTCCCAGAAACCCCATAAAGGTCCCAGAAACCCCATAAAGGTCCCAGAAACCCCATAAAGGTCCTATAGGTCCCATAAACCCCATAAGGTCCCAGAAACCCCATAAAGGTCCCAGAAACCCCATAAAGGTCCCAGAAACCCCATAAAGGTCCCAGAAACCCCATAAAGGTCCCAGAAACCCCATAAAGGTCCCAGAAACCCCATAAAGGTCCTATAGAACCCCATAAAGGTCCTACAGGCCCCATAAACCCTAAAAAAACCCCATAGGTCCCATAAATCCCATAAAGGTCCTATATGGTCCCATAGACCCCATAAAGGTCCCATAAATCCCATAAAGGTCCTACAGGCCCCATAAACCCTAAAAAAACCCCAGAGGTCCCATAAATCCCATAAGGCCCCATAGACCCCATATGACCCCATAGACCGTGACTTTTCCATGACTTTTCCATGGGTTTTTTCCATTAATTTCCCATGACTTTTCCATGACTTTTCCATGGGTTTTTTCCATGAATTTCCCATGACTTTTCCATGACTTTTCCATGGTTTTTCCATGTTTTTTTTCCATGAATTTCCCATGACTTTTCCATGCCTTTTCCATTAATTTTCCATGACTTTCCCATGACTTTTCCATTAATTTTCCATGACTTTCCCATGTTTTTTTCCATGACTTTTCCATGGCTTTTCCATTAATTTTCCATGACTTTTCCATGGCTTTCCCATTAATTTTCCTATGACTTTTCCATGACTTTTCCATGGTTTTTTCCATGACTTTCCCATGGTTTTTTTCCATACCTTTTCCATGAGTTTTCCAGGACTTTTCCATTATTTTTCCATGACTTTCCCATGTTTTTTTCCCATGACTTTTCCATGACTTTCCCATGCCTTTTCCATGACTTTTCCCATGTTTTTTCCCCATGACTTTCCCATGACTTTTCCATGACTTTCCCATGACTTTTCCCATGACTTTCCCATGCCTTTTCCATTACTTTTCCATGGTTTTTTTCCATTACTTTTCCATGTTTTTTCCCATGACTTTCCCATGACTTTTCCATTACTTTTCCATGATTTTTTCCATGAGTTTCTCATGAATTTTCCATAATTTTCCCATGACTTTCCCATGACTTTTCCATGATTTTTTCCATGAGTTTCTCATTAATTTTCCCATGACTTTTCCATGAGATTCCCATGCTTTTCCCGTACCTTTTCCAAGACTTTTCCATGTTTTTTTCCCAGAGCCCAGCTCCCATTACGTCATCTCCCTCAAGGCCTTCAACAACGCCGGCGAGGGGGTCCCGCTCTACGAAAGCGCCACCACCCGACCATTGACAGGTGAAAAACCCCGGAAAAACCCTTGGGAAAACCGGCAAAACATTCCCAAATTTTATTAACCCCTCCCTGCACTTTTGGAATTAAAAAATTCCCGGTTTTTTCCCATCTGGGATAAAAAATCTCTCATTGGAAGGGGATTTTTCCTGATTTTTTCTGATTTTTAGGCGGGAATTCCTGAGGGATTTCGGTGGGAATTGGGGGAAAATTGGGATTGGGTTGGGGTTTTCCTGGATTTTCAGCATGTTTTGAATATTCCAGAGGGTTTTCCAAGTGGGAAATGGAGGAAGCAGCGGGAATAAAAGCCAGTTTTCCATAAATCCATCATAAATCAATCATCATCATCCTCACCATTTTCCTCGTGTCGTGTTTTCTCTTTCCCTCTTTTTTTTTTTTCCCACGGAATTCCAGAGGATTCTCCGGTGGATTTGTCGCCGGAGGAGGTGGCCACGCCCCCTCCCGCCGAGGCCACGCCCCCCATGCTGCCCCCCGTGGGGGTGCAGGCGGTGGCCGTGGGGGCCGAGGGGGCGCGGGTGACGTGGGCCGATAATTCCGGAGCCAGGGCTCCCAAATCCTGGGAATCCCGGTTTTACACCGTCCGGTGGAGGCCCAGCCACGCCCCCCCGGGAGGGGGAGGGGCCAAGTACAAGGTGGGAATTTTGGGAATGAGGGAGGGGGGAAAAAGGGGAGGGGGAGATGGAGGAGGAGGAGAAGGAGAGATGGGAAAATAATGGGAAAATCAGGGAAGGGAAGGGAAAGGAATGGGAAGGGGAAAAGAGAAGGAGAAGGAAAAGGAGGAGAAGGAAAAGGAGGAAAAGAAGGAAAAGGAGGAGAAGGAAAAGAAGGAGGGAAAATGGAAAAATGGGAAAGGGAAAGGAATGGGAAGGGAAATGGGGAGAAAAGTGGGAAGGGAAAAGGAAAAGGAGGAGAAGGAAAAGAAGGAAAAGGAGGAGAAGGAGAAGGAGGAGAAGGAAAAATGGGAAAAGAAGAAGGAAAAGGAAAAGAAGGAAAAGGAGGAGAAGGAAAAGAAGGAGAAGGAAAAATGGGAAAAGAAGGAGGAGGAAAAGAAGGAAAAGGAGGAGAAGGAAAAGGAGGAGAAGGAAAAGGAGGAGAAGGAAAAGGAGAAGGAAAAGGAGAAGGAAAAGGAGGACAAGGAGGAGAAAGAAAAGGAAAAATGGGAAAAGAAGGAGGAGGAAAAGAAGGAAAAGGAGGAGAAGGAGGAAAAGAAGGAGGAAGAGGAGAGAGGGAAAATGAGGGAAGGGAAAGAAATGGGATGGGAGATGGAGGGAAAAGTGGGAAGGGAGAAGGAGAAGGAGGAGAAGGAAAAATGGGAAAAGAAGGAGGAGGAAAAGAAGGAAAAGGAGGAGAAGGAAAAGAGGGAAAAGGAGAAGGAAAAGAAGGAGAAGAAGGAAAAGAAGGAGAAGGAGGAAAAGAAGGAAAAGAAGGAGGAGGAGAGAGGGAAAATGAGGGAAGGGAAAGGAATGGGATGGGAAATGGAGGGAAAAGTGGGAAGGGAGAAGGAGAAGGAGGAGAAGGAAAAGAAGGAGGAGGAGGAGAAGGAGAGAGGGAAAATGGAAAAATGGGAAAGTTTGGGAAGGGAAGGGAAGGGAAATGAAGGGAAGGGAAATGAAGGGAAGGGAAATGAAGGGAAGGGAAATAAAGGGAAGGGAAACGGGAAGGGAGAAGGAAAAAGGGAATTGTTGGGAAGGGTTGGGAGCATTCCCAGCCATTCCAGGCGGGATTTTCCCGGCTTTCAGTCGGCAGACACCACGGCCCTGAGCCACACCGTGCTGGGGCTGAGGCCAAACACCCACTACGAGTTCTCGGTGATGGTGACCAAGGGCCGGCGCTCCAGCACGTGGAGCATGACCGCACACGCCACCACGCACGAGGCAGGTAGGGAGAAAAACAGGAAGGAATTAAAAAAAAAATGGAGTTAAAAAAAAAAATTAAAAAAAATGGGAATTAAAAAAAAAAAAAGGGATTGAAAAAAAGGGATTAAAAAAAAAAAAGGAATTAAAAAAATGGGAATTAAAAAAAAAAAAGAATTGAAAAAAATGGGATTAAAAAAATGGGAATTAAAAAAAAAGGAAAAAAAAGGAATTGAAAAAAAATGGGATTAAAAGAAAAAAAAGGAATTAAAAAAAAGGAATTAAAAAAAAGGGAATTAAAAAAAAGGAATTAAAAAAATGGGAATTAAAAAAAAAAGGGAATTAAAAAAAAAAAGGGAATTAAAAAAAAAAAGAAAAAAAGGGAATTAAAAAAACCTGGGAATTAAAAAAAAAGGATTTAAAAAAAAAGGAACTAAAAAAAAAATGGGAATTAGAAAAAAAGGGAATAAAAAAAAAGGGAATTAAAAAAAAAGGGATTGAAAAAAAGGGATTAAAAAAAATGAGAATTAAAAAAATGGGATTAAAAAAAAAGGAATTAAAAAAATGGGAAGGAAAAAAAAGGGATTAAAAAAAAATGGGGATTAAAAAAAAAGGGAATTAAAAAAAAGGAATTATAAAAAATGGGAATTAAAAAAAAAAGGGAATTAAAAAAAAGGGAATTAAAAAAAAAAAAGAAAAAAAGGGAATTAAAAAAACCTGGGAATTAAAAAAAAAGGATTTAAAAAAAAAGGAACTAAAAAAAAAATGGGAATTAGAAAAAAAGGGAATAAAAAAAAAGGGAATTAAAAAAAAAGGGATTGAAAAAAAGGGATTAAAAAAAATGAGAATTAAAAAAATGGGATTAAAAAAAAAGGAATTAAAAAAATGGGAAGGAAAAAAAAGGGATTAAAAAAAAATGGGGATTAAAAAAAAAGGGAATTAAAAAAAAGGAATTATAAAAAATGGGAATTAAAAAAAAAAGGGAATTAAAAAAAAGGGAATTAAAAAAAAAAAAGAAAAAAAGGGAATTAAAAAAACCTGGGAATTAAAAAAAAAGGATTTAAAAAAAAAGGAACTAAAAAAAAAATGGGAATTAGAAAAAAAGGGAATAAAAAAAAAGGGAATTAAAAAAAAAGGGATTGAAAAAAAGGGATTAAAAAAAATGAGAATTAAAAAAATGGGATTAAAAAAAAAGGAATTAAAAAAATGGGAAGGAAAAAAAAGGGATTAAAAAAAAATGGGGATTAAAAAAAAAGGGAATTAAAAAAAAGGAATTATAAAAAATGGGAATTAAAAAAAAAAGGGAATTAAAAAAAAAGGGAATTAAAAAAAAAAAGAAAAAAAGGGAATTAAAAAAACCTGGGAATTAAAAAAAAAGGATTTAAAAAAAAAGGAACTAAAAAAAAAATGGGAATTAGAAAAAAAGGGAATAAAAAAAAAGGGAATTAAAAAAAAAGGATTTAAAAAAAAAGGAACTAAAAAAAAAATGGGAATTAGAAAAAAGGGAATAAAAAAAAAGGGAATTAAAAAAAAAGGGATTGAAAAAAAGGGATTAAAAAAAATGGGAATTAAAAAAAAAGGGAATTAAAAAAAAAGGAATTAAAAAAAAGGGATTAAAAAATGGGAATTAAAAAAAATGGGAATTAAAAAAAAAAGGAAAAAAATGGGAATTAAAAAAAGGGAATTAAAAAATTGGGAATTAAGAAAAAAAGGAATTAAAAAAAATTGGGATTAAAAAAAAGGGGGGAAAAAGGGAATTAAAAAAAGGGGGGAAAAGGGAATTAAAAAAAAAAAAGGGGGATTAAAAAAAGGGCTAAAAAGAGGGATAAAAAAGGAAATAAAAAAAAGGGAATTAAAAAATGAAAATGGAAAAAATGGGAATAAAAAAAAAGGAATAAAAAAACGGAAATAAAAAAAGGGGATAAAAAGGGGATAAAAAAAGGGGATTAAAAAATGGAATAAGAATGGGAATGAAAAAAGGGGATAAAAAAAGGGAATAAGAAAAAGGGGATTAAAAAAAGCAATTAAAAATGGAATTAAAAAAGGAATTAAAAAAAGGAATTAAAAAAATGGGAATTAAAAAAAATGGGAAGGAAAAAAAAAGGAATTAAAAAAAAGAATTAAAATAAAAGGAATTTAAAAAATGGGAATTAAAAAAAAAGGAAAAAAAGGAATTAAAAAAAAGGGATTGAAAAAAATGGGAATTAAAAAAAATGGGAATTAAAAAAATGGGAATTAAAAAAAAGGAATTAAAAAAATGGGAATAAAAAGAAAAAGGA
Source organism: Pyrocephalus nanus (assembly GCA_038380795.1). Classification (NCBI taxonomy): domain Eukaryota; kingdom Metazoa; phylum Chordata; class Aves; order Passeriformes; family Tyrannidae; genus Pyrocephalus; species Pyrocephalus nanus. The sequence goes on along the minus strand of CM076263.1, from coordinate 750,302 downwards.
ATTGCAAAAAGGAATTAAAAAAAGGAATTAAAAAAAATGGGAATTAAAAAAAAGGAATTAAAAAAAGGAATTGGAAAAAAAGGGAATTAAAAAAAATGGGATTTAAAAAAATTGGAATTAAAAAAAATGGGAATTAAAAAAAATGGGATAAAAAAAGGAATTAAAAAAGGAATTAAAAAAAAGGAATTAAAAAAATGGGAATTAAAAAAAAGGAAAAAAAAGGAATTAAAAAAAAAGTAATTAAAAAAAAAGGGAATTAAAAAAAGGGAGTTAAAAAAATGAGAATTAAAAAAAAATTGAAAAAAAAAGGAATTAAAAAAATGGGAAATAAAAAAAAAGGGAAAAAAAAGGGAATAAAAAAAGGAATTAAAAAAAAAGGAATTAAAAAAATGGGGATTAAAAAAAAAGGAATTGAAAAAAAAAAGGAATTGGAAAAAAAAGGAATTTAAAAAATTGGAATTGAAAAAAAAGGAATTAAAAAAAAGGAATTTAAAAAAAAAGGAATTAATAAAAAAGGAATTAAAAAAAAAGGGATTAAAAAAAGGAATTAAAAAAAAAAGGAATTGGAAAAAAAGGAATTAAAAAAATTGGAATTGAAAAAAAAAGGAATTAAGAAAAAAGGAATTGAAAAAAAGGAAATTAAAAAAATGGGAATTAAAAAAAATGGGAATAAAAAAAAGGAATTAAAAAAAAGGAAAAAAAGGGATTAAAAAATGGAAATAAAAAAATGGAATTAAAAAAAAGGAAAAAAAGGAATTAAAAAAATGGGAATTAAAAAAAAAAGAATTTAAAAAAAAAGGAATAAAAAAAGGAATTTAAAAAAAGGAAATTAAAAAAAAATGGGAATTAAAAAAATGGGAAGAAAAAAAAAGGAATTAAAAAAAAAGGAATTAAGAAAAATGGGAATTAAAAAAAAGTAATTAAAAAATGGGAATTAAAAAAAAGGAATTAAAAAAATGGGAATTAAAAAAATGGGAATTATAAAAAATGGGAGTTAAAAAAAGAAAGGGATTGAAAAAAAAGGAATTAAAAAAATGGAAAAAAAAAAGGAATTAAAAAAATGGGATTTAAAAAAAATGGGAATTAAAAAAAATGGGAATTAAAAAAAGGAAGTAAAAAAATGGGAATTTAAAAAAAAAGGGAATTAAAAAAAAGGAAGTAAAAAAAAGGGAATTAAAAAAATGGAAATTAAAAAAAAAAGGAAAAAGGAATTTAAAAAATGGGAATTAAAAAAATGGGAATTAAAAAAAGGAATTAAAAAATGGGAATTAAAAAAAAGGGAATTAAGAAAAAGGAAGTAAAAAAAAAGGGAATTAAAAAAATTGGGAATTAAAAAAAAAGGAAAAAGGAATTAAAAAAATGGGAATTAAAAAAAAGGAATTAAAAAAAGGAATTAAAAGGAAATTTAAAAATGGGAATTAAAAAGTGGGAATTAAAAAAAAAGGAATTAAAAAAAAAGGAAAAAAAGGGATTAAAAAAATGGGAATAAAAAAATGGAATTAAAAAAAGAAAGGAATTTAAAAAAATGGAATTAAAATGGAATTAAAAAAAAAGGAATTAAAAAGGGAATTAAAAAAGTAATTAAAAAAAAAGGAATTGAAAAAAAAGGGATTAAAAAAAGGAATTAAAATTGGAATTAAAAAAAAGGAATTAAAAACAATGGGAATTAAAAAAAATGGAATTAAAAAAAAATGGGAATTAAAAGAAAAGGGAATTAAAAAAATGGGAATTAAAAAAAATGGGAATTATAAAAAATGGGAGTTAAAAAAAAAGGGATTGAAAAAAAAGGAATTAAAAAAATGGAAAAAAAAAGGAATTAAAAAATGGGATTTAAAAAAATGGGAATTGAAAAAAATGGGAATTAAAAGAAAAGGGAATTAGAAAAAATGGAATTAAAAAAAAGGAATTAAAAAAAAAGGAATTAAAAAAAAGGAATTGAAAAAAAAGGAATTAAAAAAAGGGAATTAAAAAAATGGGAATTAAAAAAAGGGAATTAAAAAAAAGGAATTAAAAGGAAATTTAAAAAATGGGAATTAAAAGTGGGAATTAAAAAAAAAAGGAATTAAAAAAAAGGAAAAAAAGGGATTAAAAAATG